>OX451736.1:1223397468-1224704217 GCA_948472305.1 Vicia faba | reverse complement strand
GGCATTAGGTTAACAAAAGTAGAACAAATCCATGGCATTGATGGTTTTCAATATTTGATTTTTCACCTTTATGTTTCATATCTTTTTCACATGGTTTTTGTATCAATTATGCTCAAATCAAACCAAATCTTTCCTAATTAGCTTATGCACGAAATCTTGATGGCAAAACATGCATGAAAAGATTTTTTAGGTCAAGTTATATATTTTCCACATATTTAAATGATTTAAATGAATTAATATAAATAATAATTCAAATAAATAAATAAAAAATGAGAAAATACTTCCCTTTGGGCCAAGTGGTCGTGCATATGCTTGGAATGATGAATCATGGAAGAAAAATGGGCCCATTAGCATTTTTAGGTCATTTGGATCAAAGTTGACTTTTCAAAATATCCAAAAATTTCCCAACTTCCACAAGGCATAACTTGCTCAACTTTTAAGCTTTTCTCATGTTCTTGGACATTTTGGAAAGATCTTTGAGTCCTCTAACCAATGCCTTTGGTCCCATGTCATTTTGACTTACCAATCTCAAGTTATGGTCTTTGACTTAAAGTCCCTTTTTGTTGACTTTTGAAAATGACCTATAATGTTGAAATTGATAACTTTTTGTGAGAGCATTTCTTGGACTTGAAGTATGAAGATGAGTTGTAGGAAATGTCTTTCTCTTCAAAATGAGCTTTGGATGGAATTTTTCTGATAATCCATGTGAAAGTTATGCCCTGGTCAATTTCAGTTGACTTTTTCAGCTGTCCAAATATAGTAACTTTTGCATCTTTGATGATTTCTGAGCCAAATTTTGAGAATCATGATCAAGCATTGATCAAATGATGTTTGTGGCTTCAAAATGATATGTTGACCAAAAATTTGAACTTTTGACTGTCAAATGACCATTTTGCCCCTACAGTTGACTGTAGTGCAATTTAGGGTTTTGACTGTGCAATTTTGAGCTGAATGCCTTGAAACTTGATATGAGGATGCTTGACCATATTTGTAGGCATATGAGATTTGATTGGGCCTTTGAAAACTTCCTTGTCTTGATCAGAACACGAACCCTAGTTTTGACTGTATAGGAGACCTTTGTACTGAGCAACCCTTGGGGGAGTTTTGTGACTTGGCTTGGCAATTTCTTGAAGAATATGGGAGGGCAAATTTTGGGGTACAACAGTTGCCCCTGTTCAATCTTCTTAGACCTGAGGATGCAGATTGGCGGACGTGCCTTTCGTAATCCGAGGGTAGAAGATGATTGGACACTAGAGTGCCCAGAAATTTGCACTCACATAGTAGCAGCGTGATGATGGAATGGGCTTATAGATGCCATTTAGAGATGGATGAATAGGATGATGGGCTTATAGATGCCATCTGGATGTTGATCGCGTAAGAGATTCCTTAGCGAGAACCTGCATACCTGCAAAAAGAAAAAATGAGTACCTGACACGTTGCAGGAGCTGGTTTTCAGATGCTTGGTATAAATATGTCCTGACTGGTTACAGGAGCTGGATCTGGAGCTTCAAAAGATGATGAATGAACCAGGTATGGTTACTACCTCAGCCTGAATGGTAAGAGAACCTTGGGTGATTTTAACTTCAACAACGCTCGTTGAGAAAATCTTGGTGGGAAATACCATCTTCGCAGGATCGGGACGAGAACCATAGGCCATTATAATCTGAAAGGGAATCACCTCACTCGCCGTCGGAGAGGGAAACATCTGGGATAACTTCTACTGAGTCTTCATCAGAAAAATCTGTTGGGAGTCGATTTAGCTGGACTAGAGAAGGCCTTGGACGGGATAACAACAGAGAATCTTAGGGTCGATTACCTGAACCGGTCTAGGTCTTGAAATGTCTTCAACTGGAATAAGTGTCAGAACGTCGCCATATCTGGTTCATATCTGGACTATATCTGGAAAGAAATCTGGAAGCAGCATCAGAACGTCACCATATCTGGTTTACATCTGAAACTATATCTGGAAGGAACTCTGGAAGCAGTATCAGAACGTTACCATATCTGGTTTACATCTGAAACTATATCTGGAAGGAAATCTGGAAGCAGCATCAGAACGTCACCATATCTGGTTTACATCTGAAACTATATCTGGAAGGAAATCTGGAAGCAGTATCAGAACGTCACCATCTCTGGGTCATATCTGAAACTATATCTGGAAGGAATTCTGGAAGCAGTATCAGAACGTCACCATCGCTGGGTCATATCTGAAACTATATCTGGAAGGAATTCTGGAAGCAGCATCAGAACGTCACCATATCTGGGTCATATCTGAAACTATATCTAGAAGGAATTCTGGAAGCAGCATCAGAACGTCACCATATCTGGGTCATATCTGAACTATATCTAGAAGGAAATCTGGAAGCAGTATCAGAACGTCACCATATCTAGGTCATATCTGAAACTATATCTAGAAGGAACTCTGGAAGGAGCATCAGAACGTCGCCATATCTGGGTCATATCTGAACTATATCTAGAAGGAAATCTGGAAGCAGCATCAGAACGTCACCATATCTGGGTCATATCTGAAACTATATCTAGAATGAATTGTGATAGTTGATAGTAGTCATTTTTGTATTGATCTTTTTCCTGAAAAGGCAAAACATAATTGTATGCAAAATCATGATGCATGAACTGTATGTCTTCAAGATCAATGAGATTCGTGTAGTATGATGCATATGCATGCTATAATGTATGAAGATGTGATGTTTATGAATGTATTTTTGTCTAAGAAAATAAATCCTTGACGGGTGCCGGGAAGTCGTATCCCGGGCTGATGTTGATGAATAGGTCTTGCTTCCGCCGGGGATGATAGTTGCAAGTATACCGGTAGGAGAAGATAACTCCGTTGGGGAATAAACTTGGCAAATGACGGATTCTGCGGGGAGAAAAGATACTCTAGTGACCATGCTGAGAAGCAATACTCTGTGGGAAGAGGGATGCCTTGCTGAGGGTTGATAGTTTGCTGAGGATATCCTTGTTGTATTGGAAGTATTGATGGACTTCGCTGGGGTAAGAGGACTTCGTCGACGACGCTCTTTCCGTGGCTTTTGGCTGAGGATAACCCAGTTATATCCTGTTAAGGAAATAACTCTTTGAATAAAGCCGGACGACGCGTTCGTGTTCTGCGAGGGTAAGCTTCCAGAATCTACTGGGGATAAGCTTACTGCTTGAGGAGATGGATTCCACCTTTTCTGGGGGAGCTGGATTGGACTCTCCTGGGGAAGTATTGAACTGTATTGGTTAAGTTCTTCAACGGAACCTACCCTGATACCTTGGAGGATAGAACAATCAGATTGCTCAGACCACTCTTTATTGCCCCTGTTTCTATGGGGGAGGCCCTTGTGGGGTGCTGATAGTTGTTGATGGACGAACCTTCTTCTGGTAGACAGATGGCAGGACATAGTCGTACGCTTTAATCCCTAACTTTTGCCTGGACCGCCCTTTCGGGTTTTCAGTCCACCGGGATACCCATTTTTGCCCAAGCCGCCTTTTCAGGTTTTCGACTTGCCGGGTGTACAGATTTTTTCATTTCATCCCTTCATTTTGCCCGAACCCTTTTGGTTCGCCGGGAAGCCCTTATTTTTGCCTAGGTGTGTCAACCTAGCGGGTCTTTGATTATGCGTAGTATTTTTTCGACTATGTCCGTTCTCAGAAAGTAGGGAGTTGCCCCTGTTAGAAGTGTTGTCATATTACCAGAAGGTGTCTGATCGTGCAAGATTCGTTGCTGGAGTGCCCCAAGTGACTCGGGCAGAGATTTGCCCCAGGCTTTTTGGCCTTTTGAGAGATTCTCTGGATCTTGACTTAAATGCCCCAGATGGTAGACCATGATCATGTCGTGCCCCTTGATTGGAGATACCCTTGTTCATTGGACTTTCGTCATGCGAATTTCTATGCTGTTTAAACAAAAAGTCATATGCAAACAAAGTTATGTTAAAAATGCAAAGCTTATGTCTGTCTCGGAGATTTTGAAAATGCATTCTTTTTCATAAAACAAGTGAATGTTTGTAAAACGTGATGTCAACCCGTATTTACCGTAGGCCTTAAGGAGTCAGGATACCTTTCGCGACAGTATGCTTTCGGACTAACCCATGCTTCAGCTAGGACTTTTAAGGGTTATAACGTGGCCTGGTTCACGGTTTAAGAAACAAAGGATAAAGGCTCAAATTATTTGTACCCACCCGCTCTTCGTGATGTTCTTCAAACCTAAATTCAGTTGATCATACGTTAGACCTTGTTTGAGTCTTTGCTCTGATTTTCCGGTGATGATTCGGATGTTGATAACTTATTTTGAATAGGCAGTCATTTCTTTTTTTTTTGCTGAGGGTTTATAAGACCTCTTTCTTTTTGATTTTGTTATCCCTTTCTTTTTTTGCCTGAACTGTTTCCTTTTTCGGAATTACAGTCAGCGGGATGCCCCAGTTTCGTAAGTCCCTTTTATAGGTTTTGACTTTTGGGCTTTTCATTTATGATTTTGTTTTTGATAATGACTGCCTGTCCTTATGATTGTTCTGAACCATCACTGTCTTTTGTTTTTGGAAAGACCCATTTGGTGCCATTCATTGTGCACTTGGATCAACTGAGAAGCCTACCCTGCCCCAGGTTATGATTAAGGGTTTCAATTTTCGAAAATAAAACTCCTACTTCTTTGGCTCAGATGGGTTGACGAGGGATTATCTTCCTTATAACTCCAGTGTTTAGGATTTGAAACAATGCCTGTACCTCATCAGCGGGGTCTGTTCAAAAGCATACTGTAGAGATCGTGGTATCGTTTTCGTCATCCTCCCTCAAGAGGCTCAGAATTATTAACCAAGAGTTGATCATCAGAAAAAATATGAAAAGAATTTTGAATATAATGAAAACAATTGTATTAATTCCCAAAACAGACATATACGATGCATTAATAGAATAAAAGAGTTTGCTATGACATTAATTGTTTATATAAGCAAAGAAAAACACAACTCAGAAATTCAAATAAACAAAAGGTCTTCAACGATTGGGTAACGGAGCAGTGATTATGTTCGGAGTCTCAGGCACTTCAAACTAAATCTCCCCAGCGTCGATCATGTCTTGAATTTTGTTCTTGAGAGGCCAGCAGTTGTCCGTAGTATGCCCCGGGCTATCAGAATGATATGCGCACCTATCATTGGAATGATAGTTGGGAGCAAAAGTGTTCGGATTCCGAAGAGGGGCCCTTAAGGTGATCAGCCCTGCCTTCAACATTTGTTGTAGTGCTTGATCCAGCGACATGTTGAGTTTGGTATACTGTCGTTTCTCCTTGCGCTGCTGCCCCTGTCCTTGTTGAGCAGGTCCGGGATTGGAGATCTGGATTGCCCCTACCTCATGACGGCTCTTTTTACCGTGCACAGCATTGGATTCTTTCTTTCCATGATGAGGCTTTTTATCAGAAGGTGCAGCCTCTTGAATTTTCCCAGACCGGATGCCAGCTTCTATTCGCTCTCCAGTCAATATAAGATCTGTGAATCCAGCAGACGAATTCCCAATTAGGTGGTTGTAGAACGGACCAGACATGGTCCCTAAGAACATATCGACAAGTTCTCGATCAGTCAGAGGTGGTTGTACCCTTCCAGCAAGATCCCTCCATTTCTGCGCATATTCTTTAAAACCTTCACTTGATCCTAACGACATACCCTGGAGTTGGGTACGCGTAGGGGCGAGGTCGGCATTATACTGATACTGCTTGTAGAAAGCAGTAGCCAACTCCTCCCAGTTACGAACCTTGGTCCCATCTAGCTGATAGAACCATTCGAGATGAGTCCCTGAAAGACTCTCCTGAAAGAAGTGGATCCACAAATTCTTGTCCACCGTATATGGTTGAATCTTCCGAACATAGGACCTGAGATGTAACTTGGGACAAGACGCCCCGTCATACTTGGTAAAGGATGGTGCTTTGAACTTCCGAGGAATAATCACACCAGTTGACAAACCCAAATCTCCAAGATCCAGCCCAGGTACCTGTTGAACTTCCATAGCCTTCAACCTGTCCTCCAGTTGTTTGTACCTGTCCTCAGCCGGAGGGTACTGTTCGTCGTCGAAATCTGTTTCATTGTCAGAGACCACTGGGCTGGGAATCCTTTCCTCTTGATGACTGCTTTTTCCCACAGATGGAGTTGTCCTCTCAGTTTGATCCTGCAGGGTATTTCTAGATCTGCGTCTAGGGCTGAACAAAATAGTCCTCTTCTTCTTCTTTTCTTTCTTCAAAAGAAAGCTTTCAGATCTTGCTGCCCCTGGGTCAAATTCATGATCAACCCTTGGAACTGGGCGTTCTGAGCCTGGAGGGCCTTGATGGACTGCTCAGCTGATGATTCAGGATTCATGTCGATCGGCTGAAATAAACAGCGAAGAAGGGTAAGCAACCTGTCAAAGGGACACCTGCAATGCAATGAGATGTATGACATGCATGCAATGATTTCAAGGACCTCGCAGGGTAAACAGAGAAACTTGTTATAGTTGGAAACTGGCAACTTGATTGAAGGAACTTCCTGTTGTAGAGAGCCCTTCTTCAAGGGTCAAAGGCTCACCATATCCAGTGGGTCATAGCCCCTGACAACCTTGGCTAGAGGAAAATAAATCCTCTTTGCCCCTTGCTAGATATTTGATTCATCATGGCCTGCATCACAAGCCCTTGAGATCCTTGAAATGGGTTAGGATGTATGCAATGGTATGATGTCATGCTATGCATGGGGTGATGTAGGTAAACCATGTTATGAGTCCCAATTAAGGACTATAAACAAACCCTGCAAGAAATTCAGTATACTTTGTTATGAGTCCCAATTAAGGACTATAAACAAAACCTGCAAGAGATCTAGTAAACCCTGTTATGAGTCCCAGTTAAGGACTATAAACAAAACCTGCAAGACTTAGTAACCCTGTTATGAGTCCCTATTAAGGACTATAAACAAAACTTGCAAGAAACTCGGTAAACCTTGTTATGAGTCCCAATTAAGGACTATAAACAAAACCTGCGAGAAACTCAGGGGTCAGATAATAAGCATGCAAGTAGTTCAAGTATGAAGGCACACAAGTCACACAAGTGAAGCCCTTAGAGTTTAGGCCAGCATGAGGTCTAGGTATTACCCTCTTGAAGTTGGTGGGTTCAACCTGTCCTATTAGAAGTAACCGGGTTCTAAGGGTCCCAATATCACAGGATTGCTTTCATTGTTCATCGTTTCGATTTAGCCACTGAACTGGCGACCGAAATATTCCAGGAAAGCAACCCTCAATTGAGTGTAGTATCGAGTATCAACCAACCTCGGACTGCACCAAAGTCAGTTATCTCACTACCCTAAAGAGGCCAAGATAGTTCAATTAAGGTTCCTAAGGTCTGTTGATGCTTCATGACACCACGCGGAGGCCCCGTACTCTCCTTGACTGAACTCAAGGGTTACCGGTACACACCAAAGTGCCACATCAACGTAGCAGACTGTTTCAACCATGTCGGTATACCCCGCACAGTTCCCTCACAGCCTTGTTGCTACTTTCTAAGAAGGTATCCCCAGATCCGGGTTAGGATCTATAGAACTCCCAAGCAACCCACAATAATAAAGCAAGCAAAGAAGACAATTGAAAACACAGTGATCTTAATCCTAAGGTACACCCCACTTTATAAGATAGTCCCCAGCAGAGTCGCCAGTTCTGTGATCGGTGGATCTGGAACTGACTGTTTAACGCTGGTTCGCGAAATGTCGCGGAAGCAAGAGTCGCCACCGTCTTTTATTTTCTCCAATTGGAAAGGACAAAAACACAGAAAAATTCCTTAAAGAGATTGCTCTCGGTTCGGGAGGTAGATTATAGAAAGGGAAGGTGTTAGCACCCTTTCTATCCATGGTTATCCATGGGCTCTTAGATACTTGCTCATTTGTGTTTTCAAAAATGGTTTGTTTGCTTTGCAATGTGGGTTTTAAAAAGTTTCTTTGAAAATTTCAGTTCGACTCTTGTATCAGAGTGTTTGAAAAATTGCTTTGAAAGCTTTTGAAAAGTGTTGGGGTGAAAAGTATGTTTTGATTTGTTTTGAGATTAGAGCAAGTATCCTTGAGAACCTACCTACCCTAAGGAATTCGTCTGTGTAGATGTCCTTTAAAGTAGTGCCATCCCACCATTGAGAGGTAGGTAGCACCACCGTTGGAGGTGTTCGGGTCAATTCGAGTTTATAGGGACATGGTGATCACCAGAGCAATGGGAAGACACCTTAGAAGCTACCCTCATGCCAGGTTCCCGGATCATGAGGACTTACTAAGACATCCTCTACTCGACGATCACCTTTCGAAGGCAAGGCAACAGTGAGGCGTACCCTAGGGGTGGTGTGTGTGATTCGTGTGTCGTTTTCATTGATATTTGTCTTGTCATGTTCATTGTGATCTACGCTTGATTTTATTTAAGGCCATACATTCTTTCATGCTTTGTTTAACAGTTAATATTTGCGGGAAAGTAAATCTAAGGCTATTACAAATGGCGCGGGTCCACATCGCCAAAATTAAACCGGACCCGATTTGACGGAAAGAAGTAAATAAAGCAAATAAATAAAAGTGCGAAAAGCTAAATTATCCGAGTTACATCGCTTTGGGAGAGATACATAATGAATTAAGCGAAATAAAATAAATGTGCGAATTAAATGAATTACGAACATGGGCGTTGGACCCTTTTGCAAAATATTAAATTACAAGAATTAATTAATTAGAATTAATGAGGACTAAAAAATTAAAAATTAAAAAGGAAAGTTTTTGGTATTTTTATGTTTCTTAAGATTTAATAGAAAAAGATTTAATCAAAGTACGATGCAAACCCTAATTCTAATGGCTTTTAAATTTATTATGAAAGTATTAATATTTAACCTAAATTAAACCTAAATTATTTATGTACAATTTTAATTATGAAAATAATATTATGGTAAAAAGAAAATTAAAAGGAATAAAAACATTTATTAAACCTAATTCTATATTTTTTTGGATTTTTGTTATGAAAAGAATTTAAATTGTAACCTAATTTAAGACTAATTTTACATGCAAATTTATTTACAAGAAAATATTGAAAATAAAATATTTATGTTTTTATCTTTTTCTGATTTTTTAGGTATTTTTCATATTTTGTAAAAATAATTAATTAAATTAATAAAACAAATAAAACAATAATTGAAAATAAAAATATAAAAATATAGAGAAGGCAAACCAGGGGGGGTGGAAGTCCCAATTTAGGAGGTATGGGCTCAGCAATTCAGGCCCATTTGTATCATGGCCTGGTTGACTTTGATGCACGCGTGTGGGACGGTTGACTCATCCTCATGGTGTTCATCAATTCCCAGCCTTGGATCTGAATATGCTAGACGCGTGTATGGGTAGATGATGAAGGAACATGATGCGTCTGCAGCCTTGAAGCACATAGGAATTGCTTTTGAAAAATAATATGGAAACTTGTAAGACCTGGGGCTCGAACCCAGGTCATGTACCGTTCCCAACAACGCATTTGCCACTGAACCATCGCTTGTACATTTAACATATAATAACATATAAATATAATAAACAAAAACATGATGTTAGTGGGTTAAAAACGCACGAGATTCAAATTAGCGTATCATACACTGCCACGACTCCATCTTCTCCACGCGTCCCTGAAAACAAAAACATATGGCAACGGTTTCTTAAGCGTGGTTTTAAGGGCGTTTTGAGAAAATAGCGATTAGCTCATCTCTAAACATAAATTAGGCGCGAGTATATGTTCATGATCGTCCAACAACGCTTGATTCAATGATACAAGTCTTGGATGCCAATTTTTCTTTAAACGAAAGACCCTAAATTGAAGCTCTGCAAACCCTAAGAAGTATCAATGGCAGATTCTCCAATAGTGCATAAGAATTCAATTAAATCATGTGGTTAGTTCTAGGATGATCTAATAAGTATGAATCCATGGAAAAAATGCAGTAAAAATGCTTGAATATCAAAATACGATTACAAGAAAAATGAGAAGAAACTTGGTTTCTGTATACCAATTCTGAAGGCTATGCGTATGGAAACCTATCCAGTTGTGCTCAGTGATGTCCTAGGAAGCTATTGAAACCAATATTATGCTTTGAATCGACTTAAAACGTGGTTTTCAGTTTTTGCTTTTTTTGACAAAAATTCCAAGTTTTCAATGTGTTCTTTAGCGCAGCTTTTAGTCCATGTGCATTAGGTTTTGATTCATGTATTTGTATGGAAGGCATTAGGTTAACAAAAGTAGAACAAATCCATGGCATTGATGGTTTTCAATATTTGATTTTTCACCTTTATGTTTCATATCTTTTTCACATGGTTTTTGTATCAATTATGCTCAAATCAAACCAAATCTTTCCTAATTAGCTTATGCACGAAATCTTGATGGCAAAACATGCATGAAAAGATTTTTTAGGTCAAGTTATATATTTTCCACATATTTAAATGATTTAAATGAATTAATATAAATAATAATTCAAATAAATAAATAAAAAATGAGAAAATACTTCCCTTTGGGCCAAGTGGTCGTGCATATGCTTGGAATGATGAATCATGGAAGAAAAATGGGCCCATTAGCATTTTTAGGTCATTTGGATCAAAGTTGACTTTTCAAAATATCCAAAAATTTCCCAACTTCCACAAGGCATAACTTGCTCAACTTTTAAGCTTTTCTCATGTTCTTGGACATTTTGGAAAGATCTTTGAGTCCTCTAACCAATGCCTTTGGTCCCATGTCATTTTGACTTACCAATCTCAAGTTATGGTCTTTGACTTAAAGTCCCTTTTTGTTGACTTTTGAAAATGACCTATAATGTTGAAATTGATAACTTTTTGTGAGAGCATTTCTTGGACTTGAAGTATGAAGATGAGTTGTAGGAAATGTCTTTCTCTTCAAAATGAGCTTTGGATGGAATTTTTCTGATAATCCATGTGAAAGTTATGCCCTGGTCAATTTCAGTTGACTTTTTCAGCTGTCCAAATATAGTAACTTTTGCATCTTTGATGATTTCTGAGCCAAATTTTGAGAATCATGATCAAGCATTGATCAAATGATGTTTGTGGCTTCAAAATGATATGTTGACCAAAAATTTGAACTTTTGACTGTCAAATGACCATTTTGCCCCTACAGTTGACTGTAGTGCAATTTAGGGTTTTGACTGTGCAATTTTGAGCTGAATGCCTTGAAACTTGATATGAGGATGCTTGACCATATTTGTAGGCATATGAGATTTGATTGGGCCTTTGAAAACTTCCTTGTCTTGATCAGAACACGAACCCTAGTTTTGACTGTATAGGAGACCTTTGTACTGAGCAACCCTTGGGGGAGTTTTGTGACTTGGCTTGGCAATTTCTTGAAGAATATGGGAGGGAAAATTTTGGGGTACAACACTACCCTTATGCCATTGATCCTTTTTTAATCCGAGGCAACAGTTTCGAGGCGACGGGATCATGGACATAAGGACTTACTAAAACGTCCTATACTCGACGACCACGTTTCGAAGGCAAGGCAACAGGTGAGGCGTACCCTAAGAGTGGTGTGTGAATTTGTGTGTTATTTTCAGTTTAGCAATTATCTTTGATCCGGCATCATGGTGAGCTACGCTTGTTTTTAATTTGGCCATACATTCTTTCATGCAATTAGAATTTAAAAGTGCGGAAATTTAAATGCGGGAAGTTAAATCCTACGCTATTACAAGGCGCGGGTCTATACATCGCCAAATTACAAAGACCCGTTTTAATAAAAATGCGGAAAGTAAATAGACCTAATTACTATTACATGGCTTGAGCAGTTACATAATATTCACAAAGGAAAATAAGAATAAATGCACGAAAGAATTAAAGTTGAACGTTCGAGGGCGTTGGACCCTTTTGAAATTAAATTGAATTAAAAGCTAATTAATTGTTTAATAAAAGGAAAGAAATGTTTTTTAGGTTTTTGTTTTATGAAAATAAAGAAGATTGAAAATCAAGAGAAACCCTAATTCTAAGTTGTTTTTAATTATTAATGAAAAATATTAAAGTTTAACCTAATTTACTAAATAATTTATGTACATGTTTATTTACAAAACTATTTAGTAATTAATAATAATAATAATGATGAGAAAATTATTTATTAAAAAGAAAAGGTGAAAAAATATCAAAACCCTAATTCTACCTATTTTAATTTATTAAGAAAAAGATTAAACTTTTGAAACCTAAATTAACTAAATTAATTATTAACATTTATTTACAAAATAAATTAATAGTGAATTAAATATTATTAAATATATTACAGTTTTTGATTTCTGATTTTTATGTTTATGAAAATTATTTTTGGTGAATTAAATAAAACAATTAAAACAAATTAAAACAAAAAAAGAAAAGAAAAGAAAGTTAAAAAATATAATACAAACATTGGGGGTATCTGGCCCATTTAGGAGGTTTTTGAAGTATTTTTGGCCCATCAGAATCCAAGCCCTGTTTGACTTTCTAGCGCGTGTGTATGTGCATTGACTGACGTACATGGTAGGACTCCTTTTATGACCTTTGGATTGAAGCTCATGGGCGCGTGGCAGGCTTGGATGTGAGGTTGTATGATGGACTCTGAAGGAGGCGCTGCGTATGAACACATTAAGACAAAAATTATTAAACGTTTGGGGGGACCTGGGAATCGAACCCAGGTCCCTGTACCTGCAAGACACGTCTTCTACCAACTCAACTATCGTGTGCGTTTGTTAATGTAATGGAGCATAATTATTATAATAAAAAACAAAGTTAATGATATGAAACAAGAAAAAGCGCGCTAGACTTTGAATACTCCAATCATGTTATGACACCTCAGCGTCTTCTTCATCTTTCTGCCTGTAATATAAACAAATAGCGGGGGTTTTAAACCCCCACTAAGTGCAACCTGCAAAAATAGCGAATAGCACATGCTTCAATATAAAAAGGGCGCGAGGTCATGGTTTGTCTCGTCTTGAGGTCACGAATTCAGCTGTACCAGTTTGAAGGTCTAATTTTACACCCTATACAAAGCCCCAATTTTGGAAATCTGAAACCCTAAAACACGTTAATGGTGAATCACGATACAGGGCCTTACAATGCAATTGAATTATATCATTAGCTTCAGAAGGTTAATATCAGTATAAATCAATCAAGAAAAATGGCTAAAAGTGCATGAATCATAATGTGGAATTCAAGAAATTTTGGCAAACCGTGTGATCAGTGTTCTATGATTCTTGGCACGTTTTGATTGATTCTTGATTGCAAAAGCTTCCTTGATGGTCCAGCAATGTGTTGGAATAGATTTTAGGCTTTGAAATGTGCAATAACTAGGATTTCAATGTTCAAGTTTTTAGTGAAAAATTGAAAATTGGTTCTATGTTTTCTGAGCAGCTTTCGTGTCCATTGGAATAGGGTTAGCTTGTGTATAAGTATTTGAGTGAAATTAGGTCAAAAAACCAAGCCCATAGTCCATGTATTAATGTTTCCAATCTTTGATTTTTCCACATCTTTTTTCAATCTTTTTGCCATGGAAAACTTGCCAAATAAGGATGATCTTGTCCCCTTGAGATAATGCACAAAATCTTTTGCATATGTGGAAGATATTTGCTGCACAAAAAAGATTTAAAAACATGATTTGATATTTTTTCATATTTAAATCTAATTAAATGAATTAATAATAATAAAAATTCAAATAATTAATCAAAAATAAGAAAATAAATCCCTTTGAGGTCAATGGGTCGTGCATAGCCTTTGGGTAATGATTCATGAAAGAAATTGAGGCCCATTAGCATTTTTGAAGCTTTTGAAGCAAAGTTGACTTTTCAAAATTCCCAAAAATTTCCCAACTTCTACAAGGCATATCTTGCTCAATATTTAAGTTATGATCATGTTCTTGGACATTTTGGAAAGTTCTTGAAGTCATCTAACCAATGTCTTTGGTCCCATGTCATTTTGATTTACCAATCTCAAGTTATGGTCTTTGACGTAAAGTGCCTTTTTGTTGACTTTTGAAAATGACCTATAATGTTGAAATTGATAACTTTTTGTGAGAGAATTTCTTGGACTTGAAGTGTGAAGGTGAGTTGTAGGAAATGTCATCCTCTTCAAAATGAGCTTTGGATGGAATTTTTCTAATAAACCATGAGGAAGTTATGCCTTGGTCAATTTGCAGTTGACTTTTTCAACTGTCCAAAAATAGAAACTTTTGCATCTTGAGACTTTTTGAGCCATGCCTTGAGAATCATGATCAAGAATTGATCAAATGATGTTTGTGGCTTCAAAATAAGATGTTGACCAAAAATTTTGACTTTTGACTGTCAAATGACCATTTTGCCCCTACAGTTGACTGTGAAGCATTTAGGGTTTTTAACTGTGCAATTTGATGCTGTGAGTCTTGAAACTTGGCATATGGATGCTTGACAATGTTTTTAGGCATATGGGACTTGATTGGACCCTTGAAAATTTCAATTTCTTTGCCAGAACCAAAACCCTAATTTTGACTGTGTTAGGAGGCAATTGAACTGTGCAACCCTTGGGAGATTTTGAACCTTGATCTTGGCAAATCTTGAAGAATATGGGAGGGAAAATTTTGGGGTACAACAGACTGGTCCAGGCATTGTGATTATTAAAGGAGCTGCTTTCGGAACTGATGTAATTCTAACGGGTCTTTTGGTAGAGACCTGGAAGAATTGGCGAAAATGGTAATGATAGAAACATCTTCAAAAGGAATAGGTGGAACAGAAGTCTTTTCAAATAAAATTTCTTTGTTATCTATTAGGCACTGAACGCCCATTTTCAACAAAGGACAACCGGTTGGGGAGGACAAACAGAGATGGAAAACTTCACCACAGCCTGAGAACACACCGACATTCAACAAATTCATTTTAATAGTCAGAAGTGGGGTCATGAGTTCATCAAATGAAGTAACAAACAATCCTTCTTCAATGGCATTGGTATTGTGGCTATGTCTGGGCATAGGGGCAGAAATGACATTCGGCTTTTCAGGCGCATCGAACTCAATTTCTTTTGCTTCAATAAGGTCTTGTATTTTGTTCTTTAGAGCCCAACAATTATTAGTATCATGACCAGGACTTTCAGAGCGATCTGCGTAACGGGTATTGGGATGATAATGAAGAGATGTTGTATTGGGGTTTTTCAGAGCTTCTTTCAAGGTCACCAAGTTGGATCTTAGTAGATGCAGTAATACTTGAGATGGGGTCATGTTGATTCTGGTGAACTGCCTGACTGGCCTTTCCATCCTTGGTTAATTATTTCTTTGCTGATCAGACACAGACTTTGGAATCATAACACCCCCACCATTGGTCGGCGTTCGGCCCTATCTTGGTTTCTCTGCGGGTATACGACAACCACTTCTTTCTTTCTGATAAAGGGCTTCCTTACAGCTGTAGAAGAAGATGTGTCTTTCTGAGTCTTTCCATTCTTTATACCGGCTTATATCCTCTCTCCGGTCAATATTAGTTCAGTAAAGCCTGCATATGAACTTCCGATTAAATGATTGAAGAAGGGACCAGACAAGGTGCCCAAGAACATGTCTACCAATTCTCTCTCAGACAGAGGGGGTTGAACTCTTCCAGCCAAATCTCTCCATTTTTGTGCGTAGCCCTTGAAACCTTCATTGGACACCATGGCCATACTCTAGAGTTGAGTACGGGTAGGTGCCATATCAGCATTGTACTGGTATTATTTGTAGAAAGATGCAGCAAGATCTTCCCAATTGTGAACGTTGGCCCTTTCTAGTTGGTAAAACCAGTCAAGTTGAGTTCCAGACAGACTGTCTTGGAATAAGTGCACCCATAAGTCTTTATCAGCGGTATGGGGTTGAATTTTCCTCACATATGACCGGAGATGCATTTTAGGGCATAAAACTCCGTCATATTTGGCGAACATAGGTGCTTTAAATTTCGAAGGAATCACAACCCCCGACACCAAACCCAATTCCTCAAAGTCCAAGCCATACACCTTTTGGATTTCCATCGCGCTCAAACGCTCTTCGAGATGTTTATACTTGTCATCAGCTGGAGGGTACTATTCCTCAGAGTAGTCCTCTTCTTCCTCTTCCTCCTATGATTCTGTCGGGACAACTGTTTCCTTGCCTTTACCATCTTGGTTGTCTCTTTCACCGGATGTTGTTGCAAAGTACAAATTCCTTCTTGTCTGTCCATGAAATCTTCTTCCCATGTTTAAGACTCCGGTTACCTTCTTTTTTTCTTCTTTTTCCTCTCTTCAGCCAGCAAAGTCTTCAATTCTTCTTGTCCCTTGGCTAGGGTCAGGAGCAACTGTTGAAACTGTGTATTCTGAGCTTGGAGGTCTTTCACTGTTTGCTCGAGATCCATCTTACTGAAATAAACAGTAGAGAGATGAGGAGACTTGTTGCAAAATACCTGCTTATGTTATGATGAATGATATATGCATATGCAATGTTTTCAAGGATTTCAAAGATTCAAATTTGTTTTAGACAAAAAGGAAACACACGTTATATTAATAAGATAAATTTTGAGTACTTCAATTCCCCTTGGGAAAAATAATACAAAAGCTCTAAGATAGAAAAGTAGTGCGCATCCTCTTTGGTGCAATGCAGGCATTCAGAGTCTGCTCCTCATAAAGTAGCCTAGTGAGTTCCAAAACCTTCTTCTCACTTGTGTAAAATTGGGCTTCGAACGTATCTCGCTCTCCTTTGAGTTGTATCCAATCCCTTTGTAGGCCTTCAAGAGATGTGGGCATGTCAGGATATAGGATGGTGTATGAAACATCTCCCTCCATGACAGGCTCAATGTATAGCGGGAGAATGGAGGGGTAAGGCATCATAAGACTCTGAGCGCGAGTTCGTACCTGTGATACGGTGGCAGAACTGACTTGAGGTTTTGCGTTTGTATTCGCAAATGTTTCAGTTTAGCAAGAGTCGTCGCCGACTTTTTATTTTATCCTAAGGAAAACTCAAAAAGCACAGGAAAAACCTTTGATTTGTTTTATTGGGTTCGGGGAGTAGATTATGAAAAGGGAAGGTGCAAGCACCCTTTTCATCCATGGTTATCCATGGGCTCTTAGTTACCTGTTTAGATCACTTGCTTTTCCTTTTAAATTGTTTGAAATGGTGCTTTGTGTGTGGTTTTGAAAGATGTTTTGAAAGGAGTCCATCATTGTGGCGACCTTTGTAATGATTCTTGTTTGAATGTATACAAAGGTGTTTTTGTCTTTTGAAAAGATGTTTCAATGTTTGAAAGTTTGCTTTTGGGAAATGTTTTGAAATTGTGTTGTGAAATGTGTTTTAAAAATAACAAGGATGTTTTGCAAGTTTTGATCAAGTAACTAAGAGTTATCTACCCTATTTTACTCAAAGATCTTTCCTATATGTTTTTAACCCTTTTGACAGTGTTGTTTTACCATTGCATTTGGTAAACAACCTTGTATTAGGATGTTAAACGGGACAGGCGCGGGTCATCGTATAGACCATGATAGCAATTGTGTTAGGTATTTTTAGCAATTTTCCGAGGGACTAGATCATTTTGTTTAGGCAACCAAGATAGCGTCATCTAGGGACTATGATCTTTTGTTTTGTTTTTGTTTTGCCAAAGTACCTAACATGCATAACATGGCCCATTTTTAAGGCAACGAGTGGATGTAACCCTAGGGGTGCAAGTGTGCATTGTGTATTGATTTTCATGCATTTTTGTCTTTGTATTAGGTCAAGCTACTTGTTAATTTTTGATTTTTGCATACAAACCCTAATCTCTAATCATGGCATAATTGAATGTGTAAATGCGTAAAATAATCTATACTATTACAACATGATAATGGCGAGGGGGATACAATTTTGAATAGGGATTATTTGACAATAAATTAAAACCCTAGTTTTACTATTACATCCAAATTGAATCAAATGGAATAAATAATAAATGAACAAATATTTAAATAAACAAATTAAATAAATATACAAAATAATATGAATATGCAAAAAGGTTTTTTGTTATTTTTATGTATGTAAAAATATTTAATGTAAAAAGAAAGAAATAAATAAAAAACATTATTATTTTTATTTATTAAGGGTAAAACCCTAATTTTTAAGAATATGAATATATTGACTATATTATTTATATACAATAAGATAAAATAATGTATATACAAAAAAAAAATAGATTTAGAAAAAAGTATTTTTAAAGTATAAATAATAATAAAAATAAAAGTATAGTATTTTTATGTTTTTATTCTCAAGTATTTATAAAATAAAAGTATGTATATATGTATTAATTATATTAATTATGTACAATAAATAAAATAAAATATATACAAGTATTTAGGAAAAATGATAGTATATGAGAAAAATATTATTTTTGTAGGTATGAATAATAAAAATAAAATATATAATATTTCTATAATATTTATAAGTTTTTATTAAATAAAATAAAAGTATATATTACCTAATAATTATTTTTATGTCTAAAAAATTACAAAAAAAATAAAAATAAATGTGAAAATTTTATGAAAATATTTTTGGATATTTTTATGTTTGGAAAATATAAAACACAATCAGAAAATGAAAATAAATATAAAAATATAAAAATGTAAAGAAATTGGGCCAGGGGGTGCATTCAGTAAAAGGGGGGTGTCAATAGTGAGCCAGGACTAAGCCCAACCCACAACACTTCATCTTCAACCTTTGTATTCAAAAAAACGCGCGCGCCTGGTTCCTAACATGAACAACCTCTATACGAGCTCTGTTTCAGTTGATTTCGTGTATGGCAATGTGGAGCTTTTCAACAAGGCTTGAGATGTCTGGGAGCTTGCTTGAACTTCACTTGACCTTCTTCAATGTCTAGCTTGCCTTGAATGTACTTGAACAAGCCTACAGAACTCAACTTGCACAAGCTCAAATTGAAAATGGAAAACCCTGTAAATGGAGTTACAATTAGTGTTTAAGGTTTGGGATAACTTGGATGGATGGAATGGAAGGTGTTTGAACAGATTTGAGGCAAAACGCACGAGCAAATTGTGCTATGGAAGTCAAGATGCAGATGATGCCCTATTTTGCCAAAGGAAGGTGATTTTGAGCTATGGGGTGTTTGAGGGCTCAAAGGGTCGTGTTTTTTATTCAAGGGGATGTGAGAAAGTTGTTTCAAAAGCTTGCACAAGTTAGTTTTGGCTGAGGTTCAAGTTTTTGTGTTTTGGACAAATTTCTTGGTTATAAAGCAAAGTGTGAGAAGTGATGTGAAGCAGGCATGTACAGGCTATCTATCCCCTTGCATACTATCCTCTTGGCCCCTCTAATTTTTGGATTTGATTTGCTGCATAAGATATGGACCAATGCATAAGGGATTCAGTTTTGACATAAAGCACATTTTGGCAAAAATGGTAATGTTGCTTTTTCTATTTAGGGATTAATCTAATGTGCAATGCTATAATGACCAAAACAATGCCTTAGACCAATGCTTTTGCACTTAATTATTGAGTGTGGAATGGTTTTGAGGCCTGTAATATAGTGCAAAGCAAGCTGATTTGAATTGGTAATTTGTATCAACATGAACATGTCATGGATGAAAAGTGAGTTTTTTCCAACTTTAAGCCTTCGATTCTCCCTAACCACAAATGAGTTTGGAGAGTTCTTTGACATTTTGGAAATCTTGAAACATGCTCTACAATCCATATTTGAAATGCAATTTTAGATTCCAAGTGGAACTATGTGAAAAATGGCCATGAAGATAGGTCAAAATCCTGCCTAAACTAGGGAAAATTTCACTAAGTTAAAAGTTTTAGGGACCCTTGTTCCAAATATCATAACTTGAGATCCAAGATTCTTTTGAGAAAACTTTGTGAATCAAAGTTGTATAATTTTTGGAGGAATACAACTTTCATGTTGGAAGTTTTCTATGAATCCAATTGCATCATGGTGGAAATGTTGGGTAAAGTTAGGAAAAAATAAGAAAATTTCATAACTTAGAAAAATTCTAAGTTATGAAAATTTTCAACTTTAAACCCTAATTTGCAAAAATGGGTTTCTTGATGAACAAGTTTCATGTTTTAACACATCTTGATGAAAAATGACCCTTGACACTTGATTTTGACCAAAAAGTCAAAGTTTGACTTTTCAGTGTATAGTCAAATTTTGATCAGTTGACTGAGAAATTTATCTGTCAATCCAATGTAATTGAGATCTTTTGAACCTTGTGAGTAGGTTAAGATGATTCCATTGAGTCCTTGAATCCATGCTTGAACCCAATTTTCCATTGGATAGGTCAAAAATCAGAAATTGCCCTTGTGCAGTCAAAACCCTAAAAATGACCATTTTGCCCTTTTGGTGATCTGATAAATTTTCTTGTGGAGTTGTGGTCCAAACTTGATCAAATGGTTCATATGAGTTCATAATGTTTATGTGGATCAAAAATTGTGAGGTTTGACTGTAAATTGGCCACAGTTGACTTTTTCCCCAATACAGTTGATTTCTAGGTCCATTGTCAAACTGACTGAGCAAAAATTTGATTCAAGGCTTGAAACATGGTAGAAGTAATATTGTAAGTCCAACATGAAGTATGATTGTCACTTTGAGCATTGAAAGTCCAAAATTCCTTGTGCAAACTCAAACCCTAATTTAGGTCAACAGTGCAAGGAGATGTCTTGAGCAGAGTAAACCCTAGCTTGATCTTGAGTTAAAAAAGTCTTGTGATGAGAAATCTTGATAAAATGAGAGGGAAAATTTTGGGGTACAACAGTTGCCCCTGTTCAATCTTCTTGAACCTGAAGAGTTAGATTGGCGAGTTTGCCTTTCGCGACTCGAAGGTAAGAGATGATTGGACACTAGAGTGCCCGTAAATTTGCACTCGTAAAAAATGTAACTGAGGGAATGGGCTTATCTATGCCATTTGGAGATGCTAGAATCTTGCTGGAAATGGGCTTAAAAGATGCCATCCAAGATTTGTTTGTTGAAAATCAAGAGAATGAATGTCAGAATGGTATCCGTGTCTGGAACGTATCTGCGTTGTATCCGAAGATGAAATTTATATGAGTAGCAGATTGACTTCCGTGTTTGGAGTGTATTTGTACTGTAACTGGGATTTGGACAAGTGACATAATCACTTCCGTGTCTGGAGTGTATATGAACTTGAAGTTGACAGTTGAGTCTGAATGAGAAATAGAATGGCTTCCGTGTTTGGAGCGTATCTAGTCTGTATCTGATTGCTGAAGTATGAATGAGTAGTAGAATGACCGCCGTGTCTGGGGTGTATCCATACTGTATCTGAAATCTTTGATCATTTGTTACAGGTAGCTTTTAATCTTATCCTGAAAAAGGGTAAAATGTTAGCCAAAACACAAAATTATGTTGCATGATATGTATGATGCAATAAAGTGTGCTTCATCAATGTTTATGATATATGAATGTAATGTATGCGCATGTAAGCTGATTAGTTGTCTTGCTGAGGAAAAAAAATCCTGCAGAGTTGGAGACAATGAAATCCTTGACTGCTGCCGGGGAAAATAAATCCTTGACTACTGCTGGAGATTCAAAACCTTTGATCATTGAGAATGAGAAATCCTGGGACCACTGCTGGGGATTGAAAATCCTTGGCGACTTGTGGGGATTAACAAGAGCTTTGACAAATTCTGCGGGGATATGAGAATCCTTCATGACTTTCCTGGGGAATAAGGAAAACTCTGAAGACCTCTACTAGGGAATCAAAACCTGGGAGGCTTCAACCGGAGGAACGAGATCGAGAATCTTCGATCTGCAGGGAAATAACTATGTTGGGAGAATACTTATCCTGTTGGAGGGTTTTCAAAAGCTTGGGTTGTATGCCAATCTATTGAGGAAGCAAGAATGAGAATCTTCATTCAGGCGTTTGGGTCAGGAGGTTGGGTGTATGCCAATCTTCCTGGGTTTTAAGAATGAGAATCTTCATTCTGTTAAAGGTATCAGGAGCTTGGGAGTATGCCAATCTTCTGAGGTTTTAAGAATGAGAATCTTCAGTCTGTTAAGGGTATCAGGAGGTTAGGAGTATGCCAATCTTCTGAGGTTTTATCTTTGGTTGGGGATAGAATAAAAGTTAATTGTTATCTGGTTGATTTCCAGGTTTTAAGATAACTTGCTGGAGGATTTGGAGAAACCGGATGATCTCCACTGTGGTTTAGAGGTTGAAGTTTTGGACTCCGTTGGGGAAGAAAGTTTCATCTTCACTGGGGATTTGTAGTTCAAAGTCTTCTGGCTCCGCTGGGGATTTGGGAGTTTAGAAACTTAGCTCTGATGGTAATTTTGAAAGTTAACTCCACTGGGGATAAGTATTTCAAAGCTTCAACTCTGTTGAGGACCTGGATGATGTACTGCAGGGGATTTCTTTTAGAATAGCCTAAAGACGTTTTCCTATACTTCCAACCTATCAGTAATTATCCTTTCTCATTTCATTTTATTTGTAGGCAGTGATTATATTCAAATGCATATGCTCATTAAATAAATCATTGGATGTTTTCAAATAAAATACAAGTGTAAAAATAAAGAAAAGGCAAACAAATTTCTGCACTTTGAAGCATCTTTGTTATTAACTTGGTGTAAATATTTTGTACAAAGGAGACAAACATCCTAGTAAGAGAATGTTGTCATAAAAATGAGAAAAATTTATACAAAGAAAGATGGATATGTGTAACAATTCCATGGGGTTCCCATTCTGCTATAGCCTTCGTAACTCCGAGTATCTTGTCCATTCGCAGATGATTGGATTAATCAGAAGCCTGAAGCTTGTCCGTGAAGAGATTGTCCTTAAAGTGATCCGACGAGACATAGTCATACGCTTTAATTCCCTAACTTTTGCCTGGATCGTCCTTTCAGGTTTTCGATCCACCGGGAAACCCTTTTTTGCCCAAGTCGCCCTTTCAGGTTTTCAACTTGTCGGGTGTACAGATTTTTTTATTTATCCCTAATTTTTGCCTGAATCTCCCTTTCGGGTTTTCGATTCACCGGGATGCCCATTTTTTCCCAAGTTTCCCTTTAGGGTTTTCAACTTGCCGGGTCGTTTATGCGTAGTATCTTTTGACTATGTCTGCATTCGCAGGGTGCGGCAGGTCGTCTCCGTCCATGGTGGTCAAGATCATTGCCCCACCAGAAAAGATTTTTTTGATCACAAATGGTCCTTCGTAAGTAGGAGTCCACTTGCCCCTGGGATCACTTTGCGGCAAGATGATCCGCTTGATTACAAGATCTCCGACTTGATATACCTGACGCCTGACTTTCTTTTTGAAAGCCCTGATCATTCGTTTTTCATACGTCTGACCATGATAAACAGCAGTAAGTCGCTTCTCGTCGATCAAGTTAAGTTGATCAAGCCGGGTTTGAATCCAATTGTCTTCACTTAAACCAACATCCTTCATAATCCTCAAGGAAGGAATCTGAACCTCCATAGGTAAAACAACATCCATGCCATATACCAAAGAAAAGGGGGTTGCCCCAGTTGAAGTATGTGCCGTGGTACGATATCGGTGTAGAGCGAACGGTAACATCTCATGCCAGTCCTTGTAGGTGACTGTCATCTTTTGAATGATCTTCTTGATATTTTTGTTCGCAGCTTCAACAACACCGTTCATCTTTGGCCGATAGGGAGATGAATTGTGATGTTGAATTTTGAACTGCTCGCACAGAGCAGTGATAACAGTGTTATTCAGGTTTATACCGTTGTCCATGATGATCCTGTCGGGGATACCATACCGGCATATGAGGTTCTGCTTGATGAAGCAGGAAACCACATTCTTTGTAACGGAGGCGAAGGAAGCTGCTTCAACCCATTTGGTAAAGTAATCAATAGCCACCAAGATGAAGTGATGTCCATTGGATGCCGTAGGCTTGATCTCTCTAATCATGTCGATTTCCCACATTGCAAATGGCCAAGGAGATGTTAGAACGTTGAGAGGAACTGGAGGAATATGTACCTTGTCAGCATAGACTTGGCATTTGTGACAAGTACAGGAATATTGATGACAGTCAACTTCCATGGTAGACCAGTAGTAGCATGCCCTTAGAATCTTCTTAGCCATCTTATGTCCGCTCAAATGGGTACCAAATGTGCCACTATGCAGTTCAGTCATGATCAGCTCAGCTTCAACCTTGTCCACACAACGAAGCAGAACACAATCATGGCTGCGCTTATATAGGATACCATTGCTCAGGAAGAACTTGGCAGCAAATCTCCTTAAGAACTTTTTGTCGTTGACTGAAGTTCCTTCAGGGTATTCTCGAGTCTTGATATACCTTTTGATTTCATGAAACCAGGGTTGTTCCACTACTTCTTTGGTATTAATCTCATGACAGTGTGCAGGTTCGTCCATTCGCTCGATGGTGATTTGGGGAGCCTCATTATCCCAGTTGAGTTTAAACATGGAAGACATTGTGGCTAGAGCATCTGCCAATTGATTTTCTTCTCGCGGGAAGTGCTCGAAGGTGATTTGCTCGAAATGAGGCAGCAATGTCAGAACATGTTCTTTATATGGGATGAGGTTAGGATGTTTAGTGTCCCACTCTCCTTTAATTTGACTGATAACCAAAGCTGAGTCCCCAAATACAACCAAAGATTTGATTCCTAGGTCAATCGCAGCCTTGAGACCAAAGATACAAGCTTCATACTCGGCCTTGTTGTTGGTGCAGCTGAAGCCGAGTCTAGCAGTGAAAGGTGTATGGCAACCTTATGGAGAAATAAGTACCGCGCCGATACCGTTGCCAAGTGTATTTGAAGCACCATAAAAGTACAGGGTCCATCGGGATCCTTGTTCAGGTCCGTCATACGGTCCGCTACCTTCAATGTTGTCCAATGTCATAATGTCCTCGTCAGGGAAGTCGAACCTCATAGATTGGTAATCTTCGACGGCTTGATGAGCTAGATGGTCAGCTAGTACACTCCCCTTTATAGCTTTTTGGGTTGTGTATTGGATGTCATATTCAGTCAGGATCATTTTCCATCTAGCGATTCTTTCGGATAAAGCAGGATTCTCGAAGATGTACTTGATCAGATCCATTTTAGAAATCAACAGAGTGGTATGTGTCAACATATACTGCCTTAGTCGGCGAGCAGCCCATACCAAAGCGCAACAAGTTTTCTCGAGCAGTGAGTAGCGAGTCTCACAGTCGGTAAAATTTTTGCTAAGGTAATAGATGGCATGCTATTTTCGACCAGACTCGTCATGTTGGCCCAGTACGCACCCCATTGAGTTATCCAAAACAGTCAGATACATGATTAATGGCCTTCCTTCGACGAGTGGCATTAAGATAGGAGGTTCCAGCAAATACTCCTTGATTTTATCGAAAGCAATTTGACAGTCGTCGTTCCATTCAACCACCTGATCTTTCTTCAACAACTTGAAGATTGGTTCACAGGTAGATGTTAAGTGAGAAATGAACCTCGCAATGTAGTTTAGGCGTCCTAAAAAACCTCTGACCTCTTTTTCAGTGCGAGGGGCAGGCATTTCTCGTATAGCTTTGACTTTAGCAGGATCAACCTCAATGCCCTTGTTGCTGACGATGAATCCCAAGAGTTTACCAGACCTGACTTCGAAAGTGCACTTGCTAGGGTTCAGTCTGAGCTTATACTCCTTCAATATGACAAACAGCTTTTGCAGATGGTCGAGGTGTTCTTCTTCTGTTTGTGAATGGGATATCATGTTGTCTATGTAGACTTCGATCTCATGATATATCATGTCATGAAACAAAGCTACCATGGCTCGCTGATAGGTTACCCCGGCATTCTTCAGTACGAATGGCATCACTTTATAGTAGAAGGTACCCCACTGCGTAACAAAAGTAGTCTTCTCCATGTCTTCGGGGGCCATTTTGATCTGGTTATACCCTGAAAATCCGTCTATGAAAGAGAATACCTTGTGTTGAGCTGTATTGTCAACCAAGATGTCAATGTGTGGTAGTGGAAAATCATCTTTAGGGATAGCCCTATTTAAGTCTCTGTAGTCCACACACATTCTGACTTTGCCGTCCTTCTTAGGCACGGGCACAATGTTAGCAACCCATTGTGGATAGGAAGTAACAGCCAGAAAACCAGCATTGAACTGCTTCATCACCTCAGCTTTGATCTTTTCAGACATGTCGGGCCTCATTCGGCAGACTTTTTGTTTGATTGGTGGACAGTCTTCTCTTGTAGGGAGACGGTGAACCACGATATCTGTATCCAGTCCCGGCATGTCTTCATAAGACCAGGCGAAGATCTCAACATATTCATTCAACAGCTGAACTAAACGCTCTTTGACACTTGGCTCCAGGTTGGCACCCACTTTAGCCTCTTTTTTGTCTTCGACAGTACCCAAATTGATAGTCTCTAACAACTCTTCATGGGGCATAATAGCCCTTTCTTCTTGTTGCAAAAGTCTAGCCAACTCTCTAGGCACTTCACAGTCTTCATCACTTTCGTACTCGGCATGATTGACCAAATCTTCAGAGTCACTGAAGGCCAAAGCAGAATAGTCACCCATGGAATCTGGAGTGGATGGGTACCTGCATTTTGTGAGTGTGGGTGTGTGTAAGGGATAGCCATACTTAAACAAAATAAAATGTAAAAGGAAAGAAAATGAACACAAAAGTTTATAGATGAAAACGTCCATGATTCATTAAAAATGGCATATGAAAATGAAGAATCAAAACCCTTACAAATGGACCTATATGCCCCGTGTAAGGCATAAGTCGAAAAGAGTGTACGAATTGTTTAATAATTATTACAGACCAAACAGGAAATGCTCAAAAGATAAATTACTGATTGATGAAAGTAATGGGAACGAAGTCTTTCGCCTCCCAATTGTTCAGTCCCCCTTCAATGGTTGGAAATATCCAATCTTCAAAATTGCTTCCTTCTTCATCATCTTCTAAAGCATTAACTCCATGATGAGTGATCTTTAAGGGTGGTCCTCCATCCCGGGAGTGACGCACAACCTTCTGACTAGCAGCAGTGAAACCCAATCCGAACTTGTCTATCTTGTAAGGAAAATCTGGCAGTTGACCCCACACTGTACTTCCTCCTTCCTTGACTACAGCCTCTGCATCTGTAAGGGATGACATCCGGGATACCGGCTTGGTAATGATGGGCACTTCAGTCATTGTCTTGGCTACCGCAACCTCGGGAGAAACCTCTTCGAAGTGTTGGAAAGGTGTTTCTATGAACTCACCATCTAACTCCATGTAACGGAAAGAGTTAAGGTGGCTTATCATATACTCCTCCTCGCCATGAACTGTTATGATCTTACCCTGGTCTGGGTATTTGAGCATTTGGTGTAGAGAAGAAGTGACTGCCCCAACGTTGTGGATCCATGGCCTTCCCAACAAGCATGAATATGAAGGACGGATGTCCATCACATAAAAAGTAGAGTTGAAAATTTCTGTTCCCACCTTAATTGGGATGTCCACTTCTCCGTGAACCATCCTCTTAGAACCGTCGAAGGCTCTAACAATGATGTTACTGGGCTTTAAGGTCAAACATTCACAGTCCAATCTGTCTAATGCTTTCTTTGGTAGGACATTTAAAGATGAGCCGGTATCAACCAGAACATGAGCAAGTGTGGTCCCCCTGCACTCTACCGAAACATGCAGCGCATCATTATGCTTTCTTCCCTTGGACGTTAGATCGGCATCAGAAAAGCCCAGACCATTGTCGGCTGTAAGGCTGGCTACACACTCTTGAAACTGATTTGCAGAAGTTTCTTGAGGCACGTGCACTGTCTTCAGGAATTTGATCAAGGCTTTGGCATGAGCCTCAGAGCAGAGCAATAGAGCCAGCATAGAGATTTTTGAAGGGGTTTTCCCCAGCTGCTCTATGACATCATAGTCTCTCTTCTTAATTATCTTTAAGACTTCCTCCATTTCCTTTTTGGTGGTCTCGGGGATAACCAAAGTCTGAGCCCTCGTCTTGACGGGCACTTCTTTGATTCCCTTACCTTTATCAATAACAATAGCAGAGGGTACAACTTCGGGAGTAACAATTTCTTCGATCACTGGACTTTGCACAGATATCTTGATAGGCACAGGAGCACTTGAGGGTCCGAAGACTGCCCTTGGAGGAGCAATCTCCGAAGAGAAGATTCTTCCGCTACGAGTTATCTTTCTCATCCCCACAATATTTCCCACATCAGGAGTTTCTTTATCGGAATTCTCTTCGGCTGATTTGATCTGCTTAACACCATGGTAGAAGATCTCTCCTCCATAATTCCACGGTATCTTCTTATTGGACTTATATGGGATAGGCCCCGGCATAGTAATCTTTAGCGGTACAAACTTTAGATCAGGTGTAATCTTAACAGGCCTTTTGCAGGTCTTGGAAAGATTGTCGGAAATGGTGATTATAGCAATGTCATTGATTGGAGTAACAGGAGTAAATGAGTAATAGTATCAACAGGAGTTTTCTGAAAGAGGATCTCTTGAGTATCCATCAGGTGTTGGATGCCTGATTTCAACAGCGGACAGTTGGATTGCAAGGTTGAACAAAAGTAACAATCTTTTTCATAGCCCGGGAAAATCCCGGCTTTCAACAGATTCATCTTGATCATTGGCAGTGGAGTCATTAAGTCATCAACAGTAGTAACATGAAGATCTTCTACAATGGCATGGACATTATGACCATGTTTTGGCATAGGAGCGGATATCACATTAGGTTTTTCGGGAGCATCAAACTCTACCTCCTTGGCATCTATGAAATCTTGGATCTTATTTTTAAGGGCCCAACCGTTGTTGGTGTCATGCCTCACATTGTCCGAATGATATGCATATTTTGCATTTGAATGATAATAGGGAGAAGAGGTATTTGGGTTTTTCGGCGCTTCTTTCAAGTTGGTAAGGTTTAACTTTAACAGATGAGGGAGGACCTGAGTCGGTGTCATATTGATCTGAGTGAATTTCCGTTGTGGCCTTTCCACCCTATTTTGGTTAGCCCTAGGTTGACTGCTTCGAGGTTGATCGGTTGAAGAATTCTGGATCATCACAACCCCCACCGTTGGTCGGCGCTCCGTTCTTCCTTGATTTCTCTGGGAGTAAATAGCAGAAGCTTCTTTCTTGGCTGGGAAGGTCTTCTTGACAGCAGTGAAAGTAGCTACATCCTTATGAATTTTACCACTCTTAATGCCAGCTTCGACCCTTTCACCAGTCAGAATTAATTCGGTGAACCCTGCAGATGAGCTCCCGATCAAGTGATTAAAGAATGGACCTGACAGGATCCCCAAAAACATATCAACCAGCTCTCTATCCGACAATGGTGGCTGCACCCTTCCAGCCAAATCCCGCCACTTCTGGGCATACACCTTAAAGCCCTCATTAGAAACCATACCCATACTCTGTAGTTGAGTACGAGTAGGCGTTAAATCTGTGTTATATTGATATTGTCGATAGAAAGCAGCAGCCAAATCTTCCCAGTTATGAACATCAGATCTCTCAAGTTGATAGAACCAGTCCAATTGCGTACCCGACAAACTATCTTGAAAGAAGTGGACCCAGAGATCCTTATCAGAAGAGTGAGGTTGGATCTTTCTGACGTAGGACCACAGATGCATCTTCGGACATGACAAACCGTTGTATTTAGAAAATGTAGGTACTTTGAACTTTGGAGGAATTACGATCCCAGCAACCAACCATAGTTCCTCGAAATCCAGCCCAGGAACCCTTTGTACTTCCATGGCTGCCAGTCGCTCTTCTAGATTTTTATACTTATTGTCCGCAGGAGGATACTGCTGCTCAGAGTAATCTTCCTCCTCTTCTTCTTCTTCCTCTTCAGCTTCAAACTCGGAGGGCATTGCAACTCCCTTACCTTTACCAACCCCTTCATTAGATGTGGAAGGGAACTCGAGGACCCTTCTAGCCTGGTTCTCAAATCTTCTTCCCATAATGGCCACACCGGCCCTTTTATTCTTTTTCTCTTTGTCTTTCTCCTTCTCTAACAGTGCTTTAAGGTCCTCTTGACCCTTTTCCAAGGTCATGAGGAGTTGTTGGAACTGAGAATTTTGTGCTTGCAGATCTTTGACTGTCTGCTCTATATCCATCTTGCTGAAATAAACAGCAGAAAGATAAGGAAACCTGGTGTGAAGACCTGTTTATGCATATGATGAATGATATGTATTCATGTAATGCATTCAAGGATTCAGAAATTCAAAGTTGTTGCAAACAAAAAGAACACACGTCATATTAATAAGAAGAAATTTGTTAGTACATAAATGCCCCATGGGTGAAATATTACAAAATTCTTAATGTAAAAAGACATTGCGCATCCTCTTTGGTGCGATGTAAGTGTGAAGAGTCTCCTCTTTGTGAAGTCGGCGGGTAAGTTCCAAAACCTTCTTCTCACTGGCATAGAAGCTGGCTTCAAAAGTATTCCGCTCTTCTTTTAGTTGTATCCAACTCTTTCGCAATTCTTCCAATGATGTTAGCATGTCAGGATGTAGGAGGGTGTATGGAACCTCTCATTCCATAACAGGCTCTTTGATTACGGGGAGAATGTAGGGGTAAGGCATCATAAGACTCTGGGCGCGGGTTCGTACCCACTTGAGATAAGGCTCAAGGGGGATGGAATTCTTGTGTCCCAGTGTCTTACTATCCACTTTGTTAGGCATCCTTCCAGCTCGGATAAACCTTTGTCGAAGTCCTTGAGCGTCGTTGTCAAAGTTATAAACCAAGTCAGGAATCAGCATATCGTGAGGGCCATCCCTTCGAGCATATCCAAATTGTCTCAAAGCCAAACAGGGGTTGTAGGTAATGCCTCCCCTAATGCCAAGTAATGGGACATTAAGGGATTCCCCACAATGATCAATGATGATGACATTTTCTCTGGACCGAGAACACCAATGTACATCAGAATGTGTAAGAGTCATCAATCGTCGCGACCACCTTAAGCCTTGTTCATTCTTCAAGACTGACTGGGGAAGGTGAGAAATAAACCACCTTGCTAGAAGATAAGTACAGCACATGAGAACACCTCTTTTCCTCATTGTTCGTGTGTAAAATGAGTGTAGGATGTCCCCGAGCAATGTAGGCACAGGATTCTGAGATATGAAAATCTTGACAGCATTCACATCTATAAGCTGATCAGGGTTTGGGAACAAGACCAACCCATAGATGAGAAGTGCTACAATCTCCTCAAAAGCTTGCAGATCTAGAGAATTCCAGCAGTCGTGTGCCTTCTCAAACAGAAACTTTACCAAGAAACCCTTGACACCACTTCTGGTTTCCCAATGACCTTTGATATCATATGGTTGCAAGTGTAAGGCTTGAGCAACATCTTCAGAATTTAGTTCTCTTTCCGTACCGTTGTAGGGTAGTTGATGGAGAATAGGAATCCTCAGGAGTTGAGAAAATTCCTCCAAAGTAGGTACTAGTTGGTAATCAGGAAATGTAAAGCAATGGTGTATGGGGTCAAAGAAATGGAAGAGGACTTTCACCATGTCTTCTTCAATGTTGGAGTTGACCAAGTTGAGAAGTCTAACATGTCTTTCACTGAAGGGAGAATTCTCTGGAATTTTGGAAGTAAGCTCCTTGAGTTGAGGAGGGATTCTCACAAGGTTGACTTGAATTGTTTTCCTGCGAAGAGATTCCATGACCTACAAAACCAGAACAAAGATGAAGATCCAAACCCTTGAAATTGTTAGTGGATGCACATGATGCTTTATGATATTCATGATGTATGAGGTTTCATAGGTAAGTACCCTCTTGAAGTTAGTTGGCTCAACCTGTCCTATAAATAGTAATCGGGTTCAAAGGAGCTCAATATCACTAGATTATTTTTTGTGTTCATTGTTTCAGTTTAGCCACTTAACTGGCGACCGAAATATTCCAAGAAAACAACCCTTAATGAGTGTAGTATCGAGTATCTACCAACTTCGAACTACACCAAAGTCGGTCATCTCACTACCCCTAATAAGGCCAAGATGGTCAAGTAAGGTTCTAAGAGTTTATTAGTGCTTCATGACATCACTCAGCGGCCCCGTATTCTCTTTGATTGACTCAAAGGCTACCGGTACCCACAAATATGTCGCACTAATATAGCTATTGCTTCAACCATGTCGGTATACCCTGCACAGTTTCCACAACGTATTGTTATTTACCTATGAATGTTTCCCAAAAATCCGGGTGGAGGATTCAAACCCAAACAAGAGAACCAAATGTAAAGCAATCAAAGCAAACAAGATAAGCATGCAAAGGTGATCTAAACCCTAAGGTTACTCCACTTTCAAAGATTTCCCCAGCAGAGTCGCCAGTTCTGTGATGCGGTGGGAGAACTGACTTGAGGTTTTGTGTTTGTATTCGCAAATGTTTCGGTTTAGCAAGAGTCGCCACCGACTTTTTATTTTATCCTAAGGAAAGGTCAAAAAGCACAGGAAAAACCTTTGATATGTTTTCTTGGGTTCGGGGAGTAGATTATAAAAAGGGAAGGTGCAAGCACCCTTTTCATCCATGGTTATCCATGGGCTCTTAGTTACTTGTTTAGATCACTTGCTTTTTCTTTTCAATTGTTTGAAATGGTGCTTTGTGTGTGGTTTTGAAAGATGTTTTGAAAGGAGGCCATCATTGTGGAGACCTTTGTAATGATTCTTGTTTGAATGTGTACAAAGGTGTTTTTGTCTTTTGAAAAGATGTTTCAATGTTTGAAAGTTTGCTTTTGGGAAATGTTTTGAAATTGTGTTGTGAAATGTGTTTTGAAAGTAGCAAGGATGTTTTGCAAGCTTTGATCAAGTAACTAAGAGTTATCTACCCTATTTTACTCAAATATCTTTCCTAGATGTTTTTAACCCTTTTGACAGTGTTGTTTTACCATTGCATTTGGTAAACAACCTTGTATTAGGATGTTAAACGGGAAAGGCGCGGGTCATCGTATAGACCATGATAGCAATTGTGTTAGGTATTTTTAGCAATTTTCCTAGGGACTAGATCATTTTGTTTAGGCAACCAAGATAGCATCATCGAGGGACTATGATCTTTTGTTTTGTTTTTGTTTTGCCAAAGTACCCAACATGCATAACATGGCCCATTTTTAAGGCAACAAGTGGATGTAACCCTAGGGGTGCAAGTGTGCATTGTGTATTGATTTTCATGCATTTTTGTCTTTGTATTAGGTCAAGCTACTTGTTAATTTTGGATTTTTGCATACAAACCCTAATCTATAATCATGGCATAATTGAAAGCGTAAATGCGTAAAATAATCTATACTATTACAACATGATTATGGGGAGGAGATACAATTTTGAATAGGGATTATTTGACAAGAAATTAAAACCCTAGTTTTACTATTACATCCAAATTGAATCAAATGGCATAAATAATAAATGAACAAATATTTAAATAAACAAATTAAATAAATATACAAAATAATATGAATATGCAAAAAGGTTTTTTGTTATTTTTATGTATGTAAAAATATTAATGTAAAAAGAAAGAAATAAATAAAAAAAATTATTATTTTTATTTATTAAGGGTAAAACTCTAATTTTTAATAATATGAATATATTGACTATATTATTTATATACAATAAGATAAAATAATGTATATACAAAAAAAAATAAAATAGATTTAGAAAAAAGTATTTTTAAAGTATAAATAATAATAAAAATAAAAGTATAGAATTTTTATGTTTTTATTCTCAAGTATTTATAAAATAAAAGTATGTATATATGTATTAATTATATTAATTATGTACAATAAATAAAATAAAATATATACAAGTATTTAGGAAAAATGATAGTATATGAGAAAAATATTATTTTTATAGGTATGAATAATAAAAATAAAATATATAATATTTCTATAATATTTATAAGTTTTTATTAAATAAAATAAAAGTATATATTACCTAATAATTATTTTTATGTCTAAAAAATAACAAAAATAATAAAAATAAATGTGAAAATTTTATGAAAATATTTTTGGATATTTCTATGTTTGGAAAATATAAAACACAATCAGAAAATGAAAATAAATATAAAAATATAAATATGAACAACCTGTATACGAGCTATGTTTCAGCTGACTTCGTGTATGACAATATGGAGCTTTTCAACAAGGCTTGAGATGTCTGGGAGCTTGCTTGAACTTCACTTGACCTTCTCTAGCTTGCCTTGAATGTACTTGAACAAGCCTATAGAACTCAACCTGCACAAGCTCAAATTGAAAATGGCAAACCCTATAAATGGAGTTACAGTTAGTGTTTAAGGTTTGGTATAGCTTGGATGGATGGAATGGAAGGTGTTTGAACAGGTTTGGGGCAAAATGCACGAGCAAATTGTGCTATGGAAGTCAAGATGCAAATGCTGCCCTGTTTTGTCAATGGAAGGTGATTTTGAGATATAGGGTGTTTGAGGGCTCAAAGGGTCGTGTTTCTGGTTCAAGTGGATGTGAGAAAGTTGTTTCAAAAGCTTGTACAAGTTAGTTTTGGCTGAGGTTCAAGTTTTTGTGTTTTGGACAAATTTCTTGGTTATGAAGCAAAGTGTGAGAAATGATGTGAAGCAGGCCTGTACAGGCTATCTATCCCATTGCATACTATCCTCTTGGACACTCTAATTTGTGGATTTGATTTGCTGCATAAGATATGGACCAATGCTCAAGGGATTCAGTTTTGACATAAAGCACATTTTGGCAAAAATGGTAATGTTGCTTTTTCTATTTAGGGATTAATCTAATGTGCAATGCTCTAATGACTAAAACAATGCCTTAGACCAATTATTTTGCACTTAATTGTTGAGTGTGGAATGGTTTTGAGGCCTGTAATCTAGTGCAAAGAAAGATGATTTGAATTGGTAATTTGTATCAACATGAACATGCCATGGATGAAAAGTGAGTTTTTGCCAACTTCAAGCCTTCGATTCTCCCTAACCACAAATGAGTTTGGAGAGTTCTTGGACATTTTGGAAAGCTTGCAACATGCTATACAATCCATCTATGAAATGAAATTTTAGATTCAAAGTGGAACTATGTGAAAAATGGCCATGAAGATAGGTCAAAATCCTGCCTAAACTAGGGCAAAATTTCACTAAGTTAGAAGTTTTAGGGACCCTTGTTCCAAAAATCATAACCTGATATCCAAGCTTCTTTTGGGAAAACTTTGTGAATCAAAGTTGTAGACTTTGTGGAGGAATACAACTTTCATGTTGGAATTTTTGTTTGAATCCAGTTGCATCATGGTGGAAATGTTGGGCAAAGTTAGGAAAAATTAAGAAAATTTCATAAATTAGAAAAATTCTAAGTTATGAAAATTTTTCAACTTTAAACCCTAATTTGCAAAAATGGGTTTCTTGATGAACAAGTTTCATGTTTTGACACATCTTGATGAAAAATGACCCTTGGCACTTGATTTTGACCAAAAAGTCAAAGTTTGACTTTTCAATGTACAATTAAATTTTGATCAGTTCATTGAGAAATTCATCTGTCAATTCAATGTAATTGAGATCTTTTGAACCTTGTGAATAGGTCAAGACGATGCCATTGAGTCCTTGAATCCATTATTGAACCTAATTTTCCATTGGCTAGGTCAAAAATCAGAAATTGCCCTTGTGCAGTCAAAACCCTAAAAATGACCATTTTGCCCTTTTGGTGATCTGATCAAATTTCTTCTGGAGTTGTGATCCAAACTTGATCAAATGGTTAATATGAGTTCATAATGTTGATGTGGATCAAAAGTTGTGAGGTTTGACTATAAATTGGCCACAGTTGACTTTTTCCCCAATACAGCTGATTTCTAGGTCAACTGTCCAATTGACTGAGCAAAATTTTGATTAAAGGCTTGAAACTTGGTAGAGGTAATCTTGTAAGTCCAACATGAAGTATGAAAGTCACTTTGAGCATTGAAAGTCCAAAATTCCTTGTGCAAACTCAAACCCTAATTTAGGTCAACAGTGCAAGGAGATGTCTTGAGCAGAGTAAACCATAGCTTGATCTTGAGTTCAAAAAGTCTTGTGATGAGAAATCTTGATAAAATGAGAGGGAAAATTTTGGGGTACAACAGTACCCATTTGAGGTAAGGCTCAAGAGGTATGGAATTTTTGTGCCCTAAAGTCTTGCTATCCACCTTGTTTAACATCCTCCAAGCTCAGATAAATCTCTGGCGAAGACCTTGATCGTCGTTGTCGTAGTCAAATACCAAACCTTGAATCAGCATCTCGTGCGGGCCATCCCTTCGGGCATAACCAAAATGTATTAACGCTAATCAAGGGTTGTAGGTGATTCCTCCCCTAATGCCAAGTAAAGGGACATTAGGAAATTCTCCACAACGGTCGACAATGACAACATTCTCTTTGGATCGGGAGCACCAATGAATGTCTGAATGTTCGAGCGTCATCAACCTTTATGACCACCTTGAACCTTTCTCATTCTTTAATACAGATTGGGGAAGATGAGAAATAAACCATCTTTCCACGAGAGGAGTGCAACACATAGGAACACCACTTTTTCTCATTGTGCGAGTGTGAAAAGAGTGTAGGATATCTCCTAGCAATGTAGGCACTGGGTTGTGGGATATGAAGACTTTGACGGTGTTCACATCTATGAGTCGGTCAGGATTTGGAAACAAAACCATCCCATAGATGAGGAGAGCCACAATTTCCTCAAAGGCTTACAAGTCTAAGGAATTCCAACAGCTTTGGGCTTTCTCAAACAAGAACTTTGCTAGGAAACCTTTGACACCATCCTTGTTTCCCAATGAGTTGTGACATCAGATGAGTGCAAGTGTATGGCTTGAGCAATCTCTTATGGATTTGGGTCTCTTTCCGTACTGTTGAAAGGTAGTTGATTGAGAATGGGAATCCTCGAGAGTTGGGAGAATTTTTCCAAAGTAGGCACAAGTTGATAGTCGGGAAATGTGAAGCAATGGTGTAAAGGATCAAAGAACTGAAAAAGAACTTTCATCATATCCTCATATGTGTTGGAGGTGACCAAGTTGAGTAGGCGACCATGTCTCTCGATGAATGGAGAGTTTTCAAGAATCCTTGAAACTAGCTCCTTAAGTTGTGGAGGGATCCTTACAAGGTTGACTTGAATGGTTTTCCTGCGAAGTGACTCCATATCCTATAAAACAAGAACAAAGATGAATCCCAAAATCCTTGAAATGGTTAGTGGATGCATATGATGTTCATGATGTTCATGATTTTATGTACAAGTATGCATATACAAACAAAGCAAACAAGTCCTTAGGTTTAGGCTTGCATGGAGTTTTATAGGTATGTACCCTCTTGAAGTTTAGTTGGCTCAAACCTGTCCTAGTAATATTAACCGGGTTCTAAGGAGCTCAATATCACTGGATTGTTTCCTTGTTCATTGTTTCAGCTCAAGCCTCTTTAATGGCGACCGAAATGTCCCAAGAAACCAAACCTCAATGAGTGTAGTATCGAGTATTTACCAACTTCGGACTGCACCAAAGTCGGTCATCTCACTACATCCTAAAGGCCAAGTTGGTCAAGTAAAGGTTCTAAAAGTTCATTAGTGCTTCATGACATCACTCAGCGGCCCCATATTCTCTTTGATTAACTCAAAGGCTACCGGTACCCACAAATATGTCACACTAACGTAGCTATTTCTTAGACCATGTCGGTATACCCCGCACAGTTTCCATAACGTATTGCTACTTACCTATAATGTATCCCAAATCCGGGTAGAGGATTCAAACCCAAACAAAGAACCATAATGTAAAGCATACAAGTTAAACAATGTAAGCAAATAAATGTGATCTAATTCCTAAGGTAACCTCACTTTTAGAACATTCCCCAGCAGAGTCGCCAGTTCTGTGATGTGTTGGGAGAACTGACTTGAGGGTTTTGCGTTTTATCGCAAATGTTGCGATTAGCAAGAGTCGCCACTGACTTTTCTTTTATCCAAAAGGAAAGGTTAAAAAGCACAGGAAAGACCTTTGAGATTATTTCTTGAGTTCAGGGGGTAGATTATGAAAAGGGTGAAGATGTGAAAAACACAAGAAGGGGGGTTGAATTGAAAACTTGGATCTAAAACAGCTTAATGACACAGTATATTTATCCTGGTTTGTTTGATCACAAACTACTCCAGTCCACCCGTCAAGGTGATTTCGCCTCTCTCCAACGAGGTTTTAATTCACTAATCTCAACAAGATTACAAAGGCTACTTTAACAACTGTTAAAGTCTTCTTGATTACAACCACAACCCGGTTAATCTCAAGGATCTATTTTACAATATGATTTAAACAAAATGTGTTGTTGTTTTTCTAACAAAAACGGTTTATCACAACTGTGATAATTTACACAGGTTTGTAGCTTAGAATAAAGATTGAATTTGCTTGAGCTTGAATATGCGTGGTTGGTGATCTTAGAAAATTGTTGTGTGTACGTACGTGCTTCATTTTGCAAGCTGACTTTTTTATATAGGCAATGTAATGACGTTGTCCATAAAACATGTTTAATGTCATTAACACACTTTCCTTTTGGAGAAGATCTTCTCTGAAGAAAGCCGTTGGAATTAATTCTATCTTGAATGTTCAATAACGCTTCAGAGTCTTTTCTCCTTATTGCTGATAACGCTTCAGATTATTGATGACTTGGTTTGATATGTTCTTCTTCAGAATCTGAGTTTACTTGATTAAGCGCAGGTTTTGGTCATCAATCTTCAGCGTATGTTCTGATTGCTTCAGCGTGTAGCACTTATGGCTGATCTTCTGATGCTGATTTGATCAGAACTTCTATATACATAAAACATATTTTTAAGGTGCATATTTGTTCTTTGTATTTATTTATTCTTTGTATTTGTTATCATCAAAACTTTTAACTAAGGGTTGTAGAATCAAACTATGTTCTAACAATCTTCCCCTTTTTGATGATGACAAAAACCAGATTTTTCAATTAAAAAATAAAGAATAAAAAGTTTAGAATAGAGAAGAAAAACTCCCCATGAGTTGATTAATTCCCTTAACTTCCTTGAGTCTTTGAGCATCAGAGTTTAACTGCGTCTTTCATCAGAGTTTTGTACCTGTTCAAGCTTTTTAGAAGATAGAGGTTAAGTAGTTCAGAATGTTTGAGACTTCTGTTTCAGTAAACCGTTATTGAAAATATCTTACTTTCTCCCCCTTTTTGTTAGTTATCAAAAAGGCAATATAATCAGAGCTAAAAAGTTGATTTATATTCAAAAACAAGAAGCAATGATAAGTAGTTCAGAACAGAAGTAATATAAAACAAACGTTATAGATAAACAGATTTTAAAACAGAAAATAATATAAGAGGGAGGAGGAAGGCGTGTGAACAAAGCTTCCAGCAAGCCTTTGATCTGGGTGTTAGTTTCCTCTTGTTTTCTCAAAATGCTCTTGATTTCTTTGTTTGTGTCCTCCTGCTTATCCAACCTTTCCTGGATAGCAGCATTTGCTCTCTTCAATTCTTCCAGAGTTTGCCTGTCATAGGAAGGAACTGGAGATTCTTCAATTTCTGGACGCTTCTCAGAGCATTCTGCAACTTGATCATTTTGAACCAATTCCTCTGCTGAGATCATCTCATTTGGAGCAGCAGTCAGGGAGAGACCTTCTGATTCTGGTTGAACTTCATCTGAGGGATGATGTTCTGACCAGGGAGCATTATCCAGAGGGAGAATCTCCTCCTTGAGCAGATGGCTCAGAACTTGGTCTTCAAAAACCTTTAGCATAGCACTGAAATTCCATTGAACCTGTTCATAGCTCTATTCTTTTAGCTTTAGTGTTTCAGAACTTAGCCAGTTTCTGAAACTTGTCCATAGATAATCAGAAGCAGCATGATTAGTCATATCTAGACTAGCATGCTTCAGGGAGGTTATCCATTCCTGTATTCCTGTTTCGAACATCAACAAACTAGTACCAACATCTGGTGTGGTTTCAGTTGGTGTTGGTTTTGGAATGGCAGTTTTGGTTTTGTGAGATATAGCAGCTAAACATTCCAATACAGTTGGATCAATGACAAGTCTTACGTTGTCAGTTGGATTGCTCTTGGGTGAGGGAGTGGGAGAGTCGGGTATGATGATTGGACTGGTTGGGGAATTTGGTTGTGTGGATTCCATAGAAGAAGGAATTTGTGGAATGTCTAGGATGGTGAGAGGAATGCGGATGGCAAGTGGTTCAGTGATTCCTGGGATTGGGATTGTATCTAAATCTGAAGTAGTTTCTTTAGATTGGTTGGATGGAACATTGTGAGGTTCTAGTTCATTGGTCTCAGATGGTCAATTCTCAGAAGTTTGAGCTTCTGGTTGTGATTGTTTAGGTTGAGGTGATGGTGGATGAGGAATATCTTGTTATGGAGAGAGGTAGTGGAATATCTAGTTGTGGAGAGAGAGGTAGTGGAATATCTGGTTGTGGAACATTTGTTGTAGTTTCGGAGTTTGGATTATCAGGGATTTGAGGATTTGGATTTTGTGGTGTGGGAGCTGAAATGTCTTGGTCAAAAGAGTCAATATCTGACAGAACATTGGCAAGTTCTGGTTGAGTTTGTTCAGAGTTTGGATTGATAGGAAGGGAGTGAGTTTCTCTTAGACTTAGATTTTCTGATGGATCAAACCCTATGTCAAAGTCATCAAAAGTTTGTGGGGTTGGATGTTCTGATTGGGTAGTTAAGGTTTCAGATGTTGATATAGTTATTGATTCTAAAACAGTAACAGAGGAAGGATTACCTTTCATTTTAGCAGCTTTTGGAGTCCTCTGGGATGATCCTTCTGTTGCTTCCTTCCTTTTCTTGGTCTTCTTAAAAAAAACTTCTGGAGCCACCTGATGCAAGTCCTGAATATTTATTTCTGGTGCAGTGCCATCTGCTTTACACGCATCCAAATATCTGACAATTATCCCTGGCTTGGAGTCAATCTCAGAGAAAAGAGGAAAATCATCCAGAGGAATTCTTCTGGAAGTGATGGTTGCAAAAGAAGTAACGTTGGGTTCCTTCTTGATGTTCTCAATGATTTTCATCTTTTTCAGATTCTTAGCGTTCAGAGCCTTCCCAGTACTTGCTTCCAGTGAGCTAATTTCATGTGCTTCAGTCAGATGCTCTATCAGCCTATTCTATCAGAATATCTGATATGAGTCTTCCTAGGGGTATCTAGTCCCTTTTGGTATGCTCGTCTTCTCTTGTTTCCTTTACACTGGTCCTTAGATGATTAAATAGCAAGTGAGGGAGATTTACCTTAGTCTTCTTGGAGATAAAGTAGATCAGAAACTGCTGATCAATGTTTATGTAATCAGGAGAGCTAGTTGGCTTCCTGTGGTTGATGCATCCTAGAATTATCTTAGCCCAGATTCTGTGATGATCCTTCAGATCCCTAATATTGCCGGAAGGTAGACCCAGAGTGAATATTTCTCTTGCAATAGAAGCAACATCAGAACATCTTTCAGCCATGTCTATACACCTGACACCTCCACCATTGTAACCTATCAGTCTTGAAATCAGGTCTTCTGTAATGACAATCTTCTTCCCCATGACATACGAGGTAACTTGATGGTTTGAGGAGGAAGCATGAACCCAGAATTCTTTGACAAGAATTGGAAACGTTGGCCCTAGAAGACGGTCAAAATATCTGTTCCATCCTTGAGCATTGACATCTTCAGAGAGATTGAAGCCATTTTCTTGAAGGCTTTTAAAATCAACAATCAGTTCTGAAAGAACTTCCAGGTTGTCAATGGGAGTGAGTAGCGTTCTGTATGGTTCTTCGTACTGTTCCATAGAAGTAGTTTCCTGAGTACTGGTGTTTTGGACGCTTGAAGAAGCCATGTTCACACAAGAAATTTGAGAAAGATGAAAGGGTTTTTGAAAGTGCGAACAAAAAACAATTAGAAGGTATTGAGAGGGTAAAAGTGAAAGAGTGTAAAGAGTGAAACTTGAGTTTAAATAGATTTTCTTGAAAGCATAAACAGTAAGAGAGAGAAACAATTAGTCATGATTATAAGCATTAATGACAGCTGATTTTAGGGGATTCAGAAAGATATTGGAACGGTTACCCATGACATGTGTCTCAATGCACCCAATCAGCGCTTTTGACCTTTCAGAAAAGTGAACGTGTGTTCAGCCTCAGAAGGTAGATGATGAATGGATGACAACTATTTGCTTACGTGAACAACACATTTCTATCCTTGAAATGAAACGCTCATATCTTCATGGATAGGTTTTGATACAATTTGTACTTCTAAAATTCTGAAGGCAGGTTGATCAGTAGTTCACAAAAAATAACTAAAATTCTGAAGGTTAAGATATGTAAATAAAACAATTTATTCTGGGCAAAGCTTCATGCTGAGATGTATCAGAATGAAGTTAAACCTATCTTCAGAAAGAAGTTTTGTAAAGACATCAGCCCATTGATGGTCTGTATCAATGAATTTTAAGTTAAGAATCCCTTTCTGAATATAGTCCCTAATAAAATTATGTTTTATTTCTATATGCTTAGCCCTAGAATGCAAAATAGGATTTTTACTGAGACAAATAGCAGAATTATTGTCACGGAGGATATGAATGTTACTCTCAAATATATTGAAGTCCTCAAGTTGACTTTTCATCCAGAGCATTTGCGTACTACATCCAGCTGCTGCTATGTATTCAACCTCTGCTGTTGATAATGCTATTGTGGATTGTCTTTTGTTGGACCATGAGATTAGATTTTCTCCCAGAAACTGGCAGCTTCCAGAAGTGCTTTTACGTTGTACTCTGTCTCCAACAAAGTCAGCATCACAGTATCCTACTAAGCTGTAATCACTTGATTTTCTATAAATAAACCCAGATTAGCAGTACCTTTCAGATACTTGAAAATTCGCTTAACTGCTGTTAAGTGAGATTCTCTAGGATCTGATTGGAATCTAGCACAAATGCAAACACTGAATAGAATGTCAGGCCTTAAAGCCGTCAGATATAGAAGATAACCAACCATACCTCTGTAGCCCTTTTGTTCTACCTTTTTACTTACCTCTTCTTTTTCCATAATGCACGTGGGATGCATTGGAATCCTTGAGGGCTTACATTCTGAGAGATCAAATTTATTCATAAGTTCTCTGACATATTTGCTCTGATGAATGTAACTTCCTTCTGGGGTTTGATTTATCTGAATGCCCAGAAAGAATTTTAGTTCCCCCATTAGGCTCATCTCAAACTCTTCCTGCATACATTTAGCAAACTCTCTTCCCAGAGAGGGTTTAATGGATCCAAATATGATGTCATCAACATAAATCTGACATACTAATATGTCATTCTTAACTGTCTTACAGAACAAGGTTGTGTCCACTTTCCCTCTGGTGAATTCCTTTTCTAACAGGAAGTTACTTATTCTTTCATACCAAGCTCTGGGAGCTTGTTTGAGACCATAAAGTGACTTCTTTAGTTTGAAAACATATTCTGGATTTTTGGAACTCTCAAAGCAAGGGGGTTGGTGCACATATACCTCTTCATCTATATAGCCATTTAAGAATGCACTTTTGACATCCATCTGATACAGAGTGATGCCTTTATTAACAGCAAATGATATTAAAAGTCTGATAGATTCTAACATGGCGACTGGAGCAAAGGTTTATGTATAGTCTATCCCCTCTTGCTGACTATAACCTTGTGCTACCAGTCGTTCTTTGTTCCTGATGACTTCACCTTGCTTGTTTAGTTCGTTTCTGAACACCCATTTTGTACCAATGACGTTAAACCCTTTTGGTTTGGGAACCAGATCCCATACGTCATTTCTGGTGAATTGATTTAGTTCCTCTTGCATTTCCAGAATCCAGTCATTGTCCAGAAGTGCTTCATCAATTTTTGTTGGTTCAATCAGAGAAACCAGTCCCATAAGGGATTCTTCAGAGTTTCTGAAAGTTGATCTTGTTCTGATTGGATCTTCCTTCTTTCCCAATATTGTATCTTCTGGGTGATCAATACTGCTTCTGGATAGTCTTTTCTGGAGTTGATCAACAGAAGGTGCTGGATTGCTTGTAGTGACTCTTTCTGCTGTTGAGGGAGTGTCTCTGTTGAGAGCCTCTGATGAGTTATCTTCAGTACCTATGAGCTCAACTTCCATACCTGCAAGGAATTCATTCTGCTTTGACTTTTGAGAGTCAAGCTTATCATCAAACCTAACATTGATTGACTCTTCAACAATCTGTGTTTCTGTATTCTATACTTTGTACCCTCTCGAGCATTCATAGTATCCTAACATAATACACTTTTGTGCTCTAGAGTAAAACTTGTTCAAATAATTTTTTGTATTCAGAATAAAACATGTGCATCCAAAAGGGTGAAAATATGAAATGTTGGTCTTTCTGTTCTTCCACAATTCATATGGAGTCTTTTTTAGAATAGGTCTTATGGAGATTCTATTCTGAATGTAACACGTTGTGTTTATTGCCTCTGCCCAGAAGATCTTAGCAATGTTAGTCTCGTTGATCATTGTTCTGGCCATTTCTTGCAATGTTCTGTTCTTTCGTTCTACAACTCAATTTTGTTGGGGAGTTCTAGGACAAGAGAAATCATGCAGAATGCCTTTTTAATTAAAGAATAATTCAAAATCTTTATTTTCAAATTCTCCACCATGATCACTTATGACTTTGACAGTTCTAAGATCCTTTTCATTCTGAACTTGGTTGCAGAAGGTAACAAACACAGAGTGTGACTTGTCCTTGTGTCTTAAGAACTTTACCCATGTCCATCTGCTATAGTCATCTACGATTACTAACCCATACTTCTTTCCACTGACTAAAGAAGTTTTTACTGGTCCAAATAAGTCAATATGCAGAAGTTCTAATGGCTTAAAGGTGGAAACAACATTTTTGGATTTGAAAGCAGGTTTTGCAAACTTGCCTTTCTGAAATGCTTCACACAGAGCATCTGAATTGAATTTCAAGTTAGGAAGTCCTCTGACCAGATTGAGTTTGTTAATCTGAGATATTCTTCTCATACTAACATGTCCCAATATTCTGTGCCAGATCCATTTCTCGTTGTTAACAGACAGTAGACATTTTACATTCTGACTCTTTATTTCAGAAAGTTTTATTTTATAAATGTTGTTTTTCCTCTTTCCATTAAATAGGATAGTCCCATCTTTCTGACTAACAGCTTTGCATGAATTTTGATTGAAGATTATATCATAACCATTATCACTTAATTGACTTATGGATAACAGGTTATGCATTAATCCATCAACTAATAAAACATTACTTATAGAGGGAAGATTTGCATTACCCACTGTTCTAGAGCCAATGATCTTTCCTCTCAGATTGCCTCCAAAACCCACGTGGCCTCCAGGCTTAAGTTCCAGGCTTTGGAACATATTCCTTCTTCCTGTCATGTGTCGTGAGCAGCCAGAGTCAAGGTACCATGATTGGTGTCTTAGCCTTGCTGCTAAAGATATCTGCCACATGTATGATTTTATCCTTAGGTAACCACATTTTCTTGGGTCCTGATTTGTTAGTTTTACCAAAATTCTGATTGAATTTTGGTTTGACAGAATAATCACTACTCGTGTATTTTATGTCATATGTGTGCCCATATATAAAATGTGAATCAAGTGGAGTGCGTTTTATAACTAAGTTCATGGCATTATTTGGTGTAGGTACCTTACCTTGATATCCTATCCCTTTTCTGCCATTTCTGCTAACTCCATAGATCATTGAAGCCATTTTTCTTATGTCTATGTTTTTAGCTAGAAACTTCTGAAAGCTGTGATCATACTCTTTGATGATCTCATCAGCATTGCTGGGAGTTTCAGAGATTGTTTCCTTCTGAGAGTTTTGCAACTGGTTTTTTAATTTTGAAATTTTTTCTTTTAACTCAGAATTCTCTAATCTGAGACTCTCAGTCTTATCAGAGTCAGAGGCAAGATTCCTTTTCAGGTTTCTGAATTTGACTCTGATCTGCTGATACCTTTCCAGAATTTCATTTAGGCTTTCAGCAAGTTCAGCCTTAGTAAAGTTTATGGTAAAGTCAGGGTATACCTCTTCAGTGTATCATTCTGAGTCTAAACCAGAAGCTTCACTATCTTCTGATATGTTTGCCATGAGAGCTATGTTTGCTCTTTCATCATCTGATTCTGAGTCAACTTCAGATGTGTCAGAATCATCCCATGTAGCCATGAGGCCTTTCTTCTTTTCCTTGAGAAACTTCTTTTTGGGCTTTTCCTTCTGAAGCTTTGGGAAGTCACTTTTGTAGTGCCCTTGCTCGTTACATTCATAGCATATGATGTCTTTGTTGTTTGGCTTTCTGTATCGTGAAGAACCTTCAGATCTTCTATGTCCAGAGGAGGATTCTGACCTTCTGTATCTGGAGGAGGATTCATTCTAATTTTCTGATCTTCTGGGATTCCTGAACTTCCTTTGTCTCTGCTTCCACAGTTGGTTCACCCTTCTGGAAAGGAGAGACAGTTCATCTTCTTCTGATGAGGATCCATCCGAGATTTCTTCTACAGCCTGCAAAACTTTGGAGTCAGATTTTCTGTTAGATTTTAAAGCTAATAACTTACCTTGCTTTTGAGGTTCGTCTTCTTCTAGCTCTATCTCGTGACTTCTGAGGGAGCTAACAAGTTCCTCCAGAGAGATTTTGTTGAGATCTTTGGCTAGCTTAAGTGCTGTGAGCATTGCCCTCCATTGTTTTGGCAAGCTTCTGATGATCTTCTTAACGTGATCAACAGTAGAATACCCTTTGTCAAGAACTTTTAGTCCAGCAACAAGAATTTGAAATCTTGAAAACATAGTTTCTATTGATTCACTATCTTCCATCTTGAATGCCTCATACTTCTGAATGAGCACAAGGGCCTTGGTTTCTTTGACTTGAATGTTTCCTTCATGCATCATTCTCAAAGAGTCAAACATATTCTTGGCATTTTCTCTGTTTGATATTTTCTCATATTCTGAATATGAGATGGCGCTAAGGAGAATTGTTTTGGCCTTGTGGTGGTTTCTGAATTCACGCTTTTGCTGATCAGACATCATTTTCCTATCTATCTCCTGACCACGTCCATCCACAGGATGCGTATATCCATCAGTCACCATGTCCCACAGATCAACATCATGGGCCAGAAAGAAACTCTCAATTATGTCTTTCCAATAGTCAAAGTTCTCTCCATCAAAGACTGGAGGTTTACCACTGAATCTATCCCTTTCTTCATTGTTGTCATTGCTGATGTTTTGGCTTGGTCCCAACATAGTGTTTTTCTGATGCTTGGATCTTGTACTGACACGGTTAAGTGTTTAAGCTCAGAACCAGGCGCTCTGATGCCAATTGAAGATGTGAAAAACACAAGAAGGGGGGGTTGAATTGAAAACTTGGATCTAAAACAACTTAATGACACAATATTTTTATCCTGGTTCGTTTGATCTCAAATTACTCCAGTCCACCCGTCAAGGTGATTTCGCCTCTCTCCAACGAGGTCTTAATTCACTAATATTAACAAGATTACAAAGGCTACTTTAACAACTGTTAAAGTCTTCTTGAGTACAACCAAAATCCGGTTAATCTCAAGGATCTCTTTTACAATATAATTTAAACAAAATGTGTTGTTGTTTTTCTAACAAAAACGGTTTATCAAAACTGTGATAATTTACACAGGTTTGTAGCTTAGAATAAAGATTGAATTTGCTTCAGCTTGAATATGCGTGGTTGGTGATCTTAGCAAATTGTTGTGTGTACGTACGTGCTTCATTTTGCAAGCTGACTTGTTTATATAGGCAATGTAATGACATTGTCCATAAAACATGTTTAATGTCATTAACACACTTTCCTTTTGGATAAGATCCTGTCTGAAGAAAGCCGTTGGAATTAATTTTGTCTTGAATGTTCAATAACGCTTCAGAGTCTTTTCTCCTTACTGTTGATAACACTTCAGATTATTGATGACTTGGTTTGATATGTTCTTGTTCAGAATCAGAGTTTACTTGATTAAGCACAGGTTTTGGTCATCAATTTTCAGCGTATGTTCTGATTGCTTCAGCGTGTAGCACTTATGGCTGATCTTCTGATGCTGATTTGATCAGAACTTCTGCATACATAAAACATATTTTTAAGGTGCATATTTGTTCTTTGTATTTATTTATTCTTTGTATTTGTTATCATCAAAACTTTTAACTAAGGGTTGTAGAATCAAACTATGTTCTAACAAAGGGAAGGTATTAGCACCCTTTTCATCCATGGTTATCCATGGGCTCTTAGTTACTTGCTAGATCACTTGCTTTTGTTTGAAATTGTGCTTTGTGTGTTTTTTTGAAAGTATTTTGTAAAGAGGCCATTGTTTAGGCAATCTTTGTAATGATTCTCGTTTGTAAGAATGTATACAAAGATGTTGATCTTTTAAAAAAAATCAATTTTGTAAGATGTTTTGAAAGTGTGTGTGATTGTTTTGAAAATAGCAAGGATGTTTATTTTGAAATGGAGCAACTAATTGGGAGCAATCTACCTACTCAAATGTCTTTCTTGTTCATTTTCTTTTCCTTTGACGTTGTTGTCTTACCATTGATTTGGTAAGCAACCCTATCTTTGGATGTAAACGGGACGAGCATGGGTCATTGTATAGCCATGATTAGCAATGTTTGCAAGGTATCTTATCATTCTTTTTGAGGGACTAAGATCATTTTGTAAGGTAAATTTGAATAGCGTCATCGAGGGACTATGATCTTGTATTTGTTTGTTTTTTCTAAGATACCTTACATGCGTAATATGGCCATTTTTGTAAGGCAACCAAGTGGATTTTACCCTAGGGGTGGTTGTGTGCAAGTGTCATTTTCATGCTTATTTTTGTCTTGAATTAGAGTTTTCTATTTTGATTGATTTTATTCTTTCCATAAAAACCCTAATTACTAGCATGTTATGTAAAAGCAATAAATTGCGAAATTTAAAGTTACTACGCTATTACAACATTTGTGGGAGGGGGGGGGGGGGGGGGTATACAACTTATGAATGGGGATTGTAATAATATAAACCTAATTAATCTATTACAACCAAATTGAATATTGTACAAATAATTGAAATAAATAATATACAAGATGAATTAAATATGCAAGAAATGTAAATGCAAAGAAAAGATTCTTTTATTTGGTTTCTTAATATGAAGGAGGTTTTGCCCTAGAAAAAAGAGTAATTAAATTAAATTAAACTTAAGTTAAATAAAGAAATTATTTAAGAAAAAGATTTTAATTAAGAAAAGATTTTGTAAATGAAACCCTAAATCTATTTTTAGTTGATTAAAGGAAAATAAGTTTTAAAGAAAAAAAGTATTTTTATATTTTTATATTTTTTGTCTTGAAAATAATATGTGGTGTCATGAAATATTTTTGGTCTTTTTTATGTTAAAAATAAGTGTATTTAAATAAATAATAACCTAGTTTTATTTTAATATTTACAAGAAAATTAAGTAAAATAAAGTATAAATGAATAAAAATAATTTTTATTTATGTGGAAAAATGTTCAAATTATGTCAAAATATAAATCTATATTTTTTATACATTTTGTGATTTTTTTGGTATTTTAGAAAATATATTTAAAAAGAAAAATAAATAAATAAATAAATAAATAAAAATAAATGGGCCAGGGTGGTGTCACAAGCAAGCATGGTGTATGCTAGCAAAAACAAAAAAAGAATGCCAGACCCAAAGGGCCCAGCGCCTGCAAACAAAAAAAATTAGAAATGTCAAAAATGTGAAAAAAAAAGCAAAATGGTCTCGTTGGGGCTTGAACCCAGGACCATATGGTGAAAAAGCGCGCACTTTACCACTGGGGTGGCTATACATCCGTTTATATAGGCAAAACCTTAAATATATAAGGCAAATCCAGTCCTGATGACTTCATCTTCAACCTCCAGCCGGTGTACCTATAACTTCTTCATTTCTCAACAAAAATGGAAAGTGACAAAATGAAAGTTGTTGCATTCTTCCTCACGATTCTAACCATGTAAATAACTAAGGCTGAAAATCAAAGATCAGTTAGAATTTCTCTGGCCCTAATTTAAACCCTAAAAATTTCAGAAACTTCAACTCTAAAATTCTCTAAGATCAAGCCATATAAATGCAAACTATGGATATGTACAGCTTTGTGGAAATGAGGTCTACATCTTATCTTCACAAATGTAAGTCTAACAATGCCTAAGTAATGAGATAGAAGTTCAAGAAAAATACCTCAAAACTGGAACTCTTGAAATGCAAATGAGCTTGTTTCAGTCAGTGCTGATGATCATGTTAGCTTCCTTGGACCTCTAGGAAGATAGTGCAATGGTTGGCTTGAGTTGAGGATGGCTGGAATGGCCTGGAGAAGTCCAATTGTGATGCTCTGTTTTTGGTTATGGAAGATAGGGAAGATGGTGTTACAGAAATGAAACAGGTACAAGGATGAGTTAGTCTTGATGCAAGGAAGCTTTAGAAACTAAAAGGCCAAGAAACGCACGAGGGAAATGTGAGTTTCATATGAAAAGTCAGAACTTGCAGAACAATGGTGTTTTGGGACAATTTCTGGATAGAGGGAGTTTGAGTGAGTTTCAGGGGCTTCTTGCTCCCGTGTCAACTTGCAAAATAGTGTGTATACTTATAAGCAAGAGGTTTTGAGGCTTGTACCAACTCAGATTTTGAATTTGCATTCTTAAGCCAAACATGTGATTTTTGAGAAAACAAGTTTCAATGCTTGTGTACTTGCTAAGATAGAGTAGTTCATGCTTTAAACAAGTTTGTTTCTGACTTTGTGGATGGATTGTGATCAGAGGGAACAAGTTATAGGCTCAAGAATGACTTTATGCAAAAGGCTTGCTTTACAAGAATGGAAGTGTTCACTTTGTGCCATTAATAGAAATGCAACTTGGATAATAGCTCATTTGCTTGGATCAAAGCCTTAACAGCTGTGTAAGAATTTAATTAAGGAGTGACAAAAAAGTTTGAGGCATGCAAAGCAAATATTATGAAGTCTAGCATTTATTTGCCTTTGTGTTCATCATGAAAATGACCTATAATTCAAGTGACAAAGCACCAACTTCATCTCTTCGATTCTCCCTACTCAAGAATGATCTCAAGGAGTTCTTTGACATTTTGGAAATCTTGAAATGTGATCTACAACTCATCTTTGAATTTCTTTAGAAGATTCCCCTTGTAACTATGTGAAAAAGTGTCATGAAGATAGGTCAAAAATCTGCCTAATTAGGGCAAAGTTTCACTAAGTCTTTTTTAGTTCATGAGCATGTATTCACAAAATTATAACTTGAGATCCAAGAATTTTTAGGAGAAATTGTGTGAAGCAAACTTGTAGATTTCATGGAGATCTACAACTTTAATGTTGGAAGTTTCCTTTGAATCACTTTGCATCATGATGAAAATTTCGCTCAAAGTTTATGAAAAAATAAGAAATTTTCTATACTTGGAAAAATTTCTAAGTTAAGAAATTTCATCTTTTCAAAACAAAATCTTGAATTCTTGATTTCTTGATGAACAAGTTTCATTTTTTGACATGTTTTGATGAATTATGATCTTTGGCATTTGATTTTGACCAAAAAGTCAAAGTTTGACTTTTTAGTATATAGTTGACTTTTTGATCAGTTGACTGAAAAATTCATATGTCAATCCAATGGACTTGTCGTGTTTTGAACCATGTCATTAGGTAAAAGTGATGAAATTGGAATCTTGAGATCATGCCTTAACTCAATTGACCATTTTCTAGGTCAAAAACCAGAAATTGCCCTTTCCCAGTCAAAACCCTAATTTTGACCATTTTGCCCTTTTGATGATTTGATCAAATTTCTTGAGGAGTTGTGGTCCAAACTTGATAAAATGCTACATATGAGTTTAAAATTTTAGTGTGGATCAAAAATTAAGAAGTTTGACTGTAAATTGACCATGGTTGACTTTTTCCCCAATACAACTGATTTTTAGGTCAACTGTCTAATTGACTGATCACAAGTGTGATCCAAGGCTTGAAACTTGGCATGAGTAATCTTGGGAGTCCATAATGATCCCTGAAAGAAATATGGGACCTTGGAAGTTCAAAAATCCTTGTGCAATCTCAAACCCTAATTTTCAGTCATCAGTGCTTGAGGAGGTGTCCTGAGCTGATCAAACCCTAGTGCAGTCTTGAACTCAATGAGATCTTGTGAGCAAATTCTTGATAAGTGAGAGGGAAAATTTTAGGGTACAACAAAGTAGTTTGAGTTCAAACGAACCATGATAAAAATAAAGTGTCATTTTGTCTTAGACTTCAAAACCCCAATTCAAACCCCACTTTCTTATGTTTTTCCATCCTTCAATTGGAATCAGAGCACCTGGATCTGGGTGCAAACACTTAACTGCGTCAGAAAAGGATCCAAGAAGGAAAAACACTATTGTGGGACCAAGTCAGAACATCAACAATGATTATCATGATGAGAAAGACAAAATCAGCTGCAGACCCCCAATATTTTACGGTGAAAAGTTTGATTACTTGAAAGACATAATCAAAAGTTTCTTTCTTGCTCATGATACTAATCTATGAGATATGGTGAATGATGTCTACATTCATCCTAGTGATGAAAATGGTCAGAAGATTGACAGAAAAAGAATGAAAGTTCATCAAAAGAGAAAATTCAGAAATCATCACAAGGCCAGAACAATTCTCTTGAGTGTTATCTCATACACAGAGTATGAGAAGATCCCAAACAGAGAATCAACAAAACATGTGTTTGACTCCTTGAGAATGACGCATGAAGGCAACACGTAAGTCAAAGAAACCAAATCTCTTTCACTTATCCAGAAGTACGAAGCTTTCAAAATGGAAGAAAAAGAAACTATTGAGACAATGTTCTCAAGATTTCAAACTTTGGTTGCGAGATTGAAAGTTCTGGACAAAGGGTACTCCAAAGCAGATCATGTAAAGAAGGTAATAAGATGTTTACCCAAGCAATAGAGACCCATAGTAACAACTTTAAAACTAGCCAAAGATCTAGATAAAATTTCTCTTGAAGAACTTATCAGCTCCCTGAGAAGTCATGAGATAGAAATAGAAGAAGATGAACCCCAGAAGCAAGATAAGTCTCTCGCTCTTAAATCTAGTAAAACTAAAGATTTTCAGGTAGAAGAAGAATGCTTTGGAGGATCTGCATCAGAAGAAGATGAATTATCTCTCCTCTCCAGAAGGGTACAATAATTATGGAAACACAGATTCATAAAACCCAGAAGATCAAACAGTCATTATGAATCAAACTATGGGTACAAAAACTCCAGAAGCAAAGACATTATTTTCTATAAATGCAACGAAGCAAGCTGTTACAAAAGTGACTGCCCAAATCTTTAGAAAGAAATGCCTAAAAAGAAGTTCTTCAAAGATAATAAGAAAAGTTTTATGGCAATGTGGGATGACTCAGAATCTTCTGAAGTTGAAACAAAATCAGAAGATGATTGAGCCAATATAGCCTAAATGGCCAACTTATCAGATGACTCTGGTTCATCTGAATCAGAATCAGACTCAGGCAGAAGAGGTATTCTCTAACTTTTCTTGATCTCAATTAGAAGAAAGTCTGTTAGAAATTCTTGAATGATATCAGCAAATTCGAGTTATAAACAAGAACTTGAAAAAGGATCTAGTTTTTGACTCTGAAGAAACTAAGAAACTGAGATCAGAAAACTCTGAGCTTAAAGAAACAATTTCTAAACTAGAAAATAAATTACAAGAGGCTCAGAAAGAAACTGTCTCAGAAGATCTTAGTAACTCTGATAAGATTATAAAGGAATATGATCATAGCTTTAAAAAATTTCTTACTAAAAACATAGATAGAAGCAAGATGGCTTCAATGATCTATGGAGTTAGCAGAAATGGAAGAAAAGGAATCGGATACAAGGGTAAAGTATCTCAACCTAAGAAAGTTAAGGATATGGTCATAAAACACACACCTCTTTATTCTCAATTCACTTACGGACACAGACATGATATAAAATATACTAGTAAGGTGTTTTCTGCTAAACTAAAATTCAAACAGAGTTTTGGAAAATCTAACAATCATGGACCCAAAAAGATATGGGTACCAAAGGATAAAATCATTTATGTTGCTAATATTTTTAACAGCAAGGTTGAAACACTAGTTTTAACAACTGGACTCTGGATGCTCTCTACACATGACGGGAAGAAAGCATTTGTTCCAAAGCATGGAATTTAAATCTGGAGGATACGCAGGTTTTAGAGGAAATCAAAAAGGAAAGATTATTGGCTCTGGAACTATTGGTAACATTACTGAGGGCACAACATCAGAAGAATCTCAGTCATATACAAAAGATGATGTCACAAACATTACAGAAACATCTAAAGATCCAATCCAGAAAAGACAACTCAAAAGATCTGAAGATCTGAAAAAAAATTTGCTTTTGCTTGGTGCTTCATCTTAATCTTCTATTTTTCCCGTGTTGTTCCTACTTTTTGATTCTTGACAAAAAGGGGGGAGAATGTAAGATATTTTGACCCCTTATCAAAGCTCTGATCAGAAATTTTCAGGGAAGTATTTTTTTCTCTTCATCTGAGTATCCAACTCAGGGGGAGACTTCTATGCTTTATTTTATTTAAGTATTCAATCAATATATATAAGTTTTTGTAATCATAAAAAAGGGGGAGATTTTTAGAACATAGTTTGGTTCTACATCCCTATAACAATTTTGATGATAACAAACACATGATATATATAAAGAATATATATGCTCTCTAATAATGTATCTTAATATGCAGAGAAGTTTTGATGTAAGAAGCATAGAAGATGAGAAAATATCTACTAGAACATAATAGAAGTTCTGATGTAAGAAGCATAGAAGATATGCTAGAACATCTAGAAGTTCTGATGTAAGAAGATGAGAGAGTTTATTTTTGAAGATCTGTTCAGACACAACATACTTAGAAGCAAATCTGTGTAATACTCTAAATGAAGAAGTTCTATGTTACAACTTCTGAATGCACAAACACTGTGAAACAAGAACTCTGATATTCTGATATGTAATGTTCTGGAAAGAAAAGAGTCTCAACGGTAACATTCATCTTCTGATGTGAGCATGTTCTGAAGCATTACATTTTATTAATGGAAAATCAGAAGTAACGGTTGAATCAATACATGATCTTCACTTTTGGAAAGAACATTAACTACACTTCACCAACCTTTAAAAAGCATCTTTTTATGTCTCATGCATTGCCTATTTAAAGAAGACGTGAAGAAGATATCATATAATGGTAATGACTACGCACAAAAAAGAGAAATATTTACCCAGTTCTACCTTGTGTTCTTCAACTATGTAATACATCACTTTAGTGATATTGTTTTTGTTAGAAAACATATTTGTACACGCCTTTCAATATTGTATTTTGTAATTCCTTGTGGAAACCGGGTGTTGGTTTAGACTCAAGAAGACATTGATAGTTGTCATTGTATTTGTGTAATCAAGTTTGATTAGTGGATTAAGACCTCACTTGAGAGAAGTGGAATCACCTTGGCGGGTGGAGTAGAGTAGTTTGAGTTCAAATGAACCAGGATAAAAATCAAGTGTCATTTTGTCTTAGACTTCAAAACCCCAATTAACCCCCCCTTTCTTGTGTTTTTCCATCCTTCAAGTCTTACATTGGGATTTCATAATATTTTCAAATAAATCACACACATACAAAGCAAGTTTAAAGTGAGCTAAGCAATTAAGAGCCCGTAGATAACTACGAATGAAAAGGGTTCTAACTCCTTCCCTTTTCATAACATACCCCCAAACTCAAAATTTATCAAAGGTATTTCCTGTTCTTTTCACCTTTCCTACTTGTTTAATAAAAGGAATGTCTGTGGCGACTCTTGCTAACCACAACATTTGCGATAAAACCAAAAATGTCAGTTCTCCCACCGTATTATAGAACTGGCGTCTCTGTTGGGGACTAACTTAAAAATGAGGGTTTACCTTAGAGTTTAGATCACTTTTACTTGCTTTAATTGTTTGAATTGTTTGCTTTAAATTTAAGGTCTTGCTTGGGTATTATTGCTTGTGTGAAAGATCCTACACCCGGATCTAGTGATTCCTTAGGTAAGTAGTAATAGATCATAAAGACTGTACGGTGTATACTGATATGGTTAACACGATAGCTACAGTTAGTGTGACACTTTGGTTTGTACTGATGTTCCTTGAGTCAGTCAAGGATAACATTAGGCTTCTGTGTGTTGTCATTAATGCTAACTTTCTTTTAGAACCTTAATTGACCCATCCTGGCCATTAGAAAGTAGTGAGATAGTCATTTTTGGTGCAGTCCAAAGTTGGTTGATACTTGAGGCTACACTCATTGAGATTCGACTTTCGGGATGTTTTGGTGGAAAGACATTTGTCGTGTTAAAATAAAGCCTTCGAGAAAGATCTGTGATATGAGATTCTTAGAACCCGGTTAATATTTTAGGACAGGTGGAGCCAACTAAACTTCAATTGTCAGAAGGGTACTTACCTATTAACTTCATGCAAGCCTTTAAACCTAAGGCTACTTATTGACTTGTTTGTATTCACTATCTAGCAACTTGAACTCCTTGTAGGATTTGTTTGTATAAGCTCACTTGTTCTCATTGTTAGAACAAAGTTTGAATCTACTACCCTATGTTTAAGTTTTGATGATAACAAAATGAAAAGATATATTATTTATATGATTCATGTATGAACTATTTGCTACCTAAAAATATTACGTCCTGCTTTGCAGAAACTCTGATAGGTATCAGCAAGAGCACACTTAATCAACATCAGAATATTGGTTCTTGACATCAGCATCAGCAGTTGCTATATCAGAATACCAGAATCAGAAGATTAACTCACGTGTATGCTAAAGCTTGATGAACAGGACTGCGCTCAACACTCTGATAAAGAAAACAACAGTTCATCAGTAGTTAAGCAGAGTCAGAATGAGCCAAGCCAGAACATGCATTAAGTAAGCAACGGTACTGTGCATTGAAAGCAAATTATTACCAACGGCCTCATTCCAGACAAGATCTGCTTGATAAGGAAAGTTTGTTATTAGCATTGAATCAAGAATATTGCTCCAACGTTCAACAATCTCAGTGCTATATAAACAAGACTATGAAGATTGAATTGGCTAATGCTCTCCAACATTTTACACGCCTAAAAGCTAATCATAATCTTCCTTCTCTCAGTTTGCTAAACGCTACATATCTCCTTACTCAATCATTGTTTAGCAATCTAGTTTCATAAGCTTAAGTTGTGTATACATCACAGTTGTGATACAGTTTTGTAGAAAACATTCACACACCTAGATTTATCTTCTTTGTAAGAAAGTGTTTCCTTGACAAACCGGGTTGTGGTTTGCATCAAGAAGGCTTTAGCAGTTGTTAAAGCAGTTTGTAATATTCAGTTGAATATAGTGGATTAAGACCTCGTTGGAGAGAGGCGAAATCACCTTGACGGGTGGACTGGAGTAGTTTGAGATCAAACGAACCAGGATAAAAATATCTTGTTCATTGCATTTTTTTTCAGTTTTACAATTCAACCCCCCCCCCCCCCTTCTTGTGTTTTTCACTTCTTCAATTGGTATCAGAGCTCTTGGTTCTGAGCTAAAACACTTAACCGTGTCAGTACAAGATCCAGCGTCAGAAAAACACAATGGCAGGAACTTATTCTCACACCAGCAATGACAACCATGAGGACAAGGACAGATTCAGCAGCAAACCTCCAGTCTTTGATGGAGAAAACTTTGATTACTGGAAAGACAGAATTGAAAGCTTCTTTCTGGCACATGATGCTGATCTGTGGGACATGGTGACAGATGGATACACGCACCCTGTGAATGCAAGCGGTCAGAAGATTGATAGAAAAACAATGACTGATCAACAAAAGCGTGACTTCAAGAATCACCACAAGGCCAGAACCATCCTTCTCAGCGCCATATCCTATACTGAATATGAAAAGATCTCCAACAGAGACACAACAAAGAACATTTTTGACTCACTCAGAATGACGCATGAGGGCAACGTTCAGGTCAAAGAAACTAAAGCTCTGGCGCTCATTCAGAAGTATGAGGCGTTCAAAATGGAAGAATTTGAATCCATTGAAACAATGTTCTCAAGATTCCAGAATCTGGTAGCTGGTCTCAAGGTTCTGGACAAAGGATACTCTACTGCTGACCATATCAAGAAAATCATCAGAAGCTTACCCAAGCAGTGGAGACCAATGGTTACAGCTCTGAAGCTAGCAAAAGATCTCCTCAAAATCACTGTGGAGGAACTTATCAGCTCCCTCAGAAGTCATGAGATAGAGCTAGAAGCTGATGAGCCTCAGAAGCAAGGTAAGCCTTTAGCATTAAAATCTAACAAAAAATCTGAGTCTAAAGTTTTGCAGGCAGTTGAAGAAACATCTGATGGATCCTCATCAGAAGAAGACGAACTCTCCCTCCTCTCCAGAAGAGTAAATCAACTGTGGAAGCAAAGACAAAGGAAGTTCAGGAATCCCAGAAGATCTGATCAGAACGAGTCCTCTTCCAGATACAGAAGGACAGAGTCTTCCTCTGGATACAGAAGATCTGAAGGCTCCTCAGGAAGCAGAAAGCCAAACACCAAGGACATCATCTGCTATGAGTGCAATGAGCAAGGACACTACAAGAGTGACTGCCCAAAGCTTCAGAGGGAAAAGCCCAAAAAGAAGTTTGGAAGAGAAAAGAAGAAAAGTCTCATGGCCACATGGGATGACTCTGACTCGTCTGAAGCTGACTCAGAATCAGATGATGAGAGAGCCAACATAGCTCTCATGGCCCACATTTCAGAAGAGAGTGAAGCTTCTGAATCAGACTCAAAATCAGATACTGAAGAGGTATTTCCTAACTTTGCTGTTAATTTTACCAAGGCTGAACTTGCTGAAAGCCTTAATGAAATTCTGGAAAGGTATCAGCAAATTAGAGTTAAATTCAGAGACCTGAAAAGGAATCTTTAATCTGACTCTAATAAGACTGAGAGTCTCAAATTGGAGAATTCTGAGCTGAGAAATAAGATTTCAAAATTAGAAAACACTTTACAAAACTCTCAGAAGGAACCAATTTCTGAAACTCCCAGCAACGCTGATGAGATCATCAAGGAGTATGATCACAGTTTCCAGAAGTTCCTTGCTAAAAGCATAGATAGAAGCAAAATGGCTTCAATGATCTATGGAGTTAGCAGAAACGGCAGGAAAGGAATAGGATACCAAGGTAAGGTTCCTACACCAAAGAATGTCATGGACTTAACCATTAAACACACTCCTCTGAATTCACATTTTGTGTAAGGTCACACACATGATATTAAATACATTAGCAGTAAGTACTCTGTGAAACCAAAATTCAACCAGAGTTTTGGTAAAACTAACAAATCAGGACCCAAGAAAATCTGGGTACCTAAGGATAAAATAATACATGTTACAGATATCTTTAGCAGCAAGTCAGAAACACCAGTCATGGTACCTGGACTCTGGCTGCTCGTGACACATGACGGGAAGAAGGCATATGTTCCAAAGCCTGGAGGCCACGTTGGCTTTGGAGGCAATCAGAGGGGAAAGATAATTGGCTCTGGAACTGTAGGTAATGAAAATCTTCCCTCTATTAATAATGTTCTGCTAGTAGATGGATTAATGCATAATCTGTTATCCATAAGTCAATTAAGTGATAACGGTTATGATATAATCTTTAATCAAAAATCATGTAAAGCTGTTAGTCAGAAAGATGGGACTATCCTGTTTAATGGTAAGAGGAAAAACAACATTTACAAAATCAAACTTTCTAAACTAAAAAGTCAGAATGTAAAGTGCCTTATGTCTGTTAACAACGAGCAGTGGATCTGGCACCGAAGATTGGGGCATGTTAGTATGAGAAGAATATCTCAGATTAACAAACTCAATCTGGTCAGAGGACTTCCTGATTTGAAGTTCAATTCAGATGCTCTGTGTGAAGCATGTCAGAAAGGCAAGTTTGCAAAACCTTCTTTTAAATCTAAAAATGTTGTTTCTACCTCTAAGCCATTAGAACTTCTGCACATTGACTTATTTGGACCAGTTAAAATTGCTTCAGTCAGTGGCAAGAAGTATGGGTTAGTAATTGTAGATGACTATAGCAGATGGACATGGGTAAAGTTCTTAAGACACAAGGACGAGTCACACTCTGTGTTTGTTACCTTATGTAACCAAGTTCAGAATGAAAAGGATCTTAGAATCGTTAAAGTCAGAAGTGATCATGGTGGAGAATTTGAAAACAAAGATTTTGAGTCATTCTTTAATGACAGAGGCATTCTGCATGATTTCTCTTGTCCTAGAACTCCCCAACAAAATGGAGTTGTAGAACAAAAGAACAGAACATTGCAAGAAATGGCCAGAACCATGATCAATGAGACAAACGTTGCTAAGATCTTCTGGGCAGAGGCAATAAACACAGCGTGCTACATTTAGAATAGAATCTCAATAAGACATATTCTGGAAAAGACTCCATATGAATTGTGGAAGAATAGAAAGCCCAACATTTCATATTTTCATCCATTTGGATGTACCTGTTTTATGTTAAATACAAAGAATTATTTGAACAAGTTTGACTCTAAAGCACAGAAGTGTATTATGTTAGGATACTCTGAACGCTCAAGAGGGTATAGAGTATACAATACAGAAACACAGATTGTGGAAGAATCAATCAGTGTTTGTTTTGATGATAAGCTTGACTCTGAAAAGTCAAAGCAGAATGAAGTTTTTGCAGGTATGGAAATTGAATTTACAGGTTCTGAAGACAAGTCATCAGAAGCTCTTAACACAGACACTCTGTCAACGTCTGAAAGGAGCACTGCTAGCAATCCTACAACAGCTGGTGATCAACCTCAGAAGAGATTACCTAGAAGCAGCTTGGATCACCCAGAAGAGACTATCTTAGGAAGAAAGGAAGATCCAATCAGAACAAGAGCAAGCTTCAGAAACTCTAAAGAAACTCTCATGGGACTTGTGTCTCTGATTGAACCTTCTTCTATTGATGAAGCACTTCTGGATAATGACTGGATTCTGGCAATGCAAGAAGAGCTGAATCAATTCACCAGAAATGACGTATGGGATCTTGTTCCCAGACCAAAAGGATTCAACGTCATTGGAACAAGATGGGTGTTCAGAAACAAGCTAAATGAACAAGGTGAAGTCATCAGAAACAAGGCACGACTGGTTGCACAAGGTTATAGTCAGCAAGAGGGGATAGACTATACAGAAACCTTTGCTCCAGTCGCCAGGTTAGAATCTATCAGACTTTTAATTTCATTTGCTGTTAATAGAGGCATCACTCTGTATCAGATGGATGTCAAGAGTGCATTCTTAAACGGTTATATAAAAGAAGAGGTTTATGTGAACCAACCCCCTGGTTTTGAAAATACAAAACATCCAGAACATGTTTTCAAACTAAAGAAGTCACTATATGGTCTGAAACAAGCTCCCAGAGCTTGGTATGAAAGGCTAAGTAACTTTCTGTTAGAAAATGAATTCACCAGAGGGAAGGTGGACACTACCTTATTCTGTAAATCAGTTAAGAATGACATCTTAGTCTGTCAAATTTACGTTGATGATATTATTTTCGGTTCTACTAATCCTTCTCTTGGAAGAAAATTTGCTAAGTGTATGCAGGCAGAATTTAAGATGAGCCTCATGGGGGAACTGAAATTCTTTCTAGGAATTCAGATCAATCAAACTCCAGAGGGAACTTACATTCATCAGAGCAAATACATCAGAGATCTTCTGAAGAAATTTGACCTCTCAGAATGTAAGCCATCAAAGATTCCAATGCATCCCACGTGCATTCTAGAAAGAGAAGAGGTAAGAAAAAATGTAGAACAGAAAGTCTACAGAGGTATGATTGGTTCTCTCCTTTATCTGACTGCTTCAAGACCTGATATATTATTCAGTGTTTGTATTTGTGATAGATTCCAATCAGATCCTAGAGAATCTCACTTAACAGCTGTTAAGCGAATTTTCAAGTATCTGAAAGGTACTACTAATCTGGGTTTGTTTTGTAGAAAATCTAGTGATTACAGTTTAGTAGGCTACTGCGATGCTGACTTTGCTGGAGACAGAGTGGAGCGTAAAAGTACTTCTGGAAGCTGCCAGTTTTTGGGAGAAAATCTGATCTCTTGGTCCAGCAAAAGGCAATCAACAATTGCGCTATCAACAGCAGAAGCTGAGTACATAGCAGCAGCAGGATGTAGCACACAAATTCTCTGGATGAAAAGTCAGCTTGAAGACTTCCAGATTTTTGAGAGTAACATTCCTATACTCCGTGATAATACTTCTGCTATTTGCTTAAGTAAGAATCCTATTTTACATTCTAGAGCTAAGCATATAGAAATAAAACATCACTTCATTAGGGACTATATTCAGAAAGGAATTTTGAATTTAAAATTTATAGATACAGACCATCAATGGGCTGATATCTTCACTAAACCCCTTTCTAAAGATAGGTTCAATTTCATTCTGAAACATCTCAGCATGAAAATCTGCCTAGAGTGAAAATGTTTTAATTCCATATATTTATCTTCAGAATGTATTTTTTTTACTGTGAACTTCTGATCAATCTCTTTTCAGAAAGATAGAACATGCAGATTGTATCAGATGCAAGTCTAAAGATCTGAGAGTCTAAGCTCAAAGACAGACGTGCTGATCACTACATCAAACAAGTGTCATCCAATCATCAGCAAATCTCTGAAGCAGAACGCCTGCACGCTTCTGAGAAGGAAAAACGCTGATTGGGTGTTGTTGTACCCCAAAATTTGCCCTCCCATATTCTTCAAGATTTGCAAAGAGTATGCTTCAAAATCTCCCTAAGGGTTGCACGGTTCAAGGGACTCCTAACAGTCAAAAACTAGGGTTTTGGTTCTGTCAAAGAAATGGAAGTTTCCAAGGGTCCAATCAAGTCCCACATGCCTAAAAACATGGTCAAGCATCCACATGCCAAGTTTCAATACTTACAGCACAAAATTGCACAGTCAAAAACCCTAATTGCCCTACAGTCAACTGCAGGGGCAAAATGGTCATTTGACAGTCAAAAGTTCAAATTTTTGGTCAACATCTTATTTTGAAGCCACAAACATCATTTGATCAATTCTTGATCATGATTCTCAAAGCATGGCTCAAAAAGTCTCAAGATGCAAAAGTTTCCATATTTGGACAGTTGAAAAAGTCAACTGTAACTTGACCAAGGCATAACTTCCACATGGTTTATCAGAAAAATTACATCCAAAGCTCATTTTGAAGAGAAAGACATTTCCTACAACTCCTCTTCACACTTCAAGTCCAAGAAATGCTCTCAAAAAAAGTTATCAATTTCAACATTATAGGTCATTTTCAAAAGTCAACAAAAAGAGACTTTAAGTCAAAGACCATAACTTGAGATTGGTAAATCAAAATGACATGGTACCAAAGGCATTGGTTATAGGACTTCAAGACCTCTCCAAAATGTCAAAGAACATGATCAAAGCTTAAAAATTGAGCAAGATATGCCTTGTGGAAGTTGGGAAATTTTTGGGAATTTTGAAAAGTCAACTTTACTTCAAATGCCTCAAAATTGCTAATGGGCCACATTTTCTTCCAAGAATCATTATCCAAAGGCTATGCACGACCATTTGGCCCAAGGGGAGTTATTTCATCATTTTTTATTATTTATTTGAATTTTTAATCACCATTAATTCATTTAATTAAATAAAATATGAAAAAAATACTCATCCATGCTTTTCAAATCTTTTTGTGCATAGAATACCTTCAAGATTTCGTGCACTACCCAATATGGAAAGAATCAAGGAGATTGGTCATGATTGGCATCAAAACACATGGAAAAGATTTGAAGAAAGATGCCTTTAAAATCAAATATTTGATATATCAATGCATTGATCTTTTGGCTCAAAATTCAACCCTAATTCATCCCATACATAAGTCAGAATGCAAACCTAATGCCTAGAACCTGGAGGCTGCGCCCAAACCTAAGAACAACTTTGGCATTTTTGTGAAAAAAATTGAAAATTGAAAACTGCCTTAGAGTACGTTTCGAAGCAAGATAACTATTCCATTGCACTCCCAAGGCATCAAGGAACGTTTCTAGATCAAAACTACTGCTTCTAACACAAGGAATTGGTAGAACGAACCCGTCCTGTTCATGACTTTTCTCATATTCATGTCTCATGATTCATGCGTTATTTTCAATTTCTAATGCTTGATTTATATTAAGTTAATCATTCTAAAGCTAACCATATCATTTAATTGAGTTTTCGTGCTTTATACATGAAATTACCATTGAAGCTTGCTAGGGTTTCAGAGTTGCAAAATTAGGGGTTTCCTCTTCAGGAAAAATTGAGACACGAGACCCACGCCATTGAAATCAGAAGCTCGTGACTAATCGATTCTATACCTCACGATCAATTTATGATCAACGACGGCCTATTCGCTTTTTTCTCATATATCATGTAGTGGGGGTTTAAAACCCCCGCAATCTTGTTTTGTTTTTTCAGGCAAATGCAGAAACGAGTGGAGAAGATGATGCGTGTTGGACTGCAATTGGATGATTCAAATAATTGGCGCTTTTTTTAGTTGTCCCACTAACTTGTCTTTTCTCTCTTTTATTATTCACGTCTCATTATATTAACAAAGCAACACAACAGCGCAGCTGGCAAGGCATTGGCTTGGTAAGCAATGGGACCTGGGTTCGATCCCCAGGTCCCCCACGTAATTTCAATATTTTTCTTGCTAACGTAATTCCACGCAGCATGTTCTCAAGGGAGTACCGTAGGCCTCCATATCTGTGCCTGCCACCTATACAGGAAGATCAAACCAATGGCCCTGATCTGGAGAACTCCATACGCCTTGGTCAATGAAGCCACACGCGCCCTGAAAAGTCAACTGAAAGCCTCCAATGATTGGGCCTAATTACTGGCCAAATACCTCCAAACTGGGGTCAACACCCCCAAGTGTTTGTATTTTTTTTCTTTTTTCCTATTTTATTTTTATTTTCTTTAATTTGATTATTTCATTTTAATTCATAAATTAATATTTTCATAATATAAAAAATACCTAAAAAATTCAGAAACTATAAAAATAAATAAAATATATTTTATTTAATGCTTTCTTTGTAAACAAATTGTATTAATTAATTTAGTTAATTCTAGGTTTAAATTTTAATATTTTTTGTAATAAATTAAAAAATGTAGAATTAGGGTTTTATACTTTTATCCTTTTTTCTTTTTCACTATATTTAATTATTAATTATTATTTTGTAAATAAAATTTGCCATATAAAGAATTAATTAAAATTAGGTCAAACTAAAAATATTTCTTAACAAATAAAAAAGGTTAGAATTAGGGTTAATTAATTTTTCTTTTTAATTCCAATTTAATTTTCTTACTAAAAATCCATAAATACAAAAAACTCAAAAACAATTTCTTTCTTTTATTTAGCTTAATTAATTTGTTAATTATAATTTAATTTCCTAAAAAGGGTCCAACGCCCTCGCATTCCCGACTTTAATTCTCTTCGCATTTTTATTTCTTTTTGTGAATATTCATGTAACTCTCCCAAAGCCATGTAATAGCTTAATTAGACATTTATATTTCCGCATTATTTTTTATTTCAAATCGGGTCTTGGACTAATTTGGCGATGTAGACCCGCGCCTTTGTAATAGCGTAGGACCTTTTAATTCCGCATCTTTTTTAACTGTTAATTAATTTGCATGAAAGAATGAATGTCAAAAATAAAAGCAACGCGTAGATCACCAATGCATGACAAGACAAAAATATCTGAAAACGACACACAAATCACACAGCACCCCTAGGGTACGTCTCACTGTTGCCTTGCCCCTCGAAAGGTGGTCGTCGAGTAGAGAACGTTTTAGTAAGTCCTCATGTCCATGAACATGGCATGGGGGTAGCTTCTAAGGTGTCTTCCTATTGCTCCGGTGATCACCATGTCCCGAACCCTCAAATTGACCCGAATACCTCCAACGGTGGTGCTACCTACCTCTCAATGGTGGGATGGCACTACTTTAAGGACATTTACACAGACGAATTCCTTAGGGTAGGTAGAGAACTCGTAGATACTTGCTCTAATTTCAAAACAAATCAAAAAATACTTTTCACACCGACACTTTTCAAAAAGCTTTCGAAAGCAACTTTTCAAACACTCTTGAGGACTGATACAAGAGTCGAACTGAAATTTTCAAAGAAATCTTTTTAAACCCACAGTTGAAAAGCAAACAAACCATTTTGAAAACACAAATGAGCAAGTATCTAAGAGCCCATGGATAACCATGGATAGAAAGGGTGATAACACCTTCCCTTTCTATAATCTACCTCCCGAACCGAGAGCAATCTCTATAAGGAATTTTTCTGTGCTTTTGTCCTTTCCATTCGGAGAAAATAAAAGACGGTGGCGACTCTTGCTTCCGTGACATTTCGGGAAACCAGCGTTAAACAGCCAGTTCCAGATCCACCGATCACAGAGTTGGCGACTCTGCTGGGGACAAACTTAAAGTGAGGTGTACCTTAGGACTAAGATCACTGTGTTTTCAATTGCTTTGACTTGTTTGCTTTAAATTGTGGGACTGTCTTGGGAGTTCTATAGATCCTAACCCGGATCTGAGGATACCTTCTTAGAAAGTAGCAACAAGGCTGTGAGGGAACTGTGCGGGGTATACCGACATGGTTGAAACAGTCTGCTACTTTGATGTGGCACTTTGGTGTGTACCGGTAACCCTTGAGTTCAGTCAAGGAGAGTACGGGGCCTCCGCGTGGTGTCGTGAAGCATCAACTGACCTTAGGAACCTTAATTGAACTATCTTGGCCTCTTTAGGGTAGTGAGATAACTGACTTTGGTGCAGTCCGAGGTTGGTTGATACTCGATACTACACTCGATTGAGGGTTGCTTTCCTGGAATATTTCGGTCGCCAGTTCAGTGGCTAAATCGAAACGATGAACAATGAAAGCAATCTAGTGATATTGGGACCCTTAGAACCCGATTACTTCTGATAGGACAGGTTTTGAGCCCACCAACTTCAAAAGGGTAGTACCCATACCCCATGCTGGCCTAAACTCTAAGGGCTCTTTGTGTGACTTGTGTGCCTTCAAACTTGACTACTTGCATATACTTGTTATCTAACAATACGAGTTTCTTGCAGGTTTTGTTTACAGTCCTTAATTGGGACTCATAACAGGGTTTACCTACGTTACCCCATACATAGCATAACATCATACCATTGCATACATCCCGCATAAGGACTAATCCGTCTCAAGGATCTCAAGGGCTTGTGATGCAGGTCATGATGAATCAACTATCCAGCAAGGGGAAAATAGGGTTTATTTTCCTCTAGACAAGGTTGTCAGGGGCTATGACCCACTTGATATGGTGAGCTTTGACGCTTGAAGAAAGTTCCCCTAGACAAGGTTGTCAAGGGCTATGACCCACTCGATATGGTGAGCCTTTTGACCCTTGAAGAAGGACTCTCAACAACATGAAGTTCTTTGAATCAAGTTACCAGTTTCCAACTCTAACAATTTTCTTGTTTACCCCGCGAGATCCTTGAAAACATTGCATGCATATCATACATATCATTGCATTACAGGTACCCTTGTTACATGTCACTTACCTTCTTCGCTGTTTATTTCAGCAATGGCTTCCCAACAAGATAACCAGGACCTTCTTGCTCAAGAGACTCAGTTCGGGGAAATCCTCCTGAATCTATCCAAGGGGCGGGAGGAGCTAAGGACACTTCTCATGGAGACTTTGGTCAGGAACAGTGCTGAGGACGAACGGATGAAACATCTGCAAGCTGAAGTGGATGCAATGAGAGCCCAGATGCTGGGGCAGGTGACTATCATTCAAGACTTAGCTCAAAGACAAGATGAGCTCGGGGTTCTCGTCAACCAACTGCTTCGGGGTAACCAACTGGGGAAAACATCTAAGGTTGAAGGGCCAGTCATCCTTCAACCATCTTTGAGACAAGGAGATAAGGGGAGAGCTCCTCAAATGGCTCCAGTGTCACAAATTCAGCATCAACCTCACCAGCTTCAGCCAGACAAGCCCAGGAGGCAATTCACCCAGCTCAACATGTCGCTGTTTCAAGCTTTACAACGCCTGTTGAGGTTGAATCTGATCACATTAAGGGCTCATCCCCGGAACCCCAACACAACATCTCCTACCTATGATCCCAATAAAAGGTGTGCCTACCACTCCGCCAGTCCAGGACATGATACAAATGAGTGCTGGGCTCTGAAGAACAAGATCCAGGACCTGATTGATGAAGGAGCATTGGAGTTCACACAGGATGGTCAGGCTGAATTTTTCTACCTTCCCTCCAAGGCTCACCATTTGAAGTAACAAGCCCTGAGATGGAAACTTTTGTTCATTAGAATTTTTCAAGTTGTAATTTTCTTTTGTTCAAACATTTACTCATGTTAAATGTTGTTATTCCATTAATGCATCGCATACGTCTGTTTTGAAGCAATATATTCGTATTCACTATATGCAAATTATTTTCATTTTTTTTCTGATATAAACTCTCAATTAATAATTCTAAGCCTCTTGAGGGAGGATGACGAAAACGATACCACGATCTACAGTATGCTTTCGAACAGACCCCGCTGATGAGGTACAGACATTGTTTCAATCCCTAAACACTGGAGGTATAACGAAGATAATCCCTCGTCAACCCCTCTGAGCCAAAGTAGGAGTTTTTCTTTTCGAAATTTAAAACCCTTAATCATAACCTGGGGCAGGGTAGTCTCTCAGTTGATCCAAATGCATAACAAATGGCACCAAAGAAGTCCTTACAAAACAAAAGACAGTGATGGTTCCGAACAATCAATAAAGAAAGGCAGTCATTATCTCTCAAAATAAGAACCCATTAAGTCAAAACCAAGGAAGGAGACTTACAAAACTGGGGCATCCCGCTGACTGTAATCACAAAAGAACAGCTCAGGCAAAAAAAAAGGGATAACAAAAATCAAAAAAGAAGGAGGTCTTACAAACCCTCAATAACAAAAAAAATGACTGCCTATTCAGAATAAATCATCAATATCTGAACCATCATTGGAACATCAGGACAAAGACTCAAACAAGGTCTAACGCACGATCAACTGAGCTTAGGTTTGAAGAACATCACGAAGAACGGGTGGGTACAAATAATTTGAGCCTTTATCCTTTGTTTCTTAAACCGTGAACCAGGCCATGTTATAACCCTTAAAAAGTCCTAGCTGAAGCATGGGTTAGTTCAAAAGCATACTGTTACGAAAGGTATCCTGACTCCTTAAGGCCTACGGTAAATACGGAGTTGACATCACGTTTTACAAACATTCATTTGTTTTATGAAAAAGAATGCATTTTCAAAATCTTCAAGACAGACATAGGCTTTGCATTTTTAACATAACTTTGTTTGCATATGACTCTTTGTTTGAACAGCATAGAAATTCGTGCGACGAATGCCTAATGAACAGAAGCACTTCCAATCAAGGGGCATGATATGATCATGGTCTATCATCTGGGGCAGTCCAATCAAGATCCGGAGAATCTCTCAAAGGCCAAACAACCTGGGGCAAATCTCCTCCTGAGTCACTTGGGGCATTCCAACAACGAATCTTGCCTGATCAAACATCTTCTAGTAACATGGCAACACAAGCAGCCAGGGGCACCTCCCTGCATTCTAAGAACGTGGACATAGTCGAAAAAATACCACGCAAAATCAAAGACCCGCTAGGTTAACACACCTAGGCAAAAATAAGGGCTTCCCGGCGAACCAAAAGAGTTCGGGCAAAAATAAGGGATGAAATGAGAAACCTGTACACCCGGCAAGTCGAAAACCTGAAAAGGCGGCTTGGGCAAAAATGGGTATCCCGGTGGACTGAAAACCCGAAAGGGTGGTCCAGGCAAAAATTAGGGATCAAAGCGTACGACTATGTCCCGTCATCTTGTCACCTGCCTACCAGAAGAAGGTTTGTCCATCAACAGCTATCAGCACCCCACAAGTGCCTTCTCCCATAGAAACAGGGGCAATAATGAGTGGGCTAAGCGATCTAATTGTTCTGTCCACCAAGGTACCAAGATAAGTTCGGCTGAAGAACATAATCAATACACCTTAACTCCCCAGAGAGTGAGCCAGCAAGTCAGTGCACTCTCCCCAAGAAAAGATAAGTTACAGTCAACCTTAAGGAAGTTGGGTATTCTCCAGCAAATCTCCACATTCCCTAGCAATATACAGGCATTCTTAACAAGCATCCCCGACAGTCTTGACCTAAAGATTTCTCCCCGGCGGCATATCAAACATTCAGTGGAGTTACTTCCAATACATCTCAAAACTTCCCCAGGAGAGTCCAATCCAGTTTCCCCAGGAAAGTTGGAATCCATCTCCCCGAGCAGTAAGCTTATCCCCAGTAGATTCTGGAAGCTTATCCTCGCAGAGCACGAACGCGTCTCCCGGTTTTATTCAAAGAGTTATTCCCCTACCAGGATATAACTGGTTTATCCTCAGCCAAAAGCCACAGAAAGATCGTTCTCGGCGAAGTCTTCTTATCCCCAGCGAAGTCTATTAACACTTCCAACATAACGATGGTATCCCCAGCAAAGTTACCATCAACATTTCAGCAAAGTACCTCTCTCCCCACAGAGTATTGTTTCCCAGCAAGATCGTTAGAGTACTTTTCTCCCCGTAGAGTAATCCATTCGCCAAGTTTATTCCCCAACGGATTTATCTTCTCCTACCGGTATGCTTGCAACTATCATCCCCAACGGAAGCAAAGATCTATTCTTCAAACATCAGCCCAGGATATGACTTCCCGGCACCCGTCAAAGATTTATTTTCCTAGACGAAGATATATTCATAAACATCGCATTTCCATACATTATAGCATGCATATATGCATCATATTTTAATCTCATTTATGTTGAGAACATCATTGCTTGATCTATATCATGCATTGCATATGACTGACCTTTACCTTTCAGGAAAGATCCAGTTAGGTTCTCAGATATATTTCAAGACTTTAGTCTGGTTCAGTTAAATCGACCCTAAGATTTTCCTGATTCTTATCCAGTCAAAGGCCTTCTCTGGTTCAGTCAGATCGACCCTAAGATCTCCCTGATTCTTACCCAGTTGAAGATTTCAAGACCTTGACCGGTTCAGTTAAATCGACCCTAAGATTTTCCTGTTTCTTATCCAGTCAAAGGCCTTCTCTGGTTCAGTCAGATCGACCCTAAGATCTCCCTGTTTCTTATCCAATTGAAGATTTCAAGACCTTGACCGGTTCAGTTAAATCGACCCTAAGATTTTCCTGTTTCTTATCCAGTCAAAGGCCTTCTCTGGTTCAGTCAGATCGACCCTAAGATCTCCCTGATTCTTACCCAGTTGAAGATTTCAAGACCTTGACCGGTTCAGTTAAATCGACCCTAAGATTTTCCTGTTTCTTATCCAGTCAAAGGCCTTCTCTGGTTCAGTCAGATCGACCCTAAGATCTCCCTGTTTCTTATCCAGTTGAAGATTTCAAGACCTTGACCGGTTCAGTTAAATCGACCCTAAGATTTTCCTGTTTCTTATCCAGTCAAAGGCCTTCTCTGGTTCAGTCAGATCGACCCTAAGATCTCCCTGTTCCTTATCCAATTGAAGATTTCAAGACCTTGACCGGTTCAGTTAAATCGACCCTAAGATTTTCCGGTTTCTTATCCAGTCAAAGGCCTTCTCTGGTTCAGTCAGATCGACCCTAAGATCTCCCTGTTTCTTATCCAGTTGAAGATTTCAAGACCTTGACCGGTTCAGTTAAATCGACCCTAAGATTTTCCTGTTTCTTATCCAGTCAAAGGCCTTCTCTGGTTCAGTCAGATCGACCCTAAGATCTCCCTGTTTCTTATCCAGTTGAAGATTTCAAGACCTTGACCGGTTCAGTTAAATCGACCCTAAGATTTTCCTGTTTCTTATCCAGTCAAAGGCCTTCTCTGGTTTAGTCAGATCGACCCTAAGATCTCCCTGATTCTTACCCAGTTGAAGATTTCAAGACCTTGACCGGTTCAGTTAAATCGACCCTAAGATTTTCCTGTTTCTTATCCAGTCAAAGGCCTTCTCTGGTTCAGTCAGATCGACCCTAAGATCTCCCTGTTTCTTATCCAGTTGAAGATTTCAAGACCTTGCTTGGTTCAGTTAAGTCGACCCTAAGATTTTTCTTGATTCTTATCCAATCAAAGGCCTTCTCTAGTCCAAGCTAAATCGATCCCTAAAAGATTTTCCTGATGAAGACTCAGTAGAAGACATCCAAGATTCTCTCAGCGTTACTGTTGAGGTTGAAGTCGCCCAAGATTCTCTCCCCGTTACTGTGGAGGTTGAAGTCGCCCAAGATTCTCTCAGCGTTACTGTTGAGGTAGTAATCGCCCTCAGATTCTCTCAGCGTCCCTGTTGAGGTAGTAATCGTCCAAGGTTCTCTCACCGTCCCGTTGAGGTAGTAACCATCCCTGGTTCATTCATAACCTTTTGAAGCTCCAGACCCAATTCCTGTAGCCAGACAGAATGCATCTATACAAAGAATTTGAAGACCAGCTCCTGTAACAGGTCAGGTAATCATCTTTCTTTTTCAGGTACGCAGGTTCTCGCTAAGGAATCTCTTACGCGATCAACACCCAGATGGCATCTATAAGCCCATCCTCCTATCCATCAATCTCCAAATGGCATCTATAAGCCCATTCCCCACATCACACTACTATGTGAGCGCAAATTTCTAGGCACTCTAGTGTTCAATCATCTTCCACCTTCAGATTACGAAAGGCACGTCAGCCAATCTGCATCCTCAGGTCTAAGAAGGTTGAACAGGGGCAACTGTTGTACCCCAAAATTTGCCCTCCCATATTCTTCAAGATTTGCAAAGAGTATGCTTCAAAATCTCCCCAAGGGTTGCACGGTTCAAGGGACTCCTAACAGTCAAAAACTAGGGTTTTGGTTCTGTCAAAGAAATGGAAGTTTCCAAGGGTCCAATAAAGTCCCACATGCCTACAAACATGGTCAAGCATCCACATGCCAAGTTTCAAGACTTACAGCACAAAATTGCACAGTCAAAAACCCTAATTGCCCTACAGTCAACTGCAGGGGCAAAATGGTCATTTGACAGTCAAAAGTTCAAATTTTTGGTCAACATCTTATTTTGAAGCCACAAACATCATTTGATCAATTCTTGATCATGATTCTCAAAGCATGGCTCAAAAAGTCTCAAGATGCAAAAGTTTCCATATTTGGACAGTTGAAAAAGTCAACTGTAATTTGACCAAGGCATAACTTCCACATGGTTTATCAGAAAAATTCCATCCAAAGCTCATTTTGAAGAGAAAGACATTTCCTACAACTCCTCTTCACACTTCAAGTCTAAGAAATTCTCTCAAAAAAAGTTATCAATTTCAACATTATAGGTCATTTTCAAAAGTCAACAAAAAGAGACTTTAAGTCAAAGACCATAACTTGAGATTGGTAAATCAAAATGACATGGTACCAAAGGAATTGGTTAGAGGACTTCAAGAACTTTACAAAATGTCCAAGAACATGATCAAAGCTTAAAAATTGAGCAAGATATGCCTTGTGGAAGTTGGGATATTTTTGGGAATTTTGAAAAGTCAACTTTACTTCAAATGCCTCAAAATTGCTAATGGGCCACATTTTCTTCCAAGAATCATTATCCAAAGGCTATGCACGACCATTTGGCCCAAGGGGAGTTATTTCATCATTTTTTATTAATTATTTGAATTTTTAATCACCATTAATTCATTTAATTAAATAAAATATGAAAAAAATACTCATCCATGCTTTTCAAATCTTTTTGTGCATAGAATACCTTCAAGATTTCGTGCACTACCCAATATGGAAAGAATCAAGGAGATTGGTCATGATTGGCATCAAAACACATGGAAAAGATTTGAAGAAAGATGCCATTAAAATCAAATATTTGATACATCAATGCATTGATCTTTTGGCTCAAAATTCAACCCTAATTCATCCCATACATAAGTCAGAATGCAAACCTAATGCCTAGAACCTGGAGGCTGCGCCCAAACCTAAGAACAACTTTGGCATTTTTGTGAAAAAAATTGAAAATTGAAAATTGCCTTAGAGTATGTTTCGAAGCAAGATAACTATTCCATTGCACTCCCAAGGCATCAAGGAACGTTTCTAGATCAAAACTACTGCTTCTAACACAAGGAATTGGTAGAACGAACCCGTCCTGTTCATGACTTTTCTCATATTCATGTCTCATGATTCATGCGTTATTTTCAATTTCTAATGCTTGATTTATATTAAGTTAATCATTCTAAAGCTAACCATATCATTTAATTGAGTTTTCGTGCTTTATACATGAAATTACCATTGAAGCTTGCTAGGGTTTCAGAGTTGCAAAATTAGGGGTTTCCTCTTCAGGAAAAATTGAGACACGAGACCCACGCCATTGAAATCAGAAGCTCGTGACTAATCGATTCTATACCTCGCGATCAATTTATGATCAACGACGGCCTATTCGCTTTTTTCTCATATATCATGTAGTGGGGGTTTAAAACCCCCGCAATCTTGTTTTGTTTTTTCAGGCAAATGCAGAAACGAGTGGAGAAGATGATGCGTGTTGGACTGCAATTGGATGATTCAAATAATTGGCGCTTTTTTAGTTGTCCCACTAACTTGTCTTTTCTCTCTTTTATTATTCACGTCTCATTATATTAACAAAGCAACACAACAGCGCAGCTGGCAAGGCATTGGCTTGGTAAGCAATGGGACCTGGGTTCGATCCCCAGGTCCCCCACGTTATTTCAATATTTTTCTTGCTAACGTAATTCCACGCAGCGTGTTCTCAAGGGAGTACCATAGGCCTCCATATCTGTGCCTGCCACCTATACAGGAAGATCAAACCAATGGCCCTGATCTGGAGAACTCCATACGCCTTGGTCAATGAAGCCACACGCGCCCTGAAAAGTCAACTGAAAGCCTCCAATGATTGGGCCTAATTACTGGCCAAATACCTCCAAACTGGGGTCAACACCCCCAAGTGTTTGTATTTCTTTTCTTTTTTCCTATTTTATTTTTATTTGCTTTAATTTGATTATTTCCTTTTAATTCATAAATTAATATTTTCATAATATAAAAAATACCTAAAAAATTCAGAAACTATAAAAATAAATAAAATATATTTTATTTAATGCTTTCTTTGTAAACAAATTGTATTAATTAATTTAGTTAATTCTAGGTTTAAATTTTAATATTTTTTGTAATAAATTAAAAAATGTAGAATTAGGGTTTTATACTTTTATCCTTTTTTCTTTTTCACTATATTTAATTATTAATTATTATTTTGTAAATAAAATTTGCCATATAAAGAATTAATTAAAATTAGGTCAAACTAAAAATATTTCTTAACAAATAAAAAAGGTTAGAATTAGGGTTAATTAAATTTTCTTTTTAATTCCAATTTAATTTTCTTACTAAAAATCCATAAATACAAAAAACTCAAAAACAATTTCTTTCTTTTATTTAGCTTAATTAATTTGTTAATTATAATTTAATTTCATAAAAAGGGTCCAACGCCCTCGCATTCCCGACTTTAATTCTCTTCGCATTTTTATTTCTTTTTGTGAATATTCATGTAACTCTCCCAAAGCCATGTAATAGCTTAATTAGACATTTATATTTCCGCATTATTTTTTATTTCAAATCGGGTCTTGGACTAATTTGGCGATGTAGACCCGCGCCTTTGTAATAGCGTAGGACCTTTTAATTCCGCATCTTTTTTAACTGTTAATTAATTTGCATGAAAGAATGAATGTCAAAAATAAAAGCAACGCGTAGATCACCAATGCATGACAAGACAAAAATATCTGAAAACGACACACAAATCACACACCACCCCTAGGGTACGTCTCACTGTTGCCTTGCCCCTCGAAAGGTGGTCGTCGAGTAGAGGACGTTTTAGTAAGTCCTCATGTCCATGAACATGGAATGGGGGTAGCTTCTAAGGTGTCTTCCTATTGCTCCGATGATCACCATGTCCCGAATCCTCGAATTGACCCGAACACCTCCAACGGTGGTGCTACCTACCTTTCAATGGTGGGATGGCACTACTTTAAGGACATTTACACAGACGAATTCCTTAGGGTAGGTAGAGAACTCGTAGATACTTGCTCTAATTTCAAAACAAATCAAAAAATACTTTTCACACCGACACTTTTCAAAAAGCTTTCGAAAGCAACTTTTCAAACACTCTTGAGGACTGATACAAGAGTCGAACTGAAATTTTCAAAGAAATCTTTTTAAACCCACAGTTGAAAAGCAAACAAACCATTTTGAAAACACAAATGAGCAAGTATCTAAGAGCCCATGGATAACCATGGATAGAAAGGGTGCTAACACCTTCCCTTTCTATAATCTACCTCCCGAACCGAGAGCAATCTCTATAAGGAATTTTTCTGTGCTTTTGTCCTTTCCATTCGGAGAAAATAAAAGACGGTGGCGACTCTTGCTTCCGCGATATTTCGCGAAACCAGCGTTAAACAGTCAGTTCCAGATCCACCGATCACAGGTGCATTGAGACACATGTCTGGTAACCGTTTTAAGTATCTTTCTCAAATCCCCCAAAATCAGCAAGCATTAAATGAAAGTAATCATGTTTTTAAAACGTAATCATGATTTTATTTCTCTTTATTGAAAACGTTTACTCTTTCAAAATATTCTGAACCCTATTTAAACACGTTAAACCTCTCACTTTGATCTTTTACAGTTTATCATTATTTCTCAAAGTATTCTCTGCATTTTTCTGTGTTCATCTCTTGCAAACTCTTTTTCTCAGTTTTTCTCAAAATCCCTAAGTGTGAACATGGAAACCTCCAGCAGTGCTTCTGCAGGTTCTCAGAAGAAAGCATCATCTGAACAGTATCAAGTTCCATTCAGAACACTCCTCACTCCTGTGAAGAATCTTGAAGTGTTATCTGAATTGATCATTGATTTTGGAAGCCTGAAGGAAAACGGTTTTGATTTAACAGAAGAAGTTAGGGCACAGAAATGGGAAAGGTATTTTGACAGGTTGGTTGGACCAACATTCCCTATGTTAGTCAAGGATTTCTGGATTCATGCAACGGCTTCAACGCATCAAGTCACCTCCTACATTATGGGGAAGAAGATTGTGATCACTGAGGATCACATAGCAAGGTTAATTGGTTATAGTGGCGGTGGCGTCCGCTGTATTGATATGGCTGAGAGATGTGCTGACGTGGGCGTCATAGCAGAAAGGATTTTCACCCATGGGGTGCCCAGCAGCAAGATCAAAGATCTGAAGGATCATCACAGAGTTTGGGCGAAGATAATTCTGGGGTGTTTTAACCATAGGAAGCCAACTAGTTCCCCTGATTACATAAATGTAGATCAGCAGTTTCTGATCTACTTTATCAATCAGAAGGTAAAAATTAACTTGGCTCATCTTCTGTTTAATCACCTCAGAACAAGCGTGAAGGAAACCAGGGAAGAAGAAATAACAAAGAGGGATTGGATACCCTTTGGAAGGTTGATATCAGATATTTTGACTGAGAATAGGCTGATAGAGCATCTGATAGAAGCTCAAGAGTTAAGCACCATTGAACCAACGGTTGGGAAGCCTCTGAACGCGAAGAACCTGAAGAAAATGAAGTTGATAGAGAATATCAAAAAGGAACCCAACGCTACTCATATTGCTGATATCACCAGCAGAAGAGTCCCACTGAGTGACTTTCCTTTATTTTCTGAGATAGAATCCAAACCAGTGGTGGTTCTCAGATATCTGGACGCGTGCAAAGCTGGTGGTACAGATCCCAATCTGAAGATCAAAGATCTACACCAACCTCAACCAGAAGTGACACTGAAGAAGACGAAGAAAAGGAAGGCACCTTCAGAAGGATCATCCCAGTAGACACCCAAGAAAAGAGGTAATTTATCTGCTGCTTCTGTTTTAAATTCTTCTACTATTCCAGCATCAATTCCACCTCCAACCTCTCATAGAATCTCAATCCCCATCCCAACAATAGATGAAACTGAACCAGAAGATGACCCTTCTGAGGCACTTCAACTCAGAAGACCCCGAACCAAACATCCCAAACCAACAATCTCAACAACATCAGCAATTGACAAAGTGCTGTCTAACATTGATCAACACACTTCTGATCACTCCTCCATTAATCCAAACTCTGAACCACAAATTGTCCCTTCTCCACAACCAGCAATTCTGTCTCCCTCTCCTCAACCAGAAATTCATCCACCATCACCTCAACCTGAGTTTCATCACTCTGAAACTCCAACTCCTCCACCTTCTGAACCTCATTCACCTCAACCATCACCTCTGGCAATCCAGCTGCCATGTGGAACAACAGTCACAATGGCCCAGTTGCCATCCTCGCCAGAATCTACACCACCAAATACTCCCAAAACCCCAAACAGTCCAATCATTATCCCTGATTCTCCCACTCCATCTCCAAAACAAACAGCTCCCAAGCAAACCACCGAAAACCCCAGCAGGACCTTCATAGACTTAACAATCCTTGACCGTCTTGCTGATCTGAAAAATAAAATAGCCATTCCAAAACCAAAACAACCAGATGTTGGCTCTGGTATTATGAATTTTGAAACAGGTTTGCAGCAGTGGATTGCTTCTCTGAAGCAAGTCTATCCTAGAATGATTGACCCAGCTGCCTCTGACCAGCTCTGGTCACAATTCAGAATTTGGGTACGTGCTGAAGCCCTCAAGTTGCAGGATATCAACTATGAGCAAGCACAACAGAACTTCAGCAAGCTGCTGAAGGAAGTTGAAAGTCAGCTGCCACAGGAAGACGTGCTCCCTCTGGATAGTGAGCCATGGTCTGAGAAACAGCCAGCTTCAAAGTTGCAACCAGAAGAAGACAAGACTATTCAAGCTGAAGCAAGTCAAGCTGAAGATGTTGCAGAAAGCTCTCAGAAGCTCCCTGCTTCTGATGTTTCTCAAGCTGCCTTGGACAGGCAGACTCTGGAAGAGCTGAAGCTGAATGACATGCGTCTGCAGCAAAGAATGGATGAAAATGACCAGAAGATGAAAGAAAGGATGGATGTGCAGGATAGAAAGATAGACACAGTTGTCAGCATGGTACACAAGCAGAATGAGACTGCTGATCAGATCAAAGCCATGCTGGAGAACCTGTTCACACGCCTTCCTCCCCAACCTTAGTTTTTCATTCATGTCATTTTCATGTTTTCTTTGATTATCTGTTGTACTGTTTTGTTTGATTCTGAACCTTTTAATATGACAAGTTTTTCTGCTCTAAATGTTTTAGCTCATCACTTACACTTTTTGATTGCTGACAAAAAGGGGGAGAGCAAGAATGATATTTTAAATAATAACGGATTACTAAGACAGAAATTCTCGAACATTCTAACTCTGATATACTTGAATATGTTTTCTGTTTTGCTTAAGTCTACAGGTACAAGAAAGCTCCATGATACTCTGAAGACTAAAGCTCTGATACTCTGACCCAAAGCAAAGCTCTGACAAGAAAAGCTCTGATACGCTGATCTGAAGCTCTGCTCTGATATGCTGATCTAAAGCTTCTGATAGTCAAAACTCTGAGAATCTGATGTTCAAAGAAAGGCAATAAAAAATCTGATCCTGAAGAACTCTTGGAATTAAAAAGGGAAGCAATAAACTCAGGGGGAGTATCTCTCAACTCTTATCCCTTATCTTTGATAACCTCTTACTCTGATACATCTTATCATTTAGTTACCTCTGATACTTTTTCACGTTATTTTCAATTAAAAAATATATAGTTTTTGTCATCATCAAAAAGGGGGAGATTGTTAGGACAAAGTTTGAATCTACTACCCTATGTTTAAGTTTTGATGATAACAAAATGAAAAGATATATTATTTATATGATTCATGTATGAACTATTTGCTACCTAAAAATATTACGTTCTGCTTTGCAGAAACTCTGATAGGTATCAGCAAGAGCACACTTAATCAGCATCAGAATATTGGTTCTTGACATCAGCATCAGAAGTTGCTATATCAGAATACCAGAATCAGAAGATTAACTCACGTGTATGCTGAAGCTTGATGAACAGAACTGCGCTCAACACTCTGATAAAGAAAACAACAGTTCATCAGCAGTTAAGCAGAGTCAGAATGAGCCAAGCCAGAACATGCATTAAGTAAGCAACGGTACTGTGCATTGAAAGCAAATTATTACCAACGGCCTCATTCCAGACAAGATCTGCTTGATAAGGAAAGTTTGTTATTAGCATTGAATCAAGAATATTGCTCCAACGTTTAACAATCTCAGTGCTATATAAACAAGACTATGAAGATTGAATTGGCTAATTCTCTCCAACATTTTACACGCCTAAAAGCTAATCATAATCTTCCTTCTCTCAGTTTGCTAAATGCTACATATCTCCTTACTCAATCATTGTTTAGCAATCTAGTTTCATAAGCTTAAGTTGTGTATACATCACAGTTGTGATACAGTTTTGTAGAAAACATTCACACACCTAGATTTATCTTCTTTATAAGAAAGTGTTTCCTTGACAAACCGGGTTGTGGTTTGCATCAAGAAGGCTTTAGCAGTTGTTAAAGCAGTTTGTAATATTCAGTTGAATATAGTGGATTAAGACCTCGTTGGAGAGAGGCGAAATCACCTTGACGGGTGGACTGGAGTAGTTTGAGATCAAACGAACCAGGATAAAAATATCTTGTTCATTGCATTGTTTTTCAGTTTTACAATTCAACCCCCCCCCCCCCCCCCCTTCTTGTGTTTTTCACTTCTTCACTCATCACCTTATAATTTTACTTAGTGCATATCATACACATCATGTCATTTCATAACATAGCATTTTTTCTAACCATTTCAAGGATCTTAGGGAATTATGGTGCAATATTTGTAGGATTATTATAAGCCAAATTTCTATCAAGGGGAAAGAGGATTTATTTTCCTCTAGCCAGATGCCGTCAAGATCAAAGTACATTCTCTTGAGTCAGAGGCTATGACCCACTTGATATGGTGAGCTTGATTCTTATATAAGGACTTTCAAAGATGAAAACTAAAAGTTATTTAGACAAAGCTGCAACAAAATTAAATTTCTAATGTTTCAAAATAGATTCCCTAAAGATCCTTGAAATCATTGCATACACATCTATATACCACATCATTACATAACAGGTATTCTCAAGGCAGGTTTCCTCACCTTTATGCTATGTAATTCCTAAGAAAATGGCTCTTGAACCAACAATGAAGGATCTTCAGTCTCAGAATGCTCACTCTCAGGAATTGGTTCTAAACCTATCCAAGGGGCAAGAGGGATTGAAAGCACTCCTCACTGAGAACATGTCCAAGAAGAATCCTGAAGACAACAAGGATGACCAGTTGGAACAACTGCAAGATGAGATGGCAAAGATGAGAGTCCAGATTATTTTTCAGGTGGCTCTTATCCAAAACTTAGTTCGGGGGCAAGAAGAGTTGGGAATCCTCATCAGCAAGCTTCATTAGGTCAGATATAACCATATCGGATGAACTGCTAGAATTAGGGATCCAATCATTAACCAGACTCTGATGAGACATGAAACTGACTTGGTTGAAAGTATGAGGAGAATAAGAGAGGGAAACAGACAGGTTGACATTACTAATCCTTCAGTAAATGGAAGAGGGCCTTTCCAAATTGTTATTACATTGCAACCTCAACAACGACCCCGTCAACAACAACGAAGTAATCAACGACAACAAGAGAACAAAAGACAATTTTCCAAAATCAACATGTTGTTTCAAGCATTACAACACATGTTGAAGATGGAGCTGATTACATTGAAGGATCATCCCCAGAATCCCAATACTTCTTCTCATAATTACAATCCTAATGCAAAGTGTGCATATTACTCCAACAGTCCTGGACATGACACTAACAGCTATTAGGCATTGAAAAATAAGATTCAAGACTTGATTGAAGCTAAAGTAATTGATTTTTGAAAGAGTTGAAGATGTTGATAGCGACAACGACTCAGCTGCCAACAATGGAAGTTTCTAGTTCATTGGATTTTTATTTGCAAATTCTCTTGTTTGTTCAAACACTTATATTTATGTCAAACTTTGGTTTTTCCCATTAATGCATTGCATATGTTTGTCTTGAATTAACCCATTCGTTTCACTATATTTAAACTATGCTCTTACTCATTTTTATGATATTCAATTCTCGTTAAAGTTGTAAGCCTTTAGAGGGGGGATGACGAAAACGATAATATAATCTCATACAATATGCTTTTGAATAGACCTTGCTGACGATGTACAAACATTGCTTCAATTCCTAAACACTGGAGATATAAGTAAGTTAATCCCTAGTCAACACTTTTGAGCCTAAGAAGTAAGAGTTTTCTTTTTCGTGCAAATTCAAACCCTTAAACATAACCTAGGGAAGGGTAGTTTCTCAGTCAAATCAATTGTGCATTCACAAGATTTACCTTCGTACATGACGAGTAGTGTCGAAGATACTCTTTTAAATCAAAAATGATAATGATTCCCTGTAATCATTGAGTCAGACAGTTATTATCTTTCAAAAGAAAAGGCCACTAAGTCAAAACTTATGAAGAAAACTTAGGAAAAAAACTGGGCATCCCGCTGACTGTAATCTCAAACGAAACAGTTCAGACAAAAGTTAGGGATAATAAAGTCAAAAAGAGTTCGCTACAAATCCTCAACAAAAGAAATATGTTACAAGAAAAATGGCTGGCTTCCTAAATAAACTTCTGGTTTCATAACCATCACCAAAGTATCAGTTCTATAATTCCAAACTCTATTGAAACCTAAATGTGTAATTAACTGTGAACCAGGCCACATTACAACCCTTAAAAGTCCTAACCGAAGCATGGGTTAGTTTGAAATCATACTGTTACAAAAAGGTATCTTAACTCCTATAAGTCTTACTATAAATCATGAGTTGATATCACATTCTTACAGATTTTGTTTTACTAAAAAATTCATTTTAAAACTTCAAGACTGACATAAGCTTTGCATTTTAATACCACTGTTTGCATATGACTAAGTGTTTGACAATAGAGAAATTTTCATGATGAATATTCAATGAACAAAAATCCTCCCAATGGACAGAATTACTTCAGATGATATGACACTTCCAGCAACAGGCCTTTCGTGGACCCAATTGGTTATAAAGCAAGGGGCATGACATGTTATTGTCCAACTCATCCGTGGCAGTCAAGTCAAGATTCAAAGAATCTCTCAAAAGTGCTGAATAGCTAGTGGCAAATCTCCATCTGAATCACCTGGGGCATGTTACATTGATCATGAGTTTTAGCAAAAGCCACTATGAAAATTGAATCTTCTGTATCACCAAATTGCTTGTCTATGTCACTAGTATCAGATGGTCTTATTCTGCCATGACAGTTCTTAGAAAAATACTAAGGAAGGTCAGGACTATTAGAAAGTTGGCAATCAATGGTTGATCAATAACTTCAAGCATCGGGTACACCAGACTAATCCAGGGGAAATGGACTCCCGCATACGAAGGGCCACGTATGATCAAGAAAATATTTCCTGGCAGTGCTACAACACTTACTACCATGGACAGTGAAAATTCTCCGCACCTTGTGAACACGGACATAGTAAAAAATACTATGTGTGATACGGTGGGAGAACTGACTTGAGGTTTTGCGTTTGTGTGTCAATTTACATGCTTTTATGTCTTGTATTAGGTCTAGCTATTTGTTTTGATTTTGGATATTGCATACAAACCCTAATCTCTATCATGGCATATTTGAAAGCAATAAATGCGTAAAAGTAATCTAAGCTATTACAACATTGATATGGGGATGGGGATACAATTTTGAATAGGGGAATATTTGCAAGAAATTAAAACCCTAAGATTATTACAACCAAATTGAATTCTTTGTTCAAATAATAAATTGACAATATTTAAATGGGCAATTATATAAATATGCAATATATTATAAATATGCAAAAAAAATGTTTCTTTGTGTTATTTTTATGTATGTAAAAAAACAAAATATTTAATGTATCAAAAATAAGAAAAATATTATTTTTATTAAGGGTGGAAACCCTAATTTGTTTTAAGAAAGTATATATATATATTATGTATAATTTATTTATGTACAATAAAATAAAAATATATACAAATGTCAAAAAATAAAAATTAGTTAGAAAAAGTATTATTTAAGTATATAAATAATAAAAATAAAAATATAATATTTTTTGTATTATTTACAAGTTTTTATTAAAGAAAATAAAAGTATATACTATTTAATAATTATTTCTATGTCTAAAAAATAATAAAATAAAATGTGAAAATTAAATAAAATATTTTTGGTAATTTTTAAAGTTTAGAAAAATAAAATAAAGTCAGAAATAAAAGAAGAAATGAAAAATATAAAAAATAAAATCAAACGGGCCAAGGGGGTGTGAGAAGTAAGCCAGGGGTGCAATAAGCATGGAACAACACAGGCCCATCCCACTTGCTTCATCTTCAACCTTGTGACAAACAAAAACGCGCGCATGTATGTTCAAACTGGAAATCCTACATACATGCTCTAAAGCAAAAACTCACAACATAAAAGTTATAGCATTTTTCAACACGATTCCAACCATATAAAGAACTTAATCTAACTCTCAAAGACCAGAGAGAATTTCTCTGGCCCTAATTTCTAACCTAACTTTTTCAGAAAGTTCATCAATCAAATTCTCTCAACACAGTTAACTTAAATGAAATCTATGCATATGTACAGCTTAAGGGCAATGAGTACTACATTTTTTATTCACAAACCTAAGCCTAATGATTTCTAAATAGAGAGATATAAAGTTGGAAAATACCTGCTTCAGTTGAACTCGAGTATGGCAATGTGGTGGTTTTCAATGAGGCCTGAGATGCTTGGGAGCTTGCCTGAACTTCCTTGGACCTTCCCCAATACTTAGTTTGCTTTGAGCTTGCTTGAATAAGCCTGTAGAAGTCAACCTGCACAAGCATAATTCAAAAATGGTGAAGCTTATAAATGGAGTTACAGTCACTGGCCAATGGTTGGGAGAGCTTAGATGAGTTGTATGGAGTGTGTTGGAAGAGGTTTGGGACAAAACGCACGAGTGGTTTGTGATTTGGAAACAAAAATGCAGAAACTGCCCTATTTTGCAAGAAGAAGGTGTTTTGATGTCTTGGAAGGCTTGAGAAGTGGTTAGCTCGTGCCTCTTACTTAAGGCAATATTCAAAACTTGTTTTGAATGGTTACAAGAGTTGGTTTTATCAGATACAAGAGTTCTCTTTGCTTTTGCAAGTTCACTTGGCTTTTAAGAAAAGTGTGAAATGACACAAGGCAGGCCTTTACAAGCTAACTTCAAGCATGAACAAGATTGTTGTACCTTTGCCTAAGTTTATGGAACTTGTTTTCTGCAAAGAGAGGGGTTCAAGGCTCAAGGGAAACAAGTTGACATAAAGTTGTGCTTTATGAAAATAGCATTGTTGCCTTTTTGCCAAAAATGGATTAAACCCTTGTGTAAACTTCCATTGATCAGAATAATGCCTTAAACCATTGAGTTTGCATTAAATATTTGAGTGTGGAAGGGTTTAAAGACCTGTGAACAAGTACAAGTAAGGCTGGATAGAATTTGCAATTTGTAGCAACATGAAAAATGCCATGGATCAAAGTGACTTTTTGCCAAATTCAAACCTTCGATTCTCCCTAACCACAAATGATTTTGGAGAGTTCTTGGACATTTTGGAAAGCTTGTAACATTATCTACAATACATCTTTGAAATGCATTTTGAAATTCCAATTTGAACTAGGTGAAAAATTGCCATGAATATAGGTCAAAATCCTGCCTAAACTAGGGCAAAATTTCACTAAGTTAGAAAGTTTTTGGATCCTTGTTCATAAAATCATAACTTGAGATCCAAGCATCTTTTGGGAAAACCTTGTGAATCAAAGTTGTAGATTTTGTGGAGGACTACAACTCTCATGTTTGAGGTTTTGTTTGAATTCAATTGCATCATGGTGAAAATGTTGGGCAAAGATGGGAAAAAATAAGAAAATTTCATAACTTAGAAAATTTCTAAGTTATGAAAATTTTCAATCTTAAACCCTAATTTGCAAAATTAGGTTTCTTGATGAACAAGTTTATGTTTTGATACCTCTTGATGAAAAATGACCCTTGGCACTTGATTTTGACCAAAAAGTCAAAGTTTGACTTTTCAATGTACAGTTGATTTTTGATCAGTTGACTGGAAAATTCATCTGTCAATCCAATGCTTTTGAGATCTTTTGAACCATGTGATTAGGTCAAGATGATGCCATTGAGTCCTTTAATCCATTCTTGAACCCAATTTGCCATTGGCTAGATGAAAAATCAGAAATTTCCCTTCTGCAGTCAAAACCCAAAAAATGACCATTTTGCCCTTTTGATGAAATGATCAAATTTCTTGAGGAGTTGTGGTCCAAACTTGATCAAATGGTTCATATGAATTTATAATGTTGATGTGGATAAAAAATTATGAGTTTTGACTGTAAATTGGTCACAGTTAACTTTTTTCCCCAATACAGCTAATTTCTAGGTCAACTGTCCAATTGACTGGGCAAAAATTTGATTCAAGGCTTGAAACATGGTAGGGGAAATCTTATAAGTCCAACATGAAGTATAAAAGTCACTTTGAGAATTGGAAGTCCAAAAATCCCTGTGCAAACTCAAACCCTAATTTCAGGTCAATAGTGCAAGGAGATATCTTGAGCAGAGCAAACCCTTATTCTGTCTGGAGTCCAAAGAGTCTTGTGAGGGGAAATCTTGATAATCTGAGAGGGAAAATTTTGGGGTACAACAGCTGCCCCTGTTCAATCTTCTTGAACCTGAAGAGTTAGATTGGCGAGTTTGCCTTTCGTGACTCGAAGGTAAAAGAGGATTGGACACTAGAGTGCCCGTAAATTTGCACTCGTCAAGATGTGGTTGAAGGAATGGGCTTAAAGATGCCATCCAAGAAGTGTCAATCGCATAAGAGATTACTTTGCGAGAACTCGTATACCTGTTGTTAAGGAGGATCATGCCGAGGAATGTTGGTCTCTATCGTGGTAGAAATAGAATTTTAGGAGCTTCAGTCGTCCGTTATTATACTGGGGAATCATCTCTTGGTTTGAAGAGGTGAAAATGCACTACCATTTGGTCGTGTTCCAGGCTCTTCATTGACTTACTGGGGGGATGAGATTAGACTTGCTATCTGGTCGTTCTCCAGGTTTTGCAATTTCTCAATTCTTATCTGGTCGTGCTCCAGGCTTTAGAAGGAATTAAGCTGTTATCCGGTCGCCTCCGGGCTTCAACTTGAATTTAAGGCATACTAATATTTGGTCGACTCCAAACTTTTTAGTAATTAGCCAAGTAAACTGCTATTTGGTCAAAATCCAAGCTTCGTAGTGCACCTCACTGTTATATGGTCAAAATCCAAGCTTCACAGTCTTGTATTGCTATCTGGTCAAAATCCAGGCTTCACGATAGCTTACTTCCTATCTGGTTAACATACAGGCTTCAGAAGGAAATCAAATGGTTATCTGGTCGCCTCCGGGCTTCCTTTTGATTTTGGGGCCTGCTAATATCCGGTTAAATCCGGGCTTCAAAGCAATTGGTTGAGTAAACTGTTATTTGGTCAAAATCCAAGCTTCACAGTGTACCTTACTGTTATCTGGTCAAAATACAGGCTTCACAGAAACTCGTTGGGGATTCAATTATTTTCCGGTCGATCTTCGGGCTTCAGTATGATCAAGATATTATCTGGTCCAATTCGGGCTTCATAATTTTGAATTGGAACAAGAATCTGAGCATTGATTTGAATAAGCAATAGAATAGCATCCGTGTCTGGAGCATCTCTAAGCTGTTTTCTGAGCTTTGAATATTTGTTAAAGATAGCTACTAATTTTTATCCTGAAAAGGGTAAAATGTTAGCTGAAACACAAAGTTATGTTGCATGAAATGCATGATGCACTATATGTGTTTTATCGTTGTTCATGATTTATGAATGTAATGTATGTGCATGTAAGCTGATTAGCTGTATTGCTGAGGAAAATAAATCCTTGATAACCGAAGATAATAAAATCTTTGACTGCTGTTGGGGAAGATAAATCTCTGACTGCTGCTATGGATAGAAAATCCTTGGCAACTTGTGGGGATTATCAAAACTTTGACAACTTCTGTGGGAATGTGAGAATCCTTCATGACTTTCCTGGGGATATTGGGATCCTTCAAGTTATTTGAAGTTGGAACATGATAGACACTCCGTTGTAAGAATAATGCCTAGTGCTGCTTGAGAAACCTGCTTGCGGAGTCCCGAGAAACTTGATGACTGTGGCTGGAGATTAAGAATCTTCAATTTGTTGGGAAATAACTCTATGGGGAGAAAGTTTATTCTGTTGGAGAGTCTTCAAGAGCTTAGGTTGTATGGCAAATTATTGAGGATTATCTGAAACTGTTGTCTGGTTAGCTGTCAGGTTCTAAGATAACTTGCAGGGGAGTTTTTTGGTTTTAAGACATACCTCTAGGGAACTGGAGGAAACTGGATGGTCTTTCACCGGGGTTTAAGGGTTGAAGTTTTGGACTTCGTTGGAAAAGAAAGTTTCATCTTTGCTGAGGGTCTGAAGTTCAAAGTTTTTGGCTCCGCTGGGGATTGGGAGTTTGGAAACTTAGTTCTGGTGGGGATTTTGAAATTTAACTCCGCGGGGGACATGTATTTCAAGGTTTTGTCTCCACTGGGGACCTCGATGATGTACTGCAGGGGATTTTACTTGGAATAGCCTAAAGACGTTTTCCCATCCTTTCAACCTATCAGTAATTATTCTTTCACATTTCGTTTTATTTGTAAACAGTGATTATATTCAAATGCATATGCTTATTTAATAAATCATTGGACGTTTTCAAATAAAACACAAGTGTAAAAAGAAAGAAAAGGCAAATAATTTTCTGCACTTTGAAGTATCTTTGTATTAACTTTGTGTAAGTATTTTGTACAAAGGAGACAAACATCCTAGTAAGAGAATGTTGTCATAAAAAATAAGAAAAATTTATACAAAGAAAGGTGGCTATGTGTAAAAATTCCATGGGGTTCCCATTCTGCTATAGCCTTCCTCACTCTGAATATCTTATCCATTCGTTGCTTCGTCCGAAGATGATTGGATCGATCAGAAGCCAGGAGCTTGTCTGGTGAAGAGATTGTCCTTAAAGTGATCCGACAAGACATAGTCATACACTTTAATTCCCTAACTTTTGCCTGGACTGCCCTTTCGGGTTTTCAGCCCACCGAGAAACCCTTTTTTGCCCAAGTCGCCCTTTCGGGTTTTCAACTTGCCGGGTGTACATATTTTTTTTTATTTATCCCTAATTTTTGCCTGAACTGCCCTTTCGGGTTTTCAATTCACTGGGATGCCCATTTTTGCCCAAGTTTCCCTTTCAGATTTTCAACTTGTCGGGTCGTTTATGCGTAGTATCTTTTGACTGTGTCTGCATTCGCAGGGTGCGGCAGGTCGTCACCATCCATGGTGGTCAGGATCATTGCCCCACCAAAAAAGATGTTTTTGATCACAAGTGGTCCTTCGTAAGTAGAAGTCCATTTGCCCCTGGGATCACTTTGCGGCAAGATGATCCGCTTATTTATAAGATCCCCGACTTGATATACCTGGCGTCTGACTTTCTTGTTGAATGCCTTGATCATTCATTTCTGATACGCCTGACCATGGAAAACAACAGTAAGTCGCTTTTCGTCAATCAAGTTAAGTTGATCAAGCCGGGTCTGAATCCAATCGTCTTCACTCAAACCAGCATCTTTCATGATTCTCAAGGAGGGAATCTAAACCTCGATAGGTAAGACAACTTCCATGCCGTATACCAAAGAAAGGGGGTTTCCCCAGTTGAAGTACGCGCCGTGTTACGGTACCCGTGAAGAGCAAACGGTAACATTTCATGCCAGTCCTTGTAGGTGACTGTCATCTTTTGAATGATCTTAATATTTTTGTTCGCAGCTTCGACAACACCGTTCATCTTAGGCCGATAGGGAGATGAATTGTGATGTTGAATCTTGAACTGCTCGCACAGAGCGGTGATCATAGTATTGTTCAAATTTGTACCGTTGTTAGTGATGATCCTGTCGGGGATACCATACCGGCAAATGAGGTTCTACTTGATGAACCGGGCAACCACATTCTTTGTAACGGAGGCGAAGGAAGCTGCTTCATCCCACTTGGTAAAGTAATCAATGGCCACCAGGATGAAATGGTGTCCATTGGACACTGTAGGCTTGATCTCTCCGATCATGTAGATTCCCCACATTACGAATGGCCAAGGAGTTGTTAATACATTGAGAGGAACTAGAGGTATATGTACCTTGTCAGCATAGATTTGACATTTGTGACAAGTACGAGAATGTTGATGACAATCAGCTTCCATGGTAGACTAGTAGTAGCCTACCCATAGAATCTTTTTAGCCATCGTATGTCCGCTTGAGTGGGTGCCAAAAGTACCATTGTGCAGTTCAGCCATGATCTGCTCAGCTTCAACCTTGTCCACACAACGGAGCAGAATGCAATCATGATTGCGCTTGTATAGGATACCGTTGCTCAAGAAGAACTTAGCTGCGAACCTCCTTAAGAACTTTTTGTCGTTGACTGAAGCTCCTTCTGGGTATTCTTGCATCTCGAGATACCTTTTGACTTCATGAAACCAAGGTCGATCCACTACTTCTTCGACATTAATCTCATGACAATATGCAGGTTCGTCCCTTCGCTCGATGATGATTTGGGGAGCCTCATTATCCCAGTTAAGTTTAAACATGGAAGACATTGTAGCTAGAGCATCTGCTAGCTGGTTCTCTTCTCGCGGGAAGTGCTCCAAGGTTATCTGCTCGAAATGTGGTAGCAATGTCAGGACATGTTCTTTATAAGGGATAAGGTTAGGGTGTTTAGTATCCCACTCTCCTTTGATTTGACTGATAACCAAATTTGAGTCCCTAAATACAATTAATGATTTGATTCCCAAGTCCATAGCAGCCTTGAGACCAAAGATACAAGCTTCATACTCGGCCATGTTGTTGGTACAGCTAAAGCATATTTTGGCTGTGAAAGGTGTATGGCAACCTTCAGGAGAGATAAGTACATCACCAATATCGTTACCAAGTGCGTTGGAGGCACCATCAAAGTACAGGGTCCATCGGGATCCTTGTTCAGGTCCGTCATACGGTATATTTTCTTCGTTGTTGCTCAAGGTCATGATATCCTCGTCGGGGAAGTCGAACCTCATGGATTGGTAATCTTAGACAGCTTGATGGGCCAGATGATCGGCTATCACACTCCCCTTTAAAGCTTTTTGGGTTGTGTACTGTATATTATATTCGGTGAGGATCATCAGCCATCTAGCGATTCTTCCGGATAGAGCAGGCTTCTCGAAGATGTACTTGATCGGATCCATCTTAGAGATCAGCAAAGTGGTATGTGTCAATATATACTGCCTTAGCCGGAGAGCAGCCCATACCAAAGCGCAACAAGTTTTCTCGAGCAGTGAGTATCGGGTCTCATAGTCGGTAAACTTTTTGCTAAGGTAATAAATGGCATGCTCTTTTCGGCCAGACTCATCATGTTGGCCCAGTACACACCCCATTGAATTCTTCAGGACATTCAGGGACATGATAAGCGGTCTTCCTTCGACGGGAGGCATCAAGATAAGAGGTTCCATCAAATACTCCTTGATTTTATCGAAAGCAACTTGACAATCATCATTCCATTTAACCACCTGGTCTTTCTTCAAAAGCTTGAAGATTGGCTCACAGGTAGATGTTAGGTGAGAAATGAACCTTGCAATGTAGTTTAGGCGTCCCAAGAAACCTCTGACCTCCTTCTCAGTGCGAGGGGCATGAATTTCTTGTATAGCTTTAACTTTGGCAGGATCAACCTCGATGCCTTTGTTACTGACGATGAATCCTAAGAGTTTACCGAACCTGACTCCGAAAGTGCACTTGTTAGGGTTCAGTCTGAGCTTGTACTCTTTCAACCTGACAAACAGCTTTTGCAGATGGTCGAGGTGTTCTTCTTCTTTCTGTGAATGGGCTATCATGTCGTATACGTAGACTTCAATCTCATGATGTATCATGTCATGAAACAAAGCTACCATGGCTCGTTGATAGGTTGCCCCGACATTCTTCAGTCCGAATGGTATCAATTTATAGCATAACGTACCCCACTGTGTAACAAAAGTAGTCTTCTCCATGTCCTCAGGGCCCATCTTGATCTGGTTATACCCTGAAAATCCATCCATGAAATAAAATACCTTGTGCTGAGTTGTATTGTCAACCAAGATGTCAATGTGCGATAGTGGAAAGTCATCTTTAGGGCTAGCCCTGTTTAAGTCTCTGTAATCCATTCACATTCTGACCTTGTCGTCCTTCTTGGGCACGGGCACAATGTTAGCAACCCATTGTGGATAGGAAGTAACAGCAAGAAAGACAGCATTGAATTGTTTCATCACTTCAGCTTTGATCTTTTCAGACATGTCGGGCCTCATGCGAAGAACTTTCTGTTTAATTGGTGGGTAGTCTTCTCTTGTAGTGAGACGGTGAACCACAATATCTGTATCAAGTCCCGGCATGTCTTTGTAGGACCAGGAGAAGATCTCGACATATTCATTCAACAACTGAACTAAGCGCTCTTTGACACTTGGCTCCAGGTTGGCACCCACTTTAACTTCTTTTCTGTCTTCCTCTATTACCAAGTTAATAGTCTCTAACAACTCCTCGTGATGTAGAATAGCCCTTTCTTCCTGTTGCAGCAGTCTAGCCAATTCTCCAGGCACTTCACAGTCTTCATCACCTTCGTATTCGGCATGATTGACCAGATCTTCAGAGTCACTGAAGGCCATAGCAGAATTGTTACCCATGGAATCCGGGGTGGATGGGTACCTGCATTTTGTGAGTGTGGGTGTGTGTAAGGGATAGCCACCTTTAAACAAATAAAATGTAAAAATAAAGACAATGAACACAAAAGTTTATATATGAAAACGTCCATGATTCATTAAAATGGCATATGAAGATGGAAAATCAAACCCTTACAAATGGACCTATGTACCTTGGGTAAGGCACAAGGTTAAAAGTGTACGAATTGTTTAGGAATTATTACAAACCAATAGAAAATGTTCGAAAGATAAATTACTGATTTATGAAAGTAATAGGAACAAAATCCTTTGCCTCCCAATTGCTTAATCCTCCTTCAACAGTTGGAAAGATCCAGTCTTCAAAATTGCTCTCCTCTTCACCATCCTCCAAAGCATGAACTCCATGATGGGTGATCTTCAATGGTGGCCCTCCAGCCCGGGAGCGGTGCACAGCCTTTTGAGCAGAAACAGTGAAACCCAAGCCGAATTTATCTGTCTTGTAAGGAAAATCTGGCAATTGACCCCATATTGTGCTTCCTCCTTCCTCAATCACAACCTTCGCATCTTTAAGGGATGACATCCGGGACACAGGTTTGGGTACAGAAGACACAGCTGCAATTTCCTGAGTTACCTCTTCAAAATGCTGAAAGGGGGTTTCAATGAATTCACCGTCCAATTCCACATAGCGGAAAGAATTAAGATGGCTTATCATGTATTCCTCTTCACCGTGAACTGTCATGATTTTCCCCTGGGCAGGGTACTTAAGCTTCTGATGTAGGGTAGATGTAACGGCTCCAGCATGATGAATCCAGGGTCTCCCCAACAAGCAAGAGTAGGAGGGACGGATGTCCATGACATAAAATGTGGAGTTGAAAGTTTCTGTACCCACTTTAATCGGGATGTCCACCTCCCCGTGGACCATCCGCTTAGAACCATCAAAGGCTCTGACAATGATATTGTTCGGCTTCAAAATTAGACCTTCACAATCTAGTTTATCCAATGCTTTCTTTGGTAAGACATTTAAAGACGACCCGGTATCAACCAGAACGTGAGATAAAGTAGTCCATCTACACTCCACCGAGACATGCAGCGCATCATTATGCTTTCTCCCCTTAGATGTTAAATCGGCATCGGACAAGCCAAGACCATTGTCGGCTGTTAGGCTGGCTACACACTCCTGGAACTGGTCAACGGAGGTTTCCTGAGGCATGTGGGTTGTCTTCAAGAATTTGATCATGGCTTTGGCATGAGCTTCGGAACAGAGCAATAGGGCCAGCATAGAGATTTTTGAAGGGGTTTGTCCCAGTTGTTCTACGACATTATAGTCGCTTTTCTTAATTATTTTTAAAATCTCCTCCATTTCCTTTTGACTGGTCTCGGGGATGACCAAAGGCTGAGCCCTCGTCCTAACGGGCGCTTCTTGGATCCCCTTGCCTTTATGAGCAACAATAGTAGAGGGTACAACTATGGGAGTAACAATTTCTTCAATCACTGGAGTTCGCACGGATATGTTGACCGACACAGGAGTAACCTTAGGAGCACTTGAGGGTCCGAAGATTTCCCTTGGAGGAGCAATCTCCAGAGAGAAAATTCTTCCGCTACAGATGATTTTACTCGTCCCAGCAATATTTCCTATATCAGGAGTCTCTTCATCGGAACTTTCTTCAACTGATTCAATCTGCTTAACACTGTGGTAGAAGATCTCTCCTCCATAATTCCACGGTATTGTTTTGTTGGACTTGTATGGGATAGGCCCCGACATAGTTATCTTCAGAGGTACAATCTTTGGATCGGATGTAATCTTAACAGGTCTTTTGGAGACCTTGGAAAGACTGGCGGAAATGGTGATTATAGCAACATCTTTGACATGAGACGGTATAACAGGAGTTTTCTCAAAGAGGATTTCTTGATTATCCATTAGGCGTTGGATGCCTAACTTCAACAACAGACAATCGGATTGTAAGGACGAACAAAGGTAACAATCTTTTTCACAGCCCGGGAAAATCCCAGCTTTCAACAGATTCATCTTGATTATTGGTAATGGAGTCATTAAGTCATCAACAGTAGTAACATAAAGATCTTCTTCAACAGCATGGACATTATGACCATGTTTTGGCATTGGGGCATAGATCACATTAGGTTTTTCAGGGGCGTCGAATTCCACCTCCTTGGCATCTATTAAATCCTGGATCTTATTTTTGAGGGCCCAACAATTGTTGGTGTCGTGCCCCACGCTATCTGAATGATAGGCACACTTGGCGTTGGCATGGTAAAAAGGAGAAGTTGTATTCGGATTTTGAGGTGCCTCTCTCAAGGTTGTAAGGTTTAACTTCAAGAGATGGGGGAGAACCTGAGCAGGCGTCATGTTTATTTTGGTGAACTGCCTAGCAGGCCTTTCCGCTCTTTGTTGGTTGGTTCTGGGTTGATTGCTTCTAGGCTGATCAGCTGCAGTCTTCTGAATCATTACAGCCCCACTGCTGGCCGGCGCTCAACTCTTCCTCGACCTCTTTGAGAGTACACAACTGATACCTTTTTCTTGGCTGGAAAGGTCTTCTTGATAGCAGCGGAAGCAGATGCATCCTTTTGAATTTTACCGCTCTTGATTCCAGCTTCAACTCTTTCACCAGTCAGAATTAACTCAGTGAACCCCGCAAATGAACTCTCGATCAAGTGATTAAAGAATGGACCTGACAGGGTCCCCAAAAACATATCCACAAGCTCTCTCTCAGACAATGGTGGTTGCACCCTTCCAGCCAAGTCCCTCCATTTCTGGGCATACTCCTTAAAGCCTTCATTGGAGACCATGCCCATACTCTGTAATTGAGTAGGGGTTGGTGCTAAATCCGCATTATATTGATATTGTCTGTAGAAGGCAGCCTCCAAATCCTCCCAATTATGCACATCAGATCTCTCAAGCTGGTAGAACCAATCTAATTGCGTACCCGACAAACTATCTTGAAAAAAGTGGACCCACGGATCCTTATCAGAAGAATGAGGTTGGATCTTTCTGATGTAAGACCGTAGGTGCATCTTTGGACAAGACAAACCATCATATTTAGAAAATGTAGGCACCTTGAATTTAGGGGGAATCACAATCCCAACAACCAAACCTAGCTCCTCGAAATCCAGCCCAAGCACTCTTTGTACCTCCATAGCTGCCAGACGCTCTTCTAGATTCTTGTACTTGTCGTCTGCAAGAGGGTACTGCTGCTCAGAGTAGTCTTCATCCTCTTCTTCTTCTTCTTCCTCAGACTCGGAGGGCACTGCAACTCCCTTTCCTTTTCCTACCCCTTCATCAGATGTTGAGGGGAAATCTAAGACCCTTCTTGCTTGGTTCTCAAATCTTCTTCCCATAGTAGCCACACCAACTCTTTTCTTTTTATTTTTCTCCTTTTCCTTTTCCTTTTCCTTTTCCTTTTCCAGCAGTGCTTTAAGATCCTCCTGACCCTTTACCAAGGTCATGAGTAGTTGTTGGAACTGTGAATTCTGCGCTTGTAGGTCTTTGACCGTCTGCTCTATATCCATCTTGCTGAAATAAACAGCTGAGAGATAAGGAAACCTGGTGTGAAAACCTGTTTATGCATATGATGAATGATATGTATTCATGTAATGCATTCAAGGATTCAGAAATTCAACTTTGTTTTAAACAAAAAGAACACACGTCATATTAATAAGATAGAATTGTTAGTACATAAATGCCCCATGGGCAAAATGATACAAAATTCTAAGATAAAAAGATGTTGCGCATCCTCTTTGGCGTAATGTAGGTGTTGAGAGTCTGCTCTTCATGGAGTTGACGAGTAAGTTCCAAAACCTTCTTCTCACTGGCATAGAATTGGGCTTCAAAAGTATTGCGTTCTTCCTTGATTTGTATCCAACTCCTTTGCAAATCTTCCAATGATGTTGGCATGTCAGGATGTAGGAGGGTGTATGGAACCTCTCCTTCCATAACAGGCTCTTTGATCACGGGGAGAATGTAGGGGTAAGACATTATAAGACTCAGGGCGCAGGTTCGTACCCACTTGAGGTAAGGATCAAGGGGGATGGAATTCTTGTGTCCCAGTGTCTTACTGTCCACTTTGTTGGGCATCCTCCAAGCTCGGATAAACCTTTGTCTAAGTCCTTGAGCGTCCTTGTCGAAGTCAAAAACCAAGTCTGGAATCAGCATGTCATGAGGGCCATCCCTTCGGGCATAACCAAATTGTCTCAGAGCCAAGCAGGGATTGTAGATGATGCCTCTCCTAATTCCAAGTAGTGGGACATTAGGGAATTCCCCACAACAATCAATGATGATGACATTTTCTCTGGACCGAGAACACCAATGAACATCAGAATATGTAAGAGTCATCAATCGTTGTGACCACCTCGAGCCTTGCTCATTCTTCAAGACTGACTGGGGAAGGTGAGAAATAAACCACCTTGCTAGAAGAGGAGTACATCACATGAGAACACCTCTTTTCCTCATTGTTCGTGTGTAAAATGATTGGAGGATATCCCTAAGCAATGTAGGCACAGGATTTCGAGATATGAAAATCTTGACAGCATTCACATCTATAAGTTGATCAGGGTTTGGAAACAAGACCATCCCATAGATGATAAGTGTTACAATCTCCTCAAAAGCTTGCAGATCTAGAGAATTCCAGCAGTCTTGTGCCTTCTCAAACAGAAACTTTGCCAAGAAACCCTTGACACCACTTCTGGTTTCCCAATGACCTTTGATATCAAATGGTTGCAAGTGTAAGGCTTGAGCAACATCTTCAGGCTTTGGCTCTCTTTCCGTATCGTTGTAGGGTAGTTGATGGAGAATAGGAATCCTCAGGAGTTGAGAAAATTCCTCAAAAGTAGGCACCAATTGGTAATCAGGAAATGTGAAACAATGGTATTGGGGGTCAAAGAACTAGTAGAGAACTTTCACCATGTCTTCTTCAATGTTGGAATTGACCAAGTTGAGAAGTCTACCATGTCTTTCAGTGAAGGGAGAATTCTCTGGAATCTTGGAAGTAAGCTCCTTGAGTTGGGGAGAAATTCTCACAAGGTTGACCTGGATTATTTTCCTGCGGAGTGATTCCATAACCTACAAAATAGGAACAAAGATGAAGATCCAAACCCTTGAAATGATTAGTAGATGCATATGATGCTTCATGATGTTTATGATGTATGCACAAGTATATGTACAAGCAAATCACTCAAGTTCCTAGTTTTAGGCTTACATGGGGTTTCATAGGTAAGTACCCTCTTGAAGTTAGTTGGATCAACCTGTTCTATAAATAGTAACCAGGTTCTAAGGAGCTCAATATCACTCGATTATTTTCGGTGTTCATTGTTTCAGTTTAGCCACTTTATTGGCGACCGAAATATTCCAAGAAAACAACCCTCAATGAGTGTAGTATCGAGTATCTACCAACTTCGGACTGTACCAAAGCCAATCATCTCACTACCCCTAAAAAGGCCAAGATGGTCAAGTAAAGGTTCTAAAAGTCCATTAGTGCTTCATGACATCACTCAGCGGCCCCGTATTCTCTTTGATTGACTCAAAGGCTACCGGTACCCATAAATATGTTGCACTAATATAGCTATTGCTTCAACCATGTCGGTATATCCCACACAGTTTCCACAACGTATTGCTATTTACCTATGAATGTTTCCCAAATCCGGGTAGAGGATTTCAAACCCAAACAATAGGACCAAATGTAAAGAAATCAAAGCAAACAAGATAAGCATGTAAAGGTGATCTAAACCCTAAGGTAACCCCACTTTTAGTTATTTCCCCAACAGAGTCGCCAGTTCTGTGATACGGTGGGAGAACTGACTTGAGGTTTTGTGTTTGTGTTCGCAAATGTTTCAGTTTAGCAAGAGTCGCCACCGACTTTTTATTTTATCTAAAGGAAAGGTCAAAAAGCACAGGAAATACCTTTGAGATGTTTTCTTGGGTTCGGGGGGTAGATTATGAAAAGGGAAGGTGAAAGCACCCTTTTCATCCATGGTTATCCATGGGCTCTTAGTTACTTGTTTAGATCACTTGCTTTTGCTTTTCAATTGTTTGAAATGGTGCTTTCTGTGTGGTTTTTGAAAGTATTTTAAAAAGAGGCCATCGTTGTGGCAACCTTTATAATGATTCTTGTTTGAATGTATACAAATGTGTTTTGTCTTTTGAAAAATGTTCAATGTTTGAAAGTTTGTTTTGGGAAATGTTTTGAAATTGTGTTGTGATGTGTTTTTGAAAATAGCAGGGAAGTTTGCAAGTTTTGTTCACGTAACTAAGAGCATCTACCCTATCTACTCAAAGATCTTTCCTACACATTTTTAACCCTTTTACATTGTTGTTTTACCATTGAATTTGATAAAGAACCTTGTATTTGGATGTTAAACGGGACAGGCGCGGGTCATCGTATTGACCATGATAACAATAGTGCTAAATATCTTAGCAAGTTTTTTGTTTGACGGACTAGATCATTTTGTATAGGCAACCAAGATAGCGTCATCGAGGGACTATGATCTTTTGTTTTGTTTTTGTTTTTCCAAGATACTCAACATGCATACCATGGCCATTTTAAAGGCAACAAGTGGGTGAAACCCTAGGGGTGCACGTGTGCATTGTGTGTCAATTTACATGCTTTTATGTCTTGTATTAGGTCTAGTTATTTGTTTTGATTTTGGATATTGCATACAAACCTTAATCTCTATCATGGGATATTTGAAAGCAATAAATGCGTAAAAGTAATTTAAGCTATTACAACATTGATATGGGGAGGGGGATACAATTTTGAATAGGGGATTATTTGCATGAAATTAAAACCCTAAGATTATTACAACCAAATTGAATTCTTTGTTCAAATAATAAATTGACAATATTTAAATGGGCAATTATATAAATATGTAAAAAAAATGTTTCTTTGTGTTATTTTTATGTATGTAAAAAAACAAAATATTTAATGTATCAAAAATAAGAAAAATATTTTTTTTATTAAGGGTGGAAACCTTAATTTGTTTTAAGAAAGTATATATATATATATGTATGTATATATATATATATATATATATATATATATATATATATATATATATATATATATATATATATATATATATATATATATATATATATATATATATATATATATATATATATATATATATATATATATATATATATATATATATATATATATATATATATATATATATTATGTATTATTTATTTATGTACAATAAAATAAAAATATATGCAAATGTCAAAAAATAAAAATATGTTAGAAAAAATATTATTTAAGTATATAAATAATAAAAATAAAAATAAAATATTTTTTGTATTATTTACAAGTTTTTATTAAAGAAAATAAAAATATATACTATTTAATAATTATTTCTATGTCTAAAAAATAATAAAAATAATAAAATAAAATGTGAAAATTAAATAAAATATTTTTGGTAATTTTTAAAGTTTAGAAAAATAAAATAAAGTCAGAAATAAAAGAAGAAATGAAAAATATAAAAAATAAAATCAAATGGGCCAAGGGGGTGTGAGAAGTAAGTCAGGGGTGCAATAAGCATGGAACAACACATGCCCAACCCACTAGATTCATCTTCAACCTTGTGACAAACAAAAACGCGCGCCTGTATGTTCAAACTGGAAATCCTACATACGTACTCTAAAGCAAAAACTCACAACACAAAAGTTATAGCATTTTTCAACACGATTCCAACCATATAAAGAACTTAATCTAACTCTCAAAGACCAGAGAGAATTTCTCTGGCCCTAATTTCTAACCTAACTTTTTCAGAAAGTTCATCAATCAAATTCTCTCAACATAGTTAACTTAAATGAAATCTATGCATATGTACAGTTTAATGGCAATGAGTACTACATTTTTTATTCACAAACCTAAGCCTAATGATTTCTAAATAGAGAGATAGAAAGTTGGAAAATACCTGCTTTAGTTGAACTAGAGTATGGCAATGTGGAAGTTTTCAATGAGGCCTGAGATGCTTGGGAGCTTGCCTGAACTTCCTTGGACCTTCCCCAATACTTAGTTTGCTTTGAGCTTGCTTGAATAAGCATGTAGAAGTCAACCTGCACAAGCATAATTTAAAAATGGTGATGCTTGTAAATGGAGTTACAGTCACTGGCCAATGGTTGGGAGAGCTTAGATGAGTTGTATGGAGTGTGTTGGAAGAGGTTTGGGACAAAACGCACGAGTGGTTTGTGATTTGGAAACAAAAATGCAGAAACTGCCCTGTTTTGCAAGAAGAAGGTGTTTTGATGTTTTGGAAGGCTTGAGAAGTGGTTAGGTCCTGCCTCTGACTTAAGGCAATATGCAAAACTTGTTTTGAATGGTTACAAGAGTTGGTTTTATCAGATACAAGAGTTCTCTTTGTTTTTGCAAGTTGACTTGGCTTTTAAGAAAAGTGTGAAATGACACAAGGCAGGCCTGTACAGGCTAGCTTCAAGCATGCACAAGATTATTGTACCTTTTCCTAAGTTTATGGAACTTGTTTTCTGCAAAGAGAGGAGTTCAAGGCTCAAGGGAAACAAGTTGACATAAAGTTGTGCTTTATGAAAATAGCATTGTTGCCTTTTTGTCAAAAATGGATTAAACCCTTGTGTAAACTTCCATTGATCAGAATAATGCCTTAAACCATTGAGTTTGCATTCAATTTTTGAGTGTGGAAGGGTTTAAAGACCTGTGAACAAGTACAAGTAAGGCTGGATAGAATTTGCAATTTGTAGCAACATGAAAAATGCCATGGATCAAAGTGACTTTTTGCCAAATCCAAAACTTCAATTCTCCCTAACAACAAATGATTTTGGAGATTTCTTGGACACTTTGTAAAGCTTGTAACATGATATACAATCCATATTTGTAATGAATTTTGAAATTCCAATTTGAACTAGGTGAAAAATTTCCATGAAGATAGGTCAAAATCCTGCCTAAACTAGGGCAAAATTTCACTAAGTTAGAAAGTTTTTGGATACTTGTTCATAAAATCATAACTTGAGATCCAAGCATCTTTTGGGAAAACTTTGTAAATCAAAGTTGTAGATTTTGTGTAGTATTACACCTTTCATGTTGGAGGTTTTGTTTGAATCCAATTGCATCATGGTGAAAATGTTGGGCAAAGTTGGGAAAAAATAAGAAAATTTCATAACTTAGAAAATTTCCAAGTTATGAAAATTTTCAATCTTAAACCCTAATTTGCAAAATTAGGTTTCTTGATGAACAATTTTCACATTTTGACACCTCTTGATGAAAAATGACCCTTGGCACTTGATTTTGACCAAAAAGTCAAAGTTTGACTTTTCAGTGTACAGTTGATTTTTGATCAGTTGACTAGAAAATTCATCTGTCAATCCAATGCTTTTGAGATCTTTTGAAACTTGTGATTAGGTCAAGATGATTCCATTGAGTCCTTGAATCCATGCTTGAACCCAATTTGCCATTGGCTAGATGAAAAATCAGAAATTGCCCTTCTGCAGTTAAAACCCGAAAAATGACCATTTTGCCCTTTTGATGATCTGATCAAATTTCTTGAGGAGTTATGGTCCAAACTTGATCAAATGATTCATATGAATTTATAATGTTGATGTGGATAAAAAATTATGAGTTTTGACTGTAAATTGGTCACATTTGACTTTTTTCACCAATACAGTTGATTTCTAGGTCAACTGTCCAATTGATTGGGCAAAAATTTGATTCAAGGCTTGAAACTTGGTAGGGGCAATCTTATAAGTCCAACATGAAGTATGAAAGTCACTTTGAGCATTGGAAGCCAAAAATACCTGTGCAAACTCAAACCCTAATTTCAGGTCAACAGTGCAAGGAGATATCTTGAGCAGAGCAAACCCTAATTCTGTCTGCAGTCCAAAGAGTCTTGTGAGGGGAAATATTGATAAAATGAGAGGGCAAATTTTGGGGTACAACAGCTTCCCCTGTTCAATCTTCTTGAACCTGAAGAGTTAGATTGGCGAGTTTTCCTTTCGTGACTCAAAGGTAAAAGAGGATTGGACACTAGAGTGTCCGTAAATTTGCACTTGTCAAGACGTGGTTGAAGGAATGGGCTTAAATATGCCATCCAAGAAGTGTAAATCTCATAAGAGATTCCTTTGTGAGAACTCGTATACCTGTTGTTAAGGAGGATCATTCCAGGGAATGCTGGTGTCTGTCGTGGTAGAAATAGAATTTTAGGAGCTTCAGTCGTCCGTTATTCTACTGGGGAATCATCTCTTGGTTTGAAGAGGTGAAAATGCACTACCATTTGGTCGTGTTCCAGGCTCTTCAGTGACTTACTGGGGGGATGAGATTAGACTTTCTATCTGGTCGTTCTCCAGGTTTCGCAATTTCTCAATTCTTATATGGTTGTGCTCCAGGCTTTAGAAGGAATTAAGCTGTTATCCGGTCGCCTCCGGGCTTCAACTTGAATTTAAGGCATACTAATATTTGGTCGACTCAAAACTTCTTAAGGCGTGCGACTATGTCCCATTATCTTATCACTTATTTATCAGTAGAAGATTTATCACTCTTATTTTGGAATGGCCCGACAGCTTGAATGGGCCTAACCTAGACCTTTCCTTTGGTACGGCCCGCACGACCATGACCCGAACCGCCCGCTATCCGTCAGTCAACGTCAACCATTTGCCCTCCCAAGCTAGCACTAGCCCAGGACGATCGATGAGCATCCTTTCAGCCTTCCCGACATCAAAGTCGTGGAGGCCACCAGAAACCTGAAACAACCGGCTGAACAGTCATCTGATAAAATATCAATGAAATCACCATCAAACGTATTTTATCCCAATAGGAAGGGAAAGGTATACATCGAGAAAACCTGAAGGGGTGAAATCACGGTCTTGCGACCAAGATATCGGGTAAGGGAGTCTGTTGCGCATGTCGAAGGTATTAGCACCTCACACGCCCGTGGTACCCTACAGTATCCATTCTTGTTTGCTTTCTAAAGGGTGTGTTAAATATATATATATATCTAGGGTTTAAGGGAAAAGATGCATGCAGAAGAATGAGAAAGTGTGGGGAAAAGAAAGTTTTTAGAAATATATGCTCGATTAGGCCCCACAAAAGCCTTCGCCTATGTATCCCTTTAGGAATCAGAGCAACTATAGTTTGGCTCACATGTTTCTGTTTGTTTTGTATTTTTTAATTGAATAATGCTAAGTTCGCATTCTACCTGCAACCCGACCCTTGGGGACTTATGCAACTGTAGTAGAAAGGAATCAACATGTTCTACCTAACCAAGAATTTGCAAAAGTTCCCGGAGGCGGGTGATGTTATGTTCGCAACTTTAGCAAGTAGACATGGAGCAATCAGACCTTTGGGGAATTATGCTGTCATATTGCTAAGAGGAGGAAATAACACATCCTTTTCAGAAAGTAAGAAAGCCAAGAGGAACAAAGAGAGTTTGATTTTGTCTGTTTCTTTTACCTTGAAAAGGGTATATCTTTTGTTAGATGTTTTATGCAATTTGCCAAAGAAAACAGTTTTAGTTTAATGCGCATGCAAGATGCAAAAGGGAAAGAAAAAGTATAAGGGAGACTATTCTAATTTCTAGCCTAATGTTGTCATACAATGATGGTCCTATGTCGAGGATTAACAGAAGGGAAATTTCTACCTAATATTAGCATGCATGGATGACTATCCTAAAGTCTAACTTGGTTGAAGAACCAAGTGAACCTAAGGGAACATGGTATAGAAAGTGAGTAACCACTCAAATCAAACAATTTCTTTGGAAAAAGCACGCAAACAATGCAATGCACAAACATATGCAGGAGCAGGGAAAAAAGGTTCCATAGCCATGGGGAGCGGATCGCCCGAGTCAACCAAGCGCTCTCTTGTTGGATAAAATGGCTATACCGGGCATTAAGTTACCGGGAAAGCAGAAGATATACACAAAGTGATGTTCAAAGCGTCTAAGCATCGGACTGGGATATAGAGGATAAAGGTAGATGATAGAAAATAGTAGGAACAATCACGGAGTTTCAGCATTGGCCAATGCGAAATCTTGACAAAGTGTGGGGGAAGGCACAAATCCCTTTTCCACTGACGGACTTGATATATAGATTTTGGGAACCACCACAATAGCATCTACGTACACGTGACCTATGGGTGACACGGACGAAAAAATGGTGGGGGTTGATTGCTAACGCTTTCCACTTTCCTACTTCCTTGGGGTCTTAAAATGGTTGCTATTAAAGGACCTAAAACCATCCCACCTCTATACAAGCTGAATGTAAACACACGTGCATAATTGCCCATTAATATCAGATGGGGCTTTAAACAAACCAAGCACAAATAGCATACAAAAAGAGGTGCCTGCTATAGGTCTTTAAACAGATACTTTGGGAGCACACCCTTTTATTTCCTGCTTCCTACTTCTCATTATCTGTAGAAAGCAATAAGAATGCGATAAAGAATGCGGTAAATAATGTGGTAAAGAATGTGGTAAAAAGGTATGAGAAAAATACCAAGCAGATATCAATCCGTAAATACCAAGCAAATAGAAAAGAAACTTGGAAAACTTCATAAGATGCTAGCATCAACAAAGAAATCCAATGAGAATATGCATTGAAGCATCAATAAGAAAAAGTCGGAATGTGTGGTGGACACATCCAAATATCCATAGTAGAACTTGCACCGGATAACCATCCTAGCAATGCAAATATAGGATGCACAATAGGAAGTGCACAAAGTGGGGAATATGTAGCGTACACACGCGCTCAATGAAACACCTATACCGGATAACCATCCTAGCGATACAAGCAAATAACACACAATTAGAAGTGTACCAACTTGGAATGTGTAGTGTACACATTCGCTTAAAACCTGCACAAAGTTAGTTTCATGCAAAATATAGAATGCCAAATAAAGGCATGCGTGACGAACATGCAAATGAATCACATGTTATTGGTGCAAACATGTTTTTCGATCAAATAATCAAGCGATAATTAAATGATCAGAAACTATCCCATGGTACCTTGCGTCATCAACAAACAAGTTAAAAAATAACAAGGAGATTGTAAGAAGAGATGTGTAGAAGAATTCTTGTGGAGAACAAGACATTATGCAAAGAAAAGAAGCGAAGAAGGAAAAATCTGACAGCATGCGTCGACTGCTCCAGGGTATGCGTTGACTCATGCTTGGATTTCTGAACTTGCGTCGACCAGAGGGTCGACGCGTAACAACTTGGGAGTGGCCCAAAAACATGCGTCGACTCATGCTGCTTTGTGCGTTGATGCATCTGCAGCTGAAAACACATTTTTGCCATTTGATGCCCATGCGTCCAAATCATGCCTGCCATGCGTCGACGCATCTGCTGCGTTTTGTGTAAATTTGCAACTTTGATAAAACACAAATTTTGCCTCGAATCCATTTCGCGCGTGGTTCAAATCGTTGGAAAGCTTTTAAATTGTAGAATGTCCACAACACGACATGTATACTAGACTGACAAATTATCAATCAACAAATTCCTCTTAATTAATCATGCAATCGATGTGCAAGGCTTGACACGTTTTTAGAGCTCGACATGTTTCAACGGTTTTTTGTGAAAGCTTTACATCAATTATATGATCATCAAAACAGGCCTCGTCATGGAAAGGTGTTAACAAATTAAAATCTCAAGAGGAAATAGTAATTGAGCGAGAGTGACATGTATCGAGCAATTCATCAAACACATAAACTACATAATTTTACACATGAATGTTTCTACGTGATCAAAGGCTCTACCTTATGGCAATTCACATGCAATTTCAGAATTATCCACAATTTTCAATGTCAACAATATGAAGCAATATGAATAAGCACTTTTCTTGAGAATCAATTATTGGAAAAGTGATTATTGATCATCCAATTCCTGATTTAAGCATTTTGATCAATCAATTTACAATTCCAATACAAGATTAACAATCACAATTCAATTTCCTATCCAAAAATCACTTCAATTTTTAATTCTAGAAAAGTGCTTATTCCAAGAATCAATTATGCAAAAGTGATTAAATTGAGAAAACCAACCGTGGAAATGTAGAGGAGGATGAGAGGAAGAGATCGTCGGTGTCATATCCGAGATCGGAGAAGCGGTGCAAGAGAGAGAGAGAGAGAGAGAGAGAGAGAGAGAGAGAGAGAGAGAGAGAGAGAAAGAGAGAGAGAGAGAGAGAGAGAGAGAGAGAGAGTGGCGCACAAATTGAGAGGAAAGGGAGAGAATTTTCTTCTTTGTGCTTTGTTCTTGATTAATTGAGAGAGCAACTTGAGTTTGATCTTAGAGACTTGAGACAAAGAGAGAGTAGAAAGTGATTTTTATGATTTGTGAATTGTGAGATCCCCCCTTTGAAATTTGATGGCAAAAACAATATATAGTGTTGTTTAAAAAAATCCAATTTTCAACTTATTTGCCTCTTAAATAAAAATTACATTGTGATCCGTGAATCTTTCTGAACACGGACTTCTTATGAAAATATGAGCCTATGAGTCACAAACATCACCCAAAAAGAACTGACACTTTCTGATAAAAAAAGTTTGAGTTCGATTCGCTTAAGCGGCGATACGTCATCGTCAAAAATTAACTAAGTCAAAATATCAGCTTATTTGACCTCTTTCACTCGAACAAACTACCAGCTTGTGCCCGAAAAATTAGAATCTTTTCTCTACTTTTCCAGAAGAAATATAGATCTCTGTATCCCTGACATCGTGTCAAAAAAATGAGAACCATCTCATAAAAGAGGAATTTATTATGAATTTTCTAGTGGAGCGACGTCCAATTTTTTTACCGGTCCGGAAACCCTGATTTTGCGAAATAAACCAATAACGCAGATCCTCGAGCTACCGTTTGATTTGACAATATGAAACGGAATTGAAGCACACAAAATTATAAAGGCAACACTTCGAGAACGAGCGCGATTTGGTAAAAATTAACCAAGTTATGAATTTTTGAATATTAGAAACCGAATAGACAGGTACCAAATGATTCCTCATTAATTCGCAGTTTACGTAGCCTTCCTCAAATAATCAGCTCTCTCCCCTTGACGTCCATCAAGAGGATATCAAGATGGAATTTTGGGCACCGAAACCGCGCTCATACAGTAATCGAGCTAGGAGATATGAAATTTTTTTAATGCGCGCAAAACACGGTTCAACCAACTGTTTATCAGTATTTTCCATTATTCAGCTTTGTCTGATTTGCGAATTTGAAGACCTTCCTTCGAGAATTAGCTTTGGGCCCGAACATGGAAGTTGGAGAGGATATCGAGGCAGTTTTAACGATGGAAAAAATCACCTCGAGGCGGTTTACGAGATCAGATTTAGAAATTTCTGAACGCCCGAAACGCCGTTGATCGGTAACCTCAAAAGTCAGTAATAAAATTATTTGACCGCCTTCTGCATATAATTGGCTCCCGGCCCGAACACGAATAATACTCTGGGTCATAGTTAGAAAATTACGAAGTTGATAGACCGAAACCGATTTTTTTCTATTTTACCCGAACTGTTCTGAATCAGATCAAAACCCCTGGTTCCCTTATATTGCCCAAGACATGAGGAAACACACGAGAATAGAACATGATGATAACCCGTTCCTCAGCAGATTGAATTTACTGAACAAAGCTTTCGGATGCTTCTGATAAATAGTCAATTCTTACTGGCATACCTCGATCCCATAGCAACAGAACCAATGTATGTATGCATATGCAGATGAATGCAAAAGTCTAAACCATATAAAAGGAATTAGGAGGGCAAATTTTGGAGTGCAACAGAACCGACCAGAGAGATGCCCATAACTGGCCCCATCCTCAGAACCAATGTGTTATACCCCAAAATTTTCCCTCTAATTTCTCAAATAATATCTCACAAGATCTCCTTTGGTTCAAGAATGCACTAGGGTTGATCAGCTCAAGACACCTCCTTAAGCACTGATGACTGAAAATTAGGGTTTCAGTTTGCACAAGGGAAAATGGACTTTTAATGCCTCATATTACTTTCATGGATCATTTTGGACCCTTAATATTGCCCATGTCAAGTTTCAAGTCTTGGATCACATTTTTGCCGAATCAATTGATTAGTTGACCTAAAAATCAACAATATTGGGGAAAAAGTCAATTGTGGCCAATTTGCAGTCAAACTTTATAATTTTGATCCATATCAACATCATGAACCTATATATGTCATTTTATCAAGTTTGGATCATAATTCCTCATGAAATTTGATCAGATCATCAAAAGGGAAAAATGGTCAAAATTAGGATTTTGACTGAGAAAGGGCAATTTCTGATTTTTGACCTAACAAATGGTTGATTGATTCAAGGCATTATCTCAAGGATTCAAATGCATCATTTTGACCTAATGGCATGGCTCAAAACTTTCTTCAAGTTCAATTGGTTGATAGTTTATTTCCAATCAACTGATCAAAAGTCAACTATACACTAAAAAGTCAAACTTTGACATTTTGGTCAAAATCAAGTATCAAAGATCACAATTCATCAAGACATGTCAAAATATGAAACTTGTTCATCAAGAAATCAAAAAGTCAAGATTTCATTTTGAAAAGTCAAAAATTTTAAACTTAGAAATTTTTCTAAGTGTTGAAAACTTCATATTTTTTCACAACTTTGAGCAAATTTTTCACCATGATGCAAGATGATTCAAAGGAAACTTCCAACATGAAAGTTGTAGATCTCAAGAAGATCTAAAACATTGTAGAACACAAATTATCCTAGAAATTTATGTATTTCAAGTTATGATTTTGTGAGTACATGTTCATGAAACTAAAAAAACTTAGTGAAATTTTTCCCTAGTTAGGAAGATTTTTTGACCTAACTTCATGGCAATTTTCACCTAGTTCCAATCTGAATTTTCAAAAATGTATAACATAGAGGTTGTAGAGTATGTTACAAGCTTTCCAAAATTTCCAAGAACTCATTGAGATCATATTTTAGCAAGGAGAATCGAAGGCAAGAAGTTAGGGTTTCATTCTTGAATTACAAGTCATTTCTTGATGAACACATAATGCAATTTCAATGTTAGGCTGCATAATCTTACTTTACAGGCCTTCTAACTTGTGTATATATCCATCATTAATGGATTACACAAACTTTTGAGCTATAATCCAAGTGGTTTAAGCTTTATCCAATTCACATTGCCATTTTGGGAAGAAAGTGAAGAATACAATTCTTGAAAAGGAAACTTTATGCACAAAGTCAATTCTTGAGCCTCTAACTTGTTCCCTCTGATCACACTCCATCTACAAAGTAGAAACAAGCATGTAAATCAACACACTTGCACACTTGCATCCTTAGGGTAATTCAACTTTGTTGCCTTACCAAAATGGTCATGTTATGCATGTGAGGTATCTTAGCAAAAAGCAATAAAAAATACAAGATCATAGTCCCTCAATGACGCTATCAAATGTTGTCTTTCAAAATGATCTTAGTCCCACAAAGAGAATTGCTAAGATATTTCACAACATTGATATCATGGCTATACTATGACCCACGCCCGTCCCTTTACATCCAAAGATAAGGTTTCTTACCAATCAATGGTAAGATAGCAATATCAAAGGAAAGGAAGAAATGAACTAAGACTTTTGAGTAGGTAGATTGTTCCTAGTTGCTTGCTCATTTTCAAATCAAACACTCCTTGATTATTTTAAGAACAAACACCAACACACTTTCAAAACCTTTTCCAAACATGAAATATTTTCAAAAGCTCAACACTTTGTATACGTTCTTACAAACGAGAACTATTACAAAGTTTTCCTAAACGATGGCGCCTTTTCAAAATACTTTCAAAAACCATACAAAGCATATTTTCAAACAAAAGCAAGTGATCTAGCAAGAAACTAAGAACCCATAGATAACTATGGATGAAAAGGGTGCTAACACCTCCCCTTTTCATAATCTACCCCCCGAACTCAAGAAACAAATCTCAAAGGTCTTTCCTATTCTTTTTAGCCTTTCCTTTTGCATAAAAGAAAAGTCGGTGGCAGATCTTTCTAATCGCTACATTTGTGATAAAATGCAAAACAAACCAAGTCAGTTCTCCCACCGTATCACACAACGGCTAGTTACAGGCACATTTGCCCGGTTTGTCAAAGTCCTAGCAGTTACCTGATTTTACGGACCCGCATATCCATGCGTGAAATTAGGAACCAACGGCCATGCGCCAGGGGCATTATATAAACCCTCACACTTGTGACGGCCAGGTATCGAATATTCACTATTCACCATCTAATATTTTGCTTATATCTCTTTGTTCCCACTCTTGCTTATCATCGGAGTGCCTTACAGGTACAACCCCCTTTTTTCTCCTCGAAATCACAGCCCGACTACAGATCATCTTCCGGCCACTTTACAGGTTCTGATCAACCGGTAAGATCAGTGGCACCGTCTGTGGGAAACTGCTTTCCCCATCTTTCTTTCCTTGAAACTTAAAGATAAAATAAACTTTTCAAGATTCCTCTTTCTAATCATGACCGACCATGATGATCTTCATATGCCCAGAAGGACAATTCTTTCCCCTGCTCGCAAAACCTATGGAAGTCAGGAACATCATCACCTCGAGGACAACCTGGGTTACCGAGACGGATAGACCACGTCTCCATATTCAGTGGAAGCCCGACACAGTGACGACCAATTCTTGGACAAGGAACACCCCAAGAATTCCAACGAGGAACTGCCATAAGTCATGTAACTAGTTCCCATCCCTCTCAATGCTGACCTGGCCATGGAAGCACTGCTCGCTGCCATCAATCAGACCAACGCCCTCATCCTACAATAGAATCAAAGGATAGGGGCCTGGGAGAACATGCAATCAAGATCTCCTCCTTGGAGAACCCGACGATGAAACTCCCCCAGTATATCGCCACCCAGGCGGGGGCTACCACCAAGAAAGGAGAGGCGCGACGTTTCTTTCTTCAAGAAACGCAACTGCACACCTCCTGCAAGAGATCAAGACCCCCCTTCATTCAAGAAGAGGAAAGACAACCGGAAAATCGACCGTGCTCGACTGCCTTCGCCTAAACTAAAGTAGAAACGGAGGATCCCCTCCGCTCGACGAGACCATGACAATCGAAGGAGAAGAAACTATCACTCCCCTTCTCCATCTCCCGTGGATAGTGAGGATGACGAGCTCCGTGGCTCGCTATCGAGGGTGATTAATGAGGCCCCACTCCCTGTCGGCCTGGAGAAGCCACCTCCATTGGGAACCTACGATTGAACAACAGACCCTAACGAGCACATCGAGAATATTGACGCTCTCCTCGAGTACTGAGGAGTCAGGGGGGCCATCAAATGCAGACTCTTCCCAACCAATCTTAGGAATTGGGCGATGTCATGGTACAAGATCCTCCCTAACGAATCCATCACCTCATGGAAGCAGCCCGAGAGAATATTTTCGAGGCATTTCACCGCCTCTAGGGGTGTGCAAAAAAACTGGTTTACACGAACCAATTTTAAAAATTCAGTGCACCAATTTTTATAATCCAATTTGTGTTGGATGTGAACCGCTCCAGATCCATTTTGATATCAAAACAAAAATCTAGTTTCCATTTTTCATAACCAGTTGTCATACATAAAACCAAATGTATATGATATTATTATTAATGAATAAGGTATTATTAAAGCGCAGGAAATTCAAATTCGTGTAAACCCGTTTATATAATATTCAAATTGAAAATGGAAAACCAGTTTATATATTTTATTTTATTTATTATTAATTAGTTAATTAGAGTGGTGATTAGTTAAGGAAAGAAGAACTTATTAAGTTAATTGTGATGAACGATTGTTAATCTGTGTGTTTTTGTTTAATTATTATGGTGTAGCAATTGTTTTGAAGCAGATTTTGTCTTGGTTTTAGGATGTTTTGTTTTAGTTTTTATGGATTCTAGTTTTAGTGTTCTGGTGCAACTTTATCATGGATTAAAGTATAATGTTTTTACTCTTAAATTGAATTTTACTTTTTTTCTTTTCAAAAAAATTGTGATAGATGCCTTTGCATCTTGTTCCATTCATTAACCTGGATTTTTTTCGTCTCTTCAAATTAAGAAAGATACAATTTTCTTATAAATCAATTTTTATTGAAAACCGGTTTTGAACCAAATTGAAACCATTTTACAATTTTAAATTGGTTATTATAAAAAATGGTTTGATTTTAAAACTAGAACCATTAAAATAGATTGGTTCTTAAAATTTGGTAACCATGCACACCCCTAACCGCCTCTCGTCGACACCCAAAATTGGAGGCTTCGCTCGAAGCAATCATCCAAAGCAGGGACGAGTCTCTGCGGGCGTATATTGAACACTTCAACAAGGAAGTAGTCTAGGTCTCAATGACCGATAACATGAAGATGTATCTCCTCGAGCACAGGCTCCATCCCCATAGTGACTTTTCCAAAGCTGTAAGCATTAAGACGCCGGCCATGCTCGACTCCCTCCTCCTCAAGGCCCAGGCATACATACAGTACAAGGAGAAGGAGGCGTCCAACAACACCAGGGAATCAAGGCACATAGAGAGTGAAAAATCCTCCAAGTATGACGAGCCTTCGACATCCCACCGGGGAGAGAAGAAACGGGAAGACAAGTCCTGCGATTCCAAAGACTACAAGGGGCCAGCCGGTAGTTTCCATGACTACACCCCTCTAACTACATCAAGGGAGCATATTCTTTCTAAATGTGTCAATTCTAAATTTAAGCAAGTCAGGGTGTGCTTCCTCCGATAAACACTCTCCAAACCGGGAACCGACAAGAGAAAATATTGTAGGTTCCACAAAAGTCACGTGCATAACACAGAGGATTTCATTCATCTCAAAGATGTAATCGAAATACTGATTAGAGACGGGAACCTCAAGTAGTATAAAAAGAAGGAGGGTGCCAGCGAGGAAGCACCAGAAACTAAAAACGTCGGGGAAGGGAAGAAGTCCCCCAATATCGACACCATTCCGGTCGCCATGAGCATCTCACGGCCAGAAGATCTCACAGTCCTAGGGAATCCTTCCCTGCAGCCATGGTCATCTCCGGCGGAGGATTCAACAGGCACACGGTTGGTTCGGTGAAGAGAAGATTCGACCAACTGATTGAAGCCAACTCAGATATGGACGCCACACTCGATAAATTCCGATGAAGATCTCATCCCCTTGCCTTCTACAAGGAGGAATTGTTGGGCGAAGCCCCCAAGTTGACCATCCCACTACTCATGAGAGCTTGCATGGTGAATTTCGACGTGTGTCGCATACTGGTCGACCAAGGAAGCTCGGTGGACATCACGTACGCCCAGCTGTTCACCAATTTATAGCTGAATGAGAGCCATCTAACCCCTTATGCGGGATCAGGTCTCTAGGGCTTCAATGGAGCCAGCACGAAACCCTGGGGATATGTCGAGCTCATCGTCACCTTCGGGAGAGGGGTAACAGTCGGGGCCATCAAGACCCAATTCTCGATGGTAGATTTCTCGTCTCTTTACCAGTGCATCTTCGGGAGACCCACTCTCGCTGAACTCATTGCAGATTCCTCTATTGTGCATCTCAAGATGAAGTACTACACCATCGAAGGCTTGGTCTCCACCCTTCACGGGGACATCCAAGCAGCAAGAAGGTGTTTCTAAGCTTTATCCAAGGGCCTTAGTTCTATCAACATTCAACCTCGAACGACCACTAGAGCCACACTGCCCTCCAGCTTTGAGAAAGTCAAGCCTTTACCGAGGGTTGATACCATTGACCTTGACAGTTGCAAGACTGTGTCGAGCAAAGAAGGAAGGGAAATGAGCCTATGGTCGAAGACGAAATTTTGAACCCCTCTGTTATTCGCGACAAAATCTTGAGTCACGCACTACCTATCCCGGATGGTGACTTCGAGCTAGTTCCCCTCGGAGAAGACCCCACCAAAGGAGTGAAGATTGGAGCGGACCTCCCCGACCTAGCAAAAAGGCAACTTAAAGCTTGCTTGAGGGAGAATGTTGATTTTTTCGCCTGGAGTGCGGCCGAGATTCCCGGTTTAGACCCAGAAGTTGCATGGCATCACTTGACTATAGATCATGCCCTTAAGGTAGTCGCGCAGCGCAGAAGAAAGCAGTCGTCCGAGAAAATATAATGGAGCAGTCGTCCGAGAAAATCTAGTTGCACACAACCTGGATCTCAAATGTAGTTCTTGTGAAAAAATCTAATGGAAAATGGCACATGTGTATTGATTATAATGATCTCAATCGGGCTTTCCCAAAAGATGCTTATCCCCTCTCCAATATTGACAAACTGGTCGACAACTAGGATGATTTGAAATTGCTATCATTGATGGACACATACTCTGGTTATAACCAGATCCCAATGGAGAAAACAGACAAAAAACACACTGCTTTCATGACCAAGTCGGGCAACTATTACTATAATGTTATGCCCTCCGACCTGAAAAACGCAGGCGCTACATATCAGCGCATGATGAACAAAATTTTCCACAACGAGATAGGAGACGTGCACGAAGTCTATATGGATAACATGATCGTTAAGTCCACCGAGGAGCTCGACCATTCCGCCCATTTAAAGAAAGTGTTCGAACAAGCTAGAAAGTGCCGGATGTGATTTAACCCGGAAAAATGTACCTTTGGTGTACGGGCTGGAAAGTTCCTCGGATTCTATCTAACTGAACGAGGCATTAAGCAAAACCCCGACAAATTTCGGGAATTTTCCGAATTTTTGATACCCACCTCGAAAAAGTCCATCCAGATCTTGAACGACATGCTCACTTATCTCTCTCGATTCTTGGCATAGTCCACCAAGCACGCGCTTCCCTTGTTCAAACTCTTGCGCAAGGAAGTCGCCTTCGAGTGGATGCCTGAATGCAAACAAGCCCTCATTCATTTGAAATGAGCATTGTCACAGCCGCCCATCCCTTCTCGGCCCGAGAAACACGAGGTCCTCTACCTCTATCTAGCTGTCTCCTCCAAGGCAATAAGCACGACACTGATAAGAGAAATTCCAGAAGGATAAAGACCAATTTACTTCACGAGCAAGGCCCTACAGGTCCTAAAGGCAAGATATCAACAAATCGAAAAAATAGCTCTAGCCCTTGTTAACGTAGCGAGGAGACTCAGACACTACTTCTTGGCCCACACCATAGTGGTCTGGACAGATCAACCAATAAAACAACTGCTCAGAAGACCAGACATGGCCGAAAGAATATTGAAATGGTCCTTGGAGCTCTCTGAATTAGATATCCAATACAAGAGCAGGAAAGCCCTGAAGGCCCAGGCCTTGGCCTACTTCGTAGCTGAAATGACCTCGCCTACAGATCCTGATGGATCACGTTGTTGGACGATCTTCGTTGACGGCACCTCCAGTTCGACCGGAAGCGGCACATGCATTATACTGGAAAACGAGGAAGGGACCTAAATCGAGGTCTCCCTCACTCTATCCTTTCCAACCTCCAACATTCAGGCCGAATACAAGGCATTCCTCCCAGTTTTATGATTGGTCGAAGACCTGGGAGCCAAGGAAGTAAAAATCTTCATCGACTGTCAGTTGGTCTCCTCTCAAGTCCGAGGAGAATATCAGGTCAAAAATGACCAACTCACCGAATATTGGGCCCTATTACAGGAGAGGAAGAAGAAATTTAAATCTGTGGACGTACAACACGTTCCCCACGAGAATAAAGCCCATGCTTCACCTCCCAACTCACCGAATGGATAGAAGTCGAAGCTTTGGCCAAAATCACCGTCCAAAACTTCCTTCGCTTCTATAAAAGAAATATCCTCGCTCGGTTTGGCATCCCACAAGCGATAGTCATCGACATCGGGACCCCGTTCGCGGACCACACCTTTCAGGAAATCGTTTCCAAACTAGGTAACACCCAACACTTCGCCTCTGTCGAGCATCCCCAGACGAACGACCAAGCTGAATCCGCAAACAGAGTAATACTCAGGGGCCTTAAGAGAAGATTAGATGAAACCAAGAAGAGGTGGGTCGAGGAGTTACACAGTGTACTCTAGGGATACCGAACAACTGCGCATTCATCGACCGATGAGAACCCTTTCCGGCTAACTTACGGAACAAAGGCCATCATTACCGTAGAGATCGAGAAACCTTCCAGGAGAATCGAGGCACCTCCCGATGAGGAGATGAACGATGTGGCCCTCCGAGAAGAACTGGATCTGGTGGAAGAAGTCAGAATAGGAGAGGCCCTACGAGAGGCCTTGCTAAAACAAAAAATAGCCATGTGCTACGACGCTAAGGTCATACGACAAGAGTTAGAGGTCAGAAGCCTTGTCTTAAAGAGAAATCGGAAAGAATCTCGCGAGGTAAAGCTCATAACAAACTAGGAAGGTCCTTATCGCGTCTACACGAAAAGGGGACTAGAGCGTATTACTTGGAAAACTTACAAGGTGAACAACTTGTTCGATCATGGAACGCTGAAAAGCTAAAACAATATTATAGTTAAAGACACTGAGAAGTCGGTGAGTTTGGTCGATAAAACAAACTCACCCATGCCCGACCACGCGTGCATGCCTAGGAACAAGCATGGAACCCAAAGTATTCATAAGGGGCGAGGCTCTGCTCATATGATGAGCGCACCTTCAACTCGACATGAATAACTCGACCGAGCTCCATAGTCCTTGTGCCACGACAGTACAACGCCTGACTTGCAACGGGAATTTCACGCCACCAAATCCGGGTCCCTCAAAACGAGACCTGGGTTCCGGCCCACGCCCGATATCCACCCTAGACGTTTAATCAGTTTCCCCATACTGACGAACATACCTAACGAGAAAATCCCCGCTATAAACTCTTAGCAAAATAAAAAATGACCTAAATAGGCTAGTTTGTCAACAAACATGTAAACAACACAAGTTAAATATTCAAAGCAAACAACCATTGGCCAAAAATTAAATAAAACAACCAATTGGGCCGCTAATGTGCGAATATTACATAAAAGGGCAAAAGCCCGGAAAAAAAAAGATACAAAAAATACGGCACACAGGCCGAAATAACATTAACAATCATCCTTCCACTTCTCCTTCAGCAACGATTGACAGTTGGGCGGGACCCCCAGTCGGCTGATCGACAAACTCCTTGAGATAATCAGGGACCAAAATCTGACTGACAGCCACCTAATAATTGACCCTCATTCCTGAGGTGTTGAGCTCAACACCAGGGTTCAACACACGCATCTTCTTTACAACATTTTTGAAACACCCCTTGAAAGCAGCCTGAGCATCGTCCACACCCAACTGAAAACGAGCAACTAGCTCGGACCGAGTGTTCAGATCTTTGGTATCCTCTGGCTCGTCTTCAGCGAGCGTAATCTTGGTAGTCAGGGCCGCCACCTTTTCCTCAAGGTCCTTTTTCTCGAGCAAGAGAACCTTGCGTTCCTCGGAGAGCCTCCCCGATTCTTCATCAAACAGCTTCAGGGATTTTTCTTTCTCGTCCCGGGCCTTCTCGCTCGTAACCAATTTGGCCTGAAGATTCTTCATCTCTGTCTCCTGAGAAGAACTTACCTCAGTGTAGGCGACTGCCATCTCTAAGATCCGCATCAAACCGCCAGTATCTTGCGCCAGCATCGCCCTCTTCTCCGGGTGGACCATTCCCTCGAGATGAACAGACTCAGCCCGGAGAAGACAGAGAGTTGCACCCTCGAAAAAAGACTTCTCCAGCCAGTAGGGGGAAGGTCGTACGTTCCTTTACCCTTTTCCCCAGTCAGGTCGACGCTCCCCTTGGAACACGACCTCTTCTCCTTCGAGGAAACAACAACGGGAGAAATAGCAACTATACTTTGGGCCGAGGATGAGTCACCCGACCCCGAGGCAAGAGCAGTCCCCGAGCCATTCTGTGCATCCTTTCGAGCCCTACTCGCTCTAGAAGCAAGAGTCTAGGCCAAGCGCTCCTGAGCAGGATTCATGTTATCTGCAAAACAAATAAAAAGAAACATAGTCAGTAAACGAGGAGTCAAATAAATGACAACTACTTATTACTGCTAGAAGTATATATATATATATATATATATATATATATATATATATATATATATATATATATATATATATATATATATATATATATATATATATATATATATATATATATATATATATATATATATATATATATATATATATATATATATATATATATATATATATATATATAGTATATAACGGGGTCCTCGCTCCCGAGGAGCTCCTTGACATTTATGAGACCCAGCTCGTATACGGGCTCTCCGTTCTTATCGATCACAGGCCTACCTCCCTGGCCAACTCGCTGGACGCGAGGGATTCGAGCCACGAACATGGTCAGGACGGCGAAGCTCTCTAGGTCCTCGTCTCCAAGCTCCCCCTCTCTCTAGACATAGGAGCCCAATTCACTATCAAAGTGTTTCCTCATCCATTGAAACCGGAACTTGTAAACCAACATCACAACGGGGTCTCCTAGCTCGTTTAGACGGAGAGTACCATCCTTGTTTTGCACCGACACGGACCTGAAGACGTTAAACACCGCCTTGCTCAAAGAAGGCTGCACCAAAACATATTTATCTTTGAGGTGTCAGACATACTCCAAATAGGCTTTAAACAGCTTCCCGTTTCCTTGCTTCAGGGAAACCCATCCCCATTTTCCGTCGAACTTACTCCTATGAAGGTGGAAGCAATAGAAGTCAAGGGGATAGTGGCCCCTATCAAGAGGTCGCAAAATATTTCAAACGCTCGCATAAATGCGATGCCGTTCGGATGTAGTTGGGAGGGAGCCACACGCAAGTGCCTGAAAACGGCCACCTCAAAATCAGATAAGTGGAGGCAAAGACCCATCTCACGAAATATGATGTCATACATAGGGATCTCTTATCGTATTTCGAGCAGATTCTGCTCTCTTTCCCGGGGATGTATAATGACCATTCTCCTTGGTTCCCCTTCTCGTGAGTGTACACGTCCGTAAAGATATCCTCTTGGTACTCATAAAAACACGAAGGACATTCCCAGGGGTCATTCGCGACCCAAGCTCGAGGATCCTCCTCGTCCCCAGGAGGAAAGAGGCAATCTTGATCGGTGGAAGTCATCTCCATGTCGCCTTCCCCCGTCCGCTGCTCCAATTGGTTCTGCGCATCCCTATAAACTTCCAGGATGCTCGACGAGCTATTCGTCTTGTCTGAGGAACTTCCCGAAGATTGTGTGGATTCGCTCGAGATATAGAATCAGGCATTGTTAGCCATAGCACCTGAAAAGAAGAGGAAAAAGATGAGCTCGACATCAATGCCAGAACCACCCTTCCACCGCTAATCAAGCGGAATGCGCTGGGAAACGAGGATCGTGTCCCCGACACGAACCCTCACTGAGATGCATCAGAGGGAAAAAGATACAGAAAAATCCCTAAGTGCTAACGGGCCATCTACGACATACCACGAAGTTCCCGGGAGACCCCACGACAACTCCAACGATTCTAAACTACAGAAACACTGTCTACCGCCAACACTCTCCAACGACATCCTTGCAAACGGAACCTTAAAACCTAACTGCATGCATCTCTAGAAAGTAAACGATGGAAAAAAAAACTACTGAAAGCGAACAACAATGGAAGACTGGAAACTTACCAGTTAATAGAAGAGGGAAAGCTGGAAGTAAGAAGCTGGGAGCGAGAAAACTCAAGGAACGACGGTGGCCGACAGTCGAGCTAATACAAGCAATTGAGAGAGAAGACAAAAAAAACTAAACACCCTGATCCTCTTATATTTATAGCCAAAACAATTTGTGCAAGCGAGACATGCGCCTGGGGAGCCCTAGGGTTGTCATCATTACACCCTAGCCATAGGTCATCATTGTGTCGCTTCGCTAGCACGCATCCAAAAAAACATTACCTCTCCATATTCAAGGGTCCTAACGACTAAATCCTCACCTCCCCGCAATAAAGGCGCAACGGGCAATGCCCATTTACTCGTAAGACGCGCCCCGTTCCTCGAGCAGGTGTTAAAGTCATCACTGCTGTACCTAGAAGCAACGACTTAGGGGATACTCTTCTGGACTGGCCCGACAACTTGAATGGGCCCAGACTAGACCTTTCCTTTGGTATGGCCTGCACGACCTTGACCCAAACCTCCAACTATCCGTAGAGCAACGTCAACCATTTTCCCTCCCAATCCAGCACGAGCCTAGGATGGTCGACGAGCATCCTCTCAGTGTGCCCGACATCAAAGTCGTGCAGGCCACCAGGAACCGATCAGAGAGATGCCCGTAACTGGCCCCCTCCTCGGAACCAACAACTAGTTACGGGCACATCATCCCAGTTTGACCAAGTCCTGGCATTTACCTGATTTTACGGACCCGCATATCCATGCGTCAAATCAGGAACCAATGGCCATCCACCAGGGGCATTATATAAACCCTCACACTTGTGAGGGCCAGGTATCGAATATTCACTATTCACCACCTAATACTTTGCTTTTATCTCCTTGCTCCCAATCTTACTTGATCATCGGAGTGCCTTGCAGATACAACCCCCTTTTTTCTCCCGGACATCACAGCCCGACTACAGATCATCTTCCGACCACTTCACAGGTTTTGATCAACTGGTAAGATTAACTATGATCAGCATTTACTAAAGATTCTAGGAGTTGGGATAATTTTCAAGTTATCCACAAATCCCCACAGAGCAATCTCCATGGAACTATCTCTATAGAGCTATCTTCATAAGCTCATCCCCAACAGAGATATATTCCCCAGCAAATCTAATATGCCCTCAGACAGAAATTGGGGCATCTTCCAGTAGTTCACCTCCATATCCCTAATGAATGGCTTGACATGATCATCTTCCCCAATAGGTCCCCTAGCAGATAAGGAAGTTTGATCATTTCCCCAGCATACGGTGGAAACTTCCTCAGTACAGCCTATGAACTTCCAATCCCCATCAGAGATTATTTCCTCAATGCAGTCTCCAGGATTTAATTCCCCAATGGAGTTTATTTCTCCAATACTGCAAATTCCCCGACATAATTATCTTCTCCATCCAGATGTCATTCAATGTTGTCCTCCCCCGAAGAGTTGACATCCGTATCTAAAACCTGTTCAGATAGTTTATCGGAGGATTATCCATCTCTTTTATCCCAGTCAGGGTACATAAGAATCAAATCCTTCAATAAAAAGAACGATGAACGACTGACTTTCCTGGTATTCTTCTATCCCCAAGCAAAAGTCGAAAATCCCCAGTGCAGTTTCCTCAAACAGAAAGCGGAAATGCCCAGTAAAATCGTTCTAAACAAAATTGAAGAATTACTTTCTTCATCCCCAACAACGGAAATGGATTTATTTTCCCCAGTTAGGCGTTGTTACATGAATCTACCATACGCTTCAGCGACATTTACGTGCATACATCATTCACAAAATATCATGGCATAAATAACATTCTCATTTATTTTTGAGAACATCACTATAAAATACATTTCATGCATCATGACATTGCATGAAGCTAACTTTGTTTTCAGGTTAAGTTCCTAAACAGATGAATATTATCAGTGATTTGTAGATAGGTTGTAGATAAATTCCCGAAATAGGACATGGCAACTATCTACATGACCAGATGACTTCCTTCAGAGACTAATTTTGACGAGCATTTCCTTTAGATATTCATTCTGAAAAGCATTTCCCTCAGAGAATAATTCTGACATGCATTTCCTTTAGAGATTAATTCTGAAAAGCATTTCCCTTAGAAACTAATTTTGACAAGCATTTCCTTCAGAGATTCATTATGAAAATCATTTCCCTCAGAGACTGATTCTGACAAACATTTCCTTCAGAGATTTATTCTGAAAAGCATTTCCCTCAGAGACTAATTTTGACGAGCATTTCCTTCAGAGATTCATTCTAAAAAGCATTTCCCTTAGATGAAATCGGATAAATTCATTTTGAAAAGCATTACCCTCAGATAAAATTGGATAGATTCATTCTGAAAAGCATTTCCCTCAGATGAAATCAGATAGATTCATTCTGAAAAGAATTTCCCTCAAATAAAATCGGATATATTCATTATGAAAAGCACTTCCCTCAGAGATTAATTCTGACGAGCATTTCCATCAGAGATTCATTATGAAAAGCACTTCCCCCAGAGACTAATTCTGATGAGCATTTCCTTCAGAGGTTTATTCTGAAATTTCAAGGATGCTCTACGAGCTACTCGTCTCATTTGAGGAACTTCCCGAAGATTGTGTGGATTCGCTCGAGATATCGACCTGGGCATTGTCAGCCATAGCACCTGAAAAGTAGAGGAAAAAGATGAGCTCGACATCAATGCCAGAACCACCCTTCCACCACTAATTAAGCAAAAGGCGTTGGGAAACGGGGATCGTGTCCCCGGAACGAACCCTCACTGAGACACATTAATGGGCAGAAGCTACAAAAAAATCCCTAAGTCCTAATTGGCCGTCTACGACATTCCACAAAGTGCCCGGGAGACCCCGCGGCTGCTCCTGCGATTCTAAACTATAGAAACACCATCTACCGCCAACACTCTCCAATGGCATCCTCGCAAACGAAACCTTAAAACCTAACTGCATGCATCTCTAGAAAGTAAATAGTGAAAAAACAAACTACTGAAAGCGAACAACAATGGAAGACTGGAAACTTACCAGTTAATAGAAGAGGGAAAGCTGGAAGTAAGCATCTGCGAGCGAGAAAACTCAAGGAACGACGGTGGCCGACAGTTGAGCTAATACAAGCAGTTGAGAAAGAAGACGAAAAAAACTAAACGCCCTGCTCCTCTTATATTTATAGCCAAAACAATTCGTGCAAGCGAGACACACGCCTGGGGAACCCTAGGGTCGACATCATTACATCCTAGCCCTAGTTCATCATTGTGCGGCTTCACTAGCATGCTTCCTAAAACACCCTAGCTCTCCAAATTCAACGATCCTAACGACCAAATCCTCATCTCCCCGCGAGAAAGGCGCAACAGGAAATGCCCATATACCCGTATGACGCGCCCCGTACCTCGAGAAGGTGTTAAAGTCATCACTCCTGTACCCAGAAGCAACGACTTGGGGGGCTATTGTTGTGGACTGGCCTGACAGCTTGAATAGGCCTAGTCTAGACCTTTCCTTTGGTATGGCCCACATGACCATGACCTGAACCGCCCGCTATCCGTCGGGAAACATCAACCATTTTCCCTCCCAAGCCAGCACTGGCCCGGGACGATCGACGAGCATCCTCTTAGCTTGACCGATATCAAATTCATGCAGGACACCAGGAACCGACCAGAGAGATGCCCGTAACTGGCCCCCTCCTCGGATCCAACGTGTAGTTACGAAAATATCTGCCCGGTTTGACCAAGTCCTGGCAAATTACCTGATTTTATAGACCTGCATATCCATGCGCGAAATCAGGAACCAATGGCCATGCACCAGGGGCATTATATAAACCCTCACACCTTTGAGGGCCAGTTATCGAATATTCACTATTCACCACCTAATACTTTGCATGTGTCTCCTTGTTCCCACTCTTACTTAATCATCGGAGTGCCTTGCAGATACAACCCCTTTTTTTCCTCGACATCACAGCCCATCTACAGATCATCTTTCGGCCACTTCATAGGTTCTGATCAACCGTTAAGATCAATTCTGATCAACATTTACTAAATATTCTAAGAGTTGGGATAATGTTCAAGTTATCCATAAATCCTCATAGAGCAATCTCCATTGAACTATATCTATAGAGCTATCTTCAAAAGCTCATCCCCAACAGAGATATATTCCTCGGCAAATTTAATATGCCTTCAGACAGAAATTGGGGCATCTTCCAGCAGTTCACCTCCATATCCCTGATGAATGGCTTAACATGATCATCTTCCCCAATAGGTCCCCTAGCAGATTAGGAAGTTTGATCATTTCCCCAGCATACGGTGGAAACTTCCTCAGTGCAGCCTATTAACTTCCAATCCTCAGTAGAGATTATTTCCTTAATGCAGTCTACAGGATTTAATTCCCCAATGGAGTTTATTTCTCCAATACTGCAAATTCCCCAACAAAATTCTCTTCTCCAGCCAGATGTCATTCAAAGTTGTCCTCCCCCGAAGAGTAGACATCCGTATCTGAAACTTGGTCAGATATTGTAGCGGAGGATTATCCATCTCTTTTATCCCAGTCAGGGTACATAAGAATCAAATCCTTCAATAAAAAGAACGATGAACGACCGGCTTTCCTGTTATTCTTCTATCCCCAAGCAGAAGTCGAACATGCCCAGCAGAGTGTCCTCAAACTGAAAGCGGAAATCCCTAGTAAAATTGTTCTAAACAAAATTGAAGAATTACTTTCTTCATCCCCAATAATGGTCAGGGATTTTTTCCCAGTTAGGCGTTGTCACATGACGCTACCATACGCTTCAGCGACATTTACGTCCATATATCATTCACAAAATATCATGTCATATATAACATTCTTATTTATTTTTTAGAACATTACTACAAAATACATTTCATGCATCATGACATTGCATGAAGCTAACTTTATTTTCAGGTTAAGTTCATAAACAAAAGAATATTATCAGCGATTTGTAGACAGGTTGTAGATAAATTCTCGAAATAGGACAGGGCGACTATCTACACGACCATATGACTTCCTTCAGAGACTAATTCTGAAGAGCATTTCCTTCATAGATTCATTCTGAAAAGAATTTCCCTTAGAGAATAATTCTTACAAGCATTTCCTTCAGAGGTTCATTCTGAAAAGCATTTCCCCCAGAAACTAATTCTGACAAGCATTTCCTTTAGAGATTCATTCTGAAAATCATTTCCCTCAAAGACTAATTCTGACGAGCATTTCCTTTAGAGATTTATTCTGAAAAGCATTTCCCTTAGAGACTAATTCTGATGAGAATTTCCTTCAGAGATTCATTCTGAAAAGCATTTCCCTCATATGAAATCGGATAGATTCATTCTGAAAAGCATTTCCTTCAGATAAAATCGGATAGATTCATTCTGAGAAGCATTTCCATCAGATGAAATCAGATAGATTCATTCTGAAAAGCATTTCCCTCAGATAAAATTGGATAGATTCATTCTGAAAAGCACTTCCCTCAGAGACTAATTCTGGCGAGCATTTCCTTCAGATATTCATTCTGAAAAGCACTTCCCTCAGAGACTAATTCTGACGAGCATTTCCTTTAGAGGTTTATCCTGAAAAGCATTTCCCTCAGAGACTAATTCTGACGAGCATTTCCTTCAGAGATCCATTATGAAAAGCATTTCGTTGAATTAAAATCGGATAAATTCATTTTGAAAAGAATTTCCCTCAAATAAAATCGGATAGATTCATTCTGAAAAGCATCAGTCAGATAAAACCAGACAAAGGTTCATTTTGACACTCCTTTCTAGTACACTGTCAGATAAAATCAGACGTAGATTAATGTTGACACTCTCCAGCACATTTGCCAAATAAAGTTTAACGTATATTAATTCTGATACACCTATCAAACATTCTTCAGATAAATTCAAGTGAAGACTCATTCTAATACTCCTATCAACAGTTACTTTGGATGGCATCTATAAGCCCATATCCGACGAAACTCTGTCAACTTTCCGAATGGCATCTTTAAGCCCATTCAAGCAATATAATAAACCAACAGTGTTACTTCGTGTACATGTAAGTGTAAATTTCTGGGCACTTAAGTGTTCAATCTGCTTCCACCTTCAGATCACAAATGGCGAGCAAGCCAATCTAACTCTTCAGGTTTAAGAAGATTGAACAGGGGCAGCTATTGTACCCCAAAATTTCCCTCCCATCTTTGAGACAAATTAATTCAAGACACATCCTCATGCTCATGAAGGTCTCAATTTCTCAAGACTTATCAAAGATTGATCAGATGAACTCTCCTCCTAAGCAAAAGACCTACAACTAGGGTTTTGCTTCTCTGAAAGGAAATTGAGTTTCTAATGACTAAAATGGAGTTCATGGTTTCTCATATGTCTCAAAGCATCCTCATGCCAAATTTAAATCCTTACATCACAAGTTTTCTCAGTCAATTAGTAAGATGATTGGAAATCAGTTGTATTGGACAAAAAGTCAACTTTGACCAATTGACAGTCAAATCTCAAGATTTTTGGTCAAACATCAAGATTTTGAATTCACATTCATCATTTGATCAAGTTTTGATCATGATTCATCAAGAAAACTCAAGATTCATCAAAATTCAAAAGTTACTAAATTAGGGTTTTCTTAAGGAGAAGTCAACTGAACTTTGACCAAGCATAACTTTCACATACTTTATTAGAAACTCCTCAACCAAAGCCTATTGTTGTATCCAAAATATTTCCCTCCCATTTTTGAAGACAGTTAATTTAAGACACCTCCCCATGCTCATAAAAGTCTCAAGCACTCAAGGCTACTCAAGGGTTGACCAGTCAAATCTCCTCCTAAGCAATGGGTCCACAACTAGGGTTTTGTGTTTTTCAAGGGAGTGTGGGTTTTAAAGGTCTCAATTGGTTTCCATCGTTCTCCATAGGTCTTTAACAATGTTCTTGTCAAGTTTCAAATCTTTCATCACAATTTTGCTCAATCAATGGCTCTGATGATTGCAAATCAATTGTATTGGGTAAAAAGTCAACTATGGTCAACATACAGTCAAACTTCAAGATTTTTGGTTAACATCAACATTTTGAAGTGATATTCATCATTTTATCAAAGGTTGATCATGATTCCTCAAGGAAAGACCTCAAATTATCAAAGCTCAAAAGTTTCCAAATTAGGGTTTCCTGAGGAGAAGTCAACTGAACTTTGACCAAGCATAACTTTCACATGCTTCATTAACTTTTCCCCAACCAAATACCATTTTTAAGGAAATTTAGTTCTCTAAAACTTCGTATTTTTATGCTCAAGTACAAAAAGTACTTCATTTAAGAGATGTGAGCCCATACATTATAGGTCATTTCAAAAGTCAACAAAAAGACACTTTTTGTCAAGGAAACTTACATCAAGATAAAGTCACCAAATGCAAAAATGATAAAAATAAAAATTGAAGAGGACATCTTGAGCTTTCCAAAAAGTCAAGAATCACTTTGAAAAGATAAAAATGGAGAGAGTTATGACCATTGCAAGTTAGGAAATTTTGGTAAAATGCATGAAGTGCAAAGTGAGCAAACATGTGATTTTGAGTTAATGGGCCTAACCTTTGATGTTCAAACATGTTCATGATGCCTTAGAGGACTCATAAACTCATCTTACCTTACCTTACCTTAATTTTTATTTATGTTTATTTGAATTTTTACTAAATTAAATTCAAAATAAATATAATAAAGTACAAGTAAAAGGTAATAGGCTTATGGATATTCATGTTGGATCAAATCAAAAGCCCAAAACCTTGCCAACTAATGCTAGAAACTGTGTGGTCTTGTTTTGGAAATGAATTTTTACATTTTGGAAAGTATTTGAAAACATTTTGGATACAAATCATGCTTTAATTACACCATGATGGCACAAGATTTGACACTACTTTTGTTGACCTAATTCTACAAGGCTATAAACAGAAAAAATCATCAGAGGCAAGGGAGGCAGCTACCACGAGCATAAGGGTTTCAAAACTAATTTTTTTCAAAGAGAACTTGCAATTTCGTGTAGAAATTTCTAGCCACATTCTGGCAGAACCAAGCACTCTTATCACTTCCTGAATATCTACAGAGTAAGTACAGTCAGTTTTCAATGGTTTCCAATGCTTGAAATGACCATGTTCATCATCTCCGATTGCAATTTTTTTCATTAGTTGTATTTTTAATGTTATGCATTGTTGGATATTTCTAATCATCTAGATCAGTTCATATGAATGTTTAGAGCATGTTTCAGCCATCGCATGGAGTTGATATTGTTCAAATCTTGGTTCACCATTTTTAAACAATGTCATGGTTTCTTATTCGAAATCTATGATATAGAGACTTTCAGCCAAAACGGACCCTATATTCGAACTCAGGAGGAAATTTCAAGGCGGATAACATGTTTTGTATTCTTTGATCTTATGTATTTCGGAGGTTCCAAAAATCTTCTCATCTGAGAAGACGGTGGAAACCACCATGGGCGGTAGTTTAACAATTTTGATCGTTTGCATGGCAGGTTGGAGTGTCGTGATTAGCTTTCTCTAAATATCAGGGCCCCACTGGCGCTGATGTGTTTTTTTTAATTTGAATATAAGCACAATTTTTATTATTTAACATTTTTTTTGTACTTTAATCACCAGATGTAACGGCCGCCCCAACGGTAGAAGTGTGTATTGCTAAGGTGTTGGTGTACCAGGGCATGAGTTCGATCCTTGCCTCTGGTATTATATTTTTCATGTTTTCTCTTTACAGATTCAATGTCTTCCAGTCCATGCGCACACCATGCACCCTCCATTCATCACCATCAGATCTTCACGCTTCCAGATCCAGCGCTCAGATTTGAGTGTACATCATGAGACCTTTGGAGCTGCCCCCACTAGATTCAACGTTTGAGTTCATTGGGCCTAATGGACTTGCTTCCTTGCATCCCCCAACTTGCTTCTTCAGGCCCATCTCTCCGTCTTTTTTTATTTATTTTCATTCCAATTTTTTTTTAATAATTAACTTTTTTCTCTAATTAAATAATTAAATCAACTTAACCTTTTTTTTAAATCAAGTTAACTTAACTAATTATTATTTTAATGGTCATTAAACTAATTTATTTATTTTTAATTAAAATGAATTTAGTTTCTTTTAGGTTTATCATTAAATCCTTCTTTTTTCCAAATGAAATTAATTTAGGGTTTTATTTTAAGTTTTTAATAAAAAATCAACTAATCACTAGGACAAATCATCATTTATCTTCTTCGTACAATCTTCGCGCTTTTATTACTTTCGCATTAGTTTCTTTTTTTCGATTATTGTAACTGCTAAAAGTTGTAATATATTAACTAGGGTTTTTATCCGCTTTCTTTTTCTTCCATTTTTATGGTTTGTACCCCTTCCCCGAAGATTTGTAATAGTGTAGGCAATCTTTTTTGTCTTTACCGCTTTCTTTATTATTACATAGTAACTAGGCGTGTATGGGAAGATCTAAAAGCAACCATAGCTAACCCTAATATGCAAGATAAATGAATTAAATTGAAACACCATTTACACATGCACCTCTAGGGTGACTCCACTTGTTGCCTTCGGAAAAATAGTCATGTCCCTCGAACGTAGGGACACCATTAGCAAAGATTCTCAGTTAAAAATAATCATAAAGATCATAGTCCCTCGATGACCCTTCGATGCTACCTTCGGTAAATGATCTTGTCCCTCGATGTTGCCTACGAATACATGATGATAGTCCCTTCGAATTGCTAAATGCACCCCTATATGTTTCCTTAATGACTGTACCGTGACCCACGCCTTTCCCTCAAGCATCCAATGATAGGACTTCGTACTAACTAATGGTAGGATAGCACTATCTAAAGGAAGAGGAAGAGAAGAAAAGACTTTTGAGTAGGTAGATAGTTCTTAATCGCTTGGTCACGAACATTTCAAAACATTTTTACACAATACACTTTTCTTCTGAAATATTTTAAAAGAAAACACTTTTTATTCCTTCTCAAATGATACGAGAACCGTTACAAAGTTGTCGAACTTAGACATTTTCAAAATATTTTCAAAACTTACACATTCACAAAGCATTTTCAAATGTGAGCTAGCGATTAAGAGCCAGTAGATAACTACGGATGAAAAGGGTGCCAACACCTTCCCTTTTCATAACCTACCCCCCTTATTCAGAAAATTCTCAAAGATATTTCCTGTTCTTTTCACCATTTTCTTTATTGGATAAAAGAAAAGTCGGTGGCGACTTTTTCTATCCGCAACATTTGCAATAAAATGCAAAACTAAAAGTCAGTTATCCCACCGTATTACAGAACTGGAGACTCTGCTGGGGAGAACTAAAAGTGGGGTTATCTTAGAGATAGATCACATTTAAAATGATTTACTTGCTTGATTTGTATGCTTTACATTTCAGGGTTTCGCTCGGGTTTATTTTTGTAATGATCCTATACCCGGTTCTGGGGTATTTTAGGTAAGTAGCAATAGATCGTGAAACTTTTATGACGTATACTGATATGTTTGAAGTGATGGCTACGTTAGTGTGATACATTGGTTGGTGCTGGTGTCCCTTGAGTTAAGTCAAAGAGAATGTTGGACTGCCGCATGGTGTCATAAAGCACTAACTGACCGTAGAACCTTAGTTGACACAACTTAGCCATTAGAAAGTAGTGAGATGGCCAACTTTAGTGCAGATTAAAGTTGGTTGATACTCAATGCTACACTCATTAAGATCAGACTCTCGGGATATTTCAGTCGCAAATTAGATGGTTGTGCTGAAATAATGCTTGAGAGAAAGATTAGTGATATTGAGGCTCCTAGAACCCGGTTAATTTTCTTAGGACAGGTTGAGCCAACTAAAACTCAAGAGGGTACTTACCTACAAACTCCATGCAATCTTGAACCTAAGGCCTTGTGTGTTTTGTTTGCGTATGATTAATTATTCGAACATGACAACAAAACATCATGACATCATACCATAACATTTTCACAAACCATTTCAAGGACCAAGGGATTTATCTTTGTTCTTTGTTGTAGGTTATGGCCTCCTCTCGTAGAAACACTATTCGGATCAACTTTGTAAGGTTACCTTCTCATCTTAAGGAGTTAGTCTCAAGGGTTCCCTAAAGTTCTTAATTCATCAGAAGACATGGTCGATTACTCAGTCTGGTTACCCCAGGTTTTAACAAAGACATGATGAGTGTTCTATTCCAGTTCTTTGACCCTGCAAATTACTATTTTACCTTTCCAAATTATCAGTTGGTACCCACAATAGAAGAGTTCTCTAAGCTACTAGGAGTACCTTTTCTTGATCAGACACCCTTCACCGGTTTATAGGAAGCTCCAAAGCCATAAGATATTGTAGCCGCCTTACATCTAAAGCGGTCTGACATTGTATCTAATTGGGAAACGAGAAGTGGAGTCAAGGGCTTTCTTGCTAAATTTCTGATAGAGAAGGCTTAACTACTTTTGGATGCTATGAGTTTTCAAGCTTTCAAGGAGATCTTGGCTCTGTTAATCTATGGATTGGTGTTATTCCCTAATCCAGACTAGATCATAGATGTGGACGTCATCAAAATATTTCTTGCTCGTAATCATGTACCTACCTTGCTTGGAGATGTCTTGTATTCTCTTCACACTCGTATTGTGAAGAGGCGAGGAACTCTCATGTGTTGTATACATCTTCTATCCAGGTGGTTTATTTCTCACCTTCCCCGCTTGATAATGAAAAATGAAGAAGGTTTGAGGTGGTTTCAAAGAACAATGTCACTCTCTCATACAAATATCTACTGGTATTCCCGATCTCAAGAGGATATCACTATCATTGACCGCTGCGAAGAATTCCCTAATGTTCCACTCCTTGGCATTAGGGGAGGTATTACTTACAACCCTTCTCTAGCTCTATGTCAATTTGGTTATGCTCAAAGAGACGGTCCGCATGACACCCTTATCCAGGGTATTATATTCGATTACAAGAATGATCCTCAAGGTTATCATCAATGGTTTATACATGCTTGGGGCATAGTGAGAAAGGTTGATAGAAAGGCTTTAGGACAGAAAAACTCCATCCCTCTGAAGCCCTATCTCAAATGGGTACGAGCTCGTTCTCAAGACCTTATGATTCCATATCCTTCCGTCTTACCAGTAATCATGGAGCCTGTTGTCGAAGGAGACATTTCTCGCACCATCCTTCATCTAGACATGCCTACTGACCTTGAAGAATTGTAGAAGTCCTAGATTCAACTCAAGGAAGAACGAGACATCTTTGAGACTCAGTTCTATGCAAGTGAGAAGAACGTGTTGGAGTTGACGTAGCAACTTCACGAGGAGCTGAGTCTTAACGCATATATCAACACGAAGAAGAGGCGTCTATATGAAACTTTAAGTTTTAGGAGTTTTTAATTCATTCCTTTGTAATCTTTTGTATTCACATAAAATTATTAATAAAAATATTTGTTTATGTTTTCTTTTGGTTAACAAATTTAAATCTCATAAGGTCCTTGAAAACATTGCATATACATATCACTGCATGACAAGTGTTTCAAGACAAGTTTCTTATCTTTTTGTTGTTTATTTCAGTAAAAAGAATGGCTCTTGAACAAGCAGTTAAGGATCTCTAGGCTTAGAATGCCTAGTTCCAACAAATGTTCCTGAGTCTAGCCAAGGGGCAGGATGAGCTAAAGGCCCTCATCACTAAAGATAGGAAGGAGAAAATTAAGAAACCAACTGGTGTCTTCAACATGGGTAGGAGGCTCAAATGTCTAGTCAAGAGAGCTTTGGAGTTTGAAGAAGAAAATGATGATCAGGAGGAAGATGACAAAAGTATGAAGTCTGACGACCAGGGTTCTGATAAAGAAGAAGTGAACTATTTAGATGAACAATATCCTCCGGCTGACGACAAGTACAAGCAGCTGGAAGGTCGTCTCAATGCTATGGAGATCCAGAGAGTTCCTGGGTTGGATTTCGAAGAGCTGGGTCTTATCTCGGGGGTTCTTATCCCTCACAAGTTTAAGGCCCATGTATTTGCCAAATACGACGGTGTGTCTTGTCCTAAGCTTCATTTACGGTCTTATGTCCGTTAAATCCAACCCCATACTGCTGATAGAAAATTATGGGTGCATTTCTTCCAAGAAAGCTTGTCGGGGACGCAATTAGAATGGTTCTATCAGCTGAAAGGAACCAACATACACACTTGGGAAGACTTGGCTGTTTCTTTTTTCAAGCAATATCAATATAGTGCTGACCTTGCACTGACTCGAGTGCAATTACAAAACATGTCTATGGGCTCAAACGAGGGTTTCAAAGAATATGCCCAGAAGTGGAGAGACAGTTGGAAGGGTGAAAACTCCCTTGTCTGATCGGGAGTTAAATGATATGTTCATGGGCACTCTGACAGGTCCATTCTTTAATCTGCTAATTGGGAGTTCATCATCTGGTTTTGCTGAGCTAATTGTGACTAGGGAGCAAGTTTAAAGCGGTATCAGAAGCGGAAATATTCTGGTGGTTACGTCTTCTAGTGTTGTAAAGAAGACGTTCAACAATAAGAAAGAAACCAATTTTGTCTATGGCCATAAGGGTCATGGTAAGAATGATCACCATAAGTCAGTGGGAGCGGTGACAATTTCTAATCATGCACCTGTTTAACAACAACATCAAGGGAATCAGCGTAGGTCATACGCTCCATGGAGGCAGTTCACCAAGATTAGTATGTGTGATACGGTGGGAGAATTGACTTGGGATTTTGCATTTGTGTTTGCAAATGTTTCAGTTTAGCAAGAGTCACCACCAACTTTTTATTTTATCCTAAGGAAAGGTCAAAAAGCACAGGAAAGACCTTTGAGATGTTTTCTTAGGTTCGGGGAGTAGATTATAGAAAGGGAAGGTATTAGCACCCTTTCTATCCATGGTTATCCATGGGCTCTTAGTTACTTGCTTAGATCACTTGCTTTGAATTTCTATTGTTTGAAATGGTGCTTTTCAATTGTTTGAAATGGTGCTTTGTGTGTGATTTTGAAAGATGTTTTGAAAAGAGGCCATCGTTGTGGCAACCTTTGTAATGATTCTTGTTTGAATGTATACAAAGGTGTTTTTGTCTTTTTGAAAAGTTTTCAAAGTTTGAAAGTGGGGTTTTGAAATTGTGTTGTGAAGTGTGTTTTGAAAAATAGCAAGGATGTTTTTGCAAGCTTTTGATCAAGTAACTAAGAGCTATCTACCATATTTTACTCAAATATTTTTCTTATGTTTTTAACCCTTTTAACAGTGTTGCTTCACCATTGTATTTGGTGAACAACCTTGTGTTAGGATGTTAAACGGGACAGGCGCGGATCATCGTATAGACCATGATAGCAATTGTGTCAAGTATTTTTGGCAATTTTCTTGAGGGACTTGATCATTTTGTTTAGGCAACTCAGATAGCGTCATCGAGGGACTATGATCTTTTGTTTTGTTTTTGTTTTGCCAAAGTACTTGACATGCATACCATGTCCCATTTTTGAAGGCAACAAGTGGATTGTAACCCTAGGGGTGCAAGGGTGCATTGTGTTTGTTTTTCATGCATTTTTATCTTGGATTAGGTCAAACTATTTGTTAATTTGATTTTTGCATACAAACCCTAAGTCTAAACATGGCATAATTGAAAGCATTTAAAGATGCGATAATTTAAAGCCTACACTATTACAACATGATATAGGGAGGGGGGTACAAATTTGAATTAGGGGTATTTGACAAGAAATTAAATTCTAAATTATTACAACCAAATTGAATGTATAAGACAATATTTAAATGTGCAATAATTAAATAAAATACAACAAATAAATGTTAAATAAAATGTATTATGCAAAAAGCTTTTATGTATGTAAAAAGTATTTTTTAATATGAAATGTAAATAATAAAAAAAAAAGTCAATTTTAATTATTTTGTTATTTAGGGCAAAAACCCTAATTCTTAAATAAATAGTATTATTTATTAATTATATACAATAATATATTAATAAATACAAAAAAAAATAAAAGTATATTGTAAAAAGATATTTTTAGTATAAAATATTAATAAAAATGAAAATGTATTGTTTTTGTATTCTTGACCTAATTATTTAATAAAATAATATATATATATATATATATATATATATATATATATATATATATATATATATATATATATATATATATATATATATATATATATATATATATATATATATATATATATATATATATATATATATATATATATATATATATATATATATATATATATATATATATATATATATATATATATATATATATATATATATATATATATATATATATATATATATATATATATATATATATATATATATATATATATATATATATATATATATATATATATATATATATATATATATATATATATATATATATATATATATATATATATATATAAGTATTTACAAAAAAAGTGTATATTCAAGAAAATGTTTTCAAATGTAAATAAAAAATGATAAATGAAAATAAAGTAGAGGGGGGTGCCAAAAGCAAGCCTGTACAGGCCCAGCCCAAACCAAACTTCATCTTCTTCCTTTGAACAAAAATACGCGCGCTTCTGTACACAAATGCTATCTCTTGATTCCTTGATTTTTTGACAAAACTCATAACGTGAAACTTGTAGAGCATCAAACAACGAATCCAACCATATAAAAAACTTAAGCTAACTCTCAAAGACAGAGAGAATTTCTCTGGCCCTAATTTCTAACCTAGTTTTTTCATAAAGTTCATGGGTGAAATTCTCCTAGCACGATTAATATAAATGAAAACTAAGCATATGTATGGCTTCAGGGCTATGAGTACAACATATTTCATTCACAAACCTAAGCCTAACTATTCCAAAATAGAGAGATTGAAGTTCATGAAATACCTGTTTCAGTTGACTTCGAGTTGGCCAATGCAACAACTTCCAAGGGGGTTTGAGGTTCTGTTGAGCTTGCCTGATGTCTAATGAAGCTTTCCCAATGCTTGGTTTGTTTTGAAGTAGTCTGAATCGTGCTACAGAACTCAACCTGCAAAGCTTTGAAACGAAAATGGAAATGTGTGTTAAGGGTGTTACAGCTAGCAATGGATGATCTGGATAGCTTAGGTATGTTGGTTGGAAGGTGTTTGAAGTGGTTTTGGACAAAACGCACGAGGGGATTTGATTATGGCTTGAAGTTTGCAGATCTGACCCTGTTTTGCAAGAAAATGGGGGTTTTGTGCACTAGGGGTTTTGAGAGGCAAAGAGGTCGTGTTTCTGGCTTGTTAGGAGGTATCAAACTTGTTTGTAATGTTTGTGTAAGTTGGTTTTAACAGATGTGAGAGATGACTTGTGTTTTGCAACTTTTCTTCTTCTTGAAGCAAGAGTGTCTATCCCCTCAATGCAGGCTTGTACAAGTCCTATATCATGCTGCATATTTTTCCCTTGGTTACTGGAATTGGTAGATTTGATCTTACTTTAGAGATATGGCCCCATGCCTCAAGGATCTTGTTTTGACATAAAGTGAAGTTTAAGCAAAAATGGCATTGTTACTTTTTCCATTTAAGGCTTAATCTAGTGTACAATTCCTTAACGACCAAGACAATAACTTATCTCAATGGATATGCATTAAATTATGGATTACAAACTGGTTTTGAGGCCTATAATTGTGAACCAAACTAGCTAGATCAGATTTGCAAATTGGTATGAACATGTATTGGCCATGGATCAAAGTGAGTTTTTGCCAACTTCAAGCATTCGATTCTCTCTAACCACAAGGGTGTTTGAGGAGTTCTTGGACAATTTGGAAAGCTTGGAATATGTAATATAATCCATCTTTGAAATGCAACCTGAAACTCCAAGTGGAACTATGTGAAAAATGGCCAAGAAGATGGGTCAAAATCCTGCCTAAATTAGGGCAAAATTTCTCTAAGTTAAAAGTTTTAGGTACCCTTGTTCCAAAAATCATAACTTGAGATACAAGCCTCTTTTGAGAAAACTTTGTGAATAAAAGTTGTAGACTTTGTGATGGAATACAACTTTCATGTTGCAAGTTTTGTTTGAATCCATTTGCATCTTGGTGAAAAAATGGGACAAAGTTAGGAAAAAATAAGAAAATTTCATAACTTCAAAGTTATGAAAATTTTCCATTTTAAACCCTAATTTGCATTTTTGGGTTTCTTGATGAACAAGTTTCATAATTTGACATGTCTTGGTGAAAAATGACTCTTGGCACTTGATTTTGACCAAAAAGTCAAAGTTTGACTTTTCAGTGTACAGTCAAATTTTGATCAGTTGACTAAAAAATTCATCTGTTAATCCTATGCATTTGAGATCTTTTGAACTTGTTGAATGGGTCAAGACAATGTCATTGAGTCCTTGAGTCCATTTGTGAGCTTGATTTGCCATTGGCTAGGTCAAACAATCAAAAATTGCCTTTGTGTAGTCAAAACCCTAAAAATGACCATTTTGCCCTTTTGGTGATCTGATCAAATTTCTTGTGGAATTGTGATCCAAACTTGATCAAATGGTTCATATGAGTTCATAATGTTTATGTGGGTCAAATTTCAAGGGGTTTGACTGTCAATTGGCCATAGTTGACTTTTCCCCAATATAGCTGATTTATAGGTCAACTGTTCAATTGACTGGGCAAAAAATTGAATCAAGGCTTGAAACTTGGTATGGACAAACTTGTGAGTCCAACATGAAGTATGAAAGTCACTTTGGGCATTATAGGTCAAAACATCCCTGTGCAAACTCAAACCCTAATTTAGGTCAACAGTGCAAGGAGGTGTCTTAAGCATAGCAAACCCTAGCCTGATCTTGAGTTCCAAGAGTCTTGTGATTGAGAAAATGTTGATGAAATGAGAGGGGAAATTTTGGGGTACAACAGTTGCCCCTGTTCAATCTTCTTGAACCTGATGAGTTAGATTGGCAAGTTTGCCTTTCGCGACTCGAAGGTAAAAGAGGATTGGACACTAGAGTGCCCGTAAATTTGCACTCGTCAAAATATTGTTGAGGGAATGGGCTTAAAGATGCCATTTGGAGATGGTAGAACCTTGCTGGAGATGGGCTTAAAGATGCCATCCAAGAGTGTTTATTGAACTGCAATGTGTTAAGTCAGAAGAATGAGCATCAAAATGGTATATGTGTCTGGAATGCATTTGAACTGTATTTGGAGACTGAGTCTGTATGAGCAAAGGAATGGCGTTCGTGTTTGGAGCGTATCTGAGCTGTAACTGTATTTGAACTTTGAATGAATATCAGAATGACTGCCGTGTCTGGAGTGTATTTGTATTGCATCTGAATTGGAGATCTGTATGAGTAGCAGAATGACTTCCGTGTCTGGAGTATATCTGAGACTGTAACTGGGATCTGAATAAGTGACAGAATGACTTCCGTGGCGATTTGCACTGGGGAGAATCAAGTTGCTGGTGTAAGGGTCAGAATGGCATTCGTGTCTGGAGCATATCTGAACTTGAAGTTGATAGTTGAATCTGAATGAGAGATAGAATGTCTGCCGTGTCTGGAGCGTATCTAGTCTGTATCGGATTGCTGAAATCTGAATGAGTAGTAGAATGACCGCCATGTCTGGGGTGTATCCATACTATATTTGACTTGAAATTCTGGATGAGTAATAGAATGACCGTCGCGTCTGGGGTGTATCCATACTGTATCTGAATAATTGTTAACAATAGCCTTTTAATCTTATCCTGAAAAGGGTAAAATGTTATCTAAAACACAAAGTTATGTTGCATGATATGTATGATGCAATGAATTGTGTTTCATCAATGTTCATGATATATGAATGTAATGGATGTGCATGTAAGTTGAGTAGCTGTCTTACTGAGGAAAATAAATCCTTGATAACTGGAGATAATGAAATCTTTGATTGCTGTTGGGGAAAGTAAATCCTTGACCAATGCTGGGGATTCCAAAAAAATCTTTGATTACTGAAGATGATAAATCCTTGTTGACTGCTGACTGCTTGGGGATTAAAGATCTCTGATTGCTGAGAAGGGGAAATCCTGGGACCACTGCTGGAGATTGAAAATCCTCGGCAATTTGTGGGGATTAACAAGGCCTTTGACAACTCCTGAAGGGATGTGAGAATCCTTCATGACTTTCTTGGGGAATGAGGAAAACTCTGATGATCTCTACCGGGGAATTGAAACCTTGGAGGCTTCTTCTTGGAGAAATGAGACCGGGAATCTTCCATCTTTTGGAAGGTAACTCTGTGGGGGAAATGTTCACTATTCTGGCTCCGCTGGGGATAGGATTTTTCAGGGTTTTCGGGCTCCACTGGGGATCTCGAAGCTTAACTCTGATGGGAATTTTGAAACTTAACTCAGCTGGGGAATCAAGTTTTAGGCTGCACTGGCTCCGCTGCGGATCTTGAAGCTTAACTTTGTTGGGGAAATATACTCCAAATTTAGCCTTGTTGAGAATCCGAATGATGTATCATAGGGGATTTCTTCTGGAATGGCATAAAGATTTATTTCTACTCCTCCAACCTATCGGTAATTATCCTTTTTCAATTTCGATTTATTTGTAAGCAGTGATTATATTCAAATGCATATGCCTATTTAACAAAACATTGGACGTTTTCAAATAAAACATAAGTGTAAAAAGAAAAGAAAGGCAAGCAAATTTCTGCACTTTGAAGTATATTTGTATTTAACTTTTGTGAGTATCTTTGTACAAAGGAGACAGACATCCTAGTAAGAGAATGTTGTCGTAAAAATTGAAAATTTTTATACAAAAGAAAGATGGCTATGTGTAACAATTCCATGGGATTCCCATTCCGCTATAGCTTTCACAACTCTGAATATCTAGTCCATTTGCTGCTTCGCCCGCCGATGACTGGATTGATCAGAAGCTTGGAGCTTTTTGGTGAAGAGATTGTTCTTAAAGTGATCCGACGAGACTTAGTCATACGCTTTAATTCCCTAACTTTTTCCTGGACCGCCCTTTCAGGTTTTCGAACCACCGGGAAACCCCTTTTTGCCCAAGTCGACCTTTCGGGTTTTCATCTTGCCGGGTGTACATATTTTTTTGTTTTATCCCAAATTTTTGCCTGAACCGCCCTTTCGGGTTTTCGATTCACCGGGATGCCCATTTTTGCCCAAGTCTCCCTTTCGGGTTTTCAACTTGTTGGTTCGTTTTATGCGTAGTATTTTTTGACTATGTCTGCGTTCACAAGGTGCCGCAAATTGTCGTCGTCCATGGTGGTCAGAATCATTGCCCCACCAGAAATGATGCTCTTAATCACAAATGGTCCTTCGTAAGTAGGAGTCCATTTGCCCATGGGATCACTTTGCGGTAAGATGATCCGCTTGATTACAAGATCTCCGACTTGATATACCTGACGCCTGACTTTCTTGTTGAAGGCCTTGATCATTCGTTTTTGATACGTCTGACCATGACAAACAGCAATAAGTTTCTTCTCGTCGATCAAATTAAGTTGATCAAGCCGGGTCTGAATCCAATCATCTTCGCTCAAACCAGCGTCCTTCATAATACTTAAAGAAGGAATCTGAACTTCCATGGGTAGTACAGCTTCCATACCATATACTAAAGAAAATGGGGTTGCCCCGGTTGAAGTACGTGCCGTGGTACGGTATCCATGCAGAGCAAACGGTAGCATCTCATGCCAGTCCTTGTAGGTGACTATCATCTTTTGAATGATCTTCTTGATATTTTTGTTCACGGCTTCAACAGCACCGTTCATCTTCGGCCGATAGGGAGATGAATTGTTATGATAAATCTTGAACTGTTCGCATAAAGCGGTGATCATGGTGTTGTTCAAATTTGTACCATTGTCTGTGATGATCCTATCGGGGACACCATACCGGCATATGAGGTTCTGCTTGATGAAGCGGGAAACCACATTCTTTATAACAGAGGCAAAGGAAGCTGCCTCGACCCACTTGGTGAAGTAGTCCATAGCGACCAAGATGAAGCGATGCCCATTGGATGCCGTAGGCTTGATCTCTCCAATCATGTCGATGCCCCACATTGCGAATGGCCAAGGAGCTGTCAAAACATTGAGAGGAACAGGAGGAATATGTACCTTGTCTGTGTAGACTTGGAACTTGTGGCAAGTACGGGAATGTTGATGACAATCAGCTTCCATGGTAGAACAGTAGTAGCCTGCCCTTAGAATCTTCTTAGCCATCGTATGTCCGCTCAAGTGGGTGCCAAACGTGCCACTGTGTATTTCAGTCATGATCAACTCTGCTTCAGCTTTGTCCACACAACGAAGTAAAACACAATCATGGTTGCGCTTATAAAGGATACCATTGCTTAGGAAGAACTTGGCATCAAATCTCCTTAAGAACTTTTTGTCATTGACGGAAGCTCCTTCAGGGTATTCTCTAGTCTGGAGATACCTTTTGATTTCATGAAACCAGGGTTGTTCCACTACTTCTTCGGTATTAATCTCATGACAGTGTGCAGGTTCGTCCATTCGCTCGATGGTAATTTGGGGAGCCTCGTTATCCCAGTTGAGTTTAAACATGGAAGACATTGTAGCCAGAGCATCTGCTAGCTGATTTTCTTCTCGCGGGAAGTGCTCGAAAGTAATCTGCTTGAAATGAGGTAACAATGTCAGGACATGTTCTTTGTATGGGATAAGATTAGGATGTTTGGTATCCCACTCTCCTTTGACTTGACTGATAACCAAAGCCAAGTCCCCAAATATGACCAAAGATTTGATTCCCAAGTCTATAGCAGCCTTGAGACCAAAGATGCAAGCTCCATATTCATCCATGTTGTTGGTACAGCTGAAGCAAAGTCGGGAAATGAAGGGTGTATGGCAACCTTTCGGAGAAATGAGTACCGCACCGATACCATTGCCAAGTGCATTTGAAGCACCGTCAAAGTACAGGGTCCATCGGGATACTTGTTCAGGTCCGTCATGCGGTCCGTTACCTTCAATGTTGTCCAATGTCATGATGTCCTCGTCAGGGAAGTCGAATCTCATAGATTGGTAATCTTCGACGGCTTGATGAGCTAGATGGTCAGCTAGTACACTCCCTTTTATAGCTTTTTAGGTAGTATACTGGATATCATACTCAGTCAGGATCATCTGCCATCTAGCGATTCTTCCAGATAAAGCAGGCTTCTCGAAGATATACTTGATTGGATCCATTTTGGAAATCAGTAAAGTGGTGTGAGTCAACATATACTGCCTTAGCCGGCGAGCAACCCATACCAAAGCGCAACAAGTTTTCTCGAGCAGCGAGTAGCGAGTCTCACAGTCGGTAAACTTTTTGCTAAGGTAATAAATGGCATGCTCTTTTCGGCCAGACTCGTCATGTTAGCCCAGTACGCACCCCATTGAGTTATCCAAAATAGTCAGATACATGATTAACGGCCTTCCTTCGACGGGTGGCATCCGAATAGGAGGTTCTAGCAAATACTCCTTGGTCTTATCAAAAGCAATTTGACAATCATTGTTCCATTCGACTACCTGATCCTTCTTTAATAGTTTGAAAATGGGCTCACAGGTAGAAGTCAGGTGAGAGATGAACCTGTCGATATAGTTTAAGCGTCCCAAGAATCCTCTAACCTCCTTTTCAGTATGGGGGGCAGGCATTTCTTGTATAGCCTTCACTTTAGCTGGATCAACCTCAATGCCTTTGTTGCTAACAATAAATCCCAAAAGTTTACCAGACCTAACCCCAAAAGTGCACTTGCTTGGGTTCAGTCCGAGCTTATACTCCTTCAACCTGACAAATAGCTTTTGCAAATGATCAATGTGTTCTTCTTCTGTCTGTGATCGAGCTATCATGTCGTCTATGTAAACTTCGATCTCATGATGTATCATATCATGAAACAAAGCTACCATGGCGCGTTGATAAGTTGCCCCTGCATTCTTCAGTCCGAATGGTATCACTTTGTAGCAGAAGGTACCCCATTGCGTAACAAAGGTTGTTTTCTCCATGTCCTCAGGGGCCATTTTGATCTGGTTGTATCCCAAGAATCCATCCATGAAGGAAAACACCTTATGCTGAGCTGTGTTATCAACCAAGATGTCGATATGCGGAAGTGGAAAATCGTCTTTAAGGCTAGCCCTATTTAAATCCCGATGGTCCACACACATTCTGACTTTGCCGTCCTTCTTAGGTACAGGCACAATGTTAGCAACCCATTGTGGATAGGAGGTAACATCTAGAAAGCCAGTGTTTAATTTCTTCATAACCTCAGCCTTGATCTTCTCAGACATGTCAGGCCTCATTCGGCGAACCTTTTTCTTGATCGATGGACAATCCTCTCTTGTAGGGAGACGGTGGACCACGATATCTGTGTCTAACCCTGGCATGTCTTCATAAGACCAGGCGAAGATTTCAACATATTCGTTCAACAACTGCACTAAGCACTCCTTGACACTTGGTTCCAGGTTGGCACCCACTTTTACTTCTTTCCTGTCTTCCTTTATCCCCAAGTTGATGGTTTCTAGCAACTCTTCATGAGGCAGAATGGCCCTCTCTTCTTGTTGTAGAAGTCTGGCTATTTCTCCCGGCACTTCACAATCTTCGTCAACTTCGTCCTCAGCATGATTGACCAAATCTTCAGAGTTATCGAAGGCTAAAGTAGAATAGTCACCCATGGAATCTGGAGTGGATGGGTACCTGCATTTGTGAGTGTGAGTGTGTGTAAGGGATAGCCATCCTTAAACAAACAAAAATGCAAAAGGAAAGAAAATGAACACATCAGTTTATAGATGAAAAACATCCAATGATTCATTAAAACATGGCATATGATTATGAAGAAAATCAAGCCCTTGCAAATGGACCTACATGCCCCGGGCAAGGCATGAGGTGAAAATAGAGTGCGAATTTTTTTAGTTATTACAGACCATAAATGGGAAATTGTTAAAAGATAAAATTACTGGTTGATAAAGGTGATGGGAACAAAATCCTTTGCTTCCCAGTTGCTCAAACCCCCTTCGACGGTCGGAAAGATCCAATCTTCAAAGTGGCTCTCCTCATCTTCATCTTCTACAGCATTGATTCCATGGTGAGAGATCTTGACGGGTGGTCTTCCAATCTTGGAGCGACGCATAGCCTTTTGTCCTTCAGCAGTGAACCCTAACCCAAACTTGTTTGTCTTATGGGGAAAGTCAGGCAATTGCCCCCATACTGTACTCTTCCCTTCTTTAATTACAGCCTATGCGTCCTTGAGAGATGCCATCCTAGATACATGCTTGGGAACGGCAGGCACCTCAACCATTGTCTTCGCAACTGCTATCTCGGGAGAAACTTCCTCAAAATGCTGGAAAGGCGTTTCGATGAACTCGCCATCCAACTCCACATAGAGGAAGGAATTGAGATGACTTATCATGTACTCTTCCTTTCCGTGCACTGTTATAATCATACCCTTAACAGGATATTTCAGCATTTGGTGCAAAGAGGAGGTAACCGCCCCGGCATAATGGATCCACGGTCTCCTTAGCAAACACGAATATGACGGATGGATGTCCATCACGTAGAAGGTGGAGTTGAACACTTTTGTGCCTACTTTGATAGGAATATCAACCTCTCCATGAACCATTCTTTTGGACCCATCAAAGGCCCTAACAATGATGTTACTAGGTTTGAGGGTCAATCCTTTGCAATCCAAACGGTCTAAAGCTTTCTTCAGCAGCACATTCAAAGAAGAACCAGTATCAACTAAGACATGGGCAAGAGTGGTTCCCTTGCATTCAACTGAGACATGTAGTGCGTCGTTGTGTTTTCTTCCTTTGGGAGTCAAATCAGCGTCGGAAAAGCCCAGGCCATTATCAGCAGTAAGACTGGCCACACATTCCTGAAACTGGTCAGCCAAAGTCTCTTGGGGTACATGTGCCACCTTTAAGAATTTGATTAGGGCCTTAGCATGGGCCTCAGAACAGATCAGGAGAGCTAACATTGAAATTTTAGAAGGGGTCTGACCTAACTGTTCCACGACGTCGTAGTCACTTTTTCTGATTATTTTCAAGATTTCATCCATTTCTTTCTGAGTGGTTTCGGGGATAACCACAGCATGAGCCTTCGTCCTGACAGGCACTTCTATTATCCCCTTACCCTTGTCGGTAGTATCAGCAGATGGTCTTACTTCAGGAGTATCCAATTCTTTAATCACTGGGCCTTGCACAGATGGTCCAACAGGTACAGAAGCTTTCAAGGGTCCGAAAACTGCTCGAGGGGGAGCAATCTCCGGAGAAAAGATCCGGCTGCTGTGAGTTATCTTGCTCGTACCCGCAATGTTCCCTATATCAGGGCTTTCTTCTTCAGAAATCTCTTGGACTGTTTCGATTTGTTTGATACCATGGTAGAAGATTTCTCCCCCATAGTTCCATGGTATCATTTTGCTGGATTGGTACGGGACAGGTCCCGGCATGGTGATCTTTAAAGGTACACATTCAGAGTTGGGTGTAATCCTGACAGGCCTTTTGCAAGCCTTGGGAGGATTGTCAGAAATGGTTATGATTGCAATATCATTGATTGAATTAGCAAAAGTATCAGGAGTAACAGGATTGAAGGTATCAACAGGGGTTTTCTGGAAAAGTATCTCTTGGGTATCCATCATGCATTGGACACCTAACTTCAACATTGGGCAATCACCTCGTATGTTCAAACAAAAATAACAGTCTTTACCACAACCAGGAAAGATCCCGACTCTCAACAAATTTTCTTTAATCACAAGTAACAGCGTCAATAGGTCAACAACATCAGTAACATGAAGGTCCTCGATAACATCATGAATATTGTGGCCCTGCTTGGGCATCGGAGCAGATATAACATTAGGCTTCTCAGGAGAATCGAATTCTACTTCCTTAGCATCAATCAGATCCTGGATTTTGTTCTTAAGCGCCCAACAATTACTAGTATCGTGCCCAGCACTGTCGGAATGGTAAGCACACTTGGCATTTGAGTGGTAGTATGGAGAGGAAGTGTTAGGGTTCTTTGGCGCTTCCTTCAAACTGGTCATATTCAGCTTCAACAAATGAGAAAGTACCTGAGCGGGCGTCATGTTGATGCGGGTGAACTGCCGTTGTGGCCTTCCCACCCGTTGTTGATTAAGTCTCGACTGATTGTTACGAGGTTGATCATTTGAAGAGTTTTGAATCATCACGGCCCCTATAGTTGGTCGTCGCTCAGTTCTTCCCTGTCCCTTCTAAGAATACACAGCAGATGCTTCTTTCTTGGCCGGGAAAGGTTTCTTAACAGTTGTGGATGCGGAAGAATCCTTTTGAATCTTTCCACTCTTAATACCGGCCTCGACCCTCTCGCCGGTCAAAATCAGTTCAGTAAATCCCGTGGAAGAGCTCCTGATTAGATGGTTGAAGAAGGGGCCAGACAGGGTCCCCAGAAACATGTCAAATAACTCCATATCCGATAGCGGTGGCTGCACCCTTCCAGCCAGATCACGCCACTTCTAAGCGTACTCTTTAAACCCTTCATTGGAAGCCATCTCATACTTTGTAACTGAGTACGAGTGGGCTCCAAATCAGCATTGTATTGATACTGATGGTAAAAAGCAGCTGCTAAGTCTTCCCAATTGTGAACCTCTGATCTCTCGAGCTGATAAAACCAGTCTAACTGCGTGCCAGACAAACTGTCTTGGAAAAAGTGTACCCAGAGGTCTTTATCGGATGAGTGGGGTTGGATCTTTCTGACATACGACCTCAAGTGCATCTTAGGGCAAGACAGATCGTCGTACTTGGCAAATGTTGGCACCTTGAACTTGGGAGGGATAACAATCCCAGCTACCAGCCCTAGTTCTTCAAAGTCCAAACCGGGCACCCTCTGCAACTCCATAGCTTCCAGTCTATCTTCAAGGTTCTTATATTTATCATCCGCTGGCGGATACTGTTGTTCGGAGTAGTCTTCGTATTCTTCCTCTTCCTCCTCTTCAACCTCATATTCAGAAGGTACAGCAGCCCTTTTCGCTTTACCGGCCCCTTAGTCAGACATTAAGGGGAACTCAAGAACCTTCCTAGCATTGCTCTCAAACCTTCTTCTAAAAGTGGCTACTCCAGGTCTCTTTTTCTTTTTCTCTTTGTTCTTCTCCAACAAAACTTTGAGGTCCTCTTGACCCTTTGCCAAGGTCATGAGAAGTTGCTGGAACTGTGAATTTTGTGCCTACAGATCCTTTACCGTTTGCTCCAAATCCATCTTGCTGAAATAAACAGCAGAAAGATAAGGAAACCTGGTGTGAAGACCTGTTTATGCATATGATGAATGGTATGTTATTCATGTAATGCATTCAAGGATTCAGAAATTCAAATTTGTTGCAAACAAAAAGAACGCACGTCATATTAAGAAGAAATTTGTTAGTACATAAGTACCCCATGGGCGAAATATTACAAAATTCTTAATGTAAAAAGACATTGCGCATCCTCTTTGGCGCGATGTAAGTGTTTAGAGTTTCCTCCTCATGAAGCCGGCGGGTAAGCTCCAAAACCTTCTTCTCACTGGCATAGAAGCTGGCTTCAAAAGTATCCCGTTCTTCTTTGAGTTGGATCCAACTCTTTTGCATTTCTTCCCATGATGTTGGCATGTCAGGATGTAGATGGTGTATGGAACCTCTCCTTTCGTAACAGGCTCTTTGATCAAGGGGAGAATGTGAGGGTATGGCATTATAAGACTCTGGGAGCGGGTTCGTACCCAATTGAGGTAAGGCTCAAGGGGGATGGAATTCTTGTGCCTCAGTGTCTTACTATCCACTTTGTTGGGCATCCTCCAAGCTCTGATGAACCTTTGTCGAAGTCCTTGTGCATCGTTGTCGAAGTCAAAAACTAGGTCAGGGATCAGCATATCATGAGGGCCATCCCTCCGAGCATATCCAAATTGTCTCAAAGCTAGACAGGGGTTGTAGGTGATGCCTCCCCTAATTCCTAGTAGTGGGACATTAGGGAATTCCCCATAACGATCAATGATGATGACATTTTCTCTGGACCAAGAACACCAATGTACATCAGAATGTGTGAGGGTCATCAATCGTTGTGAGCACCTTAAACCCTGCTCATTCTTTAAAACTGATTGTGGAAGGTGAGAAATAAACCACCTTGCTAGGAGATGAGTACAGCACATGAGAACACCTCTTTTCCTCATGTTTGTGTGTAAAATGAGTGTAGGATGTCCCCAAGCAATGTAGGTATGAGATTCCTGGATATGAAAATTTTGAAAGCATTCACATCTATAAGTTGGTCAGGGTTTGGGAACAAGACCAACCCATAGATAAGGAGTGCCACAATTTATTCAAAGGCTTGTAGATCAAGATAATTCCAGCAGTCTTGTGTCTTCTCAAACAGAAACTTTGCCAAGAAACCCTTGACACCACTTCTGGTTTCCCAATGCCCCTTGATGTCAGATGGTTGCAAGTGTAATGCTTGAGCAACATCTTCAGGCTTTGGTTCTTTTTCCGTACCGTTGTAGGGTAGTTGATGAAGAATAAGAATTCTCAGGAGTTAAGAAAATTCCTCCAAAGTAGGCACCAATTGATAATCAGGGAATGTGAAACAGTGGTGTAGGGGGTCAAAGAACTGGAAGAGAACTTTCACCATGTCTTCTTCAATGTTGGTGTTGACCAAGTTGAGGAGTATACCATGTCTTTCACTAAAGAGAGAATTCTCTGGAATCCTAGAAGTAAGCTCCTTGAGTTGAGGAGGGATTCTCACAAGGTTGACTTGAATTGTTTTCCTGCGAAGAGATTCCATGACCTACAAAACAAGAACAAAGATGAAGATCCAAACCCTTGAAATGGTTAGTGGATGCATATGATGCTTTATGATGTTCATGATGTATGCACAAGCACATGTACAAGCAAGTCACACAAAACCCTAGTTTCAGGCTTGCATGAGGTTTCATAGGTAAGCACCCTCTTGAGTTTAGTTGGCTCAAAACCTGTCCTATAAATAGTAATTGGGTTCTAAGGAGCTCAATATCACTGGATTGTTTTCTATGTTCATTGTTTTGGTTTAGCCACTTAACTAGCAACCAAAATATTCCAAGAAAACAACCCTCAATGAGTGTAGTATCGAGTATCTACCAACTTCGGACTACACCAAAGCCGGTTATCTCACTACCCCTAATAAAAGGCCAAGATGGTCAAGTAAGGTTCTAAGAGTTCATTAGTGTTTCATGACATCACTCAGCAGCCCCGTATTCTCTTTGATTGACTCAAAGGCTACTGGTACTCACAAATATGTCGCACTAATATAGCTATTGCTTCAACCGTGTCGGTATACCCCACACAGTTTCCATAATGTATTGCTATTTACCTATGAATGTTTCCCAAATCCGGGTGGAGGATTTCAAGCCCAAACAAGAGAACCAAATGTAAAGCAATCAAGGCAAACAATATAATCATGCAAAGGGTGATCTAATCCCTAAGGTTACTCCACTTTTAAATTCTTCCCCGGCAGAGTCGCCAGTTCTGTGATGCGGTGGGAGAACTGACTTGGGATTTTGCGTTTGTGTTCACAAATATTTCGGTTTAGCAAGAGTCGCCACCGACTTTTTATTTTATCCTAAGGAAAGGTCAAAAAGCACAGGAAAGACCTTTGAGATGTTTTCTTGAGTTCGCGGAGTAGATTATAGAAAGGGAAGGTATTAGCACCCTTTCTATCCATGGTTATCCATGGGCTCTTAGTTACTTGCTTAGATCACTTGCTTTGCATTTCTATTGTTTGAAATGGTGCTTTTCAATTGTTTGAAATGGTGCTTTGTGTGTGATTTTGAAAGATGTTTTGAAGAGAGGCCATCATTGTGGCAACCTTTGTAGTGATTCTAGTTTGAATGTATACAAAGGTGTTTTTGTCTTTTTGAAAAGTTTTCAAAGTTTGAAAGTAGGGTTTTGAAATTGTGTTGTGAAGTGTGTTTTGAAAAATAGCAAGGACGTTTTTGTAAGCTTTTGATTAAGTAACTAAGAGCTATCTACCCTATTTTACTCAAATATTTTTCTTATGTTTTTAACCCTTTTAACAGTGTTGCTTCACCATTGTATTTGGTGAACAACCTTGTGTTAGGATGTTAAACGGGACAGGCGCGGGTCATCGTATAGACCTTGATAGCAATTGTATCAAGTATTTTTGGCAATTTTCTTGAGGGACTTGATCATTTTGTTTAGGCAACTCAGATAGCGTCATCGAGGGACTATGATCTTTTGTTTTGTTTTTGTTTTGCCAGAGTACTTGACATGCATACCATGACCCATTTTTGAAGGCAACTAGTGGATTGTAACCCTAGGGGTACAAGGGTACATTGTGTTTGTTTTTCATGCATTTTTATCTTGGATTAGGTCAAACTATTTGTTAATTTGATTTTTGCATACAAACCCTAAGTCTAAACATGGCATAATTGAAAGCATTTAAAGATGCGAGAATTTAAAGCCTACACTATTACAACATGGTATAGGGAGGGGGTACAAATTTGAATTGGGGGTATTTGACAAGAAATTAAATTCTAAATTATTACAACCAAATCGAATGTATAAGACAATATTTAAATGTGCAATAATTAAATAAAATACAACAAATAAATGTTAAATAAAATGTATTATGCAAAAAGTTTTTATGTATGTAAAAAGTATTTTTTAATATGAAATGTAAATAATAAAAAAAAAAGTCAATTTTAATTATTTTGTTATTTAGGGCAAAAACCCTAAGTCTTAAATAAATAGTATTATTTATTAATTATATACAATAATATATTAATAAATACAAAAAAATAAAGTATATTGTAAAAAGATATTTTTAGTATAAAATATTAATAAAAATGAAAATGTATTATTTTTGTATTTTTGACCTAAAATAAAGTATATATATATATATATATATATATATATATATATATATATATATATATATATATATATATATATATATATATATATATATATATATATATATATATATATATATATATATATATATATATATATATATATATATATATATATATATAAAATTAATTATTTACAAAAAAAAGTGTATATTCAAGAAAATGTTTTCAAATGTAAATAAAAAATGATAAATGAAAATAAACATATTTTACATTATTCTTTAGGTTTTTTTTTATAAAAAGAAAATAAATTATTTATATATTTATACTAGTAAAAATGAAATAAATATCAAATAACTATGAAAAAATATAAAAATAAATTTTAAATATTTTTTATGTTAGAAACTAAAATATCAAAATCAGAAATGAAACAAAAATGCAAAAATGACAAATGTACAAGAAATGGGCCAGGGGGGTGTAAAAAGAAAAGAGGGGGTGCCAAAAGCAAGCCTGTACAGGCCCATCCCAAACCAAACTTCATCTTCTTCCTTTGAACAAAAATACGCGCGCTTCTGTACACAAATGATATCTCCCGATTCCTTGATTTTTTGACAAAACTCATAACATGAAACTTGTAGAGCATCAAACAACGAATCCAACCATATAAAAAACTTAAGCTAACTCTCAAAGACCAGAGAGAATTTCTCTGGCCCTAATTTCTAACCTAGTTTTTTCAAAAAGTTCATGGGTGAAATTCTCCTAGCACGATTAATATAAATGAAAACTAAGCATATGTATGGCTTCAGGGCTATGAGTACAACATATTTCATTCACAAACCTAAGCCTAACTATTCCAAAATAGAGAGATAGAAGTTCATGAAATACCTGTTTCAGTTGACTTCGAGCTGGCCAATGCAGCAACTTCCAAGGGGGTTTGAGGTTTTGTTGAGCTTGCCTGATGTCCAATGAAGCTTTCCCAATGCTTGGTTTGTTTTGAAGTAGTCTGAATCGTGCTATAGAACTCAACCTGCAAAGCTTTGAAACAAAAATGGCAATGTGTGTTAAGGTTGTTACAGCTAGCAATGGATGATCTGGATAGCTTAGGTATGTTGGTTGGAAGGTGTTTGAAGTGGTTTTGGATAAAACGCACGAGGGGATTTGATTATGGCTTGAAGTTTGCAGATCTGACCCTGTTTTGCAAGAAAATGGGGGTTTTGTGCACTAGGGGTTTTGATAAGCAAAGGGGTCGTGTTTCTGGCTTGTTATGAGGTATCAAACTTGTTTGCAATGTTTGTGTAAGTTGGTTTTAACAGATGTGAGAGATGGCTTGTGTTTTGCAACTTTTCTTCTTCTTGAAGCAAGAGTGTCTATCCCCTCAATGCAGGCCTGTACAAGTCCTATATCATGCTGCATATTTTTCCCTTGGTTACTGGAATTGGTAGATTTGATCTTGCCTCAGAGATATGGCCCCATGCCTCAAGGATCTTGTTTTGACATAAAGTGAAGTTTAAGCAAAAATGGCATTGTTACTTTTTCCATTTAAGGCTTAATCTAGTGTACAATGCCCTAATGACCAAGACAATACCTTAGCTAAATGGATATGCATTAAATTGTGGAGTAAAAACTGGTTTTGAGGCCTGTAATTGTGAACCAAACTAGCTAGATCAGATTTGCAAATTGGTATGAACATGTATTGGCCATGGATCAAAGTGAGTTTTTGCCAACTTCAAGCATTCGATTCTCTCTAACCACAAGGGTGTTTGAGGAGTTCTTGGACAATTTGGAAAGCTTGGAACATGTACCATAATCCATATTTGAAATGAAACTTGAAACTCCAAGTGGAACTATGTGAAAAATGGCCAAGAAGATGGGTCAAAATCCTGCCTAAATTAGGGCAAAATTTCTCTAAGTTAAAAGTTTTAGGTACCCTTGTTCCAAAAATCATAACTTGAGATACAAGCCTCTTTTGAGAAACCTTTGTGAATCAAAGTTGTAGACTTTGTGATGGACTACAACTTTCATGTTGCAAGTTTAGTTTAAATCCATTTTCATCTTGGTGAAAAAATGGGACAAAGTTAGGAAAAAATAAGAAAATTTCATAATTTAGAAAATTTCTAAGTTATGAAAATTTTCCATTTTAAACCCTAATTTGCATTTTTGGGTTTATTGATGAACAAGTTTCATAATTTGACATGTCTTGGTGAAAAATTACTCTTGGCACTTGATTTTGACCAAAAAGTCAAAGTTTGACTTTTTAGTGTACAGACAAATTTTGATCAGTTGACTGAAAAATTCATTTGTTAATCCTATGCATTTGAGATCTTTTGAACTTGTTGAATGGGTCAAGACAATGTAATTGAGTCCTTGAGTCCATGTGTGAGCTTGATTTGCCATTGGCTAGGTCAAACAATCAAAAATTGCCTTTGTGCAGTCAAAACCCTAAAAATGACCATTTTGCCCTTTTGGTGATCTGATCAAATTTCTTGTGGAATTGTGATCCAAACTTGATCAAATGGTTCATATGAGTTCATAATGTTGATGTGGGTCAAATTTCATGTGGTTTGACTGTCAATTGGCCACAGTTGACTTTTCCCCAATACAGCTGATTAGGTCAACTCTTCAATTGACTGGGAAAAAATTTGAATCAAGGCTTGAAACTTGGTATGGACAAACTTGTGAGTCCAACATGAAGTATGAAAGTAAATTTGGGAATTATAGGTCAAAACATCCCTGTGCAAACTCAAACCTTAATTTAGGTCAACAGTGCAAGGAGGTGTCTTGAGCAGAGCAAACCCTAGCCTGATCTTGAGTTCTAAGAGTCTTGTGATTGAGAAAATGTTGATGAAATGAGAGGGAAAATTTTGGGGTACAACAATATGCCTTTGTCTCATGCATTACAACATTAATTAAAGGAATAATTGATAACACTACGGGATCCTCCTCAAAATCTCAACACCTCGTCTCCCAAGTACAACCGGAATGTGAAGTGTGCCTATCATTCTAACAGTCCTGGGCACGACACCAACAACTGCTAGTTCCTGAGGAACAAAATCCAGGATATGATTGACGTGAAATAAATTTAATTTGATCCTCCTGAGACCCCTAATGTGATTAATGCGCCTATTCCCAGTCATGGTAAAGGGGTTAATGTTATCGATGATGTTTCTTATGTCCCCACTATAAGTGACTTAACCACTCCCTTGATAATTCTTAAGAAGAATCTGTGGCGAGTCGTTTTATTTCTGAGTTGCCTTGAAATTTTTTACCATTATGCGTCCCAAGCTGGTGGTTGTATGTGGATGAAGAAGGGTATTCATAGTTTGATTGATAGCCATGAAATTCTATTTGATAAGACTCCATCCGTGAAGAGGTTGCATGAAAATATGTCTCAAGAGTTTAGAATTGAAGATGTATCTATAATCATAATTTCCAATACTTCTATAAGGATCACCTCTAAAGGTCCTATAAGGATTCCTACCGAGCATAGGGTGGCTCCCCTGATCATCACTGCACCAGGGCCATACCCCTATTCCTATGACAAGGTTGTTCCTTGGAACTATGGAGCTGAATTTTATTACCATGGTGTTAAGAAAGGATTGTGGGTTGTCGAAGATGAAGATGCTGAAGCTATTAACCTCAATGTCGAGAATATTTTTGTAACTAGTAAAGTTACCAGAACGGGAAAGGTCTTCTCTTCAGAGATCTCTCCTCCGAAGACTATCATAACACATGTTCATATCCATGATGTTGGGTCAACTACAGACACTCGGGGAAAAGAGAAGATGACTGAGCCTTCCCAAACAGATGCGCCATCAAAAGAGGTTACCGTTGAAGATTCCTCCAAACAGAAGATGGAGGAAATATTGAAAATCATCCACAAAAGTGACTACAATATAGTTGAACAGTTGGGGAAGACGCCCTCCAAGATATCCATGTTATCCTTGTTACTATGCTCTGAAGCCCATGCTCAGGCTTTCATAATATTTTTGAAGACTTACCATGTACCACAAGAGACCTCTGCTGATCAGTTTGAGAAATGTGTTGTAAGCCTAACAGTTGATAATGGATTAGGCTTTTCTGATGCTAACTTAACATTGGCAAAAAGGAAACATAACAAGGCCCTGCATGTCTCTATAGAGTGTATGGGCACTACTTTGGCGCATGTGTTAGTGGATACAGGTTCCTCACTAAATGTATTACCAAAAGGTTCTCTGGATAGACTGGACAAAGAAGGGGTTGTCCTGAAATCCAATGATATTGTGGTAAGTGCCTTTGATGGGTCAAGGAGAATGGTACATAGAGAAGTTGATATTCTGATCAAGATGGGATCTCATGTCTTAGACTCCACCTTCTTTGTAATGGATATTCTTCCGGCCTATTCTTGTTTGCTTAGACGCCCCTGGATTCATGGGGCAGGCGCTGTTACCTCTATCTTGCATCAAAAATTGAAGTATCTGGTGAAAGGGAAAATTGTTACAGTTTGTGGAGAAGAAGAGTATATGGTGAGCCATTTGAATTCATTCAAATATGGTGAGATGGATGGTGAATTCATTGAGACTACCTTCCAGACCTTTGAAGTGATCCCTCCGATGATTGTCGTTGCTAAAGCTACTCCTGCTACTCTTGAGATTACCAGGGATCCACCAAGAATGGCTTCTCTAAAAGATGCTAGGGTCGTGGTAGAAGAAGGTGGTTGCACTATTTGGGGTCAACTTCCTAACATTCCTTACAATTCCAACAAATTTGGTTTGGGTTTCACCTCAGAGGCTCAGAAGGCGGTTCGTCGTGCTCGTGCTGGGAGACCACCTTTCTGAATCAACAATAGTTAAGTTAATGCTATAGAAGACACTGATAATGATTGTGATTTGGACAATTGGATATTCCCTACTACTGGCGGTGGACTCAACAACTGGAAAGCTAAAGACTTTATACCAATCTACTTTAGTCAAGAGTAATTGTTATTTCCTGTTTTATTGCTTTCATGTTTTTGGGATATGTAATAATAATAAAATAACTTTAAGCCTTGTGCCTGACCCGGGGCACAATGGTCCACTTGTTAGGGTTGTTATCTTTCATCCACATATGCTCATCTAATAAAACATTGGACGTTTTTGCAATCAAATTTTCCGCTCTCTGTCTTTTCATTACTTTATTTCTTTCAAATATAGTTATGTGTTTCTTACACCCACCCACACACTACATTGCAGATCCACATCCACTCTGGATCTCGTCGATATTGATTCTGCTACTGCCACTCATGACTTTGAAAATCTGATCTACCAAGCCGAGGACAAAGGTGAGGAAGATTGTGAAATACCTGGAGAACTTGTTAGACTCTTAATACAAGGAGAAAAGGATATCCAACCACATGAAGAGCCAGTCGAAGTTGTAAACTTGGGTACCAAGACATACTGGAAAGAAGTCAAGATAGGCGCCAACTTAGAGAGCATCTTCAAGAACAGGTTGATTCATATGTTGCAGGACTATGTTGAGATCTTTGCTTGGTCATACGAAGACATGCCAGCGCTCGTTACTGATATTGTGGTGCATCGTCTGCCAATAAAAGAGGGTTGTTCTCCGATTAAACAAAAGGTTCATCGCATGCGTCCTGAGATGTCAGAGAAGATCAAAGTTGAGGTTATGAAGCAATTCAATGCGGGCTTCTTATCAGTGACATCATATCCTCAATGGGTTGCTAATATTGTTCTGGTACCAAAGAAAGATGGCAAAGTGATTATGTGTGTATACTAAAAGGATCTGAACAAGGTGATATTGATGTTTTGGTCGACAACATTGCTCAACACAAGGTATTCTCTTTCATGGATTGTAGCTAAGGGTATAATCAGATTAAGATGGCACCCAAAGATATGGAGAAAACTACCATCATCACACAGTGGGACACTTTCTGCTACAAGATTATGCCTTTTGGGTTGAAGAACGCTGGTGCAACTTATCAGTGTGCCATGGTAGCCTTATTCCATGACATGATTCATCACGAGATAGAGGTTTACGTCGATGAAATGATAGCAAGATCACAAAATGAAGAAGAGCATCTTGATCATCTACATAAACTGTTTGAAAGACGAAGTAAGTATAAGTTAAAGTTAAATCCGAACAAGTGCACTTTTGGGGTGAGATCAGGTAAACTCATGGGTTTCATCGTTAGTGGTAAAGATATTGAAGTTGATCCTGCCAAGGTCAAAGCCATTCAAGAAATGCAAACTCCTCGTACTGAGAAGGAAGTCATAGGTTTCTTAGGACGACTGAATTACATTTCCCGATTAATTTCTTATTTGACTGATACTTGTGAGCCAATCTTCAAGTTATTGAAGAAAGATCAAGTAGTAAAGTGGAATGACGACTGCCAAATAGGCTTTAATAAAATTAAGGAGTACCTACAAGAACCTCTGATTCTGATGCCAACTTTTGAAGGAAGACCTCTAATCATGTACCTAACAGTGCTAGAGAACTCAATGGGGTGTGTACTTGGGCAGCATGACGAGTCTGGTCTAAAAGAGCATGCAACATACTACCTTAGAGAAAAGTTTACTGACTATGAAACAAGATATTCACTGGTCGAGAAAACTTGTTGCGCTTTAGCATGGGCTGCTCGCCGAAGAAGATAATATATGTTGACTCATACTACTCTATTGATTTCTAAAATGGATCCCATCAAGTACATATTCGAGAAGCCAACTCTCTCTGGAAGAGTAGCCCTATGGAAAATGGTATTGATAGAATACGACATTCAGTATACCACTCAAAAGGAAATCAAGGGAAGTGTACTGGCAGATCATTTGGCACATCAATCTGTAGACGACTATCAGTCTATGAATTTTGAATTCCCGGATGAGAACATTATGCTAGTTACAGATTATGAAGAACCTGACCTTATGAAGGACCTGAGCCAGGATTTTGATGGACTATGGTTTTTGATGGAGCTTCTAACATACTTGGAAATGGAATTGGTGTTGTAATTATCTCTCCTCAAGGTTTCCATACACCCTTCACTTCCAGATTATGCTTTGATTATACCAACAACATGGCCGAATACGAAGCATGCATTATGGTATTAAAGCTGCTATTGACCTAAGAATCAAGTTCTTAGATGTATATGGAGACTCAGCCATGGTGATCAGTCAGATCAAGGGATAATGGGATATGAAGCACCCAAATCTCATTCCTTATAAAGAACATGTGTTAACCTTAATCCTGTACTTCAGGGAAATCACTTTTGAGCACATCCCATGAGAAGAAAACAAGTTGGCAGACGCATTGGCTACAATGTCATCTATGTTCAAGGTCGTATGGGACAACGAGGCTCCCAGAATTACCATTGAAAGCATGGACGATCTGACACACTGCTATGAAGTTGACACTGACGGAGTAGAAGAAAAACCTTGGTTTTATAAAGTTAAGAGATACCTTGAGGCTCAAGAGTACCCTGAAGGGGCATCTATCAATGACAAAAAATTCCTATAGAGATTCTCAGCTAATTTCTTCCTGAGTAACATAATTTTGTACAAGCCCAATCATGATTAGACTCTACTTCGTTGTATGGACAAGAAAGAAGCATAGAAGATTATGGAAGATATGCATGAAGGTATCTTTGGCACTCATTCCAGTGGACATAGTATAGTGTTGTACCCAAATGTTTCCCCCTAAGATTTCTCTATCATCTTATACCATCACAATACAACAAGATCACACATTAGGGTTTTGGGTACTTCTCCTAGTTCACCCTATCTTTAGGTTTGTCCATGAGGAATCATCAAGCACCTTGAATTGTGTATCTTGTACATATATCCTTTTGACTAAAATCAAAACTATATATATATATATATATATATATATATATATATATATATATATATATATATATATATATATATATATATATATATATATATATATATATATATATATATATATTTATAGAGTTTTGTTTGATTGTCATCTTGTAGGTGATGGCACAGTTGCATGTACCTTACCATCTCCTAACACAGAGGATCAAAACTAGGGTTTGGAATTTAATCAGGGAGTCTTTGATTTTTTGGGCAATACTGGATCCCATGTTTCTCTACATGAGCATCTATGATTGGAAATTTGATCATCAATTTAGGTTTGAAATGGCTCAATTGAAAGAAGGGGACTTTTGGTCAACTATCAATTCAATGTCCCTATTTTCATATTTCATGGTCAATGGTGGCATAAAATCAAGTTTGAAGTGTGACTTGGAGATAACTTGTCAATCAAGTTATTTGGAGTTTTGAATTTTTCTAAGTGTTCATAATACTGAGTTTTGATTGGTCATAACTTTTTCAACTTTTATTTAAAATGTACAAACTTTACATGCCTAAAAAGAGGAAACAAAATCCTTAAACTTTGAATTAGAGGCCTCAAGTCCAAAAAATAAAAGGAGAAAAAGTTATGGAGCTTGGAAGTTTTGGACACTTAGTGAAATTTCTCAAATATGCACAAAAATTTGATTCCTTCATGACTATTTTTGAAAGTCCATTTGAGCTCAAATCAAAAGGTTGGCAACATGAATGTTGAAGTATGAAATGTGCTTTTCATTTTTGGTTCAAGAATCATTTCAAATGGTCAAGTGTAGAGAGAGATATGTTGCTTAGCATTTGGCATTTGGAGATGGCATTTTTCCCAGCCACGTGCGCATTAAGCTAAGCCTTTTATCAAACAGTTTGTGGTCATGCCTTCACCATTGTTTTTCTCCTTGAAATTTTCATAATTTTGAAAAATGTCCAACATCAAAGATCAAGCCCTAAATATGAGGAACAACTTTGCTTCAGAAAGTTTCTCAAAATAATCCTTATATTTTGAGATATAATCATGGGAAGATTGTACCATGCAAGCTGAATTTCTGCCCAACACAAGGCATGTCACGCGCGCGTGAAGTCAGGCATTCCAGCAAACACTTGATGTGCATACACTCATGGCTATTTATCTCATTGATTTAAGCTTTGATTTAAAAAAATTTGAATATGAAAGTTGAAGTATGTAATGCTCTCTCCATTTTTTTTTTCAAACTTTGTCATTTTTCATGCATTGTAGAGAGAGATATAAGGAGTTAAAGATAGGATCCTGATTTTTGAAAACTTGCATGAAAATGCATGGGATGGCACGATGTTGATTTCAAGCCACAACAAAATTCCAGCTCATAATTCACATGCTTTGTGCATTTACCCCAAAACGCAAGCCTTATATCATTTTTTAAACATAAAACGTGCAACACACCTCACCACCTCACTCTCATTTTCATTTTTCTCATTTCTACCCTTTTGTTCATTTTCTCATTCTATAAAAACCAAGCTTGTTTCAATTGAAAGTTTGGACAAAAAATCATAAGCAAGCTCTCTCTCTCTCTCTCTCTCTCTCTCTCTCTCTCTCTCTCTCTCTCTCTCTCATCTCTCTCTCTCTCTCTCTCTCTCTCTCTCTCTCTCTCTCTCTCTCTCTCTCTCTCTCTCTCTCTCTCTCTCTCTCTCTCTCTCTCTCTCTCTCTCTCACACACACACCACACACACACACACACACGAAGCCTTTCCACCTTTTCAAAGTTCAGAATCACATATCTCTCTCTTTGAATATCAAGAAAGTTGCATCCATTTTTGTCAAAGCTTCCTTCATTTTCAAAGCTTCCTTCGCATCTCTCTCTACTCATCATCCCTGAATCTTCAAAGCGAGCTTCTCTGAAGTGCTTACTCTTTATTTGAGCTCAAGCATCAACAAATTCACTTCAAGGTACATAACCCACAATTTCTCACTCTTGACGGCAACTTGCGTTTTGTTTAAATCCATAAACCTTTTGAAAAATCCAAGAGTATATTCATTTTCCTTTCATTTTTGTGATGAATTTTCGTTTTTTGGATCATTTAATTTGGTGGAGAATTGAAGGAGATATGTGAGTTTGAAATCTGTTTGATAAATTGTCCAAATCAAAACCGTGTTCATGCATCAATTTTCGAAAGCGTTTTTTCTCACTCATCAATGCATCATTTCATGAAGTTTTTTATTCCCTCGTGTTCTACTAATTTCTATCTTGAATTTTGATGTTTTAATTTTTTTATTTTCATCAAGAAACGTGTGAGTTATTGTGATATGAACATTTGGTTTAAAAACTGGAAAGAATAGAGAAGGGTTGTGTTTGGCAGGGGTGAGTATGTGGCTGATTTCTATTGAACACCTTCTTGATTCTTTTTATAGCACATTTGGATAAAGGTAGGTGTAATAAGCCATCGCAATTTTAAATTTTCTTTGTTTTCTCAAATTTTCTTTTAATATTTTCCTCACTTCAAAAATTATCATAAAAATATTTTAAACTCTAATTCATATAGTTTGATATTTTGATTTTTATTTCATTTTTTTATTATTTTTCTTGATTAAATAAATTCATGTAGATAATTAGGGTTTTAATATTCTTTTTAAGTTTAGAAATTTTATTTTTCTACTTTTACTAAATCAAAAATTATAAAAAAATATTTACTAGCATCTGTCTGAGTTTACTTCTTGAAAATAATTTTTATCCAATTTTATAAAATTCGTGAGTTTCAAATTAAATCATTTGTCGGAAATATCATCTTTTCTTTGTCTTTTTTAAATGAATTATGTAAATAATTTTCATTTAACTTTTTCTTTTGGGATAAAATTCAAGAAAAATATACTTTCTGATCCTTAGAATTTCCTTGACATTTAGGTTATCTTGCATCAAATTTATTTGAACTTTAGATCAAATTGATTAATTTTGAACTTAATTTACTTTTTTAGGGTTTTTGTTTGATCATTCACACTAATTGATTAAAATTTCTAACTTCCCCTGCCTATAAAATCAAAGATGAAGTTATTTAGAGTGATTGAACAAGTTGAGGTCATAAAAATCATTTTTCTGGAATTTTAAAATATGATTTCATATTTTTCACAAATTGTTTCCAAAACAATCTAGTTTAAGACTTTTACTTGCTAGTTTCAAAATTCGCATTTCTAAATCAAATTTCCACCTCAATCCATGAACTCTAAATTTTATTTGACTTTTGTAGAACTTTAAGAAGTTAGGATTTTATTTTCATAATTTTAAAAGTTATTTTCACATTTTAAAATAAATTTTTTACTTAAGTTTGCATTTAGGGTTTTACTTTTGATTAAGGCTTGTAATTAAGAACCCTTGTATATAATTCTTGTTTAATTATTGGAATGGAATATGATATTGACTTAAAGCTTATTTTAGGACAAATTCCTCAACATCATTGGATATTGGGTGTTGATAGGTTGAAAAATCAAATCCATCAAGAAGGATGAATGATGTTGATGATATTTGAAACTAAATTTAATCTAATACCTCCCTTCCCTCTTCATCTTATCCCATTCTTACTTGTACTAAATGTTATTAGATAATGATTTACATATAATTTCTCTAAACATATGGTACATAGATTGATATTTACCGGTCTCAAAATAGGTGCGACTTCTATATAAGTCCACTTACGATTTCTTAACATAGCGCTAATTTTTGTCCCGATTCGAGAAATGATCATTTGTGGCCCAAACCCATGTTTGTAAGCCCAAGTATGTTAATTTGAATCCTTTGATGCAATAACCTTGAGATTTATTGTTATGAGACTTTGGTCTTATCAATCCTCTAATGAATCTTCATAAGCTTTGGTCAAAGTGAATCACTTAAACAACATTGATAATTTATTGTTGCCTTGAGAATTTTAAATGAATGATATACTTGACAAAAAGCAAATGAAACTTGTTATTGAGAGGCTTTGGTTTTATCAATCCTCTAATGAGTTTCAAATGCAAGTTTCAAGATGGCCATTCAACTAACCTCTAATTCCTAACAATTAACTTTATTTTGTTCTTTTACCTTATGCTCTTTACTTTAAGCTTAGTTATTTTAGCATTTACATTTCATGCTATTTTCATCTTTGCTCATTTGAGCATTTATATTTTATGTCATTTTTATTCCTGCTCACTTGAGCTTTTCATTTCTTTTTGAAGATACTTAATAATCAACTTGAACCATAAAAAACTTTAATGTTACTTGGACTACTTGGTTACTATCCTTGGCATTATGGAGTGATGATCTTCTTGGACTTAGGATTAAAAGCTTGACCTACTTTGAGACCTTGTGACTTAAACTGTTATTTTGTATGGAGTTATTGGGGTTTAACCCAAGACATTGGGTTGTTTCTTTATTTTCTTTGTGTGCAGGTTAGTGTGATTACATGCTTTGTCTGTGATCAGGAATTCATTTGTATACAGTCGTTACTCTGCCCAATTTTTGTGAAGACTTAATGCAATTTAAGCTTGGTTTTCTTAAGAGTTTTATTATCTTTGCTTGTGTGGTTTTAAATACAAAGGATGGGAATTCTACATTGACTCATTATGTCATGTTTTGGCTTCTTGTTGGTTAGACGGTTCTTTTCCATAGCTTTTACCTTGTGCTTTAGGATAGTCCCTTCATCTCCTCCCATCTTCTTTAATTTCAAAAATCTTCTCCCTCCTTTTGAAAAATCTTCTTGTTTTTAAACTTGAACCGCTTTCACAATAAACTTGGACTTAGATCCATGCATTTTCAAAACATTTTATTAATCAAACTTTAATCAACTTAATAATACCTTAACATTTTTGTGAGCATACTAAAAGTCAATCAATCTCAATCAAACCATTTTGCCACTTTGGCTTTTTACCTTAAAATTTTCTCAAAAGATTAGACTCTTGTCAATCTTTGTAGTGATACGAGCTACTATACTTCTATGATATGTAGTGAAGTGAGATATTTTCCACTTGGGTGTTGAGTGAGGCTTTGTTGATTTTAAACTCCAAGCTATATCCTCCACTTTGAGATGACGCAAATTCTCCTTTCTCATAGTTGTGGATAGTAAGTATGTTCTTCCACTCAGATAAGACGATGATGTCTCGTCTCTTAAAATTAACCAACACACTTGTATTTTAAAACTTTTAAAGGTGAACTACGAGTACCCTGATCCCCTATTGCACGGAAGGTGGTACATAGGCATTAAAGGTTCGCAACCGCGGCGGGTGAAAAAATCATAAAAATATACTTCTTTTCTCATCTCCACCATCTATTTTTTATACAACATTTTATAGCCAAAATACACAAATTTTCAAAGAGGTTCCCGTAGAGTACTGTATATGTTTAGGATGCTAATACCTTCCCTTTGCATAACCAACCCCCGAACTTAGATTCTCTCCCCCTCTCTTTTTGGTTATTCGCTCTTTTCCCATTCCTTTGGAAACAATAAAGCACGGTGGCGATTTTTATTTTGACCTATACGAGTCAAGTCAATCCAATGGCTTAGTCTTAACATTTCTACCGCTATAGAGAAAAATGGCGACTTCACTGGGGACAAATCGACCTATTGTTATTCCATCCCTAAATGGGTTGAGCCTATCTTTGTTTATTTGTGTATGTGCTATTATCTATTGTATATTATATGTTGTATATATGTTTGTCTGGACTTTTAAGGTTTTCAGGGTGCTTGGTGATTTCTCATAAGTCCTCTACCCGGACTTGGGCAAACTTAAGATAGGACGGGCGGTATAGTCATGTTAATTTTGAGGGAGTAATCCCAAAAAATGAGACATGAGATCCCCCACTCAGTGGAGGCCCCTTTGACTATAGTATCATTTACCAAGTAATTGGGAAGACGTGCTGCTTTCGACCTAGGAGCCTTTTGAAACTGAAGATCATAGAACCTTTATCCCATCATGTCCTTTTAGGTGTTGTGCGGAAGCTACGACAGAGTAATCCGGAAATGTTTGTCACGCGATGCTATGCTCGGACGAGTTTTTACCAAGAATATTTCTAATTATTGAGTCAATCGGGACGTTGGTAATATACGAAGGAAGGATATAGACTCTGGGAACCTCTTACAACCTTGTTTGACAGGTGATAAACTTATAGATCATACATTATAGATGATACCTTCGACCTCATGCTCATGATGTTAAACCTATGAACCATATGTTTGTGATCTTGTGTGTGATTGTTGCATCATGCATTCATGCACCCATCAGTATCTTCTAAAAACATTTTGTTTCAAAGGACTTAAAAGTTGACTCTTTATGAATATCTCAGGTACTTTTTGACTATGGATTCTGGAAAAAGAAAGACTAAAAAGTATAGTTTCAAAGCTCCTAAGATAGATAAGTTGATGAGTCTGATTCCCGAGATCGAGAGTTCTACAAATTTTCAGAGGAAGTATGGGTCCATCATTTCTCTTATGAAGCTCAGGATGAAGAAGGGTATTCTATCAACTTTGGTCCAGTTCTATGATCCAATGTATCGATGCTTTACTTTCCATGATTATTAGTTGATACCTACATTAGAGGAGTATTCTTATCTACTGGGTTTACCTATCACCGATCGTGTTCCTTTTACTGGTTTGGAGGGGGAGCTAAAATCTCATGAGATTGCTGCTTTGATCCATTTGGGGAAGTCTGAGGTTGAAACCCATATGACTACCAAAGTAGGGATTAGAGGATTACTTGCTCAGTTCTTATTGGAGAAAGCTCGCTATTTTGATAGGATGAAGAGTATGGTTTCTTTTGAGGCGATCTTTGCTCTACTTGCTTATGGGTTATTCTTATTTCCCAATATCAATAAGTTTGTGGATGTCAATGCTATCAGGATCTTTATGATTGGGAACCAAGTTCCTACATTATTGGGTGATGCTTATTAATCTATTCATCTTCGGGATTCTTACCATTGAAGGATGATCATTTTCCGCACACCTTTGTTGTATCAGTGGTTTATTTCTCACTTACCTAGGTCTGATGCTTTCTAGGATGTCAGGAAGGAACCTCGTTGGGCTCCAAAGATTATGGGCCTCACTCACTCAAATATCATTTGGTATCTTTAGGCATACTATGATGTAGATATTGTCGACAGTTGTGGTAGTTTCCCCAATGCACCTCTTCTTGGTACAAAGGGAGAAATTAACTACAATCCAATTCTTGCACGAGGACAGCTTGGATATCCAATGAGGGATAAGCCAAATATTATTCATTTGAGTGGTTTCTTCCTTAAAAAGGGATAGGTTCATAAGGAAGATAAAGATGAGATTTCAAAAGCTTGGCGTCATATTCACAAGAAGGGAAGGAAGGACTTGAGACCTAGAGGGGTTGTTTCTTTGGAGCCTTATCTTCAGTGGGTACAAGCAAGAGTCATCCATTTGAAGATGTCGTATTCCCATGAAGCACCCATGCCTGATATGTTTATGAAGACCACTCCTCCCCTATTATATGATGTGGAAGAGCTTCAACTTGCCTTAGTCAGGATGCAGCAGGAGAAGGAAGCTTGGAAGAATAAGTGTCAGACTTTAGAAGTGTCCTATCGAGCAGACTTGAAGGAGAAAGATGATCTGATTGAGATTCTCGAGAGTCATGCTATAGAGATGATGGATAAGCAAGAGGATTTTTTTTCCTCTAGAGCTCGGTCAGGACTCAGTTGCTCACTTCCCGACTCTAGTGATTGGAAAGAGGTCGCAAAAAGATATACAGAAGAGAACAAGCAGTTGAAGGCTCAGATTACAAGACTCATATGTAAGCGTCAGTGTGTGGAGTGATCTTCATCAGCTTTGCTTTCTTAGGATTGTAGATTTTATCCTATCTCATAATTGGGATTATTGAAACATTTACCAAAAGTTGTAATCCATTTTGAAGTTATTATAATGAGATTTTCAGTATTTCAAATGTGTTAGTATTGTAATATTTGCAAATTGTCTGTAAATCTTTGAGTTCCATGAAACATTAATAATAAAATAAATCATGTGCATTGCATATCATGCATAATATTGTACATACTTCTTGCATTTCTGTTCATATCCAGGTGTCTCACTGAGCTTTTTTACTTCATTCAGCAAGCTGTCTCATCAGTACGATACTCGGGCCAATTTCAGAAGGAAGATGGATAATCTAGAACAAGAGAATCGCGAGCTACGCGAAGAAGTTTCTGCTCTGAAGGCTGGTATGGCCAATCTCACTGCTTTGATGGAATCATTCTTGGCTGCTCAGAATCAGCCACCACTTGCTCAACCTCAACAGAAAACGGTTAGTTCTGAAGCTCCGATAATTCCTAGTTCTGTTACTCTAGTTACTGTTGTTCAGAACCATATGCCGCAGGGTTATCCGTGGGGAATGTCAGAGAACTTTATGCCAGAAGGTTATAATCATGATACTCAAGTTGCTCCATTTTCTCAGGCTGCTGCCGCTCCTGCACCTCCTGTGGTGCATATTACCCCTACTCCTAGAAATGAGATTCAATATGCTGCACCTCCTCCGGTGAATGTTATAGAATTTGTTAATGACAAAGTTTATCGCCCTATTCCTCCACCAAGTGAAAGCTTGGGTGTCTATGATCGAATGGATAGTTTTTTAGGATCAGTTTGATAAAATGCGGAAAGAGTTGAAGGCCCTCAGAGGAAAAGAATTGTTTGGGCATAATGGTCCACTTGTTAGGGTTGTTATCTTTCATCCACATATTCTCATCTAATAAAACATTGGACGTTTTTGCATTCAAATTTTCCGCTATCTGTCTTTTCATTACTTTATTGCTTTCAAATATAGTTATGTGTTTCTTACACACACCCACACACTACATTGCAAATCCATATCCACTCTGGATCTCGTCGCTATTGATTCTGCTACTGCCACTCATGACTTTGAAAATATGATCTACCAAGCCACAAGGAGAAAAGGATATCCAACCACATGAAGAGCCATTCGAAGTTGTAAACTTGGGTACCAAGACAGACTGAAAAGAAGTAAACATAGGCGCCGACTTAGAGAGCAGCTTCAAGAACAGGTTGGTTCATATGTTGCATGACTATGTTGAGATCTTTGCTTGGTCATATGAAGACATGCCAGGGCTCGATACTGATATTGTGGTCCATCTTCTGCCAATAAAAGAGGGTTGTTCTCCGATTAAACAGAAGGTTCGTCGCATGCATCGTGAGATGTCAGAGAAGATCAAAGTTAAGGTTGTGAAGTAATTCAATGCGAGCTTCTTATCAGTGACATCATATCCTCAATGGGTTGCTAATATTGTTCCGGTACCAAAGAAAGATGGCAAAGTGAGTATGTGTGTATACTACAAGGATCTGAACAAGGTCATATTGATGTTTTGGTCGACAACACTGCTCAACACAAGGTATTATCTTTCATGGATTGATCTCAGGATATAATCATATTAACATGGCACCCGAAGATATGGAGAAAACTACCATCGTCACACAGTGGGACACTTTCTGCTACAAGATTATGCCTTTTGGGTTGAAGAACGCTGGTGCAACTTATCAGTGTCCCATGGTAGCCTTATTCCATGACATGATTCATCACGAGATAGAGGTCTACGTCGATGACATGATAGCAAGATCACAGACTGAAGAAGAACATCTTGATCATCTACATAAACTGTTTGAAAGACGGAGGAACTATAAGTTAAAGTTAAATCCGAACAAGTGCACTTTTGGGGTGAGATCCGGTAAACTCCTGGGTTTCATCGTTAGTGGTAAAGATATTGAAGTTGATCCTGCCAAGGTCAAAGCCATTCAAGAAATGAAAACTCCTCGTACTGAGAAGGAAGTCATAGGTTTCTTAGGACGACTGAATTACATTTCCCGAATAATTTCTCATTTGACTGCTACTTGTGAGCCAATCTTCAAGTTACTGAAGAAAGATCAAGTAGTAAAGTGGAACGACGACTGCCAAATAGGCTTTAATAAAATTAAGGATTACCTACAAGAACCTCTAATTTTGATGCCACCTGTTGAAGGAAGACTTCTAATCATGTACCTAACAGTGCTAGAGAACTCAATGGGGTGTGTACTTGGGCCGCTTGATGAGTCTGGTCGAAAAGAGCATGCAACATACTACCTTAGAGAAAAGTTTACTGACTGTGAAACAAGATATTCACTGGTCGAGAAAACTTGTTACGCTTTGGCATGGGCTGCTCGCCGACTAAGACAATATATGTTAACTCATACTACTCTATTGATTTCTAAAATGGATCCCATCAAGTACATATTCGAGAAGCCAACTCTCTTCGAAGAATAGCCCTATGGAAAATGGTATTGATAGAATACGAAATTCAGTATACCACTCAAAAGGAAATCAAGGGAAGTGTACTGGCAGATCATTTGGCACATCAATCTGTAGACGACTATCAGTCTATGAATTTTGAATTCCTGGACGAGAACATTATGCTAGTTACAAATTATGAAGAACCTCACCTTATGAAGTTCCTGAGCCAGGATTTTGATGGACTATGGTTTTCGATGGAGCTTCCAACGTACTTTGCAACAGAATTGGTGCTGTAATTATCTCTCCTCAAGGTTTCCATACACCCTTCACCGCCAGATTATGCTTTGATTATACCGACAACATGGCCGAATACGAAGCATGCATTATGGTATTAAAGATGTTATTGACCTAAGAATCAAGTTCTTAGATGTATATGAGGACTCAGCCCTGGTGATCAGTCAGATTAAGATATAATGGGATACGAAGCACCCAAATCTCATTCCTTATAAAGAACATGTGTTAACCTTAATCCCGTACTTCGGGGAAATCACTTTTGAGCAAATCCCACGAGAAGAAAATCAGTTGGCAAACGCATTGGCTACAATGTCATCTATGTTCAAGGTCATATGGGACAACAAGGCTCCCAGAATTACCATTGAAAGAATGGACGAACTGGCACACTGCTATGAAGTTGACACTGACGGAGTAGAAGAAAAACCTCGATTTTATGAAGTTAAGAGATACCTTGAGGCTCAAGAGTACCCTGAAGGGGCATCTATCAATGACAAAAAATTCCTACAGAGATTCTCAGCTAAGTTCTTCCTGAGTAACATAATTTTCGACAAGCCTAATCATGATTAGACGCTGCTTCGTTGTGTGGACAAGAAAGAAGCATAGAAGATTATGGAAGATATGTACGAAGGTATCTTTGGCACTCATTCCAGTGGACATACTATGGTGTTGTACCCAAATTTTTCCCCCTAAGATTTCTCTATCATCTTATACCATCACAATACAACAAGATCACACATTAGGGTTTTGGGTACTTCTCCTACTTCACCCTATCTTTAGGTTTGTCCATGAGGAATCATCAAGCACCTTGAATTGTGTATCTTGTACATATATCCTTTTGACTAACATAAAAACTATATATATATATATATATATATATATATATATATATATATATATATATATATATATATATATATATATATATATATATATATATATATATATATATATATATATATATATATATATATATAGTTTTGTTTGATTGTTGTTGTACCCCAAAATTTGCCCTCTCTTTCTTCAGGAAATCATCTTGGAATCTCAGAGTCCCTTTAAAACAAATCCAAATCCTGAATTATCATTTCTTCCCAAGCAAACCATTTACAAGAACAAAATGATCACACAAGCTCTAAAGGCAACGCTTTTATCTTGGAAAAAATTAAATTCTAACCATTTGTAATTTTTCTCTAAAAATGGGTGTTTAAGAAGAAGATAGCGCTTCAGAACTTCTGGACCAAACTCCAGATAGAAAAGTTCAGAAGTTGCAAGCTTGGTTCAACGCAATCAGAAGTTGGCTCTTCAGCAGCTACGTCAACTCAGTCAGAAGTTGCAAACGTGGTTCAACACGTAAGCCTCAAACAGAACATAGCTCTTTTAGCAATTACGCAAGTTCAGCCAGAGTTTGCTAAAGGAATGCAAAGGAAGAAAGGAAGTCTGAAGGCTCCTTCAGAACATGCTGAAATCAGAAGATAAAAGGGTCAGAAGAGTGGGTGTTACACTGATACAGAATCTCTAAGTCCAGGACTTCCAGAAGCAAATCCAAGGAATGTGTCAGAAAGTCAGGAGAATCTCCAAAATTTGCTAAAACAACAAGAGGCCAAGACCAGAGCATGGTTTACGTTGTTTTTGGTAAAGCAGAACTGTTGGTTCAAGTTTGTTTCCTATTACCAGAATATTGGTGTTGATAAGTCTCATCACCATTTAATGCTCATTAATGCTCCCAACCACTCCTGAACATTCATCCAAGTAGTCCCTTCACGTGTGGCTTGGTAAACGCCTTTATGCAGGTTTAGGCATGGGTCTACGCGCCACCGTCCACCTAGAGGTCACTTCTCCCCAATCCATGCCTGCTGTTCCAGCCTAGGCTGAAAGGCTATCTGTTATCACAGCTTCCCAGGAAGTTCTTTCAAAGAACAATTCAATCTCTGTTGGCGCCTTTAATGTTCAAGAAGCCACAAGAGTTTGGCCTATAAATAGAGCACCATTGTCCACTGAAAAAGGGTCCAAAAACCAGAAAAATTGCTAGAAGAGAAACAGAAATTTTTAGCAAGAAAGTGCTGTGAAACTCTGCCAAAATCTCCAATGTTTCATAACTTTGAACTTCTTACCTTCAAACTTCATCAATACCCAGTTTTCTTTGTGACTAAAGAACACACTTTCAGCCTCTGACCACACATACACGTACACCTTCATCTACCCCTTTCAAAAAAGAACATGTCCAGAACACCATCAGAGCCAAAAGCTAGCTCTCATTCACAAACTTTTCCAACAGCCAGGTAAGCACCTGCTGACCTTCATCACGCTGCTAAGCATCATCAGCTTTGCATGCTCAAATAAACATAATGTAAACATCATGTTGCTGCTGTTTGTGTTCTGAGGATTTTCATACCTCAGAACGTTTAGATAGGAAGTGAGTCAGCATAGAACCAGCCTGAGACCTTGTTAGTTATGTCCCCTGAAACACTTTGACATTTGCTGAAGCTGTTCCAAATATGTTTTCTGTTTTGTGGAAAAATAACAAAGTTGCAGATGTTCTGATTAGCACAGGGAGAAGCCCAGTGCTGACTTTGACGTTAGCACATCTGAAGCCTGTTTTGCTGTCAATAATATCAGAACTTCTGAGAATTATTGTATTTCCAGCAGGATCAGAACTTCTGACTTCCCCACTAACAAACTTTTGTCTTGCAGCGCATGGGGGTCAGAACTTCTGATCTCCCCACTAACAGGTTTTTGTTTTGCAGGTGCAAGAGTCAGAAGATCTAACTCATACAGTTTAACCAAAAGGTTGATCATCTGGCAGCGGGCCTGAGTCAGAACTTCTGATGACCTCTCAGCAGCGCGCTGGCTCCCTCTCTCTTTCTCTCTATCTTGTTTTTGTTATTTTCTTTTCTTATCTATTTTTCTCGTTGAACCACCCCATGTACAAATATGTATCCCCACCCCCTAATTGCTGTAATAGCGTAGGATTTTATATTTCTGCTTTTTATTGCCTTCAAATATAAATGCTAGTAATTAGGATGTGTATGGCAAGATAAAATCAATGAAATAGAAAATCCTAATTCAAAGATAAACTCTTGTACGCAATAAAACGCACTTGCACACAAACACCCCTAGGGTTACATTCACTTGTTGCCTTAAAAAATAAGCCATGTTACGCATGCAAAGTATCTTGGTAAAACAAACAAAATCAAAAGATCATAGTCCCTCGATGACGCTATCCAAAGTTGCCTTACAAAAATGATCTTAGTCCCTCAAAATAAATGTTAAGATACTTTGCAAAATTGCTATCATGGTCTATACGATGACCCGCGCCTGTCCCGTTTACATCCTAACACAAGGTTGTTCACCAAATACAATGGTGAAACAACACTGTTAAAAGGGTTAAAAACATAAGAAAGATCTTTGAGTAAAATAGGGTAGACAACTCTTAGTTACTTGATCAAAAATCTTGCAAAACATCCTTGCTATTTTTCAAAACACACTCCACAACACAATTTCAAAACAACTTTCAAAATGTTGAAAACCTTTCAAAAGGACAAACACCTTTGTATACATTTAAACAAGAATCATTACAAAGGTTGCCACAACGATGGCCTCTTTTCAAAACATCTTTCAAAATCACACACAAAGCACCATTTCAAACAAATTGAAAATGCAAGTGATCTAAGCAAGTAACTAAGAGCCCATGGATAACCATGGATAGAAAGGGTGCTAATACCTTCCCTTTCTATAATCTACTCCCCGAACCCAAGAAAACATCTCAAAGGTTTTTCCTGTGCTTTTTAACCTTTCCTTTAGGATAAAATAAAAAGTCGGTGGCGACTCTTGCTAAACCAAAACATTTGCGAAAACAAACGCAAAACCTCAAGTCAGTTCTCCCACCGTATCACAAAACTGGCGACTCTGCTGGTGACTTTTTAAAAGTGGAGTAACCTTAGGGCTTAAATCACCCTTTTGCATGACTAATTGTTTGCTTTAATTACTTTACATTTTGGTTCTCTTGTTTGGGCTTGAAATCCTACACCCGGATTTGGGGAAACATTCATAGATAGCAATACGTTGTGGAAACTGTGCGGGGTATACCGACACGGTTGAAGCAATAGCTATATTAGTGCGACATATTTGTGAGTACCGGTAACCCTTGAGTTCAATCAAGGAGAGTACGGGGCCGCTGAGTGATGTCACTAAGCACTAATGACCTAGAACCTTACTTGACCATCTTGGCCTTTCATTAGGGGTAGTGAGATGATCGGCTTTGGTGCAGTCCGAATTTGGTAGATACTCGATACTACACTCATTGAGGGTTGTTTTCTTGGAATATTTTGGTCGCTAGTTAAGTGGCTAAACCAAAACAATGAACATAGAAAACAATCCAATGATATTGAGCTCCTTAGAACCCGGTTACTATTTATAGGACAGGTTTTTAAGCCAACTTCACTCAAGAGGGTACTTACCTATGAAACCTCATGCAAGCCTGAAACTAGGGTTTTGTGTGACTTGCTTGTACATATGTTTGTGCATACATCATGAACATCATAAAGCATCATATGCATCCACTAACCATTTCAAGGGTTTAGATCTTCATCTTTGTTCTTGTTTTGTAGGTCATGGAAATTCTTCGCAGGAAAACTATCCAAGTCAACCTTGTGAGAATCCCTCCTCAACTCAAGGGGCTCACATCCAGAATTCCAGAAAGCTCTCTCTTCAGTGAAAGACATGGTAGATTGCTCAGCCTAGTCAACACCAGCATTGAAGAGGACATGGTGAAAGTGTTGTTCCAGTTCTTTGACCCCCTTCACCACTGTTTCACATTCCCCGACTACTAATTGGTGCCCACTTTCGAGGAATTTTCTCAACTCCTGAGAATTCCTATTCTTAATCAACTACCCTACAACGGTACGGAAAAAGAACCAAAGCCTGAAGATGTTGCTCAAGCACTACACTTGCAACCATCTGACATCAAGGGGGATTGGGAAACTAGAAGCGGTGTCAAAGGCTTCTTGGAAAAATTCTTGTTTGAGAAGGCACAAGAGTGTTGGAATTCCTTGGATCTACAAGCCTTTGAAGAAATTGTGGCACTCCTCATTTATGGGTTGGTCTTGTTCCCAAATCCTGACCAGCTTATAGATGCCAGCGCCATCAAGATCTTCTTATCCAGGAATCCCATACCTACATTGCTAGGGGACATCCTCCACTCATTTTACACACGAACAATGAGAAAGAGAGGTGTTCTCATGTGCTGTACTCCTCTCCTTGCAAGGTGGTTTATTTCGCACCTTCCACAATCTGTTTTGAAGAATGACCAAGGCTTAAGGTGGTCACAACGATTGATGACCCTCACACACTCTGATGTACATTGGTGTTCTCGGTCCAAAGAAAATGTCATCATCATCGATCGTTGTGGTGAGTTCCCTAATGTCCCATTACTTGGCATTAGGGGAGGCATTACCTACAACCCTTGCCTAGCTTTGAGACAATTTGGATATGCACGGAGGGATGGCCCTCATGACATGTTGATTCCTGACCTAGTTTTTGACTTCGACAACGATGCGCAAGGACTTCGCCAAAGATTTATCAGAGCTTGGAGGATGCCTAACAAGGTAGATAGCAAGACACTGGGGCACAAGAACTCCATCCCTCTTGAGCCTTATCTCAAGTGGGTGCGAACCCGGGCCCAGAGTCTATTGATGCCTTACCCTCATATTCTCCCTTTGATTAAAGAGCCCGTTAAGGAAGGAGAGGTTCCCTACACCATCCTATATCTTGACATGCCACCATCATGGGAGGAGATGCAGAAGAGTTGGATCCAACTCAAGGAGGAACAGAATACTTTTGAAGCCAGCTTTTACGCCAGTGAGAAGAAGGTTTTGGAGCTTACCCGCCGACTTCACGAGGAAGAGACCCTCAACACCTACATCGCACCAAAGAGGATGCGCAACGTCTTTTTTCCTTAAGAAGTTTTTGTAATATTTTGCCCATGGGGCATTTATGTACTGACAAAATTTCTTCTTATTAATATGACGTGTGTTCTTCTTGTTTGCAACAATTTTGAATTTTTAAACCCTTGAATGCATTGCATGAATAAACATATCATTCATCATGTGCATAAGCAGGTCTCCACACCAGGTTTCCTTATCTTTCTGCTGTTTATTTCAGTAAGATGGATCTCGAACAGACGGTCAAAAATCTGCAGTCACAAAACTCACAGTTTCAACAACTCCTAATGACCTTGGCAAAGGGTCAGGAGGATCTAAAGGCACTGCTTGGGAACAAAGAGCAAGAAAAGGTGAAAAAGAAGAAGAAAAGGGTGGGGGTAGCTACCCTGGGAAGAAGGTTTGAGAATGAAGCCAGAAGAGTTCTTGAATTTCCCTCCGCATCTGAAGAGGAAACCAGTAAAGGAAAAGGGGTTGCACTACCTTCTGAATCCGAGGCTGAAGAGGAAGAGGCTGAAGAAGATGAAGACTACTCAGAGCAACAATACCCGCCAGCGGACGACAAATACAAAAACTTGGAGGATAGGCTGGCAGCTATGGGGCTGCAAAGGGTTCCCGGGTTAGATTTTGAAGATTTGGGATTAATTGCTGGAATTGTGATCCCTCCAAAGTTTAAAGTGCCAATTTTTGCAAAGTATGACGGGCTGTCTTGCCCGAAGATTCACCTAAGGTCGTATGTCCGAAGAATTCAACCTCATACATCTGACAGAAATCTTTGGGTACACTTTTTTTAGGACAGTTTGTCCGGTACACAACTAGAATGGTTTTACCAGCTTGAGAGGTCAGAAGTGCATAACTGGGAAGACTTGTCAGTTGCCTTTTATCGCCAGTATCAATATAACTCTGACTTGGCGCCAACCCGTACTCAGCTACAGAGTATAGGAATGGCCTCAAATGAAGGATTCAAGGAATATGCCCAGAAATGGCGCGACTTAGCCGGAAGAGTGCAGCCACCTCTTTCTGATAGAGAACTAGTTGATATGTTCCTGGGGACACTATCTGGCCCATTCTTCAACCATTTGATCGGGAGCTCTTCCGCAGGGTTTACTGAATTAATTCTAACTAGCGAACGGGTGGAAGCCGGTATTAAGAATGGGAAGATTCAAAAGGATGCCTCTGCATCTACAACTGTTAAGAAATCATTTTCGGCTAAGAAGGAAACGGTTGTTGTATACTCTCAGAGAGGAGTGGGAAGAACTGGGCGCCGGCCGACTGTAGGGGCCGTGACGATCCAAAATTCATCAAATGATCAACCTCGTGACAATCAGCCCAGACCAAATCAGCAACGGGTAGAGCGGCCACAACGACAATTCACCCGCATCAATATGACACCTGCGCAAGTTCTTCCCCATTTGTTGAAGTTGAATCTGACTAGTTTAAAAGAGCCACCGAAAAACCATAACACCACATCTCCATACTATCATGCCAATGCCAAATGCGCCTACCATTCTGATAGCGCCAGACATGACACCAACAATTGTTGGGCGCTAAAGAATAAAATTCAAGACATGATAGATGCAAAAGAGGTTGAGTTCGATGCTCCAGAGAAGCCAAACGTAATATCCGCTCCAATGCCGAAGCATGGTCGCAATGTCCATGTTATTGAAGAAGATCTGTATGTTTCTGATGTTGATGACCTGATGACTCCGCTGTTGACGATCAAGTTAAATCTGTTAAAGGCTGTGATTTTCCCAGGATGTAAAGAAGATTGCTACTGTTGTTCCTCTCTACCAATCGACTGTCCACTGCTGAAGAAAGGCATCCAAGGCCTGATGGGCAGTCAACAAATTCTTTTTGAAAAGATTCCTGCTATTCCAACCCCTGTTGAAGATGTTTCAATAATCACCATTTCCACCAATCTTTCCAAGGCCGTCAAAAATCCTGTTAAGATTACATCCTCTACAAAGATTGTTCCCTTGAAAATAACTATGCCTGGGCCCGTCCCCTACATTTCTGACAAATCAATACCATGGAATTACGGTGGAGAAATCTACTACCATGGTGTTAAACAAGTTGAGATAACCGAGGAAAGCTCTGATGAAGAAGATGCCGACATTGGAAACATTGCTGGTACAAGTAAGATTACCCGAAGTGGGAGAATATTTTCTCCAGAGATTGCCCCTCCAAAGGAAATCTTTGGACCCTCAGTTGCTACCAAAGTTACTCCTGCACCAATAAAACTTTCCGCAAGAACCCCGTTGATTGAAGAAGCTGTTATTCCTGTGGTTGTCCCTCCTACTTCTGCTGATAAGGGGAAAGGGATCCAAGATGAGCTCGTCAGGATGAGGGCTCAACCTTTGGTCATCCTCGAAACCTCTAAGAAAGAAATGGAGGAGATTCTGAAGATAATTAGGAAGAGTGATTATGATGTGGTAGAGCAACTGGGGCAAACCCCCTCGAAGATATCCATGCTAGCTTTGCTGCTTTGTTCTGAGGCTCATGCCAAAGCATTGATAAGATTTTTAAAGACAGCCCATGTGCCCCAGGAAATCTCAGCTGATCAATTCCAGGATTGTGTAGCCAGCCTTACTGCAGACAACGATCTGGGTTTCTCTGATGCTGACCTGACTCCGAAAGGAAGAAAGCACAATGACGCATTGCATGTGTCAGTTGAGTGCAGAGAAACTACTCTGGCCCATGTTTTGGTCGACATTGGCTCTTCTCTGAACGTGCTGCCTAAGAAAGCTCTGGATCGATTAGATTGTGAAGGCTTGGAGCTGAAACCAAGTAATATCATTGTCAGGGCCTTTGACGGGTCTAAAAGAACGGTACATGGGGAGGTCGACATCCCTATCAAGGCGGGCACTGAAGTATTCCACTCAACTTTCTATGTGATGGACATCCGTCCGTCATACTCCTGCTTGCTAGGAAGGCCATGGATACATAATGTTGGCGCAGTCACTTCCTCCCTGCATGAGATGCTGAAATACCCTATCAAAGGAAAGATCATAACCGTGCACGGTGAAGAGGAATATATGATCAGCCACCTGAACTCCTTTCGGTATGTAGAGGTGGAGGGTGAATTCATTGAAACACCATTCCAGCACTTTGAGGAAGCCTCTCCTGAGGTGGCAGTAGCAAAAGCGGTAGCTGAAGTACCCAAGAAAGTGGCCAGGATGGCATCTCTAAAAGACGTGAAGGCTGCGATGAAGGAAGGGAAGAGCTCAACATGGGGGCAGTTGCCTGATATTCCTCACAAAACAGACAAGTTTGGTTTAGGATTCACTGCTGCGGGGCAAAAAGCTATGCGCCGCTCAAAAGTTGAAAGAACACCCATCAAGATTTCTCCTTATGGAATCAATGCTTTGGAAGGTGAAGACGAAGAGGCCAACATTGAAGATTGGATCTTCCAAACCATCGAAGGGGGACTACACAACTGGGAGGCGAAAGACTTCGTCCCCATTAATTTTATTAATTAGTAATTATCTGTCAAACATTTCCTGTTGGTCTGTAATAATTACTTTTAAACAATCTGCACACTACTTTTTCACCTCATGCCTTGCCCGGGGCATGTAGGTCCATTTGTAAGGATTTTGGTTATCTTCATATTCATATGCCATGTTTAATGATTCATTGGACGTTTTTCATTGATAAACTATTGTGTTCATTTTCTTTCCTTTTGCATTTTTTATTTGTTTAAGGATGGCTATCCCTTACACACACCCACACTCACAAATGCATGTACCCATCCACTCCGGATTCTATGGGTGACTATTCTGCTATGTCCTTCAATAACTCTGAAGATCTGGTCAATCAGGCTGAGTATGAAGCTGACGAAGATTGTGAAGTACCAAGAGAGCTAGCCAGACTTTTACAACAAGAAGAGAGGGCCATCTCGCCTCACGAAGAGTTGTTGGAAACTATCAACTTAGGAACAGAGGAAGACCGGAGAGAAATACAAGTGGGTGCCAATCTGGAACCAAGTGTCAAGGAGCGTTTGATACAGCTGTTGAATGAATATGTTGAAATCTTCGCCTGGTCTTATGAAGACATGCCAGGTTTAGACACAGATATTATGGTTCACCGTCTCCCTACAAGAGAGGATTGTCCACCGATCAAGCAAAAAGTCCGTCGAATGAGGCCCGACATGTCTGAGAAGATTAAAGCAGAAGTAATGAAGCAATTCAACGCTGGCTTTCTGGCTGTTACATCCTATCCACAATGGGTTGCTAACATTGTGCCAGTACCTAAAAAAGACGGCAAGGTCAGGATGTGTGTAGACTATCGGGACTTGAATAAGGCCATCCCTAAAGATGATTTTCCGCTACCGCATATTGACATTTTGATCGACAACACGGCTCAGCACAAGGTGTTTTCCTTCATGGACGGATTCTCGGGCTACAACCAAATCAAAATGGCCCCCGAGGACATGGAGAAAACAACCTTTGTTACACAATGGGGTACCTTCTGTTACAAGGTGATGTCGTTCGGGCTGAAGAACGCAGGGGAAACTTATCAGCGCGCCATGGTAGCTTTATTTCATGATATGATACATCATGAGACCGAAGTTTACGTAGACGACATGATAGCTCGATCACAAACAGAGGAGGAACACCTTGAGCATTTGCAGAAGCTGTTTTCCAGATTGAAGGAATATAAACTCAGGCTGAATCCAAGTAAGTGCACCTTTGGAGTCAGGTCTGGTAAACTTCTAGGATTTATTGTCAGCAACAAGGGCATCGAGGTCGATCCAGCGAAAGTGAAATCAATACAAGAAATGCCTGCTCCCCGTACTGAAAAGGAGGTTAGAGGATTCTTGGGGCGCCTGAACTATATTGCCAGATTCGTCTCTCATCTAACGTCTACCTGTGAGCCAATTTTCAAGTTGTTGAAGAAAGATCAGGTAGTCGAATGGAACGACGATTGCCAAGCTGCTTTTGATAAGATCAAGGAGTACTTGCTAGAACCTCCTATTCTGATGCCACCCGTCGAAGGAAGGCCACTAATCATGTATCTGACTGTTTTGGACAACTCAATGGGATGTGTACTGGGCCAGCATGACGAGTCTGGTCAAAAAGAGCATGCCATTTATTACCTTAGCAAAAAGTTTACCGACTGTGAGACTCGCTACTCACTGCTTGAGAAAACTTGTTGCGCTTTGGTATGGGCTGCTCGCCGACTAAGGCAGTATATGCTGACTCATACCATCTTGCTGATTTACAAAATGGATCCTATCAAGTATATCTTCGAGAAGCCTGCTTTATCTGGAAGAATAGCTAGATGGAAAATGATCCTAACTGAGTATGACATCCAGTATACTACCCAAAAAGCTATAAAAGGGAGTGTACTAGCTGATCATCTAGCTCATCAAGCTATCGAAGATTAAAAACCCATGAGATTTGACTTCCCAGGCGAGGACATCATGAATTTGGACAACATTGAAGGTAACGGACCGTATGACGGACCTGAAAATGGATCCCGATGGACCCTGTACTTTGATGGTGCTTCAAATGCACTTGGAAACGGTATCGGTGCGGTACTCATTTCCCCGGAAGGTTGCCACACACCTTTCACGGCCCAACTTTGCTTCAGCTGTACCAACAATATGGCTGAATATGAAGCTTGCATCTTTGGTCTCAAGGCTGCTATTGACCTGGGGATCAAATCCTTGATCGTATTTGGGGACTCGGCTTTGGTTATCAGTCAAATCAAAGGAGAGTGGGATACCAAACATCCTAATCTTATCCCATACAAAGAACATGTCCTGACATTGTTGCCTCATTTCGAGCAAATCACCTTCGAGCATTTCCCGCGAGAAGAGAATCAGCTAGCAGATGCTCTGGCTACAATGTCTTCCATGTTTAAACTCAACTGGGATAACGAGGCTCCCCAAATCACCATCGAGCGAATGGATGAACCTGCGCATTGTCATGAGATTAATACCGAAGAAGTAGTGGAACAACCCTGGTTTCACGAAATCATAAGGTATCTCCAGATTATGGAATATCCCGAAGGAGCTTCCGTAAATGACAAGAAATTCCTAAGGAAATTTGCTGCCAAGTTCTTCCTGAGAAACGACATCCTCTATAAACGCAGCCATGATTGTGTTTTACTCCGACGTGTGGACAAAGCTGAGGCAGAGTTGATCATGACTGAGATACACAGCGGTACATTTGGCACCCACTTGAGCGGACATACAATGGCTAAGAAGATTCTAAGGGCATGCTATTACTGGTCTACCATGGAAGCAGATTGCCATCAACATTCCCGTACTTGCCACAAATGTCAAGTCTATGCTGACAAGATTCATATTCCTCCCGTTCCCCTCAATGTTCTGACAGCTCCTTGGCCATTTGCAATGTGGGGCATTGACATGATTGGAGAGATCAAGCCCACAACATCCAATGGACATCGCTTCATCCTGGTTGCTATTGATTATTTCACCAAATGGGTCGAAGCATCTTCCTTCGCCTCTGTTACTAAAAATGTGGTTGCCCGCTTCATCAAGCAGAACCTCATATGCTGGTATGGTGTCCCCGACAGGATCATCACAGACAACGGTACAAATCTGAATAATACTATGATCACCGCTCTATGCGTACATTTCAAGATTTATCATCACAATTCATCTCCCTATCGGCCGAAGATGAACAGTGTTGTTGAAGCTGCGAACAAAAACATTAAGAAGATCATTCAGAAAATGACAGTCACCTATAAAGAATGGCATGAGATGTTACCGTTTGCTCTGCACGGATACCGTACCACGACACATACTTCAACCGGGGCAACCCCATTTTCTTTGGTATATGGCATGGAAGCTGTCCTACCCATGGAAGTTCAGATTCCTTCCTTAAGGATTATGAAGGACGCAGGTTTAAATGAAGACCATTGGATTCAGACCCGACTTGATCAACTCAATTTGATCGACAAAAGCGACTCGCTGCTGTTTGCCATGGTCAGACGTATCAAAAACGGATGATCAAGGCTTTCAACAAGAAAGTCAGACGTCAAGTATATCAAGTCGGAGACCTCGTAATCAAGCGGATTATCTTGCCGCAAAGTGATCCCAGGGGAAAATGGACTCCTACTTACGAAGGACCATTTGTAATCAAGAGCATATTTTCTGGTGGTGCAATGATTCTTACCACCATGGACGACGACGATTTTCCGCACCCTGCGAACGCAGACATAGTCAAAAGATACTACGCATAAAACAACCCGACAAGTCGAAAACCCGAAAGGGCGGCTTGGGCAAAAAAGGGCATCCTGGTGAACCGAAAACCCGAAAGGGCGGTTCAGGAAAAAATCAGGGATAAAACAAAAAAATCTGTACACCCGGAAAGTCGAAAACCCGAAAGGGCGGCTTGGGCAAAAATGGGTTTCCCGGTGGATCGAAAACCCGAAAGGGCGATTCAGGCAAAAGTTAGGGAATTAGAGCGTATGACTATGTCTCGTCGGATCACTTTAAGGACAATCTCTTCATCAACCAGCTCCAAGCTTCTGATCAATCCAGTCACCGGCAGACGAAGCATTGAATGAACAGATATTCAGAGTTGTGAAGGCTATAGCAGAATGGGGATCCCATGGAATTGTTTCACATAGCCATCTTTCTTTTGTATACATTTTTCAATTTTACGACGACGTCCTCTTACTAGGATGCCTGTTTCCTTTGTACAAAGATACTCATAGAAAGTTAATACAAATACTTTTCCAAATACAGAAATTTGCTTTGCCTTCCTTTTGCTCTTCTACACTTATGTTTTATTTGAGAAACGTCCAATGTTTTGTTAAATAGGCATATGCATTTGAACATAATCATTTTCTTACAAATCAGGAAAAGATGATTACTGATGGGTTGAAAGTACAGATTGGCATCTTGATGCCCTCTCAGAAGGAATCCCCGGTAGATTTAAACTCCAAATTCCTCAATCCAGAACTTAGTTCCCCAAGCAGAGTTAAACTTTAGGATCCTCAGCAGAGCGGAAGCTTTCTCAAAACTGATTTCCCCAGCCAGAGAGCCTTCCAGAATTCAATTCCCCTCAGAGTTAAGTTTCAGTATCCGCAGTGGAGCCTTAAAAATCTGAAAATCCAATCCCCAGCGGAGCTAAAAATTCCAACTATCAATCCCCAGCGAAACCAAACTAGTGAACCTTCTCCCCACAGAGATACTTCCCACCAAACTGAAGATTCTCAGTCATGCCTCTCTAGCATAAGTCTACCAGATTCTGGACTCCCCAGTAAGAGATCATCAGAAATTCTCATTCCCCGCAAGTCACCAAGGAATTCCAATTCCCCGCAGTGGTCCTAAGATCCCTCAACAATTGAAGATCTTGCATTCCCCAAGCAGAATGAAGACTCTCATTCTCAGTTCCTCACAGGATATTCAGATATTCCCCAGTGAAGGTCTCCTCAAGACAGGAGTCCCCAGTAGATTGGCATACAGCCCAAGCTCCTGTTTCTCCAGCAGTAGTCAACAAGGATGTCTCATCCTCAGCGATCAAAATTCTTGCAATCCCCGCAGCAGTCAAGGATTCACTTTCCCCGACAACAGTCAAGATTCTATTATCTCCATCCATCGAGGATTCATCTATCCTCAGCAAGACAACTCTTCAGCTTACACGCGCATTCATTTACATTCATATCATAAACATTAATATAACATATATATTGCATCATACATATCATGCAACATAACTTTGTGTTTTAGCTAACATTTCATCCTTTTCAGGATAAGATTAAAAGGCTATCATTAACAATTATTCAGATGCAGTATGGATACACCCCAGACACGGAGGTCATTCTATCGCTCATTCAGAATTTATTCAGATACAGTATGGATACACCCCAGATACGGTGGTCATTCTATCACTCATTCAGAATTTATTCAGATACAATATGGATACACCCCAGACACGGCGGTCATTCTATTACTCATTCAGAATTTATTCAGATACAGTATGGATACACCCCAGACACGGCGGTCATTCTATCGCTCATTCAGAATTTATTCAGATACAGTATGTATACACCCCATACACGGTGGTCATTCTATCACTCATTCAGAATTTCAAGTCAGATACAGTACAGATACACCCCAGACACGGAGGTCATTCTACTACTCATTCAGACTACAGCGATCAGATACAGACTAGATACGCTCCAGACACGGCAGCCATTATATCTCTCATTCAGATTCACTTATCCACCTCAAGGTTCAATGCATTCCAAGCACGGATACCATTCTGACCCTTACCACAACAGTTTGATTATCCCCAGTGCGTTCGCCACGGAAGTCATTCTGTCATTTATTTAGATCCAGTTATAGTTTCAGATACACTTCAAACACGGAAGTCATTCTATTACTCATACGGGTCTCAATCCCAGTTACAGTTTCAGATACACTCCAGACACGGAGGTCATTCTGCTACTCATACAACTTTCAACTTCAGATACAGTCCAGATACGCTCCAGACACGGTTGCCATTCTTTCACTCATTCATAATTTGTCCCCAGCACGCAGTTGCTCCATACAGATATTTCTCTGTTACCCAGATACAATACAGATACACTCCAGACACGGCCGTCATTCTGATATTCATTCTACCTTCAAACTCAGTTCCAGCTCAGATACGCCCCAGACACAGAGGCCATTCTTTTGCTCGTACAAACTCAGATATAGTTCAAATGCATTCCAGGCACGGATACCATTTTGACCCTTATTTTTCTGACCTATCACATTACAGTTCAACAAACATTTCAGATGGCATCTCTAAGCCCATTCCTGTATCCATTATTTTGGCAAGTGAAAATTTAAGGGCACTCTAGTGTCCAATCTCCTTTTACCTTCGAGCCACGAAAGGCGAATCTGCCAATCTAACTCTTCAGGTGCAAGAAGATTGAACAGGGGCAACTGTTGTACCCCAAAATTTTCCCTCTCTTTCTTCAGGAAATCATCTTGGAATCTCAGAGTCCCTCTGAAAAAAATCCATATCCTAAATTATCATTTCTTCCCAAGCAAACCATTTACAAGAACAAAATGATCACACAAGCTCTAAAGGCAACACTTTTATCTTGGAAAAAATTAAATTCTAAACATTTGTAATTTTTCTCTAAAAATGGGTGTTTAAGAAGAAGATAGCGCTTCAGAACTTCTGGACCAAACTCCAGATAGAAACGTTCAGAAGTTGCTAGCTTGGCTCAACGCAATCAGAAGTTGGCTCTTCAGCAGCTACGTCAACTCAGTTAGAAGTTGCAAACGTGGTTCAACACGTAAGCCTCAAACAGAACATAGCTCTTTCAGCAATTACGCAAGTTCAGCCAGAGTTTGCTAAAGGAATGCAAAGGAAGCAAGGAAGTCTGAAGGCTCCTTCAGAACATGCTGAAATCAGAAGATAAAAGGGTCAGAAGAGTGGGTGTTACACTGATACAGAATCTCTAAGTCCAGGACTTCCAGAAGCAAATCCAAGGAATGTGTCAGAAAGTCAGGAGAATCTCCAAAATTTGCTAAAACAACAAGAGGCCAAGACCAGAGCATGGTTTACGTTGTTTTTGGTAAAGCAGAACTGTTGGTTCAAGTTTATTTCCTATTACCAGAATATTGGTGTTGATAAGTCTCATCACCATTTAATGCTCATTAATGCTCCCAACCACTCCTGAACATTCATCCAAGTAGTCCTTTCACGTGTGGCTTGGTAAATGCCTTTATGCAGGTTTAGGCATGGGTCTACGCGCCACCGTCCACCTAGAGGTCACTTCTCCCCAATCCATGCCTGCTGTTCCAGCCTAGGCTGAAAGGCTATCTGTTATCACAACTTCCCAGGAAGTTCTTTCAAAGAACAATTCAACCTCTGTTGGCGCCTTTAATGTTCAAGAAGCCACAAGAGTTTGGCCTATAAATAGAGCACCATTGTCCACTGAAAAAGGGTCCAAAAACCAGAAAAATTGATAGAAGAGAAACAGAAATTTTTAGCAAGAAAGTGCTGTGAAACTCTGCCAAAATCTCCAGTGTTTCATAACTTTGAACTTCTTACCTTCAAACTTCATTAATACCCAGTTTTCTTTGTGACTAAAGAACACACTTTCAGCCTCTGACCACACATACACGTACACCTTCATCTACCCCTTTCAAAAAAGAACCTGTCCAGAACACCATCAGAGCCAAAAGCTAGCTCTCATTCACAAACTTTTCCAACAGCCAGGTAAGCACCTGCTGACCTTCATCACGCTGCTAAGCATCATCAGCTTTGCATGCTCAAATAAACATAATGTAAACATCATGTTGCTGTTGTTTTTGTTCTGAGGATTTTCATACCTCAGAACGTTTAGATAGGAAGTGAGTCAGCATAAAACCTGCCTGAGACCTTGTTGGTTCTGTCCCCTGAAACACTTTGACATTTGATGAAGCTATTCCAAATATGTTTTCTGTTTTGCGGAAAAATAACAAAGTTGCAGATGTTCTGATTAGCACAGGGAGAAGCCCAGTGCTGACTTTGACGTTAGCACATCTGAAGCCTGTTTTGCTGTCAATAATATCAGAACTTCTGTGAATTATTGTATTTCCAGCAGGATCAGAACTTCTGACTTCCCCACTAACAAACTTTTGTCTTGCAGCGCATGGGGGTCAGAACTTCTGATCTCCCCACTAACAGGTTTCTGTTTTGCAGGTGCAAGAGTCAGAAGTTCTAACTCATACAGTTTAACCAAAAGGTTGATCATCTGGCAGCGGGCATGAGTCAGAACTTCTGATGACCTCTCAGCAGCGCGCTGGCTCCCTCTCTCTTTCTCTCTAAATTGTTTTTGTTATTTTCTTTTCTTATCTATTTTTCTCGTTGAACCACCCCATGTACAAATATGTATCCCCACCCCCTAATTGCTGTAATAGCGTAGGATTTTATATTTCTGCTTTTTATTGCCTTCAAATATAAATGCTAGTAATTAGGATGTGTATGGCAAGATAAAATCAATGAAATAGAAAATCCTAATTCAAAGATAAACTCTTGTATGCAATAAAACAAACTTGCACACAAACACCCCTAGGGTTACATCCACTTGTTGCCTTCAAAAATAAGCCATGTTACGCATGCAAAGTATCTTGGTAAAACAAACAAAATAAAAAGATCATAGTCCCTCGATAACGCTATCCAAAGTTGCCTTACAAAAATGATCTTAGTCCCTCAAAATAAATGCTAAGATACTTTGCAAAATTGCTATCATGGTCTATACGATGACCCGCGCCTGTCCCGTTTAATCCTAACACAAGGTTGTTCACCAAATACAATGGTGAAACAACACTGTTAAAAGGGTTAAAAACATAAGAAAGATCTTTGAGTAAAATAGGGTAGACAAGTCTTAGTTACTTGATCAAAAATCTTGCAAAACATCCTTGCTATTTTTCAAAACACACTCCACAACACAATTTCAAAACAACTTTCAAAATGTTGAAAACCTTTCAAAAGGACAAACACCTTTGTATACATTCAAACAAGAATCATTACAAAGGTTGCCACAATGATGGCCTCTTTTCAAAACATCTTTCAAAATCACACACAAAGCACCATTTCAAACAAATTGAAAATGCAAGTGATCTAAGCAAGTAACTAAGAGCCCATGGATAACCATGGATAGAAAGGGTGCTAATACCTTCCCTTTCTATAATCTACTCCCCGAACCCAAGAAAACATCTCAAAGGTTTTTCCTGTGCTTTTTAACCTTTCCTTTAGGATAAAATAAAAAGTCGGTGGCGACTCTTGCTAAACTGAAACATTTGCGAAAACAAACGCAAAACCTCAAGTCAGTTCTCCCACCGTATCACAATTGTCATCTTGTAGGTGATTGCACAATTGCATGTACCTTATCATCTCCTTGCACAGAGGATCAAAACTAGGGTTTGGAATTTAATCAGGGAGTCTTTGATTTTTTGGGCAATACTGGATCCCATGTTTCTCTACATGAGCATCTATGATTGGAAATTTGATCATCAATTTAGGTTTGAAATGGCTCAATTGACAGAAGGGAACTTTTGGTCAACTATCAATTCAATGTCCCTATTTTCATATTTCATGGTCAATGGTGGCATAAAATCAAGTTTGAAGTGTGAATTGGAGATAACTTGTCAATAAAGTTATTTGGAGTTTTGAATTTTTCTAAGTGTTCATAATACTGAGTTTTGATTGGTCATAACTTTTTCAACTTTTATTTAAAATGTACAAGCTTTACATGCCTAAAAAGAGGAAACAAAATCCTTAAAATTTGAATTAGAGGCCTCAAGTCCAAAAAATAAAAGGAGAAAAAGTTATGGAGCTTGGAAGTTTTGGACACTTAGTGAAATTTCTCAAATATGCACAAAAATTTGATTCCTTCATGATTATTTTTGAAAGTCCATTTGAGCTCAAATCAAAAAGTTGGCAACATGAATGTTGAAGTATGAAATGTGCTTTTCATTTTTGGTTCAAGAATCATTTCAAATGGTCAAGTGTAGAGAGAGATATGTTGCTTACGATTTGGCATCTGGAAATGGCATTTTTCCCAGCCACGCGCGCGTTAAGCTAAGCCTTTTATCAAACAGTTTGTGGGCATGCCTTCACCATTGATTTTCTCCTTGAAATTTTCATAATTTTGAAAAATGTCCAACATCAAAATCAAGCCCTAAATATGAGGAACAAATTTGCTTCAGAAAGTTTCTCAAAATAATCCTTACATTTTGAGATATAATCATGGGAAGATGGTCCCATGCAAGCTGAATTTCTGTCCAACACAAGGCATGTCACGCGTGCGTGAAGTCAAGCATTCCAGCAAACACTTGATATGCATACACTCATGGCTATTTATCTCATTGATTCAAGCTTTGTTTTAAAAAAAATTGAATATGAAAGTTGAAGTATGTAATGCTCTCTCCATTTTTTTTTCAAACTTTGTCATTTTTCATGCATTGTGGAGAGAGATATAAGGAGTTAAAGATAGGATCATGATTTTTGAAAATTTGCATGAAAATGCATGGGATGGCACGATGTTGTTTTCAAGCCACAACAAAATTCCAACTCAGCATTCACATGCTTTGTGCATTTACCCCAAAACGCAAGCCTTATATCATTTTTTAAACATAAAACGTGAAACACACCTCACCACCTCACTCTCATTTTCATTTTTCTCATTTCTACCCTTTTTTTTCATTTTATCATTCTATAAAAGCCAAGCTTGTTTCAATTGAAAGGTTGGACAGAAAATCATAAGCAAGCTATCTCTCTCTTTCTCTCTCACACGAAGCCTCTCCACCTTTGCAAAGTTCTGAATTACATCTCTCTCTTTGAATCTCAAGCAAGTTGCATCCATTTTTGTCAAAGCTTCCTCCATTTTCAAAGCTTCCTTCGCATCTCTCTCTACTCATCATCCCTGAATCTTCAAAGCGAGCTTCTCTGAAGTGCTTACTCTTTATTTGAGCTCAAGCATCAACAAATTCACTTCAAGGTACATAATCCACAATTTCTTACTCTTGACGGCAACTTGCATTTTGTTTAAATCCATAAACCTTTTAAAAAATCCAAGAGTATATTCATTTTCCTTTCATTTTTGTGATGAATTTTCGTTTTTGGATCGTTTAATTTGGTGGAGAATTGAAGGAGATATGTGAGTTTGAAATCTGTTTGATAAATTGTCCAAATCAAAACCGTGTTCATGCATCAATTTTCGCAAGCGTTTTTCTCACTCATCAATGCATCATTTCATGAAGTTTTTTATTCCCTCGTGTTCTACTAATTTCTATCTTGAATTTTGATGTTTGAATTTTTTATTTTCATCAAGAAACGCGTGAGTTATTGTGATATGAACATTTGGTTTAAAAACTGGAAAGAATAGAGAAGGGTTGTGTTTGGCAGGGGTGAGTATGTGGCTGATTTCTATTGAACACCTTCTTGATTCTTTTTATAGCACATTTGGATAAAGGTAGGTGTAATAAGCCTTTGCAATTTTAAATTTTCTTTGTTTTCTCAAATTTTCTTTTAATATTTTCCTCACTTCAAAAATTATCATAAAAATATTTAAAACTCTAACTCATATATTTTGATTTTTTGATTTTTATTTCATTTTTTTATTATTTTTCTTTATTAAATAAATTCATGTAGATAATTAGGGTTTTAATATTCTTTTTAAGTTTAGAAATTTTATTTTTCTACTTTTACTAAATCAAAAATTATAAAATAAATATTTTCTAGCATCTGTCTGAGTTTACTTCTTGAAAATAATTTTTATCCAATTTTATAAAATTCGTGAGTTTCAAATTAAATCATTTGTTGGAAATATCATCTTTTCTTTGTCTTTTTTAAATTAATTATGTAAATAATTTTCATTTAACTTTTTCTTTTGGGATAAAATTCAACAAAAATATACTTTCTGATCCTTAGAATTTTCTTGACATTTAGGTTATCTTGCATCAAATTTATTTGAACTTTATATCAAATTGATTAATTTTGAACTTAATTTCCTTTTCTAGGGTTTTTGTTTGATCATTCACACTAATTGATTAAAATTTCTAACTTCCCCTGCCTATAAAATCAAAGATGAAGTTATTTAGAGTGATTGAATAAGTTGAGGTCATAAAAATCATTTTTCTGGAATTTTAAAATATGATTTCATATTTTTCACAAATTGTTTCCAAAACAATCTAGTTTAAGCCTTTTACTTGCTAGTTTCAAAGTTTGCATTTCTAAATCAAATTTCCACCTCAATCCATGAACTCTAAATTTTATTTGACTTTTGTAGAACTTTAGGAAGTTAGGATTTTATTTTCATAATTTTACAAGTTATTTTCACATTTTAAAACAAATTTTTTACTTAAGTTTGCATTTGGGGTTTTACTTTTGATTAAGGCTTGTAATTAAGAACCCTTGTATATAATTCTTGTTTAATTCTTGGAATGGAATATGATACTGACTTGAAGCTTATTTTAGGACAAATTCCTCAACATCATTGGATATTGGGTGTTGATAGGTTGAAAAATCTGATCCATCAAGAAGGATGAATGATATTGATGATATTTGAAACTAAATTTAATCTAATATCTCCCTTCCCTCTTCATCTTATCCCATTCTTACTTGTACTAAATGTTATTAGATAATGATTTACATATAATTTCTCTAAACATATGGTACATAGATTGCTATTTACCGGTCTCAAAATAGGTGCGACTTCTATATAAGTCCACTTACGATTGCTTAACATAGCGCTAAATTTTGTCCCGATTCGAGAAATGATCATTTGTGGCCCAAACCCATGTTTGTAAGCCCAAGTATGTTAATTTTAATCCTTTGATGCAATAACCTTGAGATTTATTGTTAGGAGGCTTTGGTCTTATCAATCCTCTAATGAATCTTCATAAGCTTTGGTCAAAGTGAATCACTTAAACAACATTGATCATTTATTGTTGCCTTGAGAATTTTAAATGAATGATATACTTGACAAAAAGCAAATGAAACTTGTTATTCAGAGGCTTTTGTTTTATCAATCCTCTAATGAGTTTCAAATGCAAGTTTCAAGATGGTCATTCAACTAACCTCTAATTCCTAACAATTAACTTTATTTTGTTCTTTTACCTTATGCTCTTTACTTTAAGATTAGTTATTTTAGAATTTACATTTCATGCTATTTTCATCTTTTCTCATTTGAGCATTTATATTTTATGTCATTTTTATTCTTGCTCACTTGAGTTTTTCATTTCTTTTTGAAGATACTTAATAATCAACTTGAACCATAAAAAACTTTAATGTAACTTTGACTACTTGGTTACTATCCTTGGCATTATGGAGTGATGATCTTCTTGGACTTAGGATTAGAAGCTTGACCTACTTTGAGACCTTGTGACTTAAACTGTTATTTTGTCTGGAGTTCTTGGGGTTTACCCCAAGACATTGGGTTGTTTTCTTATTTTCTTTGTGTGCAGGTTATTGTGATTACATGCTTTGTCTTTGATCAGGAATCATCTGTATACAACCGTTACTCTACCCAATTTTTGTGAAGACTTAATGCAATTTAAGCTTGGTTTTCTTAAGAGGTTTATTATCTTTGCTTGTGTGGTTTTAAATACAAAGGATGGGAATTCTACATTGACTCATTATGTCAAGTTTTGGCTTCTTGTTGGTTAGACGGTTATTTTCCCTAGCTTTTACCTTATGCTTTAGGATAGTCCCTTCATCTCCTCTCATCTTCTTTAGTTTCAAAAATCTTCTCCCTCCTTTTGAAAAATCTTCTTGTTTTTAAACTTGAACCGCTTTCACAATAACCTTGGACTTAGATCCATGCATTTTCAAAATATTTTCTTAATCAAACTTTAATCAACTTAATAATACCTTGACATTTTTGTGAGAAGACTAAAAGTCAATCAATCTCATTCAAACCATTTTTCCACTTTGGCTTTTTACCTTAAAATTTTCTCAAAAGATTAGACTCTTGTCAATCTTTGTAGTGATGCGAGCTACTATACTTCTAAGATATGTAGTGAAGTGATATATTTTCCACTTGGGTGTTGAGTGAGGCTTTGTTGATTTTAAACTCTAAGCTATATCCTCCACTTTGAGATGACGCAAATTCTCCTTTCTCATAGTTGTGGGTAGTAAGTATGTTCTTCCACTCGGATAAGACGATGATGTCTCGTCTCTTAAAATTAACCAACACACTTGTATTTTAAAATTTTTAAAGGTGAACTACGATTACCCTGATCCCCTATTGCACGGAAGGTGGTACATAGGCATTAAAGGTTCGCAACCGCAGAGGGTGAAAAAATCATAAAAATATACTTCTTTTCTCATCTCCACCATCTATTTTTTATACAACATTTTATAGCCAAAATACACAAATTTTCAAAGAGGTTCCCGCAGAGTACTGTATATGTTTAGGGTGCTAATACCTTCCCTTTGCATAACCAACCCCCGAACTTAGATTCTCTCCCCCTCTCTTTTGGGTTATTCGCTCTTTTCCCATTCCTTTGGAAACAATAAAGCATGGTGGCAATTTTTATTTTGACCTATGCGATTCAAGTCAATCCAATGGCTTAGTCTCAACATTTCTACCGCTATAGAGAAAAATGGCGACTTCACTGGGGACAAAACGACCTATTGTTATTCCATCCCTAAGTGGGTTGAGCCTATCTTTGTTTATTTGTGTATGTTCTATTATCATTTGTATATTATATGTTGTATATATGTTTGTCTGTACTTTTAAGGTTTTCAGGGTGCTTGGTGATTTCTCATAAGTCCTCTACCCAGACTTGGGCAAACTTAAGATAGGACGGGCGGTATAGTCATGTTAACTTTGAGGGAGTAATCCCAAAAAATGAGACATGAGATCCCCCACTCAGTGGAGGCCCCTTTGACTATAGTATCATTTACCGAGTAATCGGGAAGACGTGCTGCTTTCGACCTAGGAGCCTGTTGAAACTGAAGATCATAGAACCTTTAACCCATCATGTCCTTTTAGGTGTAGTGTGGAAGCTACGACAGAGTAATCCGGAAATGTTGGTCACACGATGCTATGCTCGGACGAGTTTTTACCGAGAATATTTCTAATTATTGAGTCAATCGTGACGTTGGTAATATACGAAGGAAGGATATAGACTCTAGGAACCTCTTACAACCTTGTTCGACAGGTGATAAACTTATATATCATACATTATGGATAATACCTTCGACCTCATGCTCATGATGTTAAACCTATGAACCATATGTTTGTGATCTTGTGTGTGATTGTTGCATCATGCATTCATGCACCCATGAGTATCTTCTAAAAACATTTTGTTTCAAAGGACTTAAAAGTTGACTCTTTATGAATATCTCAGGTACTCTTTGACTATGGATTCTAGAAAAAGAAATACTTAAAAGTATAGTTTCAAAGCTCCCAAGATAGATAAGTTGATGAGTCTGATTCCCGAGATCGAGAGTTCTACAAATTTTCGGAGGAAGTATGGGTCCCTCATTTCTCTTATGAAGCTCAGGATGAAGAAGGGTATTCTCTCGACTTTGGTCCAGTTCTATGCTCCAATGTATCGATGCTTTACTTTCCATGATTATTAGTTGATGCCTACATTAGAGGAGTATTCTTATCTGCTGGGTTTACCTATCACCGATCGTGTTCCTTTTACTGGTTTGGAGGGGGAGCTAAAATCTCATGTGATTGCTTCTTTGATCCATTTGGGGAAGTCTGAGGTTGAAACCCACATGACTACCAAAGTAGGGATTAGAGGATTACTTGCTCAGTTCTTATTAGAGAAAGCTCGCTATTTTGCTAGGATGAAGAGTATGGTTGCTTTTGAGGCCATCTTTGCTCTACTTGCTTATGGGTTGTTCTTATTTCCCAATATCAATAAGTTTGTGGATATCAATGCTATCAGGATCTTTATGATTGGGAAAAAAGTTCCTACATTATTGGGTGATGCTTATTACTCTATTCATCTTTGGGATTCTTGCCATTGAAGGATAACCATTTTCTGCACACCTTTGTTGTATCAGTGGTTTATTTCTCACTTACCTAGGTCTGATGCTTTCTGGGATGTCAGGAAGGAACCTCGTTGGGCTCCAAAGATTATGGGCCTCACTCATTCAAATATAAATTGGTATAATTAGGCATATTATGATGTAGAGATTGTCGACAGTTGTGGTAGTTTCCCCAATCCACCTCTTCTTGGTACAAAGGGAGAATTTACTACAATCTTATTCTTGCACGACGACAGCTTGGATATCCAATGAGGGATAATCCAAATAGTATTCATTTGAGTGGTTTCTTACTTAAAGAGGGATAGGTTCATAAGGAAGCTAAAGAGGAGATTACAAAAGCTTGGCGTCATATTCACAGGAAGGGCAGGAAGGACTTGAGACCTAGAGGGGTTGTTTCTTTGGATCCTTATCTTCAGTGGGTATAAGCAAGAGTCATCTAGTTGAAGATGTCGTATTCCCATGAAGTACCCATGTCTGATATGTTTGTGAAGACCACTCATCCCCTATTAGATGATGTGGAAGAGCTTCAACTTGTCTTAGTCAGGATGCAGCAGGATAAGGAAGCATGGAAGAATAAGTGTCAGACTTTAGAAGTCTCCTATCGAGCAGACTTGAAGGAGAAAAATGATCTGATTGAGATTCTCGAGAGTCATGCTATAGAGATGATGGAGAAGCAAGAGGATTTGTTTTCCTCTAGAGCTCCGTCAGGACCCAGTTGCTCACTTCCCGACTCTGGTGATTGGAAAGAGGTCGTAAACAGATATGCAGAAGAGAACAAGCAGTTGAAGGCTCAGATTACAAGACTCACATGTAAGCGTCAGTGTGTGGAGTGATCTTCATCAACTTTGCTTTCTTAGGATTATAGATTTTATCCTATCTCATACTTGGGATTATTGAAACTTTTACCAAAAGTTATAATCCATTTTGAAGTTATTATAATGAGATTTTCAGTATTTCAAATGTGTTAGTACTGTAATATTTGCAAATTATATGTAAACCTTTGAGTTCCTTGAAACATTAATAATAAAATAAATCATGTGCATTTCATATCATGCATCATATTGTACATACTTCTTGCATTTCTGTTCATATCCAGGTGTCTTACTGAGCTTTTTTACCTCATTCAGCAAGATGTCTCATCAGTACGATACTCGGGGCAATTTCAGAAGGAAGATGGATAATCTAGAACAAGAGAATCGCGAGCTACGCGAAGAAGTTTCTGCTCTGAAGGCTGGTATGGCCAATCTCACTGCTTTGATGGAATCATTGGTGGCTGCTCAGAATCAGCCACCACTTGCTCAACCTCAACAGACAACGATTATTTCCGAAGCTCCGATAATTCCTGTTTCTGTTACTCCAGTTACTGTTGTTCAGAACCGTATGCCGCAGGGTTATCCGTGGGGAATGTCAGAGAACTTTATGCCAGAAGGTTATAATCATGATACTCAAGTTGCTCCATTTTCTCAGGTTGATGCCGCTCCTGCACCTCCTGTGGTGCATATTACCCCTACTGCTAGAAATGAGATCCAATATGCTGCACCTCCTCCGGTGAATGTTGTACCATTTGTTAATGACAATGTTTATCGCCCTATTCCTCCACCAAGTGAAATATTGGGTTTCTATGATCGAATGGACAATTTTTAAGATCAGTTTGATAAAATGCAGAAAGAGTTGAAGGCCCTTAGAGGAAAAGAATTGTTTGGGCATAATGTGAATGATCTGTGTTTGGTTCCAAATGTGAAAATACCTGCGAAGTTCAAAGTACCAGGATTTGAGAAGTACAAGGGCAATACTTGTCCTCGTGCTCACTTAGTGATGTATGTGAGAAGGATGTCTACTCACACTGATGATCAACGCCTATTGATTCACTTTTTCCAAGATAGTTTGACTGGTGCAACATTGATATGGTACATGATCCTGGATAGTGCCAATATTCATACTTTCAACGACTTGGGGGAAGCGTTTATTAGACAGTACAAATATAATATGGAAATGGCACCTGACTGTGATCAACTCAGGGCAATGGTCCAGAAGGATAAAGAGTCATTTAAGGAATATGCTCAGAGATGGCGTGAAGTGGCCGCCCAAGTGATTCCTCCAATGGAAGAAAAAGAGATGATGAAGATTTTTCTGAAAACTCTAAGTGCTTTCTATAATGAAAGAATGGTGGCGAGTGTGCCATGTGATTTTACCGAGATGGTGGGTATGGGCGTTCGTTTGGAAGAAGCTGTAAGAGATGGTTGCTTGACAAGAAGGTAAAATTCCAACAGTGTGAAGAAACCATCATACGGGTTTGCTAATAAGAAAGAAGGAGAGACAAATGTTGTTATTCAAGAGAGAAAGGTTAATCCTCCTAGAATAAATCATCAGCAACACCAACAAGTTACTTCGGTAACCCCAGTTATCAATACGACTCCGACCATAGTCGCTTATCAAAGACCAGCCCCTTAAGTAAATCAAGGGCAGAATCAGAGGAGGGAGGCTTTTAACTTTATCCCCATGAGTTATGAAGAGTTACTCCTAACATTGATTCAGAAAAAGTTGGTTCAGACCAGGCCACCCCCTGTTATACCATCACCTTTGCATTGGTATTATAAGGCAGATCAGACGTGTGCTTTTCATCAGGGAGCACTAGGGCATAATGTGGAAAATTGTTATCCTCTGAAATCTGAGGTACAAAAGATGGTGAGATCTGGCCTTTTGTCCTTTAAAGACGTCGGCCCTAACGTAAAATATAATCCTCTTCTAAATCATGGAGGAACAAATGTTTTCAACATGGTTGCTGGTTGTCCAAAGGACTTCCATATTTATGATATCAACTTTGTCAGAGGAGATTTGGTAAAAATGCATGCCGAACTTTGTGAGTTTAGTTACTATACGCATGACCATGCTAGTTGTGGTATCTGCAGTACTGATATACAAGGTTGTGATAAGATAAATGTTGATTTATAAAAAATGATGGATGAAGGCCTCATCCATATAATCAGGCCTAGGGCAGAATATGAGGAAGAAGTAAACATGGTCTTTGGATGTCTGGGAGAGTTTCGGATCTTCGATGTGAACCATATGAATGATGATTTGGTGCAATTGCATGTTACTTTCTGCCACATGGATGGTCAGGTAGAACACCGATATGGATCTTGTTGGGTTTGCTGCAGAGATTCTCGAGGTTGTTCCATTGTGAAAAGAGGTATTCAATTGTTATTAGATAATGGTACCATCAAGGTTTCCGGCCAAAGAGATGATTACAATGTGATTAATGCGATTGAAGATTGCTTGGCTGATACTGAGTTGGATGATGAATATGCTTCTGTGAATGATTTCTTTTCCTCGGACGAAGGTATGTTCTCTAGTGATGATTCTTTAATGACCAAATTTTCTAAAGAAGGGGTGAACGTAATTGTGTCATGTTCCAATGATTCCACCCTTGTTGATATTGAATACTGTAGCAAGCCAATTGTTGCTCCAGTAGTGATTTGCTTTCCGGGTCCTATTCCTTACAAATCAGACAAAGTTGTATCGTACAAGTACAATGCTACAATTCTGGAGGATGGTGTGGAAGTTCCCATCTAGCCTTTGTCTAATGTCTAGAATATTGCTGAGGCCAGTAGAGTGACCTGCAGTGGTCGTGTGTTTGTGCCTGTTATTCGAGGAAATGCTAGTGCTGATAAGAAGGTTGTTGAAAGTGTTGAAAATAAGAAAGCAGTAGGGGAGTCCAGTGGTGCTACCCTGGAGAAAGATGTGGATGATATATTTAAGATTATCAAAATGAGCGACTATAGGATCGTAGATCATTTGTTGCAAACTCCTTCAAAAATATTTATTCTGGCCTTGCTGATGAATTCTTCTTCCCATAGAGAATCCTTGACGAGGGTGTTGGATCAGGCCTTCGTGGAAAGTGATATGTTGTTGGACCAATTCAGCAGTGTGGTAGGTAATATTACATCTTGTAATAACCTAAACTTCTGTGATGATGAATTGCCTGACGAAGGAACAAATCACAATCTGGCTCTCCATATATCCATGAACTGTAAGAACGATTCATTGTAAAATGTGTTGATTGATAATAGGTCCGCCTTAAATGTCATACCGAGGAGAACGCTGATGAATCTGAAGTATCAAGGAGCTCCCATGCGCCCAAGTGGCATAATCATAAAAGCTTTCGATGGATCAAGGAAGTATGTTATTGGGGAATTGGATCTTCCTATTCACATAGGCCCACACCTTTTTCAGATTACTTTCCAAGTCATGGATATTGTGTCCGCATACAGTTGTTTACTGGAACGACCATGGATACATGAGGCAGGGGTTGTCACTTCAACTCTACACCAAAAGCTGAAGTTTGTGTGTGAAGGAAAAGTGGTTATCATAAATGGAGAGAAAGCATTGTTAATTTCTCATTTATCCTCTTTCAGTGTTGTAGAAGCAGATGAAGCTACTGTTGGAACTCAGTTCCAAGCTTTGTCCGCTGATAACGTAAGGGAGAATGAGAATTATGTGGCTTCATTCAGAGATGCTCAGCAGGTTGTGCGTAATGGCTCTAGTAAGGTATGGGGACAGATTGTTGACCCTACGATGAACAAGAATAGGGATGGTTTTGGATTCTCTACGAAAAATGGTAAAGGCAAGAACTTGAAGCCGAAGTCTAGTTTGGGCAGCTATCAGGATGTTTTCCATAGTGGAGGTTACCTTCATCCAACTGTTTCTAGGATCAATGCTATTGTGGAGGATGAAGAAGAGAAGGAGATGCCGAATTATATGACGCCTGGAGTCAGAGTCCAGAACTGGGTCACTATTGATGTTCCCTCTTGCATCCATGTCTCAAAGTAATTTGTTTTTGTTAATCTTTGCAAAAAGCTTTCACCCCACCCAAGGTGAAAGTTGATATTGTATGGGCTTATCTGTTTGCTTTGGTCATTAAAATCATTAATAAAAGTTGTCTTTATTTTTCAAATTGTGTTTTTATTTCTACTTTTTCTTGGAAAAATGTTAATCAGAAAAAACCCTTTTTGGAATAAATAATAACTGTAAATAAATCTGCATAATCACTTGATATATGTGTCAGTTTCTAAAAACAATCATAAATCATATGTGCAAATTAATTAAAAAACATGTTGAATATAATGACCCTGCACCCTCTGCCAACTTTGAATATCCTGTGAATATGGCTAAAGAAGAAGAATATGATGAAATTCCAGAAGAGGTTTCACGGTTGCTTGAGCGTGAGGAAAGTGCCATTCAGCCGTATAAATAGCCATTAGAGACAACCAATTTGGGTTCAGAGGAAGATCTGAAGGAAGTCAAGATTGGAGCATTTCTACATCCTGATGTGAAGGGCAAGTTGATTGAATTATTGAAAGAGTATGTGGACATCTTTGCTTGGTCTTACCAAGACATGTCGGGTCTAGATATCGATATTGTGGAGCATCATTTGCCGCTGAAGCCAGAGTGCCCGTCAGTCAAGCAGAAACTGCGAAGAACTCACCCAGATATGGCAGTAAAAATTAAAGAAGAAGTCTTAAAGCAGATTAATGCCGATTTTTTTGTGACATTAGTGTACCCTCAATGGATTGCCAATATTGTCCCAGTACCAAAGAAACACAGAAAAGTTTGCATGTGCATTGATTATAGATATTTAAATAAAGCTAGTCCAAAAGATGATTTTCCATTGCCACATATTGATATGTTAGTTGCTAGTACATTAAAATTCAAAGTATTCTCGTTCATGGAAGGATTTTCCGGATATAATCAAATCAGAATGGATCCTGAGGACATGGAAAAAATAACGTTTACCACACCCTGGGGAACATTCTGTTACAGAGTGATGCCCTTCGAGTTGAAGAACGTTGGTGCGACGTACCAGAGGGATATGACAACCTTATTCCATGATCTGATGCACAAGGAAATTGAGGTATATGTTGATGATATGATTTCAAAATCCCAGATTGAAGAAGGGCATGTAGAAGATTTGTTGAAATTTTTTCAGCATTTGAGGAAGTGTCGTCTCCGCTTAAATCCAAATAAATGCACCTTCGATGTTCGATCAGGGAAATTGTTAAGTTTCATTGTCATCCAAAAAGGAATTGAAGTTGACCCTGATGAAGTCAAAGAAATTCAAGAAATTCCAGTGCCAAGAACTGAAAAGCAAGTTAGAGGCTTCCTTGGGCGGTTGAATTATATTTCCAGATTCATTTCCCACATGACTGCGACATGTGAACCAATCTTTAAGTTGTTAAAGAAAGATCAAGGTTATGTATGGACAGATGATTTCCAAAGGGCATTTGAAAGTATTAAAGAGTATCTGCTGGAACCTCATATCTTGCTCCCTCCCGTTAAAGGAAGACCATTGATCATGTATCTAACAGTGTTAGATAATTCTACGGTCTGTATTTTGGGATAACAAGATGAAACAAGGAGGAAGGAATATGCCATCAATCATCTCAGCAAGAAGTTTACTGACTATGAGTCGCAGTATTCTATGCTGGAAAAGATATGTTGTGCTCTAGCCTGGGCGGCAAAGCGGTTGTGGAAGTATATGTTGAATCATACTACTTGGTTAATTTCCAAAATGGATCCAATTAAGTATATTTTTGAAAAGCCTGCTCTTACTGGGAGAATTTCCCGTTGGCATATCTTATTGTCTGAATATGATATTGAATACCGCACTCAGAAGGCTATAAAAAGCAGTGTGCTGGAAGATTATCTTGCTCACCAACCGGTAGATGATTAACAATCTGTTAAGTATGATTTCCCTGATGAGGATGTTATGTTTCTGAAAGTGAAAGATTATGATGAACCTTTGCCTAGGGAAGGTCCTGATCCTGAATCTCGATGGGGTATGGTATTTGATGGAGCTGTGAATGCTTATGGGAAAGGAATTAGTGGTGTGATTATCACTCCTCATGGATCACATATTCCTTTTACTGCAAGGTTGACATTTGATTGTACTAATAATATTGCAGGGTATGAGGCTTGTATCATGGGTCTCGAGGAGGCCATTGATCTCAGAATCAAAGTTATAGATGTATATGGCGATTCAGCTTTGGTGGTAAGTCAAATTAAAGGAGAATGGGATACTCGTCACCCTGGCTTGATCCCTTACAAAGACTATGCTAGAATATTATTACCCTTCTTTAACAAAGTTGAATTCAACCGTATTCCCAGAGATGAAAATCAGATGGCGGATGCTTTGGAAACTCTGGTTTTTATGTATCAAGTAAATACTTGGAATGATGTGCCTCGTATCACATTGTGATATTTGGATAGACCGACTCATGTGCTTGCGGCAGAGGGATTAGCAGATGGAAAACCTTGATATTATGATATCAAGCATTTTCTCTAGACTCAAGAATACTCGGCTGGTGCATCAAATAAAGATAGAAAGACATTGAGAAGGTTGGCAGGCAGCTTTTTCCTCAATGAAAATGTGTTGTACAAAAGAAATTATGACATGGTCTTGCTCAGATGTGTGGATAGACACGAAGCAGACATGTTGATGCATGAAATCCATGAAGGTTCCTTTGTGTTGTACCCCAAAATTTTCCCTCTCATATTCTTCAAGATTTGTCAAGATCAATCTTCAGATGATTCAAAATCTCTCAAAGATTACACAGTCCAATTGCCTCCTAACACAGTCAAAACTAGGGTTTTGGTTCTGGCAAAGAACATGAGGTTTCCAAGGGTCCAAACAAGTCCCACATGCCTATACACATTGTCAAGCATCCATATGTCAAGTCTCAAGACTCACAACATCAAATTGCACAGTCAAAAACCCTAAATGCTTCATAGTCAACTGCAGGGGCAAAATGGTCATTTGACAGTCAAAAGTCAAAAATTTTGGTCAACATCTTATTTTGAAGCCACAAACATCATTTGATCAATTCTTGATCATGATTTCTCAAAGCATGGCTCAAAAAGTCTCAAGATGCAAAAGTTTCTATTTTTGGACAGCTGAAAAGTCAACTGCAAATTGACCAAGGCATAACTTCTTCATGGTTTATCAGAAAAATCCCATCCAAATCTCATGTTGAAGAGAATGACATTTCCTACAAATCATCTTCACACTTCAAGTCCAAGAAATGCTCTCACAAAAAGTTATCAATTTCAACATTATAGGTCATTCTCAAAAGTCAACAAAAAGGCATTTTAAGTCAAAGACCATAACTTGATATTGGTAAATCAAAATGACATGGGACCAAAGGCATTGGTTAGAGGACTTCAATACCTTTCCAAAATGTCCAAGAACATGTTCATAGCTTCAAACTTGAGCAAGATATGCCTTGGAGAAGTTGGGAAATTTTTGGGAATTTTGAAAAGTCAACTTTGCCTCGAACACTTCAAAACTGCTAATGGGCCTCAATTTCTTCCTTGAATCATTACCCAAAGCATATGCACGACCCATTAAGCTCAAAATGATTTATTTTCTTATTTCTAATTAATTAATTGAATTTCTAATCTTATTAATTCATTTAATTAGATTTAAATATGAGGAAAATATCAAATAATGGTTTTAAATCTCTTTTGTGCAGCAAATATGTTCATTATATACAAGAGATTTCGTGCATCAATCAACAAGGCAATATCTTCCACAATTGGCAAGGATTTGCATGAAAAAAGATTGAAACAAGATATGGAAAAATCAAAGATTGAAATCATAAATTCATGGACCTTGGGCTTGTTTTCTTGACCTAATCACGTTCAGATACATATACAAGACTAAACCTAATTGATACACACACGAAAAATTGCTCAGAGAGGCATAACCAAATTGCAACTTTTCATCAAAATTTTGGAATCTGAAATCATATTTGCAGGGCATTCCAAAGCATAACAAGTATTCCATTGTGTTGCTGGACCTTCCAGGAATTGATTGCAATCAAGGACACGCTTCCACACTCAAGGAAACGGTAGAACAGCATCGTGCTTGACACAAAAATTTCCATAATCGTTTTTTTATTTCCATGCATTATTCATGTGTTTTGTTTGTTGATTTACACTAACAATGATGTTCTGAAGCGATTGGTGATATTTAATTGGATTAAAAATGCCTAAATCAAAATCTGCCATGGATGAAACCTAGGGTTTCAGAAGCTCCAAATTAGGGGTTCTCATATATGGAAAAATTGGACTTTGGGACCTATGCCATTGGATTCAGGGGCTCCATACGAACTGATTGATGACCTCGCGCCTTTTTTATATTACAGCATGTTCTATTCGCTATTTTCCATGGCTGTATTTAGTGGGGGTTTAAAACCCCCGCTATTTGCTTATATTGCAGGTACAAAGATGAAGAAGAAGCTAGCGTGTCATCATGTGACTGGAGTATTTGAATTTCCGCGCGTTTTTTTGTTTTACCCCATTAACTTTTATTGTTTTATTATGATATTTGTTTCCCATTCCATATACAACGCGCGCACACAGCTCAACTGGCAAGTGATACGTTTGGTAAGCGTTGGGACCTGGGTTCGATTCCCAGGTCCCCCCACATGTTTCATATTTTTTCTCCTAACGTGTTTCCATGCAGTGCACGCCCCAAATTCCATCATACAACCTCACATCCAAGCCTGGCACGCGCCCATGAGCTTCAATCCAAAGGCTACAGGAGGATGTCTATCATGTACCTCAGTCAATGGACACGCACTCAAGCTGGAAAAGTCAAACAGGCTTTGTGTTGATGGGCCAAATTACTCCAATTCACCTCCATAATGGGCCTGATACCCCCCATGGTTTGCATCATTTTCAATTTTTATTTGATTTTCTTTTCTTAATTCTTTTAATTGTTTTTAATTATTTATTTAATTCACCAAAAATAATTTTCATAATATAAAAATCAGAAATCAAAAAATGTAATATATTTAATTAATATTTAATTCACCATTAATTTATTTTGTAAATAAACTCTAACCATTAATTTAGTAAATTAGGTTTTAAAACTTTAATCTTTTCTTAAATAAAATATGTAGAAATTAGGGTTTATTGACATTTTTATCTTTTTCTTAATTAATTACTTGCCTCATTATTTATTATTATCATTAAATATTTTTGTAAATAAATATGTAAATAATTAATTAGCATAAATTAGGTCAAATTTAATATTTTTCATTTAATAATTAAAAATAACTTAGAATTAGGGTTTCTCTTGATTTTCAATTTTCTTTATTTTCATAAATACAAAAACCTAAAAAAACATTTCTTTTCTTTAAATTAATAATAATTAGCTTTTAATTCAATTTAATTTCAAAAGGGTCAAAACCCTCGGACGTTCTATCTTTAATTCTTTCGCGCATTTATTTTCTTTTCGAATATTATGTAATTGCTCAAGGATTGTAATAGTAATTAGGCCTTTTACTTTTCGCATTTTTTTCAAACGGGTCTTTGTAATTTGGCGATGTATAGACCCGCGCCTTGTAATAGCGTAGGATTTTACTTTCCGCATTTAAATTTCCGCACTCTTAAACTGCTAACTTTGTATGAAAGAATGTATGGCCAATTAAAAACAAGCGTAGCTCACAATGCCCCGATCAAAGATAAATATTGACATGAAAACAACACACAAATTCACACACCACTTCTAGGGTACGCCTCACCTGTTGCCTTACCTTCGAAACTTGGTCGTCGAGTATAGGACGTTTTAGTAAGTCCTTATGTCCATGATCCAGTCGCCTCGAAACGGTTGCCTCGGATTAAAAAAAGGATCAATGGTATAAGGGTAGCTTCTAAGGTGTCCTACTGTTGCTTCGGTGACCACAACGTCCCTAACACTCGAATTGACCCGAACACCTCCAACGGTGACGCTACCTACCTCTCAATTGTGGGATAGCATTACCTTAAGGACATTTACCCAGCTTAATTCCTTAGGGTAGGTAGATGACTCGTAGATACTTGCTCTATTAAAAAACAAATCAAAATTCTTTTCACACCGACACTTTCAAAAAGCTTTCAAAATAATTTTTCAAACACTCTTGAGGACTGATACAAGAGTCACTCAGAAATCTTTCAATGAAACTTTTTCAAACCCACACACATTTTGAAAAGCAAACCATTTTAAAAACACAATGAGCAAGTATCTAAGAGCCCATGGATAACCATGGATAGAAAGGGTGCTAACACCTTCCCTTTCTATAATTCTACCTCCCGAACCGAGAAACTATCTCATAAGGAATTTTGCTGTGCTTTTGTCCTTTCCTTGTTGGAGAAAATAAAAGACGGTGGCGACTCTTGCTTCCATGACATTTCGCGAAACCAGCTTTAAACAGTCAGTTCGATTTCCACCGATCACAGAACTGGCGACTCTGCCGGGGACTCTTATAAAGTGAGGTGTACCTTAGGACTAAGATCACTTGTGTTTTCAATTGTTGTGTTTGTTTTCTTTATTATTGTGGGCTGCATCAAAGTTACATAGATCCTAACCCAGATCTGGGGATACCCTGTTAGGTAGCATAAGCTGTGAGGGACCTGTCCGGCATAGACCGACATGGGTGAAGCAGTGGCTACGTTGGTGTGGCGCCTTGGTCTGTACCGATATCCCTTGTGTCGCAACGAGGAGAATATGGGTCTTCTGAGGAGTCATTAAGCACCAACCGACCTTAGAACCTTAAATGACCCAACTTGGCCAATAGAACAGTAGCAGTATGTTACGCCCATTGAGGCTAAACTCTCGTGATGGTTCTGGCCGCAAGAAAAGATTGTGATGCTGGAGTTATGACCGATTGAGGGTAGTCAGTGATATTGGGATCCTCTAGAACCCGGTTACTTCTGATAGGACAGGTCTTAACCAACAAACTGAAAGAGGGTAATACCTAGACCCCATGCTGGCCTAAAACTCTAAGGGCTTGTCTTGTGTGACTTGTGTGCCTTATCATGTTTGCCTTTGTGAATATTTGTGGTGTGCTTTATCATAACATCATGCCATCATAAACATTGCATGCATCCTGCATAAGGACTGACCATTTCAAAGACAAGAGGGTTTCACCTTTGCTCTGTTTTGTAGGACATCATGATGCCTGTGCGAAGGAACACTATCCGGTTCAATTTTGTTCACCCACCTGAGTTGCTTGAAGAATTGGTTAGAAGAATTCCAAACACCACTTCTTTCATCCAGAGGCATGGTTCTCTTCTTGGTTTAGTCACGGCAAAGTGGGACCAACAATTGATGAGTGTCCTGACCCAGTTTTATGACCCCTTGTATAACTGCTTCACCTTTCAAGACTTCCAGCTGGTCCCTACCCTAGAAGAATTCTCTGATTTGCTTGGCATCCCTATCTTGGATCAGACTCCCTTCACCGGTTGGGAAAAGACTCTTAGGCTTGAGGAGATTGCTGTAGCCCTTCCCTTGACCCACAAAGAGGTAATGGACAACTGGGTGACTAGAAGCAGAGTTAAGGGTTTCTTGGCCAAGTTTCTGATCGGTAAAGCTAACAGTTTCTGGAATGACCTAGACTTCAGGGTGTATAAAGACATCCTGGATCTCTTAATCTATGGTCTAGTCTTGTTTCCTAATCCTGATAACTTCATTAACGTCACTGCCATAAGGATCTTCATGTCTCGGAACCCTGTGCCCACTCTCTTGGGTGACATCCTGCAACAACTTTATGCTCGTACTGCCCGAAGACGAGGAACTCTGTGGTGTTGTATTCCTTTGTTAGTGAGGTGGTTTATTTTGCACCTCCCTAAGTTCATGGTGAAGAACAAAGAAGGAAGAGGCTGGGCTCATAGGTTAATGTCTCTCATTGATAAGGACATCATTTGGACTCTCAGAGGTTTGGATGAGGTAGCTGTTATTGATCGTTGCGGAGAATATCCTAATGTTCCTCTGATTGGTACTCAAGGAGGAATCTCTTATAATCCATGTCTAGCTCTCCGTCAGTTTGGAAGAGCCAGAAGAGCAGGGCCTCATGAGATGTTGGTGCCTCACATCAGTTTTGAGTTTCAGGTAGATAGTGACGAGCTGTGTCATAGGTTCATCAAAGCTTGGGACAGAATTCACAAAGCTGACCCACAAGAGTTGGGACCAAAGACTTCTCTACCTATGGAAGCCTACTACAAATGGGTCTGCATCTGTGCTCAGAAGTTAGGTATGCCATATGAAGCGGCCAGACCCATCATTCTTGAATATCCTGATAGAGATGGGGCTCCCCCAACTGTTCTCCCTCCTCAGATACCTACTGATATTGATACACTAAAGATGTCTTGGGCGCAATTACGAGAAGAACGGGATTCTTATCGGGAAAAGTTCAACGAACAGGAATTGAAGATCCAGAAGCTGACAAAGCAGTTGGAGAACGAGCGGGCCTTGAATGACTACATCCGTACTGAGAAGAGGAGACCCTGGGATCAATGATGAACTTTGGATGTTCTTTTACAGTTTCATTTCCCTTTTCAGTATTTCCATTTTATGTAACGCCTAAGGGCAATCTGTTGAACAATTTAAATTTCAAAGTTGAATCTAATGAAGTGTGTTCTTTTTTGTTTACAAAGTTGAATCCTGATTGTCTTTGAAAACATAAATCATACGCATTCCATTCATCATATGCATCATAGGTACTCTTCTTTTCAGGTTGCTTAATGTTCTTCGCTGTTTATTTCAGCATCATGAACCCTGAATCATCTACCGAGCAGTCCATCAAGGCCCTCCAGGCTCAGAACGCCCAATTTCAAGAGCTGGTCATGGGTTTGGCTCAAGGTCAAGATGAGTTGAAGGCTCTGCTGGTCAAGAAGAAGAAGAAGAGAACTGTACTATTCAACACTGGCCGAAGGTTGGGAAACATACTGCAGAATGAGGTTGATCAAGCTGGTTCTTCTGTAGGGAAAGGCAGTCCCCAAGATGGAAGGGTTCCTAGTCCGGTGGTCTCTGACAACGAGACTGATTTCAATAAGGAGCAGTATCCTCCAGCTGAAGACAAGTACAAGCAGTTGGAGGACCGTCTGAATGCCATGGAAATTCAACAAGTGCCTGGTTTGGATTTCGGAGACCTGGGTTTATCTTCTGGTGTGGTCATCCCACACAAGTTCAAAGAACCATCTTTCGCAAAGTATGACGGGGCGTCCTGCCCTAAGCTACATCTCAGATCCTATGTGCGGAAGATCCAGCCGTATACTGTGGACAAGAACTTGTGGATCCATTTCTTCCAGGAGAGTCTTTCAGGGACTCATCTCGAATGGTTCTATCAGTTGGATGGGACCAAGGTTCGTAAATGGGAGGAATTGGCTACTGCTTTTTACAAGCAGTATCAGTATAATGCCGACCTCGCTCCTACACATACCCAACTCCAGGGTATGTCGCTAGGATCGGGAGAAGGTTTTAAAGAGTATGCGCAGAAGTGGAGGGACCTGGCTGGCAGAGTGCAGCCACCATTAACCGACCGTGAGCTAGTGGACATGTTCTTGGGGACCCTATCCGGGCCGTTCTTCAATCATCTCATTGGCAATTCATCTGCAGGGTTCACAGACCTCATTCTGACTGGGGAAAGGATAGAGGCCGGTATGAAATCAGGGAAAATTCAGAAAGGTGCGTCCTCAAGTTCTGAGAAAAATCCTTTCAAGAAGGAAGCCAGTGCTGTGTATGGGCCTAGGAGGAAAAACAAACCAGAGCACCGCCAAGCTGTCAACACGGTGGTAATTGCAAAGCCTGCTGCCGCTCCTCGGCAACCTAACCAGCCAAGGGCTGAGAGACCCAGAAGAGAATACACTCGGCTGAGTATGGCCTTGTCACAGATCTTGCCGCAATTGCTATCGACCAACTTGGTAACCGTCAGAGAAGCTCCGAAGGTGGTAAACACCACCTCTCCGAAGTACAATCCCAATGCCCGATGTGCTTATCACTCTGATAGCCAGGGGCATTCTACCGATGATTGTTGGGCCCTGAGAAACAAGGTCCAAGACCTTATTGATGCGAAGGAAGTACAGTTCGAGGCACCCGAGAAGCCTAATGTGGTGATAGCTCCCTTACCTGACCATGGGGTGAATGCTATCAGGGATGGTGACGAAGTGGAAGAGTCTGAATTCAACAGCTGGATCTACCCGATGGCCGACAGTGGACCTAGCAATTGGACTGCAAAAGACAACATACCTGTTACTTTTGTTACGCAGTAATGAACTCCTTTGTTTTTATTTGTAATAAACAATAAATTGAAACTTTATGGCCCGGTGTCTTACCCGGGGCACTGTGGCTTCATTTGTGAGGGCTTATTACTTGTCATTTCCATATATCATGAATAAAAACATTGGACGTTTTTCGCATTTCAAATCTTGTGCTCTCTTTCTTTCTTTCTTTCCTTATATATTGCAAAACAGCTATATTTACACACACTCACTCATACAGGTTTCAATCCACTCTGGATCTCACTGGTAACGACTCTGCTACTGCCAGTTATGACTTCGAAAATCCGATCAACTTAGCCGAAGACGAAGGTGAAGATGATTGCGAAGTGCCTGGTGAGCTTGCAAGACTGTTACTCCAGGAAGAGAGAGCCATTCAGCCACATGAAGAGCCAGTGGAAACGGTGAATCTGGGTACTGAGACAGATAGAAAGGAAGTTAAGATTAGTGCCAATCTGGAGTTCAGCGTGAAACAACGGTTGGTTCAGATGTTGCATGATTATGTGGAGATCTTTGCCTGGTCCTACGAAGACATGCCTGGGTTGGATACTGACATTGTGGTCCACCACTTACCTACCAAGGAAGACTGCCCTCCGGTTAAACAAAAGGTCCGTCGTATGCGTCCAGAGATGTCCGAGAAGATCAAAGCTGAGGTTATGAAGCAATTCGATGCCGGGTTTCTAGCAGTGACTTCCTACCCTCAGTGGGTTGCCAACGTGGTGCCGGTACCGAAGAAAGATGGTAAGGTCAGAATGTGTGTCGATTACAGGGATCTGAACAGGGCAAGCCCCAAGGACGATTTCCCTTTACCTCACATCGACGTTCTGGTTGACAATACTGCTCAACACAAGGTGTTCTCCTTCATGGATGGTTTTTCAGGCTATAATCAGATCAAGATGGCTCCTGAAGATATGGAAAAGACTACCTTTGTCACCCAGTGGGGCACCTTTTGCTACAAGGTCATGCCTTTTGGGTTGAAAAATGCTGGGGCAACTTACCAACGTGCCATGGTTGCTTTATTTCATGACATGATCCATCATGAGATTGAAGTGTACGTCGATGATATGATTGCAAGGTCTCAAACTGAGGAGGAACACCTTGACCATTTACAGAAGCTGTTTGACCGTCTAAAGTTGTACAAACTGAGGTTGAACCCGAACAAGTGCACCTTCGGGGTAAGATCTGGAAAGTTGCTAGGCTTCGTCGTAAGTGACAAGGGTATTCAAGTGGACCCTGCCAAGGTTAAAGCCATACAAGAGATGCCAGTGCCCAAGACAGAGAAAGAAGTCAGAGGCTTTCTAGGACGTCTGAATTACATTGCCTGATTCATCTCCCATCTAACTGCTACCTGTGAACCAATCTTCAAGCTGCTGAAGAAAGATCAGGTAGTACGTTGGAACGATGAATGTCAGACCGCTTTCGACAGAATCAAAGAGTATCTCCAAGAACCCCCCATCCTTATGCCACCGGTTGAAGGGAGACCTCTAATACTATACTTGACGGTACTTGACAGCTCAATGGGGTGTGTGCTGGGGCAGCATGACGAGTCTGGCCGAAAAGAGCACGCCATTTATTACCTTAGCAAAAAGTTTACCGACTGTGAGACCCGATACTCACTGCTCGAGAAAACTTGCTGCGCTTTGGTATGGGCTGCTCGCCGGCTGAGACAGTATATGCTGACTCACACTACTCTGTTGATTTCAAAAATGGATCCGATCAAGTACATATTTGAAAAGCCTGCTCTGTCTGGGAGAATAGCAAGATGACAGATGATCTTGACGGAATACGACATCTAGTACACGACTCAGAAAGCCATCAAGGGAAGTGTGTTGGCAGACCACTTGGCACACCAGGCAGTAGATGACTACCAGTCAATGAACTTCGAGTTTCCAGACGAGAGCATCATGATAGTAACTGATTGTGAAGTACCTGGACCGGATGAAGGACCTGAGGAAGGATCCCGATGGTCTATGCACTTTGACGGAGCCTCCAACGCTTTGGGTAACAGCATTGGCGCTGTGATCATATCCCCTCAAGGCACTCATACTCCACTTACTGCCCGGCTATGTTTCAACTGCACCAACAACATGGCAGAGTATGAGGCATGCATCATGGGTCTTCAAGCTGCAATTGACTTAAGGATCAAGTTTCTGAGTGTCTTCGGAGATTCCGCTCTTGTGATCAATCAGATCAAAGGCGAGTGGGATACGAAACATCTGAACCTTATTCCTTACAAAGAGTGTGTGTTGACATTGATCCCCCATTTCACAGAGATAACTTTTGAACATTTCCCAAGAGAGGAGAATCAGTTGGCGGACGCGTTAGCTACGATGTCTTCTATGTTCAAAGTCAAGTGGGACAATGAGGCTCCCCGGATCATCATCTAGAAACTGGACGAACCCGCATACTGTTGTGATCTTGAGGCTGAGGTAGTAACTGAAAAACCCTGATATCATGAGGTGAAAAGGTACTTAGAAGCTCAAGAATACCCTGAAGGTGCATCCGTCAATGACAAAAAGTTTCTGAGAAGGTTCGCAGCAAAGTTCTTCCTCAGCAACGGCATTCTATACAAGCGAAACCATGATTCGACCTTACTGCGTTGTGTGGATAAGATTGAAGCAGAAAGGATCATGGAAGAACTGCATGAAGGTACCTTTGGAACACATTCCAGTGGACACACCATGGCTAAGAAAATCCTTCGGGCAGGATATTTCTGGTCCACAATGGAAGCTGATTGTTACCAACATTCTCGGATATGTCATAAGTGCCAGATATATGCAGATAAGGTGCATGTTCCTCCAGTTCCTCTGAACATCTTGACAGCACCTTGGCCCTTTGCGATGTGGGGCATTGATATGATCGGCGAAATTAAACCCACGGCATCCAACGGGAATCGCTTCATCCTGGTGGCGATCGATTACTTTACAAAGTGGGTGGAAGCAGCTTCCTATGCTACGGTAACCAAGAATGTTGTGGCACGGTTCATTCGGCATAATCTGATCTGTCGATACAGCTTCCCAGAAAGGATCATTACAGATAATGGTACCAATCTTAATAACAAGATGATCACTGAGCTCTGCGAGCAATTCAAGATACAGCACCACAACTCTTCTCCTTACCGACCGAAGATGAATGGGGCTGTAGAAGCAGCTAATAAGAATATCAAGAAGATTGTGCAGAAGATGACAGTGACCTATAAAGATTGGCACGAGATGTTACCGTTCGCTCTTCATAGGTACCGTACCTCAGCAAGGACGTCAACCGGGGCAACTCCTTTTTCCTTGGTCTACGGCATGGAGGCAGTCTTACCGATTGAAGTGCAGATACCCTCTCTCCGGATAATGAAGGATGCAGATCTGAGCGAAGATGACTGGATCCAGACTCGACTTGATCAGTTAAACCTAATTGACGAAAAGAGACTTACTGCTATTTGTCATGGTCAGACGTACCAAAAACGGATGATCAGGGCATTTAATAAAAAAGTCAGACCACAAGAGTATCAAGTTGGGGACCTGGTAATCAAACGCATCATTCTTCCTCAAAGTGATCCCAGGGGAAAATGGACCCCCACATACGAAGGGCCATTTGTGGTTAAACATGTGTTCTCAGGAGGAGCCATGATTCTAACCACCATGGATGGTGACGACCTCCCTCATCCCGCCAATGCAGACATAGTAAAAAGATACTACGCATGATAAAAGACCCGCTAGGTTGACATACCTAGGAAAAAATTAGGGCTTCCCGGCGAACCAAAAGGGTTCGGGCAAAATGAGGGATGAAATGAAAAAATCTGTACACCCGTCAAGTCGAAAACCTAAAAAGGCGGCTTGGGCAAAAATGGGTATCCCGGTGGACTGAAAACCCAAAAGGGCGGTCCAGGAAAAAGTTAGGGATAAAGCCTAATACTATGTCTCATTGGATCACCTTGCATCCAGAATCCGGTATCAACATCAAGTTCAGACGGCATCGATCAATCAGCTTCATCTTCAATCGAGCAGCCAAGTGATGAGACGCTCGAAGATATAAAGGCGATAGCAGAGTTGGAACCCAGTGGGATTATCTTTTTCACATAGCTGTTTTGTTTTCCCTTTTCGTAAAAAATTGTATAAACTCTTTTGTTCGGCGGTGTTCTCTTACTAGGACGTCAGCCCCTTGTACATAAACGCCTATTTACGGGCAAATTCAAAAAAATAAATACAAATTCACTTTTCAGCTAAATTTCCAAATGTTTTTCCTTTTTCTATTTTGTTTTGCGAAGAATGTCCAATGGTCAATTTTTGATATATGCACTTGACACTAATTGCTAACTCATAAATATTTGCATACGAAACAAAGGATTAATTACAGTTAACATCGGAAACAGGGGCAATAATGAGTTGTCTAAAGCGATCTAATTGCTCTGTCCACCAAGGTACCAAGGTAAGTTCGGCTGAAGAGTGTAACCAAGATGCCTTAATTCCCCAGAGAGTGAGCCAAGATTCAACAATTCTCTCCCAAGCAGGTGGTCTCTCACCAACCCTAACAAGGCACAGTGTCTCCTAGCAAGTCAGCAATACTCTCCCCGAGCAGAGTTATCATGTCAGCCTCAAGGAAGTTGGGTATCCCCATCAGATTTCAACATTCCCCAACGGAGTATACAAACATTCTTACCAAGCATCCCCGACAATCTGGATCTAAGATTGTTCCTCGGCGGTATATTGGACATCCAGTGGAGTCATTCCCCAGTCCAATCTAAAAAGTCTCCCCAGGAAAGTAGAATCCATCTCCCCAGCAGGAAGCTTATCCCCAGTAGATTCTAGAAAGCTTATCACCCGCAGAGTACATACGTCTCTCCCCGGTTTATTCAAAGGTTATTTCCCCAGCAGGATATAACTGGGTTATCCTCAGCCAATTACCACGGAAAGATCGTCCCCGACAAAGTCTTCCTATCCCCCAACGGAGTTCATCAATTCCTTCTTCCATAACACATCAATGGTATCCCCAGCGGAGTTATCATCAATCTCAGTGAAGTACTTCTTCTCCCACAAAGTATCTCCCACAGAGTCACTCCCCGCAGAGTAATCTATTCGCCAAGTTTATTCCCCAACGGAGTCATCTTCTCCTACCGGTATTCTTGCAACCATCATCCCCAGCGGAAGCGGAAAAAAATCTCTTCCTCTCAAGCATCAGCCCAGGATTTGACTTCCCGGCACTCGCCAAGGATTTACTTCCCTAGACAAAAATACATTCATGAACATCATATCTTCATACATTATAGCATGCACATACGCCTCATGAACATACAATCTCATTTTGAGAACATCACGCATGTCATACATCGTGACATCGCATACAACTAATGTTTTGTCTTTTCAGGACAAAAGTCAATACAAAGATAATTACTATCCACTGTCGTGATTCCAGATCCGATTCCTGTATCTTGCCAGGGTGTATCTGTTGACGACTAATTCCAGACTCGATTCCTGTATCCTCCCAGGGCACGTCTGAAGAGTTTGAAGATCCGATTCCTGTATCTCGCCAGGGTGTATCTGTTGACGACTAATTCCAGACTCGATTCCTGTATCTTTCCAGGGCACGTCTGAAGAGTTCGAAGATCTGATTCCTGTATCTTTCTAGGGTGTATCTGTTGACGACTAATTCTAGACTCGATTCCTGTATCTTGCCAGGGCACGTCTGAAGAGTTCGAAGATCCGATTCCTGTATCTTGCCAGGGTGTATCTGTTGACGACTATATTCCAGACTCGATTCCTGTATCTTGCCAAGGCACGTCTGAAGAGTTCGAAGATCCGATTCCTGTATCTTGCCAGGGTGTATCTGTTGACGACTAATTCCAGACTCGATTCCCGTATCTTGCCAGGGCACGTCTGAAGAGTTCGAAGATTCGATTCCTGTATCTTGCCAGGGTGTATCTGTTGATGACTAATTCCAGACTCGATTCCTGTATCCTGCCAGGGCACGTCTGAAGATTTGGAAGATCCGATTCCTGTATCTTGCCAGGGTGTATCTGTTGACAACTATATTCTCCGGACCCGATTCCTGTATCTTGCCAGGGTGTATCTGTTGACAACTATATTCTCCGGACCCGATTCCTGTATCTTGCCAAGGCACGTCTGAAGAGTTTAAAGATTCGATACTTGTATCCAGCCAAGGCACATCTACACAAAGGGTTTGAAGATCAACTCCTGTAACAGGCCAGGTAATTATTTTTCTTTCTCAGGTACACAAGTTCTCGCTAAGGAATCTCTTACGCGATCGACAACCTCCCGATGGCATCTGTAAGCCCATCCACCTACCAACAGTTCCAAATGGCATCTATAAGCCCATTCCCGACAAGGTTCTGTCACATCTCCAGATGGCATCTATAAGCTCATCCTCCTATCCATCAGTCTCCAAATGGCATCTGTAAGCCCATTCCCGCCATCACACTGCTGATACTCTACTATGTGAGTGCAAATTTCTGGGCACTCTAGTGTTCAATCATCTTCCACCTTCGGATTACGAAAGGCACGCCAGCCAATCTACATCCTCAGGTTTAAGAAGATTGAACAGGGGCAACTGTTGTACCCCAAAATTTGCCCTCCCATATTCTTCAAGATTTGTCAAGATCAATCTCCAGATGATTCAAAATCTCTCAAAGATTGCACAGTCCAATTGCCTCCTAACACAGTCAAAACTAGGGTTTTGGTTCTGGCAAAGAAAATGAGGTTTCCAAGGGTCCAAAAAAGTCCCACATGCCTATACACATTGTCAAGCATCCATATGTCAAGTCTCAAGACTCACAACATCAAATTGCATAATCAAAAACCCTAAATGCTTCATAGTCAACTACAGGGGCAAAATGGTCATTTGACAGACAAAAGTCAAAAAATTTGGTCAACATCTTATTTTGAAGCCACAAACATCATTTGATCAATTCTTGATCATGATTTCTCAAAGCATGGCTCAAAAAGTCTCAAGATGCAAAAGTTTCTATTTTTGGACAGTTGAAAAGTCAACTGCAAATTGACCAAGGCATAACTTCTTCATGGTTTATCAGAAAAATCCCATCCAAAGCTCATGTTGAATAGAATGACATTTCCTACAACTCATCTTCACACTTCAAGTCCAAGAAATGCTCTCACAAAAAGTTAGCAATTTCAACATTATAGGTCATTTTCAAAAGTCAACAAAAAGGCATTTTAAGTCAAAGACCATAACTTGAGATTGTTAAATCAAAATGACATGTGACCAAATGCATTGGTTAGAGGACTTCAAGACCTTTCCAAAATGTCCAAGAACATGTTCATAGCTTCAAAATTGAGCAAGATATGCCTTGGAGAAGTTGGGAAATTTTTGGGAATTTTGGAAAGTCAACTTTGCCTCAAACACTTCAAAAATGCTAATGGGCCTCAATTTCTTCCTTGAATCATTACCCAAATCATATGCACGACCCATTAAGCTCAAAATGATTTATTTTCTTATTTCTAATTAATTAATTGAATTTTTAATCTTATTAATTCATTTAATTAGATTTAAATATGAGGAAAATATCAAATAATGGTTTTAAATCTTTTTTGTGCAGCAAATATGTTCATTATATACAAGAGATTTCGTGCATCAATCAACAAGGCAATATCTTCCACAATTGGCAAGGATTTGCATGAAAAAAGATTGAAAAAAGATATGGAAAAATCAAAGATTGAAATCATAAATTCATGGACCTTGGGCTTGTTTTCTTGACCTAATCACGTTCAGATACATATACAAGACTAAACCTAATTGATACACACACGAAAAACTGCTCAGAGAGGCATAACCAAATTGCAACTTTTCATCAAAATTTTGGAATCTGAAATCATATTTGCAGGGCATTCCAAAGCATAACAAGTATTCCATTGCGTTGCTGGACCTTCCAGGAATTGATTGCAATCAAGAACACGCTTCCACACTCAAGGAAACGGTAGAACAGCATCGTGCTTGACACAAAAATTTCCATAATCATTTTTTTATTTCCATGCATTATTCATGTGTTTTGTTTGTTGATTTACACTAACAATGATGTTCTGAAGCGATTGGTGATATTTAATTGGATTAACAATGCCTAAATCAAAATCTGCCATGGATGAAACCTAGGGTTTCAGAAGCTCCAAATTAGGGGTTCTCATATATGGAAAAATTGGACTTTGGGACCTATGCCATTGGATTCAAGGGCTCCATACGAACTGATTGATGACCTCGCGCCTTTTTTATATTACAGCATGTTCTATTCGCTATTTTCCATGGCTGTATTTAGTGGGGGTTTAAAACCCCCGCTATTTGCTTATATTGCAGGTACAAAGATGAAGAAGAAGCTAGCGTGTCATCATGTGACTGGAGTATTTGAATTGTCGTGTGTTTTTTTGTTTTACCCCATTAACTTTTATTGTTTTATTATGATATTTGTTTCCCATTCCATATACAACGCGCGCACACAGCTCAACTGGCAAGTGATACGTTTGGTAAGCGCTGGGACCTGGGTTCGATTCTCAGGTCCCCCCACATGTTTCATATTTTTTCTCCTAACGTGTTTCCATGCAGTGCACGCCCCAAAGTCCATCATACAACCTCACATCCAAGCCTGCCACGCGCCCATGAGCTTCAATCCAAAGGTTACAGGAGGATGTCTATCATGTACCCCAGTCAATGGACACGCACTCAAGCTGGAAAAGTAAAACAGGCTTTGTGTTGATGGGCCAAATTACTCCAATTCACCTCCATAATGGGCCTGATACCCCCATGGTTTGCATCATTTTTAATTTTTATTTGATTTTCTTTTCTTAATTCTTTTAATTGTTTTAATTATTTATTTAATTCACCAAAAATAATTTTCATAATATAAAAATCAGAAATCAAAAAATGTAATATATTTAATTAATATTTAATTCACCATTAATTTATTTTGGAAATAAACTCTAACCATTAATTTAGTAAATTAGGTTTTAAAACTTTAATCTTTTCTTAAATAAAATATGTAGAAATTAGGGTTTATTGACATTTTTATCTTTTTCTTAATTAATTACTTGCCTCATTATTTATTATTATCATTAAATATTTTTGTAAATAAATATGTAAATAATTAATTAGCATAAATTAGGTCAACTTTAATATTTTTCATTTAATAATTAAAAATAACTTAGAATTAGGGTTTCTCTTGATTTTAAATTTTCTTTATTTTCATAAATACAAAAACCTAAAAAAACATTTCTTTTCTTTAAATTAATAATAATTAGCTTTTAATTCAATTTAATTTCAAAAGGGTCAAAACCCTCGGACGTTCTATCTTTAATTCTTTCGCGCATTTATTTTCTTTTCGAATATTATGTAATTGCTCAAGGATTGTAATAGTAATTAGGCCTTTTACTTTTCGCATTTTTTTCAAACGGGTCTTTGTAATTTGGCGATGTATAGACCCGCGCCTTGTAATAGCGTAGGATTTTACTTTCCGCATTTAAATTTCCGCACTCTTAAACTGCTAACTTTGTATGAAAGAATGTATGGCCAATTAAAAACAAGCGTAGCTCACAATGCCCCGATCAAAGATAAATATTGACATGAAAACAACACACAAATTCACACACCACTTCTAGGGTACGCCTCACCTGTTGCCTTACCTTCGAAACTTGGTCGTCGAGTATAGGACGTTTTAGTAAGTCCTTATATCCATGATCCAGTCGCCTCGAAACGGTTGCCTCGGATTAAAAAAAGGATCAATGGCATAAGGGTAGCTTCTAAGGTGTCCTACTGTTGCTTCGGTGACCACAACGTCCCTAACACTCGAATTGACCCGAACACCTCCAACGGTGGCGCTACCTACCTCTCAATTGTGGGATAGCATTACCTTAAGGACATTTACCCAGCTTAATTCCTTAGGGTAGGTAGATGACTCGTAGATACTTGCTCTATTAAAAAACAAATCAAAATTCTTTTCACACCGACACTTTCAAAAAGCTTTCAAAATAATTTTTCAAACACTCTTGAGGACTGATACAAGAGTCACTCAGAAATCTTTCAATGAAACTTTTTCAAACCCACGCACATTTTGAAAAGCAAACCATTTTAAAAACACAATGAGCAAGTATCTAAGAGCCCATGGATAACCATGGATAGAAAGGGTGCTAACACCTTCCCTTTCTATAAATCTACCTCCCGAACCGAGAAACTATCTCATAAGGAATTTTGCTGTGCTTTTGTCCTTTCCTTGTTGGAGAAAATAAAAGACGGTGGCGACTCTTGCTTCCACGACATTTCGCGAAACCAGCTTTAAACAGTCAGTTCTATTTCCACCGATCACACTTTGGTACTCACGTCAATGGACATTTGTTGCACCCCAAAATTTACCCTCTTGATTTAGGCTTATGTTTCATCATGAATATCATATTACATTGCATTCATACATTGCGATGGGATCAAATCACTTTGGTTGTCAAGTCTTCCTCAAGCCTTGAAGGTTATTTTTCATGGATAAGTTGCTCAAGAAATATCTTACCATCCAAATCTCTGGATCATTTGAGCTCAAAAGTTATAGAATGTCTCAAGATGTTTTTTACCCATCTCTTTGGACCATCAAGAGGATTGGAGCTTGTGTGGGATCACAAGTGGAATCACTCCTTGGATTCATCAACCAAATTAGGGTTTTTCTAGAGCAAGGTTGTTGGCCAATGTACAAGACTTGATTTAGGGAGACACAACATTTCTTTGATATTTGGAAGGTCTTTGTACAAGGAATTGATCAAGTCACCCAGAGGATTTGAGGTTTTGGAAGATGATTCATCAGTCTCCTAATGAGTTGACCAAAATTAGGGTTTGGGATTTAATCAAGATTTCTTGAGAATTTTGAAGTGAAACTTTTCACATGGCCTTTATATGTTTGGAAGATCATATGTTTGAAGTTTTGATCATCAATTTTGAAGAGAAGTGGATCAATTGATTCAGAGGGGAAAAATGGTCATTTTGGCCCAAATCAGTCAAAGTCAAGGTTGACCAAGTGAACTTTTGGTCAACCATAAATTCAAGGATGTTCTTTTCATATTTCAAGTCCATTTTTGTCATTGGAATAAAGAGATTGAAGTTTGGGTTGAAACTTGTTCTTGAAGAAGCCCTAGAAGTTACTAATTTTGGAAAATGAAGACTTAATTTCAAAAAATCATATTTTATTCATCTTTGATCAAGAAGATGCAAATGAAGTATGCTTGGAAAGCTAAGAGAATTATATTTCACCTTCTTTTGGTCTCATATTCAAATTAATAAGGAATCAAGAGTTATGGCCTTTTGAAGTTACAAAATTATAGGTCATTTTTCAAAATTAGTGAATTTCAAGCCAAATTTTGGGGACCTTAATGGATTAATTTGCAAACACTATAAACTAAGGGTTTATAGATATTTTCAAGACCTTTCCAAATTGTACTCATTTGTGTCAAAACTCAAAAGTATGAGCAAGTTGTGAGTTTCGGAATTTCGTGGCATTTTATTGAAATTTGGCCAAAATGCAAAATGGCCATTTCTTGCAAACTCAAGTTTTAGCCATTCCTCATGCTTCTAATCAAGCCCATTGGTAATTTGTGACAAGTTGAGGCCCATTACACTTGTTATTTCGTGCCCCATATGGTATTGCACATGTTGCATTGAAAAAATGACAAAATTGCTCAAAATGGCCAATTCACCAACACTCTCTCATTTCAAATGATCATGGGCTGGCCTTTTAAGCATGTATTGCTGACTTCATTTGGCTCACTAAACGCATAATAAGCAAAGGAACGCACGAGCAAAAGGCTTGATTCAATATGCACCTCATTTTTGGCCAAAATTCCCAATCTTGCCCTCCAATGGATTTAAGGACAAACTTCCACTTCTATCCTTCTCTACACACTCTATATAAGTGAAAGAAAACAAAGAGAGAGAGAGAGAGAGAGAGAGAGAGAGAGAGAGAGAACACGCCATTTGCAAGATTTCCATATCTGAAACTTTCTTCCATCTTCTGCAACTTGCTTCGATTCTCACAATTCCTTGGTGTTTTCTTCAATTTTTTTGTGGATTCTGCTTCACCAAAGCAAGTAGATCAAGCTAGCACCCTTGGATTGCAACTGGAGTGAAGGAGACAGTAGATCCATTTTTTCTCAAAGGTTCGAATTCTGAACTTTCAATTCTGATTTCTAGCCATGCTTCATGTGATTTAAGTTTATAATCATGTTGTTTGAAGTCTATGGAATAATTCTGAAGCTTTATAGTGTTTAATTTGATGAATTATGCATGTTTGAATGTTCTGAAATTCGCGATGCAGCATGTTTTTGCTCATGTTCATGACTTGATTATGGACAGTATGATTGATGATTTGATCTGATTCAAATTGCTATGTATTCCTTGTCATGCTAGCTTTAATTTTCCTTTGGTTTCATGAAAAATGATGCAAAATTGAGTGACTTGTGTTGATCTGAAAGTGAGCCCTAAGAATGTGTGATGCGCGCGCTTTTTGAACATCCGGAGGTTGAAGATGATGTGGTGGCACATCATGATTGGTCCGTTTGAAATTTTTGATTATTTGAATTTTTGTTTTATAATTTTATTTCCATGATTTTATTTCTTGCTCAAAAATACATGGAAAATTCTGAAAAAATTCTCATAAATTCAAAATAATATTTCTGACTTTGTGTATTTTTTTTGATAATTTTTTAAAATAATTTGATTGGTTTAAAAAATTGTTAGGTTTAATTAACTAATTGATCAAAGATAATTTTTATTTTAATAGTTCCTTTGACCTAAAAAATCCACAAAAATTATTTGAGACTTCCATAATAATGTGAAATTTGATTTTGACTTTGGTTCACCATTTTTCTTATTTTTGATTAAAAATTTAATTTCAAAGTTTATTTGTAATATTTGTTTGTTTTTTTTTATTTTAATACTTCTATTAATTCAAAAATTCCAGAAAAAATCATGTAATCTAGTTTTTAATCATAGAATCTGATCATATTTTTGTTTTGACCATTTCATAACTTTTGGTTATGATTTGCATTTTCTTGCCTTTGAATAATAATTTCATGATTAATTGTTTGTTTTTTTTTATTTTAATATTTTCCTTTTATCTAAAAAAATCACAAAAAATACAAGGATGTATGTTTTTAGCCCTAATATTTGAATATAATTTTGGTTGGCCATTTTTCTGAATTTTTGGTTTAAACATTATTTTGATATGTGAATATTTGTTAATTACATAATTGTTCGAATATTATTTTCTTTCTTGACTTTTCTTAATTCAAAAAAAATATGAAAAATGTATATTCTGAATTTTAAAGTTTCTTGGTGTTTGGTTTGACTTTGGTTTGATTTTTTTGAGTTTTAATCCTATTTAATTAATATTTGGGATTAAAAGTCAAAATCTAGGGTTTTGTTGCTTATGGTGCAAGTTTCATGTTCAAAACCCTTGTGCCTTGGATTTTTATTGGATTTCAGGTCTTGATCATGGTTCATGAATGTATTGGGAACTTGAAAACTATTTTTCTTGAATTACTTGACTTGGTTTGATATTTTTTCACAAATAATTTTGAAAACTTGTCTAGTTTGGTAGTTTTTCCAACTGGTCTTGAATTTTGAATTTCATTTGACTTCTTCCTCAAACATTCATGAACTTAGCGCTTGCATTCTAACTTCTAAACACTTCCAAGATGTTGAGATATTTTTGGTTTGAATTATGGATCCTTGTTTCTATTTTTGGTGTAATTTTAAAGTGAAGGTGCCCAATTATGTTTGCATGTCTTGTTGCAATTTGTTTGTTGGCTAATGAACTTGAGTGAGGCCTATAATTGGGAACCTAATGATCATGTTGGTTCTGACTTGTCCATGTTAGCTCAAGCCATTTCACTTAGAAGCCTCATTTTTGAATATTTTGAACCATCTAATGCATTATGTAGGTTCCATTTCCTATTGTATTCATGAAGTTGTGATTGAATTAATTGTGCACGATTGGAATATGTTTGCTACTGACCTTTATGGTTCTTGTTCATATTATTCTCAACCTCTTATGATCCTTTATTGACACTCAATTGTCAATTCAACATGGTGTTAGGAAAGAGCAACATTCCTTTGATTCTTTTGACCTAATCTGTGCATATGCTTGTCTCTTCTTCTTTATAATGTCTAATATTTGGTAATTTCCACCATGATTATTCTCACTTCTTCACATTTTGGAATATTAACTTGGTTGTTGAATGTGCGAGGTACTTTGAGAAAGTTGCCACTTTTGGCTTGAGGCTTTTGTGTTCCACTTTATTTGTGGAACACAGTTTATTATATTAGCATTGTTTTTGTGCTTGGCATGCTTGATGGTTTATACAGGATATGCACATCTATGATTGTGAATGTCACACTTTGCCCATGGGATTTGTACATATCTGATAATTTGCTTACATCTTGATGGTGCAATTGTTGACTCAATTTGTCTACTGATGCCAGCTTGCTTGAAGTTTCTCTGGGTTTCTTTTATTCTCGCTTGATTGCTACAGATAGTTATCTGTTTGGTATTATACTACCTCCTTTCTCCCATTTTCATTTTGCATAATTCTCTAATTGCATGATGGAACCTCTGTTGTTGATATATGTCAGGAGGCCCTCTGGTTTTTGTCTGATTGCATGTATTTTGTTTGTTGTTGATCGATGAGTCACTCAATTTAGATATTGAGATCATGACTTCACTCTCATTGCATGTTCCCTATAGGATGTTTATTGCTTTTCCTCTTTAATTGTTGATCGATGAGTCACTCAATTTAGATATTGAGATCACGACTTCGCTCTCATTTCATGTTCCCTATAGGATAGTTTTGTTAAGCTTTCTTTGACATGCTGATTAAGGTAGGAATCCATGTATGCTAACATAGGATAGGATTTTCCTTTATTCTCAACCTTAGGGTCAACCATTGTATGATAACACTAGGGATAGTGCTAGGCTAGTTCCCCTTAGTTGTTTTTCCTTTCTTTGCATTTTGCATCTTAAAACAAAAACTTGTTTTCTTGGCAAATCATAAGACACCTCTAATGAATTCAAACTCCTCTTAAGAATAAAAGATACAAACCAATTTTACTTTGTCTGTGTTATCTTGAAGCCGATGTTTCGCCATCGCACATGTTTTGTTATCCTACATTGATTCACAATATCATTGATAGATGTGATGTTTTGTCATCTGTTTTATTGATGTTTCGTTATCTTTGTCATGATATCTTGTTATCTTGAAGCAGATGTTTCACCATCGCACATGTTTTGTTATCCTACATTGATTCTCAATATCATTGATAGGTGTGATGTTTTGTCATCTATTTTATTGATGTTTCGTCATCTTTTCCATGATATCTTGTTATCTTGAAGCCGATGTTTCGCTGTCGCACATGTCTGTTATCCTACATCGATTCTCAATATCATCGATAGGTGTGATGTTTTGTCATCTGTTTTATCGATGTTTTGCCATCTCTACCATGATGCCTTATTATTTTGAAGCCGATGTTTCGCCATCGTACATTAGTTTGAAGCTGATGTTTCGCCATCGCACATGTTTGTTATCCTACTTTGATTCTCAATATCATTGTCAGGTGTGATTGTTTTGTCATCTTTGCCATGATATCTTTGTTATCTCTTAGCCGATGTTTCACCATCGCACATTTGTTTAAAGCTGATGTTCCGCCATCGCACATGTTTGTTATCCTACTTTGACCCACATGTCACTATTAGGTGTGTTATCTTACCATTTGATGTCTTGCCATCTTTGACATGTTACGTTGTTATTATTTAGTCGATGTTTGATCACCTCATTTGTTTGTTGTTTCTTGATGTTTTACCATCTTGACTATCTTTGTTTGTCTTAATTAAAAAGCACAAACCAACCAAAACACATAAGCCGAACTACGGCTGCTCTGATTCCTTAAAAGGGATATGTAGGCATTGGGGTAGGGGCCAACCGAGCACAACTTTTATTTTCCCTACATTATTTTATTTTCTTTTGCATGCATTCCCTTTTTAGTTGTAAGCCATAGACATAGGATTTGGCCACACCCATTTAGATTAGACAACAAGAGTGGATACCGTAGAGTACTACGGGCGTGTGGGGGTGCTAAGACCTTCCCCTCGTATAACAGACTCCCTTACACGATCTTTCGGTCGAAAGACCGTGATTTCTCCCTTTCCATGTTTTCTCGATGTTTACCTTTCCCTCCATATGGGATAAAAGACGTTCGGTGGCGACTTTATTGTTCGATGATTTTTAGCCGGTGGTTTCAGCTGGCGACTTCACTGGGGACAGATTGACCTTTTGCTGGTCCATCCCGGAGACGATCCTAGCTCTTGTTTGTTTTCTTTTTGGGTGTTTATTTTTCCGCTTTGCATGTTTATCTGTTTGCATTGCATCCTATGTGCGCTTTACTTTCTGCATACTGGATTTGGCTGGACTGTTTGGTTTCTGGATTCTCTTGGTGGGTGGGTTGTTCCATGAGGTAAAAGGCCTCGTACCCAGGCTATGAGTGAATCCATAGGAACTAGGAATAGAGTGGCCATGGAAGCTATGAAGCAGATGATTTGTAGACCTGACCATGAGATCCATGACTTTGGAGGTAGTTTAGATAGGTGTCATCGTATGATGATACCAACATTTGAGCTCTTGTACTCTGATTTGGCTTTAAACCTTACCTTGACCTAGACTATACCCGTGAGAGGGGCGGGAAAACTTTTCTTACAGGTACAGGCACAGGTACTATTGGTGACTTTGTGTTGTGAAGGTGACTCAGGTTCCCATGATTAGTTTTGAAGCTTCGGGTTTCTCTTTTGATCTTGAGTGGTGTTGTTCTGTAATGGTCCAGCCATGATCCAGTGTGAACTTTGATCCTGTCATATTGCATCATAGTATATTTATTTCTAAAAAAATGATGTAAAAAAATAACTAGCATGCGCATGTCATTTTCCAGGGACATTCAAGAGTCTTCTCTCCCTCAGAAATGGCTGATCTCCCTCCAGTTGAGTCTGGTTCAGTTCATGTCAAAGAGCTTACCAGGCATACTTTCTCTTATCATATTCCTACCGTTGATGTGGCCGAGTTGAAAAGGTTGAGTTCTTATTTGAAGGGTGATGTTCTGAACAACTTCAACAAGAATTATGGCAACTTGTTACTAGTCCTTAATACTCTGGTTGACCCGATGGCTTTGATCACTCTCTTCCAGTTCTATGACAAGGAATTACGGTGCTTTACTTTCCAAGATTATCAACTGGTCCCTACCCTAGAAGAGTACGCGTACCTGCTTAATATCAGATTGACCGATGAGGTTCCTTTTGTCCAAGTTCCAGAAAAGCCAAAGTTCGAAGTCTTTGCTGGAATTCTCCACTTGAGCTGGAAGGAGGTGAAAGACAATTGGAAGTCCAGTGAGGGTACTACAGGGTTTTATTTGGATTTCTTGGTGAAGAAAGCTGAAGACTGGGCAGAGAAAGGAAATTGGGGTGACTTCAGTTCTCTGTTTGCTCTCATGATATACGGGGTCGTCCTCTTCCCTCGCAAGAAAAATTTTGTGGATTTGGCGGCTATCTGTGTTTTTAGAAACAGGAACCCGATACCGACACTCTTGGCAGATACTATCTATACCATCCATTCCAGGCACGGAAAAGGTGGTAATGTAGGTTTATGTCATTCGATGTTGTATCGATGGCTTATGTTGCACCTACCAGTAAGTGGTCCTTTCGTGGATACCAAGCATTCTCTCCGATGGTCATCAAGGCTCGTCAACCTTACTTCTTTCGATATCCGGTGGAATTATGATATGGGGGAAGTGCGAAGTGTTGTCACTAGTTGTGGATATTTCCCTAATGTTCCCCTCATAGGAACTAAGGGGTGCATCGCCAGAGGAAGTGATCCTGAGATGTTGAAGAGAGTGACAAGTGCTTGGAAAGGCATTCACAGGAAGGATAGAACTGCTTTGGGCAAGAAGGTTCCTGTTGCTAGAATTTCTTATTTGGAGTGGGTTAAAGCCAGGGTTAAGATATTACGGTTACCATTTGCAAGGTTGGCTCCTCTATATGAGCAACCTCCTGTTGTTCTAAGTAACACGGTGCCTACTGAGATGTTCACCCAGATTCATGTTGAGAACATTCAGCTTCGTGCAAAAGACTGTAAGGTGGGGATGAAACTTTATTGGGCAGATCAAGAAAGGGCCGACATAGCTCGTAGACTCAAGGAAGCTCAAGGAGAAACTTTCGATGCAACCAGTTTCAGGAAGAGGTCTTATGCTGAAATGGAAAAAGAATTGAGTAATACTCTGCAAGAGTGTCGGAAGCTTCAGGCCTCAGAAAATAGTTACAGGAAGAAGATTCAGAACTTAGAAAAACAGCTCAAAGACAAGGACGCTCAGCTTGAGAAGGAAGTGGCCCAGAAGCGTGTCGCAGAAGATCGGTTCCGGGAAATTGAAATGGTCGCATCTCAACTTTTGAAGGAGAAAGACAGACTCGAAAAGTACTGTCAACATCTTGAAGCATATTTAGTTCCGGAGATTTAGTTCTGTTATTTGCTTTTGATGTATTTGGTCACCCCCAGGATTATTGGAAGGGGCCAATTTATTGTTGTTGTTATTCATTTCTTTTTGCTTTATTGTTAAAACATGTATTTAGTTGTTTATCATTTTTTTTAATTGACCGAAGTCACTTAGACATCACTTCTTTTATTTGTAAATAATTGAAGTATTCATCCTATTATCTTTTCTCTTTCGATTGTATGGTTTCATGCCGTGACCGATGAAAAAAAGGACTCTTGGATACCTGGAAATGACAAACATATCATGCACATTGTTGTACCCCAAAATTTGCCCTCCCATATTCCTCAAGATTTGTCAAGAATAATCCTCAAACTGTTCAAGATGGCTCAAGAGGTAGACAGTCAAACCACCTCCTAAGCCAGTTCAAAACTAGGGTTTTTGTTCTTTCAAGGAATTTGAGGTTTTCAATGGTTCAATCAAGTCTCATATGCCTATATACATCCTCAAGCATCTACATGCCAAGTTTCAAGACTCACAATGCCAATTTGCACAGTTAAAAGCCCTGTTTGATCCATAGTCAACTGCAGGGGCAAAATGGTCATTTTACAGTCAAAAGTCAGAATTTGTGGTCAACATCTTATTTTGAGTACACAACCATCATTTGATCAAGTCTTGATCATGATTCCACATGGATAGCTCAAAAATCATCAAGATGCAAAAAGTTACTATTTTTGGACAGTAGAAAAGTCAAGTGTATCTTAACTAGGGCATAACTTTTTCACGGTTCATCAGAAAAATCCCATCCAATGCTCATTTTGAAGTGGATGACATCTCCTACAATCCATCTTCACATTCCAAGTCCAATAAATGCTCTCACAAAAAGTTATCAATTTCTACATTATAGGTCAAATTCAAAAGTCAACAAAAATGCACTTTGAGTCAAAGGCCATAACTTGATATTGGTAAATCCAAATGACATGGGACCAAAGGAATTGGTTAGAGGACTTCAAGACCTTTCCAAAATGTCCAAGAACATGTTCATATGATCCAAATTGAGCAAGATGTGCATTGGAGAAGTTGGGAAATTTTTATGAATTTGCAAAAGTCAACTTTGCTCAAAACATCTTATTTTTGCTAATGGGCCTCAAATCTCTTCTTGAAACTTCATCCATGACCTATGCACGACCCATCAAGATTAATTGAATTTATTTTCTTATTTTTTATTGATTAATTGGATTTTTAATTAATATTAATTCATTTAATTAATTTAAATTGTAGGAAAATGCAAGATTTGATTTTTCAATCTTTTTGTGAAGCAAATATGGTCAGGATATGCTGGCAATTTCGTGCACCAAGTCAAAGATGCAAAATCTCCAAAATTGGAAACTTTATTCAATCATGAAAATGCAAAAATATTTTATTTTCAATCAAAGATCAAATCATCAATTCAATGGATTTTTGTTCAAGCTTTTGACCTAATTCCATTCCTTTATATATATGCAAGCAAACCCTAATCCCATACACGTGAGAAAGCTGCAGGAACAGACCCTAGCATATTGAAAAAATTCAAGAAAATTGCAAACTGACTTTGGCTTTCCAGGGCGATTCAAAAGGTTTTGTTGATTCTAATACACTGCAGGAGGTTCCCAGAACGTGTTACGATCAAATTCCCGCTTCAAAGCTCAAGAAATCACTGAGAACAGAACCACGGTTTGCACATTTTATCCATAATCGTAACTCTTAATTCATGAGCATTTAACATGATTTCTTGATTGTTTTGCATTGCTAGTAATCATATGAAGCTAATGGTATAAGTTAATTAAACTGAAACGCCATAAATCAAAAGTTGCCATGATCAATTTCTAGGGTTCTTAAACTTTGAAATTAGGGATTCCTAAACCAGGAAAAATTGAGACTTGTGAGACCCATGACTGAATTCGTTGAACCAAGACGAACAAGACTTAACTCTCGTGAAATATTTATGTGAACCACAATGCTAATCGCTATTTTTCCTCATGGCATATTGTGGGGGTTAAAAACCCCCGCTATCTAATGTTGTTTTTACAGGTACAATGAGGAAGACGATGATGTGTTGGTACACCATTGGACCATTTGAATCAGCACGCGTGTTTTTTTGTGTTACAGCTTATTGAATAATTTCTTAATATAATAATTGTTTGTTATTCTACTAACGATTGAAGCGTGATGGTGGAGTGGTTAGCGTGCTGGATTGGAAGCATTGGGACCTGGGTTCGAATCCCAGGTCCCCCAAAACATTTGTTTCTATTTTTCTTAATATATTCATGTGCAGAGTTCCAAAGGATGTCCATCATACGCCTCACCTCTCAACGTGCCATGTGTCTTCAAATTCAAACCCAACGGCCAGGATGGAGGGACTATCCTAGTCCTCAGTCAACAAACGCCTAGCTAATCTCAAAGGTCAAACGTGGCTGGAGTTAATGGGCCTGAAAATTACCAAAGACACCTCCTAATTGGGCCAACACCCCCTGGGTTCATTCTTTCTTTTTTTTCTTTTATATTTTCCATTTAATTATTTTACTATTAATTATTATTATTATTATTACTTAATTAACTCAATTAATTTTTTCATGATAAAATCAGAAAACTAAAAATAATATTTTTTATTATTATTATTATTTAAATTAATTTCACCCTTAATTAGTTATTTTTGTAAATAAATGCTAACACAATTAATTTAGTTCTTTAATTAGGTTAACTTTAATTATTTTCATAATAAATAAAATCCATGTAAAATTAGGGTTTTGACAATTTTAATCTTTTTATTTTTATTTATTTATTTCCTAAAAAACATAAAAAACTCAAAAATATTTCTTATTAATTAATTAGTTCTAGGTTTAATTAAATGCAAAAAAGGACAAAAACTTCTTTCTTTCTCAAAAAGGGTCAAAACCCTAAGGACTTCTCCGATTCAATTCTTTTCGCGCATATTATTTTTGATCATTATTATGTAATTATTCCGAGGATGTAATAGCTTTAATTAGGACTTTTTATCGCTTTTCTTTAATTTCTCGCATTTACTTTTCAAGGGTTGTTTTTGGCGATGTAAATACCCGACGCCTTGTAATAGCGTAGATTTATTTTCCGCAACATTTAACTGTTAGATGTATGTTAACTAGGCTATGCATGACAAGACTTATCTCTGAAAATAAAATCAACCCGTAGCTCACCATAACATGTGCAAAGATAACTTAACTGAATCCTGACACACTCGCACATGCCACTCCTAGGGTACGCCTCACTTGGTTGCCTCGACGTGGTCATTGAGTATAGGGTGTTTTAGAGGTCGCCCTCCTGTCTAAAGATCCAAGTTGCCTCGAAACGGTTGCCTCGGATAAAAAGGATCTAGGACATTATGGTTACCGCTAAGGCGTCCTACTATTGCTTTGGTGACGACATATCCCATATAATCGAATTGACCCGAAAACTCCAACGACGGTGCTACCTACTTCTCAATAATGGGATAGTACTGTCTAAAGGACATTTACACAGCTTAATTTCTTTTGAGTAGGTAGAGGTTGTCAGGTACTTGCTCTTTCAAAACAAAAATACTTTTCGCACTTACACTTTTCTGACAAAAGTTTTCAAACAAACACTTCATACACTCTTGAGGATAGATACAAGAGTTAAATCGAAGTTTTCAAACAAACTTTTTCAAAACCCACAAACACAAGAAAAGCAAAAATATTTTGAAAACATAGTGAGCAAGTACCTAAGAGCCCGTGGATAACCATGGATAGAAAGGGTGCTAACACCTTCCCTTTCTATAATCTACCTCCCGAACCGAGAAACATCTCGAAAAGGAATTTTGCTGTGCTTTTGTCCTTTCCTTGTTGGAGAAAATAAAAGACGGTGGTGACTCTTGCTTACCGCGACATTTCGCGAACCAGCATTTCAAAACAGTCAGTTCTATTTCCACCGATCACACACATCATGCATTTCATAACATTGCAGGTTATCTCAAGACAGATTTTATTATTCTGCTACTTTTCTTATCCAGAATCCAAGACGACTACTCACCGATATTCCACAAAAAATAACTTGCCGAGACAGATGGAACAGGTTCAGGCTGAACTCGCTGAAATGAGGGCCCAGATGGCTACTCAGCTGACTCAGTTCATGGGGGTCATCACCGACGTAAATCACCGACAGGAAGAGCTAGCTGCTATTGTTAACAACCAACGCTGCCATCCAGGGGATGTTGGAAATCAAGGGCTTTATCAGGATATTTCTGTAGGAATGGGGGACGTACAAGATCAACCAGCTGCAAATTTTCATGGGATGCCGGGAAACCCTTTCGTGTGCAACGTAGGGAAGTTTCCTCCGTCTCCTGGACCTCGTCTGGTGGGTAACAAAAGAGTTAATCAGGGCGGTGTCAGGAATTATCAGGAGCAGGATTTTGACTTTGACTAAGATGAAGATCAGTTTTATGTGCAGTGTTCAGAGCCGGGGGTTCAGATTGAGGATATGAAATATCATTTGTTGGAAGAGCGTTTGAAGGTTGTGGAAGGGCAATGAGTCCTTGGTATATATGCTAATGATCTCGAATTGGTGTCTGGGGTGAAGGTTCCTCCCAAGTTCAAGCCTCCTACATTTGAGAAGTACAACGGAACGTCGTGTCTTATTACTCATGCAACTGCTTATTTTCAGAATATGTCGGTGCATACGGAGGATCAAGGGTTGTTGATTCACTTTTTCCAGGATAGCCTGTCTGGGGCATCCCTGGAATGGTACATGAAGCTGGAGAAAACTCATATTCGTTGCTGGAATGATCTTGCTCGGGCTTTTGTCAAACATTATCAGTACAATATGGATATGGCGCCTAATCGCACTCAGTTGCAGAATATGTCGCAAGGACCAAAAGAATCTTTCAGGGAATACGCTCAAAAGTGGCGTGAGTTGGCTGCGAGGGTTCAACCTCCACTCATGGAGAGAGAACTCATTGATATGTTTATGAGTACTCTACAAGGGCCATTTTATGAGCACATGATAGGAAGCACTTCAGCAGGATTTGTAGACTTAGTCATGGCTGGTGAAAGAATTGAAGTGGGTTTGAAATTAGGAAAGATTCAGATTGGAGGTTCCAGTAGCTCATCCGGGGGCAGTAAGAAACCATTCAACAATTACCCTAATAAAAGGGAAGGCGATGCAAGTGCGGTTTATTCTCATAGAGGACGAAGAGAGGATCCTCAACACCAACAAATCAACGCTGTTTTTATTCCTGTTAATGCTCCTCAGCAGAGACCAAGTGCAACACCCCAGCAACAAAGGCAGCAAGATGCTCCCCGTCAGTATAATAATCAGCAGAAGAGACAACCCAGAAAATTCGATCCCTTGCCGGTAACTCTTACTGAAGCGCTCCACCACCTGCTTAATTTGAAGTTGATCAGTCTGAGAAATATGCCACCACCCCCCGCAAGACTCCCTGTTAACTATGATACTAATGCAAGATGCGAATTCCATTAGGGTGGAGTCGGTCATTCTACTGACAATTGTTTTGCGTTGAAATGTAAATTACAAGACTTGTTGGATTCTAAGGCAATTGAGTTTACCCCGGTAACTGGTCTGAATGTTACTCAAAACCCAATTCCTAGGCATGGAGGGGGTATTGTTAACATGATTGATGATAATGGTGAAATGTTGAATTTTATCATGGATGTGGAACAAGTGACTACTCCGTTGAGCTTTGTTAAGAGGTATTTGCTTGACAATGCTATTTTCCCAGGTTGTACTTCAGAATGGGCCAAGTGTAGAGAGCAATCGAAGGGCTGTAATGATTTGAAAGCAGGCATCATGTTGTTGATGAATGAGGGTTCCCTGCAGTTTGATAGAAAACCGAGCTACCGTAAGATTATTGAAGAAGATATTGATGTGATATCTATTCCTTACACCCCTGCGCGCATTCCTGTCCCATCAAGGGCACCCCCTCTGATGATTACGGTACCTGGTCCTATGTCGTATACCAGTGAGAAGGCTGTCCCGTGGCATTATGGTGCCTATGTTTATTACCACGGGGTAAATCAGGAGGTTAATGCTCGTTTGTCTGAGGAAGAACGTACTGAAGGTGATGAAGAGGATGTCCATAACTTTTCTGGTGTGGGTTGAATGACTAGAAGCGGGAGAGTATTTGGTCCTTCCAATATGCAAGATGCGGCAAATGCTTCTGCAAGGGAAAAAGGAAAACAACAGGTAATGATTGGTAATCTAAGGGTTATGCTAGCCAATGTGACTCAACCGATTCTGATACTAGAGGCTTCTTCCGTTCCCGATGAGGTTGAGGAGCTGATGCGTATTATCAGAAAGAGTGATTATAGCATAATTGATCATCTGAGCTATACTCCTTCTAAGATGTTTATCTTGTCTCTGTTGATTTATTCAGAACCTCGCAGAAATGCTTTGATGAAGTTGTTGAAGAATGCGTTCGTGCCACATGAGATAACTGTTAATCAGTTCAAAAATGTCTGCGCTAATATATATATGCCGGGAATGGTTTGGGCTTCACAGATTTTGATCTTCCTCCAGAGGGACCAGACCATAACAAAGCGTTGCATATTTCAATGGAGTGAAGAGGCACTACTTTATCCGGGGTCTTGGTGGATACAGGATCGTCTTTAAATGTATTTCCCAAGTCAGCATTGATGAAGATTGATTATTCCGGACTGGAGTTGCGCCCTAGTGATTTGATGGTGAAGGCGTTTGATGGGTCTCGAAGGTCAGTATTTGGGGAAGTGGAGTTACCAATCAAAGTTGGTCCTCACACCTTCACGGCCACATTTTTTGTGATGGATATACAGCCAGCGTACGGTTGCTTGTTGGGGAGGCCGTGGATTCATAAAGCAAGAGCAGTCACTTCTACTCTTCATCAGAAACTCAAGTATCCTGCAGAGGGAAAGGTGATAACCGTGTGCAGCAAAGAAGAGTACATTGTAAGTCATTTGACATCATTCCATTATGTCGAAGTTGAAGGCGAGATTCATGAGACTCCGTTTCAGGCGTTTGAGACAGTTCATGCTATCAATTTTCCTCCTCCAGAGTAGAAAAAGAAATCGGAAACTATTATATCTTCTCTCAAAGATGCAAAAGCTGTAGTGGAAGGTGGTAACCCTGAAGGTTGGGGTCAGGTGCTGTACGTTACTCCGAAGTTTGATAAGTTTGGTCTTGGTTTTAGCCCAGGTCAGCAGAGTGCAGCTCCCAGAGCATCCAGTTTATCTACTCCTGTGAAGTTTTCCCGTCCTCGTGCTACTCAAGAAGGACACGTCAATGCAATTGGAAACGATAGGGTTGATGGCTACAATGTTGAAGATTGGATTCGTCCAAGTATTCCAGGCCAGACACTCAATAATTGGACTTTTGTGGATGTTATCCAAGTTTCAAGCACTGAGGAGTAATTTTCTTGTTTCTTTTATTATCATATCATAATCCCTACGCTCTGCCCAAGGCGTAGTGGATCATTTGTGTAGGGCCACCATGTTTATTTTGCAAGTTTATCATGAAATAAAGGACGTTTTTGCATTCAAAATTCTGCTTCTTTTCTTTTTTCTTTTTTATTCTTTTTTTAAATGGCAATGTTTCTCTTTTCACACACTGTCACTAAAAAACGCAAAAATGTCATTCATGCAGATGCACTTCCATCCCTGATTCTATCAATAACGACTCTGTTATGGCTCATTACGACTTTGATACCCCTATTTATCAAGCTGAAGAAGAAGCATACGAGGATTGTGATCTTCCTGAGGAATTAGAAAGACTGTTGAAACAAGAGGAGAAGGTTATCCATCCGAATCAGGATTTGATTGAAGTGGTGAATATTGGTATAGAAGAGGTAAGAAGAGAAGTCAAGATAGGGGCCGATCTCGAAGAAAGTGTAAAGGCCAGATTGATTGAGCTACTCCGTGAGTATTCTGATATCTTCGCCTGGTCTTATGAGGATATGCCTGGGTTGGATATAGACATAGTGGTGCATCGACTACCGCTCAAAGAAGGTTGTTCTCCTGTCAAGCAGAACCTCTGATACTCATGCCACCAGTGGAAGGAAGGCCACTAATCATGTACTTAACTGTGTTGGAGACCTCAATGGGTTGTGTCCTCGGTCAGTAGGACGAGACTGGGAAGAAGGAACAGGCCATTTACTACTTGAGTAAGAATTTTACGGAATGTGAGTCGAGATACTCGTTGTTGGAAAAGACTTGTTGTGCGCTTGCCTGCGCCGCTAAGAGTTTGAGGCAATACATGTTAACTCACACCACCTACTTGATATCCAAAATGGATCCAATCAAGTACATTTTTGAGAAGCCAGCTCTTACAGGCAGGGTAGCCCATTGGCAGATGATACTCACTGAATATGATATCCAATACACTACTCAAAAACCAATTAAGGGTAGTGTAATGGATGACCATCTTGCTCATCAACCCATGAATGATTATGAACCGATGAAGTTTGATTTTCCAGATAAGGAGATTGTGTATATTCGGGATTGTAATATGCCAGGCCCAGAAGAAGGACCCGAGCCGGGATCATGTTGGATGCTTGTTTTTTATGGTTCCTATAATGCCATGGGTAACGGCATCGGAACTATTATCACTTCCCCTGAGGGATACCACATTCCTTTCACAGCGCGTATCTATTTTGATTGCACTAACAACATGGTTGAATATGAAGCTTGCATTTATGGCATTGAAGCGGCAATCGACCTGCACATCAAATTTTTGAAAGTTTACGGGGATTCCAACCTTGTTATCAGCCAGATTAATGGAGATTGGGAGACTCGCCATCAGAACCTAATTCCGTATCGTGAGCATGTTATGAAGCTGATTTCGTACTTCGAAGAGATCACGTTTGAACATATTCCGAGAGAAGAAAACAATCTAGCTGATGCACTGGAAACTCTGTCCTCCATTTTCAAGGTTAAGTGGGCTAATGAGGCACCTTCCATTACTATCAGAAGTTTGAGTGAGCCAGCTTTCTGCTTTGAGGCTAGTTTGGAACCAGATGGTAACCCTTGGTTTTATGATGTTAAGCGAAATCTGAAAACACAAGAGTACCCTGAGGGGGCATCCGTCACAGATAAGAAGTTCTTGAGAAGATTTTCAGCCAAGTTCTTTCTCAGTGGTGGTGTGTTGTACAGAAGGCATCATGATGGTCTACTAATCAGATGTGTTGACAAGAAAGAAGCAGCTAGAATCATTGAAGAGATACATGAAGGTGACTTCGGGACCCATTCCAACGGGCACACCATGGCTAAAAAGATTTTGCGAGCAGGTTATTATTGGTCCACCATGGAGACTGATTGTTACAATCATGCACGGGGTTACCACAAATGTCAAGTGTATGCTAACAAAGTGCATGTGCCTCCAGTACCTTTAAATGTTTTGACCTCCCCTTGGCCGCTCGCGATGTGGGGAATTGATATAATCGGCAAGATTGAACCGACTACGTCCAACGGGCACCGTTTCATTCTAGTTACCATTGATTATTTTACGAAATGGGTCGAAGCTGCATCCTATGCCAATGTCACCAAGCAAGTGGTAACCCGGTTCATCAAGCACAACATTATCTGTCGCTACGGAGTGCCTGAGAAGATCATTACCGATAATGGGTCTAACTTGAACAACAAAATGATGAAGGAGCTTTGTGAGTCCTTCAAAATTAAGCATCATAACTCTTTCCCATATTGACCAAAGATGAACGGCACCGTCGAAGCGGCCAATAAAAATATCAAGAAAATCATGCAGAAGATGGTGGTAACCTATAAATATTGGTATGAGATGTTGCCTTTCACTTTGCATGGTTATCGCACCACGGTGCGTACTTCGACTGAGGAAACTCCATTTTCATTAGTTTACAACATGAAAGCAATATTGCCGGTGGAAGTCGAGATTCCTTCTCTTAGGCTCATGAGAGATGTTGAGCTGGATGAAAGTGAATGGGTACAGAATCGGCTGGATCAACTGGAACTTATTGATGAAAAGAGATTGACGGCCGTTTGCCACGGTCATGTGTATCAGCAAAGGATGATAAAGGCTTTTGATAAGAGGGTGCGACCTCAGTGTTACAAGCCAGGCGACCTTGTGCTCAAGAGGATAATTCTTCCCCAGGGAGATCCCAGGGGCAAGTGGGTTCCGACTTATGAAGGTCCTTTCGTGGTCAAAAAAGTTTTCTCTGGAGGAGCGATGATGCTCACGACTATGGATGGAGAGTACTTCCCTCTCCCTGTGAATGCTGACGTAGTTAAAAAATACTTTGCATAAAAATAAAAAAACCCACTAAACTGAAAACCCGAAAGGGCGGTTTAGGCAAAAAGGAGGTGTCCTAGCGGATCGAAAACCCGAAAGGGCGATTCAGGAAAAATTTAGGGACGTAAAGCAAATGACTACGTTCAGCATGAGATTCTTTGTTTCTTTCCTTCGTTCCGTCACCTGGCATAATTTCGAAGCTAATCCAAGAATGATCTGTCCGGAAGCAGGAAGATGAGAATCATCAGAGTCATAGCAGAGTCGGGACTTGATGGATATTCACATTCACATTGTCATTTGTAAACACTTGTTTGTTTTAATTTTGCAATTTTCTTATTTCCCAATGTAAATACCTTTTTCATAGAATGATTTCTCAAAATCAATAGAATATCTTCTTTCAAGTATACGTTTACTTTCCTTTTCTCCCTTTTTATTATTTTGTTTGCAAAAACGTCCAATATTTTTTATGAGCATGTGCATATAAACTTCATAGACCTTACACGAAAATGGTAATGCAAGTCATGGTTGGTCGATCGCTTGAAATGCGGATAACAAACACCACTGCCGCTATGCAAGGGGCATGTTTGTTTCTCTGTTTGGTGGACTTTTCTTTCACTCTTTTAGGCATTTTTGCCTTGCGGTTTTTTTTCACCGCTCCGGGCCGTTGTTAACAATCATAGGTCAGGGTAATATCAAGATTACGGCAGGTTGGCGAGATCGGCGAGCCTGGTTGGAGATGCTTCTTCCCCATAATGACTTTTATTACGTTTCTTTGTTGCACTTTCATGTGTCATCTTGATTGATTGTTTTAAGCGTTGTCTACATACAGAATTTTGTTTATAGCTGAATGTCAGTCTTGATGCGTTGAATGTTTTTTTCCTAAAAAAAAAATTTCTTTTTACAAAATCACTCTTTAATTGTTTTCTGGGCATTTTGATACCAACTGTGCCAATTCTTTTTCTTAGCCAAGAGTTTGGAGGAAGGAGTTTAGCTGAAAACGGTGACTGTAGTGATATGCTTTTGAGTAGAACCATGTTGATGATGTACAAGCATTGTTTCAATCCCCAAACACTGGAGATATAAGGGAGTTAGACCCTCGTCAACCCCTCTGAGCCTTCGAAGTAGGAGTTTCCTTTCTGTTCAGAAAAATAAAAATAAACCTTTTTTTAATCAGGGGCAGGGTAGATGTTCAGTTGATATGCCCAAGCAGTCAAATTTCAGAAGGAATATCCCATCTGAGGACCACCACATTTTGTCTTTCACATCATGAAAAAGGAAATCCGTGTCTAAACCACGATGTTCATTTCCTCACAAAGTCCTGAGGTCGAGATTGAATCGACACAATAATGGTTATCCCTCGCCGACCAAGGAATGAGGCAGTTGTGTTCTTCAAAAAAAAAGAGAGAAAGAAAAAAAGAGTTCAAAAGCCACATGGACTTGTTCAAAATGGAAAGCATGAATAAGAAAGAAACAAAAAAATCCCCGCTAAGTCGAAACTTGAAAACAAGTCGCTTAGGCAAAAGTTAGGGCATCCCGCTGGACTCCCAAAATGGAGATTCAGAAGATTTTGTCCAAGCAAAAGTTAGGGAAAAGAGAGCCTAAAAGGCCATAAAAAAAGATATTATTCAATAAAACTTTCATCAAAAAGAAGAGGAACAATAATATCAACAACAAAAGCAGCAGAAGTTAAGCGACAATCATGTTGGAGGATTTGTCGTGATCACTCAGCCATTATAAATCTTTTTGAAAGATGAATGTTTGTGACAAATCAGCTGAACTTAGGACAGGATAATATCACGAAGGGGGTGGGCACCAAATAACTTGAGCCGTGAAAAACTTTTTTTCAAAAGAACCTTGAACCAGGCCACGTTACAACCTTTAAAAGTCCTAACTGAAACAAGGGTTTAACTCGAAAGCATACTACAACGGGATAACATTTCCTGAACTCCTCAAATATGTGTTGCATATCCATGCTGGTGTCTTATCGCTCGCATTTTAACTCGTTTTTCAAAAAGGGGAAAGAAAAGTTTTAAAACCTTTTTGCACTCTAGCCAGTGATTCATTCACAATAGAGATGCGACATTTTGTTAAAGTTTTCAACTTCAAGGCTTAAATAATTATTGCATCAGGTTTATCATTATCAATAAACTTTTTTCTGTATGCAAAACAGCTGTTTGACATCAAAAAAAAGGTTTACACGTTGAATACCTGTAAAGAGCTTAATGATGGTCAAAAAGGGGATGTTCGGTTTTCTTCTTCTTCTTACCCCCTGTGAAGTTTCATTTCCCCCGTGAAGCTGCCTTTCCTCAGTGAAATTGCCTTTCCCCGGTGAAGTTTCTCTTCCGCGGAAAAGTTTTGTTACTCCAGGGAGTTTCTTTCAGAAAGTTTTGTTCTAAGACTTCAAGAGTAGGATATGTTGCCTATCCCCAGTAAGGTCGTTAAGCAGGAACCCACATTTTGAAGAAGTTTTAACTTCCCAATGGAATTCCCAATAGAGATCCCTCGCTTTGACCTCTCACTTCCCAGTCGATCTGTTGACCGGGGCATCCTTTTGTTTTGGATCTTCTCTTATTCCCCAGTGAGGTTTTGATACCGTATGACTACCTGCAGGATTCGTCCTTTGGTTACATTCCAAGAGAACATCTCTCCAGCGAGATAATCTTCAACAGAGTTCTATCTCCCCGGTGAAGTCCCACCTCTTCAGCAGAGTTTTGTTCCCCCAGCAAAAGGTTTTCGTCCTTTTCCGGAAGTTGCAGTGTCAACCTGATCTTTCCCAGGAATCCGAAATTTATTTTTGCAGTTCCTCCCGAGTGTTTATGGCCCGTTCTGCTGGTTTCTCGTTTGTTTCTCCGTGAAGCTCCATCTCTTCGAGGTTCCTTCCCCAGTGGATTCTCATATTTCTTTCCCCCCTTTGGATTTTGCAATTTATTTTTGCAAGTCCGGTCAGATTCTGATTTCTTGGTTATTGGCTTCTCAATTGACCATTCTCCAGTGATACTTTTTAAATATGCATCATTACATTGCATCTACAAAAACGCGTAGAATTTCCATTATATGGAGCATTGAGCTATAAAAAAGAATTCCAACATGCATCGGAACATAAGCCATTATTATTTCTGTCATCCCCAGTGATTTCCTAACACTTCGGATTTAATCCCCAACGAGGTCTGCATCCTCATAATCTCAGTTTCCTCTCTATACCAATATCCTTTTGACGTCATTCATTGGTTTGTTTGAGTATCCACCTTTGACTATAGCTGCTCAGTTTCGCCCTGACGCGGTCTTCTCTGGTTTAGTCTTTACTACTCTCTCTGGTTCATTCCAATATCTATTGGTGCACCTTTTCGAATACCAGTTTCGCCCTGATATTCGCTTTCAGCAAGTTTTTAGGTATACACCCTAATCTCCTCGCTTTAGGTCAAGTTTCCCCTTGTTGCCTGTGCATGAAATCCAGTTTCGTCCTGGTACTCATCTAAGTTTAGTTTCGTCTAACCAGTTGTTGAGTCGAGTTTCGTCTCGTCTTTGTTTTCATACTTTGGACCCTTTGACGGTGTTTGTTTACCAAGTGCAGTGTTCGTACTGTGTCCCTGGTTTGAAATCTGTCTCCTTTGTTCCTTGGATTCTTCTATCAGTTTTCGTCACTGTTTATCCATTGGTCTGAGACCAACAGGTGCTCTGAGAAACATGCACTCTCATCACTTCAATTTGGGTCGAGTTTCGCCTCGTTACCTGTGCGTGAAATCCAGTTTCGTCCTGGCACTCATCTAGTTTAGTTTCGTCTAACTCGTCTTTGAGTCAAGTTTCGTCTCGCCTTTGGTTCCTCATTTATGAGATTCTTTCAATTCCTTCATACTTTCTATCTTATTTGAGATTGGCAAGTGTTCCTAGAATCACACACTCTAGCCACTTTGCTTTGGGTCGAGCTCAGAGTTTCGTCTCCTCGCCCGCGTACGTTTTCTGTTACAGAGCTTAGTTTCGTCTATACTTTGTTGTTTGAGTTTTGTCTCGCCCCTTTTTGAAGCCTAGTTTTACCTTGGCGCGTTTTTCCGGAAGTTTAGTTGCGTCTACTCTTCTTTGTTCTTGTTCTATTTCAACCTGTGTTACATCTTCACTCTGACGCATGTTTTGTCTCTGTTTCTTTCAAGAGTGTAAATTTTTGGGTTCTTTCGTATTCAAACATCATCAACCCTGAACGCTCGAAAGTTATCACTTTTCTCACATATCATGTTGAAGATATTTGAATAGGGGCAGCTGTTGCACCCCAAAATTTACCCTCTTGATTTAGGCTTATGTTTCATCATGAATATCATATTACATTTCATTCATACATTATGATGGGATCAAAGCACTTTGGTTGTCAAGTCTTCCTCAAGCATTGAAGGTTATTTTGCATGGAAAAGTTGCTCAAGAAATATCTTACCATCCAAATATCTGGATCATTTGAGCTCAAAAGTTATAGCATGTCTCAAGATATTTTTTACCCATCTCTTTGGACCATCAAGAGGATTGTAGCTTGTGTGGGATCACAAGTGGAATCACTCCTTGGATTCATCAACCAAATTAGGGTTTTGCTTGAGCAAGGTTGTTGGCCAATGTACAAGACTTGATTTAGGGAGCCACAACATTTCTTTGATATTTGGAAGGTCTTTGTACAAGGAATTGATCAAGTCACCCAGAGGATTTGAGGTTTTGGAAGATGATTCATCAGTCTCCTAATGAGTTGACCAAAATTAGGGTTTGGGATTTCATCAAGATTTCTTGAGAATTTTGAAGTGAAACTTTGCACATGGCCTTTATATGTTTGGAAGATCATATGTTTGAAGTTTTGATCATCAATTTTGAAGAGAAATGGATCAATTGATTCAGAGGGGCAAAATGGTCATTTTGGCCCAAATCAGTCAAAGTCAAGGTTGACCAAGTGAACTTTTGGTCAACCATCAATTCAAGGATGTGATTTTCATATTTCAAGTCCATTTTGGTTATTGGAATAAAGAGATTGAAGTTTGGGTTGAAACTTGTTCTTGAAGAAGCCCTAGAAGTTACTAATTTTGCAAAATGAAGACTTAATTTCAAAAAATCATATTTTATTCATCTTTGATCAAGAAGATGCAAATAAAGTATGCTTGGAAAGCTAAGAGAATGATCTTTCACCTCATTTTGGTATCATATTCAAATTAATAAGGAATCAAGAGTTGTGGCCTTTTGAAGTTACAAAATTATAGGTCATTTTTCAAAATTAGTGAATTTCAAGCCAAATTTTGGGGACCTTAATGGATTAATTTGCAAAAACTATAAACTAATGGTTTGTATATCTTTTCAAGCCCTTTCCAAATTGTACTCATTTGTGTCAAAACTAAAAAGTATGAGCAAGTTGTAAGTTTTGGAATTTCATGGCATTTTATTGAAATTTGGCCAAAATGAAAAATGGCCATTTCTTGCAAACTCAAGTTTTAGACATTCCTCATGCTTCTAATCAAGCCCATTGGTAATTTGTGACATGCTGGGGCCCATTACACTTGCTATTTCATGCCCCATATGGTATTGCACATGTTGCATTGAAAAAATGACAAAATTGCTCAAAATGGCCAACTCACCAACACTCTCTCATTTCAAATGAGCATAGGCTGGCCTTTTAAGCATGCATTGCTGACTTCATTTGGCTCACTAAACGCATAAGAAGCAAGGGAACGCACGAGCAAAAGGCCTGATTCAGTATGCACCTCATTTTTGGCCAAAATTCTCAATCTTGCCCTCCAACGGATTTAAGAACAAACTTCCACTTCTATCCTTCTCTACACACTCTATACAAGTGAAAGCAAGAAGAGAGAGAGAGAGAGAGAGAGAGAGAGAGAGAGAGAGAGAGAGAGAGAGAGAGAGAACACACCATTTTTTTGGTGTTTTCTTGGTGTTTTCTTCAATTTTTTTGTGGATTCTGCTTCACCAAAGCAAGTAGATCAAGCTAGCACCCTTAGATTGAAACTGGAGTGAAGGAGACAGTAGATCTATTTTTTCTCAAAGGTTCGAATTCTCAACTTTCAATTCTGATTTCTAGCCATGCTTCGTGTGATTTAAGTTCATAATCATGTTGTTTGAAGTCTATGGAATGATTCTGAAGCTTTATAGTGTTTAATTTGATGAATTGTGCATGTTTGAATGTTCTGAAATTCGCGATGCAGCATGTTTTTGCTCATGTTCATGACTTGATTGTGGATAATATGATTGATGATTTGATCTGATTCAAATTGCTATGTATTCCTTGCCATGCTAGCTTTAATTTTCCTTTGGTTTGATGAAAAATGATGCAAAATTGAGTGAGATGTGTTGATCTGAAAGTGAGCCCTAAGAATGTGTGATGCGCGTGCTTTTTGAACATCCGGAGGTTGAAGATGATGTGGTGGCACATCATGATTGGTCCGTTTGAAAATTTTGATTATTTGAATTTTTGTTTTATAATTTTATTTCCATGATTTTATTTCTTGCTCAAAAATACATGGAAAATTCTGAAAACATTCTCATAAATTCAAAGTAATATTTCTGACTTTGTGTATTTTTTGATAATTTTTTAAAATAATTTGATTGGTTTAAAAAATTGGTAGGTTTAATTAATTAATTGATCAAAGATAATTTTTATTTTAATAGTTCCTTTGACCTAAAAAATCCACAAAAATTCTGAGACTTCCAAAATAATGTGAAATTTGATTCTGACTTTAGTTCACCATTTTTCTTATTTTTGATTAAAAATTTAACTTCAAAGTTTATTTGTAATATTTGTTTTTTATTTTTATTTTAATACTTCTATTAATTCAAAAATTCCAGAAAAAATCATGTAATCTAGTTTTTAATCATAGAATCTGATCATATTTTTGTTTTGACCATTTCATGATTTTTGGTTATGATTTGCATTTTCTTGCCTTTGAATAATAATTTCATGATTAATTGTTTGTTTTTTTTTATTTTAATATTTTCCTTTTATCTAAAAAATCACAAAATTCAGGGATGTATGTTTTTAGCCCTAATATTTGAATATAATTTTGGTTGGCCATTTTTCTGACTTTTTGGTTTAAACATTATTTTGATATGTGAATATTTGTTAATTACATAATTGTTCGAATATTATTTTCTTTCTTGACTTTTCTTAATTAAAAAAAAATGAAAAATGTATATTCTGACTTTTAAAGTTTCTTGGTGTTTGGTTTGACTTTGGTTTGATTTGTTTGAGTTTTAATCCTATTTAATTAATATTTGGGATTAAAAGTCAAAATCTAAGATTTTGTTGCTTATGTTGCAAGTTTCATGTTCAAAACCCTTGTGCCTTGGACTTTTATTGGATTTCAGGTCTTGATCATGGTTCATGAATGTATTGGGAACTTGAAAACTATTTTTCTTGAATTACTTGACTTGGTTTGATATTTTTTCACAAATAAATTTGAAAACTTGTCTAGTTTGGTAGTTTTGCCAACTAGTATTTAATTTTGAATTTCATTTGACTTCTTCCTCAAACATTCATGAACTTAGGGCTTGCATTCTGACTTCTAAACACTTCCAAGATGTTTAGATATTTTTGGTTTGAATTATGGATCCTTGTTTCTATTTTTGGTGTAATTTTGAAGTGAAGGTACCCAATTATGTTTGCATGTCTTGTTGCAATTTGTTTGTTGGCTAATGAACTTGAGTGAGGCCTATAATTGGGAACCTAATGATCATGTTGGTTCTAACTTGTCCATGTTAGCTCAATCCATTTCACTTATAAGCCTCATGTTTGAATATTTTGAACCATCTAATGCATTATGTAGGTTCCATTTCCTATTGTATTCATGAAGTTGTGATTGAATTAATTATGCACAATTGGAATATGTTTGCTACTGACCTTTATGGTTCTTGTTCATATTATTCTCAAGCTCTTATGATCCTTATTGACACTCAATTGTCAATTCAACATGGTGATAGGAAAGAGCAACATTCATTTGATTCTTTTGACCTAATTTGTGCATATGCTTGTCTCTTCTTGTTTATAATGTCTAATATTTGGTAATTGCCACCATGATTATTCTCACTTCTTCACCTTTTGGAATACTAACTTGGTTTTTGAATGTGCGAGGTACTTTGAGAAAGTTTCCACTTTTGGCTTGAGGCTTTTGTGTTCCACTTTATTTGTGGAACACAGTTTATTATATTAGCATTGTTTTTGTGCTTGGCATGCTTGATGGTTTATGCAGGATATGCACATCTATGATTGTGAATGTCACACTTTGCCCATGGGATTTGTACATATATGATAATTTGCTTACATCTTGATGGTGCAATTGCTGACTCAATTTGTCTACTGATGTCAGCTTGCTTGAAGTTTCTCTGGGTTTCTTTTATTCTCGCTTGATTGCTACAGATAATTATCTGTTTGGTATTGTACTACCTCTTTTCTCCCATTTTCATTTTGCATTATTCTCTGATTGCATGATGGGACCTCTGTTGCTGATATATGTCAGAAGGCCCTCTGGTTTTTGTCTGATTGCATGTATTTTGTTTGTTGTTGATCGATGAGTCACTCAATTTAGATATTGAGATCACGACTTCGCTCTCCTTGTATGTTCCCTATAGGATGTTTATTGTTTTTCCTCTTTAATTGTTGATCGATGAGTCACTCAATTTAGATATTGAGATCACGACTTTGCTCTCATTGCATGTTCCCTATAGGATGTTTATTGCATTTCCTCTTTAATTGTTGGTCGATAAGTCACTCAATTTAGATATTGAGATCACGACTTCGCTCTCATTGCATGTTCCCTATAGGATAGTTTTGTTAAGCTTTCTTTGACATGCAGATTAAGGTAGGAGTCCATGTATGCTAACATAAGATAGGATTTTCCTTTATCCTCAACCTTAAGGTCAACCATTGTATAATAACACTAGGGATAGTGCTAGGCTAGTTCCCCTTAGTTGTTTTTCCTTTCTTTGCATTTTGCATCTTAAAACAAAAACCTGTTTTCTTGGCAAATCATAAGACACCTCTAATGAATTCAAACTCCTCTTCAGAATAAAAGATACAAACCAATTTTACTTTGTCTGTGTTATCTTGAAGCCGATGTTTCGCCATCGCACATGTTTTGTTATCCTACATTGATTCTCAATATCATTGATAGGTGTGATGTTTTTTCATCTATTTTATTGATGTTTCGTCATCTTTGCCATGACATCTTGTCATCTTGAAGCCGATGTTTCGCCATCGCACATGTTTTGTTATCCTACATTGATTTTCAATATCATTGATAGGTGTGATGTTTTGTCATCTGTTTTATTGTTGTTTCGTCATCTTTGCCATGATATCTTGTTATCTTGAAGCCGATGTTTCACCATCGCACATGTCTGTTATCCTACATCGATTCTCAATATCATTGATAGGTGTGATGTTTCTTCATCTATTTTATCGATGTTTTGCCATCTCTACCATGATGCCTTATTATTTTGAAGTCGATGTTTCGCCATCGTACATTAGTTTGAAGCTGATGTTTCGCCATCGCACATGTTTGTTATCCTACTTTGATTCTCAATATCATTGTCAGGTGTGATTGTTTTGTCATCTTTGCCATGATATCTTTGTTATCTCTTAGCCGATGTTTTGCCATCGCACATTTGTTTGAAGCCGATGTTCCGCCATCGCACATGTTTGTTATCCTACTTTGACCCACAATGTCACTATTAGGTGTGTTATCTTACCATTTGATGTCTTGCCATCTTTGACATGTTACGTTGTTATTATTTAGTCGATGTTTGATCACCTCATTTGTTCGTTGTTTCTTGATGTTTTTCCATTTTGACTATCTTTGTTTGTCTTAATTAAAAAACACAAACCAACCAAAATACATAAGCCGAACTACGGCTACTCTGATTCCTTAAAAAGGATTCATAGGGATTGGGGTAGGGCCCAATCGAGCATAACTTTTATTTTCCCTATATTATTTTCTTTTCTTTTGCATGCATTCCCTTTTCAGTTGTAAGCCATAGACATAGGATTTGACCACACCCATTTAGATTAGACAACAAGAGTGGATACTGTAGATTACTACGGGCGTGTGGGGTGCTAACACCTTCCCCTCGCGTAAGAGACTCCCTTACTCGATATCTCGGTTGAAAGACCGTGATTTCTCCCTTTCTAGGTTTTCTCGATGTTTACCTTTCCTTCCATATGGGATAAAAGACGTTCGGTGGTGACTTTATTGTTCGATGATTTTCAGCCGATGGTTTCAACATTCGATGGAAAAGAAGATTCTTAGGGAAGGTTATCATTGGCTGACAATGGAATCTGACTGTTACAAATTTGCAAAGAAGTGCCATAATTGCCAGATTTATGCTGACAAAATTCATGTGCCTCCAACGCTTCTCAATGTTATTTCTTCCCCGTGGACTTTCTCTATGTGGGGTATTGACATGATTGGAATGATTGAATCAAAGGCGTCGAATGGACCAAATGGGTGGAAGCAACTTCATATGCTAATGTCACTAAACAGGTGGTAGTGTGCTTTATCAAGAATAATCTAATATGTCGGTATGGTGTGCCAAGCAGGATTATCACCGACAACGGCTCAAATCTTAATAATAAGATTATGACAGAACTTTGTGAAGAATTCAAGATTTTCCACCAAAATTCATCTCCTTACAGGCCTAAGATGAATGGGGTTGTTGAAGCTGCTAATAAGAATATCAAGAAGATCATCCATAAAATGGTTGTTACTTATAAAGACTAGCATGAGATTCTCCCTTTTGCTTTGCATAGGTACCGTACATCTGTCCATACTTCAACATGGGCAACCCCGTTCTCTCTTGTGTATGTCATGGAAGCGGTGCTCCCCGTTGAGGTTGAGATTCCCTCTTTACGCGTGATAATGGAAATCAATTTGTCATAGGCTGAATGGGTCCATAACAGGTTTGACTAGTTAAATTTGATTGAAGAGAAAATAATGACGACTTTATGTCATGGTCAGTTATAACATAAGAGAATGAAGAAAGCTTTTGATAAGAAGGGAAAACCTCGTGAATTCAGAGAAGGCGATCTCGTGCTCAGGAAGATCATGTCTTTCAACGCTAATTCTAGAGGCAAGTGGACTCCCAATTTTGAAGGCCCGTATATTGTCAAGAAAGCCTTCTCTGGCAGTGCATTGATTCCTGGAAATATGGATGGTGAGGAGTTCCCATGTCTCGTGAATGCTAATGCAGTCAAGAAATACTTCGCCTAAAGAAATAAAAGAACAGCTCGCTAAGTCGAAAACCCAAAATGGCGACTTAGGCAAAAAAGAGTGTCTCGGTAGGATGAAAACCCGAAAGGGCAGTCTAGGCAAAAGTAAGAGACATAAACAGAGTGAATTCTTCCGCTAGGTTGAAAACCCGCAAGGGCAATCTAGGCCAAAGTTAGGGATTTCATGGCAAGTAATTGCATCAGACAAGACTTGATCATTGAAGCAACGATCTTCTTGGATCCTCACCACTCTTCAACCGAAGTTGCTGCTCAAGAATTCATAGTTGTTAGGGAGAATAGTGGTCATTGTATTTCAATTTATCTTTTCCAATATATATTACCATTTTCCAAACTTTGTAATCATCTATGGAGTCTCTCCATTCGCGGACTACCATCCTATTAATAAAGTTTGTGCTTTTATCCAATTCTTTGCAATTCTTATTTTATTCAGCTTACAAAGACTTAATTTATTATTGATAGTAATTTTCAAAGCAAATAGGTTAAATAACAAAAATTGTTTTTTGAAAAGAATTTGCAAATTACTTTTTACTTTAGATTTTGTGACTCAAGGAGAACAAAAATAGTGACTCCAAGGATGGACGAACTCTGAAATTTTGGAAGTCTGAATCCCCCAGGAAGGCTCTCTCAGGTCACTTTTGTTGGAATGAGTATGATATTCTTATGCTTCCCAAATAATTGAAAATAATACTAATGGATGTATGGTGCGGTGTTGGGTTTGTGATCCTATTTTTCCCCAGTCAGGTCTTGGTTCATTTTGATTTTGGGTTTGCATGTTATGAAGTCTCTGTCCCAGATTCCTTAGTAAGGTCTTCGTTCACATGATGAGAGTCTTTTCCCTTTTGCGTGTGGAGATGAAATCATTTGCAAAGTATCTCCCTTTGGAGTGCTATCATTTTTGTCGTTGTTTGTTTTCCAGGTAACCAGACAAGGGCAATATCTTTTCTAAGAAGTGTTGAAACAGTTGTCAACTTTTTGGGTTTTCTCCCGCCAAGTGCTGGGTTTGATTTAAAATCCCCATATGTTTGATTTCTTGCTGTATTGTTTGACCTCTGAAATCTCCAAGAAAAGTTGAGATAACGGGTCTCTCTGAAAATTTCTACCCCCATGAGGTTTCATAATTTCTCCTCAGAGAAGTTGGTGTAATCATCACTCTCAATATTGAAGAATGTATCTTGGGTTCCTCTCGACGACATGGTGTTTCCCTACCCAATGAAGTCAGTATGAGATCCTCGGCTGGTGTCTCGACAATATGGTTTTGTTTCCCCCATTGAGATCAGTAATGTAATCCCCAATAGAAGTACAGACCTTGAAACATTTGTGTTCCCCATTGGAATCTGTGTGATATTCCATGGTTAAGCCTGGAGGAGGATATTATATCCTTGTATCTGCACTGATTTATTTGTTACGATGTAATTGTTTTCAGATTATGTTCCTTCCCATTGAAGTTAAGCCGTGAAATAAGAATTTGTTTCCTTAATTGGTGCTTACTTTCTTATGAAATTTTCATTCTGGATGTGATTTAGCCGAGTATTGACTTTACCCAAGTTGGTTTTGTCTGGTTATCCCCACTGTTATATGTATGTTATGTCAAACATATACATGATAACATTCATACATACATCATGCATAGTTGAATTTAGCAAATGATTGCTCATTTGCATTCATTAATCTCTTGTTGGCATATTACTCTGTTTTGCAGAGTTGTGTTATCCTCTCTCCAATAGAATGCCAACCTTAGGCAGAAAATGTATATTCTTTCAATTTCCCCACTGAGTTATCCCTCGTGGAAGATTTTTGCTTTAGCCTTCCTGTACAGCTCTTTGTCTGGATAGGAAGTGGTTCCCTCTTGAGTTTATTTCTCATGAGATGTTATTTTGGTTGACTGATTCATTCTGGTTTATTTCTGGTTTAAATCTATGGTCCCCAGCAATATTATTATTTTGATTTCGGCAAGTTTTGAGCCCCAGTTTGAGAATGTGAATTTATTTTTCACGTGGAGACTTTATCTCCTCAACAGGAATATATTGACATTTCTCCAAGAAGTCCTATTACTTTCCCCAGGAAATCCTTATGGCATTTCCTTCTCATAACAGCAAGTGGCAGGCCTCTTTATTTGAGCAACATGTACTTCCCCAGTAAATCTTTCAGTTCCCAGAGAAGATTCAGATTTGTTACTCCAATGAATGGTAGCCTTATCATTATGAAAGGTAGTTTGTTGCTGAGATTTTGTTACTCCAATGAATGGTAGCCTTGTCATTATGGAAGGTAGTTTGTTGTTAAGATTTTTTACTCCAATGAATGGTAGCCGTGTCATTATGGAAGGTAGTTCATTGTTGAGATTTGTTACTCCAATGAATGGTAGCCTTGTCATTATGGAAAGTAGTTTGTTGCTGAGATTTGTTACTCCAATGAATGGTAGCCTTGTCATTATGAAAGGTAGTTCGTTTTTGAGATTTGTTACTCCAATGAATAGTAGCCTTGTCATTATGGAAGGTAGTTTGTTGTTGAGATTTGTTACTCCAATGAATGGTAGTCTTGTCATTATGGAAGGTAGTTCGTTGTTGAGATTTGTTTCCGATGAATGGTAGTCTCGTCATTATGGGAGATAGTTCTTCCTTGAAATCTGCATTACTCTGAAGAAGTTCATTTGTTTCCAGTCGTGAGTACTGGTGATGATCATTGTTACCACCCTAATATTGGAATCCACCAGTATTATCTTACCACTTCTTTCCCCGGTGGGTCAACATTACTTTTTGGCTATCTCCTCAATGAGAGGATAGTTCGCAGTCATATGTCGATCACTTTCATCCTTTACCTTCTCTCCTCAATCTTTGAGTTGATGACGCTTTATCTCCTCTCTGGGCTTTACCCTAATAGAGTCGGGTCTCTTGTTTACCAGTGATTTATTTTCCTGGTCGGGATTTTCCTTTGATCCCTGTTTTTTATTTACTGCATCCCCAGTGGGGTCTTGCGTCCTTTTTAGATTTGTTCATTATGCACTCATAATCATAAGCATTGCATGGCATCTTAGGGCCAAAAATATGGCTTGTTTTATATTTAAGTATCTTCAATCGCGTCGACGCAAAGATTTTAACCTTCGCATCTCCGGATATAAGACACTTAAATAAGGGCAGCTGTTGTACCCCAAATTTTGCCCCTATGATTTCTCTATCATCTTATACCATCAAAATACAACAAGATCACACATTAGGATTTTGTGTACTTCTCTTACTTCATCCTATCTTTATGTTTGTCCCTGAGGGATCATCAAGCACCTTGAATTGTGTATCTTGTACATATATCCTTTTGACTAACATCAAAACTATATATATATATATATATATATATATATATATATATATATATATATATATATATATATATATATATATATATATATATATATATATATATATATATATATATATATATATATATATATATATATATATATATATATATATATATATATATATATCTGTGTGTGTGTGTGTGTGTGTGTGTGTGTGTTTCTTTGATTGTCATCTTATAGGTGATGGCACAATTGCATGTACCTTACCATCTCCTAGCACAGAGGATCAAAACTAGGGTTTGGAATTTAATCTGGGAGTCTTTGATTTTTTGGACAATACTGGATCCCATGTTTTCTACATGTTCATGAGCATCTCTGATTGGAAATTTGATCATCAATTTAGATTTGAAATGGCTCAATTGACAGAAAGGGACTTTTGGTCAACCGTCAATTCAATGTCCCTATTTTCATATTTCATGGTCAATGGTGGTATAAAATCAAGTTTTAAGTGTGAATTGGAGATAACTTGTCAATGAAGTTATTTGGAGTTTTGAATTTTTCTAAGTGTTCACAGTACTGAATTTTGATTGGTCATAACTTTTTCAATTTTTATTGAAAATGTACAAACTTTACATGCCTGAAAAGAGGAAACAAAATCCTTCAACTTCGTATTAGAGGCCTCAAGTCCAAAAAATGAAAGGATAAAAAGTTATGGAGCTTGGATGTTTTGGACACTTAGTGATATTTCTCAAATATGCACAAAAAATTGATTCCTTCATGACTATTTTTGAAAGTCCATTTGAGCTCAAATCAAAACATTGGCAACATGAAGGTTGAAGTATGAAAAGTTCTCTTCATTTTTGGTTCAAGAATAATTTCAAATGGTCAAGTGTAGAGAGAGAGAGAGAGAGAGAGAGAGAGAGAGAGAGAGAGAGAGAGAGAGAGAGAGAGAGAGAGAGAGAGAGAGATTGCTTAGGATTTAGGGCCTGGAGATGGCATTTTTCCCAGCCACGTGTGTGTTAAGCCAAGCCTTTTATCAAACAATTTGTGGTTATGCCTTCACCATTGTTTTTCTCCTTGAAATTTTCATTATTTTGAAAAATGTCCAATATCAAAGATCAAGCCCTAAATACGAGGAACAACTTTGCTTCAGAAATTTTCTCAAAATAATCCCTACATTTTGAGATATAATCACGGGAAGAAGGTACAATGCAAGCTGAATTTCTGCCCAGCACAAGGCATGTCCTGCGTGCGCAAATCCAGGCATTCCAGCAAACACTTGATGTGCATACACTCTTGGCTATTTATATCATTGATTCAGGCTTCATTTTAAAAAAAATTGAACATGAAAGTTGAAGTATGTAATGCCCTATCCATTTTTTATTCAAAATTTGTCATGTTTCATGCATTGTGGAGAGGGATATAAGGAATTAAAGATAGGATCACAATTTTTGCAAACTTGCATGAAAATGCATGGGACGGCATGATGTTGTTTTCAAGCCATAACAAAATTCCAGCTCAGCATGCACATGCTTTGTGCATTTACCCCAAAACGCAAGCCTTGTATCATTTTTTGAACATAAAACACGCAGCACATCTCACCACCTCACTCTCATTTTCATTTTTCTCAAAGCTTGTTTCAATTGAAAGGTTGGACATAAATTCATAAGCAAGTTATCTCTCTCTCTCTCTCACACACGAAGCCTCTCTATGTTTGCAAAGTTCAGAATTACATCTCTCTCTCTTTGAATCTCAAGCAAGTTGCATCCATTTTTGTCAAAGCTTCCTCCATTTTCAAAGCTTCCTTCGCATCTCTCTCTACTCATCATACTTGAATCTTCAAAGCAAGCTTCTCTGAAGTGATTTCTCTTTATTTTAGCTCAAGCATCAACAAATTCGCTTCGAGGTAGTAATCCACAATTTCTCACTCTTGACTGCAACTTGCGTTTTGTTTAAATCCATAAACCTTTTGAAAAATCCAAGAGCATATTCATTTTCCTTGCATTTTTGTGATGAATTTTTGTTTTAAGATCATTTAATTTGGTGGAGAATTGAATGAGATGTGTGAGTTTGAAATCTGTTTGATGAATTGTCCAAATCAAAACTATGTTCATGCATCAATTTTTGTACGCATTTTTCTCAATCATCAATGCATCATTTCATTAAGTTTTTGATTCCATCGTGTTCCACTAATTTCCATCTTGAATTTTGATGTTTGAATTTTTATTTTCATCAAGAAACGCGTGAGTTATTGTGATCTGAACATTTGGTTTCAAAACTGGAAAAAATAGAATAGGATTCTTTTTGGCAGGGATGATTAGGTGACTGATTTCTATTGAACATGTTCTTGATTCTTTTTATAGCTCATTTGGATAAAGGCATGTGTAATAAGCCTTTGCATTTTTAAATTTTCTTTGTTTTCTCAAATTTTCTTCACTTCAAAAATTACAAAAATATTTTAAACTCTATTTTTCATATTTTGATTTTGATTTCATTTTTTTATCATTTTTCTAGATTAAATAAATTCATGTAGATAATTAGGGTTTTGATATTCTTTTAAGTTTAGAAATTTTATTTTTCTACTTCTACTAAATCAAAAATTATAAAATAAATATTTTCTAGCATCTATCTGAGCTTACTTCTTCAAAATAATTTTTATCCAATTTTATAAATTTCTTGAATTTCAAATTAAATCATATGTTGGAAATATAATATTTTCTTTGTCTTTTTTTTATGAATTATGTAAATAATTTTCATTTAATTTTTTCTTTTGGGATAAAATTCAAGAAAAATATACTTTCTGATCCTTAGAATTTTCTTGACATTTAGGTTATCTTGCATCAAATTTATTTGAACTTTATATCAAATTGATTAATTTTGAACTTAATTTCCTTTTTTAGGGTTTTTATTTGATCATTCACACTAATTGATTAAAATTTATAACTTCCCCTGCCTATAAAATCAAAGATGAAGTTGTTTAGAGTGCTTGAACAAGTTGAGGTCATAAAAATCATTTTTCTGGAATTTTAAAATATGATTTCATATTTTTCACAAAATTTTTTCCAAAACAATCTAGTTTAAGCCTTTTGCTTGCTAGTTTCAAAGTTTTCATTTCTAGATCAAATTTCCACCTTAATCCAAGAACTCTAAATTTTAATTCTGACTTTTGTAGAACTTTAGGAAGTTAAGATTTTAATTTCATAATTTTACAAGTTATTTTCACATTTTAAAACAAATCTTTGACTTAAGTTTGCATTTAGGGTTTTACTTTTGATTAAGGCTTGTAATTAAGAACCCTTGTATATAATTCTTATTTAATTCTTGGAATGGCGTATGATACTGACTTGAAACTTATTTTAGGACAAATTCCTCAACATCATTGGATCTTGGGTGTTGATAGGTTGAAAAACCAAATCCATCAAGAAGGATGAATGATGTTGATGATATTTGAAACTAAATTTCATCTAATACATCCCTTCCATCTTCATCTTATCCCATTCTTACTTGTACTAAATGTTCTTATAGAATGATTTACATATAATTTCTCTAAACATATGGTACATAGATTTCTATTGAGCGGCCTCAAAATAGGTGCGACTTCTATATAAGTCCACTTACGATTGCTTAACATGGCGCTAAATTTTGTCCTGATTCAAGAAATGATTATTCGTGGCCCAAACCCATGTTTGTAAGCCCAAGTATTTTAATTTGAATCCTTTGATCCAATAACCTTGAGATTCATTTTTTAGGAGGCTTTGGTCTTATCAATCATCTAATGAATCTTCATAAGCTTTGGTCAAAGTGAATCACTTAAACATCATTGATCATTTATTATTGCCTTGAGAATTTTAAATGAATGATATACTTGACAAAAATAAAATGAAACTTGTTATTGAGAGACTTTGATTTTATCAATCCTCTAATGAGTTTCAAATGCAAGTTTCAAGATGGTCATTCAACTAACCTCAAATTCCTAACAATTAACTTTATTTTGTGCTTTTACCTTATGCTCTTTACTTTAAGCACATTTATTTTAGCATTTACATTTCATGCTATTTTCATCTTTTCTCATTTGAGAATTTATATTTTATGTTATTTTTATTCTTGCTCACTTGAGCTCATTTCTTTTTAAAGATACTTAATAATCAACTTGAACGATAAAAAACTTTAATGTTACTTGGACTACTTGGTTACTATCCTTGGCATTATGGAGTAATGATCTTCTTAGACTTATGATTAAAAGGTTGAGCTAATTTTAGACCTTGTGACTCAACTGTTATTTTTTCTGGAGTTCTTGGGGTTTACCCCAAGGCATTGGGTTGTTTGTTTGTTTGCTTTTGTGAAGACTTAATGCAATTTAAGCTTAGTTTTCTTAAGAGGTTTATTATCTTTGTTTGTGTGGTTTCAAATCCAAAGGATGAGAATTCTACATTGACTCATTATGTCAAGTGTTGGCTTCTTGTTTGTCAGACAGTTCTTTTCCTTAGCTTTTACCTTAAGCTTTAGGATAGTCCCTTCGTCTCCTCCCATCTTCTTTAATTTCAAAAATCTTCTCCCTCTTTTTGAAAAATCTTCTTGTTTTTAAATTTGAACCGCTTTCACAATAAAGTTGAACTTAGATCCATGCATTTTCAAAACATTTTCTTAATCAAACTTTAATAAACTTAATAATACCTTGACATTTTTGTGAGAAGACTAAAAGTCAATCAATCTCATTCAAACCATTTTGCCACTTTGGATTTTTACCTTAAAATTTTCTTAAAAGATTAGACTCTTGTTAATCTTTGTAGTGATGCGAGCTACTATACTTGTAGGATATATAGTAAAGTGAGATATTTTCCACTTGGGTGTTGAGTGAGGCTTTGTTGATTTTAATATCTAAGTTATATCCTCCACTTTGAGATGATGCAAATTCTCCTTTCTCATAATTGTGGGTAGTAAGTATGTTCTTCCATCGGATAAGATGATGATGTCTCGTCTCTTAAAATTAACCGACACACTTGTATTTTAAATTTTTTAAAGGTGAACTATGAGTACCCTGATCCCCTATTGCACGGATGGTGGTACGTAGGCACTAAAGGTTCGCAACCACGACGGGTGCAAAAATCATAAAAATATACTTATTTTCTCATATTCACCATCTATTTTTATACAACATTTTATAGCCAAAATACACAAATTTTAAAAGAGGTTCCTATTTTTATACAACATTTTATAGCCAAAATACACAACATTGCATAACTAACCCCCGAACTTAGATTCTCTCCCCCTCTCTTTTGGGTTATTCGCTCTTTTCCCATTCCTTTGGAAATAATAAAGTTCCGTGGTGATTTTTATTTTGATCTGTGTGATTCTAGTCAATCCAATGGCTTAGTATCAACATTTCTACCGCTACATATGGCCAAGAAGATTTTGAGATCCGATTACTATTGGTCGACTATAGAAACCGACTGTCACCACCACTTAAGAGCTTGTCTAAGTGCCAAATCTATGCTGATAAAGTACATGTGCCTCCGGTTCCTCTGAATGTCTTTACTGCTTCTTGGCCATTTGTAATGTGATGCATTCATATGATTGGAGAGATCAAGCCTACTGCTTCTAACAGGCATCGTTTCATCCTTGTCGCCATTGATTATTTCACAAAGTGGGTTGAAGCTCCCTCATTTGCCTCCATCACCAAGAATGTTATGGCCTGGTTTATTAAACATAACCTCATCTGTCGGTATGGCATCCCTGAGAGGATTTTCACCGACAATGGTACCAACCTCAACAACACTATGATCACTAAACTCTACACGCAGTTCAAGATCAAGCACCACAACTCTTCTCCGTATCGCCTAAAGATGAATGGCGTAGTGGAAGCCGCCAATAATAACATAAAGAAGATTATGCAAAAGATGGTTATGACCTACAAAGACTGGCATGAGATGTTAACATTTGCTCTTCATGGCTATCGCACTTCAGCTTGAACGTCAACTGGGTGCAGACTCCCTCTCTAAGATTACTGTCCTACCTGTAAAAGTTTAGATTCCCTCTCTAAGAACCTAGAAAGATGCAGACTTAGACGAAGACGATTGGATTCAGACTAGCTTGGATCAGTTGAATTTGATTGACGAGAAAAGGCTTGCGGCTATTTTCCACAATCAGATGTATCAGAAGCGTATGATCAAGGCATTCAACAAGAAAATCAATCATCAGGTATATCAGGCTGGTGACTTGGTAATAAAGCGCATCATCCTACCGCAGGGTGATCCCAGGGGCAAATAGACTCCCACCTTTGAAGGTTCGTTTGTAGTCAAGAAGATATTTTATGGTGGTGCCATGATACTAACCACCATGGACGGTGAAGATTTTCCGCACCCTGTGAATGCGGACAAAGTAAAAAAACTACAATGCATGAAAAATGACCCGCTAGGTTGACTGGCCTAGACAAAAATAAGGTCATCCTGTCGAACCAAAAGGGTTCGGGAATAAATCAGGGATATATATATATATATATATATATATATATATATATATATATATATATATATATATATATATATATATATATATATATATATATATATATATATATATGTGTGTGTGTGTATATGTGTGTGTGTGTGTATATATAAAAGTGTACACTCGGCAAGTCGAAAACCTGAAAAAGGCGGCTTGGGTAAAAAAGGATATCCCGGTGGACTGAAAACCCGAAAGGGCGGTCCAGGCAAAAGTTAGGGATTAAAGCGTACGACTATATCCCGTTGGATCACTCACATCGAGCTTTATAACTAACGTCAAGTTCAAATGGTACATATCAGTTCAATCAATTTCTTCCGACAGCAAGGAATGAGATGCTTGAAGACATTAGGGGCGATAACAGAGTTGAATCCGAACGAGATTGTTTCCACATAGCTATATGTTTTGTTTTCACTTTGTACTCTTATCATTTCACGACTATTTCCTCTTACTAGGGTTTCTGTCTCTTTGTACAAAACCTCCTTTTTATGGGCAAAATATCAATAGAATACAAATTTCAAAATTTAAACTTTTAATTTACCTTTTTCTGTTTTATTTATAAAAACACCCAATGAATAAATTGAATGAACATATGCATATGAATACGATTACTGTTAATAAGAATATGCATAAAAACAGGAATAAACATTTGCTCAAGACTCTAGGAGTTTGTATAATGTTCAAGTCGTCCATGTATCCCCACAGAAAAATCCTCACAAGATTATCCCCACAGAGTAGTCTTAACAAGCTCATCTTCAATGAAGATATATTTCACCAGCAGATCCCCCTAGCGGATAAGGTAATATGATATTTTCCCCAGCAATGTCACCAATCTACGGAGTCCCAATTTCCATCAGAGATTATGGCATCAGTACAGTTTATGGAAATTCTCTTCCCCAACTGAGTTTATTTCGCCAACACTGTAAAATTCCCTGCAGAATTCCCTTTCTCCAGCAAGGCTCATATTCTCCAGCAGAGCTCATTTCCCCAGCAAGGGTATTTCCTCTGTAGAGTATTCCTCCGTCAAAGTTTAGGGTTTATTTCCCCAATAGGGTTTATTTCCCCAAACAGGGTTTATTTCCCCAACGGAGTTCAGTCTCCCCGGCTTGAGTCTATTTCTCTAACTACTACAAACCACCGGTAAAATTTCTCCCTCCAGTAAAGGGAAATCCAGATCACTAACCCCAGAGAGTTGCTACAGAAGGCCTGAATATCATTTAACCTTATCCTCTCCTGACGAAAAGACATCCATATCAGAAACTCAGTCAGACAGCACTTCGAGAGGTTATCCATCTCTTTTAACCCCGGTCAGGGTATATAAGAATTACATTCCCCAATAGAGAGATGAACGACCAATATTCTGGAACTCTTCTCCCCAAATAGAAATCATCATTCCCCGACAGAGTCTCCTCAAACAGAAAGCAAGAATCCCTATCAAGATTGAAGATACACATATTCTTTATCCCTGACAACATTCATGGATTTATTTTCCCAGTCAAAGATGCTAAGCGAAGTTACTAATACACTTCAAGAACATACCACATTCGTACATCATATAGAAAACATCATAGCATATGCATACGAAATGCATATAGCACACTCTCATTTATTTTGAGAATATCATTATGTAATGCATTTCATACATCATTACATTGCATACGGTTAACTCTTTATCTTTTCAGGTAAAAGCCTACAAATAGATTCCTCAAAGGCTACATCTGACAAAATAGCTGCTTAAGCACTCTCCCCAGAAGGTCATGCTAAAAGAGTACCTTTTCTATTTGAAGTCGGGTGTAGACATCTTCTAGTTCGGACGAAATAAGGCGTACATTTCTTTCTGATGCCCTTTTTGGAAAAAGTCACACGTAGACTCTTTCTGGTACCTTTTCTAGTTGAAGTCGGGCGTAGACATCTTCTAGTTCGGATAAAATCAGGCGTAGATTTCTTTCTTATACTCTTTTTGGAAAAGTAAGGCGTAGACTCTTTCCGGTACCTTTTCTAGTTAAAGTCGGGCGTAGGCATCTTCTAGTTCGGACGAAATCGGGCGTAGATTTCTTTCTAATACTCTTTTTGGAAAAGTCAAGCGTAGACTCTTTCTGCTACCTCTCCTAGTTGAAGTCGGGCGTAGACATATTCTAGTTCGGATGAAACTGTGCCTAGATTTCTTACTGATACTCTTTTTGGAAAAGTCAAGCGTATACTCTTTCCAGGGCCTCTCCTAGTTGAATTTGGGCGTGGACATCTTCTAGTTCAGATGAAATTTAGCGTATATTTATTATGATTCTTCTTTTGGATAAAGTCAGGCGTAGACTCGTTCCAAATACATCTTTTAAGACAAAGTCGGGCGTAGACTTAGTCTGATTTCCTTATCAACAGTTATCCTGAATGTCATATATAATCTCATCTCCGATAACTCTCCACCACCTCTCCAAATGGCATCTTTAATCCCATTCCCGGTATAATCAACCAACAATATTACTTTATGCACATGCAAACACAAATTTCTAGGCACTTAAGTGTTCAATAATCTTCTACCTTCAAGTCACAAATGGTAGACATGCTAATACAAATCTTCAGGTTTAAGAAGATTGAATAGGGGCAGCTGTTGTACCCTAAAATTTTCCCTCCCATTTTTGAAGACATTAAATTCAAGACACCTCCTCATGCTCATAAAGGTCTCAAGCACTCAAGGCTACTCAAGGGTTGACCAGTCAAATCACCTCCTAAGCAATGGGTCCACAACAAGGTTTTTGTGTTTTTCAAGGGAGTGTGGGTTTAAAAGGTCTCAAGTGGTTTCCATGGTTCTCCATAGGTCTTCAACAATGTTCATGTCAAGTTTCAAATCTTGCATCACAAGTTTGCTCAGTCAATGGCTCAGATGATTGAAAAACAAATGTATTGGGTAAAAAGACAACTATGGTCAACATACAGTCAAAATTCAAGATTTTTATTCAAAATTAACATTTTGAAGTGATATTCATCTTTTGATCAAAGGTTTATCATGATTCCTCAAGGAAAGCCCTCAAATCATCAAAGGTAAAAAGTTTCCAAATTAGGGTTTCCTTAGAAGAAGTCAACTGAACTTTGACCAAGCATAACTTTCACATGCTTTATCAAATTTTCCCCAACCAAAGCCCATTTCAAAGGAAATTCAATTCTCTATAACTTTTTATTTGTATTCTCAAGTCCAAAGAGTGCTTCATTTGAGAGATATGAGCCCATACATTATAAGTCATTTCAAAAGTCAACAAAAAGACACTTTTTGTCAAGGCAACTTACATCAAGATAAAATCTCCAAATACAAAAATGATAAAAATATAAATTGAAGATGACATCTTGAGATTTCCAAAAAGTTCAAAATCACTTTGAAAAGATAAAAATTGAGAGAGTTATGACCATTTTAAGTTGGGAAATTTTGGTAAAATGCATGAAGTGCAAAGTGAGCAAACTTGTGATTTTGAGTTAATGGGCCTAACTTTTGATGTTCAAACATGTTCATGATGCCTTAGAGGACTCCTAAACTCATTATTACCTTACCTTAATTTTTATTTATGTTTATTTGAATTTTTACTCAATTAAATTCAAAATAAATATAATAAAATACAAGTAAAAAGTAATAGGCTTATGGATATTCATGTGGATTCAAATCAAAAGCCCAAAACCTTGTCAACTAATGCTAGAAATTGAGTGGTCTTGTTTTGGAAATGAATCTTTACATTTTGGAAAGTATTTGAAAACATTTTGGAAACAAATCATGTTTTGATCACACCATGATGGAACAAGATTTGACAATACTTTTGTTGACCTAATTCTACAATGCTATAAAAAACACTCATCAGAGGCAAGGGAGGCAGCTACCACGAGCATAAGGGTTTCAAAACTAATTTTTTTCCAAAGAAAACTTGCAATTTCGTATAGCATTTTCTAGCCACATTAATGCAGAACCAAGCACTCTTATCACTTCCTGAATATCTACAGAGTAAGTACAGTCAGTTTTCTTGAAACTACCATGTTCATCATCTCCGATTGCAATTTTTTTCATTAGTTGTATTTTTAATGCTATGCATTGTTGGATATTTCTAATCATCTAGATCACTTCATATGAATGTTCAGAGAAGGTTTCAGCCATCGCATGGAGTTGACAACGTTCAAATCATGGTTCACCATTTTTGACCCGTGCAAGGGTTTCTTATTCGAAACCCATGATACAGAGACTTTCAGCCAAAACGGACCCCATATTCGAACTCAAGAGGAAATTTTAAAGGGGATAACATGTTTTGTATGCTTTGATCTTATGTATTTCTCGGGTTCCGAAAATCTTCTCATCAGAGAAGACGGTGGAAACCACCATGGGCGGTGGTTTGACAATTCTGATCGATTGCGTGGCAGGTTGGAGTGTCGTGATTGACTTTCTCTAAACATCAGGGCCCCACTGGTGCTGATGTGTATTTTTTTTAATTTGAATATAAGCGCACTTTTTATTATTTAGCAATTTGTTTGTACTTTAATCACTGGATGTAACAGCCGCCCCATCGGTAGAAGTGTGTATTGGTAAGGTGTTAATGTACCAGGGCATGGGTTCGATCCCTGCCCCTTGTATTATATTTTTTTCATGTTTTCTCTTTACATATCCAATGCCTGCCAGTCCACGCGCACACCATGCACCCTCCATTCATCACCATCAGATCTTAACATTGTCAGATCCAACGCTCAAATTTGAGTGTACATTATGAGACCTTTGGAGCTGCCCCCCCCCCCCCCTGGATTCCACGCTGGAGTTCATTCGGCCTATTGGACTTGCTTCTTCAGGCCTATCTCTCCATCTTTTTTTATTTATTTTCATTCTTTTTTTTTAATATTTAACTTTTTTCTCTAATTAAATAATTAAATCAACTTAACCCTTTTTTTAAAATCAAATTAACTTAACTAATTGTTTTTTTAATGGTCATTAAATTAATTTCTTTTTTTTAATTAAAATGAATTTAGTTTCTTTTAGGTTTATCATTAAATCCTTCTTTTTTTCCAAATGAAATTAATTTAGGGTTTTAGGTTTTTAATAAAAAAGAAAGTAATCACTAGGACAAATCATCATTTATCTTCTTCGTACAATCTTCACGCTTTTCTTACTTTCGCATTAGTTTCTTTTTTTAGATTATTGTAATTGCTAAAATTTGTAATAGATTAACCAGGGTTTTTATTCGCTTTCTTTTTCTCCCATTTTTAGGGTTTGTACCCCTTCCCCGAAGCTTCATAATAGCGTAGGCAATCTTTTTTTTTTTGTCTTTACCGCTTTCTTTATTATTACATAGTAACTAGGCATGTATGGCAAGATCTAAAAGCAATCATAGCTAACCCTAATATGCAAGATAAATGAATTGAATTGAAACACCATTCACATATGCACCTCTAGGATGACTCCACTTGTTTCCTTCGGAAATATAGTCATGTCCCTCGAACGTAGGGATGCCATTAGCAAAGACTCTCGGTTAAAAATCATCATAAAGATCATAGTCCCTCGTTGACCCTTCGATGATGCCTTCGGTAAATGATCTTGTCCCTCGATGTTTCCTGCGAGTACATGATGGTAGTCCCTTCGAATTTCTAAATGTATCCCTATATGTTGCCTTTATGACTGTACGATGACCCGCGCCTGTTCTTCAAACATATAATGATAGGACTTCCTACTAACCAATGGTAGGATATCACTATCTAAAGGAAGAGGAAAAGAACAAAAGACTTTTGAGTAGGTAGATAGTTCTTAATCACTTGGTCGCGAACATTTCAAAACATTTTCCGCATAATACACTTCTCTTCTGAAATATTTTCAAAACAAACACTTTTTATGCGTTCTTAACTGATACGAGAACCATTACAAAGTTTCCGAACTTAGGCATTTTCAAAATATTTTCAAAACTTTCACATTCACAAGACATTTTCAAAAGTGAGCTAGCGATTAAGAGCCCATAGATAACTACGGATGAAAAGGGTGCTATCACCTTACCTTTTCATAACCTACCCCCCTGTTGTACCCCAAAATTTTCTCTCTCATTTCATCAACATTTTCTCATCACAAGACTCTTGGAACTCAAGATCAAGTTAGGGTTTGCTCTGCTCAAGACCCATCCTTGCACTGTTGACCCAAATTAGGGTTTGAGTTTGCACAAGGATGATTTGACCTACAATTTCCAAATTGACTTTCATACTTCATGTTGGGTTCACAAGTTTTCCCATACCAAGTTTCAAGCCTTGATTCAAATCTTTGCCCAGTCAATTGGACAGTTGACCTAGAAATCAGCTGTATTAGGGAAAAAGTCAACTATGGCCAATTGACAGTCAAACCTCATGAAATTTGACCCACATCAACATTATGAACTCATATGAACCATTTGATCAAGTTTGGATCACAATTCCACAAGAAATTTGATCAGATCACCAAAAGGGCAAAATGGTCATTTTTAGGGTTTTGACTGCACAAAGGCAATTTTTGACTGTTTGACCTAACCAATGGAAAACCAAGCTCACATATGGACTCAAGGACTCAATGACATTTTCTTGACCCATTCAACAAGTTCAAAAGATCTAAAATGCATAGGATTGACAGATGAATTTTTCAGTCAATTGATCAAAATTTGACTGTATACTGAAAAGTCAAACTTTGACTTTTTGATCAAAATCAAGTGCCAAGATTCATTTTTCATCAAGACATGTTAAATTATGAAAATTGTCCATCAAGAAACCCAAAAATGCAAATTAGGGTTTAAAATGGAAAATTTTCATAACTTAGAAATTTTCTAAGTTATGAAATTTTCTTTTTTTTCCTAACTTTGTCCCATTTTTTCACCAAGATGAAAATGGATTCAAAGAAACCTTGCAACATGAAAGTTGTAGTCCATCACAAATTATACAACTTTGATTCACAAAGTTTTCTCAAAAGAAGCTTGTATCTCAAGTTATGATTTTTGGAACAAGGGTACCAAAAACTTTTAACTTAGAAGAAATTTGCCCTAGTCTAGGCAGGATTTTGACCCATCTTCTTGGCCATTTTTCACATAGTTCCACTTGGAGTTTCAAGTTTCATTACAAATATGGATTGTAGTACATGTTCCAAGCTTTCCAAATTTTCCAAGAACTCCTCAAACACCCTTGTGGTTAGAGAGAATCGAATTCACAAAGTTGGCAAAAACTCACTTTTGTTCATGGCCAAGGCATGTTCATAACAACTTGCATTTTCAAATCAGCTTGTGTAATGCTAGCTTGCAGGCCTCAAAACCAGTTTACACACCTTAATTTAATGCATAACCATTAAGTTGAGGGATTATTTTTTTCATTTGGGCATTACATGCAAGTTTAAGCCTTAAGTAGTAAAAGGTGAATTGCCATTTTTGCCTAAAGTTGCTTTATGTCAAATACTAAATCCTTGAGGCATGGGGTCTGATCTTTGAGGCAAGATCAAGTCCACAAATTCCAGTTATCAAGAACCAAAGATGCAGCATGATAGGGAGGCTGGTACAGGTCTATAACATCATTGCCACTTTCTTGCTTCAAGAAGAAAAAAAAACATTGCAAAACACAACCAACTCTCATATCTGTGAACAAGAGCCAAAACAAACTTTGCACACAAGTTCCATACATCCAAACAGACCTAAGGCACGACCCTTCCATCCCTCATACCTCCTAATACACCAAATCCCTGTTTTGCTATAAAACATGGCACTCCCTGCAGATTGAGTTCCACAACACAACTTGCTCGTGCGTTTTTGCCCAAACCTGTTCAAACACCTTCCATACCATCCACCTGAGATATCCTGATCATCTATTGCAAGCTGTAACACCTCTAACACCCTTTGCCATTTTCATTTCCAAGCTTTGCATGTGGAGTTCTACAGCATGATTCAAGGTGTTTCAAAGCAAGCCAAGTATTGGAGAAGCTTCCTTGGACCTCAGGCAAGCTCAACAGAAGCTCAAACACCATTGAAGGTTGTTGTATTGCCCTACTCGATTCAAGCTGAAACATGTATTTCATGGACTTCTATATCTCTATTTAGGAATGGTTAGGCTCAGGTTTATGAATGAAATATGTTGTACTCATAGCCCTGAAGCCATACATATGCTCAGCTTTCATTTATATTAAGTGTTCTAGGAGAATTTCAGCCATGAACATGTGAAAAAAGTTAGGTCAGATTTTAGGGCCAGAGAAATTCTCTCTGGTCTTTGAGAGTTAGATTTAATGCTTTATATGGTTAGATTCGTGTTTAAATTCTCTACAAGTTTCATGTTTTAAGTTTTGTCAAAGGATCAAAGAATCAGGATTAGCTTTTGAACCAAGAAGCGCACGCGTTTGACAAATGCTGGAGGTTGAAGATGATGGCTTGGGATGGGCCTGAGTCATTCTTGCTTTTAGCACCCTTTTGTTCAATTTGCACCCCCCTGGCCCATTTGATTAAATATTTGTCATTTTTATGTTTTTCTTTTTTATTCTGGCTTTATATTTTTTGTTCAAACATAGAAAAATGCCAAAACATGATTTTCCATATTTTTTCATATTTATTTGATATTTATTGCATTTTATTAAAAACATATATGTAAGTAATCTAGTTCCTTTTTTACTAAAACCTTAAAAATAATATAAAAAAAATACTTTTTTTCATTTATTATTTTTATTTACATTTTGAAGACATTTTCTTGAATATACTTTTTTTTTAAGTAATTAATTCTTTTATCTTTGTATATTTAAAAGGATAAATATATATATATATATATATATATATATATATATATATATATATATATATATATATATATATATATATATATATATATATATATATATATATATATATATATATATATATATATATATATATATATATATATATATATATATATATATATATATATATATATATATATATATATATATATATATATATATATATATATATATATACTTTATTTTATTAGATAATTAGGACAAAAATATAGAAATAATATATTTTATTAATATTTGACACTAAAAATACTTTTTTTTTATAATATACTTTTATTTTTTGTATAAATTAATATATATTGCATATAATTGATAAATATTACTATTTATTTAAAAAAATTAGGGTTTTGCCCTAAATGACCAAAACAATTAAAATTTGACTTTTTCATTTTGTTTATATTTCACATTAAAAATACTCTTTTCACATACATAAAAATCATTTTGTGCATAATACATTTTTATTTGATGTTTATTTAATTATGTCTATTTAAATGATTAAATATGAACTTGTACATTCGATATGGTTGTAATAACTTAGAGTTTATTTCCTTGTCAAATATCCTCAATTCAAAGTTGTATCCCCCTCCCTATATCATGTTGTAATAGTGTAGCATTTAAATTCTCGCACATTTAAAAGCTTTCAATTATGCCATGCTTAGACTTAGGGTTTGTATGCAAATAAAATCAACAAGTAGCTTGACCTAATCCAAGGTAAACATGCATGAAAAACAAACACAATGCATACTCACACCCCTAGGGTTCATCCACTTTTTGCCTTTAAAAATGGGCCACGGTTGCATGTTGAGTACTTTGGCAAAACAAAAACAAACAAAAAGATCATAGTCCCTCGATGACACTATCTGAGTTTCCTAAACAAAATGATCAAAGTCCCTCAAGAAAATTGCCAAAGATACTTGACACTATTGCTACCATGGTCTATACGATGACCCGCGCCTGTCCCGTTAACATCCTAACACAAGGTTGTTCACCAAATACAATGGTGAAGCAACACTGTTAAAAGGGTTAAAAACATAAGAAAGACCTTTGAGTAAAATAGGGTAGATAACTCTTAGTTACTTGATCAAACTTGCAAAAAAACATCCTTGCTATTTTCAAAACACACTCCACAAACACAATTTCAAAACCCTACTTTCAAACATTGAAAACTTTTCAAAAGACAAAAACACCTTTGTATACATTCGAACAAGAATCATTACAAAGGTTGCCACAACAATGGCCTCTTTTCAAAACATTTCCCAAAAATCACACACAAAGCACCATTTCAAACAATTGAAAATGCAAAGCAAGTGATCTAAGCAAGTAAATAAGATCCCATGGATAACCATGGATAGAAAGGGTGCTAATACCTTCCCTTTCTATAATCTACTCCCCGAACCCAAGAAAACATCTCAAAGGTCTTTCCTGTGCTTTTTTACCTTTCCTTAGGATAAAATAAAAAGTCGGTGGCGACTCTTGCTAAACTGAAACATTTGCGAACACAAAACGCAAAAATCCAAGTCAGTTCTCCCACCGTACCATAGAACTAGTGACTCTGATGGGGAAAACAATAAAAGTGGAGTAACCTTAGGGCTTAGATCACCCTTTTTGCATGATTATTGCTTGCTTTGATTGCTTTACATTTTAGTTCTCTTGTTTGGGCTTGAAATCCTCCACCTGGATTTCGGAAACATTCATAGATAGAAATACGTTGTGGAAACTGTGCGGGGTATACCGACACGGTTGAAGCAATAGCTATATTAGTGCGACATATTTGTGAGTACAGGTATCCTTTGAGTCAATCAAAGAGAATACGGGGCCGCTGAGTGATGTCATTAAGCATTAATGAACTAGAACCTTACTTGACCATCTTGGCCTTTTATTAGGGGTAGTGAGATGACCGGCTTTGGTACAGTCTGAAGTTGGTAGATACTCGATACTACACTCATTGAGGGTTGTTTTCTTGGAATATTTTGGTCGCTAGTTAAGTGGCTAAACTAAAAAAATGAACATAGAAAACAATCCAATGATGTTGAGCTCCTTAGAACCCGGTTACTATTTATAGGATAGGTTTTGAGCCAACTAAACTCAAGAGGGTACTTACCTATGAAACCTCATGCAAGCCTGAAACTAGGGTTTTGTGTGACTTGCTTGTACATGTGTTTGTGCATATATCATGAACATCATAAAGCATCATATGCATCCACTAACCATTTCAAGGGTTTGAATATTCATCTTTGTTCTTGTTTTGTAGGTCATGGAATCTCTTCGCAGGAAAACAATTCAAGTCAACCTCGTGAGGATCCCTCCTCAACTCAAGGAGCTTACGTCCAGAATTCCAGAGAATTCTCTCTTCAGTGAAAGACATGGTAGACTCCTCAGCTTAGTCAACACCAACACTGAAGAAGACATTGTTAAAGTTCTCTTCCAGTTCTTTGACCCCCTACACCACTATTTCACATTCCCTGACTACCAATTGGTGCCTACTTTTGAGGAATTTTCTCAACTCTTGAGAATTCCTATTCTTAATCAACTACCCTATAACGGTACGGAAAAAGAACCAAAACCTGAAGATGTTGCTCAAGCATTACACTTGCAACCATCTGACATCAAGGGGCATTGGGAAACCAGAAGTGGTGTCAAGGGTTTCTTGGCAAAGTTTCTGTTCGAGAAGGCATAAGACTGCTGGAATTCTCTTGATCTACAAGCCTTTGAAGAGATTGTGGCACTCCTTATTTATAGGTTGGTCTTGTTCCCAAACCCTGACCAACTTATAGATGTGAATGTTGTCAAGATTTTCATGTCCAGGAATCCCATACCTACATTGCTTGGGGACATCCTACACTCATTTTACACACGAACAATGAGGAAAAGAGGTGTTCTCATGTGTCATACTCCTCTCCTAGCAAGGTGGTTTATTTCTCACCTTCCACAATCAGTTTTGAAGAATGCGCAGGGTTTAAGGTGGTCACAACGATTAATGACCCTCACACATTCTGATGTACATTGGTGTTCTCGGTCCAGAGAAAATGTCATCATCATTGATTGTTGCGGTTAATTCCCTAATGTCCCATTGCTTGGCATTAGGGGAGGCATTACCTACAACCCCTGTCTAGATTTGAGACAATTTGGATATGCCCGGAGGGACGACCCTCATGACATGCTGATTCCTGACTTAGTTTTTTACTTCGACAACGATGTGCAAGGACTTCGACAAAGGTTCATCAGAGCTTGGAGGATGCCTAACAAGGTGGATAGTAAGACACTGGGGCACAAGAATTCCATCCCCCTTAAGCCTTACCTCAAGTGGGTACGAACCCGCTCCCAGAATCTTATGATGCCATATCCTCACATTCTCCCCTTGATTAAAGAGCCCGTTAAGGAAGGAGAGGTTCCATACACCATCCTACATCCTGACATGCCAACATCATGGGAAGAAATGCAAAAGAGTTGGATCCAACTCAAAGAAGAACGGGATACTTTTGAAGCCAGCTTTTATGCCAGTGAGAAGAAGGTTTTAGAGCTCACCCGCCGACTTCACAAGGAGGAAACTCTCAACACCTACATCACACCAAAAAGGATGTGCAACGTCTTTTTACATTAAGAATTTTGAAATATTTCGCCCATGGGGCATTTATGTACTAACAAATTTCTTCTTAATATGACGTGCGTTCTTTTTGTTTGCAACAAATTTGAATTTTTGAACCCTTGAATCCATTACATGAATAACATATCACTCATCATATGCATAAGCAGGTCTTCAAGCCAGGTTTCCTTATCTTTCTGCTGTTTATTTCAGCAAGATGGATTTGGAGCAAACAGTGAAGGACTTATAGGCACAAATTCACAATTTCAACAACTCCTCATGACCTTGGCAAAGGGTCAAGAGGATCTCAAAGTTCTGCTAGAAAAGAGTAAAGAGAAGAAAAAGAAAAAGAGACTGGGGGTAGCTACTTTCGGAAGAAGATTTGAGGGTGATGCTAGAAGGACTCTTGAGTTTCCATCAACATCCGACGAAGGGATTGACAAGGGGAAAGGAGTTACTGTACCTTCCGAATCTGAGGCAGAAGAGGAGGAAGAGGAAGCAGACAAGGACTATTCAGAACAATAGTATCCACCAGCGGATGACAAGTATAAGAACCTTGAAGACAGATTGGCAGCTATGGAGTTGCAGAGGGTGCCCGGATTGGATTTTGAGGAGTTGGGGCTTGTAGTTGGGATTGTTATCCCTCCTAAGTTCAAGGTGCCAACATTCGCCAAGTACGAAGGTCTGTCTTGCCCTAAGATGCACTTGAGGTCGTATGTTAGAAAGATACAACCACATTCATCCGACAAAGACCTCTGGGTACACTTTTTCTAGGACAGCTTGTCTGGCACTCAGTTAGATTGGTTTTATCAGCTCGAGAGATCAGAGGTCCACAATTGGGAAGATTTGGCAGCCATTTTCTATCGTCAGTATCAGTACAATGCTGATTTGGCGCCTACCCGTACTCAGCTACAGAGTATGGGGATGGCTTCAAATGAAGGGTTCAAGGAGTACGCCCAGAAGTGGCGTGACTTGGCTGGAAGGGTGCAGCCACCGCTATTAGATAGGGAATTAGTTGACATGTTTTTGGGGACCCTATATGGCCCTTTCTTCAACCATCTAATCGGAAGCTCTTCTGCGGGATTTACTGAGTTGATTTTGACTGGCGAGAGGGTGGAAGCCGGTATCAAAAGTGGAAAAATTCAAAAGGATGCTTTCGCATCCACAGCTGCTAGAAAACCTTTCCCAGCCAAGAAAGAAGCATCTGCTGGGTACACCCAGAAAAATCGGGAAAGAGAGGAACGTCGGCCAACAGTGGGGGCCGTATTAATACAAAAGTCCGCATCAGACCAGCTTAGAAACAGTCAACCGAGGAATGATCAGCCCAGAACTTATCAGCAAAGGCCGCCACGGCAGTTTACTCCAGTAAATATGACACCTGCTCAGATCCTTCCACATCTCCTGAAGTTGAACCTTGCTAATTTAAAAGAGGCGCCAAAGAATGTAAATACCACCTCTCCATCCTACAACTCAAAAGCCAAGTGTGCTTACCATTTCGACAGTATTAGGCACGATACCAATAATTGTTGGGCACTCAAGAACAAAATTCAGGATTTAATTGACACCAAAGAGGTCGAGTTTGACGCTCCGGAAAAGCCCAATGTTATATCCGCGCCAATGCCCAAGCACGGCCACAATGTGCATGCTGTTTTGGAAAACCTCCATGTTACTGATGTTGCCGATCTGTTGACTCCGTTGCTAGTGATAAAAGAAAATTTGTTGAGAGCCGGGATCTTTCCTAGTTGTGATGAAGACTGCTATTTTGTTTGAACATTCAAGATGATTGTCCAATGTTGAAGTCGGGTGTCCAACGTCTGATGGATACTCAAGAAATACTTTTCCAGAAAACCCCTGTTAACACTTTCAATCCAATTACTCCTGATACTTGTGATACCTCAACCAACGATATTGCCATCAAAACCATTTCCGACAATCCTCCCAAGGCTTGCAAAAGGCCTGTCAGGATTACACCCAACTCTGAATGTATACCTCTAAAGATCACAATGTCGGGACCCGTCCCGTACCAATCAAGCAAAATGATATCGTGGAACTATGGGGGAGAAATCTTCTACCACGGCATCAAACAAATCGAAACAGTCCAAGAAATCTCTGAAGAAGACCCTGATATAGGGAACATCGCGGGTACAAGCAAGATCACCCGCAGTGGCCGGATCTTTTCTCCAGAGATTGCTCCTCCCCGAGCAGTCTTCGGACCCTTAAAAGCTTCTGCACCTGTTGGACCCTCTGTGTAAGGCCCGGTGATTGAAGAGTTTAAACACTCCTGAAGAAAGACCATCCGCTGATAACACCGACAAAGGTAAGGGGATACTGGAAATGCTTGTCAGGACGAAGGCTCATGCTGTGGTTATCCCCGAAACCACTCAGAAGGAGATGGATGAAATCCTTAAAATAATCAGAAAAAGTGACTACGACGTTGTGGAACAATTAGGGCAAACCCCTTCTAAAATTTCAATGTTAGCTCTCCTGCTCTGTTCATAGGCCCATGCTAAGGCCCTGATTAAATTCTTGAAGACGGCACATGTCCCCCAAGAGACCTCGGCTGACCAATTTCAAAATTATGTGGCCAGTCTTACTGCTGACAACGGCCTGGGCTTTTCCGACACTGACTTAACTCCCAAGGGAAGGAAACACAATGATGCGTTACATGTTTCAGTTGAATGCCGAGGGACCACCCTCGCCCATGTCTTGGTCGATACTGGTTCTTCCCTGAATGTGCTGCCAAAAAAGGCCTTAGATCGTCTAGATTGTGAAGGTTTGACCCTCAAACCTAGTAACATAGTCGTCAGAGCTTTCGATGGTTCCAAAAGAATGGTTCATGGAGAGGTTGATATTCCTATCAAAGTAGGCACCGAAGTGTTCAACTCCACCTTCTACGTGATGGAGATCTGTCCGTCATACTCATGTTTGCTGGGAAGACCGTGAATCCATTATGTCGGGGCAGTTACATCCTCTTTGCACCAGATGCTGAAGTATCCTGTTAAGGGTAAAATCATAACCCTGCATGGCGAGGAGCAGTACATGATTAGTCATCTCAATTCCTTTCGATATGTGGAATTAGACGGAGAGTTCATCGAAACACCTTTTCAACATTTCGAGGAAGTTTCTCCCGAGATAGCAGTTGCGAAGACAGCGGTTGAGGTACCTATCATTCCCAAGCATGCATCTAGGATGGCATCTCTCAAGGACGCAGAGGTTGTGATTAAGGAGGGGAAGAGCATAGTATGGGGACATTTGCCTGACTTTCCCCATAAGACGGACAAGTTTGGTTTAGGGTTCACTGCTGCAGAACAAAAGGCTATGCGTCGCTCTAAGTTTGGAAGATCACCTGTCAAGATTTCTCACCATGGAATCAATGCTGTAGAAGATGAAGATTAGGAGAGCCACTTTGAAGACTGGATCTTTCCGACTGTTGAAGGGGGTTTGAGCAATTGGGAAGCAAAGGATTTCGTTCCTATCACCTTTATCAACCAGTAATTTTATCTTTGAACAATTTCCCATTTTTATGGTCTGTAATAACTAAAAAAATTCGCACACTATTTTCACCTCATGCCTTGCCCGGGGCATGTAGGTCCATTTGTAAGGGTTTGATTTCCTTCATAATCATATGCCATGTTTTAATGAATCATTGGACGTTTTTCATCTATAAACTGTTCATTTTCTTTCCTTTTTGCATTTTTGTTTGTTTAAGGATGGCTATCCCTTACACACACCCACACTCACAAATGCAGGTACCCATCTACTCCGGATTCCATGGGTGACTATTCTGTTTTAGCCTTCTATAACTCTGAAGATTTGGTCAATCACGCTGAGTACGAAGTTGACGAAGATTGTGAAGTGCCGGGAGAGCTAGCCAGACTTCTACAACAAGAAGAGAGGGCCATTCTGCCTCATGAAGAGTTGTTAGAAACCATCAACTTAGGGACAGAGGAGGATAGGAAAGAAGTAAAAGTGGGTGCCAACCTGGAACCGAGTGTCAGGGAACGCTTAATACAGTTGTTGAATGAATACGTTGAAATCTTCTCCTGGTCTTATGAAGACATGCCAGGGTTAGACACAGATATTGTGGTTCACCGTCTCCCTACAAGAGAAGACTGTCCACCGATCAAGCAAAAGGTTCACCTAATGAGACCTGACATGTCTGAAAAGATTAAGGATGAAGTAATGAAGCAATTCAACATCGGCTTTCTGGCTGTTACAACCTATCCACAATGGGTTGCTAACATTGTGCCCGTACCCAAAAAGGAAGACAAGGTCAGAATGTGTGTGGACTATCGGGATTTGAACAGGGCCAGCCCCAAAGACGATTTCCCACTGCCGCATATCGACATCTTGGTTGACAACACAGCTCAACACAAGGTTTTTTCCTTCATGGACGGATTCTCGGGCTACAACCAGATCAAAATGGCCCCCGAGGACATGGAGAAAACAACCTTTGTTACACAATGGGGTACCTTCTGCTACAAGATGATGCCGTTCGGACTGAAGAACGCAGGGGCAACCTATCAACGCGCCATGGTAGCTTTGTTTCATGATATGATACATCATGAGATCGAATTTTACGTAGACGGCATGATAGCTCGATCACAGACAGAAGAAGAACACCTTGAACATTTGCAAAAGCTGTTTGCCAGGTTAAAGGAATATAAACTCAGATTGAATCCAAGCAAGTGCACTTTTGGAGTTAGGTCTGGTAAACTTCTGGGATTTATTGTCATAAATAATGGCATTGAGGTCGATCCTGCTAAAGTAAAGGCTATACAAGAAATGACTGCCCCCCGTACTAAAAAGGAGGTTAGAGGATTCTTGGGACGCTTGAACTATATCGCCATGTTCATCTCTCACCTGACGTCTACCTGTGAACCAATTTTCAAACTGTTGAAGAAGGATCAGGTAGTTGAATGGAACAACGATTGCCAAGTTGCTTTTGATAAGATCAAGGAGTACTTACTAGAACCTCTTATCCTGATGCCACCCGTCGAAGGAAGGCCGCTGATCATGTATCTGACTGGTTTGGATAACTCAATAGGGTGCGTGCTGGGCCAACATGACGAGTCTGGTCGAAAAGAGCATGCCATTTATTACCTTAGCAAAAAGTTTACCGACTGTGAGACTAAGGTAGTATATGTTGACTCATACCACTTTGCTGATTTCCAAGATGGACCCGATCAAATATATCTTCGAAAAGCCTGCTTTATCTGGAAGAATCGCTAGATGGCAGATGATCCTGAATGAGTATGACATCCAGTATACTACTCAAAAAGCTATAAAAGGGAGTGTACTAGCTGACCATCTAGCTCATCAAGCTGTCGAAGATTATCAATCTATGAGATTCGACTTCCCTGACGAGGACATCATGACATTAGACAACATTGAAAGTAGCGGACTGTATGACGAACCCGAACAAGGATCCCGATAGACCCTGTACTTTGATGGTGCTTCAAATGCACTTGGAAATGGGATCGGCGCGATACTCATTTCCCTAGAAGGTTGCCATACACCTTTCACTGCCCGACTCTGCTTCAGCTGTACCAACAACATGGCTGAATATGAAGCTTGCATCTTTGGTCTCAAGGCTGCTATAGACTTGGGAATCAAATCTTTGGTCGTATTTGGGGACTCAGATTTTGTTATCAGTCAAGTCAAAGGAGAGTGGGACACCAAACATCCTAATCTTATCCCATACAAAGAACATGTCCTGACTTTGTTGCCTCATTTCGAGCAGATTACTTTCGAGCATTTCCCGCGAGAAGAGAATCAGCTAGCAGATGTTCTGGCTACAATGTCTTCCATGTTTAAACTCAACTGGGATAACGAGGCTCCCCAAATTACCATCGAGCGAATGGATGAACCTGCGCACTGTCATGAGATTAACACCGAAGAAGTAGTGGAACAACCCTGGTTTCATGAAATCAAAAGGTATCTCCAGACTAGAGAATATCCCGAAGGAGCTTCCGTCAATAACAAAAAGTTCTTAAGGAGATTTGCTGCCAAGTTCTTCCTAAGCAATGGCATCCTTTATAAACGCAGCCATGATTGTGTTTTACTTCGATGTGTGGACAAAGCTGAAGCAGAGTTGATCATGACTGAGATACACAGCGGCACATTCGGCACCCACTTGAGCGGACATACGATAGCTAAGAAGATTTTGAGGGCAGGTTATTACTGGTCTACCATGGAAGCTGATTGTCATCAACATTCCCGTACTTGCCACAAATGCCAAGTCTACACCGACAAGGTACATATTCCTCCTGTTCCTCTCAACGTCCTGACAGCTCCTTGGCCATTCGCAATGTGGGGAATTGACATGATTGGAGAGATCAAGCCCACAGCGTCCAATGGACATTGCTTCATCTTGGTCGCTATTGATTACTTCACCAAATGGGTCAAAGAAGCTTCCTTTGCCTCTGTTACAAAGAATATGGTTGCCCGCTTCATCAAGAAGAACCTCATATGCCGGTATGGTGTCCCCGACAGGATCATCACAGACAATGGTACAAATTTGAACAATACTATGATCACCGCTCTATGCGAACAGTTCAAGATTTATCATCACAATTCATCTCCCTATCGGCCGAAGATGAACGGTGCTGTTGAAGCCACGAACAAAAATATCAAGAAGATCATTCAAAAAATGACAAATACCTACAAGGACTGGCATGAGATGTTACCGTTTGCTCTGCATGGATATCGTACCACGGCACGTACCTCAACAGGGGAAACCCCATTCTCTTTGGTATATGGCATGGAAGCTGTCCTACCTATGGAAGTTCAGATTCCTTCTTTAAGGATTATGAAGGACGCTGGTTTGAGTGAAGACGATTGGATTCAGACCCAGCTTGATCAACTCAATTTGATCGACGAGAAGCGACTTACTGCTGTTTGCCATGGTCAGACGTACCAAAAACGGATGATCAAGGCTTTCAACAAGAAAGTCAGACGTCAGGCATATCAAGTCGGAGATCTTGTAATCAAGTGGATCATCTTGCCGCAAAGTGATCCCAGGGGCAAATGGACTCCTACTTACGAAGGATCATTTGTGATCAAGAGTATATTTTCTGGTGGTGCAATGATTCTGACCACCATGGACGGCGATGACTTGCCACACCCTGCAAATGCAGACATAGTCAAAAGATACTACGCATAAAATAACCCGACAAGTTGAAAACTCGAGAGGGCGACTTGGGCAAAAATGGGCATCCCGGTGAACCGAAAACCCGAAAGGGCGGTTCAGGAAAAAATTAGGGATAAAACAAAAAAAAATTGTACACCCGGGAAGTTGAAAACCCGAAAGGGCGACTTGGGCAAAAAAGGGTTTCCCGGTGGATCGAAAACCCGAAAGGGCGATTCAGGCAAAAGTTAGGGAATTACAGTGTATGACTGTGTCTTGTCGGATCACTTTAAAGAACAATCTCTTCATCAACAAACTCCGGACTTCTGATCAACCTAGTCATCGGCGGATGAAGCAGTGTATGGACAAGATGTTCGGAGTTGTGAAGGCTATAGCAGAATGGGAATCCCATGGAATTGTTACACATAGCCATCTTTCTTTTATATAAAAAATTTCAATTTTTACGACAACATTCTCTTACTAGGATGTCTGTCTCCTTTGTATAAAGATACTCACAAAAGTTAATACAAATACACTTCCAAGTGCAGAAATTTGCTTGCCTTTCTTTTCTTTTTACACTTATGTTTATTTTGAAAAACGTCCAATATTTTGTTAAATAGGCATATGCATTTGAAAAAAATCATTACTTACAAGTAAAACGAATTTAAGGAAGGATAGTTACTGATAGGTGGAAGATATAGGAAGATATCTTTATGCCATTTCAGAAGAAATCCCCAGCGGAATTAAACTTCAAGACCCTCAACAGAGTTAAAATTCGGAATATTTTTCCCCAACAGAGTTAAACTTCAAGATCCTCAGCAGAGAAAAAGCTTTGTAAAGCTGGATTCCCCAGCTAAAGTGCATTCCAAAACTTAATTCCCCTCAGAGTCAAGATCCCCAGTGGATCCCAAAAACCCTGAAAATCCTACCCCCAGCGGAACCAGAATAGTGAACATTCTCCCCACAGAGATACTTCCCATCAGATTGAAGATTCTCAGTCTCACTTCTCCAGCATAAGTCTCCCAGGTTTTAACTTCCCAGTAGGGATTTTCAAAGTTTTCCTTATTCCCCAAGCAATCAGCAGTCAATAAGGATTTCTCATCTTCAGTAATCAAAGATTTTTGGAGCCCCCAGCTTCGGTCATGGATTTATTTACCCCGGCAGCAGTCAAGGATTTCCTTACTAGGATTTGTCTTCCTCAGCAAGACGGCTACTCAACCTACATACGCATCCATTACATTCATATATCATAAACATTTATGAAATAAAATTCATTGCATCATACATATCATGCAACATAACTTTGTGTTTAGCTAACATTTTATCCTTTTCAGGATAAGATCAAAAGGCTATCATTAACAATTATTCAGATACAGTATGGATACACCCCAGACACGGCGATCATTCTATTACTTATTCAGAATTTCAAGTCAGTTACAGTACAGATACACCCCAGACACGGCGGTCATTCTACTACTCATTCAGACTAAGGCAATCCGATACAGACTAGATACGCTCCAGACACGGCAGCGATTCTATCTCTCATTAAGATTCATTTATCAACCTCAAGTTCATATATGCATTCCAAACACGGATACCATTCTGACCCTTACATCAACAGTTTGATTCCCTTAGTGCAGTTGCCACGGAAGTCATTCTGTCACTCATTCAGATCCCAGTTATAGTACAAATACACCCCAGACACGGCGGTCATTCTACTACTCAAAGAGATCTCAACTTCAGATACAGTCCAGATACGCCCCAGACACGGTTGCCATTCTGTCACTCATTCATAATTTATCCCCAGCACACAGTTGCTCCATACACAGATATTTCTCTGTTACCCAGATACAATACATATATACTCCAGACACGGCAGTCATTCTGATATTCATTCAACATTCAAATACAGTTACAGCTCAGATACTCCCCAGACACGGACACCATTCTTTTGCTCATACAAACTCAATCTCCAGATACAGTTCGAATGCATTCCAGACACGGATACCATTTTGATCCTCGTTCTTCTAACCTACAACATTACAGTTCAACAAACACTCTTGGATGGCATCTTTAAGCCCATCTCCAAATGGCATCTTTAAGCCCATTCCCACACCTATGATTCGACGAGTGCAAATTTACGGGCACTCTAGTGTCCAATCCTCTTTTACCTTCAAGTCGCGAAAGGCAAGTCTGTCAATCTAACTCTTCAGGTTCAAGAAGATTGAACAGGGGCAACTGTTGTACCCCAAAATTTTCCCTCTCATTTCATCAACATTTTCTCATCACAAGACTCTTGGAACTCAAGATCAAGTTAGGGTTTGCTCTGCTCAAGACCCCTCCTTGCACTGTTGACCCAAATTAGGGTTTGAGTTTGCACAAGGATGATTTAACCTACAATTTCCAAATTGACTTTCATACTTCATGTTGGGTTCACAAGTTTGCCCATACCAAGTTTCAAGCCTTGATTCAAATCTTTGCCCAGTCAATTGGACAGTTGACCTAGAAATCAGTTGTATTAGGGGAAAAGTCAATTTGGCCAATTGACAGTCAAACCTCATGAAATTTGACCCACATCAACATTATGAACTCATATGAACCATTTTATCAAGTTTGGATCACAATTCCACAAGAAATTTGATTAGATCACCAAAAGGGCAAAATGGTCATTTTTAGGGTTTTGACTGCACAAAGGCAATTTTTGACTGTTTGACCTAACCAATGGCAAACCAAGCTCACATATGGACTCAAGGACTCAATGACATTGTCTTGACCCATTCAAGAAGTTCAAAAGATCTCAAATGCATAGGATTGACAGATGAATTTTTCAGTCAACTGATCAAAATTTGACTGTATACTGAAAAGTCAAACTTTGACTTTTTGATCAAAATCAAGTGCCAAGATTCATTTTTCATCAAGACATGTCAAATTATGAAACTTGTCCATCAAGAAACCCAAAAATTCAAATTAGGGTTTAAAATGGAAAAATTTCATAACTTAGAAATTTTCTAAGTTATGAAATTTTCTTATTTTTTCCTAACTTTTGTCCCATTTTTTCACCCAGATGCAAATGGATTCAAGGAAAACTTGCAACATGAAAGTTGTAGTCCATCATAAATTATACAACTTTTATTCACAAAGTTTTCTCAAAATAAGCTTTTATCTCAAGTTATGATTTTTGGAACAAGGGTACCAAAAACTTTTAACTTAGAAGAAATTTGCCCTAGTCTAGGCAGGATTTTGACCCATCTTCTTGGCCATTTTTCACATAGTTCCACTTGGATTTTAAAGTTTCATTACAAATATGGATTGTAGTACATGTTCCAAGCTTTCCAAATTGTCCAAGAACTCCTCAAACACCCTTGTGGTTAGAGAGAATCGAATTCACAAAGTTGGCAAAAACTCACTTTTGTTCATGGCCAAGGCATGTTCATAGCAACTTGCATTTTCAAATCAGCTTGTGTAATGCTAGCTTGAAGGCCTCAAAACCAGTTTAAACACCTTAATTTAATGCATAACCATTGAGTTGAGGGATTATTTTGTTCATTTGGGCATTACATGCAAGTTTAAGCCTTAAGTAGTAAAAGGTGAATTGTCATTTTTGCCTAAAGTTGCTTTATGTCAAATACTAAATCCTTGAGGCATGGGGCCAGATCTTTGAGGCAAGATCAAGTACACAAAATCCAGTTATCAAGAACCAAAGATGCAGCATGATAGGGAGGCTGGTACAGGTTTATAACATCATTGCCACTTTCTTGCTTCAAGAAGAAAAAAAACATTGCAAAACACAACCAACTCTCATATCTGTGAACAAGAGCCAAAAAAAAATTTGCACACAAGTTCCATACATCAAAACAGACCTAAGGCACGACCCTTCCATCCCTCATACCTCCTAATACACCAAACCCCTGTTTTGCTGCAAAACAGGGCACTCCCTGCAGATTGAGTTCCATAACACAACTTGCTCGTGCGTTTTTGCCCAAACCTGTTCAAACACCTTCCATACCATCCACCTGATCATCCATTGCAAACTGTAACACCTCTAACACCCTTTTCCATTTTCATTTCCAAGCTTTGCAGGTGGAGTTCTACAGCACGATTCAAGGTGTTTCAAAGCAAGCTAAGTATTGGAGAAGCTTCCTTGGACCCCAGGCAAGCTCAACAGAAGCTCAAACACCATTGAAGGTTGCTGCATTGCCCTACTCGATTCAAGCTGAAACAGGTATTTCATGGACTTCTATATCTCTATTTAGGAATGGTTAGGCTCAGGTTTGTGAATGAAATATGTTGTACTCATAGCCCTGAAGCCATACATATGCTCAGCTTTCATTTATATTAAGTGTTCTATGAGAATTTCAGCCATGAACATGTGAAAAAAGCTAGGTCAGATTTTAGGGCCAGAGAAATTCTCTCTGGTCTTTGAGAGTTAGATTTAATGCTTTATATGGTTAGATTCGTGTTTAAATTCTCTACAAGTTTCATGTTTTAAGTTTTGTCAAAGGATCAAAGAATCAGGAGTTAGCTTTTGAACCAAGAAGCGCGCGCGTTTGACAAATGCTGGAGGTTGAAGATGATGGCTTGGGCTGGGCCTGAGTCATTCTTGCTTTTAGCACCCCTTTGTTCAGTTTGCACCCCCCTGGCCCATTTGATTAAATATTTGTCATTTTTATGTTTTTCTTTTTTATTCTGACTTTATATTTTTTGTTCAAACATAGAAAAATGCCGAAAAATGATTTTTCATATTTTTTCATATTTATTTGATATTTATTGCATTTTATTAAAAACATATATGTAAATAATCTAGTTCCTTTTTTACTAAAACCCTAAAAGTAATATAAAAAAATACTTTTTTTCAGTTATTATTTTTATTTACATTTTGAAGACATTTTCTTGAATATACATTTTTTTGTAAGTAATTAATTATTTTATCTTTGTATATTTAAAAGGATATATATATATATATATATATATATATATATATATATATATATATATATATATATATATATATATATATATATATATATATATATATATATATATATATATATATATATATATATATATATATATATATATATATATATATATATATATATATATATATATATATATATATATATATATATATATATATATATACTTTATTTTATTAGATAATTAGGACAAAAATATAGAAATAATACATTTTATTAATATTTGACACTAAAAATACTTTTTTTTTACAATATACTTTTATTTTTTGTATAAATTAATATATATTGCATATAATTGATAAATATTACTATTTATTTAAAAAAATTAGGGTTTTGCCCTAAATGACCAAAACAATTAAAATTTGACTTTTTCATTTTGTTTATATTTCACATTAAAAATACTCTTTTCACATACATAAAAATCATTTTGTGCATAATACATTTTTATTTGATGTTTATTTAATTATGTCTATTTAAATGATTAAATATGAACTTGTACATTCGATATGGTTGTAATAACTTAGAGTTTATTTCCTTGTCAAATATCCTCAATTCAAAGTTGTATCCCCCTCCCTATATCATGTTGTAATAGTGTAGCATTTAAATTCTCGCACATTTAAAAGCTTTCAATTATGCCATGCTTAGACTTAGGGTTTGTATGCAAATAAAATCAACAAGTAGCTTGACCTAATCCAAGATAAACATGCATGAAAAACAAACATAATGCATACTCACACCCCTAGGGTTCATCCACTTTTTGCCTTTAAAAATGGGCCACGGTTGCATGTTGAGTACTTTGGCAAAACAAAAACAAACAAAAAGATCATAGTCCCTCGATGACGCTATCTGAGTTTCCTAAACAAAATGATCAAAGTCCCTCAAGAAAATTGCCAAAGATACTTGACACTATTGCTACCATGGTCTATACGATGACCCGCGCCTGTCCCGTTAACATCCTAACACAAGGTTGTTCACCAAATACAATGGTGAAGCAACACTGTTAAAAGGGTTAAAAACATAAGAAAAACCTTTGAGTAAAATAGGGTAGATAACTCTTAGTTACTTGATCAAACTTGCAAAAAAACATCCTTGCTATTTTCAAAACACACTCCACAAACACAATTTCAAAACCCTACTTTCAAACATTGAAAACTTTTCAAAAGACAAAAACACCTTTGTATACATTCGAACAAGAATCATTACAAAGGTTGCCACAACAATGGCCTCTTTTCAAAACATTTCCCAAAAATCACACACAAAGCACCATTTCAAACAATTGAAAATGCAAAGCAAGTGATCTAAGCAAGTAAATAAGATCCCATGGATAACCATGGATAGAAAGGGTGCTAATACCTTCCCTTTCTATAATCTACTCCCCGAACCCAAGAAAACATCTCAAAGGTCTTTCCTGTGCTTTATGATCTTTCCTTAGGATAAAATAAAAATTCGGTGGCGACTCTTGCTAAACCGAAACATTTGCGAATACAAAACGCAAAAATCCAAGTCAGTTCTCCCACCGTACCACACCCCCTTACTAATAAAATTCTCAAATGTCTTTCCTATTCTTTTCACCCTTTCCTTTATTGGATAAAAGAAAAGTCGGTGGCGACTCTTGCTATCCGTAACATTTGCGATAAAACGCAAAACCAAAAGTCAGTTCTCCCACCGTATTACACCCATCTTGAAGGAAATTCAATTCTCTACAACTTTGTCTCTCTAAGATCAAGGCCAAAAATGCTTCATTTGAGAGATATGAGCCAAAACTTTATAGGTTATTTTAAAAGTCAACAAAAGACATCTTTTGTAAAAGCAATTTAAATCAAGTTAAATACTTAAAATGAAAAAATTACCAACACGAAAATTGTAGGAGACATCTTGAGGTTTCCAAAAAATACTAAATTATCTTCATATGACAAAAATTGAGAGAGTAATGATTGGTGCAAGTTGAGCAATTTAGAGAAAATGCATGAAGTCCACTTTGAGAAAAGTTGAATTTTTGGGCTAATGGGCCTAAGTTTTTAGGTTCAAACGTGTTCATGACCTCATATTAAACCTCTAAATACATTCATATATTTTTATGATTTTTATTTCTTTTTAATTTGATTTATTTAATTAAATTCAAAATAAATCAAATAAAATACAAAACTAATGGATTAAGGCGCAATGCATTTGATTTTAATCACATGGAGGCCCAAAAATTCACATTGATGGTGAAGAAACCGTGTGAGGCTGATTGGCACAAGATTGAGCATAAAAAATAAACTTTTCATGCAAATTCCAAATTAAATATTACACCATAAATTACGAAGATTTTGTCCACTTTTGTTGACCTAATTTTTCTCCTACAAATACACAACACCTTCAGCCATTCAAGGACACGCATGCTGCCCCCAAGAAGCAACTCTAAATTCTCAAATTTCTCAAAACTAGGGCACGGTCAAACCTAGGGGTGGAAAACGGGCATGCTCGCCCCGTTTAGGCCCGCCCCGCAAAACACCCGCAAAAAAACAGGGCGGGGCGGGGCGGGCATAGTTGAGGATGAGGGCCTAAAACCTAGGCCTGCTCCATAAAAAAGTGAGTGTAGAGTAGGGAAAGCCCGTGGACACTACACCTTTTAGGCCTAAAAATGCAAAATTTTATACTAATAATCATGTCCTCAAAATGCCCGCGAAGAAATCAGGGCGGGGCGGTCACATTAGAGGGTGAGGGCCTAAATTCTTGGCTCGCCCCGCACTAAAGTGCGGGTAAAACGGGCATACCCAACGGGCCGGGCCTGCTTTACCACACGTAGTCAAACCCTTATCTCCATTCGTTCTCAATCAATTCCAAACATTCCATCAGTCTCCTGAGACCTTCAGGAGTCGTTCCCAGTCCTTACTCAAGCTTGAAGCATGCCAAAACAACACATCTCAACTACACCGGTTTGGCAACCTTCTTTAATTTCAAACTTTTAATATATGCATTGTTGAATGATTTGATGCATACATTCATGTTCATATTGATGTTTGGAACGGTTTTGACGCATTAGTTGTGAGGTTTGATACAGGGATAAAGATTTGTCATTGTTAGAGCCAAGCTTCGTATTCTGTATTAAAGCATTTTCAGGCCAAACTAACAATACCATTGAGATCGCAAGACCCTAATTAGTGGACCAGGATTATTTAGTTTCTTGTTTTGATCGATTTTAACAGGTTTTGTGTTTGGGATTGTCGGATAAGATGGAGAGCGCCACCTTTGGTGGTGGTGCTGACTCCAATCAAGGCTCACGTGGCCTTCTCCCTCTCTCTTGTTGGTTGATTCAAAAAACCTGACCCCACCTCCTACGCACGTTTTGTGTTTTATTTGATTTCTAATTTTAATCCTTATGTTTACTATATAATGTTTAGTTATCCAATTATGAACACGCAACAACAAGTGAATGGGTGGTAAGAGTGATGACTGTTAACCATAGAGCCGTGGGTTTGATCCCTCCTCTTATCAAATGATTTTTTTTTTAGAATAACACGCGGGTTCATCATATGGTGATTGGTTCCCATTCCATATCACAAACAACACCATAGCGCAGTGGATAAAAGGGCATACCTTTGAGATCAAGGGAGTGAGTTCAAGTCTCACCCCAAACATTTTGGTTTTCATATTTTTTTACCCTAGTTTTCACTCTATTTTACTAATTATTTTCTAATTAACCATTAACAAACCTTAAACTTTTTTCAAAACCATAACAAATTAGGATTAGGGTTTTTTTAGTTAGTAATTAAACTTATAACATATTTTTATTTATTAATTAATTAAGTTAATTAGCATTTTCTTAATAAAATTAATTAGATGTAGGTTTTAATTATCTTCCCTAACCCTAAATCATTTTCTAAAAAACACAAAAACATTAAAACATTTTTTCTAACATCTCTTCTTATTTCTTACTGTTATTTAAATTCTGAGACAAATGTATAGGCTTGCACTCTCAAATGTAATAGCTTAGATTTACATTCCCACATCTTTTTCCTATTATGTATCTGCTTCGAGGATGTAATAAAATAGATTTATTTTCTCACATTTTCTATACTTATGTATCTCTACCAAAACCATGTAATAGCGTAGGAACTTTACATTCCGCACTTTAATTTTCTGTACATGTTTAATTGCTAGTAAAATAGGGTTTGTATGGCAAGACTAAAAGAAAATATAGAAAACCCTAATTCAAGATTAACATAACTGAAAATACACACTCTTTGCACACTTTGAACCATAGGGTAACCTCTCTTGTTGCCTTACGAAACATTGGTCATGTCCATCGAAAGTAGGGATACTCTAGAAAAAGACCCTCGGTTTAACAATATCATCATGGTCCCTTTCGAATAAAGATCATAATCCCTCGATGATCCTTCGAGTTTCCTATAAAATGATCTAGTCCCTCGATGACCCTACGAGCAAAATGATGATAGTCCCTTCGATACAATTTCTAAAGTATCCTTACATGTTTCCTTCAATGACCATACGATGACCATACGCATGTCCTTTCACATACAATAGATAAGATTACCTACCAACTAATGGTATGGATAATACTATCTCCAAAGGAGAAGGAAAAGAATAAGAAAGATTTAGTGGGTAAGAACTCTTGAATGCTTGCTCACAAAACAAACAAAACATTTTTCACATCACACTTTCAAAACAACAAATATTTTCTAAAACACTTTGTATACATTCTTGAGGACCGAAACAAGGATTATTACAAAGTTAGCCTTACATTGGAATTTCAAAAAAAAATTCAAACAAATCACACACACACACAAAGCAAGTTTAAAGTGAGCTAAGCAATTAAGAGCCCGTAGATAACTACGAATGAAAAGGGTGCTAACACCTTCCCTTTTCATAACTTACCCCCCAAACTCAAAATATATCAAAGGTATTTCCTATTCTTTTCACCTTTCCTAATTGTTGGGTAAAAGAAAAGTTGGTGGTGACTCTAGCTAACCGCAACATTTACGATAAAACCAAAAAATTCAGTTCTCCTGCCGTATTACAATGTGTTTTTTGTAGTATCTATTTTCATTCATAATATATTGTTGTCATAAACAATTTGTTATTTTCTATGTTTAAGAACAAGTTTTATGTGGCTGTTATTTTGGTAGGTTTAAGAACAAGTTGTATGTGGTTTTTATTTTGATATGTTTAAGAATAAGTTGTATGAGGCTCTTAATGATATTTTGTGAAATGTTTAAGAACACGTTTTTGTTACTGATAGTCTGTTATCATATCTTATGCAATGTTTCAGCTATTTGTGCAATGCCATTTTTCATAATTATGTTATGATAAACCAACCTCTGAGTTTACATTGATAAACCATACTCTCTTCAAATTCTATAAAAATATTACTTTGATAAACCATACTCTCTTCAAATGTTACATTCAATTGACAAATTATGTAAAAATGTTACTTTAATAAACCGTGCTCTGTTACAAAAAAGGTCATATTGATAAACCAAACTTCGTTCAACATTAAAATGTTACATTCAAAGTTAACATAGTTTACAAAATATCACATTCAACTTAACCAAATCAGCTACTTCATTACACAGTAAATTTCATCATAAAGTTCATAATCTTCAACATTACCTTCATTTCTTCAACTTTGATTTTGGCTTGATGAACTTTTGTCTTTTCTTGATCTAGTTGTTGTTGTAGTGAAGTAATTAGTTCATTGGCTCTTACAGACATTTCTTAATCATACCAGATAAAGTGGTTGCATCTTTTACACCATTGCAGCTGGAATTTTAGAACATGGGTGAAGGAATTTACAAACATTGAAACATCCATATTTTCATAAAATCAGGGATGAAGAGTACCTTAAACATGCCACACCTAAACAAATGGCGACCTGTGTTGGAATTGGTCCATGATATCATCAATGGAGATTCAATTCCAGATTTGCTAGATTTAGAACATTGAGACATGGTTGCTTGTGTTAATCAAGTGGAAATGAAAACCCAACAAGTAAATGAGATGAGAATGAAATCTAGGATTTGTTTCAAGGGAAAGGGGATGAACACGATGAAGAGACTCAAACTATATGACTTCAAGAAGTTTAATTTCTTTTTATAATTGATGATAATAATAATATAAATTGTAATTTAATTTTAATAATATACATTTAATGACGTGACAATCTCATGTAGTAAGTGGGGCCAATTTCAATGTGTCATGTCATAAGTTTGGTTGACACGTGGAAGGGGACCACCAAAAAAATACGTAATATGATAAAGAGGGACCAAATAGCTGCTTTTTTAAAGGTGTACTAAAAAGTTAGAAAAATCAATATAGGGGGACTAAAACTGCATTTAAGCCTTTTAAATAATAATTATTTTTATCTATAATACCCTTAGTTATTTATTACTACCTCCGTCTCTAAATATAAGACCCCGTTGAGTAAATTCTGGGAATTAAGAAAGTTTGTTAGAGTAATAAATTTATTGACTATTTTGTATAATTTTACATGTTTATCCTTAGAAGAGAGAAATAATTAATGTGTATGTAACTATATTTATTACAGATTGCAGACAAATATGTAATATAATTAGGAGTATGTTTGGAAAAAAAATAATTAATGCACTTTGAAAGTTGAAGAGGATCTTATAAAAAGGGACAATAAAAAACTCAAGAGGATCTTATAATTAGGGACGGAGGTAGTAATTCATTTGTCTTTTCTCTCTCACTCTCTATTAATAAATAACTAGGGGTGTGATTTTGACAAACACTACAACAAATAACATTTTTCACGATGAAGTTTTCACCTCACCCAAAGAAAAACTGAGGTATAATGCCAAGACGCACCATATTGATTTATTTATAAAAATAAAAAACAAATTATTCCATGGGTTTTTAAAATGACCGAGGGGAAAAACAAATCAGGACACGCTTTGAATCTCATCCATTGTAGTTTTTATTTTTATTTTTTATGTGTAAACTAAATGATTTAACCCTTCGATTTTCGATAAAGCTAAGAAATAAAATAATTAGATTATACTATAAAAGCACTTGTTAAACAAATTTTACAATAATCCTTACTAATATGAGGCCGCCCCGAACTCGCATGCATCATTATTTAGGATGGATTGCAATACAAAAAAATCTTCAATGTTCTTCTATCTATAATAAAATATTTATTTCTGCCCTTGCAATCTATCTCACATAATGGTGTTGATGTTGTTGTTGTTGTATTTTTTCTCATGTGATAGATTGTAAGTGCAGAAAATCATTCATGCTTCTACTTGCACAAAGAAGGGAGCTCAACCTTTGAAAAGTTAAATAAAGAAGGGAGCTTAACTTTTCAGAAAATGGATATCAGCGAAAAATAAAGATTTTTATGAGGAAACAGATCTCTAGCATCTTGCATGAAACCTGGACAATCTTGGGGAGAACTAAATCTTGATATCAGCGAAGATTTGTTCCATACAGTGCATTTTTAATAATATGGGTAACCTATGTACTTTGCAAACAAATTAATGTATTAATATTCTGGGTAAACAATGTAACAATTTTCATAAAAAAAGATTTAATCTTACCCCTCGGTTTTCTATTAAAACTGAGAGGTAAGAGAAGCAAATATTTTAATAAAAAATATCTTATTCACTTAGGTTTTTGTCGTACCCGAGGGGGTAGTTAAGAGTTTTATTTTTACTATATTCATCGGCCTTAAACAAATATTTGTTGTCCATTTAATGATTATAAACACTCAATGCTCTACCATTAGTGATCCGCATGAAACCTAAGGGACATCTATTATAAAAGTTCTCTATGAAACATGTCGAATATTGAAAATCATTCTAAATGAAACATGATGCTCTTGAAACCTAAAGACCCTTTTTTTTTAGAAGAAAATTCTCTATGGTGGATTGCAAGATATGATACGGTGAGAGAACTGACTTGGTTGTTTTGTGTTTTATCGCAATTGTCGCGGATAGCAAGAGTCGCCACCGACTTTTCTTTTATCCAATAAGGAAAGGTTGAAAAGAACAGGAAAGACCTTTAGAGATGTTTTTCTTGAGTTCGGGGGGTAGGTTATGAAAAGGGAAGGTGTTAGCACCCTTTTCATCTGTAGTTATCTACGGGCTCTTAGTTTCTTGCTAGATCATTTGCTTTTGTTTGAAAATGTGCTTGTGGTGTGGGTTTGAAAATATTTTGAAAAATTTCTTTATAATGATTCTCGTTTCTATAAGAATGCGTACAAAGTTTTGGTTTTGAAAATAGTTCAAAGAGGTGTTTGTTGTGAAAGATGTTTTTGAAAGTGATTTTTAAAAGTACCTTTGTAATGATTCTCTTGTCTATAAGAATGCGTACAAAGAGCTTTGTCTTTTGAAAATGTTTCAATTGAAAGTGTTGGCATAAAAATGTTTTTGATTTGTGAGAAAGCGAGCAACTAGGAGCATCCTACCTACTCAAAAGCTCTTTGTTCTTTTCCTCCTCCTTTAGATATTTCTATCTTACCATTAATTTATAAGAAGCCCCGTCGTTGGATGTGAAGGGACAGGCGTGGGTCATTTGTATAATCATAGAAGGCAACCTATGGGACGTTTTAGCAATTTCGTGAGGGACTAGATCATTTACAAAAGGCAACATCGAGGGACTAGGATCTTTTATCGAGGGTCTTTGCTAAAACACCCATATTCGAGGGACATGACTATTTTTCGAGGCAACAAGTGAGATTACCCTAGAGGTGCATGTGTGCAAATGTGTTTGATTGCATGCATTTAATCTTTTGATTAGGGTGGTCTACTTGTTGGTTTTATCTTGCCATTCATCCTAATTACTAACATTTGTATAAAGAAATAAAAATGCAGAAAATAAATATCCTACACTATTACAACCATATTGAAAGGAAAGAAAATGTAAAGGCAAAAAAAAACAAAAGAAAGGAAAATGAGTTATTTGATCCAGAAAGTAGCACTCTTCGACTCAATTCTTCCTGGCTTCTTTCGACTCTGCCCTTTTTTGCTTCCTTCAATTGCAGGAAGTGTGAGAAAGTAACCTTCGACTCACCCTTCTTGCTGTTTCTTTCGACTGGCCTGGAAGTCAGCGTGGAATGTATACCCTTTGTTTCAACCTCTTTGCTACCTCCTTCAATTGCAGGAATGCAAAGCTCCCAAGTTTAGATTCGAAAAGGCTTCAATGTTTAGCCAATCTAAAGATACAGAAAACCTGTCTAAACTTGTAAATGAAACTAACAAGTGTAACTTCCGAAAGCTACAAATTAGGGGTTAGCACAAGATTATTGGGCACCAGAATCCAAAGTCTAACTAGTCGGGGTTGAGGTTTTCAACATACAGGCAGTGAGGATCGAAAGCATGATCAACTTCCTAGATGGAATATCTACATTTTTCTTTTATTTATATGTACAAATGATATTTAAGTGAGAAAAGCTCCAAGTTTCGAGGAAACTTACCTCTTGAAGTGCTTAGTCGAAGGACTTGTAGGTGACTTCTTTGGTGATGGATGGAGCTTCGCTGGAATCTTCCTGAAGCTAGTTTCATTGCTTCTTTGTTTGGGCAGTCACTGAATCGAAGGAGGGTATGTGATAGTGGTGAGTGAATTGAAAGTTAATATATAATAGTCTAGGGGGTGAATCAAAAGACTATTATGTTGTAGTTATGGAATGAATCGAAGGTTAGTTATCTGGCAGTTGAGGATTGAGTCGAAGGGTTCACTGATGTATGAAGGGATCCGAGTTTTTTAGAGTTTGAATGTTTGGGAATGTTTGAGAACTTTTGATAGTGTTTGAGAGTTTTGAGAATTTGATAATTTCCTCACAACCAGAGTTTTTTCTAACTACCAGGGGCCCCTAAAATATGTGATGGAGGATCTTATTTATAGATGAGTTTGGCTGAGGTTTGGGAGGGAAAACAAAAGAATTTTGAACAAATTGGGTATGTTGTTCTTGTAGTCTTCGAGGTGCAGTTTTTATATACCAATTTTGTACAAATATGGGAGCAGCGTGGCAGGACTGCTTTGTAGCAGTTTTGGAACGTTGTGGCTAGTGCAGCAGACTTTTACTTGATACCACTAGCATCTGGACTACTTCTCTTTTGTTTTGACCAACTAGCCCTATCTTTCGACTAGACTCCTTTTCAGATAACAATGTTTCTTTCAAAGTGTCATTTGAATGGACCATATATGCATCTTTCGAAAGGGGCCCAAACGGGTGTTCTTCGATTTGAAATATGTGTGTATCCTTTCGAAGGGACCATATGCATCACTTGCAATTCTTCAGATGGGCCACCAAGGTATAACCTTCGATTGGAACACCCAAACATGTCATGGTATAGAGGCTGTGCGTGAGTCGAAGGAAAGTTGCAGGAGGCCAGTAGGAAACCACCAAGTTCTAAATCGAAGGACATTAACAGGAGGCTTTTCCTCCTTGAATCGAAAGAGGCTTCAGGAGGCTTTTCCTCTTTGAGTCGAAAGAGGCTACAGGAGGTTTTTCGCCATGTGCACCAAAAGCCAGCTTGTAAGGAGTCACTGGTGTAATCGAAGGATGTATGCAGGGAACCTAAACGCCCATACGAGGCTTGCATGCAGGAAGTCCCTACTTGGTGAATCGAAGGAAACCTTCATAAGGCCAATGCCTTTTGAATCGAAGGAAACTGGTAAAAGGTTAATTCCTTTTGAATCGAAGGAAGCTAGTAAAAGGTCATTTCCTTTTGAGTCGAAGGAAATTGTTCCAAAGGGAAACCAAACCTAGACGAAGCTAAAATGGAGGAGAAAGTTCTGTCGAAGTTAAGCACCAATCAAAGCAAGCTTATTTTTCCTCAATTTTGTCAGAAAAAGTCAAATTTATCTGTGTTTCTCTTTCAATAGTTTCCTCTTTGACCTAACGCTTGGAAGTCCAATATGATCCATGCCAACTTGAGCTAATCAAGACTTGTGCAGTTTTGGCCCAGTAGAAATCTTGTGAGGAGATTCTTGAAAATTTTAGAGGGAAAATTTTGGGGTACAACAGCTGCCCCTGTTCAATCTTCTTAAACCTGAAAAGCATGTATGGCATGTTGCCGTTCGTAGCTTGAAGGTAAAAGATGATTGAACACTAGAGTGCCCATAAATTTGCACTCGATGTTGTGGTGGTTGATTGTGTAGAGAATGGGTTTAAAGATGCCATTTGGAGAGATGAGGTAGAGTTGTCGGGGATGGGCTTATAGATGTCATCCAAAGGTGATTGTTGAATTTAGACTAAGTCTAAGCTTGACTTCAACTGGAAAAGAATCAGAATAAATCTTTGGTCGATTTAAACTAAACCAGAGAAAGTGTCTACCGGAACGGAATTAGGATAAACCATTGATTGGTTTAAACTGAACCAGCTGAGGTCTTGATAATCTTTAACTAGAGAAGAATCAGAATAAATCTTTGGTCCATTTAAAGTGAACCAGGAGAGGTATCTACTGGAACGGAATCAGGATAGACCATTGATTGGCTTAAGCTGAACCAGCAGAGGTCTTGATAATCTTTAACTGGAAAAGAATCAGAATAAATCTTTGGAGCGATTTATTTGAACCAGAGAAAGTGTCTACCGGAATGGAATCGGGATAAACCATTGATCGATTTAAATTGAACCAACAGAGGTCTTGATAATCTTTAACTGGAAAAGAATCAAAATAATTCTTTGGAGAGATTTATTTGAACCAGGGAAGCTGTCTACCGGAACAGAATCAGGATAAACCATTGATCAGTTTAAGCTAAACCAGTAGAGGTCTTGATAATCTTTAACTGGAAAAGAATCAGAATAAATCTTTGGAGCGATTTATTTGAACTAGAGAAAGTGTCTACCGGAACGGAATCAGGATAAACCATTGATTAATTTAAACTGAACCAGCAGAGGTCTTGATAGAGTGTTCGTCATGTAGATGATCATCATGTCCTATTTCCACAATCAGTTTGTTCACAGATAGTTGTCCTATCTTGTTTAAGGTGTTAATATGAAATTTTGTTGAAAATTGATACTGATATTGGTTTGCTTGCTAACTTTCCTGGAAAGGATAACGAGTCAGTTGTGTGCAGTGTCATGATGTATGAGATGTGTCGAATAATGATGTTCTCAAAATAAATGAGATTGTGATATATGCATTTGTGTTGTCGATACTATGATGTTTGTAAAATGATACGTGAATGCAATGTATGAATGTATCAGTTGTTCTACTGTGGTGTCGCTGGACTGGGGAAAATGAATCCTTGATTGCCGTTGGGGGTGAAGAGCGTAGGTCTTCATATTTTGTTCGAAGTTGAAATGCTGAGAGACGGATTTCCATTATTAGAGAAATCAAACTCTATTGTGGAAAGGAAACTTTGTGTATTGTTTGGGGATTTTGTGAAATCTTGTCGGGGAATCCTGAGAAGTTTGGCGACTTCACTAGGGAATTTTTGTAGTAATTGGAAACTTTGGTCTGCCGGGGATATGAGAATACCTGACACCATTAGGCTGCATACTGAGAATATGGCAATGGCCTTGTAGCAGAATGTCTCTGCCTCTTTACCTACCGGAGAAGGTACCTGCTGAAAATTTTGTGGAATGGCCTTCAGACATTGTCTAGTTTCTTAAAGCCAGTAGTAATTGTCTTTCTGTTTTCTTTTCTTTTTTTTTATTGTGTATCTTTGTAAGCAGTAATCACATTCAAATGCATATGTTCAAAAATAATTACTGGACAATTTTTGCAAACAAAACAGGAAAATAAAAACAAATAGTTTTGCACTTTCAAAGGAATAGCTTTGTATTAACTTGAATAAGCATTTTTGTACAAGGAGACGAACATCCCAATAAGAGAATGCCATCGTAAGAAGAAACTTTCCAAAATAGTATACAAAGAAAACAGCTATGTAAAATAATCCCATTGGGTTCCCATTTTGCTATTGCTTTTATGTCTTCGAGCATCTCGTCCCTTTGCTGCTTGTCCGAAACCGATTGGATTGATTAGTACCGTTTGAGCTTGCCAGTTGATACTGAAGATTAGCTGTAAGGTGATCCAACAGGACATATTTATACGCTTTAAATCCATAATTTTTTCCTGGACTGCCCTTTCGGGTTTTTAGTCCACCGGGATACCCCTTTTTTCCCAAACCGCCTTTCCAAGTTTTCGGCTTGCCGGGTGTACATATTTTTCGTGTATATCCCTAATTTTTGCCCGAACCTTTTTGGTTCGTCGGGATGCCCTAATTTTTTCCTAGGCCAGTTGACCTAGTGGGTCTTTTTTCATGCGTAGTATCTTTTAACTATGTTCGCGTTTACAGGGTGTGGAAGGTTGTCACCGTCCATGGTGGTCAAGATCATGGCTCCACCAGAAAATATGTTCTTGATCACAAATGGCCCTTCATATGTGGGAGTCCATTTGCCCCTAGGATCACCTTGTGGCAGTATGATGTGCTTGATTACCAAGTCACCAGCCTGATATACCTGACGTTTGACCTTCTTGTTAAAAGCTTTAATCATACGTTTTTGGTACATCTGACCATGACATACAGTGGCGAGCCTCTTCTCATCAATCATATTTAACTGGTTAAATCTAGTCTGAATCCATTCATCTTCATCCAAACCTGCATCCTTCATGATTCTCAAGGAAGGGATCCGGACTTCAATGGGTAGGACAGCTTCCATCCCATATACCAAAGAGAAAGGAGTTGCCCCTGTCGATGTGCGCATTATGGTGTGATAACCATGAAGAACAAATGTTAACATCTCATGCCAGTCTTTATATTTCACCGTCATCTTCTGCATGATCTTCTTGATATTTTTATTAGCAGCTTCCACAGTGTCATTCATCTTCCGCCGGTAAGGAGAAGAGTTATGATGCTGGATCTTAAATTGTGTGCAAAGCTCGGTGATTATAGTGTTATTGAGATTGGTACCATTATTTGTAACGATTCTTTCTGGAATATCGTACCGACAGATAAGGTTATGTTTAATGAATCGGGCCACAACGTTCTTGGTAAAAGAAGCAAATGAAGCCTCCTCGACCCATTTTTGTGAAGTAATCGATAGCAACAAGGATGAATGGTGCCCATTGGAAGCTGTAGGTATAATCTCTCCAATCATGTCAATGCCCCACATTGCAAATGGCCAAGGAGCAGTCAAGACGTTTAGAGGAACTGGAGGCACATGCACCTTATCAGCATAGATATGGAATTTGTGACAAGTTCGTGAATGTTGATAACAGACTGCTTCCATAGTGGACCAGTAGTATCCTGCCCGTAGGATCTTTTTAGCCATCGTGTGTCCACTAGAATGAGTACCAAAGGTACCTTCGTGTAAATCATCCATAATCCTCTCTGCTTCACTCTTGTCTACACACTGAAGCAAGGTAGAATCATGATTGCGCTTGTAGAGGATTATGTTACTGAGAAAGAACTTGGCAGAGAACCTTCTTATGAACTTCTTATCATTGAATGAAGCCCCCTTAGGATATTCTTGGACTTCGAGATATCTTCTGACTTCATGGAACCAAAGTTTGTCCACTACTTCTTCAGTATCAATCTCGTGACAGTATGCTGGTTCATCCATTCTCTCAATAGTGATTTGAGGAGCCTCATTATCCCACATGACATTGAACATGGATTACATTGTAGCTAGCGCGTTCGCTAGTTTATTTTCCTCTCGTGGAAAATGCTCAAAGGTAACTTCTTCGAAATGTGGAATCAGTGTCAACACATGTTCTCTGTAAGGAATAAGATTAGGATGTTTCGTGTCCCATTCTCCTTTGATTTGACTGATCACTAAGGCCGAGTCTCCAAATATATTCAAGAATTTGATCCTTAAGTCGATAGCAGCCTTGAGACCCATAATACATGCTTCATACTCAGCCATATTGTTGGTACAATTGAAGCATAATCTGGCAGTGAAAGGAGTATGACAGCCTTCAGGGGATATGATCACATCGTCGATACCATTACCAAGAGCATTGGAAGCTCCATCAAAAACCATAGTCCATCGGGATCCTTTTTCAGGTCCTTCATCTGGTCTAAGTCTTTCACAATCATTCACTAACATGATGTTCTCATCCGGGAATTCAAAATTCATGGATTGGTAGTCATCCACAGCCCAATGAGCCAAATGATCAGCTACTATACTTCCCTTAATTTCTTTCTGGGTTGTATATTGAATATCGTATTCGGTCAGGATCATTTTCCATCTTGCTATTCTTCTGGAGAGAGCGGGCTTCTCGAAGATGTATTTGATAGGATCCATTTTAGATATCAATAAGGTAGTTTAAGTCAACATATATTGTCTTAGTCGGCGAGCAGCCCATGCAAAAGTGCAGCAAGTTTTCTCGAGCAGTGAGCGTCTTATTTCATAGTCGGTAAAAAATTTTCTAAGGTAGTATATTGCATGCTCTTTTTGACCAGACTCATCATGTTGCCCCAACACACACCCCATTGAGATCTCTAACACTGTTAAGTATATAATCATAGGTATTCCTTCAACTGGAGGCATCAAGATTGGAGGCTCTTGAAGATATTCTTTGATTTTTTCAAAGGCAATCTGGAAATCGTCATTCCATTTCATTGTTTGATCTATCTTTAGTAATTTGAAGAGTGGTTCACAAGTAATGGTCAGATGTGAAATGAATCTGGAAATGTAATTCAAGCGTCCCAAGAATCCCCTAACTTCCTTCTCAGTGCAAGGAGTTGGCATTTCTTGTATAGCTTTGACCTTTGCAGGGTCTACTTCAATACCTTTACCGTTGACAATGAAACCTAAGAGCTTACCGGACCTTACTCCAAATGTGCACTTATTCGGGTTCAGCCTCAATTTGTATTTCTTCAGCCTTTCAAATAGTTTCTACAGGTGATCAAGGTGCTCTCCTTCAGTCTGAGATCTGGATATCATATCATCAATGTAGACTTCTATCTCGTGATGGATCATATCATGAAACAAAGCTACCATGGCGCGTTGATAGGTTACCCCGACGTTCTTCAATCCGAAAGGCATAACCTTATAGCAGAAAGTGCCCTACTGTGTAACGAAGGTTGTCTTCCCCATGTCTTCAGGTGCCATTTTGATATGATTATACCCAGAGAAACCATCCATGAAGGAGAATACCTTATGTTGTGCAGTGTTTTCAACCAGAACATCAATATGGGGAAGCGGAAAGTCATCCTTGGGGCTTGCCCTATTCAGGTCTCAGTAATCCACACATATATGTACCTTACCGTCCTTCTTAGGTACTGGAACAATATTGGTAACCCATTGTGGATAATATGTGATAGCTAAGAAACCGGCATTAAACTGTTTCATGACTTCAGCCTTGATCTTTTCTGATATTTTTGGGCGCATACGACGAACCTTCTGTTTCACTGGAGGGAAGTTCTCTTTTGTAGGTAGGTGATGAACCACAATATCAGTGTCAAGTCCTGTCATGTCTTTGTATGATAAGGAAAAAACCTCAACATATTCATGTAGCATCTGAATTAACCGTTCCTTGACACTATGCTCCAGATCGGCTCCTATCTTGACTTCTTTCTTGTCCTTTTCAGTACCCAAGTTAACTGTCTCAACCGGCTCTTCATGAGGCCGTATTTCCCTTTCTTCTTGTTGTAACAGTCTGGCAAGTTCTCCAGGTACTTTACAATCTTCCTTACCTTCGTCCTCGTCTTGGTAGATCGGATTTTCAAAATCATAATGGGCAATAGCAGAACCGTTATCAATGGGATCCAAAGTGGATGTGGATCTGCAATTTGGTACGTGGGTGTGTGTAAAAGCATAGCTGTATATTTTGATAGAGTAAAAAGCAGAAAAGAAAAACAAAGAGCGTAAAATTTGTATGCGAAACGTCCAATGTTTTATTGATGACATATGAAAAGGAAGCAATGACCCTCACAAATAGACCATTGTGCCTCGGGTAAGACACAAGGCTTTGAAGTTTCAATTGTTCAAATATTACATTTCCTCAAAAAACAAAAAGACAAATTACTCTTGAATAAAAGTAATGGGCACAAAGTCTTTAGCCTCCCAATTGAGAGTCCACCGCTGATGGTTGGGAAGATCCACTTGTCCAAGTCACGGTCACTATCACTGTCTTCCAAGGCGTTGACTCCATGGTTGTTGATTCGTAAAGGTGGTTCTCCGGCGCGAGCACGACGAACAGCTCTTTGGGCTCCTGAAGTAAAACACAAACCAAATTTTTCAGATTTGTAAGGAATTTCTGGAAGTTGGCCCCAATTTATACACCCACCTTCTTCAACTACATCCTTGGCATCCTTTAGAGAAGCCATCTTCAATGGTGGTTGGGTATTCTTTGGTATACTAGTAGCAGTCCTAGTCGCAGCAACGGTCTGTGGAACCTCCTCAAAGTTCTGACAGAGAGTCTCAATGAACTCGCTGTCCATTTCAATATACCTGAAAGAGTTCAGGTGGTTAACCATGTATTCCTCCTCCCCGTGGACTGTGATAATTTTCCCATTGACTAGGTACTTCAGCATCTGATGTAGGGTAGAAGTCACAGCACCAGCCTCATGGATCCAAGATCGACCCAATAAATAGGAATAGGACGGACGAATGTCCATCACAAAGAAGGTGGAATTAAAGGTCTGAGTACCAACTTTGATAGGGATGTCCACCTCCCCGTGCACCATTCTTTTAGATCCGTCGAAGGCCCTCACCATAATGTTACTGGGATTTAGCATGAGTCCTTCGTAATCTAACCTGTCCAGAGCACTCTTGGGTAAGACATTCAGCGACGAACCTGTATCCACCAGAACATGGGCTAATGTAGTGCCCCTGCACTCAATGGAGACATACAGGGTATCATTGTGTTTCCTTCCCTTGGGAGTTAAATCAGCGTTGGAAAAACCTAGTCAATTATCAGCAGTCAGGCTGGCCATGCTATTCTTGAATTGATCAGCAGAGGTATCTTGAGGCATATGGCAGACTTCAGGAACTTGACTAAATCCTTAGCATGGGCTTCGGAGCACAAAAGTAAGGCCAACATTGAGATCTTTGAAGGGTTCTTCCCCAATTTCTCTATAACATTATAATCACTTTTCTTGATTATATTTAATATCTCTTCCATTTCCTTTTTAGAAGCCTCAGGAATGACTTCTGGGCGTGCCTTCGTTTGGACAGGTTCAACCAAAACCTCTTTGCCCCGAGGCTTGGCTGACTCGGTAGCAGGGATAACAGTAGGGATAGTAAGGGGAATACTGGCAGGAGCAGCAGCAGGAATGATTACAAGAGTAACAACAGTTTTTGAAGAAATCTCGGGAGAGAAAACTCTTCCACTTCTTGTTATTTTACTGGTCCCGTCGATATCGTCGACGTCAGGATCGGTACCTTCGGCAGCTTTGTCCTCAATAGCCAGCGGGTCTTGCTTGACGCCATGGTAATAGAGGTCAGCCCCATAATTCCAAGGAACAACTTTATCCGAGGAATATGGCATTGGCCCAGGGAGAGTGATGATCAGGGGAGAAAACTTTGGAACAGACGTAATCCTGACGGGTCTTTTGGTGGAGACCCTGGGAGGGTTGTTGAAAATGGTGATTATTGAAATATCTTCACATGAACTTCTGGCAAGAAGAGCTTTCTCGAACAGGATTTCTTTATTAACCATTAGACATTGAACGCCCATCATCAGTAACAAACAACCATCTGGTAGAGACATACATGAGTGGCAGCCTTCACCACAACCAAGAAATAAACCGGCTCGTAATAGATTCTCTTTAACAGTCAGAAGAGGAGTAATTAATTCATCCATGGAGGAAACAAAGTGGTCATCATCAACAACATTGACACCTTGGCCATGTTTGGGAATTTGCGCGATTATTACATTAGGTGTCTCTGGAGGGTAAAACTCAATTTCCTTCGCCTTGATAAGATCTTGCACCTTATTTTTCAAAGTCCAACAGTTGTTTATATCATGCCCCGGACTTTCGGAGTGGTAGGCACATCAGGCATTAGGGTTGTAGCGGGGAGATGTAGTATTGGGATTTTTAAGAGCCTCCTGGAGGGTCACCAGATTGGGCTTCAACAGATGTTGCAAAACCAGGGATAAATTCATGTTGATCTGGGTGAACTGTCTTCTGGGCGCATCATACCGACGTTGATTTTTTTGCTGTTGATTTGATGCAGAATTGGAAATCATAACAGCCCCTACTGTCGGACGACGTTCAGTTTTATTGTGATTCTTCTGGCCATAAACAGCACCGGCCTCCTTTTTTCCAGTGAAAGGCTTCTTTGTAATACCGAAGGATATATCTCTCTGGATTTTACCACTTTTGATGCCCGCTTCTACCCGCTCACCAATCATGATTAATTTAGTAAACCTAGCAGAAGAACTTCCAATCAAATGGTTAAAGAATGGCCCGGATAACATTCCCAAGAACATGTCCACCAGCTCCCTATCAGATAACGGAGGCTGGACTCTTCCCGCAAGGTCTCTCCACTTTTGGGCATAATCCTTGAAACCTTCGCCGGAACTCATGGACATACTTTGCAACTGTGTACGTGTCGGGGAGAGGACATCGTTATATTGGTACTACTTGTAGAACTCAGTAGCCAGATCTTCCCAATTATGAATATTGGTTCCTTCCAGCTGATAGAACCATTTTAACTGTGTCCCTGACAAACTTTCCTAGAAGAAATGTATCCACAGATCCTTATTGGTAGTGTGGGGTTGAATCTTCCTGACATATGACCTTAAATGCATCTTAGGACAGGAAGCACCATCATACTTAGTGAACATAGGAACCTTGAATTTCGGCGGGATGACCACCTCTGAGACCAAACCTAACTCTTTAAAATCCAACCCGGGTACCCTTTGGATCTCCATAGCATTGAGCCTATCCTCCAGTTATTTGTACTTATCATCAGCGAGAGGATAATGCTCCTCAGAATAATCAGGTTCATCTTCCTCAGACTCTGGGTTGTTATTTCCTTCCTTTCTCTTTCCTTCTTGATTATCTCCCTCGTCCGATGGGGTTGCGAAATCTAGAGCTCGCTTGGCCAGTCCTCTGAATCTTCTTCCCAAATTCAAGACACCAACCGGTTTCTTTGCCTTCTTTGTCTTTTCTTTGGTCATGAGAGCTTTCAAATCTTCTTGTCCTTTAGCCAAATCCAGGAACATCTATTGGAATTGGGCATTTTGTGCTTGAAGATCCTTCATTGTTTGTTCGATATCCATCTTACTGAAATAAACAGTAGAAAGATAAGGAAACCTGTTGTGGACAATTTGTTTATGTTATGATGCATGAACATGTGTATGCAAATGATTTCAAGGACCTAGAAGAATTAAATTTGTTTAGACAAAAGGAACAAACAACAATTGCATTAATAAGTTCAAATTGATTACACACATGCCTCTTGGGCTTACAATGGAGGAAATAAAAGCAAAACAAACTCCTAAGACAAAAGGGTCGAGCACATCCTTTTTGGCACAATGTAGGCGTTCAAAATTTTCTCTTCATGAAGCTGTCTCGTAAGCTCCAAGACCTTCGCTTCACTTACGTAGAACTGGGCTTCAAAGGTATCTCGTTCCTCTTTAAGTTGAACCCAAGACTTTTGCAATTCTTCAAGACTAGTTGGCATGTCAGGATGGAGAATGGTATGAGATACATATGTATCTGCAATGGGTTCCATGAAGATGGGTAGAATGGCAGGGTAAGGCATCATGAGATTTTGAGTGCAAGCTCGCACGCACTTAAGATAAGGCTCCAAAGGGATGGAGTTCATATGCCCCAGTGTCTTGCTATCCCCTTTATTTACCATACCTCAAGCTCGGATGAACCTTTGACGGTACCCTTGAACATCGTCCTCGTACTTGAACATAATTCCTTGAACCAATACATCATGAGGACCATCCCTTCTTGCATACCCAAGCTGTTGCAACGCCAAACAAGGGTTGTAAGTGATTCCTCCCCTAATGCCTAGGAGAGGGACATTAGGGAATTCCCCACAGTGATCAATGATGGTAACGTCTTTCACAGATCGAGGACACCAATGAATATCCGAATATGTGAGAGACATCATCCTACTAGACTATCTTAAGCGTTGTTCATTCTTCACAACAGACCGAGGTAGGTGCAAAATAAACCACTTAGCCAACAAATGAGTACAACACATAAGGGTCCCTCTTCTCTTTATGGTGCGAGTGTGAAAAGAGTGCAGAATGTCTCCAAGTAAAGTAGGCACCGGATTATGAGACAAGAAGATTTTGACTACATTCACATTTATGAGTTGGTCCAGATTAGGAAACAGTACCATCCCATAGATGAGAAGGTCCAAAACTTCCTCCAAGGCTTGTAAGTCCAAAGTATCCCAGAAATAGTGTGCTTTCTTAAACAAGAACTTGGCTAGAAAGCCTTTGACGTCGCTTCTTGTTTCCCAATTTTCCACAATGTCAGACCGTTGTAGATGCAAGGCTTGGGCAATCTCTTCAGGCTTTGGGTCTCTTTCCATACCGTTGAAGGGTAACTGATTGAGGATAGGCACACCCAATAACTGAGAAAATTCTTCCACGGTAGGCACCAACTGGTAATCGGGAAATGTAAAACAGTGATGTAACGGATCAAAGAATTGGAAGAGAACTTTCACCATATCTTCATCAGGGTTTGAGGTGACCAAACTGAGGAGCTGACCATGTCTTTTAGTGAATGAGGAATTCTCCGAAACCCTTGACGCTAACTCTTTGAGTTGAGGAGGTACCCTTATAAGGCTGACTTGGATAGTATTTCTGCGAGTGGGAGCCATGTCCTACAAAATAGACACAAAGAGAAGTCCTAAGAAGTCCTTGAAATGGTTAGAGTGATATTCCATGTTATGATGTTTATGCACAAACAAAATATATATACAATCATACAAACAGATCCTTAGGTTTAGGCTTTCATAGATTCCACAGGTAGGTACCCTCTTGAAGTTTAGTTGGTTCAACCAGTCCTATTAATAGTAACCAGGTTCTAGGGAATCTCAATATCACTGATCTTTCTTCACCAGGCATTGTTTCAGCGCAAGCCTCTTTATTGGCGACGGAAATATCCCGAAAGTCCAATCTCAATGAGTGTAGTATCGAGTATCAACCAACTTCGGACTGAACCAAAGCCAGCTACCTCACTACTTCCTAATGTCCAAGTTATTCAATTAAGGTTCTAAAGTAAGTTAGTGCTTCATGACACCACACAACGGCCATGTATTCTCCTTGACTACTCAAGGGCTGCTGGTACAAATAAATGTGTCACACTAACGTAGCTATTGCTTTGACCATGTCGGTATACTCCGCACAGTTTCCACAACTTATTACTACTTACCTAAAAGGTTCCCCAGATCCGGGTAGAGGATCAAAACAAACCCAAACAAGGAACCATAATGTAAAGCAAGCAATTCAAACAATGAAAGTAAATAAATGTGACATAACCCTAAGGTAACCCCACTTTTAAGTTAGTCCCCAGCAGAGTCACTAGTTCTGTGATACGGTGGGAGAACTGACTTGGTTGTTTTGCGTTTTATTGCAGTTGTCACGGATAGCAAGAGTCTCCATCGACTTTTGTTTTATCCAATAAGGAAAGGTTGAAAAGAATAGGAAATACCTTTAGAGATGTTTTTCTTGAGTTCGGGGGGTAGGTTATGAAAAGGAAAGGTGTTAGTACCCTTTTCATCTGTAGTTATCTACGGGCTCTTAGTTGCTTGCTAGATCACTTTCTTTTGTTTGAAAATGTGCTTGTGGTGTGGGTTTGAAAATATTTTGAAAAAACGTCTTTGTAATGATTCTCGTTTCTATAAGAATGCGTACAAAGTGTTGGTTTTGAAAATAGTTCAAAGAGGTGTTTGTTGTGGAATATGTTTTTGAAAGTGATTTTGAAAAGTGCCTTTGTAATGATTCTCGTCTCTATAAGAATGCGTACAAAGAGCTTTGTCTTTTGAAAATATTTCAATTGAAAGTGTTGGTGTAAAAATGTTTTTGATTTGTGAACAAGCGAGCAACTAGGAGCATCCTACCTACTCAAAAGGTCTTTGTTCTTTTCCTCCTCCTTTAGATGTTGCTATCTTACCATTGATTGATAAGAAGCCCCACCGTTGGATGTGAAGGGACGGGCGTGGGTCGTTTGCATAGTTATAGAAGGAAACCTATGAGACGTTTTAGAAATTTCGTTAGGGACTAGATCGTTTACCGAAGGCAACATCGAGGGTCATCGAGGGACTACGATCTTTTATCGAGGGTCTTTGCTAAAACACCCATATTCGAGGGACATGATTATTTTCTGAAGCAGCAAGTGAGATTAACCTAGAGGTGCATGTGTGCAAATGTGTTTGATTACATGCATTTAATCTTTTGATTAGGGTGATCTACTTGTTGGTTTTATCTTGCCATTCATCCTAATTACTAACATTTGTATAAAGCAATAAAAATGCAGAAAATAAATATCCTACACTATTACAACCATATTGAAAGGTAGGAAAATGTAAAGGCAAAAACAAAACATAAGAAAGGAAAATGATTTCTTTGATCAAGGCAGTAGCACCCTTCGACTCAATTCTTCCAGGATTCTTTCGACTCTGCCCTTTTTTACTTCCTTCGATTGCAGGAAGTGTGAGCAAGTAACCTTCGACTCACCCTTCTTGTTGTTTCTTTCGACTGTCCTGGAACTCAGCGTGAAATGTATACCCTTCGTTTCAACCTCTTTGCTGCCTCCTTCGATTGCAGGAATGCAAAGCTCCCAAGTTTAGATTCGAAAAGGCTTAATGTTTAGCCAATCAAAAGATACAGAAAGCCAGTCTAAACTTGAAAATGAAACTAACAAGTTTAAATTTCGAAAGCTACAAATCAGGGGTTAGCACTAGATTATTGGGCACCAGAATCCAAAGTCTAACTAGTCATGGTTGATATTTTCAACATACAGGCAGTGAGGATCGAAAGCATGATCAACTTCCTAGATGGGATATCTACATTTTTCTTTTATTTATATGTACAAATGATATTTAAGTGAGAAAAGCTCCAAGTTTAGAGGAAACTTACCTCTTAAAGTACTTAGTCGAAGGACTTGTAGGTGACTTCTTTGGTGATGGATGGAGCTTCACTGGAATCTTCCTGATGCTAGTTTCGTTGCTGCTTTGTTTAGGCAGTCACTGAATCGAAGGAGGGTGTGTGAAAGTGGTGAGTGAATCAAAAGGTAATATATAACAGTCTAGGGGGTGAATCAAAATACTAGTATGTTGTAGTTAGGGAATGAATCGAAAATTAATTATCTGGAAGTTGAGGATTGGGTCAAAGGGTTCACTGATGTATGAAGGGATCCGAGTTTTTTAGATTTTGAGTGTTTGGGAATGTTTGAGAACGTTTGATAGTGTTTGAGAGTTTTGAGAATTTGATAATTTCCTAACAACCAGAGTGTTTGAAAGGGGCCCAAACGGGTGTTCTTCGATTTGAAATATGTGTGTATCCTTTCGAATGGACCATATGCATCACTTGCAATTCTTCAGATGGGCCACCAAGGTATAACCTTCGATTGGAACACCCAGACATGTCATGGTATAGAGGCTATGCATGAGTCGAAGGAAAGCTGCAGGAGGCCAGTAGGAAACCACCAAGTTCTAAATTGAAGGACATCAACAGGAGGCTTTTCCTCCTTGAATCGAAAGAGGCTTCAGGAGGCTTTTCCTCTTTGAGTCGAAAGAGGCTACAGGAGGTTTTTCTCCATGTGCACCAAAAGCCAGCTTGTAAGGAGTCACTGGTGTAATCGAAGGATGTATGCAAGGAACCTAAACGCCCAGACGAGGCTTGCATGCAGGAAGTCCCTACTTGGTGAATCGAAGGAAACCTTCATAAGGCCAATGCCTTCTGAATCGAAGGAAACTAGTAAAAGGTCAATTTCTTTTGAATCGAAGAAAGCTAGTAAAAGGTCATTTCCTTTTGAGTCGAAGGAAATTGTTCCAAAGGGAAACCAAACCCAGTCGAAGCTAAAATGGAGGAGAAAGTTTAATCGAAGTTAAGTACAAATCGAAGCAAGCTTATTTTTCCTCAATTTTGTCAGAAAAAGTCAAATTTATCTGCTTTGCTCTTTAAATAGTTTCCTCTTTAACCTAATGCTTGGAAGTCCAATATGATCCATGGCAACTTGAGCCGATCAAGCCTTGTGCAGTTTTGGCCCAGTAGAAATCTTGTGAGGAGATTCTTGAAAAATTGAGAGGGCAAATTTTGGGGTACAACACAAGAGAATAAAATTATTTGGGTTAAAGTTTGTTTTCTGAAAATATTTTTGTTGTGAAAACGATACCTTGGAAACAAAGTATAAATCGTTTCTTTATGATCAAGAAACACACAAGGGTAGAAAAGAGTGAGGAACACGAGGAATAACAAAGATTGATTATAATTGTTATTCTTTAGTTTCTCTTAAACCAAGATTACAAGTGTTACAAGAATATCAAATAACTTCTCTCACCCTAAATTAGAATTTGCAGTACGCAATGATGAGAGACTAGTATGCTATTTATAATAAACCTAACATACTAAACTAATGGGATTTTTCATAAATACCCATTAGAAGCTAACTTAGGGTACAAGCTAACTTAAATAATTGGACATAACAAATACCCAAAATTCAACATGCTAACAACCATAATATTCTCGACAACTGCATGCTTGACCATACTTTGACTATAGTATACACTACTTCGACACCAGCATGTGAGCGACCTTCGACTGCATGTTAACCTCTGTCGAACTTGTTGAACCACGAAGCTACCCTTCGACCTAATAAAGTTTGATTCAATATCTTCCACAAACATCCACCTTGGAACAAACTCTACTACAAATTCACTAGATTTCTTCATGTAGCTTTACAACTGCATACAGTGGAAAAACTTGCAACTTGGAAAAGTGTCAGTGATCATTTCAGAAGCATTGTGATTTGTCGAAACCTTCAGCACTTGGACTTCTCAACACTCGATTACCCCTCTGACAAAATGCATCCTCACATCGATGTGCTTGGTTCGCTCATGATAGGCTGAATTCTGACAAATTTATTGCACTTTGACTATCACATTTAACAGTGATAACTCGATCATAAAGTTTCAACTCCTTAGAAAAACCTTCAAGCCACAATGCTTTATTCACAACTTCAGTGATAGAGATATATTTCCCTCAAGTGGTTGATAAGGATACAACCTTCTAAAGTGTCACTTTCCAACTAATTGTTGTGCCAAACATATTGAAAATATATCCAGAAATAGATTTTATAGAATCCATACAACCTACATAATCAGAGTCGACATGTCCTTCGATTACTGCTTTATTATTTTCACCCAAGGCTCCACCATAAATAAGGACCCTGTTTAGAGACTCATTTACGTACCTTAGAATCCACTTCAATGCTTATCAGTGAGCCTTTCCAGGATTCTCCATGTACCTGCTTACAAGACTTATTGTATATGCTATGTCGAGTCTAGTACATACCATATAATACATCAAAGAACCTACTATATTAGCATATGGAATTCTATTCATATAAGCTCTTTCGACATCAGTACTGGGAAACTGATCAATACTCCGCTTGAATTGAGGATTTGTCGGAGTCACAATAGGCTTTGAATTCGACATACTAAACTTGTCGATAATCTTTTGTCGGTTTGCCTCTTGAGATAAGCATAATTTCGACTGCTTTCTATCTCTTCGGATGTCAATCCCAGGAATTCGGGATGCTACTCCTAGATTCTTCATGTCGAACTCCTTATTGATTTTAGCCTTCACATTTATTACATTGTTGCTTTCTATGAGAATATCATCCACATAAAGCAACAAAATAACAAATGAATTACATGGTTTAAATCTGAAGTAAACACGGTGGTCGATATGACAAATTAATTATCTAGCAGGTTTCTTGATCAGTTCCCAAGTGTTATTATCATGAAGAGGTTTCATCTCATCATCCTTGGCCTTCATCCATTCATTATTATTTTGACAACTCATAACTTCCTTATAGTCTCCAGGTTTTCGTCTAGAACCTCACTTGTAGAGATTAAGGCATAAGCTATAATATATGCATACCAAAGTCTCTGAAGTGCCTTGATGACTCTTATCAACCTATCTCTTTCCAATAAGTAGTCATTGATAGTTTCCTCAACTTCTTCATCATCTTCTGCTTCTTCTTCAACTTCATCTAGGATGCACAATTCAGCATCAACATGCTCCACCTCAACATGAATCTCTCCCTGTTCCAGCTCTTTGTCAGATATTTCTGCACTTCGACCAACATCATGAGTTTTCTTGAAAGCCATTTCAACATCATTGAAAACTACATCTCGATTGGTGATACTCCTTCTGTGACCTGGATCTAGGCACCATAACCTATAAGCTTTAACTCCTTTAGGGTATCCTATGAACAAGAATTTCATAGCTCTAGGTTTGACCTTATCTTACCTAATGTGAGCATAGTCTACGTAGCCAAATACTCTCAATTTGTCAAGATCTGGTGGATGTCCCGACCAAAATTCTTCAGGTGTCTTCATATCTAATGCAGTTGAAGGACATTTGTTTATCAGATATGTTGCTGTCGAAATAGCCTCAGCCTAAAACACCTTCTTTAACCCAACACTAGTCAACATGAATCTAACTCTCTCCAAAATAGTTCGATTAAACCTTTCAGCCAAACCACTTTATTATGGAGTACCTGCAATATTTCTACGCCTTACAATACCAGAGGCAGCACAAGAACTATCGAAATCCTTATTGCAAAATTCAAGGCCATTGTCGGTTCTCAACCTCTTGACCTTTCTACCAGTTTGATTTTCGACCAAAGTCTTCCAACTTTTGAAATTCTCAAAAGTTTCATCCTTAGTCTTTTGGATGAATACCCATAAATTTCTGGAATAATCATCTACTATGGATAGAAAATACCTTACTCCTAAATATGGTGGACACCTTACAGACCCCCAAAGATCAGCATGCATGTAATCAAGGGATCCATGTGTTCTTTTTTGGCATTTACTGAACTTCACTCTGCAAGATTTTCCAAGAACACAGGGTTCACAAAACTTCAGCTTTTCGACTTTGTCTCCACCAAGTAGATTTTGTGTCCCCAATTTGATCAGACCCCTTTCACTGACATGGCCCAATCTCATGTGCCAAATTTCAGTCTTTGACAAAGGAAGGTTTCATGGATGCAACATTTGTCGAACCACTTACAACTTAAATCTCAAGGGTCTACAAGCCTTGTTTCTTCACGCCTCTTAATACTTCATTCAAACCCTTCATGACTCTTAGGATGCTTTTCTCTCTTTGGAAATCATATCCTTTCTTGTAGAATTCACCAAGAGAAATCAAGTTTATCTTCAAATCAAGTACATACCTGACTTTAGTCAACAACTTTATTGTCTCATCATGAAGCTTAAATCTCACAGATTCAACGCCTACAATCTTGCAAGCTTTGTTATTTCCCAACAATATAAATCTACCATCTTGATCACATTATTCCTCGAACAAATCTTTGTTTGGATTCACATGCCAAATGCAATCTGAATCCATAATCCACTCTTTTCTTGAGTCACTGCTTGAAACCACAAGAACATCAAATGAGTCAAAATCATCTTGAACAATGGATGTGTTGCCATTATCCTTACCTCCATGATATTTTAAGGTTTCAGGACATACCTTTCTTCTATGACGCTCCTTCTTACAATGATAACATCGAATGCCAAGTGCATCACCACTATAAGACTTTGACTGACTTTTTCTCTTCTTCTTGATGAACTTACCATTCTTTTGCAAGAATTTTCCTTTAAAGGACAAACATTCACCAACCGTCAAAGTTTTCTTCTCATTTCGTTCATTCAAGTCCTTAGAATACAAGGCTGGTTGAACTTTTTCAAAGGTCAAGGACTACCTTCTATACAAGAGAGTTTCCTTGGAGTGAGCATGTGTTCTGGGAAAGCGTACAACAACAACATCGCTTGATCTTCATCATCGATCTTCACATCAATATTTTCAAGATCAAGAATCAGCTTGCTGAACATATCCAACCACTCAGCCAATACTTTATCTTCAATCATCTTGAATGAATACAAAACTTGCTTCAGGTAGAGTCGGTTTATCAACGATTTGGTCATGTACAAACTTTCAAGTTTTACCCATAACCCTAATGCCATCGTCTCCTTTGATACCTGTCAAAGAAACTTATCACTAAGGCTTAACAAGATTGCACTGTGGGATTTCTCTATCATATCCACCTTTTCTTTTTTCGTTAACGCGGTATCCATGGTCGCTGCTCCCTTCAACGCTTCTAAACACCCCTGTTGCACTGGAAGGGATTTCATCTTCAAGCGCCATAGACCTAAATCGTTCACTCCGGTGAACTTTTCAATATCATACTTTGTTGAAGACATCTTATCCACGCTCACCGCACTAATCTGTTATGAAAATGATGCCTTGGAAACAAAGTATAAACTATTTTTTTATGATCAAGAAACACACAAGGGTAGAAAAGAGTGAGGTACACGAAGAACAACAAGGATTGTTTATAACTATTATTCTTTACTTTCTCTTTAACCAAGATTACAAGTAATACAAGAATAACAAATAACCTCTCTCGCTCTAAATTAGGATTTGCAATATGCAATGATGAGATACTAGTATGCTATTTATAATAAACCTAACATACTAAACTAATGCGCTTTTTCACAAATAACCATTACAAACTAACATAGGGTACAAGCTAACTTAAACAGTTGGACATAAAAAACATGCCCAATTAGAAATGCTAACAACCCTAGAATTCTCGACAACTACATGCTTGACCATACTTCGAATACAACGTACACTACTTCGATACCAGTATGTGAGCAACCTTGACTGCATTCTAACCTTTGCGAACTTGTCGAACGACGAAGCTACCCTTCGATCCAATAGAGTTCGATCCAATATCTTCCATAATTTTTTTGAGCAGAAAACCATTTCTTCATCTAACCTTTATTTATAACCCTTATTTTGTTTTACATCAGAGACAAATGCAAGGAAAAACAATTGAAAACATATTTCACCCAAGGTTTTATCTTCCCTGAACTTCAATTATTCGAAGCTCTAAAATCTAAATCTTCATGAAAGTTGATTTTTAATATAATAATCTCTATAAAACAATATAATTTGAGTATTTTTTTTCAGCTTCTTGTATCTTATTTGTAAGCTGGTTTACTTTGCGATTTTGTTGTAGTTAGATCTAGTTTGTGGATCACTTTGAAACTCTGTTTATCCTTATTTGATTATAGTGGAGCACCTTGCCCCAATGTAATTTATAAACAAATAACTGCATTAATATTCTGGGTATACAATGTAATGAATTTAAAAAAGAAAAGAAAAGAAACGATCTTACCCCTCGGTTTTATTTGTAAACCGAGAGATAAGATAAGTTAATTTTGAAAATAATAAAAATGAAGTTGATGGGATTCGAACTCATGTGTGTATAACTTACCTCTCGATTATTATTCCACCGAGGTGATAAGTGGAGACTTATCATGACGTCATTCGTTACCCCGCTTCTTTAGCCGAGGTAAATTACATTTCACGTCCGACGTTAAAAGCACTTTTTATAGTAGTAAAAACGATAATTAATGTTACGTTGAACTTTGAAAGAAACAAAAACTTTAGATAACGATACTTAAAAAGAAATGAAAGGAATACTCCATTAGATTACAATTATAAAAAAATTCATTACTAACTCAACTATCAAAAGTCGATATTGATAGGTTGTATGTCTTCTCGAGATTCAAATTTTGATATTCACGATTGTGTGAGTTAATTTCTAGTGATTATTACCACTTCATCTACCAATTAAGAAAAAAATTATTAGTTTATTGCAATTAATTTTTTAAATTTTATGTAAAATATATGTCAAATTTACTAAAATGTCATTTCATATTTATGAATAAGCTATTTAAATTAAATATGCAAATTAAATAAAAAATGAATTATGAATAGTAATATTAAATAGTATAAGAGTTTATTAACTATTATAAACTATCTATAATAGTGATCAAAATTTGAGATGTTTCTTTTTATTTATTTATTTATAATAGTACTATGAGATAATATTGTATCCGTCTCCTAAAAAAATATCTCATGTAGAAGGTATATAAGGATCAAATACGTTAATTTTTATTACATATATGATGAATATTGAATGATTTCTAATCCATTATTAGAAAAATAATGATTGAGATACAATGACTTTACCATGATGTACTGGTAACCATAGGTAAGAATCATATAACTAACCTGATTACCTAACTTAATTGCTAACTAGTTAAATAATAATAATAATAATAATAATAATAATAATAATAATAATAATAGTAATAATAGTAATAATAATAGTAATAATAACAATAATAATAATAATAATAATAGTAATAATAATAATAACAATAATAATAACAATAATAATAATAATAATAGTAATAATAATAATAACAGTAATAATAGTAATAGTAATAATAGTAATAATAATAATAGTAATAATAATAATAGTAATAATAATAGTAATAGTAATAATAGTAATAGTAATAATAGTAATAATAATAATAATAATAGTAATAATAGTAGTAATAGTAGTAATAGTAATAGTAATAATAGTAATAATAGTAGTAATAGTAGTAATAATAATAGTAGTAATAGTAATAGTAGTAATAGTAATAATAATAATAGTAATAATAATAATAATAATAATAATAATAATAATAATAATAATAATAATAATAATAATAATAATAATAATAATAATAATAATAATAATAATAATAATAATAATAATAATAATAATAATAATAATAATAATAATAATAATAATAATAATAATAATAATAATAATAATAATAATAATAATAATAATAATAATAATAATAATAATAATAATAATAATAATAATAATAATAATAATAATAATAATCTGCATAATATTCTTCATGACCCAGGACCAATTGTTATTAACAGCCATATCCATAATATTTTCGCCTTTCAAATAATAGCTGTGAATCCATTTGACCCACAAATTATCAGATTTACGGCATAAGTTTCAAAGGAATTTAAGCATGCAAACCTGATTCTAAACTGCCACATTAATCACGCTCAAGCCTCCTTGATAACTTGGACTGCAGAATGTCTTCCAAGCCACGGGACTCTTACGCCTAATCTCATGGGTACCATTCCAAATAAAGGATCTACATAAAGCATTAATTTTCTTAATAACAAAAATAGGGAGAGGTAAACAGAAGCCAATACTGGGATATAGCGAAGGAGATGCTCTTTACAAGTTGGATCCTCCCAGCATAACTCAGCAATTTAGCAGTCCAATGGCGAATTCTGCTAGTGATTTTTTCAATTAGAGGGAGGTAGTGATTGATAGTGAGCCTCCTACTGGTAAGTGGGATTCCCAAGTATCGAACTGGCAGACTTCCCTCCTCAAACCTGGTTATCTCTAAAATCTCCTGCTTGATGCCATTATCCATGCCTCCAAAGAAAATTTTGCACTTCAGGGGATTGATTACCAGACCAGTAGAGGCTGAAAACGAGGAGATTGTCTGCATTAGCAGTCTCAGAGTCAGAGTTTCCCTTACTAAATAGGAGTACATCATCTGCAAACATAAGATTGGTGAGACCAATTTTTTCACACTTGGCATGGAATCTGAATTTAGGATCCTGTTGCATTTTACTTAACAGTCTGCTCAAATATTCCATGACAACCACAAATAACAAGGGGGAAAGAGGGTCCCCTTGTCTCACACCTCTGCAGGCTTGCATAGAATCGGTCAATTCACCATTGATATTAAATTCATAAGTAACAGATGTGACAGTAATCATAATCCAGTGAATAAACTGTGATGGAATACCAATCTCCCTCAGTGTAATCTCAAGAGCCCCCCAATCCACCATGTCATAAGCTTTTTGAAGATCAATCTGCAACATACATCTAGGGGCTTCATTCTGCCTAGTATACCCTTTTATGATTTCATATGCCAACATGATATGATTATGGATGTTCTGCTCTGGTATTCCAGCTTCTTGGGCTGCTAGTTTGCAGAAGGAGAAATTCCAAATGAGTAAGACATATAGGATACTCATTGATGATGGCACTCGTGTTCTGTGGAGGCAGTTAATAAATAAAAATGTTGCTAGATCCCGTGCTATTTTGAATCTATGGCAGACTTGCCATGGGAAATTGCCAACCAAAGAGAGGCTTTGTAGATTTAGTTTGATACAAAATGACATTTGTAGCTTGTGTATGGAGAGTGTTGAAACCATTGAGCACATGTTTTTTCAATGCAGGAACACTGTTTTTATATGGAAAGGAATTCTAAAGTGAATGGAATTTCAGCATATTCCTCTTGTCTGGCAGGAAGAGGTTGAATGGATCATCGCACAAACGAAAAAGAAAGGTTGAAAAGGAGCACTCCTCAAGCTTGGCTTTACGGAAATGCTTTATGGCATATGGCTCTATAGGAATAATGTTACCTTCAATACCTTGGTTACCAAGAATATTGAAGAAGATATTATACAGAAAATCATATATAGAGGTTGGTATAGTACAAAGTTAAAAAAACATGTAGCCAAGCTAATGCTTTAGGTTTTGTCTTGCTTGTTTTGCTGGATCTTTTGATCGCACTTTGTACTTAAGTGACTTTTTGAATTAATACATATAATTTGATTCAAAAATAATAATAATAATAATAATAATAATAATAATAATAATAATAATAATAATAATAATAATAATAATAATAATAATAATAATAATAATAATAATAATAATAATAATAATAATAATAATAATAATAAATACTAATAGTCTTCCTCAAGTAGTAGGGTGATACTAGTTAACCCCAACTTAAATACAAAGTTTTAAAAACGAGTGGATTTAAAGAGACTTAATTAGTAGGTCACTTAGTTGTTGTTGGAATGAAGTGTTACTAAATGTAGAAATGAAGGCCTCCATGCATTTTTACTCTTATAATATGACGATCCAAGTCAATGTCTTTGATTCTCTTGTGAGAAGATGCATTAGATGCAATGTGTCTGGTAAACTAATTGTCATAATACACCAAAGCTCGTTTAACGAAGGAAATGTGTAATTCTTGTAAAATATAAGCAAGCCATTGCACTTCTTAATGTCTTGAAGTCGTGGACCTGGACTCTGACTGCCTCAGAGAAGAACTTGGTAACAACAAGTTGCTTCTTGGATTTCAATGAAATAAGGAAATTGCCTAGGCAGGTTGATCTTTTGGTGTCTAGGCAGGTTGAAATAAAGAACACGTCAATGGCTATATTGTATTTTATGCATTTGAGCATTCTGGCTGCAGCAAGATGATGCTCATTTGTGGGTCGATGCATAAAATGATTAAGTTTTTGGACCATATATGACATGTATTGTCTATTATTTGTAAGGTTGATTAATTTTCTAATTAATCTTATGTATCTTCTAGATCAGAAACAATGTTCTCAACATCCTTGGTTAATTTAACTCTTCTCTTCATGGGCGTGGACAAGGGTTCTGATCATGCGAGCATGCAAGTGTCATACAAAATATCCATTGCATATTTGTATTAACATATGTGATAACCCTTTACTAATGTAGAGATCTCCAATATTAGCAAGCACTTGCTTTCCTTTGCGCTTCATCAACCTTGGATTGTCGTTTTTGTAGTATCTGATTTTACCACACTCAAAGCATGTTACTTTATTTTCTTCCTTCTTTTTTCATCCCAATTTTTTTGAGAATTTGATTTTCTAAACTTCATCAAGTTTTTGTCTGAATGTTTTAGACTGTTCTTCCACATGTATTTATTGTATTGTCTCATAAATAGTCTAATGTCTATGTCCTTCAAAGAGTCATTAGTTCAGACATCTTCATCATCCTCTTCCTTGACCTTGAAACTAAGACCTTAAATGAGATGTTTTCCTTCTCATCTTTATTCTTTTCTCTTCGCTTTGCATTGCTTTCACTTGTTTCAAGTCTCTTTAACTCGTGCTCATGTTTAGTGAGCTTCCCAAATAGAGTTGGCATATCTAATGTTTTTAGATCACATGACTCTTTAATAACAAATACTTTAGGTTGTCATTCTCTGAAGATAGATCTCAAAATATTATTGTAGAATCCTAATTAGATGTGTTTTTTTTTTCTAAATTCTCTAGTTTGTTGATTATATGCAAAAACCTCATGTACATTGAAGCCACAGTTTCATCGAGTTCCGTATCAAAAATTTTGTACTCTTCTGTCAAATTGTAAATCTTATATTTCTTAACATGTTCATTTATTTCATGGAGAACCTAAAGAGAATCTCACATTATCTTAGGCGACTTACCATGTGATATTGAGAAATACATATTAACATTCAAGGAAGATATGAGTATACTTTTCACTTTTAAATCATAAGTAACCTTCTTAATCTAATTTTCATTTCATTCTGTAATACAGTGGGAGAACTAACTTGGTTTTGCGTTTTATCGTAAATGTTGCGGATAGCAAGAGTCGCCACCGACTTTTTTTATCCAATAAAAAAAGGGTGAAAAGAACATGAAAGACCTTCGAGATTTTTGAGTTTGGGGGATAGGTTATGAAAAGGAAAGGTGTTAGCACCCTTTTCATCTGTAGTTATCTACGAGCTCTTAATCGCTAGCTCACTTTGTTTTTTGAAAATATTTTGTGTTGTGTGTTTGAAAATATTTTGAAAAAATGCATAAGTACGACAACTTTGTAATGATTCTTGTATCAGTTAAGAATCCGTACAAAGTGTTTGTTTTTTTTATAAATATTTCAGAAGAAGTGTTTGTGAAAAAGATGTTTGTTTTTGTGAGCAAGCGATTACGAGCGATCTACCTACTCAAAAATCTTTCGTGTTATTTTCCTCCTCCTTTAAATAGTGTTATCCATACTATTAGTTGGTAGGAAGCCTTATCGTTGGATGTGAAGGGACATGTGCGGGTCATCGTTAATGTCATAGAATGCAACATATAGGGATACCTTAGCAATTCGAAGGGACTGTCATCATATTATTCGTAGCCAACTCGAGGGACAAGATCATTTCTCATAGGAAACTCGAGGTATATCGCGGGACTATGATCTTTATGATGATTTTAACCGAGGATCTTTGCTAAGGGTATCCCTACGTTCGAGGGACATGACCAATTTTTCGAAGGCAACAAGTGAGGTTACCCTAGAGGTGCGTGTGTGAAGAGTGATTCAATTCAGTTATTTCATCTTGCATTTAGGGTTAGCTATGATTGCTTTTAGATCTTGCCATACAATCCTATTAAATTAAACAGTAATAGTAATAATAAAGCAGTAAAGTGCGAGAAAGTAAAGGTGCGAAAAGTAAACCTAAGCTATTATAGGGCTTCGGCACTATACCAAACAAGCATATAGACAATGATTTTTTGGCCATAGACAGCGCTTATAAGCGCTGCCTATTCCTGCGCCACTGTAACCATAGGCAGCGCTTTTAGTCTATGTGAAAGTGCTGCTTAATGCAGACCTTAGACAGCGCTTTCTATGGTGTGCCTATCGCAGCGCTTTCACTTTAGACAACACTTCAGAAAGCCTTGTCTAATGTATTTTTTTTCTCTTTTTTATATTTTAGGCAGCGCTTTTAACATTATAAGCGCTTTCTATAGTGTGCCTATAGCAGCGCTTTTACTTTAGACAGCGCTTGAGGAAGCGCTGTCTGATGTATTTTTTTCTTTTTATTTTATTTTAAGCAGCGCTTTATTTTGAAGCGCTATCTAAAGTCCCCTTTTAGGCAGCGCTTTTGGGTTTAAAGCGCTGCCTAATATTCACGGATTTTTTAATATATTCAGCTTATATTTTAAGCGTCTTGTACACATAATCACTTAAAATTTAAGCATTGTCTTTCAAATTTGCACCAGATTTTATAAATTTGAAGCTGCAATCCAATAAATATGCACCGAATTTACATATTTATATATACAACTTTAATCCAACAATTTATATATACATAAATACAACTTAAAGAATTCAATAATTTATATACACATAAATTTAAATATTTACATATACAGCTTTATAAACAAATAAATATGCACCAAATGTACATATTGTTATCTTCTAGAGCTGCTATATTCTATACTATCTTCTCTACAAACAACAACAATGAAGAATGCTAAATGAATCTATATATCTTTTACATATGCACCTACCTGAAACAAAACCAACAAAGACATATATATATATATATATATATATATATATATATATATATATATATATATATATAACACTTAAAAATCAATGTAACAAAAACAAATCAAGAATTCGTCTGATTCATACCATACGAACAAAATTTTGTTTGAGTTTAAATCCAATACCATCCTAACTAACCTTCCACATAACAACAACGACATTGCAACAATTTATCACACTATGACGACATAGTATCTCATTAACTCAAACGTATATATACTCAAAATTCTCATCAATAAAAGTGTCAAAAAACCTTATAAAATTCTCATCTCAATAATGTATTGACACCAATTCTCCTTAATTTCGTCCAAATGATCTTTCGAATAAGTAGAAGACTTGTATTCATCAAAGTACTACATAATATAACATAATATGATTTAGTTAAAATTAATTAATTAGATGAGATGTGTTAAATATATTAAAATAAATCATAAGTTAGAAACTCATACCATGGATGGAATCTCTATTTGATTCAAAAGAATAATTTATTTCATAAACCTCAACATGAAATAACCGCAATCAATACCATTGCACTGACGAGGACACTACTCATGGAAAAATATACAAATATATATCATATCATATAATTTAACTTATTTTATTAAGTACCATCACTAATATAATCAAAATTATGAAAATATACATGCACTCTAATCCATGTAATATTGTTTGCATAACTCTTTGGTACTTGAATATTTCTTTATGATCTCAAAATTTGTATAACCCTAACAAAATATAAATGAAGATCTAGAACAATCTCACATAAAAAAAATGAATAAGTATACAAATGCAGTTTTAGAACAATCTAACTTACGTATCAACAATCTCCTTCATGTTTGGGTATTTTGTCCAATCGCCTTTTAACGAATCCAAATAATATACAACTTCTCTTATTGGATTGATCGCAACCAACAACCAGCGTCCACTGTAAGATTAACAAATGTTAGATTGAAACTTTCTACAAAACGTTAAAACACGAAAAATTATAATAGATGAAGTTTGAATAAAAATCTTACCCATTGCCAGTATTAAATGGGAAAAAAACAATTTTTCCGTATCTTTGTTGGCCATAAATGTACGGACAAAATACTTTTTGACATCATCTGGTCGTTGTTGGATTAATAGTGCGTTGATATTGTTTAGAGATAAGAAGGAGAATCTTTGGTCCAATTGACGCGGGCACATCAAGTTGGCATACATGAAACTTAAATAAAAACATCAATAACATTAAGACCATTCATTGAAATTAGTAGATAAATATTACAATAAAAATGAAATAAAGTTGATTGGAGAATACCTGATATATGTATTGACAACACCGAGGCCTAATTCTTCATGTCTAAGAATTTGATCCACATCCTCTCTACTTATTGTTTCATAATAGGAAAAACCAAAAATACCTTCCTCCATAGGTATATTACGAGCACATCTGTCGGCCAAATCTGAAATTCCTATTAATGTCTGAAGGCACAACCTATACCAAGAAGTGGGCTTTTTTCTAGCCGCAGACTTTGCCACATCCTTTTTTTGTGCGGACATGTTACTCATATGGACTTGTTGCATGTCTTTAACATGAATCTAAAGATCAAATGCATATAATAAGTTAGGTGAAGTATAAGATCGTGAATTAACCTTTTCTATGCATAATATATATCAATTTACCTCCTTTTTGGATACAACTGACTCGGTCTACAGCTTAATCCCTTTATCATTTGATTTGAATTTCGTGGGAGTCTAACATTACCATGAAAAAAATATATGTTAAATGGTCGTAAAAAATTTGAATACTCAAAGGTTCATAATAGTTTTCAATGCTGCAAATGTTAACATCTCACCATCCATGCAAATGAGGCTTGACGGCCATGCAACATAAGATCATATTGCCTCTCCCACCAATGTTACATCTGAAATATCGTCAGGCAACGGTAATGGTGCATCCCTCTCTAAAGAAATTTCAATTGATACTTTCAAAAATCCAGTAGGGAGCGGTTTATGGTGAAGTACTTCTCCCAAGGTGTTATGCACTTTTCCCTTGCCAACCATGCGATAAATAGGTGACGATAAATATAGCTGACAAGGTGAAATGCCCTAAACCAATAATAAATATGAAATTGTTAATGTTTATATATGTCAATTAAATAAATTGTGCTAATTAATAATAATATATGTTACCTCGGGAACTTTCTGTTGGAAATCACAATTGATACTATCTTTGTCACTAGTATCCTTGAACCCTGAACCTTGCCTTTCTGACATGTATTTTTCTTTGTCCTTTTCCAACTCACAAACCTTAGCTTTTAATTTTTCTAACTCTTCCATCACTTATTTATTGCTATGACCTTTCTTCTTTTAATGATTACCCAAAGATGTTTGAGTCACCCTGAATCCCTTACCCCTTACACGACCGGTATACTCAAGAATATTTAGTACTCGACTAAGTATGCTCCTGCAATCATGGTCTTTAGCTTGAGTTAAAGATTGAGATAGACTCTCCTGAAATTCATATGCATGGCGGAATAAATTAGTGGTGATTAAACTCATAAATTCTATATTTTAATAAACTTTTGATTTAATTATAGGAATATTGATATACTTACACATTTCTCATAAATTTGAAGCACATCTTCCTTAACAACTCCATCCTTACCCACCTGGGCAGCCTACCACAGGACATGTTCTGGAAGAGATGTTTCTTGACTTTTCTCCTCTTCTAACTACACATTAAGAGAAATAATAAATCAATAGTAACACATGATGAACAAGTATATCATATCATTTATATATACTACCAATCTTTGTTGCAAGAGTGCATATCCCATACGCCCTTTTCTGTATGGATACGGTGGACTTGATGCTCGTTGGCGATTCACGCCACTCACATCCTGAAAATCTGAGGTTCTTCTTTTTTCCTTTGAAGGTTTCCCATTCTTCAGGAGAAATCAAGCCTGCATACGCCTTTGGAAGTTCTGGATCGATAAAATTATTATTGGCATCCCTAAGAAACTTGTTTATAAAAAAAGATCGAAACCCTCTTAGTCTTTTTCTGGCCAATTGAAGACAATATGATTTTCGATCATCATCAATGTTAAAATACCTCTACAAAAAAACATACATATAGTGCGTTAGTAATTTATATACATTAGTGTCAATAAAAATGAAAGACATCACATATCGCACCTGTATTTCAGTCTGTATTTTTTCTTTAACGGGTTTCAGCTCACGCCTTCTCCAATCATCACAGGTGATTGGAACTTCTCTCCTAACAACGGAACCAATGTAACTTGTCAACATTGAACCGTTAGGCTCAATTAGTTGTTTGTCTTCATTCCAATGTACATCAAATTTGATACCTTTATCTCTTGCACGAATTATTGACTTCATAATTGTTATTCCTCGTATAATATCATTCTCCACATCACGAGTTGATTCGTTTCCATCAATATTAGAAGCGAGATGATCTTTTTCCTCATTAGAAGCCATTTCACCTGTAGTATTAAAGAAAAACATAAACACCATATAAAATTCAAGTAGCATTGAATGAATAGACAGAATATAAAAACATAAACACAATATAAAACTATAAACACAATATAAAAACAAAAACATAATTTTATTGAATGACAGAATATATAACATTTCACTAGTACCTTTTTCACTAACACCTCTTTAATTTCTTTGTTGGAATATGAATTACTTGGCTCTTATCAACTCAGACAGATGATTGATCCAAATTACCTCATTATGATCATTTCTAATATATGATTCATCCGCTATAATATTCTCATCTTGATCATTTCGTACATACGACTCATTGCCTCTGACATATGACTCATTCTCAACATTAACATCACTTTGATTTACATTGTTATCATCAATCACTTTGTTAGATAAAAGCACTATAGACCATTTGGAGCTTGTCGGGTCAGTGACGTAGAACACTTGTTTAACTTGAGAGGCTAAAATAAAAGGCTCATCTTTGTACCCCACCCTATTAAGATCCACTTGTAAAAATCCCGACTTATCCATCTGTATGCCGCTATTATGTACCCACTTGCAACCAAAGATAGGCATCTGAAACTTCTCATAATCAAACACCTAAATATGCTCGATAACCCCAAAATATGACAGATTTGCATATTTGGGGTTTAAGTCATAAATACTTGAAATGTGCATTGCTTCAGCTAAAATAGTGACACCATTATTTTTCATAGTACTTTTGTCATCTTTTTATTTGGTATAAAATGTGTATCCATTAATTGCGTATGCGCTATAAGAAAACACGAGCAAACTCGGACTATATGCTAAACATCTTAACCTTTCTGTTATTGAAGTAGGATCTAAATCAAACTTTGAATAAATATTATCTTTGAACCATTGTATAAAACTTTGATCGTGCTCTCGTACTATCCAATTTTCATTTCTACTCGAATTTAAACCTCAGAGTATATCCTTGTGCATTTCAACATACGACTCAACCTCATTATCATTGTGCAGAACATATAAATGCACTTGATCACGTTCAACCCTTGATACTGTCATAATTTTATTTCTGATTAAATTTTATCCTTCCTTCCTTTCGATAATATGAGATTTGGATAGTCCAATGGATTGAACATTGGTCAAATATTCCGTACAAAACTCAACCGCTTCTTCAATAATGTATCGTTTAACTATACAACCCTATGGCCGACTTTAATTTTTCACGTACCCTTTTAATATTTTCATATAACACTCAACAGGGTACATCCATCTCATATAAGTTGGTCAACACAATTGTGTCTCTTTCACAAGATGAACAACAAGATGCACCATAATATCAAAAAATAAGGGAGGAAAATATATTTCAAGCTCACACAAAGTAATAATTGTTTATTTTTGAAATATTGGTAAGATCTCAGGATCGATCACCTTACTACAAATTGACCTGAAGAAAAAACACAATTTAGTTATGGTGCTTCTTACTTTTTCTGGAAAAATAGAACGTATACCTATTGGTAGAAAATACTCCATTATAACATGGCAATCATGTGTCTTTAAACTCTTTAACTTGAGGTCTTTCATAGACACAAATCTTCTAATATCTGAAGAGTAACCTTCTGGAACTTTAACTTTACTTAGAAACTTACGCAATATTTTTTTCTCCTTTCTAGATAAAGTATAAGTAGTAGGCGGCTGATATGTTCGTGTTCCTTTCTTCATGGGTCCTAATTCAGTTCTTATTCCCATTTGTATTAAGTCCTTTCTTGCTTTAAGGCCATCCTTATACTTTCCTTGTATATCGAGTAACGTACTAATAAACACTTTCAAAAACATTTTTTTCAATATGCATAACATCAAGAAAATGTCTTACGTACAACGACTTCCAATACGTAAATTCAAAAAAAATTGACCTCTTCTTCCACCCACCTTTGACAATTGTATGTGCAAAAGGCTTGCCAAACTGGGTACTCATATCTTTCACCTTTTCAAAAACTTGGTCACCTGTCAACGTAGGTGGAGCTCTATCATGTTCTGGATTTCCATTAAATGCCTTTCTCCATCCACGGTAGTGATGATTAGAATTTAAGAATCTACGATGACCGAGAAATACATTTTTTGACAAAATTCCAATCGCTTCCGATTTGTGTGTTCTTCACAAATAGGACACGCTTTTTGACCTTTAATGCTATACCCTGATAGATTTATGTATGCCGGAAAATCATTAATTGTGCCAAACAACATCGCCCTCAAATTGAAACTTTATTTCCTATATCCATCATAAACCTCCACACCGTTCTCCCACAAAATATTTAAATCTTCGATTAACGGTTTCAAGTAAACGTCTATGTCATTCCCTGGTTGTTTAGGTTCAGAAATTAACATAGATAACATCATGTACTTGGGCTTCATACATAGCCATGAAGGTAGGTTATAAATCATAATAATCACATGCCATGTGGTATGTGAGATACTTTGAAGACCATGCGAGTTCATTCCATCAGTAGATAATGTCAAGCGAAGGTTTCTTGCTTCTCCTCCAAAATCAGGATAATCATTATCAATTTTCGACCACTGTGGTGAATCTGCCAGATTTGGAAACTTTCCATCAATAATTCTTTCATCTGCATGCCAAGTCAAATGTCTTGCATCGGTTTCACTATAAAACATGCATCTAAATCTCAGAATTATAGGAAAATACCATAAGACTTTTGTTGGAGACAATTTTTTCTTATATCGAGATAAACCGCATTTAAGGCACTCATTTAACGATGCATATTCGTTTCGAAACAAAATGCAATCATTTGGACAAGCATGTATCTTATCATAGCTCATGCCAATAGAGCACAACATTTTTTTGGCCTCATTTGATTAGAAGAACATTATCCTCCGGAAGCATATCTCTCATAATGGCTAATAACTCTGAAACTTTTATCCGACCATCCATTTCCCGCCTTTAAGTTGTACAACTTTAATACCGCAGACAGTCTTGTGAATTTAGTGCAACCTTTATAAAATGGTTTCTCAACATCGATTACCAACCTCTCAAACATTTTGGGACAATCCTGAAGATCTTGTTCAAGTGCTTCTGCAATCTCTTCGACTCGATCACAATCGTATGTATCTGTGTCGTTGTTGTCTGAAGCATATGTCGTACTATCCCCAGGTTCAACATTCTCGTTAATTTTCTCACCATGGAATATCCAACATGTGTAACTTTGATCAATTCCATGCCTCAATATATGCGATTGCAACCCAACTACGTCAACCCGACCCACAAAACAACAACTTAAGCAAGGATATTTCATTCGATTGGCGTCTTCGGCGTGTTCAACAGCAAACTTAACGAATTCCACTACCCCATTCTTGTACTCTTTGATAATCGATTGGCAGACATCCATTTTTTATCCATGGTCTTACTATTAAGTAAGCTAAACAAAAACAATACTTAGAAAAAAAAGAACAGAGACTAAAAAGCTTAATACCAATTAGGTATATTCATCGAAAATAAAATACTCTAATTATTCAAACAACTATAGCAAATTAAAAGAACAACTAAATACCTGTAGAGAAGTCAACAACTTCTGAAACCACACAGTGTACTATTCTTGGAAACACTCAGAAACTCCACTCTTCACAAGTAACCTATATAAATGATCAATTAATTTCATTATAATAAAAAAAACTATAGAATAAGAATTACATTAGAATATTTATATAATATTAAACATTTATGAATACACCATTAAATAATCACTAATATTCTTTTTAACATGTATTTTACTAATAAAATAATATTAAACTAATAAGACAATATTAAATAATCACTAATATTTATACACCATGCATCAAGAATATTTATATTATTGATGACCGTCAAAAATCATCACTAATATTTATATCTATATTATCACTAATATTTATACACCTTCAAGAATATATACTATCGTTTATATTCTATATTGTCACTAATATTTATATTATCGTGTCAACTTTACATTATCATCAAATAACCACTTATATTATCAACTTTACATCATCAACTATATGAGTTCTTTCAATTTCAATTTCAACTCTATGTGAAGTGCTTTCAATTTCAAAACTATAAGTGTTATTACGACAACCTCTCAAACCAAAATTTATAGCTCGATTAATTGTATAAGAATATATTTTCTCTCAATCAATACATACAATATTCATTGTGACATTTACACAAACACCTTACATGCAAAACTCATTGTGAAATTTTCACAAACACCTTACATGCAAAAACCACATGCCACACAAAATACAACATAATGTAACATTATCAACACTAAATCAACACTAAATCAACACTATCAACACTATCAACTAAACCAAATGCAACATTATATATCAACATTATCAAATATATCAAAAATCATACCTAGAGGAAAAGAGAACCTTGATTGTGAATGGAAGAAAGTCTGAAACGGTCTTTAATGGAAGAAGGATGAGAACCTTGAAGAAAGGATGAAACGATTTTTATTTAGAATTAAACGAAAAAATTCATGAAAATGGGTTCGTGTTTGTAACTGTGTTGGGTTCGTGAAAATGGGTTTCTGAAAATAATAACGTTATTGTGTAATAGTACTGCTGGGCGTGTTTTATTTTTTTATAACAGGACTTTAGGCAGCGCTTTCAAAAGCGTTGCGTAAGCCCACCCTTAGCCAGCGCTTATAGTAGAAAGCGTTGCTTAATCCCCCCTCCCCCTTTAGGCAGCGCTTTTAAAAAGCGTTTTGTAAGCCCACCCTTTAGGCAACGCTTCTCCAAAGCGCTACAATACTTACCCCCTTTAGCAGCACTTTATAAAACCACATTCACCCCCTTTAGGCAGCACTTTATAAAACCATATTCACCCCCCTTTAGGCAGCGCTTTCACAAAGCGCTGCTTAAGCCCACCCTTTAGGCAGCGCTTCTAAAAAGCGTTGTCTAAGGTATACGACCAAATTCCTGTGTTTTTAAAATGGACTTTTAGCAGCGCTTTTGATAAGAAGCGCTGCCTTAGATGTGCTTTCTAATCTTATTTTTGGTGTAGTGGGCGCAGGGGGTACAACCAATAAAATCGGGGGGAAAAGTAGCAAACCCTAATTAAAACTATTACAAATCATATTAGTTACATAATTGGGAAAATAATGAAAATAATAAAGTACGCGAAGATTGTAAAATAAAGAGAAGCGAGGAAAGAAATTGTTGTGATTTTGATAAAAAAATAATTTGATGATTAACTTAAAACCCTAATTGATTTTAAAAAAAGAATAAATTAACTAAATGAAAAAAGGTTAAATTAATTTGATTTAAAAAACTTAATTAAGTTAATTAAATTAATCAAAACCCTAAAATCTAAGTTGATTTTAATTAAAAAAGAAAACCTAAAAAATTCAATTTAGGGTTGATTAAAAAACTAAAACTTAAAATAGGGTTTTATTAAAAAAATGTAAAAAAAGGTTTTATGAAAAAGTGTGAGAAACATAGAAAAAAACCAAATGGTAGGGGTGGGTGTTGAACCCACGCCCTCAAGCATTCTCCGTGCATATCTTACCACCAGGCCAAGCGTTGGTTGGTGATGGATAACAGGATCAATGCATTATATAATAAACCTGCAAAAAATATGCAAATATGAGAAATTTCACAAAACTGAGGATCGAACCCGTTACCTGGGAGACCAATGCCTTAGCGCGCGTTTCTACCACAAAGGTGGCTATACATCCGTTTATATAAATCAACCCATAACTATATATTTTAAATAAGCTCCATGTCCCTGAGAGGCACCGAAGCCCTAGCTTTGGTCATCCTCTTCGGCGACCTTCTTCCATCCAACCTACAAAATAGACAAAATTAAAAATCCAGAAACACCCTACCCCCTAAATCAAAGTTGCGGATCCAATGGAGGCATTTTTGTGGCCTAAAAATCCATGGTTTTTGAGATATGGCACAAACAAGGTGGATTGGTGTGATAATGGTGGTTCACAATTCTAACTGCATGGGACCTGCGCGATTGTTCTATCCTGCACTAATAAACCTCATGAACACATTAGTAACATTAATACATGTTAAAGCAAGCAAAAAATCAAGATATGAATATTATGCATATTATGAAACCGGCGATGCCATGTAATTTGATTTCACATGTTTTGGACCATCCAAATTGTTCCAAACTTACTCTATAGGCGTGCTGGAAGGGAATGGAATGTAGGTTTTGTAGTGAAAGGGCTTGTAAATAAGGATTTCAAGATTTAGGGCTCTTGAGAAAAATTTGGAAATTTTGACAAGTTTGAGGCAAGGTTTTTTTTCGTATGGCCTTGTATGAGAATTGATGAGATTATATAGTGAAAATTAGGGCAAAAGGAATGGGCTTGGTCTTTGTAGAAAAGGCCTATGTATTTATTTTATTTATTTTACATTATTAATGAATAAATCAAAAATAATTAATAATTAAAATAAAAAGGGTCAAAGGATGTAAGAACAAGGTTTGAGGTGTGTGAAGAGTGTAATACACATTTGGACTCTTAAACCATGGCCCAATAGCCTAAAATATCAAGCTTCCTCAATTTGACCTTCATGCATTTGCTCAAAATTTCCCAACTTGCGATGGTCATAACTCACTCAATTTTTATCTTTTCAATGTGATCTTGGACTTTTTGGAAATCTAAAGATGTCCTATATAACATCTATGTTGATCAGTTTTGCTTTTGAATACTTTATCTTGATGTAAGTTTCCTTGACAAAAAGTGTCTTTTTATTGACTTTTGAAATGACTTGTAATGTATTGGCTTATATCTCTCAAATGATGCACTTTTTGGACTTGAGCTTAGAGGTACAAAGTTGTAGAGAATTTAATTTCCTTCAAAATGTTCTTTGGTTGGGGAAAATATGATGAAGCATGTGAAAGTTATACCTTGTCAAAGTTTAGTTGACTTCTCCTAAGGAAACCCTAATTTGACAACTTTTGACTTTTGATGATTTGAGGGCTTTTCTTGAGGAATCTGATCAAACCTTGATCAAATGATGCATATCACTTCAAAATGTTGATGTTGACCAAAACATATTGAAGTTTTACTGTATGTTTACCATAGTCGACTTTTACCCAATATAATTGATTTTTAGTCATCTAAGTACTTGACTGAGCAAACTTGTGATGCAAGGCGTGAAACTTTATAAGAGCATTCTTAAATACATATGAGGAACCATGAAAACCATTAAAGACCTTGTAAACCCAATCTTCCTTGAGAAATACAAAACCCTAGTTGTGAGTCCATTGCTTAGGAGGAGAATTTGTCTGATCAATTCTTGAGCAGCCTTGAGCATTTGAGAATCCTAGGAGAATGTCTTAAATAAAATTGGGAGGAAAAATTTTGGGGTAAAACAGCTGCCCCTGTTCAATCTTCTTGAACCTGAAGAGTTAGATTGGCATGTCCATCATTCGTGACTTGAAGGTAGAAGATGATTGAACAATTAAGTGCCCAGTTATTTGCACTTGTTGGTGCAGGAGGTAACGTTGTTGGTTGATAATATTGCTTGAATGGGCTTAGAGATGCCATTCAGATAGGTGACGGAGAGTTTTCGGAGATAGGCTTAAATATGCCATATGAAAGTAATTGTTGGTAGAAGTATCAGAAGGAGTCTACGCTTGACTTCATCTGAAGAATGCTTTCCATAATGAACCTTTGGGGAAGGTGTTTGAGTAGCTGCTTATCAGATTTAGTCTCTGAAGAAAATGCTTGTCAGAATGAATTTTTGAAGGAAGATACTTTTCAGAATGATGCTCTGAAGGAATATGCTTTTCAGAATGATGCCCTGAAGGAAGATGCTTTTCAGAATTCAGTCTCTGAAGGGAAGTGTTTGTCATGTAGATAGTCACCCCGTCTTATTTCAGGAAATGAGCTAAAATCTATTTTTGTTGGTAAACACGTCCTGTTTCAGGAATTCATACCACCTGGTTATAAAGATAGTCTCCATGTCCTGTTTCTGGGATTGATCTTCACCTGGTCATAAAGATGGAAAGATAGTTTCCATGTCCTGTTTCGGGAGTTAATCTTTACTCAGTTGTATAGATAGTTTCCCCGTCCTGTTTCGGGAGTTAATCTTCAACCTGTTCATGTAGATAGTCGCCCCATCCTATTTCGAGAATTGATCTACAATTTGTTTTCACAGATAGTTGACATGTCTTATTTCAGGAATTAATTTGTGTCTGGTCATCCAGATAGTTTCCCCGTCTTGTTTTGGGAATTAACCTGGGACCTGCTTTTTATTGGCTGCGTAGATAGTTTCCCCGTCTTGTTTCAGGAATTAATCTTCGACTTGTTTATGTCGATAGTTTCCCCGTCCTGTTTCGAGAATTGATCTACAATTTGTTTTCATAGATATTTACCCTATCTTGTTTCAGGAATTAATTTGTGTCTGGTCATCCAGATAGTTGCCATGTCTTGTTTCAGGAATTAATCTGTGACCTGTTTGAAAACATTTGGTGATATTTGTCTGTTTGTAGACTTTACCTGAAAAGATAAAGAGTTAGTTGTATGCAATATCATGATGTATCAACTGCATTGCTTAATTATGTTCTCAAAGTAAATGAGAGTGTTCCATATGTGTTTCGTATGCATATGCCATGATATTTGTAAATGATGTATGAATGTGAGATGTCGTGGAAGCGTATCGGTAGCTTTGTATAACATCTTTGACCAGGAAAAATAAATCCAAGACTGTTGTTGGGGATGAAGAATATGTGTAATCTTCAATCTTGTCTAGAATGTTTCTGTTGAGAATTCCTACTTTTTGTTCAAGGAAACTCCGCTGGGGAATTTGATTTCTGCTTGGGGAGAAAAGTTCAAGAACATTGGTCGTTCATCATCTACTGTGGAATTTAATTCTTATGTACTCTGACTGGGGATAAAAGAGATGGATAACTTTCTGGGATGTTGTCTGGCCGAGTTTCTGATATGGACGTCGACTCATCTGGGGAGGATAAGATTAACTGGTATTGAGTCGGATTTCAGATTCCGTAGCAACTCTCTGGGGATGGAAATCTGGACTACCCTTTACTAGAGAGAGAAATTTTGCCGGTGATTTGTAGTAGTCAAAGTGATAGGCTCCAGCTGGGGAGACTGAATTCTGTTAGGGAAATAAACCCTGTTGGGGAAATAAACCTTGTTGAGGAAATAAACCTGTTGGAGGAATATATTCTGCTGAGAAAATGAACCATGCCGGAGAAGAGAATTCTGTAGGGGGATAAAATCAGCCGGGGAAGAGGATGTCTATGAAATTTGCTGATGTTATAAACTCTGATGGGGATTGGGACTCTGTAAGTTGGCGATATTGTCGTGGGAAAGATCATACTCCTTTGTTCGCTAGGGGGATCTACTGGTGAGTATGCTTAGGGTATTTCAGACTTGTGGGGAATGTATCTTTATTGAAGATGAGCTTGTGAAGATGACTCCACGGGGGATGATCTTATGGGAACTTCTCTGTGGGGCAACTTCACTGGGGATTGTTCTGTGGGGATTTATGGACGACTTGAATGTTATCTCAACTCCTAGAGTCTAGAGCAAATGCTTATTCGTTTTTTTATGCATATATTTGTTAATAGTAATCATATTCATATGTATATGTTCATTCAATTTAGTCATTGGACGTTTTTGCAACAAAAAAAACATAAAAAGTAAAACAAGATTTGAATTTTGACATTGTGTTTATATTAATAGTTTGCCTATAATAGGCGATTGTTGTACAAAGAGATGGAAATCCTAGTAAAAGGAAATCGTCGTGAAATAACAAGAGTATAAAGTAAAACAAAACATATAGCTATGTGTAAATGATCTCGTCAGGTTTCAACTCTGCTATTGCCCCTATGTCTTCGAGAATCTCATCCCTTATTGTCGGAAGAAGTTCACTGAATTGATCGGTACCATTCAAACTTGACGTTGGTAATAAAGTTGGTTGTAAGTGATTCAATAGGACAAAGTCGTACGCTTTAATCCCTAACTTTTTCCTGGACCGTCCTTTCGGGTTTTCAGCCCAACGGGATACCCTTTTTTTCCCAAGCCGCCTTTTCAGGTTTTCGACTTGTTGGGTGTATAGTTTTTTATAAATATCCCTAATTTTTGCCTGAACCCTTTTTGTTCGCTGGGATGCCCTTATTTCTACCTAGGCTAGTCATCCTAGCGATTCGTTTTTTATGCGTAGTATCTTTTAACTATGTACGCGCTCACAGGGTGTGAAAGATTTTCACAGTCCATGGTGGTAACTATCACAGCGCCACCCAAAAATATCTTCTTGATTAAAAATGGTTCTTCGTAGGTGGGAGTCCATTTCTCCCTGGGATCACCTTGTGGTAGAATGATGTGCTTTATTACCAAGTCACCATCCTGATATACCCGATGCTTGATTTTCTTGTTGAAAGCTCTGATCATATGTTTCTGGTACATCTGGCCATAACAGACAGCCGCAACCCTCTTCTCGTTAATTAAATTTAACTGGTCCAGTCTAGTCTGAATCCTTTCTTCTTCGTCTAAATTTGCATCTTTCATAATCCTTAAAGAAGGAATTTGAACTTCGACAGGTAGGACAACCTCCATGCCATAGACCAGAGAGAATAGGGTTTCCCTAGTTGATGTTCAAGCTGAAGTGTGATAGCCATGAAGAGAAAATGGTAATATCTCATGCCAATATTTATATATCATTGTCATCTTCTGTATAATCTTCTTAATGTTCTTATTGGCGGCTTCCATTGTGCTATTCATTTTTGGTCGATACAGAGAAGAATTACGGTATTTAATCTTGAACTACGTGTAGAATTCTATGATCATAGTGTTGTTGAGATTGGAACTATTGTCTGTGATGATCCTTTCGGGGATGCCATACGGGTAGATAAGATTGTTCTTAATGAATTGGGCAACAACGTTCTTGGTAACAGAGACGAATGAGTCCACTTCAACCCACTTTGTGAAATAATCAATGGCGACAAGGATGAAGTGATGTTTGTTGGAAGCAATAGGCTTAATTTCTCCAATCATATCAATTCCCCATATTTCAAACAGCCACAGAGCAGTTAAGACATTCATAGGTACTGGAGGCATATGTACTTTATCAGCATAGATCTGGCACTTGTGATAAGTTCTTGAGTGGCGATGACACTCAGTTTCCAAAGTCGACCAATAGTAACCCACTCTCAGAATCTTCTTAGCCATATTATGTCCACTGGAATGAGTACCAAAGATACCTTCGTGCATATCTTCCATAATCTTCTCCACCTCTTTCTTGTCCATACAATGAAGCAGGGTCGAATCATAGTTGCGCCTGTACAGAATTTTGTTACTCAAGAAGAACTTAGTAGAGAACCTCCGTAGGAATTTCTTGTCATTGACAGATGCTTCTTCAGGATACTCTTGCGCCTCAAGATATCTTTTCACTTCATGAAACTAAGGCTTCTCTTTTACTCCGTCAGTGTGAACTTCGTAACAGTGTGCAGGTTCTTCTAGCCTCTCAATGGTAATTATGGGAGCCTCGTTATCCCATCTGACTTTAAACATGGACGACATGGTTGCTAATGCCTCTGTCAACTGATTCTCTTCTCTTGGGATGTTCTCAAAAGTGATCTCCTCGAAGTACAGGATTAAGGTAAGCACATGCTCTCTATAAGGAATGTGGTTCAGATGCTTCGTATCCCATTCTCCCTTGATTTGACTGATTACCAGGGTTGAGTCTCCGTATACACTTAAGAATTTGATTCTCAGGTCAATAGCATCTTTGATGCCCATGATGCACGCTTCGTATTCGGCCATGTTGTTCGTACAGTCAAAGCATAATCTGGCGGTGAAGGGCATATAACAACCCTGAGGAGAGATAATTACAACACCAATTCCATTGCGAAGTGCATTAGAAGCTTCGTCGAAAACCATAGTCCATCGAGATCCTGACTCAGGTCCTTCATACGATCTAGGTTCTTCACAATCTGTAACTAACATAATGTTCTCGTCCAGGAATTCGAATTTCGTAGACCGGTAGTCGTCTATAGCTTGATGAGCCAAATGATCTTCCAGTACACTTCCTTTGATCTCTTTTTGAGTGGTGTACTAAATTTTGTATTCTGTCAAGACCATGTGCCATCGGGCTATTTTCCAGATAGAGCTGGCTTCTCGAATATGTATTTGATGGGATCCATTTTAGAGATCAACAAGGTAGTATGAGTCAACATATATCGTCTTAGTCAGCGAGAAGCCCATGCCAAAGCGCAATAAGTTTTCTCAAGCAGTGAGTATCTTGTTTCATAATCGGTAAACTTTTTGCTAAGGTAGTATATTGCATGCTCTTTTCGGTCAGGCTCGTCATGTTGGCCCAGTACACACCCCTATTGAATTCTCTAGTACTATTAGGTACATGATTAGAAGTCTTCCTTCAACTGGTGGCATTAGAATTGAAGGTTCTTATAGGTATTCCTTTATTTTATCAAAAGTTGTTTGACAATCGTCGTTCCATTTTACTACCTGATCTTTCATCAGTAGCTTGAAAATTGACTCACAAGTAGCAGTCAAATGAGAAATGAATTGAGCAATATAATCCAGTCGTCCCAAGAAACCTTTGACTTCCTTCTCAGTGCGGGGAGTGGGTATTTCTTAAATAGCTTTGACTTTGGTGGGGTCAACTTCAATACCTTTACTACTGATGATGAAACCCAGGGGTTTATCGAATCTTACCCCAAAGGTGCACTTGTTCGAATTCAATCTCACCTTATACTTTTTCAGCCTCTCAAACAACTTGTGTATATGGCCAAGATGCTCTTATTCAGTATGAGATCTGGCTATCATGTCATCCACATAAACCTCTATCTCGTGATGGATCATGTCATGGAACAGAGCTACCATATCACGCTGATATGTTGTGTCGGTGTTCTTCAGCCCAAAAGGCATAACTTTGTAGCAGAAAGTGCCCCACTATGTGACAAAAGTAGTCTTCTCCATGTCTTCGGGTGCCATCTTGATCTGATTATAACCCTAGGAACCGTCCATGAAGGAGAATACCTTGTGTTGAGTGGTATTGTCGACCAAAACATCAATATGTGGCAGTGGGAAGTCATCTTTGGAGCTTGCCCTATTTAGATCCCTGTAGTCTACATACATATGTACCTTGCTGACTTTCTTTGGTACCCGGACTACATTTGTAACCCATTGAGGATATGATGTCATTGTTAAGAACCCCATATTGGATTGCTTCATAACTTTGGCCTTGATCTTCTCTGACATCTCGGGACGCATGCGACGAGCCTTCTGTTTTATCGAAGAATAACCCTCTTTCATCGGTGACGGTGAACCATAATATCAATATAGAGTCCTTGCATTTCTTCGTATGACCAAGCAACTATCTCAACATATTCGTTCAACATTTGAATCAACCTGCTCTTGACACTGCCCTCTATGTTGGCGCCTATCTTGACTTCTTTTCTGACTATCTCAGTACCCATATTTATAACTTCAACCGGCTCTTCATGTGGTTGTATGGCCTTTTCCTCTTGCATTAATAGTTTGGCAAGTTCTCCTGGTATCTCACAATCTTCCTCACCTTCGTCCTCGACTTGGTAGATCGGATACTCAGAGTCATAAGTGGCAATAATAAAGTTGTTATCAACGAGATCCAGAGTGGATGTGGATCTGTAATTTATTGTGTGGGTGTATGTAAGAACACATAGCTATTTGAAAGTGATAAAAGTAAAAAGAAAGACAGAGAACACAAAATTTGAATGCAAAACGTCCAATGCTTTATTAAATGAAAATATGTTTATGAAATGGCAACCCTTAACAAATGAACCGTTGTGTCCCGGGTAAGACACAAGGCTTAAAGTCATTGTTCAAAAATTACATAACCGCAATTTTGAAAGTAATAAAAACAGGAATGTAGCTATTACTCCTGACTAAAGGAGATAGAGATAATGTCTTCCGCCTTCCAGTTGTTGAGCCCTTTGCCAATGGTAGGAAAGATCCAATTGTCAAGGTCATAATCACTATCAGCATCTTCTATAGCATTGAATTCGTTGTTGTTGATGTGGAATGGTGGTCTTTCAGTGCGAGCGCAACAAACAGCCCGCTGACCCTCTGCAGTGAAACACAAAACAAATTTGTTAGATTTATACATAATTTCAGGAAGCTGACCCCAAATAGTACACTGCCTTCTTCTACATTATCTTTAGCATCTCTCAAGGAAGCCATTTTTGGAAGAACCCTGGTGACATTGGTAATGGCAGAGACGTCTTCAGTTGAGGCAAGAGGGATGACTTCAAAAATCTAACAGGGAGTCTCGATGAATTCTCCATCCATCTCTACATACCAGAATGAGTTCAAGTGGTTAACCATATACTCTTATTCACCGCAGACAGTGAAAATCTTTCTGTTCATAAAATATTTTAACTTTGATGTAGGGTTGAGGTACCAGCGCCTGCCCCATGGATCCAGAGGCATCCCAGTAAGCAAGACTAAGCTGGACGAATATTCATTACGTAGAAGGTAGATTCAAAGATCTTTGAACCTACTTTGATCGAAAGATCCACCTCTTTGTGTACCATCCTCTTTGACCCATCAAAGGCTCGAACTATAATATCACTGGATTTCAGTAAAACCCCTTCGCAATCAAGTCTGTCCAGTGCACCTTTTGGTAGAACATTTAACGAGGAACTAGTATCGACGAATACATGAGCCATAGTAGTTCCCCTGCATTCAATGGAGACATACAAAGCCTTATTGTGATTTCTTCCTTCTGGAGTCAGATTAGCATCAGAGAAACCTAATCCATTGTCAGTCGTTAAGCTAGCAACATAAATTCCAAATTGATCGGCAGAAATCCCTTGTGGCATGTGGGAAGTCTTCAAGAATTTTACTAAAGCATGTGCATGGGCTTCAGAACATAGTAACAGGGATAACATAGAGATCTTGGATGAGGTCTGCCCCAGTTGTTCAACAATCTTGTAGTCGCTCTTACGCATAATCTTTAAAACCTCTTCCAACTCTTGTCTAGAGGTGTCTTCAACAAAAATCTCATTAGGTGCCTCCGTTTGGGAAGAATCTGTTATTGGCTCTTTGCCCCGAACCTCAGCAGTTGATTTAGTGGATGTAACTCTAACAGGTGTAACAACAGTCTTTAGAAAGATTTTCGGAGAGAAAACCCTCCCGCTTCAAGTAACCTTACCGGTCCCAACAATATTGTCAATGCAGGGACCAACAACTTCAATAACTTCCTCTTCAATAGTCGATAGTTCTTGCTTGACGCCATGGTAGTAGACGTCAGATCCATAGTTCCAAGGAATATCTTTATCCTAAGAATATGGTATAGATCCAGGTGTAGTGATGATCAAAGGAGAAACTTTCAGATTGGCAGTAATTCTTACAGGACCTTTAGAGGTAATCCTGACAGGAGGGCCGGATATTACAGATAAGTCTTGACACATATTCTCAGCAGATGGAACCTTCTCGATCTGAATTATATGATTGTACATTAGGCGTTGAACGCCTTTCTTCAGCAACTTGCAGCCATTAGGTTGAACTGCGCAGCAATAACATTTTTCAATACAGCCTAGAAATAAACCGGCCTGCAATAGATTCTTCTTGATGATTGGTAGGGGAGTAACCAATTAACTTACGATAGCAACATAAATAACATCACCAATAGCACTTATGCCTTTGTCATGCTTCGGCATTGGTGCAGTAATCACATTCGGGGTCTCTAGAGGATCAAACTCAGTTCCTTGTTGTCAATCATGTCCTGAATTTTGTTTTTCAGGGCCTGACAGTTGCTGGTATCGTGCCCAGGACTATTGAAATGATAGGAACACTTCGCATTCGTATTATAACAATGAGAGAAGGTGTTAGGACTCTAAGGAGGCTCCCTCAATGCTATCAGCTCTGCTTTAGTAAATGTTGCAATGCCTGAGATAATGGCATATTAATCTTTGTAAATTGTCTTCTCGGAGCATCTGACCTACACTGATTGCCCTATTGTTGTTGTTGAAAGGCATAGGATTATAAATTAATATCGCTTCCACAGACTGATTGTGTTCATTTTTAACACGACCCTTTTGGCCATAAACTGCATGGGTCTCCTTCTTACCACTGAATGTCTTCTTCAAAGCACTTGAAGACGCATCCACTTGAATCTTTCCACTCTTGATACCACTTTCAACTTGTTCCCCAGTTAGAATCAGCTCAGTAAAACCAGATGAAGAACTCCCAATCAGATGATTAAAGAATGGACATGTCAGAGTGCCCATGAACATATCACCTAGCTCCCAGTCAGACAATGGAGGTTGAACTCGTCCAGCCAGATCTCTCCATTTTTGGGAATACTCTTTGAACCCCTCATTCGAGCACATAGTCATGTTTTGTAAGTGAACACGAATCAGTGCAAGGTCAGCATTGTATTGATATTGCTTGTAAAAAGCAGCAGCCAAGTCTTCCCAAGTATGAATGTTGGTTCCTTCTAGCTGATAGAACCATTCAAGTTATGTACCAGACAAGCTTTCCTGGAAGAAGTGAATCCATAACTTTCTGTCAGCAGTATTTGGTTGGATCTTCCGAACATAAGATCTCAGATGAAGTTTCGGACAAGACACACCATCATATTTAGAAAAAGCGGGGACCTTGAACTTGTGAGGGATAACTACCCCCTGAATAAGACCCAGCTCCTCAAAATCCAATCCAGGAACTTTGTGGATTTCCATGGCCTTGAGGCGATCTTCCAACTGCTTGTATCTGTTGTCAGCGGGAGGATATTGTTCAGTAGAATAGTCTTTTTCAGAGTCTTGGCCAGAACCAAGATTATTATTCTCTTCATCTTTCACACTTTCGTCGTCTTTCTCTTGGCTATCTTCTTCATTCAAGGGAACCTCAAAATCTAGAGCCCTTCTGACTGGACCCTTGAATCTTCTGTCCATGTTAAGAAAGACTGGTGGCTTTTTAGTCTTCTTTTTATTCCCCTTTGTGATGAGGGTCTTCAACTCGTCTTGACCCTTAGCTAAGTCCAAGAAAATATGCTGAAACTGAGCGTTCTGAGCTTGACGTTCTTTCACAATTTGCTCAAGTGCCATCTTTTACTAAAATAAACAGCAAGTAGATGAGAAAACTTGTCTAGAAGGTAAAAAGTTATGTGATGATATGCATGATGTGCAAATGCAAGTGCAATGTTTTCAAGGACCGTTGTGGGATTTAAATTTTTTTAAACAAAAGGAAACAAAATAAATTTTAGTAATAAGTTTAAATTATAATTGCTTTCAATAAAAAGAGTTACAAAACAGAAAAATATGAGTTTAAATCTCCCATAGACGTTTCCTCTTTGTGTTGACATATGCATTAAGGCTTTGTTCTTCGTGGAGTCATTTCTTCAGCTCCAGTACTTTCTTCTCACTAGCATAGAAATGAGCCTCGAAGGCATCTCTTTCCTCCTTAAGCTGGATCTAGTACTTTTGTAGTTTTTTGAAGTCAGTAGGTGTTGTACCCCAATTTTTTCACCTAATATCCCTTCATCATACCATATTGTTTCAATCACCACAAAATCACATTAGGGATTTTGGTTCTTCTCCCTATCTTTAGCTTTGCTCTTTGAGGAGTTACCAAGCACTTTGATTTGTTTGCTTTTGTGATCATAGATATTGTACTTTGATTTTTCTCTCTCTAATTAACAAAATGCAATATTGGTTTGTATTACTTTTTAATAATGTAGGTAAAGGCAATGAGGTTTATCAAGTTGCTTTATGGGTTCATGAGTTTATTTCCATGCCCTAGTCAAAAGCTTGAGAGATTCAAACCTCACCATTAAAGTTGTTTTGAAGTTGGTATGAAATTTTTTTTGGTGGCCATAGGTCCTCATCATCATCCTCAACAATTTCTATTCACAAAGGAAGAATATTGGCACAAAAAGTTTGTTCAAACTTGGCAAAGTTCCACCAAGCATTCTCTTGATCTAAAGGCTAGGGTTTTGGACTTCAAAGGGGCATATCTTGCTCATCTTTCGGTATTTTTGAGTGATTCCAAAAACATTCTTCTCTTAAATGAGTTACCAACAAATCACTTCAAAAGTTCCAAAGATTTTTCATGTGGAAGAAACTTGGTGAAGAAGAAAGATTACAAGTCATCCAGATGAATCCCTAATTTTCCATATGTGACTTCAAATTTTCATAACTTGGTCCATTTTTATCACCTTGAGCACATTCTTTTTTCATGATAATCTTAAGGATGTGTACTTCATGCCTTCTTTTATGTGCAAAGTGAGAAAATGGATGGAAGTTGCCTTAAGAATGCAAAAGATTATAGGTCATTTTATGATTTTTGGCCAACTTCAACAAGTCATAACTTGCTCAATTTTTGGAGATTTTGAGTGGTTCAAATTGTAAAATGTCATTCAATAGGTCTACTTTATTCCATATTTTTTGATCAAGAACAAATTCCAAGTGCAAGGCTATGTTAGAATGCAAGAGATTATAGGTCATTTTTAAAGAAGAATTTGAAATATCTCTAAGTATGGAAAGTCAACTCTTTTTCTTCAACTTTGACTCCATGTAGTTTTCAGCTCAAGCATCCATTTGGTTCCATTCTTTTTCCATTGCAAAGCTTGTTACCTCATCTTTCTAAAGCATCAATAATTTTTCCCTAAGACCCCCTGAGGTGGAAATGCCATTGGATTGAACTTGGTAACTTGGAACTGAAGTTTCACCATAAGTCAGAATTTGAAATCCATGTTTTGGCCTTTAAACATCAAATTAGCATGCTTTTGTGATCTAAGCATGCTTAACCAAGTTGCCAAAGTGGATTAGAGCCTTGAAATGCAAGGATTTGATGAGTTTTGATGTAAATCAGATCACACTTTGCTCGTGTATCAGATTCACACGATTTCCCTCCAATTTGCATCATTCCACACGCTTGAGCATCCCATTTGATTCCCTATAAATAAAGGGTCATCCCCCATTCAATTTCCCAAGCTTAGATAGCCAGAATCGCCCTGCCAAACTTGCTTCACAACTCAGAATTCAGCTACTTCGAATCCTATTCTCAAGCCTTTTTCAATCCATTTTCTCCATCAATTCACCTTCCTTGATCTTCCCTGAACCTAACCATACAATTACATTCAAGAATCGTGCCCTACATTGTTCCATAGAAGTCCAGTTTCAGAGCTCTGCAACTCAACTTTAATAGGTAAATTCCTTCATCAATTCTTCAAAACTTTGGTATCATTGTGTTGCTCTCATTGCCCTGGTTCTAGTCGCAACACTTACTTTTATCTAGAAGCACGTTTTGACCATGAATTTTCAAATTCCTTTTCAAAACATTCTTTCCAAATTGCTTGAGTTATAGTTTATATAAAAATGGCGTGAGGGTATGGTTGTCTTCGTCTTGAAGAGACGAAGCGAATGGCATAGGTCTGAGCTTCTGATTTTACAATTTGAGAGACCTGCAATTCGTGAGGGTTGGAGGTTGAAGATGACCAACGTGTCACCTTCTAACCAATGAAAGTGTGCCATTTGTTTTTTTCAAAAATCTGATTTATTAATGATTCTGTACATTATTCAATAAAGACCATGATATGCACAGCGCGCCAGATCATTTGGATTTGATTACTAACGCGTTTTGACTCTCATCCAATGGTCCATATCTTTTTCTTTTATTTTCTTTTTCTGATTTTTATATTTTAATTGTTTTAAATTTCAAAAAATCATAGAAAATTCATTTTTAGTCCAAAAAATCCAAATAAAATTATGAAAAATATTTTTGATTATTCTCTTTTTGATTTTTATTTTTTCACAATTTGATTTTGTGTTTTGGTATTTTTTATAAATTTTACACTTATTTGATTTATTTAAAATGTTTAAAAATACTTTTACACATTTTTAAATTCTAAAAAAATTACAGAATGATTCAATGATATTATGACAAATATTGGTGACCTTATTTTATTTTTGTTTCTGACTTTACTATTTTTTACCATTTTTGTTTATTTTACCCATTTATTTTAATTTTTTAAAATAGTTCCTGACTTTTAAAAATTTCCAAAATTTTTATAAAAATATTTGGACCCATTTCTGATTTTTCTATGGTTTTATTTTTCATTTCTTGATTAATTTGAATATTATTGATATTTTCCCCATTATTTTTTTTAACATTTTTCATCCTTTAATATATATTAAATATTATATCATTTTGTGAATATTTTCTGGCTGTCTTGGATTGATTTTTTGGTCATGGCTTTATTAACATCATTGGATCCATGGTGTTGAGTCTAACTCCATAAAAATGGATGAATGATTTTAATAATAGTTTGATTAAATATTAATTCAAATGTGGTTTTCTTTTTTTACCCTAATTCCTCTTTATCTCATCTCCTTCTTCTTGCACTAAATGTTGTTGGAGCATGATCTCTATATCATGTCTCAAAACAAATGGTGCATAGATTGCTACTGATCGGCCTTAAAATAGGTGTGACTTCTATATAAGTCCACTTACGATTGCTTAACATAGCGCTAAATTTTGTCCCGATTCGAATAAATGAACATTCGTAGCCCAAACTTATGATTGCAAGGCCAAGTATGTTAATTTGATTTCTTTGATCCAATAATCTTGAGATTCATTGTGTGGAGGCTTTGGTTCTACCAATCCTCTAATGGATCTACAACACCTTTGGTCAACGCGGATCACTTAAACATCGTTGATCATTAAATGGTACTTATGAGAATTCCAAATGGATGATATACTTGACAAAAAGCAAATGCAACTTTTTGTGTGGAGGCTTTGGTTCTACCAATCCTCTAATGAGTTCCAAATGCAAGTTTCAAGATGGTCATCCAACTAACCACTAATTATTAACTTGTTTTATTTTATGCTTTTTATTCTTTTATGCTTTATGGATTATTTATCTTTTAGCATTTTCATTTTATGCCATTTTCATCTTTGCTCATTTGAGCATTTATTTTATTGTCTTTTTTTACTTTGCTCACTTGAGCTTTCCTTTTTCCTTTTCCTAAGATACTTAATAACCAACTTAAACCCTAAAAAACTCTTAATGGTACTTGGACTATTTGGTTACTATCCTTGGCATTATGGAGCAATGGATTTTTTTTGGACTTAGGATTAGAAACCTTGGATTATCTGGGAGACCTTGTCATCTTATCTGATTATTTTGTCTGGAGTTCTTAAGGTTTACCTCAAGACATTGGGTAGCTTGTTTGTTTTTGTGTGCAGGTTTTTTGATTGCATCCTTTGTGCGTAATCTGGAATTCACCCGTATACAGCCGTTACTCTGCCCAATTTTTGTGAAGACTTAATACATTTGAAGAGGTCTAGTATCTTTGCTTGCTTGGTTTCAATCAAAGAATGAGAATTCTATCTTGACTCTTAATGTCAAGTTTTGGCTTCTTGTTGGTTAGATGGTCCTTATCCTTAGCTTTTACCTTATGCTTTAGGATAGCCTCTTATTCTCCTCCCATCTTCTTTAATTTCAAAAATATTCTCCCTCCTTTTGAAAACCCTTCTTGTTTTTTTAAACTTGAACCACTTTCATAATAAACTTGGACTTATGTCCATGCATTTTCAAAACATTTTTTTTATAAATAAACCTCAATCAATTTAATAATACTTTGACATTTTTTTATGAGAAGATTGTCAACCAATCTCATTTCAAACCATTTTGCCACATCGGCTTCTACCCTTAAACTTTTCTTAAAAGATTAGGCTCTTATCAATCCTTGTAGTGATGAAAACAACTATACTTCTACATTATGTAGTGAAGAGAGATATTTTCCACTTGGGTGTTGAGTGAGGCATTGTTGATTTTAAAATCCAAGCCATATTCTCCACTTTGAGATGATGCAAATTCTCCTTTCTCATGATTGTGGGTAGTAAGTATGTTTTCCACAGAGACAATGACGATGATGTCTTATCTCTTAAAATTAACCAACACACTTGTGTTTCAAATTTTTAAAAGAGGAACTACGTGTACCCTGATCCCCTATTGCACGAAAGGTGGTATGTAGGCACTAAAGGTTCGCAACCGCGGCGGGTGCAAAAATCATAAAAAATATATTTCTTTTCTCACCTCCACCATCCATTTTATAATAACACATTTTTTAATAGCCAAAATATACATATTTTACAAAGAGGCTCCTGCGGAGTACCGTAGATGTTTAGGGTGTTAATACCTTCCCTTTGCATAACCAACCCCCTTACCTTGAAACTTTCCCCCTCTTTTGGGTTATTCGCTCTTTTCCCATTCCTTTGGAAACAATAAAGCGCGGTGGCGATTTTTATTTTTGATTTGTATAAAGTCTAGTCAATCCAATGGCTTAGTCTTGAACATTTCTACCGCTACAGTAGGCATATCAGGATGAAGAACAATATGAGAAACATCCCTTTCAACAATAGGCTCTACGATCACTGTTAGGATAGCAGGATATGGCATTTGTTGTACCCGAATTTTTGCCCCTAAGATTCATCTATCATCTCATACCATCACAATGCAACAAGATCACACACTAGGATTTGGTCCTTCTCCTTATCTTTAGCTTTGCTCATGAGGAATCACCAAGCACCTTGACTTGTATTTTGTGATCATCTATGTTTTGTATTGATTAACTTTTAACTAATAAATACAATGTATGTTTGCCCTAATTGTGGATGTCATAGGTGAAGGCAACACCTTCTAGCAAGTTGATCCATAGGTTCATGAGTTTATTTCCATGCCTTCTTAAACAAAGCTTCATTGAGATTCAATCTTATTTATTGAAGATATTTTGAAATAATATCATTAAAAAGTCTATTATGATTCATCATGCCTCAAGTTGTCAAAAATAGTTCAAAGGTACAAGGTTTGATTGAAGAAGTTTGACCTAGTTGGACAAGTCTTTGGTTTCATTGATCACAAGTGCATATTTACCTCAATTCTCAATATTTGGAAGTGGTTATGGTTGCTATGGTTTCTCATTATCATCCTCAACAACTTCCATTTACATGAAAAAAGTTTTTGTGCAAGAAAGTTGGTCAAAGTTGCAAAGGTTTCTCAAGGTTTTTTTTTACTCTAGGAGTTAGGGTTTTGAACTTCAAAGGGGTATAACTTGCTCATCTTTTGGTATTTTTGGTTGATTCCAAATACATCATTCTCTCCAAAGGGATATCACAAGTCACTTAAAAAGTTTCAATGAAATTTTATGAGGAAGATACCTAATGGTGAAGAAAGATTACAAGTCCTCTAAACAAATAATCAAATTCCCATACATGACTTCAAAAGATCATAACTTGGTCAATTTTTATCACCTTGAGCCCATTATTTTTCCATATTGATCTTAAAGATGTGAACTTCAACCCTTATTTTAAGTGTAAAGTATGAAAATGAATGGAATATTCCCTAAGGATGCAAAATATTATAGGTCATTTTATGAATTTTTGCCTAATTCAACAAGTCATAACTTTCTCAATTTTTGGAGATTTTGAATGGTTTAAGTCTCAAAATGTCATTCAAGAGATCTAATTCAGGCCTTCTTTTTTTGGTCAAGAGGAAAATTCAAAGGGAAGACCATGTTTGGATGCAAGACATTATAGGTCATTTTTGAAGAAAAACTTAGAAATTTTGTATAGAAAGTCAATCTCTTTTTCTCAACTTTGACTCATCACAATTTGTAGCTCAAGCATCCATTTAATTCCATTTTTCACATTGTAAAGCTCGTGATCTCATATTTCTAAAACTTCAAGAATCATGTCCTAATACTCCTTGAACTAAGAATGCCATTGATTTGAACTTGGTAACTTGAAACTGAAGTTTGTCCAACTTGAAAACTTCATTTTCAGTTTGTCCAATACCAACCAACAAATCAACAAGTTTCACATCAAGCTTCTGAGCTTCTCTAACACTATCAAGGAAATCATTATTGATCTTTAACATTCCCAAGATAGCACTCTTCGGCGTCACTTCTACTACAAGACTCATATCTCTAAATTGCTCAATCAATTCCAACTCTTTCACCATCAAAAGTGACATATGTAAAGTCTTTCAACTTAAAGCATCGGCCACCACATTAGCTTTACCAGGATGGTAATTCAATCCAAAATAATAATATTTCAACAATTCAAGCCACCATCTTTGTCTCATATTAAGCTCTTTCTGATCGAACAAGTACTTCAAACTTTTATGGTCACTAAATACTTCAAATCTAGAACAATAAAGATAATGCCTCCAAATCTTAAGCACAAAAACAACTGCTGCAAGCTCCAAATCATGCGTAGGATAATTCTTCTCATAAATCTTCAATTTCCTAGAAGCATAAGCAACCACTTTGCCATTTTACATAAGTAAACTACCTAAACCCATCTTAGAATCACCACAATAAACAACAAACGGTTCTTCAGGATTAGGTAGAATCAAGATCAGAGCCGTTGTCAACCTTTTCTTAAATTCAACAAAACTTTCTTCACACTTGACATCCCACACAAATGCAGCTCCTTTACAAGTCAACCTTGTCAAAGGGAGCGCCAACTTAGAAAAACCTTCAATGAACCTTCTATAGTAACCAGCCAATCCTACGAAACTTCTAACCTCAGTAATAGACTTAGGAGTTTCCCATCTCAACACAGCATCAACTTTAGAAGGATCAACTGCAATGCCATCACCAGAAATGACATGCCCCAAAAAGCTCACTTCACTTAACCAGAACTCGCACTTTGACAACTTAGCATAAAGCTTCTTCTCTTTCAGAACTTCCAACATGATGCGCAAATGTTCTGCGTGCTCTTCTTCCAATTTAGAATAAACCAGAATATCATCAATGAAAACAACCACGAAACGATCCAAGTAAGGATGGAATATACAATTCATGTACTCCATGAATACTCCCAGTGCATTAGTGACACCGAAAGGCATCACCGAATATTCGTAATGTCCATACCTCATCCTGAAAGCAGTTTTCTGAACATCTTCCTCTTTCACCCTTATTTGATGGTAACCCGATCTCAAATCAATCTTACTAAACATGCGAGCGCCAACCAATCAGTCCATCAAATCATCAATTCTAGGAAGTGGATACCTATTCTTGATAGTCACTTTATTCAACTGACGATAATCAATATAAATTCTCATGCTACCGTCTTTCTTCTTCACCAATAACACAGGAGCTCCCCACGGAGACACACTAGGTCTAACAAACTTCTTCTCGAGCAAATCTTCTAATTGGCTCTTCAATTCTGCTAACTCAGATGCGGACATCCTGTATGGTGCCATAGAGATAGGTCTGGTACCATGGACAAGATCCAAAGAAAATTCAACTTCTCTTTCTGGAGGTGCACCAGGAATCTCATCAGGGAATACTTCGGGAAAATCGCACACCACCGGAAAGTTTGCTATCACAGCTTGACTCTCCACAGAAAGAGTCGACATCAACAAGAAAACCAATGCCTCATCCTTCATGAACTCATTCAACTGCTTCGTCGATACCAACATAGATTTTTCTTCTTCTACTAAGGAAGAAAACCTCACAGTGTTGTCATAGCAACTGATATGGACATAATTAGCTTTTAACCAGTCCATACCTAAAACCACATCCAACCCGACAAGCGGTAAACAAACAAGATCCACCACAAAGTCTCTATCAAATATTGATAAAGGACAACTTGCACACACAAAAGAAGTAGTAAATGTTCCCTTAGCCGGAACTTCTACCACCATATCTCTATCCAGAGACGACAAAGTGAGACCCAATCTCTTTACACAATCAACAGCAATAAAATTGTGAGTAGCACCAGTATCAATGATAATAATAAGAGGAAATCTATTAATGAAACTAGTACCTCGAACAAGACCATCCTCGTTTGCGGTCGGAGCACCCAACAAAGCAAACATATTTCCTGCTCCTTGAGTCCTCTTAGGCTTCTTACATTGAGCACTAACGTGACCTCCCTCGCCATAATTAAAACAGACCACATCCTTATGTCTACAATCGCGAGTCATATGGCCCACTTCTCCATATCGGAAACATCTCACCTCATTCTCATTAGCTCTAACATCGCTTCGACAAACATTACTTTTGTGGCCAGGTTTCCCACACTTGTAATAAACAATACTAGCAGGAGCATATCCCCCACTAGTTCTTCGCCATTGAAACGCTTTCTGTTTCCCTTTACCAGCTGGAGCATCATACGGTTTTCCACGGCTTTGCTGACCTTTGTTTCTCTTATCATACATAATCTTATAATGAGCATTACTGTCCTCCTCAAAGATCCTACAACTATCAATCAAATCCGAAAAGACACAGATTTTCTGATAACCAACAGCTTTCTTAATCTTAGGACGTAAACCATTTTCAAACATGATACATTTAGAGAACTCTCCATTCGGCCCATCATAATGGGGATAGAACTTGGCCCACATAGTGAACCTTGCAGCATAATCAGTGATAGACACGCTTCCTTGCTTTAATTCAAGGAACTATATCTCCTTCTTTCCCCGAACATCTTCCGGGTAATACTTCCTCATGAATTCCCTTCGGAAAACTTCCCATGTCACTTCCTCACCAGCAATCTCAAGCCTCTGACGGGTTTCAACCCACCAGTCATCCGCTTTAGCACTTAGTTTATGAGTACCATAATGGATCCTTTACACAAGAGTGCAATCCATCATACGAAAGATTCTTTCAATCTCCTTCAGCCACGCCAAAGCACCTTCGGGATCATACTTTCCTTGGAAAGTAGGAGGATTATCTCTTTGGAAGGTTGCTAAACTACGAGACCCAGTGTTCTCGTCAGCATTTGGCGGGTTTTGGAAGGCCTGAGCCATTGCCTGCATAGCAGCAGAAAGAGCCTCATCATTCCTACCAGTGTTCCTTCCAGCCATAACAACTTCTGCTCAAAACAAAACAAGGATTAGAATAAACAAATAACAATACTTGATTGATAGACAATAACAAACTCAATAACTTGGCTGGACAGACCGACCTGCTCTGATACCACTTATGTAACACCCTAATTCTACCCCTCGTAATTAATAATAAAATCAGAGTTTAAAAATTTCATCCAAACATAAATTGAGGTATCACATATTCGTATTTTTCATCACTTTGCATTATAATGCACATCACAAAATCAAAAGTCGGATATACCGATTCATAACATAAATCATCATATAAACATATGACTAATCACAGCACAACGGATGTGTTCACAAAATGTACGTATCATCATGTTATCATCAATACATAAAGCTATAAGATAGTATACATAAACTATCCTATCAAAATAATAACGTCGCCCAAATCCCGAGTGTTACTACTATCAGAGCAGAGCGACTCAAAATAAAGAGACTCGAGCTAATCCTCATCATCCTCACGGATCACCTGCACGTTACCAATATAAAGGCAACGACGAAACAAGTAAAGGGTGAGATACTCCAAAACATATAATTAAAGGCATGATAAAATATATAAATAGTTTTGGAATCATTAATGATATAGGATTAATAAGAGTATGTCAGTGCATATCCAAATCTCAGACACTTTAAATCATCATTTAGTGTATAAAATCAACACTTTAATTTCTTCACGTAATCATCATAATCATACCAAAACAAGACATAAACTTTATCGTGATAAACTCATATCGTCGCTTTACCATCATGTTATATTCATCGCTTACTCATCATGAAATTATCGCATCATATTCACTTTATGTTCATCACAAAACAAAGTATCATATATCATCGCAATTCATCATAAGCCATGAAATAAAACTCAACGCCAAAAGACTCAAAAATAAACATAACCGACTCCATGAGACACGACTATGTTATGCATGTGGTACCCGTCGCTTTGTCCATAATTAGGGACATTCGGCATAAAAGCCCATCATCGCTTTGGCATAAAAGCCCTCGTCGCTTGGCATAAAAGCCCTCATCGCCAATGCAATGTATGTGACTCGACAACACGACATCACAAACACGACACAACAAAACATCATCATCGCACATCAAAATTGGTATAAAACCCATGTCGCCATATTCATCCACATCAAGATAAACATATCATTGCATCGCATCTCATCAAGTATTCGTTATAAATAAACCGTCGCAAACATCATATTTAATTACACCATATCATTATCAAATAATTCACTAAATTTCAAACACGGAAAAATAGTCAAACATCAATAATCGTCACGAAAGTCATTCATAATAATCGGCATCAATCATAATCATTAACGTCGCAATCGGATTGTCCATACGCGACTTAAACCGACTAAAACGCAATCCTTTTCAAATTAACCGTAAATTGGCCTATTTTGGGTCGCTTCATAAAAATTCGAAATCTCGAAAAACTAACCTTACTACGACGTTTTACGCGTCAAAATTAGCTAGCACGTCAATTTTCGTTCAATTTAGAGCAACTAGCTCCGTCGCCGAAATTGCCGAAATCGGGAAGTCAGACATAATCGGATTCCAAATTAAATCGGCTAACTTATGTCATATTTGTATTTAATTAATATAAATATTTAATATATACTGCATAGTACATTAATTTCATACTGCTAGCACTTTTTATTTTCTAAACTTCATTTTAATGAACATACTGCTAGTTTAGTTTCTAAACTTCATTTTAATGAATACAATGCTAGCTCTTTTAGTTTCTAAACTTCATTTTAATGAACATACTGCTAGTTTAGTTTCTAAACTTCATTTTAATGAATACACGGCTAGTTCTTTTAGTTTCTAAACTTCATTTTAATGAACATACTGCTAGTTTAGTTTCTAAACTTCATTTTAATGAATACACGGCTAGTTCTTTTAGTTTATAAACTAAACTTAATTAATATAATTTAGTTTTTCTAATTTAATTTCTATTAACATAACAATAATCCCACAACACTAACATCTAAATTAAATCTCCTAATTTATCTCAATAAATCTCAAGAACCCTAACATCAATTTTATCCCAAATCAAAATATACCAAATCAAACTCTAACCATAAGCATTGGAAAATAAAACCCCTTACCTTATATACTTGAAATGATTCTTGATGATTTCAACCAACCCAAAACTCAAGCTATGGTGTTCTTCTTGCTCTTCTCTCCAAGACCTTTTTGTTCTCTCTAACTCTCACAAAGTGTATTTTGTATGTTATGTCATAAAACAAGTGTGTTTGGTTTATTTTGATGCAAGACAAAAGCTAGACAAAATACCAAAAAGCCCTTCTTAAAATATACTACTAATTAATACTAAATAATATCAAATAATATTATTAACCCAAATAATTAAAATAACTCCAAATAATTAAATATCGGTCCGAGTAATATTTTACCGAACCGAACGGAATAAAAACCGGACCGAATAAAATAATTACCGGTCCCTCAAAATAAATACCGGACCGAATAAAATAATTACCGGTCCCTCAAAACAAATACCGGACCGAATAAAATAATTATCGGTCCCTCAAAATAAATACCAGACCGAATAAAACATCGTCGAATATATTAACAGATATACCGGTTAATTTAAATATTCTCGTTGCAAAAATAAACGTCAAACGGTAACTCGAAAATATTAATATAATATATTAAATAAAATGGGGTATTACAATTTCCCTCCAAACTTCATTATTTCACACGCTTGAGCATTCAATCAGCTTCCCTATAAATAGAGGATCATCCCTCGTTCATTTTCTCAAGCTTAGAGAGCCAGAATCACCCTGCCATACTTTCTCTTGAACTCAATTTCTGCAACTTCAAATTTGCTCTTACAGCCTTTCTCAATCATTTTTATTTGTCAATTCACCTTCCTTGAACCTCACTGAAGCTAACAAAAGAAGAATTAAGCTCTAAGACTTCCTAAATCGTGCTAGCTAAGTCCAATTTCAGAGCTCTGCAACTTAACTTCAATAGGTAGATTCCTTCACCAATTCTCTCAAACTTTGATACTATTATGAAGCTCTCATCATCCTGATTCTATTCGCAACACTTGTTTTCAACTGGAAGTACGTTTTGGCTATGAAATTTCAAATCCCTTTTCAAAACTTATTTTCAAAAATGACTAAGCTATAGTTTATATAAATTTTTCGCGAAGCTACCATTGGAATCGTCTTGAAGAGACAAAGCGAATGGTACCGGCCTCGTGTCCTAATTTTACAATTTCTGGAACCTGCAGATTCTTTGGCTAGAGGTTGAAGATGACCAACGTGTCATCTATCAACCAATGAAGGCGTGCCACGCATTTTTCAAAATTTGATTTAAATAAATGATTACATGCTTTATTCAGTAAAGACCATGATATGCACAACGCATCTGATCCATTGGATTAGCTTACTAACGTGTTTTGACTCTCATCCATTGGTCTACATTTTTTTACTTTATTTTATTTTCTGATTTTTATATTTAAATTGTTTTAAAATTCAAAAAATCATAGAAAATTTATTTTTTACTTCAAAAAATCTGGAAAAAATTATGAAAAATATTTTTGATTTTTCTCTTTCTGATTATTATTTTTTCACAATTGTATTTTGTGTTTTGATGATTTTTAAAAATTTTCACTTTATTTGAATTGTTTTAAATGTTTAAAAATACTCTTCTTAATTTTTAAATTCTGAAAAAATATGGAAGGATCCAATGATCTTTTGACAAATATTCGTGACCTCATTTTATTTTTATTGTTGACTTTACTATTTTTCACAATTTTTGGTTTGTTTTGCCCATTTCTTTTAATTTTTAAAATAGTTTCTGACTTTAAAAAAATTACCAAAATTTTTGTATAAATATTTGAGTTTATTTCTGATTTTTCTATGGTCTTAGTTGATTTTTCTTGGATGTTTTGAATACAATTGTTATTTTCCCCCTTTATTTTCATTTAAAAATCATTTTAAAAATCTTTTTTCTTTATTTTAAAATACTATTTTATTTTGTATTATATTCTGGCTGATCTTGGACTATGAAATTTTGACATAAGCTTTATTAACATCATTGGATCCATGGTGTTGAGTTTGACTCCATAAAAAATGGATGAATGATTTTGATAATAGTTTGATTAAATTTTTAGTTGAAATATGGTTTAATTCTTACCCCATCCCTCTTCATCTTATCCCCTTCTTATTGTACTAAATATTATTGGAGGATGATTTTCAAATCATTTCTCAAAACATATGGTACATAGATTGCTATTGACCGGCCTCAAAATAGGTGCGAATTCTATATAAGTCCACTTACAAATGCTTAACATAGCACTAAATTTTATTCCGATTTGAGAAAATAATCATTTGTGGCCCAAACCCATGTTTGTAAGCCCAAGTATGTTAATCTAAACCCTTTGATTCAATAACCTTGAGATTCATTGTTAGGAGGCTTTGGTCCTACCAATCCTCCAATGAATTTTCATCAATTTTGGTCAAATTGGATCACTTAAACATCATTGATCATTTATTGTTGCCTTGAGATCTAAATGAATAATATACTTGACAAAAATCTAATGCAACTTGTTGTTGAGAGACTTTAATTTTATCAATCTTATAATGAGTTCCAAATGCAAGTTTCAAGATGGTCATTCAACTAACCACTAATTCCTAACAATTAACTTTATTTTATGCTTTTACTTTATGTTTTTACTTTAAGCACATTTATTTTAGCATTTACATTTCATGCTATTTTCATCTTTGCTCACTTGAGCATTTACTTTTTATGTCATTTTTATTTTTCTCATTTGAGCTTTCATTTTCTTTTTGAAGATACCTAATAATCAACTTGAACCATAAAAAACTTTAATGTTACTAGGACTACTTGGTTACTATCCTTTGCATTATGGAGTTGTGGACTTCTTGGACTTAGGATTAGAAACTTTGACCTACTTAGAGACCTTGTGACCTCAACTATTATTTTGTCTGGAGTTCTCGGGGTTTACCCCAAGACATTGGGTTGTTTGTTTGCTTTGTGTGCAGGTTATTTTGATTAGATGTTTTATCTGTGATCGGGAATTCATCTGTATACAGTCGTTACTCTGCCCAATTTTTGTGAAGACTTAATACAATTGAAGCTTGGTTTTCTTAAGAGGTTTATTATCCTTGCTTGCTTGGTTTCAATCCAAAGGATGGGAATTCTACATTGACTCATTGTGTCAAGTGTTAGCTTCTTGTTGGTTAGATGGTTATTTTCCCTAGCTTTTACCTTATGCCTTAGGATAGTCCCTTCATCTCCTCTCACCTTATTTAATTTCAAAAAATATTCTCCCTCCTTTCAAAAGCTCTTCTTGTTTTCTAACTTGAATCCCTTTTGCAATAAACTTGGACTTAGGTCCATGCATTTTCAAAATATTTTCTTAATCAAACTTTAATCAACTTAATAATACTTTGACATTTTTGTGAGAAGACTAAAAGTTAATCAATCGCATTCAAACCATTTTTCCACTTTGGCTTTTTACCTTAAAACTTTTTCTCAAAAGATTAGACTCTTGTCAATCCTTGTAATGATGCAAGCTACTATACTTCTACGATATGTAGTGAAGTGAGATATTTTCCACTTGAGTGTTGAGTGAGGCTTTGTTGATTTTAAAATCCAAGCTATATCCTCCACTTTGAGATGATGCGAATTCTCCCTTCTCATAATTGTGGATAGTAAGTATGTTCTTTCACTCGGATATGACGATGATGTCTCGTCTCTTAAAATTAACCAACACACTTGTGTTTTAAAAATTTTAAAGGTGAACTATGAGTACCCTGATCCCCTATTTCATAGAAGGTGGTATGTAGGCACTAAAGATTCGCAACTGCGGCGGGTGCAAAAATTATAAAAAAATATTTCTTTTCTCATCTCCACCATCTATTTTCTTATACAACGTTTATAGGCAAAATACACAGATTTTCAAAGAGGTTCCTGTGGAGTACGGTAGATGTTTAGGGTGCTAATACCTTCCCTTTGCATAATCAACCCCCGAACTTAGATTCTTTCCCCCTCTTTTTGGGTTATTCGCTCTTTTCACATTCCTTTGGAAATAATAAAGTACGGTGGCGATTTTTATTTTGATATGTGTGAGTCAAGTCAATCTAATGGATTAGTCTCAACATTTCTACTGCTACAACATTTTAATATTCTGAGCACTAGACCACACCCATCTGAGGTGAGGCTCTAGAGGAATGGAATTCTTGTGTCCCAAAGTCTTGCTATCAATCTTGTTGACTATACCCCAAGCACGTATAAACCTTTGATGGTAATTTTGAGGATCATTCTCATAGTCGAACATAATACCCTGGATGAGCATATCATGAGGACCATCCCTTCGAGCATAACCAAACTGACGCAGAGCTAGAGAAGGGTTGTAAGTGATGCCCCCTCTTATACCAAGGAGTGGTACATTAGGGAATTCCCCACAGCGATCAATAATAGTGACATCCACCTGAGATCGAGAATACCAATGGATATCTGCATGAGTGAGTGACATTAACCTTTGATACCACCTCAAACCTTATTTGTTCTTTATCGCTGGTCAGGACAGGTGCAAAATAAACCACCTGGAAAGTATAGGTATGCAACACATAAGAGTTTCTCACTTCTTAATAGTACGAGTGTGGAAGGAATGCAGGACATCTCCGAGAAAAGTAGGTATCAAATTATGAGTGAGAAATATTTTGATGGTATTCACATCTATGAATTGGTCCAAATTAGGGAACAGTACCAAACCATAGATTAGCAAAGCCAAAATATCCTCAAAATCACGAAAATTAATGGCATCTAGAAACCATTAAGCCTTCTCTATCATAAATTTAGGAGAAAAACCCTTGACTCCATTCCTTGTTTCCCAATTAGATACAATGTCCAATCGTTTAAGATGTAAGGCTACTGCAACGTCTTCAGGTTTCAGAACTTGCTCTAAACTGGTGAAGGGTATTTGATCAAGAATAGGTACTTCGAGAAACTTAGAGAATTATTCTATTGTGGGTACCAACTTTTAATCCGGGAAGGTAAAACCGTGATGCTTCGGATCAAAGAATTGGAAAAGAAAGCTCATCATGTCTTCCTGTAAGTCAGTAGTAACCAAACTGAGTAGATGATCATATCTCTTGGTGAAGTGAGAATTGTTGGGAACCTTTGAGACTAATTCCTCTAGCTTAGAAGGTATCCTTACGAAGTTGATCCAGATAGTATTCCTACGACTGAAAGTCATGACCTTGTAACACAGAACAAAGATAAATCCCTTAGATCCTTGAAATGGTTAGTCATGATGTTATGATGTTATGTTTAAGCAGATAATCAAACACAAGAAAAGCATATAAAGGCCTTAGGTTTAAGACTTGCATGGAGTTTGTAGGTAAGTACCCTCTTGAAGTTTTAGTTGGCTCGACCTGTCCTAAAGAAGTAACCGGGTTCTAGGGATCTCAATATCACTGATTTTTCCCACAAATCTGGTCTAGCAAGGCAACTGAATTACCACCAAACAAAACCCGAGAGTCGAATCTCAATGAGTGTAGTATCGAGTATCAACCAACTTCGAACTGCACCAAGGTAGGCTATCTCACTACCTTCTAATGGCTAAGTTGGGTCAATTAAGGTTCTACGGTCAGTTGGTGCTTATGACACCACGCGGCAGCCTGGTATTCTCCCTGACTAAATCAAGGGACACCAGTACAAACCAATGTGTCGCACTAATCTAGCCATCACTTTAACCATATCTATATACACCGTATAGTTTCCATGATCTATTGCTACTTACCTAAAATGCTCCCAGATCTGGGTGTAGGATCTTTGAAAGAAAGTAAGCCCGAGCAAACCCCAAATGTAAAGCAATCAAAGCAAACACATAAAGTATTAAAAGTGATATAACTCTAAAGGTAACCCCACTTTAGTTTCCCCAGCAGAATCATCAGTTCTGTAATACGAAGGAAGAACTGACTTGGTTTTGCGTTTTATCGCAAATGTTGCAGATAGTAAGAGTCGCCACCAACTTTTCTTTTATCCAATAAGGAAAGGGTGAAAAGAACAGAAAAGACCTTCGAGATTTTTGAGTTTGGGGGGTAGGTTATGAAAATGGAAGGTGTTAGCACCCTTTTCATCTGTAGTTATCTACGAGCTCTTAATCGCTAGCTCACTTTGTTTTATGAAAATGTTGTGTTATGTGTTTGAAAATATTTTGAAAAAATGCCTAAGTACGACAATTTTGTAATGATTCTTGTATCAGTTAAGAATGCATACAAAGTGTTTGTTTTTTTTTTTAAAATATTTCAGAAAAAGTGTTTGTGAAAAAGATGTTTGTTTTTGTGAGCAAGTGATTACGAGCGATCTGCCTACTCAAAAATCTTTCGTGTTATTTCCTCCTCCTTTAGATAGTGTTATCCATATCATTAGTTGGTAGGAAGCCCTATCATTGGATGTGAAGGGACAGGTGCGGGTCATCGTTATGGTCATAGAAGGAAATATATAGGGATACCTTAGCAATTCGAAGGGACTGTCATTATATTATTCATAGGCAACTCGAGGGACAAGATCATTTCTCATAGGAAACTCGAGGGAAATCGTGGGACTGTGATCTTTATGATGATTTTAACCGAGGATCTTTGCTAAGGGTATCCCTATGGTCGAGGGACATGACCAATTTTCTGAAGGCAATATGTGAGGTTACCCTAGTGGTGCGTGTGTGAAGAGTGATTCAATTCAATTATTTCATCTTGCATTTAGGGTTAGATATGATTGCTTTTAGATCTTGCCATACAATCCTATTAAACTAAACCGTAATAGTAATAATAAAGCAGTAAAGTGAGAGAAAGTAAAGGTGCGGAAAGTAAACCTAAGCTATTACAGGGCTTCGGGGCAGGGGGTACAACCAGTTACATAATTGGGAAAATGATGAAAATAATAAAGTACGCGAAGATTGTAAAATAAAGAGAAGTGAGGAAAGAAATTATTTTGTGATTTTGATTAAAAAAATGATTTGATGATTAACATAAAACCCTAATTGATTTTAAAAAATAATTAATTAACTAAATGCAAAAAGGTTCAATTAATTTGATTTAAAAAAATTAATTAAGTTAATTAAATTAATCAAAACCCTAAATCTAAGTTAATTTTAATTAAAAAAGAAAACCTAAAAAATTCAATTTAGGGTTGATTAAAAAACTAAAACCTAAATTAGGGTTTTATTAAAAAATTGTAAAAAAAGGTTTTATGAAAAAGAGTGAGAAACATAGAAAATAAACCAAAGGGTAGGGGTGGGTGTTGAACCCACGCCCTCTAGCATTCTCCACGCATATTTTACCACCAGGAAAAACCCTTGTTAGTGATGGATAACAGGATCAATGCATTATATAATAAACCTGCAAAAAATATGTAAATATGAGAAATTTCACAAAATCGGGGATCGAACCCGTTACCTGGGAGACCAATGCCTTAGCGCGCGTTTCTACCACTAGGGTGGCTATACATCTATTTATATAAATTAATCCATAAATATATATTTTAAATAAGCTCCATGTACCTGAGAGGCTCCTGAGCCCTAGCTCCGGTCGTCTTCTCCAGCGACCTTCTTCCATCCAACCTACAAAATAGACAGAATTAAAAATCCAGAAACACCCTACCCCCTAAATTAAAGGTTGTGGATCCAATGGAGGCATTTTTGTGGCCTAAAAATCCATGGTTTTTAAGATATGGCACAAACAAGGCGGATCGGTGTGATAATGGTGGTTCATGATTCTAACAAACCTCATGAACACATTAGTAACATTAATACATGTTAAAGCAAGTAAAAAATCAAGATATGAATATTATGCATATTATGAAACTGGAGATGCCATGTAATGCAATTTCACATGTTTTGGACCATCCAATTTGGTCCAAACTTACTCTATAGGTTTGCTGAAAGGGAATGGAATGAAGGTTTTTAGTGAAAGGGCTTGTAAATAAGGATTTCAAGATTTAGGGTTCTTGAGAAAACTTTGGAAATTTTGACAATTTTGAAGCAAGGTTTTTTTTTTGTGGCCTTGTAAGAGAATTGATGAGATTATATAATGAAAATTAGGGCAAAAGGAATGAGCTTTGTCTTTGTAGGAAAGGCCTATGTGTTTATTTTATTTATTTTACATTATTAATAAATAAATCAAAAATAATTAAAATAAAAAAGGGCCAAGGGTGTAAGAACAAGGTTTGAGGTGTATGAAGAGTGTAATACACGTTTGGACTCTTAAACAATGGCCCAATAGCCTAAAATATCAATCTTGCTTAATTTTTATATTTTTAAAGTGATCTTAAACTTTTTGGAAAGATCAAGATGTCCTCTACAACCTCTATGTTGATAATTTTGGCTTTTGAAGACTTTATCTTGATGTAAGTTTCCTTTACAAAAAGTGTCTTTTTGTTGACTTTTGAAATGACCTGTAATGTATCGGCTTATATTTCTCAAATGATGCACTTTTTGGACTTGAGCTTAGAGATTAAAAGTTGTAGAGAATTGAATTTACTTCAAAATAAGCTTTGGTTGGGGAAAAGCTGATGAAGCATGTGAAAGTTATACCTGGTCAAAGTTCAGGTGACTTCTCCTAAGGAAACCCTAATTTGGCAACTTTTGACTTTTGATAATTTGAGGGCTTTTCTTGAGGAATCATGATCAACCCTTGATAAAATGATTAATATCACTTCAAAATGTTGATGTTGACCAAAAATATTGAAGTTTGACTGTATGTTGACCATAGTTGACTTTTTAGCTAATATAGTTTATTTTCAATCATCTGAGACATTGGCTGAGCAAACTTGTGATGTAAGGCATGAAACTTGATAAGAGCATTCTTGAATACATATGAATAACCATGAAAACAATTTAAGACCTTAGAAACCAAATATTCCTTGATAAACACAAACCCCTAGTTGTGAGTCCATTGCTTAGGAGGAGAATTTGTCTGATCAATTCTTGAGCAGCCTTGAGCATTTGAGAATCCTAGGAGAATGTCTTGAAGAAAAATGGGAGGGAAAATTTTGGGGTACAACACTGTTGTACCCCAAAATTTGCCCTCCCATATTCTTCAAGAATTTTCCAAGTCAAAGCTTCAAATCTCCCCAAGGGTTGCACAGTTCAAGGGCCTCCTAAACAGTCAAATTAGGGTTTTGGTTCTGATCAAGAAAATGAAGTTTCCAAGGGTCCAATCAAGTCTCACATGCTTATAAAAATGGTCAATCATCCTCATATAAAGTTTCAAGACTTTCAGCACAAAATTGCACAGTCAAAACCCTAATTGCACTATAGTCAACTGTAGGGGCAAAATGGTCATTTGGCAGTCAAAAGTTCAAATTTTTGGTCAACATCTCATTTTGAAGCCACAAACATCATTTGATCAATGCTTGATCATGATTCTCAAAGCTTGGCTCAAAAATCATCAAGATGCAAAAGTTTCCTTATTTGGACAACTGAAAAAGTCAACTGTAAATTGACCAGGGCATAACTTTCACATGGTTCATCAGAAAAATCCCATCCAATGCTCATTTTGAAGATAAAGACATTTCCTACAACTCCTCTTCATACTTCAAGTCCAATAAATGCTCTCACAAAAAGTTATCAATTTCAACATTATAGGTCATTTTCAAAAGTCAACAAAAAGGGACTTTAAGTCAAAGACCATAACTTGAGATTGGTAAATCAAAATGACATGGGACCAAGGAAATTGTTTAGAGAACTTCAAGACCTTTCTAAAATGTCCAAGAACATGATCAAAGCTTAAAAATTGAGCAAGATATGCATTGGAGAAGTTGGGAAATTTTTGTGAAATGGCCAAAATCATTTATCCTTGAAATTTCATTTTTTGACAAAAGGGGCCCACTTTTTCCACTTGAATTGACTTGGCCATGCTTCCCACGTGTCCCACCTTTTATTTCATATTTTTTAATTAATTTTTTCATTTTTAATTGATTTTATTGGATTTAATTAATTTTAAATCTTTTAAAATCAAAAGAAAATCCAAAAGCTTAATTAAAAGGAATATTTGGCCTTAACTAACCTTGACTTATCATTATGCAACTTGCCAAATTCGTGCAAAAGGCTAATTGAAGCAAGAATTCAAAAAATGAGTCAAAAAAGGAAGCTTGGTTATGGAGGTTTATGGAGGATCTTGAAATTGAAAGCTTTGCATTAAGAGGCCATAATTCCTCTTGATTCACATTACCTAATGCCTATAGAAATGAGACAAAACGAAATTGAGAGAGGCTGCACCAGAACACAAGAAAATCACAACCTAAAAAGTCCCATACTCAAGAAAACACAAAATCACCATTGAAATTGGTAAGGAAAATTCCAAAATCGTTTTCCATCATTCATGCGTTTTTAACATATTTTATTGTTGTTTTTGTGATTAGAATGATGTTTGCAAGCTACCTGCGTAATTTAATTGGAGTTTCATGCTAAAATGAAGGATCCACCATGAGAGCATATTAGGGTTCCATGGAAATTGATTTAGGGGTTTTCATATCAGGAACAATTGGAGCCTAAGACTGCCACCATTAAAATCAGGGCCTTCCACTGAGTGGATTTGAACCATCGCGCCCTATTTCTTTCCTACCACGGCCTAATCGCTATTTCTTGTAATGTCACTTTCTGGAACGGTGTAAAAACCGTTGCCTATGTTTTATTATATTTTCAGGAAAAAAGCCAAGCGAAGGAGACGATGAAGTGGCCGGTTCTGGTTGGTCCATTTAAAATCGCGCGCTAACAATCCACTAGCGCGTTGTTTTATATTTTATTGATTGTTGTTTATTTAATTAACAAAGAAACAAAATGGCTCAGTGGCAGGCACAAGCATTGGAAAACTACAGGACCTGGGTTCGAGCCCCAGGTCCCTCACTATTTCCATGTTATTTTTCATGCAATGTTCCCATGCAGTTTCAGCCTGAAGGAGCACCCTATGTCCATACAATCTGGTCATCCACGTGCCTATGGAGATGGATCAAATGGCCACAATCTGAAGCGCACCATGGACTGCAGTCAACCACCTCACACCCTAGTGTCAAAGTCAACGAGGCTTAAGGAAATGGGCCTCAAATTGCTGGGCCTCACTCTCCAAATCAGGGGCATACCCCCCTTAGGTTTGCAAATCTTTTCAATTTTTTTATTTTTCATTATTTTCACTTTCTTTTAATTATTGTTTTATTAATTAACTTAATATTTTCATAATATATAAAAAACACAAAAAATCAGAAAAAGATAAAAAAAAAAGATAAATATTTTTATTATAAGTATTATTAACCTTTAATTTTGTAAATAAATTTTATAATTAATTAGTTTTAATTCTAGGTTTTAACTTTAATGCATTTTCTTTAATAAATTAAAAAATAGTTAGAACTAGAATTATTTGACTTTTAATTCCAATTTAATTTTTTTCTTTAATGTCATCAATACAAAAAAACATAAAAATAAGTTTCTTTCTTTTTATTTAACTTAATTATTTAATAATTTCATTTTAATTCCTTTAAAGGGTCCAATGCCCTCGCATTCGATTATATTCTCTTTTCGCACGTTTTATTTATTTCTTTGTTGTAAATATAATGTACTTGTTCCAAAGCCCTGTAATAGTCAATTAGACATTTATTTTCTGCACTTTATTTTAAATCGGGTCTGGATTAATTTGGCGTTGTAGACCCGCGCCTTGTAATAGCGTAGGACTTTTATTTTCCGCACTTTAAATTCCCGCACCTTTAACTGTTAAACAATAACATGAAAGAATGAATGCCCAAAAATAAAATCAAAACGTAGATCACCAATGCATGACAAGACAAACAATAAACTGAAAATGACACACAATTCACACACCACCCCTAGGGTACGCTTCATTGTTGCCTTGCCCCTCGAAAGGTGGTCGTCGAGTAGAGGATGTCTTGGTAAGTCCTCATGATCCGGGAACCTGGCATGAGGGTAGCTTCTAAGGTGTCTTACCATTGCTCTGGTGATCACCATGTCCCGAACCTCGAATTGACCCGAACACCTCCAACGGTGGTGCTACCTACCCCTCAATGGTGGGATGGCACTACCTAAAGGACACTTACACAGCTTAATTCCTTAGGGTAGGTAGATGACTCATGGATACTTGCTCTTTTCAAAAACAAACAAAAATACTTTTCACACCTTACACTTTTAAAAGCTTTCAAAAACAACTTTTCAAACACTCTTGAGGACTGATACAAGAGTCGAACTGAAATTTTAAACGAAACTTTTTCAAACCCACTCACACTTGAAAAGCAAACAAACATTTTGAAAACACAATGAGCAAGTATCTAAGAGCCCATGGATAACCATGGATAGAAAGGGTGCTAACACCTTCCCTTTCTATAAATCTACCTCCCGAACCGAGAGCTAATCTCAATAAGGAATTTTTCTGTGCTTTTGTCCTTCCCATGTTGGAGAAAATAAAAGACGGTGGCGACTCTTGCTTACCGCGACATTTCGCGAAACCAGCTAAAAAAACAGTCAGTTCCAGATCCACCGATCACAGAACTGGCGACTCTGCTGGGGAGTGTACTTTTAAAGTGAGGTGTACCTTAGGACTAAGATCACTGTGTTTTCAATTGCTTTGACTTGTTTGCTTTAAATTGTGGGACTGTCTTGGGAGTTCTATAGATCCTAACCCGGATCTGGGGATACCTTCTTAGAAAGTAGCAACAAGGCTGTGAGGGAACTGTGCGGGGTATACCGACATGGTTGAAGCAGTCTGCTACGTTGATGTGGCACTTTGGTGTGTACCGGTAACCCTTGAGTCAATCAAGGAGAGTACGGGGCCTCCGCGTGGTGTCGTGAAGCATCAACAGACCTTAGGAACCTTAATTGAACCATCTTGGCCTCTTTAGGGTAGTGAGATGACTACTTTGGTGTACTCCGAAGTCGGTTGATACTCGATACTACACTCAATTGAGGGTTGTTTTCTTGGGATATTTTGATCGCCAGTCAGTGGCTAAATCGAAACGATGAACAATGAAAGCAATCCAATGATATTGAGATCCTTAGAACCCGGTTACTTCTAATAGGACAGGTTGAGCCCACCAACTTCAAGAGGGTAATACCCAGACCCCATGCTGGCCTGAACTCTAAGGGTTTCCCTTGTGTGACTTGTGTGCCTTCCAACTTGACTACTTGCATGCTTGTTATCTGACATTTGAGTTTCTTACAGGTTTTGTTTATAGTCCTTAATTGGGACTCATAACAGGGTTTACTAAGTTTCTCGCAAGTTTTGTTTACAGTCCTTAAATGGGACTCATAACAGGGTTTACCTACATTACCCCACGCATAGCATAACATCATGACATCATGCCATTACATGCATCCTACATAAGGACTAATCCATTTCAAGGATCTCAAGGGTCTGTGGTGCAGGTCACGATGGACCAAACTGCCTAGCCAGGGGCAAAGGGGATTTATTTTCCTCTAAGCCAAGGTTGTCAGAGGCTATGACCCACTGGATATGGTGAGCCTTTGACCCTTGAAGAAGGACTCTCAACAACATGCAGTTCCTTCAACCAAGCTACAAAATTCAACTCTAACAAATTTTCTTGTCTACCCCGCGAGATCCTTGAAAACATCGCATGCATATCATACATATCATTTCATTACAGGTACACTTGTTGCGGGTCACTTACCTTCTTCGCTGTTTATTACAGCCGTCATCATGAATCCTGAATCATCCGATGGACAAGCTATCAAGGCCCTCCAGGCCTAGAATGCCCAGTTCCAGGAGTTGATTATGAGCCTAGCCCAGGGTCAAAAGGAATTGAAGACTCTGATTCAGAAGAAGAAGAGGACTGTTTTGTTCAACCCTAGACGCAGATCTGGGAACACACTGCAGAATGAAGCTGAGAGGACTACTCCATCTGTGGGGGAAGGCAGTCACCAAGGGAGAGAGGTTCCTAGCCCTATGGTCTCCGACACCGAGACAGACTTCAATGATGAACAGTACCCCCCTACTGAAGACCGGTACAGGCAACTAGAGGACCGTCTGAATGCCATGGAAATTCAACAAGTGCCTGGGTTGGATTTCGGGGACCTGGGTCTATCTTCTGGTGTGGTGATCCCACACAAATTCAAGGTTCCTTCTTTTGCTAAGTATGATGGGGCATCCTGTCCCAGGCTGCATCTCAGATCTTACGTGCGGAAGATTCAACCGTACACTGTGGATAAGAACTTGTGGATCCATTTCTTCCAGGAAAGTCTTTCAAGGACTCACCTCGAATGGTTCTATCAGCTGGATGGGGCCAAAGTTCGTAACTGGGAGGAGTTGGCTACTGCTTTTTACAAGCAGTATCAATATAATACCGACCTTGCTCCTACACGTACCCAACTCCAGGGTATGTCGCTGGGGTCAAGTGAAGGTTTCAAGGAATACGCGCAGAGATGGAGAGACCTTGCTGGGAGGGTACAACCACCTTTGACCGACCGGGAACTCGTTGATATGTTCTTAGGGACCCTATCCGGACCGTTCTTCAATCATCTCATTGGTAATTCATCTGCAGGGTTTACCGACCTCATTCTGACTGGGGAAAGAATCGAAGTTGGTATCAAGAGTGGGAAGATTCAGGAGGCCACACCTTCGGATACTCACCAAAAGCCTTACATGGGCAAGAAAGAGTCTAATGCTGCATACGGTCAAAAGAGTCGTCGTGACCAACAGGCAGGGGCAGTCATGATCTCTGGTTCTGCACCACGCTGCCAACCACAAAAGGGAAACCAGCGAAGGCCGGACGAGCCTAAAAGACAATTCACCAACATTAACATGCCATGGTAACAAGCATTGCAGCACATGTTGAAGATGAACCTGATTGCGGTGATCAACCCTCCTGCAAATCCTAAGACTTCCTCTCCAAGCTACAATCCAGAAGCAAGGTGTGCTTATCATTCTGATAGCCCGGGGCACGATACCGAGGATTGTTGGGCGCTGAAATATAAGATTCAGAATATGATCGACGCTAAGGAGATCGAATTCGAGCCTGCTGAGACTCCCAACGTGATCACTGCTCCCTTGCCAAAACATGGCTAGGATTGAGAGATTTTTGTTCATTTGAATTCAAGTTGTATCTTTCTTTTCTTATTCGAACAAACAATTATCATGTTAAACTCTTTTATTTCATGAATGCATTACACATGCCTGTCTTGAATTAATTATGTTTACCGTACTTAAAACAGCTTTCATATTTTGTGATGTCAACTCTCTTTAATTCTAAGCCTCTTGAGGGAGGATGACGAAAACGATACCACGATCCTTACAGTATGCTTTTGAAAAGACCCCGCTGATGAGGTACAGGCATTGTTTCAACCCCTAAACACTGGAGTTATAAGGAAGATAATCCCTCGTCAACCCCTCTGAGCCAAAGAAGTAGGAGTTTTTCTTTTCGAAATTTAAAACCCTTAATCATAACCTGGGGCAGGGTAGTTCTCTCAGTTGATCCAAGTGCACAACGAATGGCATCAAAAGAAGTCCTTCTGAAACAAAAGAAAGTGATGGTTCTAAATAACCATAAAGATAGGAAGTCATTATATCTCAAAAATAAAAAACCAATAAGTCAAAACCTATGAAGGAGACTTACAAAACTGGGGCGTCCCGCTGACTGTAATCACAAAAGAAACAGTTCAGGCAAAATTTAGGGATAGCAAAATCAAAAAGAAAGAGGTCGCACAAACCCTCAACAAAAACAAAAAAAAGACTGCCTATTCAGAATGAATCATCAATATCTGAATCATCATTGGAACATCAAGGCAAAGACTCAAACAAAGTCTAGCGCACGATCGGCTGAGTTTAGGATTGAAGAACATCACGAAGAGCGGGTGGTTACAAATAATTTGAGCCTTTATCCTTTGTTTCTTGAACCATAAACCAGGCCACGTTATAACCCTTAAAAGTCCTAGCTGAAGCATGGGTTAATTCGAAAGCATAATGTTACGAAAAGTATCCTGACTCCTTAAGGCTTGCGGTAAAATAACGAGTTGACATCACATTTTACAAAATTTGCTGTTTTTACTTAAAAAATGCATTTTTCAAAAAAAAACTGCAAGACAGACATAAGCCTTTGCATTCTTAAAATAACCTTGTTTGCATATGACTATTTGTTTGAACAGCAGAGAAATTCGCACGACGAACATCTAATGAACAAAAGTCCTCTCAACAAAGAGACCACCTCAAGTGGAAGAAACACTTCCAATCAAGGGGTATGGCATGATCAGTGTCTATCATCTGGGGCAGTCCAGTCAAGATTCGAGGAATCTCTCAAGGCCAACTAGCTTGGGGCGAACCTCCACCCGAGTCACTGGTGGCATTCCAGCAACGAATCTTACACGATCGGACATCTTCTGGTAGCAGGGCAACACAACACTATCAACAGGGGCACCCCCCCTACACCCTGAGAGCGTGGACATAGTCGAAAAAGAATATTACGCGTAATCAAAGACCCGCTAGGTTGACACGCCTAGGCAAAAATAAGGGCTTCCCGGCGAACCAAAAGGGTTCGGGCAAAATAAGGGATGAAAAAGAAAAATTTGTACACCCGGCAAGTCGAAAACCTGAAAAGGCGGCTTGGGCAAAAATGGGTATCCCGGTGGACTGAAAACCCGAAAGGGCGGTCCAGGCAAAAGTTAGGGATCAAAGCGTACGACTATGTCCTGTCATCTTGTCACCTGCCTACCAGGAGAAGGTTGGTCCATCAACAACTATCAGCACCTCACAAAGTATCTTTTCCCTTCACCTCAGAAACAGGGGCAATAATGAGTCGTCCAGGCGATCCAGTTGCTCTGTCAACCAGAGTACCAAGGAAAGGTTAATACAAAGATGATTACCATCTACCTTTACAAATTCCAGATCATGGGTTAACATATGAAACCAAACAGGACAATCATCCGCTTGATCATCATCTGGCAACCTTACACCGGTTCCTTCTCAACTTTCAGACAAAGTCTTACCCGGACTCATTCACAGGCAACCCTACACCGGTTCCTTTTCTTTCAGAAAAATTCTTACACGGACTTATCATCAAAGTAACCCTACACCGGTTCCTTCTCAATTTTCAGACGAAGTCTTACACGGACTCACCCTCCACAAGTAACCTTACCCCGGTTCCTCCAGAAGTCTTACACGGACTTATCCTGAAGTAACCTTACCTCGGTTCCTCCAGAAGTCTTACACGGACTTACCTCAAAGATAACCTTACCCCGGTTCATCAAGAAGTTTTACACGAGCTTACCCTGCAGTAACCTTACCCCGGTTCCTCCAGAAGTCTTACACGGACTTACCTCAAAGATAACCTTACCCCGGTTCATCAAGAAGTTTTACACGAGCTTACCTTGCAGTAACCTTACCCCGGTTCCTCCAGAAGTTTTACACGAACTTATCCCGAAGTAACCCTACACAGGTTATCTCTTTCCAGACGTAGTTTTACATGGACTCGTCATCAGTAAACCCTACACAGGTTTCCTTCTCAAAATTCCAGACGTAGTTTTACACGGACTCGTCATCAGTAAACCCTACACAGGTTTCCTTCTCAAAACTCCAGATGTAGTTTTACACGGACTCGTCACCCAGAAACCCTACACAGGTTCTCTATTTTTAAGGATGCAGTTTTACACGGACTCGTCATCAGTAAACCCTACACAGGTTTCCTTCTCAGCTCTAGATACAGTCTTATACGGACTCATTGTCAGTAAACCCTACACAGGTTTCCTCCCTCCAAAGATGCAGTTTTACACGAACTCGCCATCAAGAAACCCTACACAGGTCCTCTCTTTCCAAAAATGAAGTTTTACACGAACTCGTCATCAAGAAACCCTACACAGGTTTCCTCCCTCCAAAGATGCAGTTTTACACGAACTCGCCATCAAGAAACCCTACACAGGTTTCCTTCAACTCCAAATGCAGCTTCACGCGAGCCCAACCTCAAAGTAACCCTACATAGGTTCCCTCTTTCAACTTACAAAAAATACATCTCAAAAATTTCCCCAGTAGATTCTGGAAGCTTCTTCCCCGCAGAGCACGAACACGTCTCCCGGCTTTCTTCAAAGGTTATTTCCCTACCAGGATATAACTGGGTTATCCTCAGCCAAAAGCCACAGAAAGATTGTCCTCGGTGAAGTCTCCCCATCCCCAGCGAAGTTACCATCAATATCCGAGCAAAGTACGTCTCTCCCCACAGAGTATTGCTTCCCAGCAAGGTCGCTAGAGTACTTTTCTCCCCGCAGAGTTATCCATTCGCCAAGTTTATTCCCCAACAAAGTTATCTTCTCCTACCGATATTCTTGCAGCTATCATCCCCAGCGGAAGCGAAATTTATTCTTCAACATCAGCCCAGGATATGACTTCCCGGCACCCGTCAAGGATTTATTTTCCTAAGACGAAAACATACATTCCTAAACATCACATACATCATCATAGCATGCATAGACGCATCATATCTTACAAATCTCATTTATGTTGAGAACATCATTGCTTGATCCATACCATGCATTGCGCATGACTGACCTTTACCTTTCAGGAAAGATTCAGTTAAATTCTCAATCTGATTTCAAGACCTAGACCGGTTCAGTTAATCGACTCCGAAGATTTCTTATCCAGTCCAAGGCCTTCTCTAGTCCAGCTAAATCAACCCCAAACAGATTTTTCTGATGAAGACTCAGTAGAAGTTATCAAAGGTTTTTCTCAAACGTCCGCTTTTGAGATTATAATTTCCTATGGTTCTCTCCCCGATATTGCGGAGGTGATAATTCCAATCCAGGTTTTTCTCAAACGTCCGCTTTTGATATTATAATTTCCTATGGTTCTCTCCCCAATCCTGCGGAGACGTTAATTCCCACCCAGGTTTTTCTCAAACGTCCGCTTTTGAGATTATAATTTCCTATGGTTCTCTCCCCAATGCTGCGGAGACGTTAATTCCCACCCAGGTTTTTCTCAGACGTCCGCTTTTGAGATTATAATTTCCTATGGTTCTCTCCCCAATGTTGAGGAGATGATAATTCCATTCCAGGTTTTTCTCAAACGTCCGCTTTTGAGATTATAATTTCCTATGGTTCTCTTCCCGATCCTACGGAGGTAGTAATCCCAAGACTTTCTCAATATTTGCTGTTGAGGATAAGGTCATCCAAGGTTCTCTCACCATTCATGTTGAGGTAGTAACCATCCCTGGTTCATTCATCATCTTTTGAAACTCCAGATTCAGCTCCTGTAACCAGTCAGGACACATCTATACAAAGCATCTAAAGACCAGTTCCTGCAACATGTCAGGTATCGTTTTTTCTTTTGCAGGTACGCAAGTTCTCGCTAAGGAATCTCTTATGCGATCGACATCCAGATGGCATCTATAAGCCCATCCACCTTCCAGCATCTCTCAGCATGGCATCTGTAAGCCCATTCCCATCATCACACTGCTACTATGTGAGCGCAAATTTCTGGGCACTCTAGTGTTCAATCATCTTCCACCCTCGGATTACGAAAGGCACGTCAGCCAATCTGCATCCTCAGGTCTAAGAAGATTGAACAGGGGCAACTGTTGTACCCCAAAATTTGCCCTCCCATATTCTTCAAGAATTTTCCAAGTCAAAGCTTCAAATCTCCCCAAGGGTTGCACAGTTCAAGGGCCTCCTAAACAGTCAAATTAGGGTTTTGGTTCTGATCAAGAAAATGAAGTTTCCAAGGGTCCAATCAAGTCCCACATGCTTATAAAAATGGTCAAGCATCCTCATATAAAGTTTCAAGACTTTCAGCACAAAATTGCACAGTCAAAACCCTAATTGCACTACAGTCAACTGTAGGGGCAAAATGGTCATTTGGCAGTCAAAAGTTCAAATTTTTGGTCAACATCTCATTTTGAAGCCACAAACATCATTTGATCAATGCTTGATCATGATTCTCAAAGCTTGGCTCAAAAATCATCAAGATGCAAAAGTTTCCTTATTTGGACAATTGAAAAAGTCAACTGTAAATTGACCAGGGCATAACTTTCACATGGTTCATCAGAAAAATCCCATCCAATGCTCATTTTGAAGATAAAGACATTTCCTACAACTCCTCTTCATACTTCAAGTCCAATAAATGCTCTCACAAAAAGTTATCAATTTCAACATTATAGGTCATTTTCAAAAGTCAACAAAAAGGGACTTTAAGTCAAAGACAATAACTTGAGATTGGTAAATCAAAATGACATGGGACCAAGGAAATTGTTTAGATGACTTCAAGACCTTTCTAAAATGTCCAAGAACATGATCAAAGCTTAAAAATTGAGCAAGATATGCATTGGAGAAGTTGGGAAATTTTTGTGAAATGGCCAAAATCATTTATCCTTGAAATTTCATTTTTTGACAAAAGGGGCCCACTTTTTCCACTTGAATTGACTTGGCCATGCTTCCCACGTGTCCCACCTTTTATTTCATATTTTTTAATTAATTTTTTCATTTTTAATTGATTTTATTGGATTTAATTAATTTTAAATCTTTTAAAATCAAAAGAAAATCCAAAAGCTTAATTAAAAGGAATATTTGGCCTTAACTAACCTTGACTTATCATTATGCAACTTACCAAATTCGTGCAAAAGGCTAATTGAAGCAAGAATTCAAAAAATGAGTCAAAAAAGGAAGCTTGGTTATGGAGGTTTATGGAGGATCTTGAAATTGAAAGCTTTGCATTAAGAGGCCATAATTCCTCTTGATTCACATTACCTAATGCCTATAGAAATGAGACAAAACGAAATTGAGAGAGGCTGCACCAGAACACAAGAAAATCACAACCTAAAAAGTCCCATACTCAAGAAAACACAAAATCACCATTGAAATTGGTAAGGAAAATTCCAAAATCGTTTTCCATCATTCATGCGTTTTTAACATATTTTATTGTTGTTTTTGTGATTAGAATGATGTTTGTAAGCTACCTGCGTAATTTAATTGGAGTTTCATGCTAAAATGAAGGATCCACCATGAGAGCATATTAGGGTTCCATGGAAATTGATTTAGGGGTTTTCATATCAGGAACAATTGGAGCCTAAGATTGCCACCATTAAAATCAGGGCCTTCCACTGAGTGGATTTGAACCATCGCGCCCTATTTCTTTCCTACCACGGCCTAATCGCTATTTCTTGTAATGTCACTTTCTGGAACAGTGTAAAAACCGTTGCCTATGTTTTATTATATTTTCAGGAAAAAAGCCAAGCGAAGGAGACGATGAAGTGGCCGGTTCTGGTTGGTCCATTTAAAATCGCGCGCTAACAATCCACTAGCGCGTTGTTTTATATTTTATTGATTGTTGTTTATTTAATTAACAAAGAAACAAAATGGCTCAGTGGCAGGCACAAGCATTGGAAAACTACAGGACCTGGGTTCGAGCCCCAGGTCCCTCACTATTTCCATGTTATTTTTCATGCAATGTTCCCATGCAATTTCAGCCTGAAGGAGCACCCTATGTCCATACAATCTGGTCATCCACGTGCCTATGGAGATGGATCAAATGGCCACAATCTGAAGCGCACCATGGACTGCAGTCAACCACCTCACACCCTAGTGTCAAAGTCAACGAGGCTTAAGGAAATGGGCCTCAAATTGCTGGGCCTCACTCTCCAAATCAGGGGCATACCCCCCTTAGGTTTGCAAATCTTTTCAATTTTTTTATTTTTCATTATTTTCACTTTCTTTTAATTATTGTTTTATTAATTAACTTAATATTTTCATAATATATAAAAAACACAAAAAATCAGAAAAAGATAAAAAAAAAAGATAAATATTTTTATTATAAGTATTATTAACCTTTAATTTTGTAAATAAATTTTATAATTAATTAGTTTTAATTCTAGGTTTTAACTTTAATGCATTTTCTTTAATAAATTAAAAAATAGTTAGAACTAGAATTATTTGACTTTTAATTCCAATTTAATTTTTTTCTTTAATGTCATCAATACAAAAAAACATAAAAATAAGTTTCTTTCTTTTTATTTAACTTAATTATTTAATAATTTCATTTTAATTCCTTTAAAGGGTCCAACGCCCTTGCATTCGATTATATTCTCTTTTCGCACGTTTTATTTATTTCTTTGTTGTAAATATAATGTACTTGTTCCAAAGCCCTGTAATAGTCAATTAGACATTTATTTTCTGCACTTTATTTTAAATCGGGTCTGGATTAATTTGGCGTTGTAGACTCGCGCCTTGTAATAGCGTAGGACTTTTATTTTCCGCACTTTAAATTCCCGCACCTTTAACTGTTAAACAATAACATGAAAGAATGAATGCCCAAAAATAAAATCAAAACGTAGATCACCAATGCATGACAAGACAAACAATAAACTGAAAATGACACACAATTCACACACCACCCCTAGGGTACGCTTCATTGTTGCCTTGCCCCTCGAAAGGTGGTCGTCGAGTAGAGGATGTCTTGGTAAGTCCTCATGATCCGGGAACCTGGCATGAGGGTAGCTTCTAAGGTGTCTTCCCATTGCTCTGGTGATCACCATGTCCCGAACCTCGAATTGACCCGAACACCTCCAACGGTGGTGCTACCTACCCCTCAATGGTGGGATGGCACTACCTAAAGGACACTTACACAGCTTAATTCCTTAGGGTAGGTAGATGACTCATGGATACTTGCTCTTTTCAAAAACAAACAAAAATACTTTTCACACCTTACACTTTCAAAAGCTTTCAAAAACAACTTTTCAAACACTCTTGAGGACTGATACAAGAGTCGAACTGAAATTTTAAACGAAACTTTTTCAAACCCACTCACACTTGAAAAGCAAACAAACATTTTGAAAACACAATGAGCAAGTATCTAAGAGCCCATGGATAACCATGGATAGAAAGGGTGCTAACACCTTCCCTTTCTATAAATCTACCTCCCGAACCGAGAGCTAATCTCAATAAGGAATTTTTCTGTGCTTTTGTCCTTCCCATGTTGGAGAAAATAAAAGATGGTGGCGACTCTTGCTTACCGCGACATTTCGCGAAACCAGCTAAAAAAATAGTCAGTTCCAGATCCACCGATCACAAACACATTCCTTTGGTGATTTATTAACTGATTCACCATCAACATCCCTTTGAGGAACAAAAGTTACTTCTTTTATGACTATCCTTAATTATAAATCCACAAACATAAGGTGCGCGTACATGTAGTTCTTCCAATATGCATAATTTTCACCGGTGAAAATATAGGCTTTATTATATGCTCCCATATTCACTAACTTTTGGGATTATTAAACCTTATTAAAGAACTAGCTCTTTATGTTAATTATTGGTTTGAATATAGATTTAATTGTTCATAAGGGGGTTGAATAAACATCAAAGCCCCTTTCAATATTTTTCAAAAATCAGAGAAATGTGTAGAAGCATTCATGGTGAAAATTTGTTTGAAAAAGGTTTTACACAATTGTCGCGGTGAAAAATCGAGGAGACCAAGCTATTGAGAAACTTGACTCACAAAGACTTAAGAAGTCACCACCAAACTTTATTGTTTCCAAGGAAAAGGGAAAAGATCGAAATCCTAATTTTGACATGTAATGCAATAAGTATAGACCAAAAGCAAATCATAAGGAATGGATCCAATGTAAGGGGGTTGGTTATACAAAGGGAAGGTATTAGCATCCTATGTATCTATAGTACTCTATAGGAACCACTTATAATATCTATTTTTTGGTTTAAAATTGTTTGTTTTCTAAATGAGCGTGGAGATGGGGAAAGAAGTATATTTTAGGATATTTTTGTTTGGAAATACATAGTCTTATACCTACGTATCAATTAAGGATCAAAACCTCGTAGTTCATGATAAAAATAACAAAAGGTTTATTGTGGTTTATTTTAGGAGAAAAAAGATATTTCATCATCTTTTAGAGAGAAATCTCAACTAATACCACCACAAGTATGAGAAGATGGATCTTGCATCATTATGAAGGAAAGTCTACTAACTTGGATATAAAGATCAACAAGTTTCCATTTAACATCTTCATGTGGAAATAATCACAATTACTTCAACAATTACTATGGGGATAGGAGAATCATATCTCAACTAATAAAGAAAATTGTGTATTTATTCTCTTTGAAAAAAGGTTTTAAATTGAAAAGCCAAGTGGCAAAAATATTTGGGTGACGTTGAATCACTTTTAATCTTTTGAAATTTGTTTTGATATACTTAAGTATATTAAAGCTTTTATTAAGGAAAGAAATTTTGAAAATTCAATGACACAAAGTCAAGGTTTTTATATAAAAGTGGTTAAAGTTTGAAAATTATTTTTAGGGTTTAAAAGGTTCTTAGAGTATAAGAATATACATAGGATGATTATTCACAAAGGTTTTATACAAGGGGGAATGCACATGCTCATGACTATAAAGTCAATAATACTATCCTTTTACTTGGGCTTGGGGAAAAAGTATAACAAAATATGAAATGATTAACATGGTAGCAACCATACACATCACAAATATTTAAACACAAAGGGGGAGGTTAACATACTTAACAAGTAAAAGTTATGACAAAAGATAGAATAAGCAGACACGTAAACAAGAAATCTTGGTATCACTTTGGATTAAATGAGTTTATGAAGGAAATATGTTTTTTTTAAAAGGGTGAGACAAAATTGTGAAAACATAAATAAGTTTAATGTTTGAATCAATATATTCATCACAATTAAGATAAAAATCATGGAGCATAGTTTTGATTCTTGAACATGTTTCATGGTTTGTTTTGGATTTGAGTGAGGAAACCCTAAAATGAACTCAAGCTATCATGAAATTTTTACTCAAGAGTCAAGATATCAAGTGAAAATTAATACCTATCATGGTAAGATCAATCCTTATGATAAAAATTAGAAAATCAATCAAAAGATCATGGAAAAGTCCTTTAAAAACCCTAAAAAGGTCTATCTTTGATTTAATTAGAAAATGATGAAATAAATAACATTTTTGTGATTTTTTATAGTATTCATGAAATAGAGGTAATAAACTAAGAGTGTGAAAAAATTGGCTCAAAAAGGATTAATTTTATTGGTGAAAAAATTAAATGAAAACTGCAAAAAGAAGTGAAAAAATGATGAAGAAAATAAGTTGTAAAAATAGGGTTGGGCACCAGCAGGTTCGAACCCACTCCCTATAGATGACATACGTGCGTTTCTTGCCACTGGGGTGGTTCTTTCATCCGTTTATAATACCACTACCAATAAATATAAAATAAACTCGTTTTTGAAAAATGGCGCCAGGGACTTCATCTTTTTCCCCGAGCCACACCAATAATTTCTCCATTTTTGAAATTCAAACTCCTTTGTTTCTCAACCATTTTGAAAACTATAAGAACCAAACTTGACTAAAATTTCACAAGGAATGCAATGGTGTAAGTTTCAAAAGCTATAAATCAAATATAAACACGAATTTAACCTAGTACCAAAATAAAACCCTAACTATTCAAAGATATGATTCTCAATATACAAGCAATATAAATGAAAAGTAAACACATGGTTAGTTTCAGGACATTGATATCTACATTTTTTATTCATAAATCAAATGCAAATGATGCATGTATGAGGATATTACAGTTTGAGAAATTTACCAAATTGAAGAAAGTCCAATGCTTCTTCTATGGCTTTTCAGTGCAAAGTGATGATATGGTTATCTTGTCGGGACCTTGCTGAATCTATTCCAAACCTTACTTTGCCTCGAAACTAGCTGGAACTCTCTGACCAAGTCAAGATGCAAGCACAATTTTGGAGTTTAGAGGATGGTTATGATGATGTTACAGAAGTGTAACAGGGGTTTGGATGAGTTCTAAATAATGATTATGAGGTGTTTGTATGGTTAGCTTGCAAAGAAATAACAAGGGTGATGGATTTCAGAGATATGGTGTTCAAGGTTAAAAAATAAAATTTTGAACCAATTCTGATTTTGAGAGAGTTTGAGTGTTTTAGAGCCGTGAATTTGTGTTTTTAAGTGCAAATGAGCTCTCTGTTTATATAGAAAACTCAGAGGTAATGAGGTGAATTAGCTCTCAAGTTATCAAGTTATGGTTTTGGTTTAAAAGCAAATACCAAGTTATGTGAACTTACATGGTTCCAAGGCATAATACAAAGAGTGGCTGGGTGAAGATACATTGTTTCCTTGCTTTAGGGTGGAGTGTGATCAGAAGAAAGAAAAGGTATGGGCTCAAGACATGCTTTGTACAAAAAGCTTGCTTTTCAAGAATGATAATGGTGACTTTCTTCCTTAAATGACAAGTTATTTGACAATAGCTTGTATCACTTGGATAAAGGCTCAAAGGCTTGTGTACTCTTCTTATTTTGGATAGCCTTAAAGGTACTATATCCTGAAAAGAAAGATCATTGGGCATGGCTAGGAGATTTGATCTTTAGGTTATCAGAAAAATGATTTGTAATGCAACCTTGGACATCCAACCTTATAAATTCGAAACTCCTTGCTCAAGTAAGATAAATTCATTCCCTTGAACATTTTAGAAAGCTTGAAACATTATCTACAACTTTCATGTTGAACACTTATCTTGAATCAATTTGGATCTTAGTGAAAAATGGCCATGAAGTTGAGATGAAAAACTGATCAAAATTGTTTGATAAATTTCTGTAAGTGTTGGCAGAACTTCACATGCCCATATCTCTTGATTTGAGCATTTTTTGGAGATCAGCCATTATTGAAAAAGATGTATAAAGTTTTGTTCCCTACAACTTTTATATTTAAAGTTTTCCCTGAATAAGCTTGGATCTTGGTGAAACTTGCTTATGAAGTTAAGCTTTTTTAGGCACAAAACACTTGAATTTTTCTAAGTGTTTGAAAATCTTCATCTTTGACTTTTGTTGACTTTTCTTGATTCTTTTGATTCTTGATGATCAAGATTGATGAATTTGAATGTTTTGATGATCCTTGATCTTTGAAGTTTAATGTTGACCAAAAAGTCCAAGTTTGACTTTTGTATAACAATTGACTTTCCATCAGTTGATTCCAATTCTTTCACTAGTAATTGATTGTATCTTTGAAAATGTATTGAGCCATATAATTAGGTCAAGATGTTGCATTTGAGTTCTTTGAATCATGCCTCAAGCCATTAGGTCATGTACTGAGCCAAAAGTCAATAATCCATTCCATTCAGTCAAAACCTTAATTGATCAAGACTTGTATTGATGAAGACCTCTTGATTCAAAAGCCTGCTTGACACAATGAGCAAATACACAAGCTATTTTTATATTTTGTTATAGATGCAATGATGCATATGAAGTGGGATCTTAGGTCAAAAATTAGTGTACAATAATAATTTAAAGATTGATTGTAACGATACACACATCAATGATATGGAATCAAATGAGAGACAATATGCTAATTAATATTTAATAGATCAAATAAGAATTTTAATACATTTAATGATTAATCAATCTTAAACAATCTCTAATCATAACTTTACACTATAATCAGCAATAAGATTCTTTGGAAAATCTAATATAATCAGACCTTAGCTTACACAATTAATCTATATCAAAGCAAAAACTCCTAAAGAGATACAATTATATATATATATATATATATATATATATATATATATATATATATATATATATATATATATATATATATATATATATATATATATATATATATATATATAAATATATATATATATATAGAGAGAGAGAGAGAGTGCCGACATAAGTAACAGTGAGATAAATAAAATTATTATTATTTAAATAATTATAATGGGTATAATTATTTGAAGAGTTGTGACATTATTCCATATTTGACAAAAAAAAATTGTAATAATTATTTAAGTAAAGCCAACTTAGCAAATAGGCTTATGTTGAACTTTTCTTTGCGTTGTAAGTTAAGTAGTTGTTAAAGAATTGGAGTTTTTATTTTGAAGTTTGGTCTTAATATATATAAATAAATCTAAAGTAGATAATATAACACATCAAAAACCAAAAGTTAAAGAAACTGACAAGGTAATCAATTTCAAAATTGCATTATAGAAGTATCGATGATTTACATAAATAATACGAATCAAGATAAAAGATTGAATAAAAGGCTTGTTGAGAGAAAAAGAAAAATATTTCATGGTTACTATAAATAATAAAGTTAATTTTAAATATGGTTAACACACGATTTATTTAGAATTATGGTAACATAATGAGAAAACATTGTTATAGATTCATAGTAGAAGAATTAAGTAAAGTACGAGGAATCTTGTTTTGTAGGTGATATGTTTTTAATATGGATGTCAATTTTTGATGATGATAATTAATGTTTTATGATAAGTCAAGCATAAACGATTAAGCAGATAAATATGTAAATCTTTGTCGCTCAGGTTTGATGGACTTGACTATCAGATGATGACAATCAAATGGAATGTAACTTAAAGCCTCATCTCAAGCTACTTAAGCAAGTGTCCACAAAAGAGAAAGCATCTGGAAAAATATTTAAGTATTGTGGTACCTCCTAATTTAGTAGTGAGTGAACAAATTGTAAAGCATAAGGGTTTTATCGTAAAAGTGCATGGCTAAAGCATACACACATTAAAATCTATTTTCAAACTAATTTTTTAATAAAGGAAATATCTTCAAAAATATCTAGAAATTGTGTCAGATGAGTTAGGAACTTTCAAAATTGTTTGGGACAAAATTTTGACTTATCTAATCGATTAGCACTTTTGTATGATCGATTATATCAACTCAAAATTGAGCCCCGGGCAATTAGGATATCTCCTTAATGATGTGCAATGACTAGATATATTTGCCTTCCTTTTTTTAAACTTATAAACGATTATATTTAAAACTTCTAATCGGATGTGAACTTGCGCTAATCGATTAGATAGTCATAAAAAGTATTGATTTGAAATCATTTTTGAGTCAACCTCTAGCGTCTAAATAGAGGTCATTTTTCTCATTTTATTTCATCCAGAATCGTGTTTTGACACTTTCAACTCTCACACACTCTGTCTCTAAAGTTTTCTTTAACTTTCTCTCACTAATATTTTAGCCTAGCTGCTTTTCTGAGTGAGGAAAATTTTTAATTCTATAAAGGGTAGAATTGAAAATTCACCAAGAGAATGTTTTGTACACACCTTAGTTGAATATTATCCAATTAGGGATTTATTTGGGTTAGAAGCTAAACTCGTTCAAAGCTTGAAGGTGAGAAAAATACAAAAAGAGGGGTTGAATTGTGTTGCCTTTTTCTTCTATTTCTCTTTAAAATATGATATTAGATTCTGATTGCAATGGTCAAAATCTAATTCAGACTCTGATGAATACCAGCAGAATAGTATTGAACAGAAATGAAGAATGTAGCAAAATAACACACAAGAAATTTATCTTGGTTCCTCCTACAAATCAGGAGTAGTTCAGTCCCTTTGCACTTTCAAGAGATTTCCACTATAACCAAATTTATTTATAAGTTTCTCAAGCACACAAGCAAGAGACTTCCAATTCCCAAACACACAAGTAAAGGACTTCACTGCTCAACACACAAGCAAGAGACTTCTGATTGCTCAAGCACACATGAAATAAACTTTCAAATGCTCAAGCACACATGAAATAAAGTTATAACAATCTATCTAACATATACATGATAGTGATAGAGTGATAAATACACTTGATATACAATCAAAGGTGTAAACAGAATGACAACACATAAAAAATCTAAGACTTAAGAACTTCTAAGAATTTACAATTTGTAAGAAGTTCTAAGTTAGCTTGTGCTCTTTGTTTCGATAGAGTAACTTCTCTTTTTTCTTGTCAAGGCGGAATGTTATATCTTTCTCCAAATCTTCAGCTCCTTTTATAGAGTTCTAAGAGAGAGTCGTTGGAGAGATCTTCAAGCACTAAAGAGTCTTTAAAGAGAGGCATCAACAAATTAGTTGCAAAACTTCCTGAAATAGTTAATATCGTTACAAACTCATTTGAAACTCCTTTGATACAAAAGGAATTATCAGTTGTAAAACTTCAGGCTTCTACAACTTTTCTGCTAAGTTTTCACGTGACCAGAATAGGACAGATTGACCTTAGAGTTTGATAGCGAACTATAAGAAAATCCTTGGTTCTTGAGCTTTGAATGGGTTCAATTCTAGTCCTTCAGAGTCTGAGTCTTAACTTCTGATACTTCAGACTCTGACTCTTTATAGGTTGGCTTGATCTTCAGAAGCTGACTTGATTAGAGTCTAGATATTTCAGGTTGTGATCATCAAAAGATGACTTGATCAGAAGTTGATTCTCCAGAGTCTGATATTTAGAATTTGTCTCTTAAGAGCTTTTCCTCCAATGTTCAGTCCAGTTTTAGAACTGACTTTTAATTAGTATATGTTTAGGATTTAGATTTTAGGGTTAATATGCTCGTGAGAATGTTTATCTGATGCTTGACTTGTGGTTTAATACAAAGGAAAGGAATGCTTTGCTTGACTTATGTCAGATGCTTACTCCATTTTGATTAGTTCACATGCACACATAAAGGCTTCCTATTGGGCTACCTTACAACAAGACTATTTATTTCTTGCATTTACCTTTATGCTTTAGGATAGTCTCTTCATCTCCCCCCTTCTTTAATTTTCAAAATCTTCTTCATATTTCAAAAACTTATTGCTTTCAAACTTGAAACCTCTTTCTCAATAAACCATGACTTTGTCAAGTAATTTTCAAGACTTTTTCTTAATAAATGCTAAGACATCTTAAGTATAGCAAAACTCTTTTCAAAAGACTAAAAAACACAAAACTCATTCAAAACTTTTGTGCCTTTTGTTCATTTTTACTTTTAAAACCTTTTCTCAAAGATTGAACATTAGTTGACTCTTGTAGTGATGAAAACTACTGTACTTCTACAATATGTTGTGAAGTGATTGACTTTTCCACTTGAATGTTAAGAATTTTCTTGTTGATTAAATCCAATCAAAACTCTCCATCTCAAGATGATGTAAATTATCTTTCCTCATAATTATGGGTATTAAGTAAGTTTTCTACTCGAATACCACAACATGTCTTTTCATTAAAATCAACCAAAACAAACAAAATTTTGTTATTTTTTACCATGAACTACGAGGTTTTGATTCTTCATTACACTTGGAGGAACATGGGCACAAGGCTCTTGAAGTCTTGCCAAACAAAAATCATAAAACTAACTTCTTTTCCCATCCCATCAATATTTTGCAAACAACACCTTTTTATAACACAAATTTTCAAAGAGGTTCATGCGGAGTATCGTAGATGTGAAGGGTGCTAATACATTCTATTTGCATAACCAACCCCCATATCTAGATCTCTCTTTTTATTAAGTTTTATTTTAAAACTTTTTGTGGGTTTTATTCAATATTTTCCCTTTTCCTTTGGAGACAATAAAGTTCGGTGGCGACTCTTACTTTTACTGACTCAAGTTAATCAATAGCTTAATCTCAATTTTCCTGCCGCGACACAGTGCAGTTTCATAACTGACTTTCAATAAGTATATTGATTTTTGTACCTGCGCATTTGAACACACATTTTTCTATCTTATTGTTCTTTAAATACTTTGTTATCATCAAAACCTAAGGGATATGGTATAAACCTATTTTGTTCCAATAAATATTTGGTTTAGGGATTGTGTGATTCAATCTCCATTTAGGTTTAAAAGTTTAGCTTGTGTAAAAGCTTTCATCAGATTTTGGTTAACCCAGTATAAAATCAAGATTAGGTTCAATCTCATCCTGATATTAAAAGCTTGATAGGTTGGAGATTATCCTGATATTAAAATATCACAGATTATTGGTTATCCTGTGTAAAACCAAGGTTTAATGTTCGTGAGCTCAGCCCATGTAAAAGCTTGTCGAGTTTAGGAAATTGAAGACTAATCGCTCCAAAATCCTTGTTTATGGAGAAATGACTAACCACCTTGATTCAATATTTGGAAGAGAAGTCTCCAACGACCATATTTCAAAGTCTTATATTATTTGGTTGGAGGCTAGTCATCATTTCTTTGTATAAGGGGGTTCGTGAGTCATTCTTACTAAGAACTCTCAATATTTATTGGAAACTCTCAAGATAAAGTCTTTGGGAAAGGAGTAGGTCCTTTTATTTTGTCCGAACTTATATAATTTTTGGTGTTCCTCTTTTCCCTTAACTCTTTTAATTTTCGTAATTTATTTTTTGCTTTTAATTACCCGCTGCTAAGTTTTCAAAAATGTTTTTAAACTCTGATTTTTATTTCCCAAATATTTTCAAAATCACTTTTTTCTAAACCATACAATTCACCTCCCTTTTATATGTGAAGTCTTAAGTCTAACAAGTGGCATCAGAGCCTTACTCCTGATTAAGGACTAATCACCTAAGGAGAAAGATGACTTTCGACAAGAGATCTTTTATAAACAAACCACCAATTTTTAATGATAGTAAATTTAATTTTTAGAAAGCTAGATTTAATTTTTTTTCCAAAGCTTAAATCGGGAATTATGGGAAATAATTGTCAATGGTCCGTTTATCCCCACTCATCAAGTGCATGATGAAGTAGTAGATAAACCAGATTTCCTTTGGACCGAAGAAGAAAAGAGAAACTTTGAAATAAATTTCAAAACCAAAAGATTTGTAACAATGTCTTTGGATGATACAAAATTTTACTATGTTCATTATTGCAATACCGCTAAGGAAATGTTAGATACTCTTGAAATGATATATGGAGTTTCTCCAAGTAACAAACGAGAGAAGATGAACACATAAGGTGAAGAAGATGAACACACGAGGCGAAGAAGATGAAGATACCAGTCATGGATATTCTTCCAAATCTAGAAATATTGGAAATTTTGTTGGAAACTGTATTACTAACAAATATATGAGAATTACAAATTGGAAACTTAATCCATCTATAAAATCAAAAGATATGAGCCTTCATGAATTTTAAGAAAAATTAAGATAGGAGGAAATTATAGAGATGTTGAACTACCCAGTTCAACTACCTAAAGATGATGGAATCTAAACTGAATAATCATCATCCTCATCTTACTCCTAGCATATAACTCCTATGCAATTCTTTTATAGAACATACTCAATAGTTAAAGATCCTCGAAAGATTCAACATCAAATGAAGGACTCTCTTGTTCAAGGAATGAAAAATAAGATGAATAAGTCTCTTAAATACTCGATCAAAGAAGATGAGGAGAAACATCAATCTTGGGGAGAAATATGAAAAAAAAATCATTTTTCAACCAAGAAGATAAATTCTGCTTAAAGACATACTACCAGGGAGATACTATTCCAGGTATCAGATCATCTTACACTAAACTTTTTAGAATGAGTAGTCAATTAAAAGAAGAGAATGTTAAGCTAATAGAGCATACCCTAGGTCTTAAGGAACCCCTAAGGTATATTAAGGAAATAAAAAATTCTTTAAAATAAAAATAACAAAACTTACAAATTCCAAAGAAGGATGTAAGTGATGTGACTCCCTTATAAAAGAAGTAGTTGGTCTACGAGAAACCCTGGGAAAGTTTACCCTGAGAAAAAACTAGACCAATTAAGTCATAGATCCTCCTTAAATAAAAATGGTCTAGGATTTAAAAAGGAAAAAATATTAGAAAAGACATAGATCATAAGGGAAAGAAGTGTCTAGTATATAAGTGCACACACTGTAAAAGAATAAGTCACTTGTAACCTTTTTGTTATGATAAATTGAAAAGATCTAAAGGTAACAACCTTAGATCTCCTGTATCTAATGCACACATGCCTAAAAAGTTATGGGTACCAAAGGTGAAACCTTAGTGTTTTACAAGTATGCTTTGCAGCTTGGAGATTTGACGATTATTAAAATAAATTTGTACAAAGCAACAATATACTTCCAGAGTATACAATTTTTATGATGTTTCTAATCTGGGGATGAATGATGATGGCAAATGGAAATTATTGTGATCAAAGCAAATTATTTGAGAATGTCTCAAAAAAGTATGATTTGTAGTGATTAGTTGAATAAATATGTTTGTCATGGACTTATTCATTTTGATGTTTTACCAACTCTCGCATTCAACAATGTGTAGAGGAGAATACACCATTGGGTGTCTCCCCACTTCAGAAATATTTATCAAGACTTCTTATTAAAAGAGGTACAATTATTTTAAGTTTAAAGTAATAAAAAAAAACATGATTAACCTCTTAAAATAATAATTCTAATTCTTGCTCTTCTAAAATTATTTTCTGTGCCATAAAAAATGAGTATTGGAGTATTTTCTAGCAAAAAGGGGTGCAAAAAGGACAACTGAGGGTGCTGAAAAGAGAAAATTCAACATAAGGCCTAACATGAACCAAAGAGGTTGAGCTATGTAAGCCTAATTGTTTAGTACATCACAATTCATTGTAAAATCTTTACGCGAAGACTTTCAGATTAAATCCAAGCTTATCTTGTGCCTCAAGCAAAGCAAATCTCAACATTAATGAAGATTTCACAAAATCTTGAGAAGATTGAGAATCTAGCATATTAGATCCCTTAGCCAATCGGTTGGTAGACTAAAAAAGGATAGATTTTAATTTGATTTTTAATTAGCATAATCTGCACTGAAGGCTTGCAAAAAATACATGCTCAAATCCTCAGATGACACACTATAAATAGGTATACCTCTCTTAACCTTTTATTGCATCTCATGCTTTCATGTATATTCCCTTTTATGAGTTCTTCATATTGTCATAAGTGTCTCTATGACCTTCTCTAGTCAAAGGCCCAAAATACCACCAAAAAGGGGATGTCATCATAGTAGCAATAATGAAAAAACATGAAGAAGATAAGAAGATGATCTTAGAGAAAAATATTATAGAGCCTTGGTTTTTGAACGGAACCTTCATGAGAGGATATAAACCATATTCACACATCTGTCAAGCCTCATTAAGAGCATTTTTCACAAAAGCGCATGATAAGATCTTTTCAGAATCAGTACAAGAATTATACATTGGCCTAAACATTCTTGGAAAAACCTTAATATCATCAGTAAAAAATGTAAAGATATTGATCCACAATGAGCGCTTTGGAAGAATGTTTGAAATACCCTTCGTAGGAACATCTTACAAATATGAGAAACCCTTAGAACTCAAATACTTCAAACAAAACATAGCCATAAACTCTCTTGCAACTAATCCCATGGAGAAAAGATAACTTCCTTCCAGAATAATCCTCCAAAAACCAAAAGTTTGAGTCCTTCACTATCTTATAACAAGAATCTTGCTCCCAAGAAATATCAATATTGACTATGTTATCAAAGACGACATTGTCCCTCTTTGGCTTCTCATACAAACCATTCCAACAAACTGGGTAAATAAAGTATTTTATCACACCCCACTTAAGAGACAAAACTTTAACAAATCTTCCATATGGGGTAATGATTACAAAAATCCTATGAACTTTCAACATTGATACTCTAAGGAAAAAATCAACCTCATCAAACAATAAAATTGATTATACTAGACTTAGAAATATGAAGATCGACACAAAATATGAAGAACAGAGGAACGATTGAGAAAACAAAGAAGAAGAAGAAGAAGAAGAAGAAGAAGAAGAAGAAGAAGAAACATAAGACATAAATATAAATCAAGTTTGTGAAATTTGCTAAATTATAGCAAGAGAAGTAAATGAGATGAAGAAAATGATCTCTAAAGGATGATGACACTTATGACAATATATGAACTCACTTAAGTGACAAATTGTGTTTTCTTCGCATATCCCTTTTGTAATTTGAATTTTTTTCTTAATAATATGAGTACTTGTTCTCTAAATGTCTAAAATATCCTTGTTTGCATATTTATTTTTTACAATGCATCTTTACCCGTCTTTTTTATTTTGGCAAAGAGAGATCAATATACTCTCAAGGGGAGTAGGGTCTACTCTTTATTTAATTCAGGAGAAGCTTAGTCACTCCAATTATATTTGTATTATTTTCCTTTACCACTTCTCTTGAGAGATGTGTTATCATCATCAAAAAGGAAGAAAATGTGGAATATTATTTTACAGGTGATATACTTTTAACAAGGACGTCAACTTTTGATGATGACAACTAATGTCCTATGATAAGTCAATAAAAAATGTTTAAGCAGATAAAAATGTAAACCTAATCATTAGGTTGTGATGGACTTGACTATCCAATAGTGGCAATCAAATAGAATGTAACCTAAAGCCTCATCTCAAGCTATTCAAGCAAGTGTTCACAAAAGAGAAAATATCTGACAAAGTCTTGAAGTATTATGGTACCTCCTAATTTAATAGTGAGTGAACAAATTATAAAATATAAGGACTTTATCGTAAAAGAGTATGACTAAAGCACGCACACACACTAAAATCTATTTTCAAACTATTTTTTACTAAAAAAAAATATCTTCAAAAACATCTTGAAGTTGTGCTAAATGAATTAGGAGTAGGTTCTTTTGTTTTGACAGAACCTATATAATTTTTTTATTACCCGTTGCTAAGTTTTCAAAAATAATTTTAAACTCTGATTATATTTTCCAATGATTTTTAAAATTACTTTTTTTTAACCACACAATTCACCTTTTCTCCTGTGTGAAGTCTCTAGCCTAACAAAATAAATTCAACAAATAGACCGATGCGGAATCTTTATTGACATTATAAATTGATTAGTTGCCGAAGAATTAAAGTTTTTATTTGGAGATTATATATATATATATATATATATATATATATATATATATATATATATATATATATATATATATATATATATATATATATATATATATATATATATATATATATATATATATATATATATATATATATATATATATATATATATATATATATAAGTTGTATTATTCAAATATAGCTCAAATGTTAGATAGATATAAATATATAATTTGATGGCACCTACATAAATTCTATTAATAAAAAGAAAGCGTGCTCCTTAAAAATACTTATACACATACTAAAAAATTCCTATTTGATGTCAAATAATTATCCTCCAATATGCATATTCCCCTCTATTGCTATAATTGACAAAATTGATCATTTGTCTTGTTTTTATGGAACATCACACACTTTCTTGGTAAATAGAAAAGTTAGAAACTAAATGGAAGACACAAGTACATCATCAATTTAGAAGAAAACAAAGCACCAAGCTCGTGTAAACCAAGGAAAACATTTAATAATGGATAGTTCTTAGTCAAAAGGTTCATGTTTCACAAAGTTTTTCGTTCACTTTGCCAAGCTACGAACAAAAGCCTTTTCCCACCGCATGATTTACTACAGCTGTTTATTTGCTTTTGATTTTAATTATAAAAAAGATACCAGTGCATTAGTTCCCACTCTTATGAGACATCTTTGACCTGCCTGGTTTGATTAAGGGTATGTCAAGAAACAAATGTTGTTGAAACTATAATTCCTTGTTTTTTTTTTTTTTTAATTTAAACAGCATATATTAGAAAAGGAAAAGATGTAGAACATGAGCGCCTAGGCCTGACCCTCAAGCAAGCCAAATAATTTAGAAAAAAAATGGAAGTTAGCCAATGTTTAACTTATTTTGGATTCTCTCTTAATTTCATTCTCTCTCTTAACTTATTTAGGAGGTGTGTGCCACCATGTGAAATCAGACAGGGAGTGATCAAGATTGGCAAGGGTGTCAGCATGTTGACTCTCTTCTCTAAAAATATGTGATCATGAAATGCATTGATTTTGTAAGAGCTAAACAATTGCATCGTTTAGGGACAATTTAAGGATTCTTGAAGGTCAAGATAGCCATTTTTAAGTCAATTTTAATATGTTTGAATAGTGTTTTAGTCTTCTAAGTTAGTGAGTCTTTGATTTTGATCTTAAAATTTTTTTTTTAAAATCTTTGTATGATTTCTTTTGATATTAGTTTCTAACGTCAACTCTCCGTTAAAAAAAAATTTGATGTGGTTAGACAAGCAAGTATAATGCAGGAGATGTAAGTGACAATATATATATATAGTGGTGGAGTCAGAAATTTTAGATAATTTTTGCAAAAAATTTAACCGCAAATTACACGTGACATAATATATAAATAGTCATAAAATGTGCTACATAAGAGAGATGAAACCTAACCTGTGAATAGTGTGTTAAATAAAATTACAAGGTAAATGCCCTCTCCGAGACTTCTTTGCGGTGAATGTTCGAATAATATCAACATCTTTAAGTGACTTGAATATCTTCCGTTCGGTGTAACATATCATCAAGTCGTTGAACTACACATCGTTGATTTTGTTGTGCAAATTAAACTTGATTATCTTCATTGTTGAAAAAGCTCTTTCAACGGATGCTGTCAACACCAGCAATATCAAAACCAACTCAATGAGTTTGTAGACCAATGGAAATACCAAGTGTTTCTCAGTTTGAACCATCTTCATTGCCAAAATTTGAACATCTTCACAAGAAGTAAAGGAAGCATGTATTTTCACTTGATGTACATAAGTCTCAAGTTGCTCCCTTATTGTTCCACGGTCATCATCAGAAAAATATGCATGATAAATATTTGCAAGACGAGCAAGCTTATCAACATTAAATTTGGAAAAAGAGTTATTGGGGTCAAGACATGAGAAGAAGTCCAACACAACGTTACTTCCTTCACTAAACCGGTGATCCATCTCCATACATATTTTGTCAATAGCAACATAAAAAATCTATGCACGGTAATGGTGAAGATTACTGACAGTCCTCCCTTCTCTTCTTAAACGATCCTGAATCAGCATTTCTTCATCCATAGTTGGCACCAGAATACTTTGAGAAACACAAAATTATTGGGCATCAATAAATAAATAATCTCAACCACTCACTCTCTCAATGTAGCCAATCGAGCTTTAACATCACCAACTAATTCCATAGCAAGCATAATATTAAGATCTTTTGTTTGTAAGATTTTGGAAAGTTCATTTGTGATACCAAACAACTTTAACATAAGCTTCAAAATGAAAGAAAATTTAAAGCTCTCCATTTTTCTATCAAACCCGCCGCTTGAGATGATCCACGTCCATCTTCATCAAAAATACTAAGCACCTGTAACATCTGATCCAAACGAATCAAGGTAGTATAATGTGAACCCGATCTAGTATCACTGGGTCTAGAGAGACTATATGATTGGTGCAAGCCCTTTCATCGAGATATCACACCACTCTCAAGTCTATTCAAAAGGTGTTGTGCCTCCGTCAAAGCACACATTCTATTGCAAGATGCACATGTTGTCATTACAATCAAGGAGATATACTCAAAGAAATCATTAATAGATGAGCAACTACTAGCAACAGACACAACCACCAATTGCAAACGGTGAACATAACAATAGACATACAAGTTTAAGTTAATAATTGTAATAGTTTCAATAATGTTATATGGAGACAGGGAGAATAATATGTAATAGAAATTGGAAAATACAACTACTAACCTCAACATCACCGCCATTTGATCTTTGGCAGATATATCACGTGATTCGTCAATAAGCACAGAGAATTGTCTATCACCAAGCTCTTCCATAATCACCTTGGTAAATTCATGTGCACAACACGTTGCAAGCTCCTTTTGAATGTCACCATAAGTCATTGTGCAATTATTTATACCATGGTCAAAAGCATCTCTTACTTTTTCATCATTATATTTTACCTAATCCACCATCTCTCTAAAATTTCCCTTGTTTAGAGAAGTAGAGCTTTCATCATGGCCACGGAAAGCAATGCCTTGTGCTATGAGATATCTAGTACAATCTAAAGAAGAAGTCAAACGCGTCTTATACAATTCTTTTGATTCCCTATTTTCTCTAGCAAAGATACTTGTCACACTTTGTCTTTGATTATTATAATCGTCATAGTGCTTCATACGTGAGTTGTGCTTACTATCATGACTACCAATATGATCTTTAAAGCCTTTAGATGTATGCTTCCAATATTTAAATCTGTCTTTGTTGAAGACTTCATAACCAAAGTGTCTGGCCCTCCCAGACGGCTTAAAGAGAAAGCAATAGAAACAATAAGTTGCATCTTTCGATTAACTGTATTCAATCCATATATAATTCTTATACCATGCTTTACAAGATGCTCTTGAAGACTTCCCAAATTGAGTACGAGGAAATATTGTTAAATCTGGTTGCGTTAGACCCTTCAATATATATGACTTTCCTCACTTGGTCTTGAATATCTGGAGCATACTCATGAATTTATTTTCACTTACAGAAAGCGTTGTCTAATATCTACAATAAATTTTCACCGGATTTTCACCATATTTTGCACCAGATTTTCACCATATTTCGCACCAGATTTGGTAGCTTCAATCCAATATAAATGCACCAAATTTGCATATACAAAAACTCTACATATATATAATTGATGATATATACAACAAGAACTTGAAAATTGATGATACAATTTGAAATTTTGAAAATTCTAAATTGATGTTTAATCTACATATTACTATCTTCGAGAATTTCTAAAAAACAACAACAATGAACTTGTTAGCTCTATCTTCTAAATCTTCACCTATAACCTGAAACAAAACCAAAAGATCGAAATTCATACCATGATGAAACAAAACTTTATTCGAATTTATACTCAAAACTCGAAAGTTATACTCAAAATTCTCATCAATGAAATAAAGACAATATACCTTATAAAATTCTCAACTCCATAATGATTTGACACCATTCCTCCATAAGTTCATCCAATTGATCTTTTGAGTAATGAGCACAATTGAATTCGTCAAAGTACTACATAATAATATAACATAGTATGTGATTTAGTTAAAACACTATGCCATTTTATGAGAAATATTAAAATAATTCCTAAGTTAGAAATCCATACCGTGGATGGAATCTCTATTCGGTCCAAAAGAAACGTTTCTTTCATAAACCTCAATATAAAATAACCGCAATCTATACCATTACATTAACGAGGAAACTAGACATGGAAAGAAAATACGGATATATATCAGGATGTACCCCTTAACTTGTTTTATCAAGTATCATCACTAATATAATCAAAATTGTGAAAATATACATGCACTCTGATCCACGTAATGTTGTTGGCTCTACTCTTTGGTACTTGAATACCTCTTTGTGATCGAAAATCTTGTAGAACGCTATAATAAAATATAAACAACTATTTAGAACAATCTCACATAGATAAATAAATATACACACGAATATTTAGAACAATCTCACTTACGTATCAATCATCTTCTTCAAATCTGGGTATGTTGTCCAATCATTGTATAACGAATCCAGATAGTATACAATTTCTACTACAGGATTAATCGCAAGCAACAACCAATGTCCAGTGCAAGATTAAATAAATGTTAGATGGAAAGTTTCTACACAACGTCAAAAAACGAAAAATTATAATAGATGGAGTTAGGATGAAAATCTAACCCGTGGTCAGTATTATATGGTAAAAAGAACAACTTTTATGTATCTTTGCTGGCCACAAATAAACCGAGTACATACGATATGACATCATCTGGTTTTGTTAGGATTAACCCTGCATTGACGGTGTTGGGAGCTAAAAAAGTGAATCTTTCTTCCAATCCACGCGGGCGCATCACTTTGTCATACAGAAACCTTAAATAAAAACATCATTAAAATTAGACTATATTCATTGAAATGAGTAAATAAATTGTTCATTTAATTAAACAAAGTTGATCGGAGTATACCTGATGTATGTATCAATAACACCGAGGCCTAAAGTCAAATGTTGAAAAACTTGATCCATATCGTATCTACCAATTACTTCCATGTATTCATAACCAAAAATGTCTTCCGGCATAGGTATAAGACGAGTACCACCAATTGGAATATATGTTATTCCTATATATGTCTGAAGGCAAGACCTATACTAAAAAGTAGTTTTTTTGCTAGCCGCGGTCTTCTTACCCCTAATGACTTGTTCAATCTCTTTAGCATGCATCTAAATATCATATAATTAGTTAGGTGAAGTATAAGATCATTCTATGTATAAATATCATATAATTATACCTCTTTTTTGATACAACTGACTCGGTTTGACGCATCATCCCCTTATCTTTTGATTTGGGTTTTGTACGAGTCTAACATTACCATATAAAAAAAAATGTACGTAAAATGCTCGTAAAAACTTTGAATACTCAAAGGTTCATAATGGTTTTAAGCATACCTCATCATTTACGCGAATGAGGCTTGACGGCCATGCAACATACGCACCTACTGCCTCTCCCACCAATGTTGCACCGAAACATCGTCTGGTATTGGTAATAACACCCCCCCTCTAAAGAAATATCAATTGATACCTTCAAATATCCAGCAGAGAGCGGTTTATGGTGAAGTACTTCTCCCAAAGTATTATGCACTTCCCGCTTGCCAACCATCTGATAAGTTGTTGACGATAAATAGAGTTGACAGGGTGAAATGCCCTAAAACCAATAATAAATATGACATTGTTAATGTGTGCATATATATATATATATATATATATATATATATATATATATATATATATATATATATATATATATATATATATATATATATATATATATATATATATATATATATATATATATATATATATATATATATATATATATATATATATATATATATATATATATATATATATATATATATATATATATATATATATATATATATATATATATATATATATATATATATATATATATATATATATGTCAATTAAATAAATTACACTAATTTAATTTCATAATGATATATATAATTACCTCGGGAATATTCAGTTAAACATTACAATTGACACTAGCTTTGTCACTAGTATCTTTAAAACCTGAAGCTTCCCTTTCTGATTGATCCCTTTCTCTTTCCTTTCTCAATTCACGAACTTTAGCTTCTAATGCTTGCAACTTTTCCTGCAATTCTTTATTGCTAGGAGATTTTGTCTTTGGAATTTTCTTTTTCAAGGATGTTGGAGTGACCCCATGTCCCATATCCCTCACCTGACCGAAATACTCACGAACATCTAATGCTCGACTGAGTATGCTCCTGCAATCATTATAGTCATCTGGAGATATAGACTGAGACAGATTCTCCTGAAATTCATATGAATATCGAAAAAGCATGAATATTATATGTTAATAAACTTTTGATTTAATTAAACAATTAATGTTATACTTACACATTTCTCAAAAATTTGTTGAACCTCTTCTTTAACAACTCCATCCTTACCCACACGGGAAGCCTTCCACAAAACATATTTTGGAACAGATGTTTCGGAACTATTCTCCTCTTTTAACTACACATTAAGACAAAAAATAAGATCAATTATAACTCATGATGAACAAGTATATAATTGCAATTTATAGATACTTACTATTTTTTGTTGTAAGCGTGCATATCCCGTACGCCCTTTTCTGTATGGATACGCGGGACCTGATGCTCGTTGGCGATTTACGACACTCGTATTCTGAACTTTTTCGATTCTTCGTTTGTCTTTAAAAGTGTCCCATTCTTCCAGTGAAATCAAGTCTGCATATATACTTGGACGCTTGGTATCAACAATTTTTTTTTCGGTATCTCTTAGATACTTGTTTGATAAAAAAGATCTAAACCCTCTATGTCTTTTTCCGGCCAATTGAAGATAATAAGCTCTTCTGGTATCATCAATGTTGAAAGACCTCTACGAAAAACATACACAGAGTGCGTTAGTATAAGTAATTTAAAGACATAATCGTAATAAAAAATAAATAACATCACATGTGGTACGTGCATCTCACTCCAGATTTTGTCTTTAGCGGTATCCAACTGCTCATTCCTCCAATTATCATAAGTAATTGGAACTTCTCTCCTTACAAGTGAACCAATGTAACTTGTCAATTTAGAACCGTTAGGTTCAATTATTTGTTCATTTGAATTCTAATGCACATCATATTTTATTCCTCTATTTCTATCATGAATGATTTTCTTCATAATAGTTATTCATCTTCTAATTTTCCTTTCCTCTTTATTAACGGTTTTCTTTTCATCATTAATAGAATCATCATGTGGGCGATCCTCGTTATTAGCCATCTAACTTGTAATAAAGAAAAACACAAGTATCTAATGACAAATATATAATTACAAATATATAATTCCAAATATCTAACTCCATAATCAATTGAGTATATAAAATGACAAATATATAAGTTTATTGAATGACGGAATATATAACATTTTACTATGTTACCTCTTTCTAACATCTCTTTCTTTTCTTGGTTGGATTGTGAATTACTTGTCTCTTAAGAACGCGGACGGATGGATTGATCCAAATTCCCTCATTATGATCCTTTCTGATATATGATTCATCCGCTATAATATTATCATCTCGATCGTTTCTAATATACGACTCATTCTCAACATCAATATCACCTTGTGCAATGCTTCAGCTACCACGGTGACACCACTATTTTGCATAGTACTTTTATCATCTTGTTCTTTGGTATAAAATGTGTATCCATTAATTGCATATGCGCTATGAGAAAACACATGCAAACTTTGACCATATGCCAAACATCTCAACCTTTATGTTATTGAAGCGGGATCTGAATAAAACTTTGAATAAATATGATCCTTCAACCATTGTATAAAACTTTGATTATGCTCTCGTACTATCCAATTTTCATTTCTATTCTGATTCTCATCTCGGAGTACATCTTTGTGCATTTCAACATATTTCTCAACCTCATTGTCATTGTGCAGAACATACAAATGCACTTGATCCCGTTCATCCTTAGATATTGTCACAATTTTATTTCCAATTAATTTCTTACCTTCTTTTTTTTCTTCGAAAATATGAGATTTGGGGAGTCCAATGGATTGCACATTGGACAAATATTCAGTACAAACTCAACCGCTTCTTCAGCAATGTATCGTTCAACAATATAACCCTCTGGACGACTTCGGTTTTTCATGTACCCTTTTAATATTTTCATATAACGTTCAGCAGGGTACATCCATCTCATATAAGCTGGTCCACACAACTGTGTCTCTTTTACAAGATGAATAACTAGATGTACCATTATGTCAAAAAATAAGGGAGGAAAAACCATTTCAAGCTCACACAAAGTAATAACTATTTCTTTTTGCAATGTCGGTAAGATCTCAGGATCGATCACCTTACTACAAATTGACTTGAAGAAAAAACACAATTTAGTTATTGCACTTCTTACTTTTTCTAGCAAAATAGAAGGTATACTTATTTGAAGAAACAGTTCCATTATGACATGACAATCATGTGTCTTTAAACTCTTTAACTTGAGGTCTTTCATAGACACAAGTCTTCTGATATATGAAGAGTATTCTTCAGGAACTTTAACTTCACTTAGAAACTTACACAATATTTTTTCTCCTTTCTAGATAGAGTATGAGCAGCAGGTGGTAGATATGTTTGTCCTCCTTTCCTCACGGGTCCTAATCCAGTTCTTATTCCCATCTTTACCATGTCCTCCCTTGCTATAAGGACATCCTTAGACTTTCCTTTTATATTGAGTAACGTACCAATAGCACTTTCAAATACATTTTTTTCAATATGCATAACATCGAGAAAATGTCTCACATACAAAGACTTCCAATATGGAAATTAAAAAAAAATCGACCTCTTCTTCCACCCACCTTTGACAACCGTAGGTGCAAAAGGCTTGCCAAACTGAGTACACACATCTTTCACCTTTTCAAAAATTTGGTCACCTGACAATGCAAATGGAGCTTTACGTTGTCCGGTGTCTCCATTGAATGCTTTTCTCTACCCACGGTAGTGATGTTTTGAATTTAAGAATCTACGATAACTGAGAAAGACATTCTTTTGGAAAAGGTCCAATCGCATCGTATCGGTTCCATCTTCATAAACAGGACACGCTTTTTGACCTTTAATGCTATACCCTAATAGATTCCCGTATGCTGGAAAATCATTAATTGTGCCAAACAACATCGCTCTCAAATTGAAACTTTGTTTCCTATATCCATCATAAACCTCCACACCGTTCTCCCACAAAATCTTTAAATCTTTGATAAAAGGTGTCAAGTATACGTCTATGTCACTCCCTGGTTGTTTAGACCCAAATATTAACATAGATAACATCATGTACTTACGCTTCATACATAGCCATGGAGGTAGGTTATAAATCATAAGAATCACAGGCCATGTGGTATGTGAGATACTTTGAAGACCATGTGGGTTCATTTCATCCGTAGATAATGCCAAGCAAAGGTTTCTTACTTCTTCTCCAAAATCAGGAAAATCATTATCAATTTTCGACCACTGTGGTGAATCAGTCGGATGTCGATACATTCCATCAATAATTCTTTCATTTGCATGCCAAGTCAAGTGTTTTGCATCGGTTTCACTACGAAACATGCGTCTAAATCTCGGAATTATAGGAAAATACCACAAGACTTTTGCTGGAGACAATTTTTTCTTATATCGAGATAAACCGCATTTGGGGCACTCATTTAACGATGCATATTCGTTTTGAAATAAAATGCAATCATTTGGACAAGCATGTATCTTACCATAGCTCATGCCAATAGAGAACAACATTTTTTTGGCCTCATAGGTTCGATTAGGAAGAACATTATCCTCCGGAAGCATATGTCTCATAATGGCTAATGACTTTGTGAAACTTTTATCCGACCATCCATTGCCCGCCTTTAAGTTATACAACTTTAATACCAGACAGTCTTGTGAATTTAGTGCAACCTTTATACAACGGTTTCTCTGCATCGCTTACCAACCTCTCAAACATTTTGGGACAATCCTGAAGATTTTCTTCAAGTGCTTCTGCAATCTCTTCGACTCAATCACAATCGTATGTATTTGTGCCATTGTCATCTGAAGCATATGTCGTAATATCCCCCGAGTTCAACATTCTCGTTACTTTTCTCACCATGGAATATCCAACATGTGTAACTTCGATCAATTCTACGCCTCAATAAATGCGATTGCAACCCAATTGCATCAACCCGACCCATAAAACAACAACTTAAGCAAGGACATTTCATTCGATTGGCGTCTTCGGCGTGTTCAACAGCAAACTTAACGAATTCCAATACCCCATTCTCGTACTCTTTGAACAATCGATTGGCAGACATCCATTTTTTATCTATGGTCTTACTATTAAGTAAGATAAACAAAAACAATACTTAAAAAAAAGGACAAAGACTAAAAAACTTAATACCAATTAGGCATATTCATAGAAAATCATAGGAGCATAGGAGCACATTCTAATGGAATATAAAACATAGAAGGTTCTCTAACCTTAGTGTAAAACAATAATTTTGACTTGTCCAACCAACTTAATTCAAAATCGAAGATCTTCAAGTATAATTTTGTCTCCAAAATGTGTGACCTGGATACAAAATGAAGCTCAAATGAGAATATTGCAAAAGTGAATATATAAGATACCAAAAGTCAATGCCTACAATCTGAGAAAACTCAAAAATATTATGTAAAAGTCATCCATTTTTTATTCATCAATAATAATAATACTATAATTATTCAAGAAACTATAGAAAATTAAAAAAACAACTAAATATCTATAGAGAAGTTAGCAACTTCTGAAACCACACAGTGTAATATTATTGGAAATGCTCGGAAACTCCACTCTCACAAGTAACCTATATAAATGATCAATTAATTTCATTATAATAAAAAAGATCTATAAAATAAGAATTACATTAGAATATAAATACTATGACTACCCTTTTTAATATATAATAATATAATAATAATATAATAATAATATTATTATAATAATATAATATTATTATATTATTATTAATTATTTCAAAAAAATCAAATTTCATTTTTCTAAAAATGTATATTAATTATTTAGCAATTAATATTTATAACTAACTCTAAAATTTATCATATTTTTTAAAACTATTTTTAAAAAAGTGAAATCTAAAGTAATTTAGTTTGACGCATGTAAGAACCGGAGTATCTTGTATATTCTTTTTAACATATATTTTACTAATAAAACAATATTAAACTAATAAAAAAAATTAAATAATCACTAATATTTATACACCATGCATCAAGAATATTTATACCATCAAGAATATATATTATCGTTTCTATTCTATATTATCATTAATATTTATATTATCGTTTCAACTTTACATTATCATCAAATAATCACTTATATTATCAACTTTACACCATCAACTATATGAGTTATTTCAATTTCAATTTCAACTCTATGTGAAGTGCTTTCAATTTGAACATTATAAGTGTTATTACGACAACCTCACAAACCAAAATTTATAGCTCGATTAATTGTATAGAAACATATTTTTCTCAATCAATACATGCAATACTCATTGTGACATTTACACAAACACCTTACATGCAAAACTCATTATGTAATTTTCACAAACACCTTACATGCAAAAGCCACATGCCACACAAAACACAACATAATGCAATATTATCAACACTAAATCAATACCATTAACTAAACCAAATGCAACATTATATATCAAATATATCAAATATCATACCTAGAGGAAAAGAGAACCTTGGTTGTGAATGGAAGAAAGGATGAAACGGACTTGAATGGAAGAAGGATGAGAACCTTGAATAATGTGGAACAAATAGAATCGATTTTTGTTTAGAATCAAACGAAAAAATGGAACTTCGGGCAGCGTCAGAGGGTTCATATTGTGTTGGCATGAGAACAGGGTTCGTGAGAATGGGGTTCTGGAAATAATAATGTTTTTGTGTGTTGGCATGTTTTATTTTTTTTATAACAGAACTTTAGGCAACACTTTCAAAAGCGCTGTGTAAGCCCACCCTTAGCCAGCGCTTCTAGTAGAAATCCCTGCGTAATCCCCGTTTAGGCAGCGCTTTTAAAAAGTGTTGCATAAGCCCACCCTTTAGGAAGCGCTTCTCCAAAGAGCTATAGTACGTACCCTATTTAATAACATTTATTCAAAGTGCTTTATAACACCCCCCTTTAGCAGCACTTTATCAGACCACTTTCACCCCCTTAGGCAGCGCTTTTTTAGAAAGCGATGTCTAAGGTATACAACCAAATTCCCGTGTTTTTAAAATGGACTTTTAGCAGCACTTTTGATAAGAAGCACTGCCTAAGGTGTACTGTTTAATCTTATTTTTGGCGTAGTGTCATTTAGATTAAACTCATTGGCTACATTAGGCGATGTTTCTTCTACTTCGACTTCCGGTTGCCCAACATTCACATTCTCAATACTTGTTCTAGGAACCAAAAACCTCTTCATCTCTGAATCAGAATCAAACAAGCAAGTTCAGAATCAGAGTCAAGCAAGTAATGTGAAAACAAAGAATCAACAATGTAGTAACAAATACAAAAATACCAGCAATGTCCATAACATGCATAAATCAAACACAAAGAAGCAAACTGATTAAAATAAATTCATATAAATCCAGAAACACAAAATTTAATCTAATTAAGTAAATTAAGATTTTTGGAAATTTTTTCGGAATTTTTCGAGACTATGAAAATAGTAAAAAAAATTCATAAAAAATAGGAAAAGATGAATTTGGGGTTTTGAGCATAGAACCCTATAACTCTTCTAGAGTACGGGACATTTGTTCGCACGATTTTTCTACACAAAATACACGAAAAAAATTCAAGAAAAAACGATTTTCCATAAAACCGGGTTTTTCGAGCCAAGTCAAACGCAAAACAGACGCCTGGACAAGAATCACACAAAACAGACATAAAACGCAATAAAAAAATTAACGGTTACAGAAAATCAGAAGAGAGGAGATAAGAGAATTCACTTCACGGAGGACCAGAGCAATGACGGTCTCCGGTCATACTCTGCGGAGAGGATACGCCAACGACTTATCAAAGAGAGGAGGGAGGAGATACGAAGAGATGATGAGTTTTATTTTTTTTAAAACCTATGTACGAGGAGGGAAGATGATTAATTTGTTTTGTTTTAAGGGATATTTTTTATGGTTAGTTTGTTTTATTTTAAGGGAGTTTTTTAATTTCTGTTTTGATTAATAAATAATTAATTGGGCTGGGCCATTGGTTATTCATTTGTTTTAGTTTTCGCACCTTGTTTTTACTATTTTTGCCCTTGGTTTTGTCTAAAAATTACTAATTTTTTCCCTGGTTTTGTCTAAAAATCGGTTATTAGGAAGGGGTATACAATGAAATGAGGGGTTAAGCCCAAGCGTGTGCCCGGGCTCACTGGGCTGTAAATTTGCCCGTATATATATATATATATATATATATATATATATATATATATATATATATATATATATATATATATATATATATATATATATATATATATATATATATATATATATATATATATATATATATATATATATATATATATATATATATATATATATATATATATATATATATATATATATTAGTGTGTGTGTGTGTATGTGTGTGATCTTACCGGTGGTCAGAACCTGTAATGGGTCAATCTTTGTCTGCAGTTCTTAAATCATGGAGGAGGAGGGGTTGTACCTGTAAGACACTCTGATGCTGAAGTAAGAAAGAGTGCAGAGATACGTGAGAGAATTTAGGGATAAGGTTTGAGTTTAATTTTGAATACATGACCCTCACAAGTGTGAGGGTATTTATAATTCCCCCGACGGTTGGCCATTGGTTCCCATTATGGGTTTAGCATCCAGAATCCAGGCCCAAAATTAGGTAACTTTCAGGATTCATGCATGAAAGCATGGACGAGAAGCTCGTGCTCGTGGGGAGAGATGCCTGAAATTAGTTGTTATTACGGGCGGAGATATCCAGAACTAGTCGTTATCGTAGGCAGAGATATGGTCAAGGGTAGTCGTGGGATTGTCGAGCATGGGGTCAATCGACCATGTGTCCCCTACTGTAGGGAAAAAGGGAGATTTTCCCTTTGTTAGCCCTAGACGATTGTACCTATGATTTTGGGCCGTCTTGGATGCATAATTGGATTGGGTCGTGCATAGCCACCGATCTAGTCTAGAACAGGAGCCCCCCCAAGTCATTACTTATGGGCATATGAGTACTGACTTAGAGCCAGCCTGTGCGTCATAGAGGAAAGTGATTTGTTCGTATTTGTTGATCGAAAACGGGGATGCTTCTTGCCAGGATCCTGGTCGGCTTGAGTCAATGAGGAGAATTTGGTTTGCTCGCGGTCTTCCAACTACTCGTAGATGTGTTTTGTAACTTCTCTGAGGTTGTGCTCGTGAGGGAAAGCTAAAGGTTTGTCCATTTATGTCCGACATTTGGGGAGATGAAGATGTTAATAGAATTTGAAGAGGGTGATGCATCACGCCTTTCTAGAGCCACGTGCCGCATTAAATGTGTAATGATGGCTAGGGGGCTAGGGTTAATGACGATTGTTCGTTCCTCTAGGGTTTTACACGTGCGCACGTGATCTGAGGGCCGCCTATAAATAGGAGAAGGGGAACGCCATTTTAAAGTTTCCACGCATTATTCGCTTTCGTTTCCTCTTTGTTCACCAATTAGCATCGCCGCTGTTCTCCGCCATTGCAGAACTATCACAGTTTGTTGTTTCAGCCTTATTTGAATAAGTAAGCCCCTAATTTCCCTTTTCTTTGTGTTAGGTTTAGCTTGGATTTTCTTAGGATGAACGTAGATAGGGTGAATATTGTTTAGTACAAATGATGTTTTAGTGAGTGTTGTTGTTTGACGGTGTCTGATCCATTTTTTAAATGTTGGTGCTGCTGAGAGTGTTAGTGTCTGGCAGGAGACTTAGGACGTTGCGTTCCACTTGGTTATGGTGCTGCCGTTATGACGGTGAGCAAGCCCAGTGCCGATGGAACTTATGAGTTTTTCGATGAGTTTCTACCATTTTCTGGTGATTGGTATGAATTTTTGATGAACTTCAACCGGAGTTCTTATTTTATATGCCGAGGAGCTTCCTTCCCGTGAGGTTAATGGGTTTGGCCTATCAGGAAGATTGAGTCTCCTGGACGGGGAAGATTTCCTCGCATTTTAGATGCTGTTGTGTAAGGACTTTGGTCGGGGGAATCATCCTCGTGCCTTTCCATGCCCTTTCACTTGATTAGCAGTGGAAGGGTGGATTTTTCATTTGATCTTCGAATTCACTTTTGTCCCCTGCTTTTCAGGTTAACATGGCTCATAACGCCAATGAGGATCACCTAGTCAACACGAACAAAGCTTCTGAGGAGGGATGGGTTACTCAGGATCCCTGAGAGATATCTTCTCATTTTAAAGACTTCCCCGGTGAGGTATTTGTAACGCCCGTAATTTAATTAATTATTTAATTAAATTATTTTTGGAATATTTGTGAAGTTGTATTATAATTAATTAGATTTTATTATTTTATTAAGTGGAGAAATAATATTAGAGATATAATATTATATGGTGAAATAATATTAGAAGTATAGTATTATTTGATGTGGGCTTATTTTGAAGGAATAAAAGTAATAAGGGGGTGTATTGGTTTTAAGCCCAATGAGGAATAAAGAAATAATAGGGTTATTTTATTGTTGTTAGAATAGAATAGAAAGAAAGAAGCAGTAGAAGAATAAGGATTGAGAAAGAACGTGCAAGCTGCTAGAGAAAGTGGAAAACAACAAGAACGAGAATTCAACCGGAATTGTAGAGAAACCTTCAATCCAAGGTAAGGGTGGGGTTCTGACTCTATAATTAGGTTTATGATAATTGATATGTGGGGTTAGAGGTGATTGTTGTCTTGTTCTTGAATTGAAAATACATGATTGTTGTATGATGAGAATTGATGAATTTTAGATGAATATTGATGTCATGATGTTGTTTAATTGATGTAGAATTATAAGGTAAATTATGAGTGATGATTATCCGTGATTATATTAAGTTTTAGGGCTTTAGGTATGAATTCCATAGTGAGTTGCAGTGATGATAAACGCAGAATATTGCAGTGATGAAAAATGCAGAATTACACCAGAAGGATATCAGAAGTTGTTGTATTAGAATAACGAATTAAATTGGAGATAGAATTTGTCATACTATTCTTAGTTAGGTTGATATCAGGCTAAGAATTAAAATAGTAGGATTTGTAAAGAGTAATGTGAAATCAAGCGTCTCAAATAAACCTTTTGTTTTGATGAAGACAAACCATGGCTAACAAAAGAAGGCAAAGACTTTGGTCAAGCATCTAAGCATCTAAGGATGATATCTTCAATCAAATCTCTCAACATCTTTTAAAGGTACAATAATATTATCTAATTTGATCTTAAGATATAGATGCTCAAAAATGAAAAAGAAATGTTTAAAAATCATTCTCAAGCCTTTCAAAGATTAATTTTCATTTTTCATATGCATGCAATCGATTTACATCTTAGTGCAATCGATTGCACTCTTCAAAAATTCCAAATCTTTTGCTTCTGTTTCTTGATGCAATCGATTACATAGTTTGTGCAATTGATTGCACACATAAAATTTTCAAAACAATTGATTCTGTCTTAGCATGCAATCAATTACATAGTTGGTGCATTCGATTGCACTCAGTTAAATTTTGCTACTGACTTAGCCTGCAATCGACTACATTATTGATGCAATCGATTGCACTCTTAAAATTTTGAAAAAAATAGCTGTTGAAAACCTTGTGCAATCGATTACACCAAAGGTGCAATCGATTACACACTGCACAAATTTGAAAATTTACCGCTTTGTTCATACCTTTTGATCACGCCTTTTCATTACATCTTTTCACTCAAACTTGGCATTTGTTCATGATACATTTCCAGATCTTCATGATGTTTCAAAAGGGTGTTATGAACATATAAATATCCAATTTCAAATTCATATCAAAACCTTCTTTCATAATATTTTTCTGAACTTTAAAAATACAAACTCAAGCATTCTTCATTTTCATGCATACGTTTTCTGCATGTATTTTCATACTTTAAAACAGAAAACATTGAGCAAATATATCTTGAGTCTTTGTATAATATTATTATTGAAAGAAGAAGATTATACATTGTCAAAATCACTCTTAAGTGATCAATATACTCTACTCACTCAAACACACAAATTGTTTTTACTTACTTATTTTCCAGGATTGTTGGAATTAAGTTTAAGTGTTTTTGTTGAAATCTTGTTTCTCCAAGTTGTTGGATACAAGTGTAGTTACATTGAGAGGATTGTTCTCATAGGTAACTTAGTGAAAATCCAAGAGGATTGTTCTTGGTCCAAGAGGATTGTTCTTGGTTTGGTTGGTAGTTCTTATGTAAGTTTGCCACAATAAGGAAATCTCTTTCATGTTGAAAGGGGACTGGAGTACTCTCGGAATGTGAGGGGAACCAGGATATATTGCCCGTGTCTCTTTATTTTTCTGCATTTTTAAGCTTTCTTAAAATCTCTTATAACCAGAAAAATAAGAACCATCACCACTAAAAACCATAATTTTTAAAAGTACCTAATTCACCCCCCTCTTAGGCGCACTTCGTACTTACAATTGGTATCAGAGCAAGTTATAGGTAACCTGCTCCTAAAAGATCCAGAATGGCTTCCGCAAATCATAATTCCGTTTTCAGAGATGGTGGTAGTAACAACAAACCTCCTCTATTCTGTGGTGAATATTTTGACTTCTCGAAAATACGCATGATGGCGCATCTAGAAGCACAAGGAGAAGAAATTCGGGATGCCGTCGAAAATGGTCCATTTATCCCGGTTATGGTAATCAATGGTGTTGGCTCTTCAAAACCTAAAACTGCATGGGACGATGATGATAAAAATAAAGTTCTCTATGACAAAAAGGCAATAAACCTTCTTCAAGGTGCACTTATTATGGACGAATTCTTCCGTGTCTCGACATGCAAAACAGCAAAGGAAATATGGGATACCTTGGTACAAACTCATGAAGGAACAGATGAAGTAAAAAGATCAAGGCTAAATAACCTAAGTCAAGAATACGAACTATTTCGAATGCAGCCTGGAGAATCCATTCTTGACTTACAAAAGAGATTTGTGCACTTGACAAATCATCTAAGTGCTCTTGGTAAAACTTTGACAAATGATGATTTGAATCTGAAAGTACTTAGGTCCTTAACAAGGGAATGGCAACCAAAGGTAACGGCAATTTCAGAAAAGAAAAGTCTCTCCAACATGACATCCGCAACTCTATTTGGAAAACTTCAAGAATACGAAACGGAACTCGGAATACTCGAAAAGCATGAAAATGAAGAGAAGAAATCCAAGAATATTGCTTTGAAGATAGACTCCAAGGAAGTTGAAAAGGAAAACAATCCAGAAGAAGATGAAAACTTCATGCTTCTTGTTAAAAGGCTTGGTAAGTTCTTCAGTAGAAATGACAAACCTTTTTCTCATTCAAAAGGAAAGAAACATTTTCAGAAAAAGGAAGGCTCCACATCAACACAAGAAATCACATGTTATGAATGTGGTAAGAAAGGTCATATCAAGCCAGATTGTCCAAGACTCTCCAAGAAAGGTGGCTTCAAAAGCAAGAAGGGATTCAAGAACAAAAAGGCTTATGTAGCATGGGAGGACAATGAAATAAGTTCCTTATCCGGTTCCGATAGTGATGAAAGTGCAAATCTAGCATTGATGGCCTCACACCATTCCGATGATAAAGACAATGAGGTTAGTAATGAATTTTCTCTTTTTGATAGTGATGCACAAGGTGCTATAGATGAACTATTGAATGAATTCAAAATTCTGTATAAAACCATTTCATCACAAAAGAAACAAATTTCATCTCTAGAAGAAAAATATGTTTCAATGGAAAAAGATTTCAAAGAAGAAAAACAAAAATCAAGTGATGAACAAAAACAAAATTTTGTATGCAAAAATTGTGATTCACTCTCTTTCCAAATTGTCCAATTAAAAAGAGTCATTGAAAGATATGAAAAAGGGCAAACTGGATTGGAATGTGTTCTTAGCCAACAAAGATACTCCAATCATAAAAGTGGACTTGGATATTCAAAGTTCTCAAAACCAAGTTCTAACAAAACTATCTTTGTTAAGGCAAGTGATCAATCTTCCAAATAGAAAGTGAACAAACCTAAAATAGTTCGTCACTATCCAAAAAAGAAAACATTTCCTAAGAAGAAATCTTATCCTTCTAGATATAGAAGTAAATTTGAACCTACTTGTTTTTATTGTGGTATTAAAGGCCATACACCTAATGCTTTCTATGTTAGAAACTTCAGTGTGGCAAGTGGGCATTATGTATGGGTAAAGAAAGGCACTAATTATGAAGGACCCAAAGCAACTTGGGTACCTAACAAAACCTAATTTGTTTTGCAGGTATGCTTGAAGACCACATGCAATCTTTGGTATCTTGATAGTGGTTGTTCAAAGTATATGACAGGAGACATAAACCAATTTTCACATCTAGCGCTAAAGGCCAAGGGTTTTGTCACTTATGGAGACAATAATAAGGGAAGGATCCTAGGCAAAGGCAAAGTTGGTGCTCCACCTTTCACATCCATTGAATATGTTCTCTATGTTGAAGGACTAAAGCACAATCTTCTAAGTATTAGCCAACTTTGTGACAAAGGCTTCAAAATCAAGTTCACCAAGGATGAATGTTTGATAGAAGACGGAGTCACTCATGAGGTTATACTTAAAGGTAAAAGAATCAATAATATATTTATGTTTTCCCTTGATGATCCATCTTTGAAGGTTAAATGTCTTATGGCGAACAACGATGATTCATGGCTTTGGCACAAAAGAATTGCTCATATTCATATGGAACACTTGAATAAGTTAATCAAGCATGATCTTGTCATTGGATTGCCTAAAAGAAATTTCGTCAAAGATAGACTATGCGATGCTTGTCAAAAGGGGAAACAAACTAGATCAACTTTCAAATATAAGAATGTGGTGTCCACTACTAGGCCACTACAATTGTTACATATGGATCTATTTGGTCCATCGAGAACAAGGAGTTTCGGAGGTAATGTATATGCTTTGGTTATTGTTGACGATTTCTCTAGATATACTTGAACATTCTTTTTAGTGTAGAAAAGTGATGCATTCAAGGCGTTCAAGAAGTATGCTAAACAAATTCAGAATGAGAAGTCTTTAACAATTGCCTCAATAAGAAGTGACCATGGAGGAGAATTCCAAAATGCTCTATTTGAAGAATTTTGTGGAGAACATGGAATATCTCACAACTTCTCGGCACCAAGGACCCCACAACAAAATGGAGTGGTTGAAAGAAAGAATAGGTCTCTTTTGGAACTTGCTAGAACCATGCTTAGCGACTCAAATCTTCCAAAATACTTTTGGGCGGATGCGGTGAGCACGACATGTTTTGTTAGCAATAGAGTTAACATTAGACCAATCTTAAAGAAAAATCCATATGAACTTTTCAAAGGGAGAAAACCAAATATTGCTTTCTTTCATATCTTTGGGTGTAAATGCTTTGTCCTTAACAATGACAAAGATAATTTGGGTAAGTTTGATGAGAAATCCGATGAAGGTATATTCCTTGGTTACTCACTTTCTAGTAAAGCATATAGAATTTACAACAAAAGAACTTTGACTATTGAAGAATCTATGCATGTTTCGTTTGATGAAACTAACCCCTCCAAGGAGGATAATATTGTTTGTGATAATGATGATGAAATTTTAGGAGGTCCTCAAGAAAATTCTTCCAAGGATCAATCCATTCAACTAGAAAAATCACCTCAACAATAATCAAATCTCAATGATCTACCAAAAGAATGGAGAACTCATAGAGATCATCCTATTGATAAAGTAATTGGTGATATAAGTAAAGGCGTGTCTACAAGATTAAATCTCAAGGATGCTTGCCTAAACATGGCGTTTGTCTCTCAAATTGAACCCTCCAAAGTTGATGAAGCTTTAGGCGATGACCAATGGATCATAGTTATGCAAGAAGAATTGAATCAATTTGAAAGGAATCAAGTTTGGGAAATCGTTCCTAGGCCAAGCAACAAACACATTATAGGAACAAGATGGTTGTTTAAAAACAAACTTGACGAGAATGAAATAATTGTTCGCAACAAAGCAAGATTGGTAGCACAAGGCTATAATCAAGAAGAAGGAATAGACTTTGAATAAACTTTCGCTCCAGTTGCAAGGTTAGAAGCTATTCGTCTCTTACTTGCCTATGCTTGTTCATTAAATTTTCAGCTTTTCCAAATGGACGTCAAAAGCGCATTCTTGAATGGATATATCACTGAAGAAGTATTCGTCAAGCAACCCCCGGGTTTCGAAGACTTCAAGAATCCATCTCATGTATTTAAATTAAGAAAAGCTCTCTATGGACTGAAACAAGCACCAAGGGCATGGTACGATCTTTTAAGCAACTTCTTATGCGAAAAGGGTTTTGAAAAAGGAAAAGTTGACAAGACTCTATTTATCAATAAAATCAAAGGCGACACTTTGCTAGCACAAGTCTACGTTGATGACATCATCTTCGGTTCTTCAAATCAAGAAATGTGGGAAGAATTCTCATCAATGATGCAAGGAGAATTTGAAATATCCATGATGGGAAAAATGAACTATTTTCTTGGACTTCAAATCAAACAACTTAAAGATGGCATCTTCATCAACCAATCCAAATATTGCAAAGAACTCTTGAAAAGGTTTGACATGGATAGTTGCAAAGAAATGTCTACACCTATGGGTTCTGGTTCTTATGTTGATCAAGATGAATCAGGCGTTTCCATCGACATCACTAAATATTGAGGTATGATTGGCTCCTTATTATATTTGACGGCAAGCCGTCCTGACATAATGTTCAGTGTTTGTCTCTGTGCCCGCTTTCAAGCTAACCCAAAGGAATCTCATCTCACGGTGGTAAATAGGATCATGAAGTATCTCAAAGGGACAACAAATGTCGGATTATGGTATCCAAAAGGTAGTATCTGCAACTTAATTGGTTATTCTGACGTGGATTATGCAGGATGTAAAATAGATAGAAAGAGCACAAGTGGAACTTGTCACATTCTTGGTAATGCATTAGTATCTTGGGCCTGCAAGAAACAAGCATGTGTTGCTCTAAGCACGGCCGAAGCTGAATATATTGCAGCGAGTAGTAGTTGCGCTCAAATTTTGTGGCTAAAACAACAACTTCGTGACTACAGAATTGATCTAGGGTGCATTCCTCTAAGATGCGACAACACAAGTGCAATCAACATCACAAAGAATCCCGTCATGCATTCAAGGACCAAACATATAGACATTCGACATCATTTTCTCCGTGACCATGTTCTTCAAGGAGATGTCGAGGTAACCTTTGTAGATACTCATAATCAACTTGCCGATATCTTCACTAAACCTTTGGCAAAAGAACCATTATATAAAATTCGGCGAGAGCTCGACATTCTTGACAAACGCGACGTATAAGGTGCATTCTACCCTTGATATTTCTCTTATATATGCTTTTATATTTGCCATATATGTTTTTATGCTATGTGATACTTATATTTTCAAGAAAAATTTGGTTTTGGACAATTTTTGTGAGTGCAAATTGATTGCACAAAGAGTGTAATCGATTCCACAAAGAAATTTTTCAGTTATGTCCATTCTGTTTCATGTGCGAATCGATTGCACCTTTACTGCAATCGATTTCACTATGTGATTTTTGCTTTAATTTTTTGTTCTATTTGTGTGCAAATCGATTGCACAAGGTAATGCAATCGATTGCACGCACTGAAAGTTGCTTTTATGACAGAAAATTAATATTGGTCAGAATTTATCTCTCATCTTCCTGAGACAAATACACTTCAATTCTAATAACTCATCTCATACCTACCAAAATCACAAAAGCTTTCTCTTTCCCAAAACCTTCTCTCTCTCACATAAACCCTAAAAACACAAAATCTAAAACACCATTTTCATGGCTTCAAGAACCAAGAGAAAGGCATCAGCTTCAGATAAAGGGAAAAATAAGATTGACTCATCATCCAATCCACTGCTGTCAACTCTCACTGAGCAACAAGAAGCCAGATTTGTCAAAGACTTCCAAAGGAAAATTGTTTCCAACCCTAAGTATGGTATTCTCTCCTCCTTCCTTGAAGAATGTTTTTCATTTCAGAACGATCTAGCTGCTTATGGTCTGGAACCATTGATTTCTTCGTATGGTCCATACTACCCGGATCTGGTAAGAATGTTTTTCAGTAATATAACCCCCTACAAGGAAAAGATTGTCACATATGTGCTGGGCACTCGTATCTCTCTAACTCCTCAGGTTGTTGGTGAGATCTTGCATATTCCTTTCACCGGAAGCTTCCTATATGATCCTGAAGACGAGATATGGGATGGCTATACAAAAAAGGGATTCTTTTACAGCATTGGGCGGTTAAGTGAAGCTAAATTTCGCGCCAAACAGATACATGGTCTTGGCGGAGTAATTCCTTCCAGAGATTCTTGGAGTGCAGGTAACCTCTATATAGAAGATCATTTATTTCATTATTTCTTGCTCTATATACTTTTCCCAAGGGCTGGAAACCATTGCACGGTTACCGACTTCGAGATGCAGCTTATTTATGCAAGGAAGAAAGGGATTAATGTAAACTGGGCAAGAATGATGATGATGCATATGCTGAGAGTGGATGAAAAATCAAAATTCCTTCCTTATGCCTATTTTGTCACATTGATTATGGAGGAATTTGGTGTAGATTTTCACGGTTTTGAAAAGGTGGATATGGATCCTATTTTAAACAGAATTTCAATTAAGAATGTTGATTCAAGGATGGGCGTACACTTTAATCCGGAGACAAAGACCATCACCTATATTGGTGAAGATGTTGTTGGAAATGAAGATAATGACCAAGAAGTTGAAGGCGGTGAAGCTATGCCTCCTCCTCCTACTGCTCCCTCTGGTCCAAGAAACCAAGAACTCATGGACTACATGGCTCAACAGTTTGCTTCTATGAACACCAACATCAACAGTCAATGGAGCGCAACAAATGACTCCACTACAACTCGGATAAATGATTTTCGCTCGGATATGAACCAACAATTCTCATACCTTTATTCTCACCTGCATATCCCACCATATGACCCAAACAACCCAGCTGCACCTCCTCCTCATTACACAGAACCTCCACTGCAACAACAATTTCCCAACCAGGGCTCATGGCCTAACAACCATCCAGACATTCATCACCCCTAATGTTCTGGCTGCTATTGTTTTTCTGTTATGTTGTTATCTTTCAATGTTTCATTCATTCAACTTTTATGTGTAACTCTTAAACAATGTTAGTTAATTTTTTTTCTCTATAATTTTTTTTGTTTTGTTTTGTCAAAATATTGCTCGATTATTATTTTCTTGACGCATCTTTCCCTTCTTTTTGATAATGTCAAAGGGGGAGAAAGATGTATGGTATTTTATGCTTGTATTTTCCTTGTCTTATCTTTTCAAGGTACTCTCCATTCAAGATGAAGAATTGCAAAGGATTTCAACCCTCTCCTACATAGGGGGAGTTTTACATCTCAGGGGGAGAAGCTCTTCCGGAAAGTACATCGCATAAAGAAAGATTGCTTGTCATCATCAAAAAGGGGGAGAATATGAAATCAAGCATCTCAAATAAACCTTTTGTTTTGATGAAGACAAACCATGGCTAACAAAAGAAGGCAAAGACTTTGGTCAAGCTTCTAAGCATCTAAGGATGATATCTTCAATCAAAGCTCTCAACATCTTTTGAAGGTACAATAATATTATCTACTTTGATCTTAAGATATAGATGCTCAAAAAATGAAAAAGAAATGTTTAAAAATCATTCTCAAGCCTTTCAAAGATTAATTTTCATTTTTCATATGCATGCAATCGATTTACATCTTAGTGCAATCGATTGCACTCTTCAAAAATTCCAAATCTTTTGCTTCTGTTTCTTGATGCAATCGATTACATAGTTTGTGCAATCGATTGCACACTTAAAATTTTCAAAACAATTGATTTTGTCTTAGCATGCAATCGATTACATAGTTGGTGCAATCGATTGCACTCAGTTAAATTTTGCTACTGACTTAGCCTGCAATCGACTACATTGTTGATGAAATCGATTGCACTCTTAAAATTTTGAAAAAAATAGCTGTTGAAAACCTTGTGCAATCGATTACACCAAAGGTTCAATCGATTACACACTGCACGAATTTGAAAATTTACAGCTTTGTTCATACCTTTTGATCATGCCTTTTCATTACATCTTTTCACTCAAACTTGGCATTTGTTCATGATACATTTCTAGATCTTCATGATGTTTCAAAAGGGTGTTATGAACATATAAATATCCAATTTCAAATTCATATCAAAACCTTCTTTCATAATATTTTTCTGAACTTTAAAAATACAAACTCAAGCATTCTTCATTTTCATGCATAAGTTTTCTGCATTTATTTTCATACTTTAAAACAGAAAACTTTGAGCAAATATATCTTGAGTCTTTGTACAATATTATTATTGAAAGAAGAAGATTATACATTGTTAAAATCACTCTTAAGTGATCAATATACTCTACTCACTCAAACACACAAATTATTTTTACTTACTTATTTTCCAGGATTGTTGGAATTAAGTTTAAGTGTTTTTGTTGAAATCTTGTTTCTCCAAGTTGTTGGATACAAGTGTAGTTACATTGAGAGGATTGTTCTCATAGGTAACTTAGTGAAAATCCAAGAGGATTGTTATTGGTCCAAGAGGATTGTTCTTGGTTTGGTTGGTAGTTCTTATGTAAGTTTGCCACAATAAGGAAATCTCTTTCATGTTGAAAGGGGACTGGAGTACTCTCGGACTGTGAGGGGAACCAGGATATATTGCCCGTGTCTCTTTATTTTTCTGCATTTTTAAGCTTTCCTAAAATCTCTTATAACCAGAAAAATAAGAACCATCATCACTAAAAACCAGAATTTTTAAAAGTACCTAATTCACCCCCCCCCCCCCTCTTAGGCGCACTTCGTACTTACAAATAGTAGCAGTTCTGATGGTAGAAGCTATGGTGGTTAGAAGTTGTGTTGAATTATTAGAAACTAGAAGTTCTGATGGTAGAAGCAATGTTAGTCAGAAGTTACATTGGTCAGAAGTTGGGATAGTTAGAAGTTGGGTTAGTCAGAAGTTGTGCTGTTAGAAGTTATGTTGTCAGAAGTTGTACTGTCAGAAGTTGTGTTGTCAGAAGTTATGCTGTCAGAAGTTGTGTTGTCAGAAGTTACGTTGTCAGAAGTTGTGCTGTCAGAAGTTGTGCTGTCAGAAGTTGTGCTATCAGAAGTTGTGTTGGTCAGAAGTTATGTTATCAGAAGTTGTGTTGGTCAGAAGTTGTGTTGGTTATAAGTTGTGCTGTCAGAAGTTGTGTTGTCAGAAGTTGTGTTATTAGAAGCTGTGTTATTAGAAGTTGTGTTGGTTAGAAGTTGAGTTGGTCATAAGTTGTTCTGATCAGAAGTTGTGCTGGCCTTTACGTTGTTTACGTACAGAATGTGGAAGTTAGATGCTTAGAAGCTGCTGTTTGAACTATAACAATAGGAATAGTGACAGCGATGACATTTGAGTTACAGAATAGCAGTATTGATTTACTGTGGAATTAATGTACAGCTGAATTGTTAGTGAGAAGTTATTCATGATGTTCTGTTGATGATTTATAATAAATAAATGATGTTTGATGATTTATAACAAATAAATGATGTTTAATAAATTATTTTGATGATATGAGATGTTGATGACGAGACGTTGAGATGCATTTGAGATGTTGTTATTTTGAGATGCTTTTGATATGTTAATTGAGATGTTTTTGAGATGATTTGAGATGTTGTTAACTTGGGTGTTGTTATTACATTCATGGTTGTGTCTCATACATTGTATTTTTGATATGGAGCTTATGCTCGTTGAGATGTCCTGTATTGGTGAATTTTGAGATAAAGGCTATGCCTTGTTGATGCCTCTATTAATTGGAAATTTTTTGAGATGGGAGTTCTGCTCTAATGGTACCACATGCATTTGTGTAGTATTGAGTCGCATTATATGATTGCATAAAGAAGTGTATTTTGATGTTGATGAATGTGTATATACGTTGTAATTATTGTTGATTATGAGATGAGAAGTGGTGATGTTATTGATCTAACTTAATATATTAATTACCATGCTCTTTATTATATTGTTAGATATCTCACCCCTTCTGTTTGAATGTTGCCCTTATGTTGGTAACGTGCAGGTAATCGAGAGTGAAGGTTGTATTCCTTCAATAATTCAAGTCGGTTTCATTGCTTTGATATGTAACACTCGGGGGGATGAACGCTTGCTGTTTTTGATTGTTGATTTTCAGTTGTTGAACTTTAAATTGATTATTATTAAATATGTGATGTTTCAAAGTTGTTGTTTTGTTGTTAGAGATGTTATTAAGAATTCTGCTGCGTAGATGTTGAGTTATTTGATTAAAGATGTTATGTTGATGGTTCACCCGATGTTTTAAAAAGTTTTATATATCCACGATGAATGCAATGAATTTTGATTGAAGAATTTGTGATGTCCCGATTCGTTTGTATGATTGAATTTTATAACTCTGATTTATTTATATAATTTGACGGGGTAGAATTGGGGTGTTACAAAGTTGGTATCAGAGCAAAAGGTTGGTCCGACCATGTCGTCGAGTCATAGTTGTCTAACAGTCGAGTATTGTTATTTGAGTTCTAATCATTGTTTATGTTGTAGTGAGAAGTTGAGATGGCTGGAAGGAATGATGCTGCACTTGTTGCTGCTTTAGAAGCAATGGTTCATGCGATGGAAAATCAGCCGAATGATGATGGGAATGCTGGATCTCGTAGCTTGGCGACTTTCCAGCGAGAGAATCCACCTATGTTCAAGGGAAAGTATGATCCTGACGGAGCATTGGAATGGTTGAAAGAGATTGAGAGAATCTTTCGCGTGATGGACTGTACTCCAGCGCAAAAGGTTCGTTATGGGACTCATATGCTAGCAGTTGAGGCTGATGACTGGTGGCTAGAGACTTGTCAGAAGTTGGAAGCTGCAGGTGAGAATGTCACTTGGGGTGTGTTTTGTAGGGAGTTTTTGATAAAGTATTTTCCTGAAGATGTCCGTGGTAAGAAGGAAATTGAGTTCCTTGAGCTGAAGCAAGGAAATATGTCAGTTGTTAAGTATGCTGCCAAGTTTGCTGAGTTGGCTAAGTTTTATCTGCATTACGCTGAGGAAAATGCTGAGTTTTCTAAGTGTATTAAATTTGAGAACGGGTTGCGCCCAGAGATTAAGAAAGTTGTTGGATATCAGAAAATCAGTGTCTTTGCTGATTTGGTTGATAGCTGCAGGATTTACAAAGAGGACAATAATGCTCATTATAAGATTATTAGTGAGGAGAGGGGTAAGAACCAACAGAATCGTGGTAAGCCTTATGATGCTTTAGCTGGTAAAGGTAAACAGAAAGTTGCTCAGAGACAGAGGACTAGTGGGGGAGATGCTCCTGCTGGTGTGGTTTGCTTTAAGTGTGGGAAGTCTGGGCACAAGAGTAATGTGTGCACTTTTGAAGTGAAGAGGTGTTTCCGTTGTGGCAAGAATAGACATGTTATATCTGAGTGTGAGCACAAGGAGGTGGTTTCTTTCAACTGTAAAGAAGAAGGGAACATTGGTAGCCAGTGTCCAAAATCGAAGAGGGCTCAGTCAAGTGGTAAAGTGTTTGCTTTGGTGGAGGATCAGACAGCTATTGAGGATATACTTATTAGACGTATATGTTTCATTAATAGTACTCCTTTAATTACTATTATTGATACTGGTGTTACGCATTTTTTTATTGTTGTTGATTGTGTTGAAAGATTGGCTCTTATGTTGTCTTCTTTGAATGGAGAAATGGTCGTCGATACTCCAGCCAAGGGATCGGTGACTACTTCTTTGGTATGTGTTAAGTGTCCCTTGTCAATCTTCGACAGAGACTTTGTTGTTGATTTGGTTTGTTTACCGTTAAGAGGTTTGGATGTAATTTTGGGTATGAATTGGTTAGAGCATAACTGTGTTCATATTAACTATTATGACAAGTCGGTGAAGTTTTCTACTCCTGAAGAAGAGGAAGATGGTTTTTTGTCTGCTAGACAATTGAGGAAATTGATGCAAGAGGAAGCGCAAATGTTTTTGTTGATGGCGTTGCTATCTGTAGAGACTCAAGATATAATTGAGGAATTGCAGGTGGTGTGTGAATTTCCTGAAGTTTTCCCTGATGAAATTCCTGATGTACCGCCAGAGAGGGAAGTTGAATTTGCAATTGATCTTGTACCTGGTACCAGACCTGTGTCTATGGCACCATACATGATGTCTGCATCTGAGTTGTCAGAGTTGAAGAAGCAATTGGAAGAGTTACTTGAGAAGAATTTTGTAAGACCAAGTGTATCATCGTGGGGTGCTCTAGTGTTGTTAGTGACGAAGAAAGATGGATGTATGAAGCTTTGTGTTGATTATAGACAGCTGAATAAAGTAACGATTAAGAACAAGTATCCGCTTCCAAGAATAGATGACTTGATGGACCAATTGGTGGATGCTCGTGTGTTTAGTAAGATTGATCTGAGGTCGGGTTACCATCAGATTAAAGTGAAGGATGAAGATATCCAGAAGACGGCTTTCAGAACGTGTTATGGATATTACGAGTATTCGGTGATGCCTTTCGGTGTTACCAATGCGCCGAGAGTATTCATGTAATACATGAATCGTATCTTTCATACTTATTTAGATCGGTTCGTAGTGGTGTTCATTGATGATATTTTGATTTACTCTAAGTCAGAAGAAGAGCATGCTGAACACTTAAGGGTAGTATTGCAGATTTTGAAAGAGAAGAAGTTGTATGTGTTGTACTCCAAAATTTGCCCTCTCTTTTTCTCAGGTTTACTCCCCATCCAATCCCAAGCTTTGGATTACAAATTTTTCATGAAGATCACTCCCAAGGGCAAAACAGTCATCTGTGCTGAAAGGCCAAACCTTGACCTCTTGATTAAAATCAAATCCAAAAAATCTTATTTCAGCAAAACATGTTTGAAACGGGAAGTGTATTCCAGCTAAGATTCAAAAAACAAATTTCTAAGTACTTGATATTTTCTAAGTATTTAAGAAAAATGGCACTTCAGAACCTCTGAACCAATCTCCATGCAGAAATGGTCAGAAGTTGCAAACTTGGCTCAACACATAACATTCAGTCAAAAGGTGGCTCTTCAGCAGCTACACCAACTCAGTTAGAGGTTGTAAACATGGTTCAACACGTAATATTTAAATAGAACGTGGCTCTTTCAGCAAGTACGCAAGTTCAGCCAGAGTTTGCTAGAAGAATGCAAAGAAGGCAACAAAGCCTGAAGCTCCCTCAGAACCTACTGGAATCAGAAGATGGAGAGGTCAGAAGAGTGGGTATAATACTGAAGCAGAATCTCTAAGTCCAGAGTTTTCATAGGCAGATCAAAAGAACATGCTGGAAAATCTAGAAAACCCTCGGAATTTGCTGGGACATCAAGAGGTCAAGGTCAGAGCTTGGTTTGCGTTGTTTTTGGTAAAGCAGAACTGCTGGCTCAGGATATAGGTAATGATGCAAATCTCACACTAAGATCTCTTAAGTCTTGACCAATCTCATCACCATTTAATGCCCATTAATGCTCATAACTACTTTTGAACATTTGTCCAAAGGGCCTTTCCACGTACAGCATAACAACACCCTCGTGCAAGGTTAAGTTTGGATCTGTGTGCCACTTTTCGCCTTTGGGTGTCACTGTCCCTTAATCTTCGCCTACTGTTCCAGTCTAGGCTGAAAAACTATCCATTATCACAACTTTCCATAAACTTCCTTCAAGAACAAGTTAACACCTACTGCATGGTATTGGCGCCATGTAATGTTTAAAATTCACAAAGCCTTGCCTATAAATAGGGCACCATTTTCCATTGAAAAGGTCGGTCCAAAAATCCAAAAATTGCTAGAAGAAGAACAGAAATTTCTAGCAAGAAAACACTGTGAAACTCTGCCAAAATTCCTAGTGTTTCATAACTTTGAACTTCCTGCCTCCAAACTTCATTGATACCCAATTTGCTTCTTAACCAGAAAACGCCCATACAGTTTCTGACCATATATATATATATACTCTCCATCCACCCATTCAAAAAAGAACCTATCCAGAACACCATCAGAGCTAAAGTTAGCTCCAATTCAAAGATTTTCTTCCAACAGCAAGGTAAGCACCTGCTGACTCTCACCACGCTGCTAAGCATCATCAGCTTTGCATGCTCAATAAACACAATGTAGATATCATGTTGCTGTTGTACATGTTTTGAAAGTAAATCAGTGTAGAACCTGTCTGTGACCTTTTTGTTTATGTCTTCTAAAAATGCTATGACACTTGCTGAGACTGTCTTAGGCATGCCTTCTGTTTTGTGGAAAAATAATAAAAATGCAGATGATCTGACTAGCATAGGGGGAAACCAAGCTCTGACTTTGACACCAGCACCTCTGAGGCCTGTTTTGCTATCAATAATATCAGAACTTCTGAAAATTATTGTGTTTCCATCAAGGTCAGAACTTCTGACTTCCCGACTAACAGATTTTTGTTTTGCAGCGCATAGGAGTCAGAACTTCTGACCTCCCCACTAACAGGTTTCTGTTTTGCAGTGCACCAGAGTCAGAAGTTCTGACTCACACAGTTTCACTAACAGGTTGATATCCTGCAGCAGGCCTTGGTCAGAACTTCTGACTTCCTCTCAGCATCGCGCTAGCCCTCTCTCTCTTTCTCTTTTTCTTCCCCTTGTTATTTTCTTTTTTTATTTATTTTTCTCGTTGAACCATCCCCATGTACAAGTGTGTATCCCCCACCCCCTAATTATTGTAATAGCGTAGGATTTTACATTTTTGCATTTCTATTGCTTTCAAATGTAAATGCTAGTAATTAGGATATGTATGGCAAGATAAAATCAATGAATAGAAAATCCTAATTCAAGATAAAATCATGCATGCAATGAAACACACTTGCACACAAACACCCTTAAGGTATCTCCACTTGGTTGCCTAAAGAAATGGCCATGGTATGTGTGATGCGGTGGGAGAACTGACTTGAGGTTTTGCGTTTGTGTTCGCAAATGTTTCGGTTTAGCAAGAGTCGCCACCGGCTTTTTATTTTACCCAAAGGAAAGGTCAAAAAGCACAAGAAAGACCTTTGATATGTTTTCTTGGGTTCAGGGGGTAGATTATGAAAAGGGAAGGTGCAAGCACCCTTTTCATCCATGGTTATCCATGGGCTCTGAGTTACTTGTTTAGATCACTTGCTTTTGCTTTTCAATTGTTTGAAATGGTGCTTTGTGTGTGGTTTTGAAAATGTTTTGAAAAGAGGCTTTGTCTTGGCAACCATTGTAATGATTCTTGTTTGAATGTATACAAAGGTGTTTGTCTTTTGAAAAGATGTTTCAATGTTTGAAAGTTTGTTTTGGGAAATGCTTTGAAATTGTGTTGTGATGTGTTTTTGAAAATAGCAAGGATGTTTGCAAGCTTTATTCAAGTAACTAAGAGTTGTCTACCCTATCTACTCAAAGATCTTTCCTACACATTTTTAACCCTTTTACATTGTTGTTTTACCATTATATTTGGTAAACAACCTTGTATTTGGATGTTAAACGGGACAGGCGCGGGTCATCGTATTGACCATGATAGCAATTGTGCTAAGTATCTTAGCAAGTTCTTTTGTTTGAGGGACTAGATCATTTTGTATAGGCAACCAAGATAGCGTCATCGAGGGACTATGATCTTTTGTTTTGTTTTTGTTTTGCCAAGATACTCAACATGCATACCATGGCCATTTTAAAGGCAACAAGTGGATGAAACCCTAGGGGGTGCTTGGGTGCATTGTGTTGTCAATTTATATGTTTTTATATCTTGTATTAGGTCTAGCTATTTTTATTTATTTTGGATATTACATACAAACCCTAATCTCTAGCATGGCATATTTGAAAGCAATAAATGCGTAAAAGTAAATCTACCACTATTACAACATTGATATGGGGAGGGGGATACAATTTTGAATAAGGGATTATTTGCAAGAAATTAAAATCTTAAAATTATTACAACCAAATTGAATTCTTTGTTCAAATAATAAATAAGCAAATATTTAAATGGACAATTATGCAATATATTATAAATATGCAAAAAATGTTTTTTGTATTATTTTTATGTATGTAAAAATAAAATATTTAATGTATCAAAAATAAGAAGAAAAAATATATATATATATATATATATATATATATATATATATATATATATATATATATATATATATATATATATATATATATATATATATATATATATATATATATATATATATATATATATATATATATATATATATATATATATATATATATATATATATATATATATATATATATATATATATATATATATATATATATATATATATATATATATATATATATATATATATATATATATATTTATGTACAATAAAATAAATAAAATATATACAAATGTCAAAAAAATAAAATTATGTTAGAAAAAATATTATTTAAGTATATAAATAATAAAAATAAAAATATAATATTTTTTGTATTATTTACAAGTTTTTATTAAAGAAAATAAAAGTATATACTATATAATAATTATTTCTATGTCTAAAAAATAATAAAAATAATAAAATAAAATGTGAAAATTAAATAAAATATTTTTGGTAATTTTTAAAGTTTAGAAAAATAAAATAAAGTCAGAAATAAAAAAAGAAATGAAAAATATAAAAAATAAAATCAAATGGGCCAAGGGGGTGTGAGAAGTAAGTCAGGGGTGCAAAAAGCATGGAACAACACAGGCCCAGCCCACTTGCTTCATCTTCAACCTTGTGACAAACAAAAAAACGCGCCTGTATGTTCAAACTGGAAATCCTGCATACGTGCTCGAAAGCAAAAACTCACAACACAAAAGTTATAGCATTTTTCAACACGATTCCAACCATATAAAGAACTTAATCTAACTCTCAAAGATCAGAGAGAATTTCTCTGGCCCTAATTTCTAACCTAACTTTTTCAGAAAGTTCATCAATCAAATTCTCTCAACACAATTAACTTAAATGAAATTTATGCATATGTACAACTTAAGGGCAATGAGTACTATATTTTTTATTCACAAACCTAAGCCTAATGATTCCTATATAGAGAGATAGAAAGTTGGAAAATACCTGCTTCAGTTAAACTCGAGTATGGCAATGTGGAGGTTTTCAATGAGGCCTGAGATGCTTGGGAGCTTGCTTGAACTTCCTTGGACCTTCCCCAATGCTTAGTTTGCTTTGAGCTTGCTTGAATAAGCCTGTAGAAGTCAACCTGCACAAGCAGAATTTAAAAATGGTGAAGCTTGTAAGCGGAGTTACAGTCACTGGCCAATGGTTGGGAGCGCTTAGATGGGTTGTATGGAGTGTGTTGGAAGAGGTTTGGGACAAAATGCATGAGTGGTTTGTGAGATGGAGGTGCAACTGCAGAAGCTGTCCTGTTTTGCAAGAAGATGGTGTTTTTTTGTTTTGAAAGGCTTGAGAAGTGGATAGCTCGTGTTTCTGGTTCAATGTGATATGCCAAAGTTGTTTGAAATGGTTACCAAGTGTGATCGGTGGATCTGGAACTGACTGTTTAACGCTGGTTCGCGAAATGTCGCGGAAGCAAGAGTCGCCACCGTCTTTTATTTTCTCCAAATGGAAAGGACAAAAGCACAGAAAAATTCCTTTATAGAGATTGCTCTCGGTTCGGGAGGTAGATTATAGAAAGGGAAGGTGTTAGCACCCTTTCTATCCATGGTTATCCATGGGCTCTTAGATACTTGCTCATTTGTGTTTTCAAAAATGGTTTGTTTGCTTTTCAACTGTGGGTTTTAAAAAGTTTCTTTGAAAATTCCAGTTCGACTCTTGTATCGGTCCTCAAGAGTGTTTGAAAAATGCTTTCGAAAGCTTTTTGAAAATGTGTTGGTGTGAAAAGTATTTTTGATTTGTTTTGTTTTGAATTAGAGCAAGTATCCACGAGTCGTCTACCTACCCTAAGGAATTCGTCTGTGTAGATGTCCTTTAAAGTAGTGCCATCCCACCATTGAGAGGTAGGTAGCACCACCGTTGGAGGTGTTCGGGTCAATTCGAGGGTTCGGGACATGGTGATCACCGGAGCAATAGGAAGACACCTTAGAAGCTACCCTCATGCCAGGTTCCTGGATCATGAGGACTTACTAAAACGTCCTCTACTCGACGATCACCTTTCGAGGCAACAGTGAGGCGTACCCTAGGGGTGGTGTGTGCGATTCGTGTGTCGTTTTCATTTGCATTTGTCTTTTGTCAAGTTCATTGTGATCTACGCTTGATTTTATTATGTCCATTCATTCTTGCATGCTTATTTAACAGTTTAAAAGTTTGCGAGGAAAGTAAATTCTAAAGCTATTACAAATGGCGCGGGTCCACATCACCTAAATTAAACCGGACCCGATTTGACGGAAAATAAATAAAGCAAAAGAAATAAAAATGCGAGAAATTTAGTTACATGGCTTTGGGAGAGATACACAATTATTTAAGCGAAACAAAATAAACATGCGAAATTAAACAATTAAAAATATGGGCGTTGGACCCTTTTTTTTGCAAAATTTTAAATTAATAAAGAATCAAAATTAAATGTTTTTGGTATTTTATGTTTTTTAGGATTTAATAGAAAAAAGAATTAAAATAAAAATGTCAAACCCTAATTCTAATTATTTTTAGTTATTACGAAAATATTGAATTGTTGACCTAATTTAAACCTAAATTATTTATGTACAATTTAATTATAAAATAAATAAAATAAATAATATCATTATTATGAAAAAAAAAGAAAAAAAAATTGAAGGGAATAAAATTTATTAAACCTAAATTCTATGTTTATTTGGATTTTTGGTTATTAAAAAGAATTAAAGTTAAAACCTATTTTACTAAATTTATTTACATGCATTTTTTATGAAAATAATATTGGAAATAAAAGTTATTATATTTTTGCCTTTTTTTTTTGGTTTTTATGATATTTTTGTATTTGGTAAAATAATTAATTAATTAAAAACAAAAAAATAAACAAAGAAACAATTAAAAACAAAATAAATAAAAAAAATGAAATTGCAAACCAGGGAGGGGTTCAGTCCCAATATGGAGGTGTGGATCCAAGAGTTTAGGCCCAATAAGCTTGAAATCCGTTGACTTTTGTGCAAGCATGTTGTGCGTGGACTAGGGTTTAGGGTGCATCTTCAATCCCAGCCTTTGGTTTGCTCCTGATAGACACGTGGGTGGATGGATGATGAAGGTATACGCTGTGCCTTGACATTGAAAATGTATATGAATTCCTGTGGAAAAATAATGTGAAGAGTACGCAGACCTGGGGTTCGAACCCAGGTCTTGGAAGTCACCACGCTCAACACCTGCCAACTGAGCCACTTCAAACGTTTTAACATATAATAGTTAACAAATATTATAAAAAGGAAAAAAGCTATGACTTGAAATCGCGCGAAAATTTGAATACTCCACTCCTCGCCCCACACGTCATCATCTTCTCCACTCCGTTTTATTTTTCTGAAATATGAAGATATGAAGCAACGGTTTTTAAGCGTTGCTGTAGACAACCTACAAGAAAATAACGATTAGCTGCTGGGTGCTCATAAATTGAGCGCGACCCATGGATTTTCCTCGTCCAAACGCGCTGAGTCTAATGATGGCATTGTGATGGTCTAATTTTGCTTGGTCTGAAAACCCCTAATTTAAAACCTGTAAACCCTAGAATCTCAAACATGGTATCATCGCGTATATAGCACAAAAACTCAATTAAACATGATGGTTAGTTTTAAAACATCACAATGAATATAAATCCACCAATAAAAGATGCAAAAGATGCGTGAATTATGATGCACGATTCTGCAATTTCTTTGAAACAGTTCGAGTCACAGGTACCAATTCTTGGAGCTTTTGTTGTTGTTTTTGATTGGAGCACGTTCAGTGAGGTTTCAGGAAGCTATTGGGATCGTTGTTGTGCTTTCAATCGCCTCCTAAAGTTGATTTCAGTTTTTGAGTTTTCAAGCAATTTTTCAAGTTTGTAAGGGCCTCTTATGCGCAGCTTTTAGTGTGTTAGCATTAGGTTTGTGATTCTGATTATGTATGGAAGCTATTAGGTTAAAAAGATTGATCAAAATCCATTGCTTTTATTGTTTTCAATATTTGATTTCTTAAGAATCCTTTTCATATCTTTTCACATGGTTTTTGTATCAATTAGGTTTCAATCAAGCCAAATCTTTCCATAATTGGCTAAGCACGAAATATCAAGTCTAAAACATGTATAAAAAGATTCATTTGGTTCATTTAGATATTTTCCACATATTTAATTGATTTAATTGAATTAATATGAATAAAAATTCAAATAAATAAATAAAAAATGAGAAAATACTTCCCTTTGGGCCAAGTTGTCGTGCACATGTTTAGAATGATGAATCATGGAAGAAAAATGGGCCCATTAGCAAATTTAGGTCATTTGAAGTAAAGTTGACTTTTCAAAATTCCCAAAAATTTCCCAACTTCCACAAGGCATAACTTGCTCAATTTTTAAGCTTTTCTCATGTTCTTGGACATTTTGGAAAGGTCTTTGAGTCCTCTAACCAATGCCTTTGGTACCATGTCATTTTTATTTACCAATATCAAGTTATGGCCTTTGACTTAAAGTCCCTTTTTGTTGACTTTTGAAAATGACCTATAATGTTGAAATTGATAACTTTTTGTGAGAGCATTTCTTGGACTTGGAGTATGAAGATGAGTTGTAGGAAATGTCTTTCTCTTCAAAATGAGCATTGGATGGAATTTTTCTGATAATCCATGTGAAAGTTATGCCCTGGTCAATTTCAGTTGACTTTTTCAACTGTCCAAATATAGTAACTTTTGCATCTTTGATGATTTATGAGCCAAACTTTGAGAATCATGATCAAGCATTGATCAAATGATGTTTGTGGCTTCAAAATGATATGTTGACCAAAAATTTGAACTTTTGACTGTCAAATGACCATTTTGCCCCTACAGTTGACTGTAGTGCAATTTAGGGTTTTGACTGTGCAATTTTGAGCTGAATGCCTTGAAACTTGATATGAGGATACTTGACCATATTTGTAGGCATGTGAGACTTGATTGGGCCTTTGAAAACTTCATTTTCTTGTTCAGAACACAAACCCTAGTTTTGACTGTGTAGGAGGCTCTTTGACTGTGCAGCCCTTGGGGAATTTTGAAGCTTGGCTTGGCAATTTCCTGAAGAATATGGGAGGGCAAATTTTGGGGTACAACAGTTTCCCCTGTTCAATCTTCTTAGACCTGAGGATGCAGATTGGCTGACGTGCCTTTCGGAATCTGAGGGTAGAAGATGATTGAACACTAGAGTGCCCTAGAAATTTGCGCTCACATAGTAGCAGTGCGGTGGAATGGGCTTATAGATGCCATTTAGAGATTGATGGGTAGGATGATGGGCTTATAGATGCCATCTGGATGTTGATCGCGTAAGAGATTCCTTAGCGAGAACCTGCATACCTGCAAAAGGAAAACGAGTACCTGGCACGTTGCAGGAGCTGATTTTCAGATGCTTGATACAGATGTGTCCTGACTGGTTGCAGGAGCTGAGTCTGGAGCTTCAAACGGCGATGAATGAACCAGGGATGGTTACTGCCTTAGCATGGATGATAAGAGAACCTTGGGCGACTTTAACTTCAACAACGCTCGTTGAGAAAAATCTTGGGTGTCTTCTACTGGGATAAGAATCAGGGAGATCTTAGGGTCGATCTGACTGAACCAGAGGAGGTTTTTTTGATAAGGATGTGATGAAGGAATCTGAGACGATTGCTAATCCAAATCTATGATGAAGGAATCTGGGACGATTACTACCTCAGCAGAATGATGAAGGAATCTGATTACTACCTCAGCAGGATGATGAAGGAATCTGGGACGATTACTACCTCAGCAGAACGATGAAGGAATCTGGGACGATTACTACCTCAGCAGGATGATGAAGGAATCTAGGACGATTACTACCTCAGCAGGATGATGAAGGAATCTGGGACGATTACTACCTCAGCAGGATGATGAAGGAATCTGGGACGATTACTACCTCAGCAGGATGATGAAGGAATCTGGGACGATTACTACCTCAGTAGGATGATGAAGGAATCTGGGACGATTACTACCTCAGCAGGATGATGAAGGAATCTGGGACGATTACTACCTCAGTAGGATGATGAAGGAATCTGGGACGATTACTACCTCAGCAGGATGATGAAGGAATCTGGGACGATTACTACCTCAGCAAGATGATGAAGGAATCTGGGACGATTACTACCTCAGCAAGATGATGAAGGAATCTGGGACGATTACTACCTCAACGGGTAAAGACTTTTATCTGTTGATCGTTCTTTCCTGAAAAAGTAACGAATTAGTTGTATGCAATGTCATAATGCATGAATTGCCTGATTTTAAGATGTTCTCAAAATGTTATAATGATGTATGTGACGCATTGGGGTGATATGATGCGTTTATGCATGCTATAATGATGTATGTGACGTTTTATGAATGTGTTTTTCGTCTAGGAAAGTAAATCCTTGACGGGTGCCGGGAAGTCGTATCCTGGGCTGATGTTGAAGAATAGATTTTGCTTCCGCTGGGGATGATAACTGCAAGAATACCGGTAGGAGAAGATGACTCCGTTGCGGAATAAACTTGGCAAATGGAAGATTCTGCGGGGAGAAAAGATACTCTAGCAACCATGCTGGGAAGCAACACTCTGTGGGGAGAGAGATGCTTTGCTGAGTGTTGATAATAATTTGCTGGGGATACCCTTATTGTATTGGGAGTGTGAATAGACTTCGCTGGGGATAGGAAAGAACTACATTGACGACGACCTTTCCGTGGCTTTTGGCTGAGGATAACCCAGTTATATCCTGTTAAGGAAATAACTCTTTAAATAAAGCCGGGCGACGCGTTCGTGCTTTGCGAGGATAAGCTTCCGTAACTTACTGGGGATAAGCTTACTGCTTGGGGAAATGATTCCGACTTTCCTGGGGAACTAGATTAGACTCTCCTGGGGAAGTTTTATGCTGCTGTGGAATGTTGATATCTGCTGGAGGATACCTAACTTCCTTAAGATTTGATAGCTCTGCTTGGAGAAGAATGTACTGCTTACCCTCCGGGGAATTAAGATGTACTGGCCACGTTCTTCAGCTGAACCTACCTTGGTACCTTGATGGACAGAGCAATTAGATTGTTTTTAGACAACTCATTATTGCCCCTGTTTCTATGGGAGAAGGCACCTGTGGGAAGCTGATAATTGTTGAGGGTCAAACCTTCTTCGGGTAGGCAGGTGACAAGATGACAGGACATAGTCGTACGCTTTGATCCCTAACTTTTGCCTGGACCGCCCTTTCGGGTTTTCAGTCCACCGGGATACCCATTTTTGCCCAAGCCCCCTTTTCAGGTTTTCGACTTGCCGGGTGTACAGATTTTTCCATTTTCAACCCTTATTTTTGCCCGAACCCTTTTGGTTCGCCGGGAAGCCCTTATTTTTGCCTAGGTGTGTCAACCTAGCGGGTCTTTGATTATGCGTAGTATTTTTTCGACTATGTCCATGCTTTTGGAATGTAGGGAGTTGCCCCTGTTAGGAGTGTTTTGTCATGCCACCAGAAGGTATTTGATCAGGCAAGATTCGTTGTTGAAATGCCCCAAGTGACTCAGGCGGAGATTTGCCTCAGGCTATTTGGCCTTTGAGAGATTCTCCGAATCTTGACTGAATTGCCCCAGATGATGGACAATAATCACGTCTGCCCCTTGATTGGAAGTGCTTTTGTTCACTAGGTATTCATCGTGTGAATTTCCCTGCTGTTTAAACAAAAAGTCATATGCAGACAAAGTTATGTTAAAAATGCAAAGCTTATGTCTGTCTTGAAGTTTTTTGAAAATGCATTTTTTCCATAAAACAAGTGAATATTTGTAAAGCGTGATGTCAACTCCGTATTTACCGTAGGCCTTAAGGAGTCGGGATACCTTTTGTAACAGTATGCTTTCGAACTAACCCATGCTTCAGCTAGGACTTTTAAGGGTTATAACGTGGCCTGGTTCACGGTTTTAAGAAATAAAGGATAAAGGCTCAAAGTATTTGTACCCACCCGCTCTTCGTGATGTTCTCCAAACCTAAACTCAGTTGATCATACGTTAGACCTTGTTCGAGTCTTTGCTCTGATTTTTCGGTGATGGCTCGGATGTTGGTAATTTATTTTGAACAAGCAGTCATTTTTGCTTTGGTTGAGGGTTTATAAGACCTCTTTGTTTTTGATTTTGTTATCCCTTTCTTTTTTTGCCTGAACTGTTTCCCTTTTTTGGAATTACAGTCAGCGGGATGCCCCAGTTTCACAAGTCCCTTTTTTAGGTTTTGACTTTTGGGCTTTTCATTTATGATTTTTGTTTTTGATAATGACTGCATGTCCTTATGATTGTTCTGAACCATCACTGTCTTTTGTTTTTGGAAAGACTCATTTGGTGCCATTCATTGTGCACTTGGATCAACTGAGAAGCCTACCCTGCCCCAAGTTATGATTAAGGGTTTCAATTTTCGAAAATAAAACTCCTACTTCTCTGGCTCATATGGGTTGACGAGGGATTATCTTCCTTATAACTCCAATGTTTAGGATTTGAAACAATGCCTGTACCTCATCAGCGGGGTCTGTTCAAAAGCATACTGTAGATTATGGTATCGTTTTCGTCATCCTCCCTCAAGAGGCTTAGAATTGTTGATTGAGAGTTGACATCAGAAAAAATATGAAAATAATTTGCGTATAGTGAATACGAATATATTGATTCAAAATAGACATAAGCGATGCATTAATGTGATAACAATGTTTAACATGAATAAAATGTTTGAATCAATCAAAGAAAAATACAACTTGAACATTTGAATGAACAAAAGACATTCTCGATGATTTGGTGTAGGATCAGTGTTCAAACTCGACTTCCTTGGCGTCAATCAAATCCTGGATTTTGTTCTTCAAGGTCCAACAGTCGTCGGTGTCATGTCCAGGACTGTCAGAATGGTAGGCACATCTCACACCCGGGTTGTACTTGGGAGAGGACGTGTCAGGATTTTGAGGAGGATCCTTTAGTGTGATCAGTTTTGCCCTTAGCAATTGCTGTAATGCCTGAGACAAAGACATGTTGATGTCAGTATACTTCCTATCTTGATGCTTTATCCTACGCCTATTGCTCTTTCTTGGTTGAACGGGCGTGGGATCAGAAATCTGGATTGCCCCTACATCATGATGACCCTTTTTACCATGTATAGCATTGGATTCTTTCTTCCCATGATGAGGCTTTTTATCAGAAGGTACAGCCTCTTGAATTTTCCCAGACCGGATGCCAGCTTCTATTCGCTCTCCGGTCAAGATAAGATCTGTGAATCCAGCAGACGAATTCCCAATCAGGTGGTTGTAAAATGGACCAGACAGGGTCCCCAAGAATATGTCCACAAGTTCCCGACCAGTCAGAGGTGGTTGTACCCTTCCAGCAAGATCCCTCCATTTCTGCGCATATTCTTTAAAACCTTCACTTGATCCTAACGACATGCCCTGGAGTTGGGTACGCGTAGGAGCAAGGTCGGCATTATATTGATACTGCTTGTAGAAAGCAGTAGCCAACTCCTCCCAGTTACGAACCTTGGTCCCATCCAGCTGATAGAACCATTCGAGATGAGTCCCTGAAAGACTCTCCTGGAAGAAGTGGACCCACAAATTCTTGTCAGCAGAGTACGGCTGAATTTTCCGAATATAGGACCTTAGATGCAGCTTGGGACAAGACGCCCCGTCATACTTGGTAAAGGATGGTGCTTTGAACTTCCAAGGAATAATCACACCAGCTGACAAACCCAGATCTCCAAAATCCAGCCCAGGTACCTGTTGGATTTCCATAGCCTTCAGCCTATCCTCCAACTGTTTGTACTTGTCTTCGGCCGGAGGGTACTGTTCTTCGTTGAAATCTGTCTCGTTGTCGGAGACCACTGGACTAGGCACCTCTCTCTCATGGTGACTGCTTTCCCTCACAGATGGGGTAGTCCTCTCAGTTTCAGTCTGCGGTGTATTCCCAGACCTGCGCCTAGGGCTGAACAAGACAGTCCTCTTCTTCTTCTTGTCCTTCTTCAAGAGCAGAGCCTTCAGATCTTGCTGCCCCTGGGTCAAATTCATGATCAGCTCTTGGAACTGGGCGTTCTGAGCCTGGAGATCCTTGATAGTCTGCTCGGCTGATGATTCAGGATTCATGACGATCGGCTGAAATAAACAGCGAAGAAGGGTAAGCAACCTGTCAAAGGGATACCTGCAATGCAATGAGATGTATGACATGCATGTAATGATTTCAAGGATCTCGCGGGGTAAACAGAGAAACTTGTTAGAGTTTGGAAGCCGGTAACTTGATTGAAGGTACTTTCTGTTGTAGAGAGCCCTTCTTCAAGGGTCAAAGGCTCACCATATCTAGTGGGTCATAGCCCCTGACAACCTTGGCTAGAGGAAAATAAATCCTCTTTGCCACTGGCTAGGATGTTTGATTCATCATGACCTGCATCACAAGCCCTTGAGATCCTTGAAATGGGTTAGGATGTATGCAATGGTATGATGTCATGCTATGCATGGGGTGATGTAGGTAATCCATGTTTTGAGTCCTAATTAAGGACTATAAACAAACCCTGCAAGAAATTCGGTATACTTTGTTATGAGTCCCCATTAAGGACTATAAACAAAACCTGCAAGAGATCTAGTAAACCCTGTTATGAGTCCCAGTTAAGGACTATAAACAAGACCTGCAAGAAATTTAGTACCCTATTATGAGTCCCAATTAAGGACTATAAACAAGACCTGCAAGAAACTCAAGTAAAGCCTGTCATCAGTCCCAATTAAGGACTATAAACAAAACCTGCAAGACTTAGTAAACCCTGTTATGAGTCCCAATTAAGGACTATAAACAAAACCTGCAAGTAGTTCAAGTGTCAGGTAACAAACATGCAAGTAGGCAAGTACGAAGGCACACAAGTCACACAAGAGAAAGCCCTTAGAGTTTAAGGCCAGCATGGGGTCTGGGTATTACCCTCTTGAAGTTGGTGGGTTCAACCTGTCCTAATCAAAGTAACCGGGTTCTAAGGTTCCCAATATCACGGGATTGCTTTCATTGTTCATCGTTTCGATTTAGCCACTGAACTTGCGACCGAAATATTCCAGGAAAGCAACCCTCAATTGAGCGTAGTATCGAGTATCAACCAACCTCGGACTGCACCAAAGTCAGTTATCTCACTACCCTAAAGAGGCCAAGATTGTTCAATTAAGGTTCCTAAGGTCTGTTGATGCTTCACGACACCACGCGGAGGCCCCGTACTCTCCTTGACTGAACTCAAGGGTTACCGGTACACACCAAAGTGCCACATCAACGTAGCAGACTGTTTCAACCATGTCGGTATACCCCGCACAGTTCCCTCACAGCCTTGTTGCTACTTTCTAAGAAAGGTATCCCCCAGATCCAGGTTAGGATCTATAGAACTCCCAAGCAACCCACAATAATAAAGCACACAAGGAAAACAATTGAAAACACATTTATTAGCTAGCCCTAAGGTACACCTCACTTTAAAAATAGTCCCCAGCAGAGTCGCCAGTTCTGTGATCGGTGGATCTGGAACTGACTGTTTAACGCTGGTTCGCGAAATGTCACGGAAGCAAGAGTCGCCACCGTCTTTTATTTTCTCCAAATGGAAAGGACAAAAGCACAGAAAAATTCCTTTATAGAGATTGCTCTCGGTTCGGGAGGTAGATTATAGAAAGGGAAGGTGTTAGCACCCTTTCTATCCATGGTTATCCATGGGCTCTTAGATACTTGCTCATTTGTGTTTTCAAAAATGGTTTGTTTGCTTTTCAACTGTGGGTTTTAAAAAGTTTCTTTGAAAATTCCAGTTCGACTCTTGTATCGGTCCTCAAGAGTGTTTGAAAAATGCTTTCGAAAGCTTTTTGAAAATGTGTTGGTGTGAAAAGTATTTTTGATTTTTTTTGTTTTGAATTAGAGCAAGTATCCACGAGTCGTCTACCTACCCTAAGGAATTCGTCTGTGTAGATGTCCTTTAAAGTAGTGCCATCCCACCATTGAGAGGTAGGTAGCACCACCGTTGGAGGTGTTCGGGTCAATTCGAGGGTTCGGGACATGGTGATCACCGGAGCAATAGGAAGACACCTTAGAAGCTACCCTCATGCCAGGTTCCTGGATCATGAGGACTTACTAAAACGTCCTCTACTCGACGATCACCTTTTGAGGCAACAGTGAGGCGTACCCTAGGGGTGGTGTGTGCGATTCGTGTGTCGTTTTCATTTGCATTTGTCTTTTGTCAAGTTCATTGTGATCTACGCTTGATTTTATTATGTCCATTCATTCTTGCATGCTTATTTAACAGTTTAAAAGTTTGCGAGGAAAGTAAATTCTAAAGCTATTACAAATGGCGCGGGTCCACATCGCCTAAATTAAACCGGACCCGATTTGACGGAAAATAAATAAAGCAAAAGAAATAAAAATGCGAGAAATTTAGTTACATGGCTTTGGGAGAGATACACAATTATTTAAGCGAAACAAAATAAACATGCGAAATTAAACAATTAAAAATATGGGCGTTGGACCCTTTTTTTTGCAAAATTTTAAATTAATAAAGAATCAAAATTAAATGTTTTTGGTATTTTATGTTTTTTAGGATTTAATAGAAAAAAGAATTAAAATAAAAATGTCAAACCCTAATTCTAATTATTTTTAGTTATTACGAAAATATTGAATTTTTGACCTAATTTAAACCTAAATTATTTATGTACAATTTAATTATAAAATAAATAAAATAAATAATATCATTATTATGAAAAAAAAAGAAAAAAAAATTGAAGGGAATAAAATTTATTAAACCTAAATTCTATGTTTATTTGGATTTTTGGTTATTAAAAAGAATTAAAGTTAAAACCTATTTTACTAAATTTATTTACATGCATTTTTTATGAAAATAATATTGGAAATAAAAGTTATTATATTTTTGCCTTTTTTTTTTGGTTTTTATGATATTTTTGTATTTGGTAAAATAATTAATTAATTAAAAACAAAAAAATAAACAAAGAAACAATTAAAAACAAAATAAATAAAAAAAATGAAATTGCAAACCAGGGAGGGGTTCAGTCCCAATATGGAGGTGTGGATCCAAGAGTTTAGGCCCAATAAGCTTGAAATCCGTTGACTTTTGTGCAAGCATGTTGTGCGTGGACTAGGGTTTAGGGTGCATCTTCAATCCCAGCCTTTGGTTTGCTCCTGATAGACACGTGGGTGGATGGATGATGAAGGTATACGCTGTGCCTTGACATTGAAAATGTATATGAATTCCTGTGGAAAAATAATGTGAAGAGTACGCAGACCTGGGGTTCGAACCCAGGTCTTGGAAGTCACCACGCTCAACACCTGCCAACTGAGCCACTTCAAACGTTTTAACATATAATAGTTAACAAATATTATAAAAAGGAAAAAAGCTATGACTTGAAATCGCGCGAAAATTTGAATACTCCACTCCTCGCCCCACACGTCATCATCTTCTCCACTCCGTTTTATTTTTCTGAAATATGAAGATATGAAGCAACGGTTTTTAAGCGTTGCTGTAGACAACCTACAAGAAAATAACGATTAGCTGCTGGGTGCTCATAAATTGAGCGCGACCCATGGATTTTCCTCGTCCAAACGCGCTGAGTCTAATGATGGCATTGTGATGGTCTAATTTTGCTTGGTCTGAAAACCCCTAATTTAAAACCTGCAAACCCTAGAATCTCAAACATGGTATCATCGCGTATATAGCACAAAAACTCAATTAAACATGATGGTTAGTTTTAAAACATCACAATGAATATAAATCCACCAATAAAAGATGCAAAAGATGCGTGAATTATGATGCACGATTCTGCAATTTCTTTGAAACAGTTCGAGTCACAGGTACCAATTCTTGGAGCTTTTGTTGTTGTTTTTGATTGGAGCACGTTCAGTGAGGTTTCAGGAAGCTATTGGGATCGTTGTTGTGCTTTCAATCGCCTCCTAAAGTTGATTTCAGTTTTTGAGTTTTCAAGCAATTTTTCAAGTTTGTAAGGGCCTCTTATGCGCAGCTTTTAGTGTGTTAGCATTAGGTTTGTGATTCTGATTATGTATGGAAGCTATTAGGTTAAAAAGATTGATCAAAATCCATTGCTTTTATTGTTTTCAATATTTGATTTCTTAAGAATCCTTTTCATATCTTTTCACATGGTTTTTGTATCAATTAGGTTTCAATCAAGCCAAATCTTTCCATAATTGGCTAAGCACGAAATATCAAGTCTAAAACATGTATAAAAAGATTCATTTGGTTCATTTAGATATTTTCCACATATTTAATTGATTTAATTGAATTAATATGAATAAAAATTCAAATAAATAAATAAAAAATGAGAAAATACTTCCCTTTGGGCCAAGTTGTCGTGCACATGTTTAGAATGATGAATCATGGAAGAAAAATGGGCCCATTAGCAAATTTAGGTCATTTGAAGTAAAGTTGACTTTTCAAAATTCCCAAAAATTTCCCAACTTCCACAAGGCATAACTTGCTCAATTTTTAAGCTTTTCTCATGTTCGTGGACATTTTGGAAAGGTCTTTGAGTCCTCTAACCAATGCCTTTGGTACCATGTCATTTTGATTTACCAATATCAAGTTATGGCCTTTGACTTAAAGTCCCTTTTTGTTGACTTTTGAAAATGACCTATAATGTTGAAATTGATAACTTTTTGTGAGAGCATTTATTGGACTTGGAGTATGAAGATGAGTTGTAGGAAATGTCTTTATCTTCAAAATGAGCATTGGATGGAATTTTTCTGATAATCCATGTGAAAGTTATGCCCTGGTCAATTTCAGTTGACTTTTTCAACTGTCCAAATATAGTAACTTTTGCATCTTTGATGATTTCTGAGCCAAACTTTGAGAATCATGATCAAGCATTGATCAAATGATGTTTGTGGCTTCAAAATGATATGTTGACCAAAAATTTGAACTTTTGACTGTCAAATGACCATTTTGCCCCTACAGTTGACTGTAGTGCAATTTAGGGTTTTGACTGTGCAATTTTGAGCTGAATGCCTTGAAACTTGATATGAGGATACTTGACCATATTTGTAGGCGTGTGAGACTTGATTGGGCCTTTGAAAACTTCATTTTCTTGTTCAGAACACAAACCCTAGTTTTGACTGTGTAGGAGGCTCTTTGACTGTGCAGCCCTTGGGGAATTTTGAAGCTTGGCTTGGCAATTTCCTGAAGAATATGGGAGGGCAAATTTTGGGGTACAACACCAAGCTTGGTTATAACAGATACAAGAGTTATGTGATTTTGGCAAGTTGACTTGGTTTAGAAGCAAAAGTGTGAAGTGACCAAAGGCAGGCCTGTACAAGCTAGCTTCAAGCATGCACAATATTGTTGTACCTTGCCTTAGTTTATGGACTTTGTTTTCTGTAAAAGAAAGGGTTCAAGGCTCAAGAGGAACAACTTGACATAAAGCCAACTTTATGAAAATGGCAATGTTCACTTTTTGCCAAAAATGGATTAAACCCTTGTGTAATCTTCTATAGATCAGAACAATGCATTAAACCAATGAGTTTGCATTCAATTTTTGAGTGTGGAAGAGTTTAAAGACCTGTGAGCAAGTACAAGTGAGGCTGGACAGGAATTGCAACTTGTAGCATAGTGAAAATACCATGGACCAAAGTGATATTTTGCCAAATTGAAACCTTTCGATTCTCCCTAACCACAAATGATTTTAGAGAGTTCTTGGACATTTTGGAAAGCTTGTAACATTCTATACAATCCATATTTGAAATTAATTTTGAGATTCCAAATGGAACTATGTGAAAAATTGTCATGAAGATAGGTCAAAATCCTGTCTAAACTAGGGCAAAATTTCACTAAGTTAAAAGTTTCATGGACCCTTATTCCAAAAATCATAATTTGAGATCCAAGCATACTTTGGGAAAACTTTGTGAATCAGAGTTGTAGATTTTGTGGAGGACTACAACTTTCATGTTGGAAGTTTTGTTTGAATCCAATTTCATCATGGTGAAAATGTTGGGCAAAGTTGGGAAAAAATAAGAAAATTTCATAACTTAGAAAAATTCGAAGTTATGAATTTTTTCAATCTTAAACCCTAATTTGCAAAATTAGATTTCTTGATGAACAAGTTTCATGTTTTGACACATCTTGATGAAAAATGACCCTTGGAACTTGATTTTGACCAAAAAGTCAAAGTTTGACTTTTCAGTGTACAATTGATTTTTGATTAGTTGATTGGAAATTTCATCTGTCAATCCAATGCTTTTGAGATCTTTTGAACCTTGTGATTAGGTCAAGATGATGACATGGAGTCCTTGAATCCATGCTTGAACCCCAATTGCCATTGGCTAGGTGAAAAATCATAAATTTCCCTTCTGCAGTCAAAACCCTAAAAATGACCATTTTGCCCTTTTGATGATCTGATCAAATTTTTTGAGGAGTTGTGGTCCAAACTTGATCAAATGGTTCATATGAGCCTATAATGTTGATGTGGATCAAAAATTATGAGGTTTGACTGTAAATTGGCCACAATTGACGTTTTCCACAATACAGTTGATTTCTAGGTCAACTGTCCAATTGACTGGGCAAAAATTTGATTCAAGGCTTGAAACTTGGTATGAGAAATCTTATAAGTCCAACATGAAGCATGAAAGTAACTTGGAGCAATGAAAGTCCAAAAATCCTTGTTCAAACTTAAACCCTAATTTCAGGTCAACAGTGCGAGGAGATGTCTTGAGCAGAGCAAACCCTAATCCTGTCTGAAGTCCAAAGAGTCTTGTGAGGGGAAATCTTGATAAAATGAGAGGGCAAATTTTGGATACAACAGTATGCATGCTAGGTATCTTGGAAAAACAAAACAAAACAAAATATCATAGTCCCTCGATGACGCTAGACAAGGTTGCCTAAAAATAAATGATCTTAGTCCCTCAAAATGCTAAAGATACTTGGCACCATTGCTATCATGGTCATACGATGACCCACGCCCGTCCTGTTTAACATCCAAAGATAGGGTTGTTTACCAAATGCAATGGTAAATCAACAATGTCAAAGGAATAAAAATGTACAAGAAAGACTTTTGAGTAGGTAGATAAGCTTCTAGTTACTTGATCAATTTGCAAACAATCCTTGCTATTTTCAAAAACACACATACATATTTCCAAATATATCACAAACATACTTTTGAAACAAACACTTTGTAAGCGTTCTTATATAAACGAGAACCATTACGAAGTTCCATTTTCAAAATACTTTCAAAACCGTACAAAGCACCATTTCAAACAATTGAAAAAGCAAAGCAAGTGATCTAAACAAGTAACTAAGATCCCATGGAAAACCATGGATGAAAAGGGTGCTAGCATCTTCCCTTTTCATAATCTACCCCCGAACTCAAGAAAACATCTCAAAGGTCTTTCCTGTGCTTTTTTTACCTTTCCTTTTGGATAAAATAAAAGTCGGTGGCGATTATTGCTAACCGCAACATTGGCAAACACAAACGCAAAACCTCAAGTCAGTTCTCCCACCGCATCACAGAACTGGCGACTCTGCTGGGGAAAATTATAAAAGTGGGGTTACCTTAGGGTTTTAGATCACCTTTACATGCTTATCTTGCTTGAATTGTTTGCTTTACACTTTGTTTTTATTGTTTGGGTTTGAATCCTCTACCCGGATTTAGGAAACATTCATAGGTAAATAGCAATACATTGTGGAAACTGTGCGGGGTATACCCACATGGTCTAAGCAATAGCTATATTAGTTCGACATATTTGTGGGTACCGGTAGCCTTTGAGTCAATCAAAGAGAATACGGGGCAGCTGAGTGATGTCATGAAGCACTAATGGACTTTTAGAACCTTTACTTGACCAACTTGGCCTTTTAGGATGTAGTGAGATGACTGGCTTTGGTGCAGTCCAAAGTTGGTAGATACTCGATACTACACTCATTGAGGGTTGGTTCCTTAGAATATTTCGGTCTCCAGTAAAGAGGCTGAATTGAAACAATGAACAAGGAAACAATCCAGTGATATTGAGCTCCTTAGAACCCGGTTACTATTTCTAGGACAGGTTGAGCCAACTAAACTTCCAGAGGGTACTTACTTATGAAACCCCATGCAAGCCTAAACTAGGAACTTGGTAATTTTATTGTACATATATACTTGTTCATGACATCATGGACATCATGAAGCATCATATGCATCCACTAACCATTTCAAGGATTTGGATTTTCATCTTTGTTCCTGTTTTGTAGGTTATGGATTCACTTCGCAGGAAAACTATCCAAGTCAACCTTGTAAGAATTCCTCCACAACTCAAGGAGCTAGCTTCAAGGATTCCTGAGAATTCTCCATTCACCGAGAGGCATGGTCGTCTACTCAACTTGGTCACCACAAACACTGAGGAGGATATGCTGAAAGTTCTCTTCTAGTTCTTTGACCCTTTGCATCATTGCTTCACATTTCCTGACTACCAACTTGTGCCCACTTTGGAGGAATTTTCTCAACTCTTGAGGATTCCTATTCTCAATCAACTACCCTTCAACGGTACGGAAAGAGATCCAAAGCCAGAAGAGATTGCTCAAGCCTTACACTTTCACTCCTCTGATGTAACAACACATTGGGAAACTAGAAGTGGTGTCAAAGGCTTCGTGTCAAAGGTCCTGTTTGAGAAGGCCCAAAGCTTTTGGAATTCTCTAGACTTACAAGCTTTTTAGGAGATTGTAGCTCTTCTCATCTATGGGATGGTCTTGTTCCCTAATCCTGATCAACTCATAGATGTGAGTGTTGTCAAAATCTTCATGTCTCGCAATCTGGTGCCTACATTGCTTGGGGATATCTTCCACTCTTTTCACACTCGTACAATGAGGAAAAGAGGTGTTCTCATGTGTTGCACTCCTCTCCTGGAAAGATGGTTTATTTCTCATATTTCCCAATCAGTCTTGAAGAATGAGCAGGGCTTGAGGTGGTCACAACGGTTAATGACACTTAACCATTCAGACATTCATTGGTGTTCTCGATCCAGAGAGAATGTTATCATCATTGACCGTTGTGGGGAATTCTCTAATGTCTCTCTACTTGGCATTAGGGGAGGCATCACCTGCAACCCTTGCTTGGCTCTGAGACAGTTTGGTTATGCCCGAAGGGATGGCCCACATGACATGCTAATTCAAGGCTTGGTTTTCGACTTCGACAACGATAATCAAGGACTCCGACAAAGGTTCATCCGAGCTTGGAGGATGCCAAACAAGGTAGACAGTAAGACCCTGGGACACAAGAATTCCATCCCTCTTGAGCCTTACCTCAAGTGGGTGCGAACCCGCGCCCAAAGTCTTATGATGCCTTACCCCTCCATTCTCCATGTGATTATAGAGCCTGTTATGGAATGAGAGGTTCCATACACCCTCCTATATCCTGACATGCCAACATCACTTGAAGATCTACAAAGGAGTTGGATACAGCTCAAGGGAGAGCACGATACTTTCAAAGCCCAATTCTACACAAGCAAGAAGAAGGTTTTGGAACTCACTCGTCAACTTCACGAAGAGCAGAATCTCAACACCTACATTGCGCCAAAAAGGATGTGCAACGTCTTGTTATCATAGAATTTTGTACTATTTTTCCCTAGGGGCATTGATGTAAACATCACATGAATACATGTCATTCATCATAAGCATAAACAGGCCTTTGCTACAAGTCTCCTAATCTCCCTACTGTTTATTTCAGTAGAGATGGCTCTAGAACAGACTATCAAGGACATCCAGATTCAAAACGCTCAACTTCGAGAAATGTTCTTGAACCTATCCAAGGGACAAGAAGAGGTCAAGGCGCTCCTCACCAGGGGCATGATCATGGGAAATCATGGGGATGACAGAGATGACCAATTGGAATGGCTACAAATTGAAATGGCAACAATGAAAGTCCAGATGATGGGACAACTGGTGGGCCAGATGGCTCTTATTCAAAATCTGTCTCAAGGACAAGAAGAGCTAAGGGTCCTTATCAACAAGCTTCATCGGTATGGATGTAACCAAATGGGGCAAACATCTAGGATTGGGGATCAAGTCATCATTCATCCTCCTTTGAGACATGAAGTCGAGAGAAGACCTTCCCAATTTGCTTCCAAGTCACGAACCCAGCAACCACCTCGTCAACAAGGACAGGGTAACCAAAATAAACAGGTCCCAGCTGTTAGGCAGTTCACCAAACTCGACATACCTATATCACAGGTCTTATAACACCTGCTGAACTTGAATTTGGTCACATTAAGGGATCCTCCTCGGAATCCCAATACCTCTGCTCCTAGCTATCATCCCAATGCATTATGTGCATACCACTCCAATAATCTTGGGCATGATACGAATGACTGTTGGGCTTTGAAAAATAAGATCCAATACTTGATTGACAGAGGAATGCTGGAGTTCACACAAGGTGGCCAGAATGAATTTTTCTGTCATCCCTCAGAGGCTCACCATCCAAAGTGACAAGTTCAGACAAAGAGGCTTCTTCTCATTTGAATTTTCAAGTTGTAATTTCTCTTTTGTTATTCAAACAATTATCTATTAATGTCAAACTTTGTTTCATTAATGAATTGCATATGTTTGTATTGATTTGATCCACTCATTTAAACTATTCTTTTTACTCACTTCATGACATTCAACTCTTGCTAAAAGTTACAAGCCTTTAGAGGGAGGATGACGAAAACAATGCCATAATCTCATACAGTATGCTTTTGGATAGACCTTGTTGATGATGTACAGGCGTTTCTTTCAAATCCTAAACACCGGAGTAATAAGGAAGATAATCCCTAGTCAACCCTTCGAGCCAAAGAAGTAGAAGTTTTTGTTTAACATAAATTGAAACCCTTAATCAAAACCTAGGGCAGGTTAGTCTCTCAGTTAATTTAAATGCGCGTTTAGCCACAAACTCTCATCTCGTAATACAACGAATGACATTAAAAACGTTCTTCTGGAATCGAAAGACGATGATGGTTCCCTATCACACAGGCAGTCATTATCTCTCAAAAAGAAAAACCCACAAAGTCAAAACCTACGAAAGAGACTTAAGAAAACTGGGGCATCCCGCTGACCTTAATCTCAAAACAAGAACAGTCAGGCAAAAAAATTAGGGATAACAAATCAAAAGAAATAAGTCACTACAAATCCTCGACAACATGAAAAATGTTGCAAAAATGACTGCCTTCCGACCAACTTAACTTGTCTGAACTATCACCAAAACATCATTCCAAACTCAATTGGAGTTCAAACGCATAATTAACTGAGTTTAGGACTGAAGAACATCACGAAGAGTGGGTGGGTACAAATATACTTTGAGCCTTTATCCTTTGTTTCTTAAACCGTGAACCAAGCCACGTTACAACCCTTCAAAAGTCCTAATTGAAGCATGAGTTAGTTCGAAAGCATACTGTTACAAAAGGTATCCTGACTCCTATAAGGCTTTGCTTTGAATCTTGAGATTGAATTTTCTTACAAAATTCCTTTACTTTCAGAAATGCATTTTTCGAAATTTCAAGACAAGCATAAACTTTGCATTATTTAAATATCATTGTTTACATATGGCTATTTGTTTGAACAACGAAGAAATTCACACAATGAATATCCAGTAAACGAAAGCTCTCCCAATGAACAAAATAGATTCAAGAAGGATGACGCTCCTCCTATCAACAGGGGGACATGACATGTCACTATCCAGCACACATGGGGAAGTCTAGTCAAGATTCCAAGAAATCCCTCAAGAATTGCAGAGTAACCAGGGGCAAGTCTCAATCTCCGTCACTTGGGGCATTGAACGTCAATCCCGACAAAGGATGCTTCCCCAGCCAGAGTTTAATCTCTGAAAATCTTTCCCCAGCGGAGACAACTTCAAGAATCCTCGAGGACTTCCCCAATGATTTCATCACCTCTCTAGAAGACCGACAACAAAGTTTATTTCCCCAATAAACTACAGGTTCCCCAGTTTGAGTTTGCTTCTCTGACTACTGTAAATCAAAATACCACAACTCCTCTTCCCAAGTAGACTACTCTATAATCCCCGACAAGTTACTGTGAAACCTGGACTCGACCAGATATCAGTTCAACCTCGACTCCCCAGTAGAGCAATGGACAACCGAGACTCCTGAACTCTTTTCCGAGCAGGAATAAACATTCTTCCCACAGAGTTTTCAATATTCCCCAGCGGAGTTTCTCCCCAAACAACAAAATAGGAATCCCCGGTGGAAACATTCTAAGCAAAGTTTGAAGATACACATACTCTTCAACAGCAGTCCAGGATTTAACAAACTCCCCGACATTTGTCAAGGATTTATTTTCCCAGACAAAAATACATTTGTAAACATTTCACATTTACATACATGATAAGGGCATATGAAACAATCTCATTTATTTAGAGAATATCATGACATCATGCATTTCATACATCATGACGTTGCATATGACTAACTCTTTACCTTTTCAGGGAAAGACAAATCAATAAACACCGTCAACTACTTATACGACCTGGTAGTCCTCTCAAAAACTACGTCTATTGAAGGACTGTTTCAGCAGATTCCTCGGAAAGATACCCTCACAAGACCTTCTCTAGTTCAGTCAGATCGACACTAAGATCTCCCTGATTCTTATTCCAGTTGAAGATATTCCAAGACTTTTTTCTGGTTCAATTAAATTGATTTTAAGATTTCTATGATTCTTATCCAGTCAAAGTTAATCCAAGACCTTTTCTGGTTAAGTCAGATCGACACTAATATCTCCCTGATTCTTATTCCAGTTGAAGATATTCCAAGACTTTTGTCTGGTTCAGTTAAATCGATTCTAAGATTTTTCTGATTCTTACCCAATCAAAGTTAATCCAAGAACTTCTCTGGTTCAGTCAGATCGACACTAAGATCTCCCTGATTCTTATTCCAGTTGAAGATATTCCAAGACTTTTGTCTGGTTCGGTTAAATCGATTCTAAGATTTCTCTGATTCTTATCCAGTCAAAGTTAATTCAAGACCTTCTCTGGTTCAGTTAGATCGACACTAAGATCTCCCTGATTCTTATTCCAGTTGAAGATATTCCAAGACTTTTGTCTGGTTCAGTTAAATCTATTCTAAGATTTCTCTGATTCTTATCCAGTCAAAGTTAATCCAAGACTTTCTCTGGTTCAGTCAGATCGACACTAAGATCTCCCTGATTCTTATTCCAGTTGAAGATATTCCAAGACTTTTGTCTGGTTCAGTTAAATCGATTCTAAGGTTTCTATGATTCTTATCCAGTCAAAGTTAATCCAAGACCTACTCTGGTTCAGTCAAATCGAAACTAAGATCTCCCTGATTCTTATTCCAGTTGAAGATATTCCAAGACTTTTGTCTTGTTCAGTTAAATCGATTCTAAGATTTTTCTGATTCTTACCCAGTCAAAGTTAATCCAAGATCTTCTCTGGTTCAGTCAGATCGACACTAAGATCTCCCTGATTCTTATTCCAGTTGAAGATATTCCAAGACTTTTGTCTGGTTCAGCTAAATCGATTCTAAGATTTTTCTAATTCTTATCCAGTCAAAAGTAATCCAAGACCTTCTCTGGTTCAGTCAGATCGACACTAAGATCTCCCTGATTCTTATTCCAGTTGAAGATATTCCTAGACTTTTGTCTGGTTCAGTTAAATCGATTCTAAGATTTTTCTGATTCTTATCCAGTCAAAGTTAATCCATGACCTTCTCTGGTTTAGTCAGATCCACACTAAGATCTCCGTGATTTTTATTCCAGTTGAAGACTTTCTTACTAGTTCAGATAAATCTCTCAACGGTTTATTCTTATTCGTTGTCTGTTAAAACACCAGTTCATACTTTCTACCATCATTCCTCCAAATGGCATCTATAAGCCCATTCACCATACATCTTCGAGTGCAAATTTTTGAGCACTCTAGTGTTCAATCATCTTTCACCTTCAAGTCACGAATGGCGGATCCGCCAATCTAACTCTTCAGGTTCAAGAAGTTTGAACAGGGGAAGCTGTTGTACTCCAAAATTTGCCCTCTCTTTTTCTCAGGTTTACTCCCCTTCCAATCCAAAGCTTTGGATTACAAATTTTTCATGAAGATCGCTCCCAAGGGCAAAACAGTCATCTGCGCTAAAAGGCCAAACCTTGGCCTCTTGATTAAAATCAAATCCAAAAAATCTTATTTCAGCAAAACATGTTTGAAACGGGAAGTGTATTCCAGCTAAGATTCAAAAACCAAATTTCTAAGTACTTTAGATTTTCTAAGTATTTAAGAAAAATGGAACTTCAGAACCTCTGAACCAATCTCCAGGCAGAAATGGTCAGAAGTTGCAAACTTGGCTCAGCACATAACATTCATTCAGAAGGTGGCTCTTCAGCAACTACACCAACTCAGTTAGAGGTTGTAAACATGGTTCAACATGTAATCTTTAAATAGAACGTGGCTCTTTCAACAAGTACGCAAGTTCAGCCAGAGTTTGCTAGAAGAATGCAAAGAAGGCAACAAAGCCTGAAGCTCCCCCAGAACCTACTGGAATCAGAAGATGAAGAGGTCAGAAGAGTGGGTATAATACTAAAGCAGAATCTCTAAGTCCAGAGTTTTCAGAGGCAGGTCAAAAGAACATGCTGGAAAATCTAGAAAACCCTCAGAATTTACTGGGACATCAAGAGGCCAAGGTCAAAGTTTGGTTTGTGTTGTTTTTGGTAAAGCATAACTGCTGGCTTAGGATATAGGTAATGATGCAAATCTCACACTAAGATCCCTTAGGTCTTGACCAATCTCATCACCATTTAATGCCCATTAATGCTCACAACTACTTTTGAACATTTGTCCAAAGGGCCTTTCCACGTGCAGCATAACAACACCCTCGTGCAAGGTTAAGTTTGGATCTATGTGCCACTTTTCGCCTATGGGTGTCACTTTTCCTTAATCTTTGCCTACTGTTCCAGTTTAGGCTGAAAAACTGTCCATTATCACAACTTTCCATAAACTTCCTTCAAGAACAAGTTAACACTTACTGCATGGTATTGGCGCCATTTAACGTTTAAAATTCACAAAGCCTTGCCTATAAATAGGGCACCATTATCCATTGAAAAGGTCGGTCCAAAAATCCAAAAATTGCTAGAAGAAGAACAAAAATCTCTAGCAAGAAAACATTGTGAAACTCTGCCAAAATTCCTAGTGTTTCATAACTTTAAACTTCCTGCCTCCAAACTTCATTGATACCCAATTTGCTTCTTAAACAGAAAATGCCCATACAGTTTTTGACCATATATATACTCTCCATCCACCCATTCAAAAAAGAACCTGTCCAGAACACCATCAGAGCTAAATCTAGCTCCAATTCACATATTTTCTTCCAACAACAAGGTAAGCACCTGCTGACTCTCACCACGCTGCTAAGCATCATCAGCTTTGCATGCTCAATAAACACAATGTAGATATCATGTTGTTGCTGTACATGTTTTGAGAAGTGAATCAGTGTAGAACCTGCCTGTGACCTTTTTGTTTCTGTCTTCTAAAAACGCTATGACACTTGCTGAGACTGTCCTAGGCATGCCTTCTGTTTTGTGGAAAAATAATAAAATTGCAGATGATCTGACTAGCACAGGGGGAAACCAAGCTCTGACTTTGACGCCAGCACCTCTGAGGCCTGTTTTGCTATCAATAATATCAGAACTTCTGAAAATTATTGTGTTTCCAGGAGGGTCATAACTTCTGACTTCCCCGCCAACAGATTTTTGTTTTGCAGCACATGGGAGTCAGAACTTCTGACATCCCCACTAACAGGTTTCTATTTTGCAGCGCACCAGAGTCAGAAGTTCTGACTCATACAGTTTCACTAACAGGTTGATATCCTGCAGCAGGCCTGGATCAGAACTTCTGACTTACTCTCAGCAACACGCTAGCCCTCTCTCTCTTTCTCTTTTTCTTCCCCTTGTTATTTTCTTTTTTTATTTATTTTTCTCTTTGAACCATCCCCATGTACAAGTGTGTATCCCCCACCCCCTAATTATTGTAATAGCGTAGGATTTTACATTTCCGCATTTCTATTGCTTTCAAATGTAAATGCTAGTAATTAGGATATGTATGGAAAGATAAAATCAATGAAATATAAAATCCTAATTCAAGATAAAATCATGCATGCAATGAAACACACTTGCACACAAACACCTTTAAGGTATCTCCACTTGGTTGCCTAAACAAATGGCCATGGTATGCATGCTAGGTATCTTGGCAAAACAAAACAAAATAAAAGATCATAGTCCCTCGATGATGCTAGACAAGGTTGCCTAAAAACAAATGATCTTAGTCCCTCAAAATTCTAAATATACTTGGCACTATTGCTATCATGGTCATACAATGACCCACGCCCGTCCCGTTTAACATCCAAAGATAGGGTTGTTTACCAAATGCAATGGTAAATCAACAATGTCAAAGGAATAAAAATGTATAAGAAAGACTTTTGAGTAGGTAGATAAGCTTCTAGTTACTTGATCAATTTGCAAACAATCCTTGCTATTTTCAAAAACACACATACACATTTCCAAACAACTCACAAACATACTTTTGAAACAAACACTTTGTAAGCGTTCTTATAGAAACGAGAACCATTACGAAGTTCCATTTTCAAAAATACTTTCAAAACCGTACAAAGCACCATTTTAAACAATTGAAAAAGCAAAGCAAGTGATCTAAACAAGTAACTAAGAGCCCATGGAAAACCATAGATGAAAAGGGTGCTAGCACCTTCCCTTTTCATAATCTACCCCCCGAACTCAAGAAAACATCGCAAAGGTCTTTCCTGTGCTTTTTTTACCTTTCCTTTTGGATAAAATAAAATTCGGTGGAAACTCTTGCTAATCGCAACATTTGCGAACACAAACGCAAAACATCAAGTCAGTTCTCCCACCGCATCACATTATGCAAAATTGTCCAAGTGTGAATTTTGGTTAAAAGATGTTAGTTTTCTTGGTCATGTGATTTTAGGTAGTGGCATTGTTGTAGATCCATCGAAGGTTGATGCTGTGTTGCAATGGGAAACTCCAAAGTCATCTATTGAGATTAGAAGCTTCTTGGGATTAGCTGGTTATTATAGAAGGTTTATTAAAGGGTTTTCTAAGTTGTCACTTCTGTTGACTAAGTTAACTTGTAAGGGTAGAGCGTTTGTGTGGGATGTTCAATGCCAAGAAAGTTTTACAGAATTGAAGAAGAGGTTGACGTCGGCTCCGATTTTGACGTTGCCTAATCCAGGAGAACCTTTTGTGGTGTATTATGATGCTTCTAAGATGGGTTTAGGAGGTGTGCTTATGCAGAATGGTAAGGTAGTTGCTTATGCGTCAAGGTAGTTAAGGACTCATGAGAAGAACTATCCTACGCATGATTTAGAGCTTGCTGCAGTTGTTTTTGCATTGAAGATTTAGAGGCATTATCTTTATGGTTCTAGATTTGAAGTGTTTAGTGACCATAAGAGCTTAAAGTATTTATTTGATCAGAAGGAGCTGAATATGAGGCAACGAAGATGGTTAGAATTGTTAAAGGATTATAATTTCGGTTTGAATTATCATCCAGGAAAAGAGAATGTGGTAGCTGATGCGTTGAGTCGAAAGACTTTACACATGTCAGCAATGATGATTAAAGAGTTGGAATTGATTGAGCAGTTTAGAGATATGAGCTTAGTTTGCGAGGTTACTCCGCAGAGTGTTAAGTTGGGTATGTTGAAGATTAATAATGAATTTTTAGACAGTATCAGAGAAGCTCATAAGTTGGATGTGAAACTGGTATATTTGATGGTTGGGATTGATCAGTTTGAGAATAATGATTTTAAGCTAGATGAGCAAGGTGTGTTGAAGTTTCGTAACCGGGTTTGTATTCCTGATGATGCTGAGATGAAGAAAGTGATACTTGAAGAGAGTCATAGAAGGAAGTTGAGTATTCATCCAGGAGCTACGAAGATGTATCAAGATTTGAAAGGTTTGTTTTGGTGGCCTGGGATGAAGAGTGATGTGGCTCGGTTTGTGTATGCATGTTTGACTTGTCAGAAGTCGAAAGTTGAACATCAGAAGCCTGCATGGTTGATGCAACCGTTGGAAGTTCCAGAATGGAAATGGGATAGCATTTCAATGGACTTTGTGACAGGATTTCCTAATACTTTAAGAGGACATGATTCAACTTGGGTGATTGTTGATAGGCTTACAAAGTCAGCTCATTTTATTCCTATTAACATCAGTTTTCCAGTGTCGAAGTTGGCTGAGATTTACACTAGTGTGATTGTGAAGTTGCATGGTGTACCTTTGTGCATTGTGTTAGATAGAGATCCAAGATTTACTTCTGATTTTTGGAAGATTTTGCAAGAAGCGTTGGGTTCTAAGTTGAGGTTGAGTTTAGCGTATCATCCTTAGACAGATGGTCAGACTGAACGGACTATTCAATCATTGGAAGATTTGCTAAGGGTATGTGTTCTTGAGTAGGGAGGTTCATAGGATACTTATCTTCCGTTGATGAAGTTCACATATAATAACAGTTACCATTCTAGTATTAGGATGGCACCTTTTGAAGCGTTATATGGTCAAAGATGTAGAACTCTGTTATGTTGGCATGAATCTTGAGAAAGTGTAGTACTTGGACCTGAACTTGTTCGTGAGACTACCGAGAAGGTGAAGTTGATTCGAGAAAAGATGAAAGCTGCCCAAAGTAGACATAAGAGTTATCATGACAATCGAAGGAACGATTTAGAATTCCAAGCTGGTGATCATGTGCTTTTGAGAGTTACACATGTGACTGGTGTTGGACGAGCATTGAAGTCTAAGAAGCTCACTTCTTATTTTATTGGACCGTATCCGATTTTAGAGAGAGTGGGGAATGTTGATTATAGAGTGGCTTTACCGCCTAATCTTTCGAATTTACATGATGTGTTTCATGTGTCGCAACTTCGGAAGTATATTTCAGATCCATCTCATGTGATTCATATGGACGATGTGCAAGTACGGGATAATGTTACGGTGGAGACGATGCCTATACAGATTACGGATCGTGAAATGAAGACTCTGAGGGGCAAAGAGATTGACTTGGTTAAAGTGGTTTGTCTAGGAGCTGCTGGTGAAAGCATGACTTGGGAGTTGGAGAGCAAGATGCGAGACTCATATCCAGAATTATTTGATTGAGGTAAATTTTCGAGGACGAAAATATTCTAAATGGGAGAGAGTTGTAATGCCCGTAATTTAATTAATTATTTAATTAAATTATTTTTGGAATATTTGTGAAGTTGTATTATAATTAATTGGATTTAATTATTTTATTAAGTGGAGAAATAATATTAGAGATATAATATTATGTGGTGAAATAATATTAGAAGTATAATATTATTTGATGTGGGCTTATTTTGAAGGAATAAAAGTAATAAGGGGGTGTATTGGTTTTAAGTCCAATGAGGAATAAATAAATAATAGGGTTATTTTATTGTTGTTGGAATAGAATAGAAAGAAGGAAGCAGTAGAAGAATAAGGATTGAGAAAGAACGTCCAAGCTGCTAGAGAAAGTGGAAAACAACAAGAACGAGAATTCAACCGGAATTGTAGAGCGACCTTCAATCCAAGGTAAGCGTGGGGTTCTGACTCTATAATTGCGTTTATGATAATTGATATGTGGGGTTAGAGGTGATTGTTGTCTTGTTCTTAAATTGAAAATACATGATTGTTGTATGATGAGAATTGATGAATTTTAGATGAATATTGATGTCATGATGTTGTTTAATTGATGTAGAATTATAAGGTAAATTATGAGTGATGATTATCCATGATTATATTAAGTTTTAGGGCTTTAGGTATGAATTTGGTAGTGAGTTGCAGTGATGAAAAACGCAGAATATTGCAGTGATGAAAAATGCAGAATTAGGCCAGAAGGATATCAAAAGTTGCTGTATTAGAATAATGAATTAAATTGGAGATAGAATTTGTCATACTGTTCTTAGTTAGGTTGATATCAGGCTAAGAATTAAAATAGTAGGATTGGTAAAAAGTAGTAGTTCTAATGGTAGAAGCTATGGTTGTTAGAAGTTGCGTTGAATTATTAGAAAGTAGAAGTTCTGATGGTAGAAGCAGTGTTAGTCAGAAGTTGCATTGGTCAGAAGTTGGGTTAGTCAGAAGTTGGGTTAGTCAGAAGTTGTGTTGTCAGAAGTTATGTTGTCAAAAGTTGTGTTGTTAGAAGTTATGCTATCAGAAGTTGTGTTATCAGAAGTTGTGCTGTCAGAAGTTGTGCTGTTAGAAGTTGTGCTGTCAGAAGTTGTGCTATCAGAAGTTATGCTGTCAGAAGTTGTGTTGGTCAGAAGTTGTGTTGTCAGAAGTTGTGTTGGTCAGAAGTTGTGTTGGTTAGAAGTTGTGCTTTCAGAAGTTGTGTTGTCAGAAGTTGTGTTATTAGAAGCTGTGTTATTAGAAGTTGTATTGGTTAGAAGTTGAGTTGGTCAGAAGTTGTGCTGGCCTTTACGTTGTTTTCGTACAGAATGTGGAAGTTAGATGCTTAGAAGCTACTGTTTGAACTATAACAATAGGAATAGTGACGGTGATGACGTTTGAGTTACAAAATAGCAGTATTGATTTACTGTGGAATTAATGTACAATTGAGTTGTTAGTGAGAAGTTATTCATGATGTTATGTTGATGATTTATAATAAATAAATGATGTTTGATGATTTATAATAAATAAATGATGTTTAATAAATTATTTTGATGATATGAGATATTGATGACGAGACATTGAGATGCATTTGAGATGTTGTTATTTTGAGATGCTTTTGAAATGTTAATTGAGATGTTTTTGAGATGATTTGAGATGTTGTTAACTTGGGTGTTGTTATTACATTCATGGTTGTGTCGCATACATTGCATTTTTGAGATGGAGCTTATGCTCGTTGAGATGGCCTGTATTGGCGAATTTTGAGATGAAGGTTATGCCTTGTTGATGCCTCTATTAATTGGCAAATTTTTGAGATGGGAGTTCTGCTCCAATGGTACCACATGCATTTGCATAGTATTGAGTCGCATTATATGATTGCATAAAGAAGTGTATTTTGATGTTGATGAATGTGTATATACATTGTAATTATTGTTGATTATGAGATGATAAGTGGTGATGTTATTGATCTAATTTAATATATTAATTATCATGCGCTTTATTATATTGTTAGATATCTCACCCCTTCTATTTGAATGTTGCCCTTATGTTGGTAACGTGCAGGTAATCGAGATTGAAAGTTGTATTCCTTCAATAGTTCGAGTCGGTGTTATTGCTCTGATATGTAACACTCGGGGGGATGAACGCTTGCTGTTTTTGATTGTTAATTTTCAGTTGTTGAACTTTAAATTGATTATTATTAAATATGTGATGTTTCGAAGTTTCTGTTTTGTTGTTAGAGATGTTATTAAGAATTCTGTTGTGTAGACGTTGAGTTATTTGATTAAAGATGTTATGTTGATGGTTCACCTGATGTTTTAAAAAGTGTTATATATCCACGATGAATGCAATGAATTTTGATAGAAGAATTTGCAACGTCCCGATTCATTTGTATGATTGAATTTTATAACTCTGATTCATTTATATAATTTGTCGGGGTAGAATTGGGGTGTTACAGTGCTCACCTGAGTGGGGGAGGTATTGGACTTGCTAAAACCCGAAAAAGACTGAGTGGTTCACTACCCTAATCAGGACAAGCGGATTTGCTCGATGTTCGAAGATAATTGGTTTCCTATATATGAGTTCATATTTAAGGAGTTAGGACTTCATCTACCCTTCACAGACCTTCAAGCGGTCGTCTTTAATCATTTGGACCCAACACCTTCCCAACTACATCCTAACTCGATAGCCTTCCTCAGGGAATTCGAGATCGCATGCCGACATCTTCAGATCAGGCCCATGGTCCCCTTGTTCTTCTGCTACTTCCACCTTCAGGACCACTCTTTGGACGAACAGTATAGTTGGGTTTCCTTGAAGCAACCGAGGAGGATGTTCAAGATGTTCCTGGATTTCATACGCAAATTTAGGGACAGGTACTATCTGGTCCAGCCAGTGTCACTGACGGCCATCACTTCTGTGTTCGACCAGAAGGTTATGTACGGGCCCGATGGGAACCCCCTGCTCACCGAAAGGGGCAAGGAAATGAAGCAGTTGGTCTATAAGCTACACTTTAACTGGGGTCGAAACCACTTTGATCGGGGTACTTAGTACTGCATTGTCAAGTCAGGCCAGCTGGACGTCGAGGACCAGGCTAGTTATAATAAGCTATGTGGCCTTTGTTGAAGGCTTTATCCCTGCTCGGTGTGTGACCAAAAAAGGGGATATCATTGTTGACCAAAAAGGGGAGCCTGTGTTCAAAGCTCAGTATACCAATACCAAATATATCCTAGAATGTGGCACCCTTGAGGAGGCCTTAGCGCTTCTAGGTAGTTGTTTTTATTATTTACTTGTTTGCGTTTACTTTCTTCGTTTACTAATTTGTGCTTGCTGCTTACCGCATATGAAATGTCGAATCTCCAGGAGCGTATAATCATGATGTCCACAACCAACAAAGTGAAGCATTTGAAGAAATCTCCCAAGAGTTGCCTGGGCGACATCTTACTTCTACCTCCATCTGGGTCGAGGACTTCCACTTCCTCCCACCTTGTTGAACAATATCATCCTCAACAGGTTACCTCGACTAGGAAGCGCCATCGTGTGGATGTCAAATCGATAGATCTAACTGGGGAGACGTGCATGGATAAGTATGAGTTGTCTCATTGTTTTCTTCACATGGGGTACTATGAAGGAGGTTCCTCCCTAATCGTTCCCCAGGAAGAATACCTACACCTCGAGGGGCTCAATAAAGCGATCAAGAAGAAAATCTTGGCTCAGGATGTTGTCGCCCTGATGAGGGTCCTAGGAATGGCAGTGGTCTACACCAATGAGGGGTCCTCCTCGGCTAAGGAGGAAAAGAAATCTTAGGCCACCATTGCGGATCTCGAGGATAATCTGGAGAAGTTGAAGTCTGAGAAGAAGGATGAGCTATATGGGAAGAATGCTAAGTTGGTCAAGCTAACTGAGGATATGTCTAACCTAAAGGATGCTCATGCCACCGAGAAGAAAGATCTCCAGAACAAGGTTGCTACCTTGGAGGCTGGTGCAGCGCCTGCTGAGGATGAGGGTGACGATTTGAAGACGTTGAAGACTTGTGCCAAGCTTATTACCCGTATTCAAATACTCGAGCAAGATTTCTTGGAGGTTGTCAAGGTTAGTTTCGATAACACGGTGGATCAATTTAAAGTCAGGAATCCCGGGCTCGAGCTTGTGCCTGGCGGTCTCGGGTTCTTGCATACGGTGGTTGATGGCAAGATTGTTGCCCCAAACATCTTCATTGGTGTTGACGGAGAGGAGGAAGGGGAGATGAGGCCTCATTCATTATGTCATGTGACCGATAATTGATCAAGTGTTGATTCGTTTCGTGTTTGTCTGGCCTGTGCGCCGTATTTTTGTAATGATTTTCTTTTTGGATAGGGCTTTGCCCAACTGATGTCATATTTTGATAATTTCTACACTTGTGGCCATTTAGCTTTAATTTCACTTTTAGTATCAATCGTATGACTTGTATTGATTGCCTTTATTAAGCTTTGCATGTTTGCTCTTGCTATTTCTGCTTAGTGTTTTTTGATCTTTTTGCTCGATGATATTATTGTTCGATAGTACAGGGAACTTGTCGAGTGGCCGAGGTTAATTTCTGAGCAGAGAGCGAAGCATATGTCTCATTTTGGATCTGAGCTCTACAGCGTGAACCTTCCATCACAAGCTGGATGTTCTGAATTCGGGGTACGACGACGGTGGAGCTCGTTTGAGTTTCCCTGCCGTGTCAAGAATATGCTCATTTAAAGAGTGGAAGCTTGCCTTTTGTTTGAATTTTAGGTTATGTGCTTGTACCTGAGCATGCACATGTGGTCGGGAAATGTTGTGTTCGTCGTTTAAAAAAGCACGCCAAATTTTCTGGCCTTAGTTATAATATTGTTTCAGCTTTTCGATGTTCCATGGTCGACGGTAAGATGTTCGAGGTAGTTGGCCCCGTTTTCCGTTTTTGCTTGGACGCGATAGGGGCTTCCGATTTTGCGGTGAGTTTTCTTTCACGATAATCTTTTTTATTTCTCCTTAAGACTAGGTTGTCGACTTCAAATTCTCGTCGTCTAACTTTGGTGTCATGAAGTATGGCAATTTTTTGTTTTAGCAAGGCTTCTCGAAGGGATGCTCCTAATCGAACTTCTTTGACAAGGTCAAACTCCTCTCTTAGTGTCTCATCGTTCACCTCCTCATTGTGATGGGCTTCGATCTGCCTGTAAGGCTCTCTTACTTTGATTGTGATTACAACCTCAGTTATGTACACTAGTCAGAATAGAATTTCCCCGGTATTCAAGTGAGGGGTTGTTCGGTAGGCCCAGAGCACGTTATGTAGCTCCTCGGCCCACTTCTTTTTGGTTTCGTCTAGTCTTCATTTGAGGCCTCGTAGGATCACACTATTTGCAGCTTCGGCCTACCAGTTTGTTTGCGGGTGCTCGACAGATGTGAAGTGTTGGGTGGTGCCCAGCTTGGTGACAAATTATTGAAAATTTATGTCCATGAATTGTGTCTCATTGTCGATGACGATTGCTTGGGGTATGTCGAATCGGGAAATTATGTTTCATTTGTAGAAATAGAGTATGTTATATGTTGTGATTTTGGCTAGGGCCTCACTTTGTGAAGTAGTCCATGCATACTATTAGGTATTTGTTTTGATTTAATCCTATGACAAATGGTCTGAGGATGTCCAATCCCCAACTCGCAAAAGGCCATGGAGATGAAAAAGTCTTGAGCTTTTTGGGCGATGTCAGGTGCATGTCACATTTTTTCATGTGTTCTTTTGTGTCGTGTTGCATGGTAGGCTAATAATACCCTGCTCGCAAATTTTTTCTGGGGAGGGATCTTTCCCTGAGGTGTTGGCCGTTGATTCCTTCATAGATTTTGTGCAATATGTGGGCAACTTTGGGCTCTTAGACACATTTGAGGAGGGATGGAGAATCCCCATTTGTACATTTTATTTTCGACCAAAACGTAGGAGCAGGCTTTGCGTCTGACCATAATAGCCTCTTTTTGGTCGGATTATAACTCCCCTTTTGTGAGGTAATTGTATACTGGGGTTATCCATCAGTTGTTGTCGTCGATGACATTTACATCCAGAGTCATGAAAGGCTTTTTGATGCTCGGTCGAGGAAGTATCTTCTGGATGACAAACTTGTTTCCTTATTTCCTTTGTGTGCTCGTAAGTTTTGACAGAATATCTACTCGGGAAACGTGTTGTACCTCCACGAACCCGAAGTTTGTTATTATTTTTCAAACAAGGGTAAAGTATTTATAGAGATTATCATTTTTGACTTGATATTCTCCACGGACTTGAGAAGCGACGAGCTGGGAATCGGTGAATATTTTCACCCCCTCGGCCCCTAAGTCTTCAGTCAAACACAGTCCTGCGAGGAAAGATTCATACTCTTCATGGTTATTCTAGGTTGGGAAAGATAAGGTGAGGAATACTTAGATCAGGATTCCTTCCTCGTACTCCAGGATGATTCCCACTACACTCCTTATCAAGATGGAGGCACCGTCCATGAAGATGGTCCATTTGTGTACCCTGTAAGTCGAGGAAGCTGGCGAGGTCATTTATGTCACAAAGTCAACCAGTACCTAGGCTTTAAGGGCCTTTCTTCTCTCGTACTGGATGTCGAACTCAAATAGTTCTAACGACCATTTGAGCACCTGGCCCCCATATCTGGACGATCGCGCAGTTGTTTCACGGGCTGGTCTGTTTGTACCACAATCATGTGTGCCAAGAAGTAGTATCTCAATCTCTTTTCCGCGTTGATGAGGGACAGAGCTGCTTTTTTGATTCGTCAATATCTGAGTTCTGAGCCTTGTAAGTCCTTGCTCATAAAGTATATGGGTTTATGCCCCTTAAGGGTTTCTCGAATGAGGGTCGCGTTGATGGCCTCGACAATGACGACTAGATAAAGGTAGAGAGTTTCTCCATTGTCTGGTCACGAGAGGATTGGTAGTTGTGAAAGTGCTTGTTTCAGGTGGAGGAGGGTCTGTTCACACTCCTAGGTCCACTCAAATGTTGCTTCCTTACGAAGAAGTTTAAAAAGAGGAAGTGTGTGATGGGTAGATTTTGCCACGAAGCGAGACAATGAGGTGAATCTCGTTCAGATATTGGATTGACTTCTTCGAGTTCGGCATTGGGAATTTGGATTAGGCCCTGCATTTGTCGGGGTTTGCTTCGATTTCTCATTCTGTCAGGTGGAAGCCGAGGAACTTTCCTGCTCGTACCCCGAAGGTGCACTTCTCTAGATTGAAGTGCATTTTTCATTTCCTCTCCTGGTCGAAGACCCTCTTTAAGTGGAGCGTATGGTCGGACTCCTTTTGAGATTTTACGATCATGTCGCCCATGTAGACTTCGAGCATGTCCCCAATCTCTCTTCGGAAGACTTTGTTCATGATTCTTTGGTATGTGGCGTCGGTGTTTTTCAGGCTGAAGGGCATTATATTATAGTAGTAGTTGCCCGACTCGATCATGAAAATCGTATACTTTTTGTCACCCTTTTCCATGGGGACCTGGTTGTATCCACAATATGCATCCATAAAAGACAACAATTTAAAACAAACAAAATTATCAAGTAATATATAAATGTTAGGAAAAGGATAAGCATCTTTGGGACAAGCCCTGTTAAGATTGATATAGTCAACACACATTTTCCATTTTCCATTTGATTTTTTGACAAGTACAACATTAGACAGCCAAGTTGTGTATTGGGCTTCACATATAAAGTTTTCCCGAGGTCTTTTATAGCTTTTTCATAAGCCTCCGTTTTTTTGGAAGACTGCTTGCGCCTATGTTGGGTTACAACCTTAAGGGTTAGATTTATAGTCAGTTGGTGACAAGCTACTTCTGGGTCCAAACCGGGCATCACGGAGGTGCTCCATGCGAAAAAATTGACATTCTCTTTCAAGCATTATTTCAGTTGCTTCCTCGGAAGTTCTGGGAGGCCGGTGCCGATCTTTACTCCTTTGTTGGGGTCTTTGCCCAGGAAGATGATCTCGAATTCTCCGTCCAAAATTTGGCGTAGAGGATAAGGAAGCTACTCGTTGCTAGCAGGCATCAAGGAACTTTCCGTACTCAGACGGGCTTCCTTCTCCTTCCTCTTATGATCTCACAGATTGTCTTTAGTGAAGTGGATGCCATGGTCGATCGAGTCGATGTAAGGTAGTGGATTTGCCTCTTCTGAGCTCCTGGGTCAAGCAAGTTTATTGGTCGTTCTGAGTAGTTCGCTGATGGTGTTTAGTCCCTTTGAGGCTACCTCAAAACATCTCCTCGCGGCCTCTATGTCCCCGTGGAGACTGGCGACGAGTCCTTTTGAGGTGTAATACTTCATTTTCAAGTGCACGGTGGAGGGAACAACTATTAATTCAGCCAAAGTTAACCTTCCTGAAATAAACTGGTATAGAGATGGGCAATATAATACCAAGATTCGACCTTGACGGACCTGGTCGTATCTTTTGCTCCAAATGTGACTATTAGCTCGACGTAGCCCCATGGTTTTGTGATTGCATCGTTGAAGCCCTTTAAATCTAAGCTGACATAGGGCGTTAGATGTGTCTTATCAAGCTGCAATATGGAGAACAACTAGGAGTGCATGATGTCGATCAAACTCCCCTGGTCGACTAGAATGCATCAGACGTTGAAGTTGGCCATTTGTGCTCTTATGAGCAGAGGGATACTTGAGTTGGGACATCCGCCCGGGAGTTCTTCGCGGTAGAACATGAAGGGGATAAAGTTTCCTCGAAACTTGTCGAGGGTGTAGTTTCTGTTTAAGCTCGCATAGGTTAGTTGTTCAAACTTCCTTTTCACCGAGCCCATGATGAATTTGTTGAATCCTCCGCCAGATATGACTATGGAAGAGGGGAAGGTCTCCTAAGGACCGTGCATTGAGATGTAAAGGGGGTGTCTGACATCATCAGGGATGTAGAAACCTTTTGGTCATGAAATGCACATGGATATTTGTAGGCTGACATCGTCGGGTGATGGTTTCTCCTCCTCAACCTTCTTTGATTCTCGGGCGTCATCACGAGCACCCTCTTTCTTCTTGGTATATTGCTTTAGGTGTCCGTCCTGAATTAGGATCTCAATTGCATATTTAAGATGGATGCATTCTTTGGTCACATGCCCATGTGTTGTACCCCAAAATTTGCCCTCCCATTTTTCTTTAAAGCATTCTTTCAAGGCTCTTCAAATGGTCAAGGCACCCAAGGGTTGACTAGTCAAGATGCACCTCCTAGACCAAAAGCCTACAACCAGGGTTTGGAGTTTCTCAAGGAAATTTGGTCTGCAAAAGTCTCAAGTTGCTCCCATGTTTCTTCATAGGTCCTCAACAAGGCTCATGTCAAGTTTCAAGCCCTACATCACAAGTTTGCTCAGTCAATGACTCAGATGCTTGAAAATCAATTGTATTGATCAAAAAGTCAACTATGGTCAACATACAGTCAAACTTTAATATTTTTGGTCAAAATTAACATTTTTAAGTGACATTCATCATTTTATCAAGGGTTGATCATGATTCCCCAAGGAAAGTCCTCAGATCATCAAAAGTTAAGATTTGTCAAATTAGGGTTTCCTTAGGAGAAGTCAACTGAACTTTGACCAGGCATAACTTTCACATGCTTCATCAACGTTTCCCCAACCAAAGCCCATTTTGAAGAAAATTCAATTCTCTACAACTTTACTATTGTTTTCAAGTCCAAAAAATGCTTCATTTGGAAGATATGATCTCATACATTATAGGTCATTTTCAAAAGTTAACAAAAGACACTTTTTGTCAAGGAAACTTACATCAAGATGATGTCTTTAAAAGCTAAAGTTATCAACATAGAGATTTAAGGGGACATCTTGGGCTTTCCAAAAAGTCCAAGATCAACTTCAAAAGATGAAAGTTGAGCAAGTTATGAGGTGCACAAGTTGGGCAATTTTCAAGAAGTGCATGAAGTCAACTTTGAGAAAAATTGCATTTTTAGGTTAATGAACCTAACTTTTAGGGTTCAAACATGTTTATGACATACCCAAGTACCTCTAAACCTAACCATGCACTATTGTGATTTTTATTTTTATTTATTTGAATTTTTATTCATTTTAATATAAATTAAATCAAATAAATTAGATGAAGATACAAGAAATAATGGGCTAGCGTATTTGGGCTTGACTTAACCCATCATGGAGCCTAATATTTCGTGCAAAGACCAACAAAAACCTGTCCAGGTTCATGCAGCATCAAGAATGGCAAGAATCATCCAAATATGGCAAACTTTCAATATGTTGGATTTTTGTCTCATGGCCTTGAAAGCTTTGTTTCTTGCTATACTTGCTTTTCTACTAACTCTATAAATACACAACATTGCAAGCAAAAAAGGGAACAAAATTCTACATGCAAAATCTCTCTAAAATCTCTCCAAAAAAACTCTCCAAAAGCTCTCCAAAAACTCTCCAAAAAAATCAAAGAATTGGTGCAAGTCATATCTCAAAGTTCCAGCCTCTCTCGACTGAAACCAAGCCTCAAGCCATCCTCTTGAAGTCCCCATGAGTTTTTTACAAGGCCCAAGATCAGTCTATCACAAGCTTAGAACTCCCCTGTGATACGGTGGTAGAACTGACTGTTTAATACTGGTTTTGTGTTTGTGTTCATAAATGTTGCAGTAAGCAAGAGTCGCCACCGACTTTTCTTTTATCCAATTTAAGGAAAGGGTGAAAAGAACAGAAAAAGACCTTTTTGAGAGTTTTCGAAGTAAGTGGGGTAGATTATGGAAAGGGAAGGTGTTAGCACCCTTTCCATCCGTAGTTTTCTACGGGCTCTTAGATGCTTAGCTCATTTTGTAAATACCTTATGATTTGTGTTTTTGAAAAGTATTTTTGAAAACGCCTTAGTGCAGAGATTTTCTTTATGATAACTCTTGTATCAGTCCTCAAGAGTGTTGACAAAGCAAATGTTTTTGAAAGTTGTTTTTGAAATGTCTAAGTGTAAAAAGTTTGTTTTGAGCATAGCATCTAGCAGCTACCTACTTATACTCGAAAAGGTTTATTCTTTTCCTCCTATCCTTTAGATAGTGTGTGATACGGTGGGAGAACTGACTTGAGGTTTTGCGTTTGTGTTCGCAAATGTTTCGGTTTAGCAAGAGTCGCCACCGACTTTTTATTTTATCCTAAGGAAAGGTCAAAAAGAACAGGAAAGACCTTTGAGATGTTTTCTTGGGTTTGGGGAGTAGATTATGAAAAGGAAAGGTGCAAGCACCCTTTCCATCCATGGTTATCCATGGGCTCTTAGTTACTTGTTTAGATCACTTGCTTTGCTTTTCAATTGTTTGAAATGGTGCTTTTCAATTGTTTGAAATGGTGCTTTGTGTGTGTGGTTTTGAAAATGATTTGAAAAATAGGCCTTGTCTAGGCAACCTTTGTAATGATTCTTGTTTGAATATATACAAAGGTGTTTGTCTTTTTGAAAAGATATTTCAATGTTTTGAAATTTTGTTTTGGGAAATGTTTTGAAATTGTGTTGTGATGTGTTTTTGAAAATAGCAAGGATGTTTGCAAGCTTTTGATCAAGTAACTAAGAGTTATCTACCCTATTTTACTCAAAGATCCTTTCCTAATGTTTTTAACCCTTTTGACAATGTTATTTCACCATTGTATTTGGTGAACAACCTTGTGTTAGGATGTTAAACGGAACAGGTGCGGGTCATCGTATAGACCATGATAGCAATTGCGTTAGGTATCTTTGGCAATTTTCTTGAGGGACTTGATCATTTTTGTTTAGGCAACTCAGATAGCGTCATCGAGGGACTATGATCTTTTGTTTTGTTTTTGTTTTGCCAAAGAACCCAACATGCATACCATGGCCCATTTTTGAAGGCAACAAGTGGATTGTAACCCTAGGGGTGCAAGTGTGCATTGGTATTTGATTTTCATGCATTTTTGTCTTTGTATTAGTCAAACTACTTGTTGATTTGGATTTTTGCATACAAACTCTAATTCTCTAATCATGGCATAATTGAAAGCGTAAAGTGCGAGAATTTAAATTCTAAACTATTACAACATGATTATGGGGATGGGGGTACAATTTTGAGTGAGGGGATATTTGACAAGAAATTATAAACCCTAATTTACTATTACATCCAAATTGAATTCTTTGTGCAAATAAATAAATGGGCAATATTTAATTAAACAAGATAAATAAATATTAAATAAAATGTATTATGCAAAAAAGAATTTTTATTTGTTCATGTATGCAAAAGTATTTTTTAATGTAAAAAAGTATAAAGAAATAAATAAAAGATTTATTTTATTGTTTAAGGGATGAAGCCCTAATTTCTTTAAGAAAATAAATTATATATTATTTATATACAAGAAATATATTAATATGTACAAAAATAAAATATATTGAAAAAAGTGATTTTTAGTATAAATAACAATAGAAATAAAAAAATGTAATATTTTTGTATTTTTATTCTAAGTATTTAATAAAATAAAAGTATATATATATATATATATATATATATATATATATATATATATATATATATATATATATATATATATATATATATATATATATATATATATATATATATATAATATAAAATAAAATATGTACAATAATAAATTATATTTTAAATAATATTTGCAGTGTGTATAAAAATAAGAAATAAAAATAAAAGTATCATTTACATTATTTTCAAGTTTTAAATAAATTATAAAAGTATTTAAAGGCCTTTAATTGTTAGAAAAATCAAAATAAAATGCCAAATAAATGTAAAAAATTATGAAAATATTTTTTAAGCATTTTTTATATCTTTGGAAATAAAATAACAAAGTCAGAGAAGAAAACAAAAATTCAAAAATGTAAAAATATAAGAAATTGGGTCAGGGGGTGTGAAACTGAAAAAAAGGGGTGTTAGAAGCAAGCAGACCAGGCCCAGCCCAAGTCTTCATCTTCAACCTCCAGCAATTGTCAAACGCGCGCGCGCCTGGTTCAAACATGGATATCCTGGAAATGTGATCTTTTGCCAAAATTCACAACATCAAACTTGTAGAGAATTTCAATATGATTCTAACCATATAAAGCATTAATCCTAACTCTCAAAGACCATAGAGAATTTCTCTGGCCCTAAAATCTTACCTAACTTTTTCAGCATGTTCATGGATGAAATTCTCCTAGCACACTTAATATAAATGAAAATTGAGCATATGTACAACTTCATGGCATTGAATACTACATTTTTCATTCACAAACCTAAGGCTAAATATTCCTAAATAGAGAGATAGAAAGTCATGAAAAACTTGTTTCAGTTGGATTCGAGTAGGGCAATGCAGTGCTTCTCAACAAGTTTTGAGGTGTCTGGTAGCTTTCCTGAACTTCACTTGATCTTTTCCAATAGCTAGCTTGCCTTGAATGTCCCTGAATCAACCTCTAGAACTCAACCTGCATAAGCTTGAAATGAAAATGGTGAACACTGTAAATGGAGTTAAAGTTGGTAATGGAGGTTTGGGATAGCTTGAGTGAGTTGAATGGAAGGTGTTTGAAGCAAAAAGGAGCAAAACGCACGAGCCAAATGAGCTGTGGCACTCAAGTTGCAGCACCTGCCCTGTTTTGCCAAAAGAATATGATTTTTGGTTATGGGAGGTTTTGGGGCTCAAGCATTCATGTTTTTGGCTCAAAGGGTTGTGTGAAATATGTTTGTAATGTTTGTTTAAGCTAAGAAGGGTTGGTTCTCAAGTTGGCAAGATTTTGACAAGTTTCTTCTTTGTGAAGCAAGAATGTGTGGTATCACAGGCCTGTACAAGCCATATAACATGCTGCATAAAATCCTCTTGATACTTGAAATTTGTGGATTTGAGTGCCTTTTGAGATCTTGGCCCTATGCTTCAAAGATCATGTTTTGACATAAAGCATACCTTTTCAAAAATGGAAATGTACCTTTTTCTAATTAAAGCTTAATTTTGTGTACAATGCCCAAATGGCCAAAACAAATGCTTAGACTGATGGATTTTCATTTAATTAAGGAGTGTGAATTGGTTTAGAGGCCTGAAAACTAGTACAAAGCATGCGGGTTTGAAAATGCCACTTGAGTGAACATGTATTGGCCATGGATACAAAGTGAGTTTTTGCCAACTTCAAGCATTCGATTCTCCCTAACCACAAATGTGTTTGAGGAGTTCTTGGACAATTTGGAAAGCTTGCAACATGAAATATAATCCATATTTGAAATGCAACTTGATATTCCAAGTGTAACTATGTGAAAAATGGCCAAGAAGATGTGTCAAAATCCTGCCTAAACTAGGGCAAAACTTCTCTAAGTTAAAAGTTTTAGGGACCCTTGTTCCAAAACTCATAACTTGAGATCCAAGCTTCTTTTGAGAAAACTTTGTGAATAAAAGTTGTAGACTTTGTGGAGGACTACAACTTTCATGTTGTAAGTTTTGTTTGAATCCATTTTCATCTTGGTGAAAATGTGGGACAAAGTTAGGAAAAATTAAGAAAATTTCATAACTTAGAAAAATTCTAAGTTATGAATTTTTTTCAATTTCAAACCCTAATTTGAAATTTTGGGTTTCTCAATTAATAAGTTTCATGATTTTACATATCTTGATGAAAAATGACCCTTGCAACTTGATTTTGACCAAAAAGTCAAAGTTTGACTTTTCAGTGTATAGTCAAATTTTGATCAGTTGATTGAAAAATTCATCTGTCAATCCCATGCATTTGAGATCTTTTGAACTTGTTGAATAAGTCAAGATGATGTCATTGAGTCCTTGATTCCATGGTTGAGCTTAATTTGCCATTGGCTAGGTCAAAAAGCCAGATATTCCCTTTATATAGTCAAAACCCTAAAAATGACCATTTTGCCCTTTTGGTGATCTGATCAAATTTCTTGTGGAATTGTGGTCCAAATTTGATAAAATGGTTCATATGAGTTCATAATGTTGATTTGGGTCAAAATTTATGAGGTTTGACTGTAAATTGGCCACAGTTGACTTTTTCCCCAATACAGTTGATTTCTAGGTCAACTGTCCAATTGACTGGGCCAAAATTTGACACAGGGCTTGAAACTTGGTATGGACCAACTTATGAGTCCAACATGAAGTATGAAAGTCAATTTGGGCATTGTAGGTCAAAATATCCTTGTGCAAACTCAAACCCTAATTTAGGTCAACAATGTAAGGAGGTGTCTTGAGCAGAGCAAATCCTAGCTTGATCTTGAATTCCAAGAGCCTTGTGATGAGAAATGTTGATAAAATGAGAGGGAAAATTTTGGGGTACAACAGTTGCCCCTGTTCAATCTTCTTGAACCTGAAGAGTTGGATTGGCAAGTTTTCCTTTCGTGACTCGAAGGTAAAAGAGGATTGGACACTAGAGTGCCCGTAAATTTACACTCGTCAAAATGTATCTGAGGGAATGGGCTTAAAGATGCCATTTGGAGATGGTAGAATCTTGCTGGAGATGGGCTTAGAGATGCCATCCAAAATTTGTTTGTTGAAAATCAAGAGAATGAACGTCAGAATGGTATCCGTATTTGGAACGTATTTGAGTTGTATCTGGAGATTGGGTTTGTATGAGCAAGGGAATGGCGTCCGTGTCTAGAGCATATCCGAGCTGTAACTGTATTTGATTCTTGCATGACTATCAGAATGACTTCCGTGTCTAGAGTGTATCTGTATTCTGAATGGGTGACAGAGGAACATCTGTGTATGAAGCATCTATATATTGGGGATAAATTCTGAATGAGTGGCAGAATGGCAACCGTATCTGGAGTGTATCTGGACTGTATCTGAAGTTGAGATCTGTATGAGTAGCAGAATGACTTCCTTGTTTTGAGTGTATCCATATTGTAACTGGGATCCGGATAAGTGACAGAATAACTTCCGTGTCTGGAGTGTATCTGAACTTGAAGTTGATAGTTGAATCTGAATGAGAAATAGAATGGCCACCGTGTCTGGAGCGTATCTAGTCTGTATCTGATTGCTGAAGTCTGAACGAGTAGTAGAATGACCGTCGCGTCTGGGGTGTATCCATATTGTATCTTGACTTGAAATTCTGAATGAGTAATAGAATGATCGCCGTGTCTAGGGGTGTATCCATACTGTATCTGAAATCTCTGAATAGTTGTTAATGATAGCTTTTTAATCTTATCCTGAAAAGGGTAGAATGTTAGCTAAAGCACAAAGTTATGTTGCATGATATGTATGATGCAATGAAACGTGTTCCATCAATGTTTATGATATATGAACGTAATGTATGCGCGTGTAAGCTGATTAGTTGTCTTGCTGAGGAAAATAAATCCTTGATAGCTGGAGATAATGAAATTTTGACTGCTGCCGGGGAAGTAAATCCTTGACCGATGTTGGGGATTCCAAAAATCTTTGATTGTTGAAGATGAGAAATCCTGGGACCACTGATGGGGATTGAAAATCCTTGGTGACTCGTGGGGATTAACAAGAGCTTTGACAACTTCTGTGGGGATGTGAGAATTCTTCATGACTTTCCTGGGGAAATAAGGAAAAATCCGACAATTTCTATTGGGGAATTAAAACCTGAGAGGCTTCAAATGGAGAAACAGGAACTAGAATCTTCATTCTGTTGGGAAATAATTCTTTGGGGAGAGTGTTTACTCTGCTTGGGAAATCAGGAGCTTGGGTTGTATTCCAATCTACTAGGGAATCCTAGTTGGGGATAAGACAAAGAGTTAATTGTTATTTGGTTGATTCTCAGACTTTTAAGATGACCTGCTAGGAAATTAGGGAAAACTGAATGGTTTCTGCTGGGGATTGATAGTTGGAAATTTGACTTTGCTGGGGAAGAAGGTTCAGAGTATTCTAGCCCTGCTGGGGATATGTACTTCAGGGTTTTCGGGCTCCACTGGGGATCAGGAGTTTGGAGACTTAACTCTAATGGGAATTTTAAAACTTAAATCCGTTGGGGATACGTACTCCAAGGTTTTAGCTTTGTTGAGGATCTGAATGACATACTGCAGGGGATTTCTTCTGGAATAGCCTAAAGACGTCTTTCCACACTTTCAACCTATCAGTAATTATCCTTTCTCATTTTGTTTTATTTGTAAGCCGTGATTATATTCAAATGCATATGCCTATTTAACAAAACATTGGATGTTTTCAAATAAAACATAAGTGTAAAAAAGAAAAGAAAGGCAAGCAAATTTCTGCACTTTGAAGTATCTTTGTATTAACTTTGGTAAGTGTCTTTGTACAAAGGAGACAGACATCCTAGTAAGAGAATGTTGTCGAAAAATTCAGAAAAATTTATACAAAAGAAAGATGGCTAAGTGTAACAATTCCATGGGGTTCCCATTCTTATATAGCCTTTACAACTCTGAGTATCTTGTCCATTTGTTGCTTCGTCCGCTGATGATGGGATAGATTAGAAAGCTTGGATCTTGTTGGTGAAGAGATTGTCCTTAAAGTGATCCGACGAGACATAGTCATACGCTTTAATTCCCTAACTTTTGCCTGGACCGCCCTTTCGGGTTTTCGATCCACCGGGAAACCCTTTTTTTCCCAAGTCGCCCTTTCGGGTTTTCAACTTGCCAGGTGTACATATTTTTTTATTTATCCCTAATTTTTGCCTGAACCTCCCTTTCGGGTTTTCGATTCACCGGGATGCCCATTTTTGCCCAAGCCGCCCTTTCGGGTTTTCGACTTGTCGGGTCACTTTATGTGTAGTATCTTTTGACTATGTTTGTGTTCGCAGGGTGCGGCAAGTCGTCGCCGTCCATGGTGGTCAGAATCATTGCCCCACCATAAAAGATGTTCTTGATCACAAATGGTCCTTCGTAAGTAGGAGTCCACTTGCCCCTAGGATCACTTTGCAGAAAGATGATCCGCTTGGTTACAAGATCTCCGACTTGATATACCTGACGTCTGACTTTCTTGTTGAAAGCCTTGATCATCCGTTTTTGATACGTCTGACCATGACAGACAGCAGTAAGTCGCTTCTCGTCGATCAAGTTAAGTTGGTCAAGCCGGGTCTGAATCCAATCGTCTTCACTCAAACCAGTATCCTTCATGATCCTTAAGGAAGGAATCTGAACTTCCATAGGTAAAACAGCTTCCATGCCATATACCAAAGAAAAGGGGGTTGCCCCTGTTGAAGTACGCGCCGTGGTATGATATCCATGCAGAGCAAACTACAATGTCTCATGCCAGTCCCTGTAGGTGACAGTCATCTTTTGAATGATCTTCTTGATATTTTTGTTCGCGGCTTCAACAACACCGTTCATCTTTGGCCGATAGGGAGATGAATTGTGATGATAAATCTTGAACTGCTCGCACAGAGCGGTGATCATAGTGTTATTCATATTTGTACCGTTCTCCGTAATGATCCTGTCTGGGATACCATACCGGCATATGAGGTTCTGCTTGATGAAGCGGGCAACCACATTCTTTGTAACGGAGGCGAAGGAAGTTGCTTCGACCCACTTGATGAAGTAATCAATAGCCACTAAGATGAAGCGATGTCCATTGGATTCCGTTGGCTTGATCTCTCCAATCATGTCGATTCCCCACATTGCGAATGGCCAAGGATCTGTTAGAACGTTGAGAGGAATAGGAGGAATATGTACCTTGTCAGCATAGACTTGACATTTGTGACAAGTACGAGAATATTGATGACAATCAGCTTCCATGGTAGACCAGTAGTAGCCTGCCCTTAGAATCTTCTTAGCCATCGTATTTCCGCTTAAGTGGGTGCCAAATGTGCCACTATGTATTTCGGTCACGATCAACTCTACTTCAACCTTGTCCACACAACGAAGTAGAACACAATCATGGATGCGCTTATATAAGATACCATTGCTCAGGAAGAACTTGGCAGCAAATCGCCTTAAGAACTTTTTGTCATTGACGGAAGCTCCTTCAAGGTATTCTCGAGTATGGAGATACCTTTTGATTTCATGAAACCAGGGTTGTTCCACTAATTATTTGGTATTAATCTTATGACAGTGCGCGGGTTCGTCCATTCGTTCGATGGTGATTTGGGGAACGTCATTATTCCAGTTGAGTTTAAACATAGAAGACATTGTAGCCAGAGCATCTGCTAACTGATTTTCTTCTCGCGGGAAGTGCTCAAAGGTAATCTGCTCGAAATGAGGCAACAATGTCAGGACATATTCTTTGTATGGGATAAGATTAGGATGTCTAGTGTCCCACTCTCCTTTGATTTGATTGATAACCAAAGCTGAGTCCCCAAATACGACCAAAGATTTGATTCCCAGGTCAATTGTAGCCTTGAGACCAAAGATGCAAGCTTCATATTCAGCCATGTTGTTGGTGCAACTGAAGCAAAGTCGGGCCGTGAAGGGTGTATGGCAACCTTCCGGAGAAATGAGTACTGCACCGATACCGTTGCCAAGTGCATTTGAAGCACCATCAAAGTACAGGGTCCATCGGGATCCTTGTTCAGGTCCGTCATATGGTCTGTTACCTTTAATGTTGTCCAATGTCATGATGTCCTCGTCAGGGAAGTCAAATCTCATAGATTGGTAATCTTCGACGGCTTGATGAGCTAGATGGTCAGCTATTACACTCCCCTTTATAGATTTTTGGGTAGTATATTGGATATCATACTCAGTCAAGATCATTTGCCATCTAGCGATTCTTCCAGATAAAGCAGGCTTCTCGAAGATATACTTAATCGGATCCATTTTAGAAATCAGCAAAGTGGTATGAGTCAACATATACTGCCTTAGCCGGCGAGCAGCTCATACCAAAGCGCAACAAGTTTTCTCGAGCAGTGAGTAGCAAGTCTCACAGTCGGTAAACTTTTTGCTAAGGTAATAAATGGCATGCTCTTTTCGGCCAGACTCGTCATGTTGGCCCAGTACGTACCCCATTAAGTTATCCAAAACAGTCAGATACATGATTAACGGCCTTCCTTCGACGGGTGGCATCAAAATAGGAGGTTCCAGTAAATACTCCTTGATCTTTTCAAAAGCAACTTGACAATCATCGTTTCATTCAACCACCTGATCTTTCTTCAACAACTTGAAGATTGGCTCACAGGTAGATGTTAGGTGAGAGATGAACCTCGCAATATAGTTTAAGCGTCCCAAGAAACCTCTAACCTCCTTTTCAGTGCGGGGGGCAGGCATTTCTTGTATAGCTTTTACTTTATCAGGATCAACCTCAATGCCTTTGTTGCTGACGATAAATCCCAAACGTTTACCAGACCTGACTCCAAAAGTGCACTTGCTTGGGTTCAGTCTGAGCTTATACTCCTTCAATCTGACAAACAGCTTTTGCAGATGATCGAGGTGTTCTTCTTCTGTCTGTGATCGGGCTATCATGTCGTCTACGTAGACTTCAATCTCATGATGTATCATGTAATGAAACAAAGCTACCATAGCACGTTGATAGGTTGCCCCGGCATTCTTCAGTCCGAATGGCATCACTTTATAGCAGAAGGTACCCCACTGTGTGACAAAAGTAGTCTTCTCCATGTTTTCGGGGGCCATTTTGATCTGGTTGTATCCCGAGAATCCATCCATGAAGGAAAATACCTTGTGTTAAGTTGTGTTGTCAACCAAGATGTCGATGTGTGGCAGTGGAAAATCATCTTTAGGGCTAGCCCTGTTTAGGTCCCTATAGTCCACACACATTCTGACTTTGCCGTCCTTCTTAGGCACGGGCACAATGTTAGCAACCCATTGTGGATAGAAAGTAACAGCCAGAAAACCAGCATTGAATTGCTTCATCACTTCAGCTTTGATCTTTTCAGACATGTCGGGCCTCATTCGGCGGACCTTTTGTTTGATCGGTGGACAGTCTTCTCTTGTCGGGAGACGGTGAACCACAATGTCTGTGTCTAGTCCCGACATGTCTTCATAGGACCAGGAAAATATCTCAACATATTCGTTCAACAGCTGAACTAGACGCTCTTTGACACTTGGTTCCAGGTTGGCACTCACTTTTACCTCTTTCTTATCTTCCTTTGTTCCTAAATTGATGGTTTCTAGCAACTCTTCATGGGGAAGAATAGCCCTTTCCTCTTGTTGCAGAAGTCTGGCTAGCTCTCCAGGCACTTCACAGTCTTCATCACCTTCGTACTCGACATGATTGACCAAATCTTCAGAGTTACCGAAGGCTAAAGCAGAATAGTCACCCATGGAATCTGGAGTGGATGGGTACCTGCATTTTGTGAGTGTGGGTGCGTGTAAGGGATAGCCATCCTTAAACAAAACAAAATGTAGAAGGAAAGAAAATGAACACAACAGTTTATAGATGAAAACGTCCAATGATTCATTAAACATGGCATATGATAATGAAGAAATCAAGCCCTTACAAATGGACCTATATGCCCCGGGTAAGGCATAAGGTGAAAATAGTGTACGAATTGTTTAATTATTACAGACCAAAATAGGAAATTGTTCAAAGATAAATTACTGGTTGATGAAAGTGATGGGAACGAAGTCCTTTGCTTCCCAGTTGCTTAAACCTCCTTCGACGGTCGGAAAGATCCAATCTTCAAAGTTGTCTTCTTCATCATCATCTTCTAAGGCATTAATTCCATGGTGAGTGATTTTTACGGGTGGTCCTCCAGCCCTGGAGCGACGCACAACTTTCTGGCCAGCAGCAGTAAAACCTAGTCCGAACTTGTCCGTCTTGTGAGGAAAATCAGGCACTTTCCCCCACACTGTACTCCTTCCTTCATTGATTACAGCCTTCGCATCTTTGAGGCATGCCATCCTAGATACAGGCTTGGAAACAATAGGCACATCAGTCATTGTCTTTGCAACTGCGACTTCTGGAGAAACCTCTTCAAAATGTTGGAAAGGCGTTTCTATGAACTCGCCATCCAACTCCACATAGCGGCAGGAGTTGAGGTGACTTATCATGTACTCTTCCTCACCGTGCACCGTTATGATCTTTCCCTGAACTGGATACTTTATCATTTGGTGTAGAGAGGAGGTGACTACCCCAGCATTGTGGATCCACGGCCTTCCCAACAAGCAAGAATATGAAGGACGGATGTCCATCACATAAAAGGTAGAGTTGAAAATTTCCGTGCCCACCTTGATCGGAATATCCACTTCTCCATGAACCATCCTCTTAGAACCATCGAAGGCTCTAACAACGATGTTACTGGGTTTTAAGGTCAAACCTTCACAGTCCAATCGGTCCAAAGCCTTTTTTGGTAGCACATTCAAAGATGAACCGGTATCCACCAGGACATGGGCAAGTGTGGTTCCCCTGCATTCTACTAAGACATGTAGCTCGTCGTTGTGCTTCCTTCCCTTAGGGGTCAAATCAGCATCGGAAAAACCAAGACCATTATCAGCAGTAAGGCTAGCCACGCACTCTTGAAACTGGTCAACCGAAGTTTCTTGAGGCACGTGTGTCGTCTTTAGAAATTTGATTAAGGCCTTAGCATGAGCCTCAAAGCATAATAGGAGAGCCAGCATGGAGATTTTGGAAGGGGTCTACCCTAGCTGCTCCACGACATCGTAGTCGCTCTTCTTGATTATCTTTAAGATTTCTTTCATCTCTTTCTGGGTGGTCTCGGGGATTACCACAGTCTGAGCCTTCGTCCTGACAGGCGCTTCTAGTATCCCCTTACCCTTATCGGTAGCAACATCAGATGGTCTAACTTCAGGAGCATCAAGTTCTTCAATTATCGGGCTTTGCACAAATGGCTTGACAGGCACAGAAACTCTCGAGGGTCCGAAGACTGCCTGTGGAGGAGCAATCTCTGGAGAGAATATCCTTCTGCTGCGAGTTATCTTGCTTGTTCCCGCAATATTCCCTATATCAGGGGTTTCATCATTGGAATTCTCTTGGACTGATTCAATCTGTTTGACACCATGGTAGAAGATTTCTCCTCCGTAGTTCCATGGTATCGTCTTGTTAGATTTATACAGGACAGGCCCCGGCATGGTGATTTTCAATGGCACAAACTTAGGATCAGGCGTGATCTTAACAGGCCTTTTGCAGGTCTTGGAAAGATCGTCGAATAAGGTTATTATAGAAATGTCATTGGTCGGAGTATCATGAGTGATAGTATCAACATGAGTCTTTTGAAAGAGGATCTCTTGGGTATCCATCAGGCGTTGGATGCTTGATTTCAAAAGTGGGCAGTCAGCTTGCAAGTTTAAACAAAAGTAACAGTCTTTTCCACAGCCTGGGAATATCCTGGCTCTCATCAAATTCACTTTAATCACTGGTAACGGAGTCAAAAGGTTAGCAACATTGGTAACATGAAGGTCTTCCATAACGGCATGAACATTATGACCGTGCTTGGGCATTGGGGAAGAAATCACATTCGGCTTTTCGGGCGCATCAAATTCTACCTCCTTGGCGTCTATCAAGTCTTGGATTTTGTTCTTAAGAGCCCAACAGTTGTTGGTATCATGCCCTTCACTGTCAGAGTGGTACGCACATTTTGCATTGGAGTGATAATAAGGAGAAGAGGTATTGGGGTTCTTCGGCGCTTCTTTCAAGTTAGTGAGATTCGGCTTTAACAGATGAGGGAGGACTTGAGCCGGTGTCATGTTAATTCGGATGAATTGTCGTTGTGGACTTTCTACCCTTTGCTGATTAGCTCTTGGTTTATTGCTGCGAGGTTGATTGGTTGAAGAGTTTTGGATCATCACAGCCCCCAACGTTGGTCGGCGCTCCGTTCTTCCTTGATTTCTTTGATTGTGAACAGCAGAAACTTCCTTTTTAGCTGGGAAGGTCTTCTTAATAGCAGTGGAAGCGGAGGCATCTTTCTGAATTTTACCACTTTTAATGCCGACCTCGACCCTTTCACCGGTCAGAATTAATTCAGTGAATCCTGCAGAGGAACTCTCGATTAAATGATTGAAGAAAGGGCGAGACAGGGTCCCTAAAACATGTCAACCAGCTCTCTATCCGACAATGGTGGTTGCACCCTTCCAGCCAAATCCCGCCACTTCTGGGCATACTCCTTGAATCCCTCATTAGAAGCCATACCTATAATCTGTAGTTGAGTACGAGTAGGCGCCAGATCTGCATTGTACTGGTATTGTCAGTAGAAAGAAGCAGCTAAATCTTCCCAGTTGTGAACATCCGATCTCTCAAGTTGATAGAACCAGTCCAATTGTGTGCCTGGCAAACTATCTTGGAAAAAATGGACCCAAAGATCCTTATCAGAAGAGTGGGGTTGGATCTTTCTGACGTAGGACCTCAGATGCATCTTTGGACAGGACAGACCGTCATACTTAGCAAAAGTAGGTACTTTGAATTTGGGAGGAATGACGATCCCAGCGACCAACCCTAGTTCTTCGAAATCTAAACCAGGTACCCTTTGGAACTCCATGGCTGCCAATCGATCCTCAAGATTTTTATACTTATCATCTGCAAGGGGATATTGCTGTTCGGAGTAATCTTCATCCTCTTCCTCTTCTTCCTCTTCAACTTCAGATTCAAAAGGCAACGCAACTCCTTTTCCTTTACCAACCCCTTCATCATACGTTGAGGGGAACTCGAGAACCTTTCTGGCCTGGTTTTCAAACCTTCTGCCCATAGTGGCCATACCAGTCCTTTTCTTCTTTTTCTCTTTATCTTTTTCCAACAGTGCTTTAAGGTCCTCTTGACCCTTTGCTAAGGTCATGAGGAGTTGATGGAATTGCGAATTCTGTGCTTGCAGATCCTTAACCGTCTGCTCCAAATCCATCTTACTGAAATAAACAGCAGAAAGATAAGGAAACCTTGTGTGAAGACTTGTTTATACATATGATGAATGATATGTTATTCATGTAATGCATTCAAGGATTAGGAAATTCAAATTTGTTGCAGACAAAAAGAACACACGTCATATTAAGAAGAAATTTGTTAGTACATAAATGCCCCATGGGCAAAATATTACAAAATTCTTAATGTAAAAAGACATTGCGCATCCTCTTTAATGCGATGTAAGTGTTGAGAGTCTCCTCTTCATGAAGTCGGTGGGTAAGTTCCAAAACCTTCTTCTCACTGGCATAGAAGTTGGCTTCAAAAGTATTCTGCTCTTCCTTGAGTTGTATCCAACTCTTTTGTAATTCTTCCAATGATGTCGACATGTCTGGATGTAAGAGGGTGTATGGAACCTCTCCTTCCATAACAGGCTATTTGATCACTGGGAGAATGTGAGGGTATGGCATCATAAGATTCTGGGCGCGGGTTCGTACCCACTTGAGATAAGGCTCAAGGGGGATGGAATTATTCTGCCCCAATGTCTTACTATCCACTTTGTTGGGCATCCTCCAAGCTCTGATAAACCTTTGTCTAAGTCCTTGTGCATCATTGTCGAAGTCAAAAACTAGGTCAAGAATCAGCATATCATGAGGGTCATCCCTCCGAGCATATCCAAACTGCCTTAGAGCTAAACAGGGGTTGTAGGTGATGCCTCCCCTAATGCCAAGTAAAGGGACATTAGGGAATTCTCCACAACGATCAATGATGATGACATTTTCTCTGGACCAAGAACACCAATGAACATCAGAATATGTGAGGGTCATCAACCATTGTGACCACCTTAAACCCTGCTCATTCTTCAAAACTGATTGGGGAAGGTGAGAAATAAACCACCTTGCTAGAAGAGGAGTACAACACATGAGAACACCTCTTTTCCTCATTGTTCGTGTGTAAAATGAGTGTAGGATGTCCCCAAGAAATGTAGGCACAAGATTCCGAGATATGAAAATCTTGACAACATTCATATCTATAAGTTGATCAGGGTTTGGGAACAAGACCAACCCATAGATGAGGAGTGCCACAATCTCCTCAAAAGCTTGTAGATCTAGAGAATTCCAGCAGTCTTGTGCCTTCTCAAATAGAAACTTTACCAAGAAACCCTTGACACCACTTCTGGTTTCCCAATGACCTTTGATATCAGACGATTGCAAGTGTAATGCTTGAGCAACATCTTCATGTTTTGGTTCTTTTTCCGTACTGTTGTAGGGTAGCTGATGAAGAATAGGAATTCTCAGGAGTTGAGAAAATTCCTCCAAAGTAGGTACTAGTTGGTAATCAGGGAATGTAAAACAGTGGTGTAGGGGGTCAAAGAACTGGAAGAGAACTTTCACCATGTCTTCTTCAATGTTGGAGTTGACCAAGCTGAGAAGTCTACCATGTTTTTCACTGAAGAGAGAATTCTCTGGAATCTTGGAAGTAAGCTCCTTGAGTTGAGGAGGGATCCTCACAAGGTTGACCTGAATTTTTTTCCTGCGAAGAGATTCCATGACCTACAAAACAAGAACAAAGATGAAGATCCAAACCCTTGAAATGGTTAGTGGATGCAAATGATGCTTTATGATGTTCATGATGTATGCACAAACATATGTACAAGCAAATCACACAAGATCCTAGTTTCAGGCTTGCATGAGGTTTCATAGGTAAGTACCCTCTTGAAGTTAGTTAGCTCAACCTGTCCTATAAATAGTAACCGGGTTCTAAGGAGCTCAATATCACTGGATTATTTTCTATGTTCATTGTTTTGGTTTAGCCACTTAACTGGCGACCAAAATATTCCAAGAAAACAACCCTCAATGAGTGTAGTATCGAGTATCTACCAACTTCGGACTGCACCAAAGCCGGTCATCTCACTACCCCTAAAAGGCCAAGTTGGTCAAGTAAGGTACTAAGGTCAGTTGATGCTTCACGACACCATGCGGCGGCCCCGTACTCTCCTTGATTCAACTCAAGGGTTACCGGTACCAACTAAGGTTCCACATCAACGTAGCCACTGCTTCAACCATGTCGGTATACCCCGCACAGTTCCCTCACAGTTTATTTGCTACTTACCTAAAAGGTGCCCCCAAATCCGGGTGTAGGATTTAAAACAAACCCAAACAAGGAACCAAAAAGTAAAGCATATAAGTCAAATAAGATAAGCATATAAATGTGATCTAAAACCCTAAGGTAACCCCACTTAAGTTTTTACCTAATCTCCCCAGCAAAGTCGCCAGTTCTGTGATACGATGGGAGAACTGACTTGAGGTTTTGCATTTGTGTTCGCAAATGTTTCGGTTTAGCAAGAGTCGCCACCAACTTTTTATTTTATCCTAAGGAAAGGTGAAAAAGCACAGGAAAGACCTTTGAGATGTTTTCTTGGGTTCAGGGAGTAGATTATGAAAAGGGAAGGTGCAAGCACCCTTTTCATCCATGGTTATCCATGGGCTCTTAGTTACTTGTTTAGATCACTTGCTTTGCTTTTCAATTGTTTGAAATGGTGCTTTTCAATTGTTTGAAATGGTGCTTTGTGTGTGTTGTTTTGAAAATGATTTGAAAAAGAGGCCTTGTCTAGGCAACCTTTGTAATGATTCTTGTTTGAATATATACAAAGGTGTTTGTCTTTCTGAAAAGATATTTCAATGTTTTGAAAGTTTGTTTTGGGAAATGTTTTGAAATTGTGTTGTGATGTGTTTTTGAAAATAGCAAGGATGTTTGCAAGCTTTTGATCAAGTAACTAAGAGTTATCTACCCTATTTTACTCAAAGATCCTTTCCTAATGTTTTTAACCCTTTTGACAGTGTTATTTCACCATTGCATTTGGTGAATAACCTTGTGTTAGGATGTTAAACGGGACTGGTGCGGATCATCGTATAGACCATGATAGCAATTGCGTTAGGTATCTTTGGCAATTTTCTTGAGGGACTTGATCATTTTTGTTTAGGCAACTCAGATAGCATCGTCAAGGGACTATGATCTTTTGTTTTGTTTTTGTTTTGCCAAAGCACCCAACATGCATACCATGGCCCATTTTTGAAGGCAACAAGTGGATTGTAACCCTAGGGGTGCAAGTGTGCATTGGTATTTGATTTTCATGCATTTTTGTCTTTGTATTAGTCAAACTACTTGTTGATTTGGATTTTTGCATACAAACCCTAATTCTCTAATCATGGCATAATTGAAAGCGTAAAGTGCGAGAATTTAAATTCTAAACTATTACAACATGATTATGGGTATGGGGGTACAATTTTGAGTGAGGGGATATTTGACAAGAAATTATAAACCCTAATTTACTATTACATCCAAATTGAATTCTTTGTGCAAATAAATAAATGGGCAATATTTAATTAAACAAGATAAATAAATATTAAATAAAATGTATTATGCAAAAAAGAATTTTTATTTGTTCATGTATGCAAAAGTATTTTTTTAATGTAAAAAAGTATAAAGAAATAAATAAAAGATTTATTTTATTGTTTAAGGGATGAAGCCCTAATTTCTTTAAGAAAATAAATATTATATATTATTTATATACAAGAAATATATTAATACGTACAAAAATAAAATATATTGAAAAAAAGTGTTTTTTTAGTATAAGTAATAATAGAAATACAAAAAAGGAAATTTTTTGTATTTTTATTCTAAGTATTTAATAAAATAAAAGTATATATATATATATATATATATATATATATATATATATATATATATATATATATATATATATATATATATATATATATATATATATATATATATATATATATATATATATATATATATATATATATATATATATATATATATATATATATATATATATATATATATATATATATATATATATATATATATATATATATATATATATATATATATATATATATATATATATATATATATATATATATATATATATATATATATATATATATATATATATATATATATATATATATATATATATATATATATATATATATATATATATATATATATATATATATATATATATATATATATATATATATAATATTTTCAAAAATTATTATTTACATTATTTTCAGTGTATAATATAAAATAAAATATGTTCAAAAATAAATTATATTTTAAATAATATTTTCAGTGTGTATAAAAATAAGAAATAAAAATAAAAGTATCATTTACATTATTTTCAAGTTTTAAATAAATTATAAAAGTATTAAAAGGCCTTTAATTGTTAGAAAAATCAAAATAAAATGCCAAATAAATGTAAAAAATTATGAAAATATTTTTTAAGCATTTTTTATGTTTGGAAATAAAATAACAAAGTCAGAAAAGAAAACAAAAATTCAAAAATGTAAAAATATAAGAAATTGGGCCAGGGGGTGTGAAACTGGAAAAAAAAAAGGGTGTTAGAAGCAAGCAGACCAGGCCCAGCCCAAGTCTTCATCTTAAACCTCCAGCAAATGTCAAACGCGCGCGCGCCTGGTTCAAACATGGATATCTTGGAAACGTGATCTTTTGCCAAAACTCACAACATCAAACTTGTAGAGAATTTCAATACGATTCTAACCATATAAAGCATTAATCCTAACTCTCAAAGACCAGAGAGAATTTCTCTGGCCCTAAAATCTTACCTAACTTTTTCAGCATGTTCATGGATGAAATTCTCCTAGCACACTTAATATAAATGAAAACTGAACATATGTACAACTTTATGGCATTGAATACTACATTTTTCATTCACAAACCTAAGGCTAAATGTTCCTAAATAGAGAGATAGAAAGTGATGAAAAACTTGTTTCAGTTGGATTCGAGTAGGGAAATGCAGTGCTTCTCAACAAGTTTTGAGGTGTCTGGTAGCTTGCCTGAACTTCACTTGATCTTTTCCAATAGATAGCTTGCCTTGAATGTCCCTGAATCAGCCTCTAGAACTCAACCTGCATAAGCTTGAAATGAAAATGGTGAACACTTTAAATGGAGTTACAGTTGGCAATGGAGGATTGGGATAGCTTGAGTGAGTTGAATGGAAGGTGTTTGAAGCAAAAAGGAGCAAAACGCACGAGCCAAATGAGCTGTGGCACTCAAGTTGCAGCACCTGCCCTGTTTTGCCAAAAGAATGTGATTTCTGGTTATGGGAGGTTTTGGGGCTCAAGCATTCGTGTTTTTGGCTCAAAGGGTTGTGTGAAATATGTTTGTAATGTTTGTTTAAGCTAACAATGGCTGGTTCTCAAGTTGGCAAGATTTTGGCAAGTTTCTTCTTTGTGAAGCAAGAATGTGTTAGTTGGTATCACAGGCCTGTACAAGCCATATAACATGCTGCATACAATCCTCTTGATACTTGCAATTTGTAGATTTGATTTGGCTTCTGAGATCTTGGCCCTATGCTTCAAAGATCATGTTTTGACATAAAGCATACCTTTTCAAAAATGGAAATGTACCTTTTTCTAATTAAGGTTTAGTTTTGTGTACAATGCCAAAATGGCCAAAACAAATGCTTAGACTGATGGATTTGCATTTAATTAAGGAGTGTGAATTGGTTTAGAGGCCTGAAAACTAGTACAAAGCATGCTGGTTTGAAAATGCCACTTGAGTGAACATGTATTGGCCATGGATACAAAGTGAGTTTTTGCCAACTTCAAGCATTTGATTCTCCCTAACCACAAATGTGTTTGAGGAGTTCTTGGACAATTTGGAAATATTGAAACATGCAATATAATCCATATTTGAAATGAAACTTGATATTCCAAGTGGAACTATGTGAAAAATGGCCAAGAAGATGGGTCAAAATCCTGCCTAAACTAGGGCAAAATTTCTCTAAGTTAAAAGTTTTAGGGACCCTTGTTCCAAAAATCATAACTTGAGATCCAAGCTTCTTTTGAGAAAACTTTGTGAATCAAAGTTGTAGACTTTGTGGAGGACTACAACTTTCATGTTATAAGTTTTGTTTGAATCCATTTTTATCTTTGTGAAAATGTGGGACAAAGTTAGGAAAAATTAAGAAAATTTCATAACTTAGAAAAATTCGAAGTTATGAAATTTTTTCAATTTCAAACCCTATGTTTCAATTTTGGGTTTCTTGATGAATAAGTTTCATGATTTGACATATCTTGATGAAAAATGACCCTTGGCACTTGATTTTGACCAAAAAGTCAAAGTTTGACTTTTCAGTGTATAGTCAAATTTTGATCAGTTGACTGAAAAATTCATATGTCAATCCCATGCATTTGAGATCTTTTGAACTTCTTGAATAAGTCAAGATGATGTCATTGAGTCCTTCAGTCCATGCTTGAGCTTAATTTGCCATTGGCTAGGTCAAAAAGCCAGATATTGCCTTTATATAATCAAAACCCTAAAAATGACCATTTTGCCCTTTTGGTGATCTTATCAAATTTCTTGTGAAATTGTGGTCCAAATTTGAACAAATGGTTTATATGAGTTCATAATGTTAATGTGGGTCAAAATTTATGAGGTTTGACTGTAAATTGGCCACAGTTGACTTTTTCCTCAATATAGTTGATTTATAGGTCAATTGTCCAATTGACTAGGCCAAAATTTGATACAGGGCTTGAAACTTGGTATGGACCAACTTATGAGTCCAACATGAAGTATGAAAGTACTTTGGGAATTGTAGGTCAAAATATCCCTGTGCAAACTCAAACCATAATTTAGGTCAACAGTGCAAGGAGGTGTCTTGAGCAGAGCAAACCCTAGCTTGATCTTGTATTCCAAGAGCCTTGTGATGAGAAATGTTGATAAAATGAGAGGCAAAATTTTGGGGTACAACACAGTGCTATCCTACTATTAGCGAGTAGGTAGCCCTAGTCGTCGGATGTATGAGGGACATTCGAAGGGACGTACAGTCATAAAGGCAACATGTAGAGACGCTTTAGCAATTTTGTTTTAAGGGACTATATCATTTACCAAAAAGGCAACACCATAGGGTCATCGTGGGACTATGATCTTTTGATTCAAGGGTCTTTACTAAAGCGTCCCTACTTTCGAGGGACATGACTATTTTCCGAAGGCAACCAAAGTGGGGGTACCCTAAAGGTGCACATGTGTGAGTGATTCAATTCAGTCTATTTATCATGTGTTAAGTTTTCTAGCGTTGATTTTCAGTCTTGTCATACAATCCTATTAGTCTAGCAGTTAATATATACAGTAATTAAAAGTGCGGAAACGTAAATCCTATGCTATTACAGGGCTTTGGGGATTAATTACATGTCTGAAACTTGGAAAAAATAAAGGAAAGCAATAAAAAGCCCTAATTAATTTCTATTACATCCCATGAGCAGTTACAATAAGATGAAAAATGTGAAAGTAAATAAACGCGCAAACGAATTAAAAGGGACGTTTAAATCCTAAGGAAAATAAATCTTTTTGTTTGTTTTTATTTATGAAATGAAATAAAACTTAAGTCTATTTATTTTAATTTCAAGAAAAGGTTATAATAATTAATTAATTTGTTTAATTAATTTAATTAAAAAATACTAACCTAATGCTTTTTTTGTGGTTTTTTTATTTATTGTTAATTTAAAGAGGAAAACCGTTAAGAGAAAATAAACAAAATGAAAAGTAAAAAAAATACACAAAAGGTCCTTTGATCCAGGGAAGGGGATTGCCCTTCGATCCAGGGAAGGAGGTTGTCCTTCGATCCAGGAAAAAATGGGGGCTTTTTAATCCAGGGAAGGAAACTGTCTTCTTCAATCCAGTGAAGGGTGTTACCCTTTGATCCAGTGAAAGATGTGGCTTTCTATCTGGATCTGCAAACAGACATGTTAGAAAGAAAACAAAAATGCTTGACCTGAGATTCGACCTAGGTCCTTCATCCAGCGCACACATTCCTTTACCGTCTGAGGTAATTGTTCAGTCATTAATACAAATAACAAGAAAATAATATGTTTGAAATATCATAAACTACTTAGGTGTTAAAACCATAGCATTGGTTTGGACTGAAGGTGTTTGTACAGGGAGATACGACCAAAACGTCGCAGGTTGCCCTAACAATGGTGTTTCTTGATTCCTTCCTTAAACCTTGCACGTGCTACGTCAAAACAAATCTAAAAAACAACATGAGTGTGAATTTATGAATCAAATCCATTTGAATTGCATGAACTGAAAGATTAGAGCATGAGAATTCTACCCTACCGGAGCAACGAGATCTTCTTGTTTTAAGATGCTTTGAACATCAAGGAGGGTTGGTATGCACTCCTGGGATCCTCAAGGTGATGATGGAACGCCTGGAACGGACTGAGTATGGCTGGAATTGGTTGTTCGTATTTCTCAACTTTGTTAGATTTTTGGCAATTTTCTGTGGCTCTCTAGGTAGTGTATATGCGTATAGTGAAGGTGGAGAAAACACTTAGAAAGGGGGGGGGGGGGTTGAATAAGTTTCTCTTTTTATTTTTCTTAAAGGAAAGACAAGGTTATTTTTATCCTGGTTCGTTTGAACTCAAACTACTCCAGTCCACCCGCCAAGGTGATTTCGCCTTTCTCAAACAAGGACTTAATCCACTATAATCAACTGATTACAATCACATAACAACTGTTGTGACTAACAATGCACAAGTAACCTTACAAGTGACTCACACCACTAAGACTTAAACTAGTCCTAGTCTACTTGAGAAATCTGACCAACCTTGGTCTCTCAAGGAACAATTACAAGATATAAATCTTTACAGATAGTGAAACAAAGTTTACTTCTAAGAAAGCTATATCACAACTGTGATTTTTCACTAAGAATATTATAGCACAAAGTGTATGAATAATAAATTTGTGATCCGAGAATCTTTCACGTTGTTCTTGCTTATTTTGAAATTGTTAAGTTCTATTCAGAACATCAGTTGTTCAATCTTTCAGTATTTTGGTTGAGCAGTTGAGCGTTTGAGCGTTAGAGCGTCGGTTGGCTTGCAATTAATGTTCTTCTATATATAGCATGAGAGAACATGACCGTTGTTGCCTTCAAATGGAGAGCATTAAATGTTTGCGTGTTTCCTTGCACTATTCCATATTCCAATGCACTAGTGTATACACTTGAGTGCATGTAGTCGTCTTTGCATTAAATGAGCAAACGGAACTATGTAAGAACATGTCTCCTGAAGCTTGACAAGACTTGATAGCTTATGCATTATTTCAGAACTTGGCTTCACGTCTTGAATTCAGAACATGCTTGCATATCTTCTAAATAATGCTTTGCTTTCTAAGTACTTTTGATCAGCGCTTGCTTTCAAATAACTTCTGAACAACAATTGCTTTCAAATATCTTCTGAACAACACTTGCTTTCAAATATCTTCTGAACAGTACTTGCTTTCAAGAAACTTCTGAAACATAGCTTACACAGAAACTTGCTAAGCATTAGAAGATGTAATAATTATCTTTACAGAGTCAACATCAACACTTGAGTTAAAACAAATGGTTCTTTCATCAAAGAACTTCTTCATTTATTTTCAGCTCAGCACATCAAGATGCTTCTATCAGAACATTATTAGAGACAACATCAGCATCATCACTTGTGCTTAAAACAAATAGTTCTTTCATCAAAGAACTTCTTCATTTATTTTCAGCTCAGCACTTCAAGATGCTTCTGTTAGAACATTATCTGAAACAGTTAAATACGTTCATCAGAGTATCAAATGTATAAAATATAATTTATTGTTATCATCAAAACTCTGAGATATGATCAGAACCAATCTTGTTCTTATAATCTCCCCCTTTTTGATGATGACAAAAATATATTCAGATATAGAAATAAATTTTAATAAGAGATAGGAATCTCCCCCTGAAATAAATATTTCTATAAGAAAAACTTCCTGAGAATTTTCATCAGAGCTTTGGAATTTTTCTTCTGAGATTTCTTCATCAGGTTCCTTTGAAGATAATGTTCATTTGAAATAAACTTCCAGAGTTTAAATGATACCTGCAAAGTTCTTTAAAGCATAGAAAGAAATCTTGTATTTTGTTAGAATGTTTAAATTAGTCCCATAACTGTTAATCAGAGATTAGATCAAAATACTCATTTTCTCCCCCTTTTTGGCATAATCAAAAAGTATATAAAAATAGTTGAAGAGCGTAAAAATTTTATAATAAAAGATTCAGAGGTTAAACAAAACAACAAGTGAGAAGGGTTTTTACAAAAGTATTTATATGAAGACTTTTCAGAAATAGGTTTTGTAAAAAAGAGTATTTAAAAAATGACTTAGCATTTAATGAAAATGAAAAGTGAGGGGAAAGTGTGAGATTTTAATCAAATCATAACAGTTACCTAGAACGGCGTCATTACCTTAGCACACGTGACCTTTCAGAAACACACCAAGTGTTCATCTTTGGAAGATTGCATGGTACAACTGTTTGATCTAATGAACTTCTGAGCTATACTTGAATTGAAACGTTAGAACATTTCAGAACATTACATATAGCTTCTGATGTAACTTCTCTTCTAACTTCTGAAGAGTTGTTAATCAGAGCATTCATAACAGAATATTCTAATATTCTGAAGTCAAGCACAGAAGATAAATACAGTTTTATTTAGGACATAATTCCATACAAATATTTTTCAAAATGAATTTAAATCTATCTTCTGAAAGAGGTTTGGTAAAAATATCAGCCCATTGATGGTTTGTTTTTACAAAGTTTAGATTTAAAATTCCCTTCTGAATATAGTCCCTTATAAAATGGTATTTAATTTCAATGTGTTTAGCTTTAGAATGTAAAATAGGATTTTTAGAAAGACAAATAGCAGAAGTATTGTCACAGAAGATAGGAATCTTACTTTCATAAAGATTAAAATCTTCTAGTTGACTTTTCATCCAAATCATCTGAGAACTACATCCAGTAGCAGATATATACTCAGCTTCTGTTGTTGAGAGTGAAATTGTTTCTTGCTTCTTGTTGTACCACGGGATAAGATTTTCACCCAAAAGCTGCCAGCTTCCAGAGGTGCTCTTTCTTTCAATTCTATCTCCAGCAAAGTCAGCATCATAATAGCCTACTAGTCTGAAATCATTTGATCTTCTATAACATATACCCATATTAGTAGTACCTTTCAGATACCTCAAAATTCTCTTAACAGTAGTTAAGTGAGATTCTTTAGGAACTAATTGGAATCTAGCACATAAACATACGCTGAATAATATATCGGGTCTAAATGCAGTCAGATAGAGAAGGGATCCAATCATACCTCTGTAGAACTTCTGATCTACCTTCATACTTTCCTCATCTTTTCCCAGAATGCATGTTGGATGCATGGGAGTTTTAGCATCTTTGCTTTCTGACATCTGAAATTTCTTCAGAAGTTCTTTGACATACTTCGTCTGATGTATGTTAGTACCTTCTGGAGTCTGGTTGATTTGAATTCCCAGAAAGAACTTCAATTCTCCCATCATGCTCATCTCAAATTTTGTCTGCATGGTCTCAGCAAATTCTTTTCCAAGGGAGATATTATAGGTTCCAAAAATAATATCATCAACATAAATTTGAAAAATTAAGATATCATTTTTAAATGTCTTTCTGAATAGAGTTGTGTCCACTTTCCCTATGGTAAAATATTTTTCTAAAATAAAATTACTCAGACGATCATACCAAGCTCTGGGAGCTTGTTTTAAACCGTACAAAGATTTTTTTAATTTAAAAACATGTTCTGGATGTTTTAGATCATTAAAGCCAGGAGGTTGATGGACATAAACTTCTTCTTCTATATAGCCATTTAAAAATGAACTTTTAACATCCATTTGATATAATGAAATGTTATGTTGAACAGCAAAGGAAATTAATAATCTAATAGACTCTAACCTGACGACTGGGGCAAAGGTCTCATTATAATCAATTCCTTCTTGTTGACTATAACCCTGTGCAACTAGTCGTGCTTTGTTTCTGATCATCTCTCCTTGCTCGTTCAGTTTGTTTCTGAAAACCCATTCGGTTCCTATAATGTTGAATCCTTTGGGTCTTGGAACTAGATCCCATACATCGTTTCTGGAAAATTGATTGAGTTCCTCTTGCATTGCTAAGATCCAATCATTGTCTTCCAGAGCTTCATCAATAGAAGTTGGCTCAATTAGAGATACCAATCCAAACAATGATTCTTCATTGATTCTGAGAGAGGATCTTGTTTTGATGGGATCTTATTTTCTCCCAATGATCACGTCTTCTTTATGAGCTGAAGAGATTCTAGGAAACCTTTTCTGAGTTGTTTGTTCAGAGATTCTGAGATTGTCCAGAGCATTGTCAAGAGGGTGATCTTCTGAGTCTTCCTTTGCTTCTGAGTCTCTCTTTGCTTCTGAAGTTTCAGAGTTTGAGGGATGATACTTTGTACCTACAGAAATATCAATTTGCTTTGGCTGTTGTTGGCCAAGCTTATCATCAAACCTGACTTTGATTAATTCTTCAATAATCAGAGTTTCTGTGTTGTATACTTTATAGCCTTTTAAGCGTTCAGAATATCCAAGCAGAAAACACTTTTGTGCTTTAGAATAAAACTTGTTCAGAATAAAACAAGTACATTCAAAAAGATTAAAATATAAGATGTTTCTAGTGGCCTAGAGGAAGAATCAACATGTTATGATTTTTAAAAAAAAAGTTCTGAAAACTTTCCTTTTAGACATGCTTTGTTCAGAGCTTCTGATGTTGTATTTTCATTCTTGTTTCCAATAGTTTCAGAGCCAGTAATCTTCTATTTCTGATTACCTCTGAAACCTTAGAATCTTTTAGATTCCAGGCCTTGGAACATATGCTTTCTTTCCTCCATGAGTAGATAGCATCCAGAGTCCAGGTGTTAGTACTGGAGTATCAACCTTGATGTTAAAAATATCTGCAACATAGATGATTTTGTCTTTTGGTACCCATATCTTTTTGGGTCCTCTTGGGTTAGAGTATTTAAAGTTCTGTTTGAACTTTGGATTAGCATAAGATTTTCCAGAGTGAGACGTATATTTAATATGATATGTGTGCCCAGTGGTGAAGTGATAATAGAGAGGAGTACGTTTGATAACTAGATCCTTAACTTTCTTAGGCTGAGTTACTTTGCCTTTGTATCCTATACCCATTCTATCTTTCTTGCTAACTCCATAGATCATTAAATCCATTTTTCTTCTATCTATGTTTTTAGCTAGAAACTTCTGAAAGCTTTGATCATATTTCTTTATGATCTTATCAGCATTACTAGGATCTTCTGATATTATTTCCTTCTGAGAGTTTTGTAGATCATTTTCTAGTTTTGAAATCTTTTCTTTTAACTTAGAGTTTTCTGATCTCAGACTCCCAGTTACTTCAGAGTCAGAAGCAAGATCCTTTTTCAGATTCCTGAATTTGACTCGAAGTTTCTGATATCTTTCCAGAATTTCACTTAGACTTTCTCCTAGTTCAGCTTTTGTGAAATTAACAGTGAAGTCAGGCAATACCTCTTCAGTGGCTGATTCTGATTCTATTCTGATTCTGATTCTGAGGATTCTGAGACATATGATAAGTTGTCGGTTTGAGCTATATTGGCTTGTTCATCTTCTGATTCTGTTTCGTCTTCAGAAGATTCAGAATCATCCCATGTTGCCATAAGACTTTTCTTCTTTTCTTTAACTAACTTCCCTTTATGTTTCTCCTTTTGAAGCCTTGGACACTCACTTTTGTAGTGACCTTGTTTATTGCATTCATAGCAGGTAATGATTCTGTTACTTGATATTCTGTGTCCAGAGGATTGTTCAGAGTCATTTCCTGTTCTTCTGGAGTTTCTGAAATTCTTCTGCTTGTGCTTTCACAGCTGATTGATCCTTCTGGAGAGCAAGGATAGTTCATCTTCTTCTGAAGCAGATTCTTCAGAGTTTTCTTCTTTACCCTGAAAAGCTTTAGTTTCATTTTATAATTGATTTAAGGGCAATGGACTTACCTTTCTCTTAAGGCTTGTGCTCATCAAGTTTTATCTTATGACTTATGATAGCACTGATGAGTTCTTCAAGAGACACGTTGTTCAGATCTTTTGAAACTTTGAAAGCAATGACCATAGGTGTCCATCTTCTGGGTAAGCTTATAATGATCTTCTTAACGTGATCTGCCTTAGAATATCCCTTGTTCAGAACTCTCAAGCCAGCAATCAGAGTTTGGAACCTTGAGAACATATCTTCTATAGATTCACTTTCTTTCATCTTGAAGGCTTCATACTTCTGGACGAGAGCCAGAGCTTTAGACTCCTTCACTTTAGCGTTTCCTTCATGAGTCATTTTAAGATATTCAAACATATCATGTGCAGTATCTCTATTAGTAATATTTTCATATTCAGCTTTTTGTTGTATATCAATATTTTTCCTATCAATCATATTTCCTTCTGAGTCAGTAGGATGTTTGTAACCATCCAATACTATATCCCATAAATCACTATCATGACCTAGAAAGAAACTTTCTAGTCTATCTTTCCAATAATCAAAATATTCTCCATCAAACACTGGAGGTCTGGTGTAGTTATTGTTGTTTTGTTCATTTGCCATTGTGTTTTCTTCTGGATGTTTTCCTGACACGATTAAGTGTTGAACTCAGAATCAAGCTCGGATACCAATTGAAGGTGGATAAAACACTTAGAAGGGGGGGGTTGAATAAGTTTCTCTTTTTCTTTTTCTTAAAGGCACAACAATAAAGAAAAGACAAGGTTATTTTTATCCTGGTTCATTTGAACTCAAACTACTCCAGTCCACCCGCCAAGGTGATTTCGCCTTTCTCAAACAAGGACTTAATCCACTATAATCAACTTATTACAATCACACAACAACTGTTGTGACTAACAATGCACAAGTAACCTTACAAGTGACTCACACCACTAAGACTTAAACTAGTCCTAGTCTACTTGAGAAATCTGACCAACCTTGGTCTCTCAAGGAACAATTACAAGATATAAATCTTTACAGATAGTGAAACAAATTTTGCTTCTAAGAAAGCTATATCACAACTGTGATTTTTCACTAAGAATATTATAGCACAAAGTGTATGAATAATAAATTTGTGAGCCCAGAATCTTTCACGTTGTTCTTGCTTCTTTTGAAATTGTTAAGTTCTATTCAGAACTTCAGTTGTTCAATCTTTCAATATTTTGGTTGAGCATTTGAGCGTTAGAGCGTCGGTTGGCTTGAAATTAATGTTATTCTATATATAGCATGAGAGAACATGACCGTTGCTGCCTTCAAATGGAGAGCATTAAATGTTTGTGTGTTTCCTTGCATTATTCCATATTCCAATGCACTAGCGTAGACACTTGAGTGCATGTAGCCGTCTTTGCATTAAATGAGCAAACGACACTATGTAAGAACATGTCTCCTGAAGCTTGATAAGACTTGATAGCTTCTGCATTATTTCAGAACTTGGCTTCACGTCTTGAATTCATAACATGTTTGCATATCTACTAAACAATGCTTTTCTTGCTAAGTACTTCTGATCAGCGCTTGCTTTAAAATAACTTTTGAACAACACTTGCTTTCAAATATCTTCTGAACAACACTTGATTTCAAATATCTTCTGAACAGTACTTGCTTTCAAGAAACTTCTGAAACATAGCTTACACAAAAACTTTCTAAGCGTTAGAATATGTAATAATTATCTTACCAGAGTCAGCATCAGCACTTGAGTTAAAACAAATGGTTCTTTCATCAAAGAACTTCTTCATTTATTTTCAGCTCAGCACATCAAGATGCTTCTGTCAGAACATTATCAGAGACAGCATCAGCATCAGCACTTGCGCTTAAAATAAATAGTTCTTTCATCAAAGAACTTCTTCATTTAATTTTAGCTCAGCACTTCAAGATGCTTCTGTTAGAACATTATCTGAAACAGTTAAATACGTTCATCAGAGTATCAAATATATAAAATATAATTTATTGTTATCATCAAAACTATGACATATGGTCAGAACCAATCTTGTTCTAACATATAGGAGGCAGTATATTCGTCCCCTTGCATCTGAGATTGTTGGGTTTATATAGGAAAAGATTTAGGTCAACATTTGTGTATCAAATCTTTGCTCATCATGATGGAGAGATTTGATTTTATTTTTTGCATGAAAACTTGCCATATTTGATCCAATCACGCGTTTCTTCCAGCTTGCTCTGGGTTGTTTTTGGCTTCCAACTTGATGGGAATCGAAAGCTTGGGATGAACCTGGACATACTTCATTCCTTAGAATACCTTCAAGCCATGCCCTTCGATTGGCCTTGAGTTGCCTCCTCTGATTGGCTCTAGTTTCATTCTTATAACTCCTTCGATTGAGCCCACCTACATCAATTCGAATTGCTCAGATCTTCCCTTATCAAGGCTTCTTCAAAAGCCCCTCAGATCTCTGCTCTTCGATTGGCTCTGACACTATCCAACTAGCCCAATCGAAAGACTTCATTCTGGCCATTTGAAGCTTCCTTTCGCATGAATATGCTTGTGCACGTTGGTTTGAACCTTACAGTATGTTAGATTTTGGGCCCTCAAGCATCTTTGAATATTTCTCTTTCGTTTTGACCAACTAGATCCATCCTTCGACCAGACCCCTTTTTAGACAACAATATGTATTTCCAATCAAAGTGTCCTTCGAATGGGCCCTTTGTGTATCCTTCGTTTTGAACCAATTTGTGTGTTCTTTTGAAGGGACCACATGCATGCCTTGTGCCTTCTTCGAATGGGCCACCAATGTGTGTCCTTCAATTGGACCTTTGGAATGCTCTTTTGAAGGGGTCATATTATGTGCCATAGTGCAGAAAATGTGTTGAGGAGTCTTGGCCTTGTGAATTAAAGGCAAACACAAATGAAGTCTTTGTCTTATGCATTGAAGACAAGTTGAAAGGAGCCTTTGACTTAGTGAATCCAAGGCAAGCATGAAGGGGCTTTTGGCCTAGTGAATCGAAACAAACTTGTAGGGGATTCTTTCCTTGTGAATCAAAAGTAAGCCTGAAGTAGCTAATGCACAGTCGAAGCCTTGTAAACTTAACTTGATCGAAGGAAGCCCAGTGCCCAATCGAAGACTTTGTGAAATTAACTTGATCGAAGGGGGTCCAGTGCTTAATCGAAGACATTGTGAAATTACCTTGATCGAAGGGGGTCAAATGCTCAATCGAAGTTGGGCCAAAGCTTGATCGAAGGGTTTTAGATGCCCAATCAAAGCTCCTTGTCCAGATTCCAATCGAAGGACACTTAACCATCACTCAAAAAATTTCATTTTCTTTAGGCAAGTGTTTTTAACCAGTCATGTAAGATAAAAACCTTGAGATACATGAGAGGGCAAATTTTGGGGTACAACACCCCCATTTGATAACACTGGTTTGGTAAAGTTTAAAATTCCGAATCTCTGATTTTAATCATATTTCATGGCATGCTAATATTTGTTTGAGTTTATATGAATATATAGATCAGGTATGAGTGGGACCAAATATGCGCATCATGCACCTCCAGCTCCTGACCACCATATTTCATCAGGCTAGATCCAAAGCCTCAAAGGCGCGTCCCCATGATGAACCCCAAGAAGCGTCCCTCACTAGATCTCCAGGCGCCTGGGCCCTATTGCTAATGGGCCTGGGAATTTTTTGCTATTTCACACCCTCTAACTACTTTTTGCAGTGCCTGACCCATTTCTTTTTTTCTTTTTTTGTTGTTTATTTATTTAATTTTCTTTAAACCTTTTTTTATTTTTACGAACATAAAAAATCAGAAAATCAAAAATCACAAAAAATAGTAGATTTAAGTTTTTATTAATTAAATTAATTTTGATCAAACATTTAATCACCTTTTTTAATTAATTAACTAATTAGAATTAGGCTCTCATAATTTAATTATTTTCTAAACAAAAATTAAAAACAAAAACAAATATTTCTTTTATCACTTAGAAATTTTTCTTAGGATTTTTCTTCATCCTTTCATTTTTATTTCTTTCTCCTCTGCGCGTTCATTTATTTATCCGTATTATTTTTTACCAATATTATGTAATTGCATATGGATTTTAATAGTTTAACTTAGGACCCTTTACATTTCTTTTCCCTGTTTTGGTTTGTAATTCCCCCATTCTGAAGCCTTGTAATAGCGTAGTTCAAAATTCCTGCACTTTATTTTCTGTACTTATTCAATTAACTGTTAGATGAATGCTAATAGGCTTGTATGAAAAGACTAAAAGAAAATGTTAGAAAACCTAAATTCAAAGATAAACATAACTGAAACACAACACACTCACACATGCGCACCTCTAAGGTACCTCAACTTGTTGCCTTCGGAATAAAACAGTCACGACTCTCGAACGTAAGAAATTTTAGTGGCAACCCTTTGGTTTAAAGATCATAAGTCCCTTGATGACCCTTTTGATGTTGCATAGGTATATGATCTTAAAACCTTAGGGTAATTACTAAATTGTCTTATGAGTTGCTTTCGTGATTGTACGATGACCCTCTCTTGTCCCTCAAAATATCCAACGATAGGGCTACCTACTGACTAATAGTAGGATAGCACTATCTAAAGGAAAAGAGGAAAAGAACAAATCTTTCGAGTAGGTAGATAGCTCCTAGTTGCTTGCTCATAAAAACAAACAAAACAATTTTTCGCACATACACAAACTCTTCTCTAAAATATTTTCAAAGACAAAACACTTTGTATACGTTCTCACCGAAACGAGAAACATTACAAAGTTCGCCGCACTTAGGCATATTTTTCAAAATATTTTCAAATACACTTACAAATAAAAAAGCATTTTTAAAGTGAGCTAGCAACTAAGAGCCCGTAGGTGACTACAGATGGAAAGGGTTCTAACACCTTCCCTTTCCATAACCTACACCCCTTACTCAGAAAAAATCTCGAAATGTCTTTCTTGATATTTTCACCCTTTCCTTTGTTGGATAAAAGAAAAGTCGGTGGCGACTCTTGCTAACCGCAACATTGCGATAAAATGCAAAACTAGTAAAAGTCAGTTCCCCCACCGTCTTACAGAACTGGCAACTCTGTTGGGGAGACTAAACTAAAGTGGGGTCACCTTAGAGCTAGATCACATTTAAAAATGCTTTTCTTGTTTGACGTGTATGCTTTACCTTTCGGGTTTATGTTTGGGCTATTTTTAAGAGATCCTACACCCGGATCTGGGGCACTTTTAGGTAAGTAGCAATAGATCGTGAAGACTGTACGGCATAGACCGATATGGTTGAAGCGATGGTTGTGTAGTGTGACACATTTGTTGGTACTGATATCCCTTGTGTAAAATTGAGGAGAATACGGGGCCGCTGTGTGGTGTCATAAAGCACTAACTGACCTTAGAACCTTAGTTGAACAAACTTGGCCATTAGAAAAGTAGTGAGATAGTCGGCTTCGATATAAAGTTGAGGATTGCTTGATACTTAATACTAAACTCATTGAGATCGGACTTTCGGGAAATTTCGGCCACGAGAAAAGATCGCCTGAGCTGAAACAATGCCCGATAAAGAAAGATCAGTGATATTGAGACTCCTTAGAACCCGATTACTTTTCTAGGATAGGTTGAACCAACTAAACTTCAAGAGGGTACTTACCTACAAATTCCATGCAAGCCTGAACCTAAGGCTACTTGTCTGACTTGTTTGCTTTCATTATCTAACAACTTGAACTCCTTGTAGGGTTTTGTTTGTATTCATTATCTAACGATGTGAGTTCCCTGCAGGACTTATTTGTAGTCATTATCCAATAACCTGGACTTATTGCAAGACTCACTTGTCTTCATCACCTTACACTTTTTCTTAGTGCATAGCATACACATCATGACATCATGCCATAACATTTTATTAACAATTTCAAGGATCTCTAGGGCATGTGATGCAGGTTATGATGAACCAGACGTCTAGAAAAGGGCAAGGGGATTTATTTTTCTCTAGCCAACATCGTCAAAGCATGATAACTTGAGTCAGAGGCTATGACCCACTCGACATGGTGAGCTTGATTCTTGTAGAAGGACATTCAACGATAAGAAGTTCTTCCGTCAAAGATGCAATCAAAATTCAAACATTTTCTTATGTTTACCCCGCGAGATCCTTGAAAACATTGCATGCATTTCATTACATAACAGGTATTCTCAAGACAGGTTTCTCATTTTCTCGTTGTTTATTTCAGCAAGGAAGATGGCTCTCGAACAGAACGATAGGAATCTCCAAACTCAAGATGCTCAATTCAAGGAAATGTTCCTGAATCTATCCAAGGGGAAAGAAGAATTGAAAGCACTCCTCGCAATTAGTTCAAGTCGAAAGCACACAACTCACACAAACATCCTTAGGTTTAGGCTTGCATGGGTTTTAAGGTAGTACCCTCTTGAAGTTTAGTTGGTTCAACCTGTCCTAGAAAAGTAACCGGGTTCTAGAGGATCTCAATATCACTGACCATCCTCCATCGGTCATGGTTTCAACTCACGCAATCTTTTCTTGCGGCCAAAATTATTCCGAGAGTATGGTCTCAATGAGTGTAGCATCGAGTATCAACCAGTTCTCAGCTCTACACCGAGGCCGGCTATCTCGCTACTTTCTAATGGCCAAGTTTGGCGATTAAAGATTCTAAGGTTAGTTGATGCTTAATGACACCACGCAGCGGCCCCGTATTCTCCTCGTTTCTCCACAAGGGATACCGGTACCAACCAAAGTGCCACATCAACGTAGCTACTGCTTCAACCGTATCGGTCTATGCCATACAGTTCCCTCACAGTCTATTGCTACTTACCTAAAACGTATTCCCCAGATCCGGGTGTAGGATCTATAGTAACCCCAAACAAAACCCTTAAAAGTAAAGCAAACAAAGCAATCAAGAGAAGTAATTATGATGACCTAGATCCTAAGGTATACCCCACTTATACACTCCCCAGTAGAGTCTCCAGTTCTGTGATATGGTGGCAGAATCGACTGTTTAATACTGGTTTGCATTTTGCGTTTTTTATTCGTAAAATGTCGCGGTAAGCAAGAGTCGCCACCGAATTTTATTTCATCCAACCGGAAAGGAAAAAAGTACAGAAAAATTTTTTTTTCGAGATTTTGAGTACGGGGGGTAGATTATAGAAAGGGAAGGTGTTAGCACCCTTTCTATCCATGGTTTTCCATGGGCTCTTAGGTACTTTCTCATCTTTTAAAATTGCTTGTGCGTGTTCGTTTTGAAAAGTTTTGTTTTACTTTGGTTTAACCCTTATTTCTGTCCTCAAGAGTGTTACGAAGCATTTTGAAAACTTTAGTTTGAAAAGTGTTTGGTGTGAAAATTTTGATTTGAGCAAGCACCTACTAGCATCTACCCACTCGAAAAAATGCATTCTTTTCCTCCTATCCTTTAGACCGTAGTATCCTATTATTAGTGGATAGGTAACCCTAGTCGTTGGATGTTTGAGGGACTATCGAAAGGGACGTAATGGTCATTGAAGGCAACATGTAAGGATACCTTAGCATTTCGAAGGGACTGTCATCATATATTCATAGGCAACATCGAGGGACAAGATCATATACCGTAGGCAACTTCGAGGGACATCGAGGGACCATGATCTTTATGATGATTTTAACTGAGGGTCTTTGCTAAGGGTATCCCTATGTTCGAGGGACATGACCATTGTTTTCCGAGGCAACCAAGTGAGGCATACCCTAAGAGTGAGCATGTGCATGTATTTGATTCAGTTATTTAATCTTTGCACATTAGGTGATCTACCGTTTTAATTTTCAGTTTGTCTTTCCATACAATCCTATTAACATACATCTAAGCAGTTTATAGTTTGCGAAAATAAAATGCGGAAAGTTTAAAGTCCTAGCTATTACAAGGCTTTTGCAGATACATAATTATTTTGGACTGAAAATAAAAAGGCAGAAATGTAAACCTAAGCTATTACAGAGCTTTGGGGCAGTTACATAATAATAAAGAGTGCGGAAAAGAAATCATAAAACTATTACATCCCAGAAGCAATTACATAATTAGAAAAAAATGCGAGAAAAAATAAATCTACGCTATTACATTGATAGTGCGACCTATACAATTTTCCTAGAAATTAAAATGTAAAAGAATAAATAAAAAGAAATTAAAGAAAAATTAAAACCTAAAATTCTAAGTTAATGTTTTTGGTGTTTTTTGTATAAAATAATTTTAAGTTAATTAAAAAATCTAATTCTAACTAATTTTAATAAAAAAGTTAATTAACTTAATTTATTAATAAATGAAAAAAAGCCAAAAATTCAGTTACTAACTAAAACAAAAACCTAATCCTAATTTGTTAAAAAAAAAGGTTAATTAAAGGGTTAATTACCAAAGAAAACCTAAAACCTAATTGTTTAATAAAAAAAAATGTTAATTTTGAAAAAAAGTTAATTAAAATATCTAAATCCTAATTAGTTTTAATTAAAAAAAGGTTAATTTTGAAAAAAAAAAGGTTAATAAGAAAAAAAACCTAAAACCTAAAACCTAACTAATTTTAATTTAAAAAAATTTAGTTTTGAAAAAAAAAAGATTTATGTTTAATGATTAATAAGAAATAATTAAGTTTGCCAAAAATAGATAGGGGAAGAAACATCAATGAAAAACAGACTTAGAAAATAAAGATAATGCAAATGTCATGGGTGGTTGTTGAACCAAAAATTAATTTAAAATCTAAAATTAAATTTAAAAAAAAACCTAAAATTAATTATTCAAGTTTATTATAAAAAATCAAAGGTTTGTGAAAAATGTTAAGTTTTATGGAAAAAAATTAAATAGAAAGAATGAAAATAGGTAAAAGGATAAATAGAAAGGAAGAAAACCAAAACCAATAGGGGTGGTTGTTGAACCCACGCCCTTAGCCTCCTCAGGATGTCTGCCTTTCCATGAGTCATGCATTGGTGATTGTTCTATTTTAGCCATCCGCTTCTGTTTTGGCCATCAGCGTTTTGTAATAATCCTGCATGAGATCCTGTCTAAATTTGTAGTGTTGAATCTCATGAATACATTAAATAAGTTACTATATCATGAAATACAAAAAAAATAAATATATAAACATTTTTTAATGTTAAAACCGATATGGGTTGTATGAATGCTTCTACGCCCTTTTGATCATGGAGATCAAACCAGCCTTACCCTTACTGGAGGAGTAGTGATATGAATGCTTCTATGCCCTTTTAATCATGGAGATCAAACCAGCCTTACCCTTACTGGAGAAGTAGTAAGATGTGGGTTTGTAACAAGGATTTAAAGGTTTTAGGATTCTTGAAAGAATTTAGTATTCTGACAGGGTTGTGGCAAAGGTTTTTTTCGTCTCTTTTCTGGGAAAAGAATGAGATTATATAATGGAAATTAGAGAAAAGATATGGGCTTTGAATGTGCAATTGGGCCTCCAATGTTCACTCGAGTCCGTCACGTTCTAGGCTAAATCGTAGAGGCTTAAGTGCAATTTTTGAAGTTGAAATGTAAATACAAAATGTAGTCGACATCGAGAACTAACTCATGTCCGAAAATGGGCTCAATCGGATAAACGGTAAATTAGTTATGAATTTTTGAAGTTTCAGCTCAGATAAACTTATTTTGGGCTCCAGTGTCGACTCTGACACGTTCTTCAATAAAAACCTGGTATTAGTCGGAGCATAATCCGGTCTCAACTTTGGAAGAAAAGTTGTAGATCTCTGAGTCAGTGACCTTGTGTAAAAAGATGGGCCCGATCCGATAAAAATTGATCGAGTTATGAATTTTCGAAGTTTCGACCCAAATGAAATAATATTCAGCATTCAGGATTTTCGGCGCGTCACGCGCACTCTGAACAAAAAACGAAGGCCTTTTTTGATATTGTTCGAACTCGATACCTCTTGTGAAAACATAGTTTGAAATTTTGGCGCCGGAACCAGCTCGATACGATGAAAATCGACCAAGTTATGATTTTCTGAACATGATGCAAATAAACTTCTGTCACAAATTTTGTGTATGAAAATACTTGATAAATCCGCATTTTTGAAGACCTTCTGATCGAAATTGGCTTCCATCCGTGAGAGATGAAAACGTATATGACGTCAATACGGAATTTTGGCCACCGGAACGGGTTCAAAACAAGCCACGATCTTCAAGTTATGAATTTTTTAGTGCATAAAAACTGCACTTTCAGCACACTTTTTCACCATATTTCTTCGAGAAAACTCGCACATTCGGAGACCTTCTTTGAAGAATTGACTCTTGAGCCAAACCTGAATTTGAGAATACATTATCTGAGATATCTTGGCTAAAGAACACCTGAATATGACGCGTCGGGTTGGACTTGTGAATCTTTGAACCCCGAATCGTTGCGAAACGGCGAACCAATCTTCAACACGGAAAATACTCTGAGAACATCCATTGACGAAATAAACGTCACTTGTAACCTGAAGAAGCTTGATAAATATACCTTTATTCCATAACCATAAAACCAATAATATGCGTGTATGAAAAGAGGGCAAATTTTGGGGTACAACAGAAAGCATATTGTTACAAAAAGGTATCCTGACTCCTATGAGGTTTACTATAAATCCTGAGTTAAATTCAAATTCTTACAAAATTCTGTTTATTTACTAAAAATGCATTTTCAAAACTTCAAGACACACATAAGCTTTGAATTTTTTAAAATGCCATTGTTTGCACATGACTAATTGTTCGACAGTAGAGAAATTCGCAAACGGATATTCAATGAACAGAAATCCTCTCAATAAACAGAATCACCTCAGATGGAAAGACATTTCCAATAACAGGCCTTTCATAATCAAGGGGCATTTCACGGTGTCCAACTGATCTGGGGGCGGTCAATTCAAGATTCAAGGAATTTCTAAAAAAGTGTCGAATAGCCAGGGGCAGACCTCCATCTGAATCACTTGGGGAATTGAACATGAGTTCCAGCAAAGGGTCACGTACGATCAAGCAAACATTTTCTGGCAGTGTTGCAACACTTACTACTATGGATAGTGACAATTCTCTGCGTCCTGTGAACGCAGACATAGTCGGAAAATACTACGCATGAAAAAAAAGACCTGCTAGGTTGACCGGCCTAGGAAAAATAAGGGCATCCCGAAGAACCAAAAGAGTTCGGGTAAAAATTAGGGATATATAAATAAAATTGTACACCCGGCAAGTCAAAAACCTGAAAAGGCGGCTTGGGCAAAAAAGGGTATCCCAGTGGACTGAAAATCTGAAAGGACAGTCCAGGCAAAAGTTAGGGATTAAAGTGCACGACTATGTTCTGTCACCTCGTCACTTGTTTATCAGTAGAGGACTTATCTCCCTTATAAGCATTCACCAAAGGCTCTAGAAGTTGAGGTGTGTTCAAGTCTCCATGAATCCCCACATAGCAACTTCCATGAGATTATTCCTACATGGTAATCTTCGCAAATTCATACATTCCCCGCAATCTTCCCAACAGATCACTCTGGCAGATAAAGGAGTGCGGGCTTCCTCCCAGTAATATTGCCTATCTACAGGATCCCAAACATTAGACTATGGGAATTCTTCTCCCTAATTGAGTTTTCAAAACTGTAAAAGCCCCTGCAGATTACTTCTCTTCAGCAGAGCGCATTCTCCTTGACAAAGAGCTTCCCTCAACAGGATATACCTCCATCAATAGGGTTTACTTCCCCAACAGGATTTATCTCCCCAGTGAGGACCAATCTCCCCAGTGAGGACCAATCTCCCCAGTGTGAGTCTATTACTCAGATGACAATGAGTCACCGACAAAACTTCCCTTCCCTAGTGAAGTCATCACTATCCCCAAAGAATTGTTATTTGAATCAAAAATTGGATCAAATATCAGTCAACTCTATCCTCCTCAGACGATCCAGAAATTTATCCATCGATTTTATCCCCAATTAGGGTATACAAGGAATTATAACTCCCCAGTAGAGCAAAAAACAACCAAATTTTTGACCTCTTCTTCCCCAAGCAGGAGTAAACACTCTCCAGCAGAGTTCCCTCAGAGAGCAGAAATCAATGTTCCCCAACAGAGTTTCATAAAATCTCAAGCAGTTTATAAAGCCTCATCCCTAGTAGAGTTTATTTCTCTAACTACGAAAGTTCATCCCCCAGCAGAGTTTATTTCTCCAAATTGGTAAAATCTTCCAACAGAACTCTTCTCTCCAGCAGGATTAATCAAGATAACCACTTCTAGAAGAGTAGTTACTCACATCACAGGATTATAAGTTCTTTCATCCCCAGTCAGAGTACATGTAATCAATCTGTTTCAGAAACCATAACAGGTTATCAACTCTCCTAAAAAGCTTCTATCCTCAAGCAGAAATTAAAATCTCCAGCGGAATACCCTCAGATAGAAAACGGGAATCCCGGCGAATTTAACTTCAACAAATAGTAAGGAATTACATTCTTCATCTCCAACAAGCAGTCAGGGATTTATTTTCCCCAATTCAACGACACTATAAAAAGAAACTGATGCACTCGCATATTACATTCATACACCATTTACAAACGTCATAGCATATGCATACAAAGAACACGCAACACAATCTCATTTATTTTAAGAACATTGTTCCGCAGTGCATTTCATACATCATGACATTGCATACAACTAACTCCTTACCGTTTCAGGAAAAAATCAATAAATAGACCAACATCATCAACTACTGGTATGACCAGACCATCTTCTCAAAGACAACATCTTCTGGCTCAGATTAAATCTACCAATGATTTATTCTGATACTTCTTCCAGCGGACCTTTTTCTGGCTCAGATTAAATCGACCAAAGATTTATTCTGATACTTCTTCCAGTTAAAGACAAAGAGGCCTCTTCTGGATCAGATTAAATCAACCAAAGATTTATTCTGATACTTCTTCCAGTCGAAGTCAGACATAAATATCCTCTGGCTCAGATTAAATCAACCAAAGATTTATTCTGACACTTCTTCCAGCGGACCTTTTTCTGGCTCAGATTAAATCAACCAAAGATTTATTCTGATACTTCTTCCAGTTAAAGACAAAGAGACCTCTTAAGGCTTAGATTAGATCAGGCCAATGATTTATTTTGATAATCCTTCCAGTGGAAATTATTCTGGCCCAGCTTAGATCAGATGTGGATCTATTCTGATACTTCTTCCAGTTGAAGACATTTTCTGGCTCATATTAAATCAACCAAAGATTTATTCTAATACTTCTTCTAGATAAAAACAAGCATAAGTATTTGTTGGCTCAAATTAAATTGACCAAGATTTACTCTGATACTTCTTCCAGTAGACCTTTTTCTGGCTCAGATTAAATTGACCAATGATTTATTCTGATACTTCTTCCAGTTAAAGACACATAGACCTCTTCTGGCTCATATTAAATTAATCAAAGATTTATTCTGATACTTTTTCCAGTTGAAGACGGTCGTAGATAGTTGCTAGCTCGGATTAAATCGACCAATGATTTATTCTGATACTCCTTACAGTGGACATTCTTCTGGCTCAGCTTAGATCAGGTGTAGATCTATGCTGATACTTCTTCCAGTTGAAGACATTTTCTGTCTCAGATTAAATCAACCAAATATTTATTCTGATACTTCTTCCAGATAAAAACAAGCATAAATATCTGCTGGATCAGATTAAATTGACCAAGATTTACTCTGATACTTCTCCAGTAGACCTTTTTCTGGCTCAGATTAAATCTACCAATGATTTATTATGATACTTCTTCCAGTTAAAGACACAGAGACCTCTTCTGGCTTAGATTAAATTAATCAAAGATTAATTTTGATACTTCTTCCAGTTGAAGATGGTCGTAGATAGTCGCTGGCTCGGATTAAATCGACCAATGATTTATTCTGATATTTCTTCCAGTGGACTTTTTTTGGCTCAGCTTAGATCATGTGTAGATCTATTCTAATACTTCTTCCAGTTGAAGAAATTTTGTGGCTCAGATTAAATCAACCAAAGATTTATTCTGAAACTTCTTCCAGATAAAAACAAGCATAAATATTTGTTGGCTCAGATTAAATCGACTAAAGATTTATTCTGATACTTCTTCTAGTAGACCTTTTTCTGGCTCTGATTAAATCGACGAATGATTTATTCTGATAGTTCTTCTGGTTAAAGACATAGAGACCTCTTTTGTCTCAGATTAAATCAACCAAAGATTTATTCTGATACTTTTCCAATTGAAGACGGTCGTAGATAGTCGCTGGCTCAGATTAAATCGACTAATGGTTTATTCTGATATTGCTTCCAGCAGACCTTTTTCTGGCTCAGATTAAATTGACCAATGATTTATTCTGATACTCCTGCCACATAAAATGAACATAAATATCTTCTGGCTCAGATTAAATCGACTAATGTTATATTCTGATACTTCTTCTAGTAGTCCTTTTTCTGGTTCAGATTAAATCGACTAATGATTTATTCTGATACTTCTTATAGATAAAATGAGTATAAATATCTTCTGGCTCAGATTAAATCAACCAATAATTTATTCTGATACTTCTTCCAGTAGACCTTTTTATGGCTCAGATTAAACCGATTGTAGGTTTATTCTGATACTTCTTCCAGTTAAAGACAACAAAGACCTCTTCTGGCTCAGATTAAATCAACCAAAGATTTATTCTGATACTTCTTCCAGTTAAAGACGGTCGTAGATAGTCGCTGGCTCGGAATAAATCAACCAAAGGTTCATTCTGATACTTCTTCCAATAGACATTCTTCTAGCTCAGCTTAGACCAGGTGTAGATCTATTCTGATACTTCTCCTAGTTGAAGACATTTTCTTGCTCAGATTAAATAAACCAAAGATTTATTCTGATACTTCTTCCAGATAAAAATAAGCATATATAGTGGTTGGCTCAGATTAAATCTACCCAAAGATTTATTCAGATACTTCTTCCAGCAGACCTTTTTCGGGCTTAAATTAAATCGACCAATGATTTATTCTGATACTTCTTCCAATAGACCTTTTCCTGGCTCAAATTAAATCAACCAATGATTTATTCTGATACTTCTTCCAATTAAAGATAAAAGGAACATTTTTTGTCTCAGATCAAACCAGCCGTAGGTTTATTCTGATACTTCTTCTATTTTAAAGTCAACATTTACTTTGGATGGCATCTATAAGTCCATCTATGAAGACTATCAATCATCTCTCTGAATGGCATCTTATAAACCCATTCCCGATACTATCAGCCAACAACGTTACCATCTTGCACAGGCGAGTGCAAATTTCTGGGCACTTAAGTGTTAAATCATCTTCTACCTTCAAGTCACGAATGGCGGACATGCCAGTCTAACTCTTCAGGTTTAAGAAGATTGAACAGGGGAAGTTGTTGTACCCCAAAATTTGCCCTACCATTTTTCTTTAAAGCATTCTTTCAAGGCTCTTCAAATGGTCAAGGCACCATATGGTTGACTAGTCAAGATGCACCTCCTAGACCAAAAGCCTACAACTAAGGTTTGGAGTTTCTCAAGGAAATTTGGTCTGCAAAAGTCTCAAGTGGCTCCCATGTTTCTTCATAGGTCCTCAACAAGGCTCATGTCAAGTTTCAAGCCTTACATCACAAGTTTGCCCAGTCAATGGCTCGAATGCTTGAGAATCAACTGTATTGATCAAAAAGTCAACTATGGTCAACATACAGTCAAACTTTAAGATTTTTGGTTAACATCAACATTTTAAAGTGATATTCATAATTTGATCAAGGTTTGATCATGATTCCCCCAAGGAAAGTCCTCAGATCATCAAAAGTCAAGATTTGTCAAATTAGGGTTTCCTTAGGAGAAGTCAACTAAACTTTGACCAGGCATAACTTTCACACAATTCATTAAATTTTCCCCAACTAATTCCCATTTTGAAGAAAATTCAATTCTCTACAGCTTTGCTATTGTTCTCAAGTCCAAAAAATGCTTCATTTGGAAGATATGATCTCATACATTATAGGTCATTTTCAAAAGTCAACAAAAGACACTTTTTGTCAAGGAAACTTACATCAAGATGATGTCTTCAAAAGCAAAAATGTTAAACATATAGATTAAAGGGGACATTTTGGTATTTCCAAAAAGTCATAGATCAAATTCAAAAGATGCAAATTGAGAAATTTATGAGGTGCACAAGTTGGGCAATTTTCAAGAAATGCATGAAGTCAACTTTGAGAAAAATTGCATTTTTAGGTTAATGAACCTAACTTTTAGGGTTCAAACATGTTTATGACATACCCAAGGAACTCTAAACCTAACCATGAACTATTGTGATTTTTATTTTTATTTATTTGAATTTGTATTCATTTAAATATGAATTAAATCAAATAAATTAGATAAAAATACAAGAAATAATGGGATAACGCATTTGGGCTTGACTTGACCCATCATGGAGCCCAATTTTTCATGCAAAGACCAACAAAAAACTGTCCAGGTTCATGCAGCATCAAGAATGGCAAGAATCATCCAAATATGGCAAACTTTCAATATGTTGGATTTTTGTCTCATGGCCTTGAAAGCTTTGTTTCTTGCCATACTTGCTTTTCTCCTAAATCTATAAATACATAACATTGCAAGCAAGAAAGGGCACGAAATTATACATGCAAAATATCTCCAAAAGCTCTCCAAAAAATCTCTCCAAAAACTCTCCAAAAAAATCAAAGAATTGGTGCAAGTCATATCTCAAAGTTCCAGACTCTCTCGATTGAAACCAAGCCTCGAGCCATCCTCTTTAAGTCCCCAGGAGTTTTTTACAAGGCCCAAGATCAGTCCATCACCATCTTAGAACACCCCCATTTGATAACACTGGTTTGGTAAAGTTTAAAATTTCGAATCTCTGATTTTAATCATATTTCATGGTATGCTAACATTTGTTTGAGTTTATATGAATCCGTAGTGTGATACGGTGGGAGAACTGACTTGAGGATTTTGCGTTTTATTGTAAATGTTGTGGTTAGCCAGAGTCGCCACCGACTTTTCTTTTATCCAAAAGGAAAGGTGAAAAAGCACAAGAAAGACCTTTGAGATTGTTTCTTGAGTTCGGGGGGTAGGTTATGAAAAGGGAAGGTATTAGCACCCTTTTCATCCATGGTTTTCCATGGGCTCTTAGTTACTTGCTAGGTCACTTGCTTTTGTTGTTTGAAAATGTTTTTGGTGTGGTTTTGAAAGTATTTTGTAAAAGAGGCCATTATTTAGGCAATCTTTGTAATAATTCTCGTTCGTAAAAATGTATACAAAGATGTTTGTCTTTTTGAAAATGTTTTCAATGTTTGTAAAAATGTTTGGAAATGTGTGTGTTTGTTTTGAAAATAGCAAGGATAGTTGTTTGGAAATAGAGCAAGTAACTATAAGCAATCTACCTACTCAAATGTATTTCTTGTTCATTTTCTATTCCTTTGACATTGTTGTCTTACCATTTATTTGGTAAGCAACCCTATCTTTGGATGTAAACGGGAAGGGCGTGGGTCATCGTATAATCATGATTAGCAATGTTGCAAAGTATCTTAGCATTTTTAAGGGACCAATATCATTTTTGTAAGGCAACTTAGAATAGCGTCATCGAGGGACTATTATCTTATAATTGTTTGTTTTGCCAAGATACTTCGCATGCGTAATATGGATATTTTTTGTATAAAGGCAACCAAGTGGAGAAACCCTAGGGGTGCTTGTGTGCAAGTGTGTCATTTTCATGCTTGATTTTGTCTTGAATTATGGTTTTCTATTTGATTGATTTTATCTTGCCATACACATCCTAATTACTAGCATTTAAATTTGAAAGCAATAAATTGCAGAGATGTAAAGTCCTACGCTATTACAATATTTAGGGGATGGGGGTACAAGTTTATGAATAGGGGTTGTAAACGAAAATAAAGTCCTAAATTACTATTACAACCATATTGAAATGCATAGAAATGTACAAGAAAATGTGAAATGGACTTGCTTTGTTTTAAGAAAATATTTCTGGTCTTTTGTTTTAAGAAATAAAATAAAGTGTGAAGGAAATACTTTTGATGTTTGTTGATTAATGGAATGGAGAGTGATAGCAAAAATAAAATAAAATAAAGGAATCAGCGTGTTGCTGATAAAAAATGGAGTCAGAGGTTCTGACCCTAGCACGCTGCAAAACAGAAACCTGTTAGTGAAAATGTGTAAGGTCGGAAGTTCTGAACCCACTGGGAACACAATAGTTTTCAGAAGTTCTGACACCACTGGCCACTAAACAGACTTTAGAAGTTCTGAAACCACTTGGCAGAACTTGGTCTCTCTTTCTATGCTAGTCAGAACATCTGCAATTAGGTTATTTCTCCATAAAACGGAAGACATACATAGAGTAGTTACAGAAGTTGTCATAGTGTTTCAGAAATAAGAAATATCAGAACCATAAATCAGAGGCAAGTATGCCTTGGCTAATCCTAATTCTGAGTTCTAGTTTCTTCAAGAAAGTTCTTAACTAATTCAATCTCTACTTAAGCAGGCAGATGCATTAAATCTCAGAATGTGTACAACATCAGAAACATGATATCTACATTGTATTTTTGAGCATGTAAATCTGATAATGCTTAAGTAGTATGGTGAGAGTCAGCAGAAACTTACTTTGCAATTGGGAGAAATTCTGTGAACTGGAGTCAAACTCAACTCTGATGATGCTCTGAAAAGCTCCTTCACGTACTCAGCAAGCTGGAAGTTTCCAACTTCTAGGGATGGCAAGGGGGTGATGTTCTAACTTCTTTGAATGGATGGATGGAGAGTATGTAGTAGTGTGAATACATAAGTTATGGCAGTTTCCAACATGTGGGTCAGAAACTGTATGGATGGTTTTTAGTCAAGAAATATTTTGAGAATAAACGGAGTTTGAAAACAAGGGATCCAAAGTTAACAGGTTTTTGTGTGTTGTGTTTACAGTTCTTGAAACTCTAGGAATTTTGGCAGAAACTCAAGGTTTTTCTTGCTCAAACTTTCGACCTCTCTTCAGCAATTTTTCTGGACTCCTTCTTAGTGACTAATGGTGTTCTATTTATAGGAAAAGCTTTGTGGGTTTTAAAATGTCAAGTGGCGCCAACATCATACACTAAATGCTGGCTTGCTCTTGAAGAAAGTTCAAAAAGGTGTGATAGTTGACAGTTTTTAGCCTAGGCTGGATTAGTAAGCAGGGATTAAGAAAAAGTGAAACACATAAGCGAAAAGTAGCGCATGGACCCATACTTAATTCTGTACAAAGGTATTTCTATGCTACACGTGGAGAGACCCTTTGGACAAAGACTCAAAAGTGGTTGTGAGCATTAATGAGCATTAAATGATGATGAGATTTGTCAAAATCAGAAATCCTGTAATGTGAGATTTTGCATCATTGCTTAAATCTGGGCCAGAAGTTCCATTTCAGCATGGTCCAAAACACCCAACTTCTGATCTTAGTATCCTGTTGTCTCAGCATGCTCTGAAGGATCCTCAGGCTTTCCAGTAACCTGGAAGTACGCTTTATAACTTCCTTTGATTTATCTTTGAAAACTGAGTTAAAAAGATTTGCTTCAGCGTTAGCATCCAATCTTCTAATCCTTTTACCTTCTGGCTCCAGCATGTTCTGAAGGAGTTTTCAGGCTTTCCAGCAACCTTCTCTGATTTACCTTTGTAACCTCTGGATTAGAAGTTCTGCTTCAGCGTAGCATCCAATCTTCTGATCCTCTTACCTTTTGGCTCCAGCATGTTCTGAAGGAGTTTTCAGGCTTCGTATCATGCTTTATTACCTTCTTTGCATTATCCTAGCAAACTCTGACTGAACTTGCGTAGATGCTGAAAAGCCAAGTTCTGACCGAAGGCTATGTGCTGAAACATTTTTACAACTTCTGACTGCACCTTCCTGGAGGCTGGCTCAGAAGTTCTGAAGTGTCATTTTTCTTAAATACTTAGGAAAAATCCCAAGTATTTAGAAATTTGGCTTTTCAATAGTAAATTTGGCTTTTGAACTTTTTGATGATACAAACTTCATATTCCAACATGTTTTGATGAAATATGATTTCAAAGATTTGATTCTGACCCACAAGTCAAAGTTTGACCTTTTAATGTGAAAATGACTATTTTGCCCTTGCAGGCGACTTTCTTGAAAAATTTGTAATTCAAAGCTCGGTATTGGATGGAAGTAAACCTGAGGATCCAGGGTGATTTCTTGAGAAAATGAGAGGGAAAATTTTTGGGTACAACATCTGCCCCTCTTCAATCTTCTTAAACCTGAAGAGTTAGATTGGCGAGTTTTGTCATTCGTAACTCGAAGGTGAAAGATGATTGGACACCAAGTGCCCAGAAATTTGCACTCAACGGTGTGTAGTTGAAGGAATGGGCTTAAAGATGCCATTTGGAAAGGTGATAGAATCTTGTCGAAGATGGGCTTGTAGATGCCATCCAAGAATGTTTATTGAATTGTAAGTTGTAAGCTGAAAGAATAAGTATCAGAATGGTGTCCGTGTCTGGGATGTATCTGAACCGTATCTAAAAGGTTGTATCTTGGACGAGTATCCGAATGGAATCTGTGCCCGGAGCGTATCCGTGTTGTATCTGAAGTCTGAATCTAAACGAGTATCAGAATGGCATCCATGTCTGGAGCGTATCCAAACTATATCAAAAGTAGAATCTGAATGAGTATCAGAATGGCATCCGTGTCTGGAGCGTATCCGAACTATATCAAAAGTAGAATCTGAATGAGTATCAGAATGGCATCCGTGTCTGGAGCGTATCCGAACTATATCAAAAGTAGAATCTGAATGAGTATTAGAATGGCATCCGTGTCTGGAGCGTATCTGAACTGTATCTGAACTTGAAATCTGAATGAGTATCAGAATGGCATCCGTGTCTAGAGCGTATCCGAACTATATCAAAAGTAGAATCTGAATGAGTATCAGAATAACATTCGTGTCTGGAGCGTATCTGAACTGTATCTAAACTTGAAATCTGAATGAGTATCAGAATGGCATCCGTGTCTGGAGCGTATCTGTACTGTATCTGGATTTGAAATCTGAATGAGTATCAGAATGGCATCTGTGTCTAGAGCGTATCCGAACTATATCAAAAGTAGAATCTGAATGAGTATCAGAATGGCATCTGTGTCTAGAGCGTATCCGAACTATATCAAAAGTAGAATCTGAATGAGTATCAGAATGGCATCCGTGTCTGGAGCGTATCTAAACTGTATCTGAACTTGAAATCTGAATGAGTATCAGAATGACTTCCGTGTCTGGAGCGTATCTGAACTGTATCTGATTGCATATTGTTAATGGTAGTTGTTAATCTTATCCTGAAAAGAGTAAAATGTTAGCTGAATTAGAGTTATATTGCATGAAATGTATGATGCAATGTATTTGTTTTATCAATGTTTATGATATATGGATGTAATGTATGTGCATGTAAGCTGACTGCTATATTACTATATTACTGTTTGATTGAGAAAAATAAATCCTTGAATGCTGCTGAGGATATGTTGAATTTACATGTCTTGAAATTGAAGTACCGACAAACTCTTGTTGAGAGAAGTAAATTCCATTGTAAGGGCAATACCATGTACTGCTTGTAAGATCTGCTTGGGGAATCTTGAGAAATTTGACGATTTCTACTGGGGATTAATAATTTGAAGTTTTAGTTCCGCTGGGGATTCAAATGACGTACTGTGGGGATTACTTATGGAATAGCCTAGAGACGTTTTCCTGTCCTTTCAACTTATCAGTAACTGTCTTTCTCATTTTGTTTATTTGTAAACAGTAATTATGTTCAAATGCATATCTTCATCAATGAATCAATGGATGTTTTTGCAAACAAAACACAAGAGTAAAGAAAAAGACAAATAGTTTTTGCACTTTCAAAGGGATATATTTGTATTGACTTTGAGTAAGTATTTTTGTACAAAGGGGACAAACATTCTAGTAAGAGAATGTTGTTGAAAACAAGAAAAATGTATACAGAGAAGGATAGCTATGTGTAATAATCCCATGGGGTTCTCATTCTGCTATAGCCTTTATATCTCCAAATATCTTGTCTATTTGTTGCTTCGTCCGAAGATGATTGAATTGATCAGAAACTCCGAGTTTGTCAGTAGAAGTCAAAGGTTGTCCGTGAAGTGATCTGATGGGACATGGTCATACGCTTTAATTCCCTAACTTTTGCCTAGACCGCCCTTTCGGGTTTTCAGTCCATCGGGAAACCCTTTTTTTCCCAAGTTTCCCTTTTGGGTTTTCAACTTGCCGGGTGTACAGATTTTTTATTTTATCCCTAATTTTTTCCCGAACCTCTTTGGTTCGCCGGGATGCCCTTTTTTGCCTAGGTGTGTCAACCTAGCGGGTCTCTTAGGCATAGTATCTTTTGACTATGTCCGCGTTTGCAGGGTGTGGCAGGTCGTCACCATCCATGGTGGTCAAGATCATTGCCTCACCGGAGAATATGCTCTTGATTACAAATGGTCCTTCATAGGTAGGAGTCCATTTGCCCCTGGGATCACTTTGTGGAAATATGATACGTTTGATCACTAGATCTCCAACTTGATATTCTTGGCACCTGACTTTCTTGTTGAAAGCCTTGATCATTCGCTTTTGATATATTTGACCATGACAGACAACAGTAAGTCTCTTTTCATCAATTAAGTTCAGTTGATCAAGTCGAGTTTAGATCCAATCGTCTTTATCCAAACCTGCATCCATCATAATACTTAGGGAGGGGATTTGAACCTCAATAGGCAAGACAACCTCCATGTCGTAAACCAAAGAATATGGTGTTGCCCTTGTTGATGTGCGAGTCGTGGTACGATACCCGTGGAGAGCGAATGGTAACATCTCATGCCAGTCTTTGTATGTGACTGTCATCTTTTGTATGATCTTTTTAATGTTTTTATTTGCAGCTTCAACAGCACCATTCATCTTTGGCCGATAGGGAGAAGAATTGTGATGCTGGATTTTGAATTGCTCGCACAAGGCGGTGATCATAGTGTTATTGAGATTTGTACTGTTGCCAATGATGATCCTTTCCGGGATACCGTACCGACAAATAAGGTTTTGCTTAATGAAGCGGGCAACAACATTATTAGTAACAGAAGCGAAGGAAGCTGCTTCGACCCACTTTGTAAAGTAATCAATGGCCACTAGGATGAAACGGTGTCCATTGGAGGCTGTTGGCTTGATCTCCCCAATCATATCAATTCCCCACATAGCAAAGGGCCAAGGAGCCATCAAGACATTCAGAGGAACTGGAGGTATGTGCACCTTTTCAGCATAGATTTGACACTTATGACAGGTCCGAGAGTGTTAATAGCAATATGCTTCCATGGTAGACCAATAATAGCCTGCCCGTAGGACTTTCTTGGCCATCGTATGCCCATTGGAGTGAGTGCCAAAAGTACCTTCATGTAATTCAGCCATGATCTTTTCCGCTTCAACCTTATCCACACACCGAAGCAGAATGGAGTCATGATTACGCTTGTACAGGACACCATTACTCAAGAAGAACTTAGCATAGAATCTCTTTAAGAACTTCTTATCATTGATTTAAGCTCCTTATGGATATTCTTGAGCCTCGAGATACCTCTTGACTTCATGAAACCAAGGCTGGTCCACTACCTCTTCAGTATTAATCTCGTGACAGTGTGCTGGTCCATCCATTCGTTCGATGGTGATATGGGGAGCTTCGTTATCCCAATTAAGTTTAAACATAGATGACATTGTGGCTAGAGCGTTCGCTAGCTGATTTTCTTCTCGCGGGAAATGCTCGAAGGTAATCTCCTCAAAATGTGGTAGAAATGTCAAAACATGTTCTTTGTAAGGGATAAGATTTGGGTGCTTAGTGTCCCATTCCCCTTTGATCTGACTGATGACCAAGCTAAATCTCCAAACACGTCTAAGGATTTGATTCCCAAGTCTATGGCAGCTCTGAGACCGAAGATGCACACCTCGTATTCTGCCATATTGTTTGTACAGTTGAAGCATAGTCTGGCAGTAAAGGGAGTATGACACCCTTCCGGAGATATGAGTATAGCGCCGATACCATTACCAAGTGCATTAGATACCCCATCAAAGAACAGGGTCCATCGGGATCCTTATTCAGGTCCGTCATATGGTCTGATTTCTTCACAGTTGTCTAATGTCATGATGTCTTCATCCGGGAATTCAAACTTCATGGATTGATAATCTTCTACAGCTTGGTGAGCGAGATGGTCAGCTAGCACACTGCCCTTTATAGCTTTCTATGTAGTGTACTTTATGTCGTATTCTGTTAGGATCATCTGCCATCTAGCTATCCTCCCAGACAGAGCAGGTTTTTCGAAGATGTATTTTATCGGATCCATCTTAGATATCAATAAGGTAGTATGAGTTAGCATATACTGTCAGTCGGCGAGCAGCCCATGCCAGAGCGCAGCAAGTTTTCTCGAGTAGTGAATATCTGGTTTCACAGTCGGTAAACTTTTTGCTCAGGTAGTAAATAGCGTGCTCTTTTAGGCCAGACTCGTCATGCTGCCCCAATATACACCCCATTGAGTTCTCTAAAACGGTCAGATACATGATCAGTGGTCTTCCCTCGACTGGTGGCATCAAAACAGGAGGATCTTGTAAGTACTCTTTGATTTTTTCAAAAGCAACCTGGCATTCATCGTTCCATCTGACTACTTGATCTTTCTTTAATAGTTTAAAGATTGGCTCACAAGTAGCTGTTAGGTGAGAAATGAATCTGGCAATATAGTTCAGGTGCCCCAAGAATCCTCTGACTTCCTTCTCAGTACGAGTAGCAGGCATTTCTTATATTACTTTAACCTTGGCAGGATCAACCTTAATTCCTTTGTTACTGGCGACAAAACCTAAAAGTTTACCGGACCGTACTCCGAATGTGCCCTTGTTTGGATTCAATCTTAACTTGTACTCCTTCAATCTCTCAAACAACTTTTGCAAGTGATCAAGGTGCTCTTCTTTAGTTTGTGATCGGGATATCATATCGTCTACGTAGGCCTTTATTTCATGGTGTATCATATCATGAAACAAAGCTACCATGGCGCGCTGATAGGTGGCCCCAGCATTCTTCAGTCCGAATGGCATCACTTTGTAGCAGAAGGTATCCCACTGTGTGACAAATGTAGTTTTCTCCATGTCCTCAGGTGCCATTTTGATTTGATTATAACCTGAGAATTCATCCATGAAGGAAAACACTTTGTGTTAGACCGTATTGTCAACCAGGATATCGATGTGGGGGAGTGGAAAATCATCTTTAGGGATGGCCCTATTAAAATCTCTATAGTCCATGCACATTCGTACTTTGTCGTCCTTTTTAGGCATGGGAACAATGTTGGCAACCCATTGGGGATAGGAAGTGACAGCCAAGAATTCAGCATTGAATTGTTTCATGACTTCCGCTTTGATCTTCTCTGACATATCAGGTCTCATGCGGCGGACTTTTTGTTTCACTGGTGGACAATATTCTCTTGTAGGGAGACGGTGTACCACGATGTCTCGAGTCTCTGTATGTCTTCATATGACCAGGCAAAGATCTCAACATAATCATGCAATAGCTGAATCAGACGCTCCTTGACATTGGGCTCTAGATTGGCACCCACCTTGATTTCTTTTTTATCCTCCTCAGTACCCAAGTTGATTGTATCCATCGGTTCCTCATGAGGCTGAAGAGCTCTTTCCTCTTGTTGTAGTAGTCTAGCCAGTTCCCCTGGTACTTCACAATCTTCCTCACCTTCGTCTTCGGCTTGGTAGATTAAATCCTCAGAGTCATAAAAGGCCATAGCAGTATCGTTACCCATGGGATCCGGAATGGAGGGGTACCTGCATTTGTGAGTGTGGGTGTGTGTAAGGGTATAGCCATCCTTAAAAATAAAATGTAAAAGAAAAACAATGAGCAAAAAAGTTTATATGTGAAAACGTCCATGATTCATTGAATTTCATATGAAGATGAAATAAAAACCCTTACAAATGTACCATTGTGCCTCGGGCAAGACACAAGGTTTTAAATGTGCGAGTTGTTTGTGAATATTACAAGTCCAACAAAAATGTAAAGATAAATTACTGAGGGATGAAAGTTATCGGGACAAAGTCTCTGGCCTCCCAATTGCGAAGTCCTCCGTTGACAGTAGGAAAGATCCAATCTTCCAAGCTGCAATCCTCTTCACCATCTTCCACCGCATTAACCTCTCGGTGGCTAATCTTCAGGGGTGGCCCTCCAGCACGGACACGGCGCACAGCCTTCTGAGCACTTGAAGTGAACCCTAAGCCAAACTTGTCAGATTTATACGGAATGTCCGGAATTTTCCCCCAGATGGTGCATCCACCCTCCTCTACTACCGCCTTGGCATCCTTCAGAGATGACATCCAGAGTGGAGGTCTTGTAATCTTGGGAATCTGGGACACAGTCTTAGTTACTGCTACCTTTTGAGGAACTTCTTCGAAATGTTGAAAAGGAGTTTCAATGAACTCACCATCCAATTCCACATACCTGAAGGAATTGAGGTGGCTAATCATATATTCTTCCTCTTCGTGGGCGGTGATAAATCTTTCCCTGGACCGGATATTTCAGCATCTGGTGCATTGTAGAGGTGACAGTGCCAGCACTATGGATCCACGACCGTCCTAGTAGATAGGAGTAAGAGGGGTGGATGTCCATTACATAGAAGGTTGAGTTTAAAGTTTGAGTCCCAACCTTTATGGGGATATCCACCTCCCCGTGCACCATCCTCTTTGAGCCATCAAATACCCTTACAACTATGTTACTGGGTTTCAACATCAGTCATTCACAGTCTAGTATGTCGAGAGCTTTCTTTGGTAAAACATTCAAAGATAAACCAGTGTCCACCAAGACATGGGCCAGATTTGTTCCTCTACATTCCACATAGACATGAAATGCCTCGTTGTGCTTTCTTCCCCTTGGTTTCAGATCAGCATTCGAGAAGCCTAGGCCGTTATCCACCGTCAAACTGGCCACACAATATTGAAATTGGCCAGCCGATGTCTCTTGAGGCACATGGGTTGTCTTTAGGAACTTCACCAAGGCTTTAGCATGTGCCTCGGAGCACAGTAACAATGCCAGCATGGATACTTTGGAGGGAGTTTGCCCTAACTGTTCAACTACGTCGTAGCCGCTCTTCTTTATTATTCTCAGAATCTCCTCCATTTCCTTCTTTGAGGTTTCGGGGATAGTCAGTGGTTGAGCCTTCGTCCGGACAGGCTCTTCTTGAATACTTTTTCCTCGAGTTTCAGTAGTATGGGTGTTGGTAGAGATAACATCAGGGGTTGTGTCATCTTCGTATATAGGAGCACTTGCAGGTATGATTATTGGTACGGAAGTCACCTTTGGAGCAGCCACGGGTCCAAAAATTGCCTTTGGGGGGGGGGGGGGGGGGTAATTTCTGGAGATAAGATTCTACCGCTTCAGGTAATATTACTGGTTCCGACAATATTGCTAATGTCGGAGTCTTCTTCATCGGAGCTCATCTCTTCGGCGGGAAGCCCATCTTGTTTGATGCCATGGTAATAAATGTCTCCACCGTAATTCCACGGTACAGTTTTGTCTGATTCATACGGGACTGGCCCAGGCATTGTGATTATAAGAGGAGTAGTTTTTGGAACCGATGTAACCCTAACGGGTCTTTTGGGGACCCTGGAAGAATTGGCGGAGATGGTGATGATTGAAACGTCTTCAATAGGAACAGGTAAAACGGGAGTACTTTCAAACAGAATCTCTTTGTTGTCTATCAAGCATTGAATGCCTATTTTTAACAAAGGGAAAACAGTTGGTGAGGATAAGCAAAGATGGCAGTCTTCATTACAACCCGGGAATACACCGGCTTTCAACAAGTTTATCTTGATGATTGGGAGCGGAGTCACGAGTTCATCAACTGTGGTAACAAACAGATCTTCTTCAATAGCATTAGTGTGGTGACCATGTCTAGGCATAGTTGTAGAAATGAAGTTTGGCTTCTCGAGTGCATAAAACTCAATCTCTTTTGCGTCTATAAGGTCTTGAATCTTGTTTTTCAGGGGCCAACATTTGTTAGTGTCATGACCCGAACTTTCGGAATGATATGCGCATCTGGCATTTGGGTGATAATGAGGGGACACTGTGTTTGGGTTCTTTGGAGCTTCTTTTAAAGTTACCAAATTGGATTTCAGAAGGTGCGGTAAAACCTGGGATAGAGTCATATTAATTCTGGTGAATTGTCGGACTGGCCTTTCCACCCTCGGTTGATTACTTCTTGGTTGATCAGATGTAGGTTTTGGGATCATAACAGCTCCTACCATTGGTCGGTGTTCAGCTCTCCCTTGGTTCCTTTATGGGTAAATAGCAGATACCTCCTTCTTCCCAGTGAAAGGCTTTCTCACATCTGTAGAGGCAGATGAATCCTTCTGAATCTTTCCACTTTTTATGACAGCTTCCACCCTCTCCTCCGTTAGTATTAATTCAGTAAATCCTGTAGATGAGCTTCCAATCAGATGGTTGAAGAAAGGGCCTGATAGAGTTGTAAGTCTCAGAGTGCCTAAGAGGGGGGTAAATTAGGTCTTATAAAATTTATTCGGTTTTATGAGAATGCTTGGTTGTAATTTTTGGTTAAGTATTTGAGGGTTTTGATTATATCTTTATCTTTTCTCGATTATGGTGATGAAAGCGATAAATGCGGAAAAGTAAAGAACACGGTGATATATCCTGGTTCCCCTCACAATCCGAGAGTACTCCAGTCCCCTTTCCAACACGAAAGAGATTTCACTATAGTTAGAATGATTGTACAGCCTATGCTTACTATCTAACCTATAGGGTGATCAAAGGTTCTTAACACCTTTAAGACCAAACAAACACTAATGTGAATGAAGAACAATCCTCTTCAAATCACAACACTTACTTCCAACAATCCTGGATAGTAAGGGAAAATATTTAAGTAATACAATGATTAATTTTGAAGTATATGGAGAGCTTTATCAATCTTTAATTGATCTTCTTCTTCAAGATAAAAACAATTCTCAACAATGTATATAAATGTTCACAATGTATGTATGAAACTTGAAATGATAATGAAAGTGTATATGGCAAGTTTCACAAAATTATGAACACATGAAAGTTTAAATTCAAATGTGAGTAAAAGAGAAAATTGTTAATGAAGAAGTATATTTGTTAATTTGAAAATTGAAGTATTGAACATTGTTTGAAAATAAGAAAATCTGCATTTTATAAAGTTGTAAGAACCTCTTCATTCATGCCAATTCATATGAAAAGTTACAATGCATTCATGAAAAGATACCACTTGAAAAATGTTCAAAAAACAAAGTAAAAGCTGCATTGGTTCGCTAGGAACCGGTTCCGACACTGACAGAACCCGGTTCTTAGTGAACGTTATAAGTTGGAATTCAAATTTATCACGCAGGAACCGGTTCCCCTATTGGTACAACCCGGTTCCTGGTAAAAAAACCAGGGACATGTTTTTTGAGAAAAGCTGGAACCCGGTTCCCTGTTAGGGAGGAACCGGTTCCTAAAGGTTTATTTTCAAAAATACATTTTGAAAGATATTTCAAACAAAGTTTTTCTTGATGTTAAAGTTGTGGAATATGTATATGTTGATGAATGTATATTGTGAACATCTATGTTCAAGGTTTTAAGAATTATTTATACCATATTGACATTTGATGATTTCTTTAATAATTCTTCAATAATCTTCAAGACTTTAATTTGATGTTGATAAGCTTTTTTCACATCCTTTGAAACTTGATGTCCATGTTGTCTTCATCAAAACACATGCTTTAAATATGACTTGAGAAGCTTGCAATTACATTCTCCCCCTTTTTGATGATGACAACCTAGTCTTGAAAATGATTTCTTGAAATGTTCATGTTGTTTTGTGTAGCGAACATGTTGAGCAAATGCAAGGCTCCCCCTAAATTGTATGCTCCCCCTAAGTCCATGCTTCTTTGAATTTTGGAGAGAGTTTGACATTTATTTGGGCCTGCAATTTCTTTGAAACAAAACAACATACATGCATACTCTTCTCCCCCTTTGTTAACATCAAAAAGGATGGGGGAAAAGAGTGAAGTAGATACATATAAAAATTAAGACGAGTATCTTAAGAGAAACATTAGATATCACCTTCATCCAAAATACCAAGTTCTCTTCCAAGCTTTTTGTTCTTGATGGACCAAAGAGATCCATGTGTAACAATTGTAGTGGTCTTGTAGTAGACACCACATTCTTAGATTTGAAAGTTGTTTTGGTCTGTTTGCCCTTTTGGCATGCATTACATGATTTGTCCTTGATGAACTTCATCTTTGGTAGACCAATAACTAAGTCATGCTTAACCAATTTGTTCAAGTGCTCCATGTGAATGTGAGCGATCCTCTTGTGCCATAACCAAGCGTCATTGTTGTTTACCATAAGACATTGTACCTTCAGAGACAAATCATCTAAAGTAATCATAAAAATATTGTTAGTTCTTATACCTTTGAGTTTTACCTCATTGTTTGCCTCATCCATAATGAGACATTCATCTTTGTTGAATTTGATCTTGAACCCTCTATCGCAAAGTTGACTTATGCTAAGAAGATTGTGCTTTAATCCTTCAACATAGAGAACATCCTCAATTTGAATGGATGGAAGTGTGCCAACTATTCCAACGCCAAGAATCTTTCCTTTGGTGTTGTCTCCATAGGTGACATACCCTTTGGCTTTATGTACTAGATATGAAAATTGGTGTACATCTCCTGTCATATGCTTTGAACATCCACTATCAAGATACCAAACATTTGATGTGGATTTCAAGCATACCTACACAAACAAATTATTCTTTGTTAGGTACCCAAGTTGCCTTGGGTCCTTCATAGTTAGTTCCCTTTTTCACCCACACATAATGCCCACTTGCTATACTAAAGTTTCTAACATATCAAGCATTAGGTGTATGGCCTTTAATACCACAATAAAAACAAGTAGGTTCAAAGTTACTTCTATATCTAGAAGGATAAGATTTCTTCTTAGGAAATGTTTTCTTTTTCGATACATTAGCCTTTTTCTTTTGATGATTATGAACAACTTGCTTCTTTTCTACTTTCTTGGGATTGGAACTATTACTAGCCTTTACAAAAACAGTGAGATTGTTACTTGGTTTCTTAGAATTCACATAACCAAGACCCCTTTTATCATTTGGATAACGTTGTTGGCTTATTAATCCTTCCAATCCTATTTGTCCTTTTTCTTATCGTTCAATGACTCTTTTTAATTGAACAATTTGAAAGACATTTTATTCACACTTGGAGCATGCAAAGTTTTCTTTTTCTTTAATAAAATTCTGTTTTTGAAGATCAAAATCTTTAGTCATGGTATCAATTTTTTCTAAACAACTTAGAAGTTCTTTTTCTTGATTTGACACCTTTTTGTATAAACTTTTGCATTCTTTCAAGAGTTCATCAATAGCATCTTGAACATCATCATCAAAAAGATTAAATTCATTACTAACCTCTTCTTTATTGTCGGAGTGATGTGAAGCCATTAATGCTAGATTTGCACATTCCTCGCTTTCCGAATCGGATGAAGAACTTATCTCATTATCTTCCCATGCAACATAAGCCTTTTTGTTCTTGAACTCCTTTTTGCCTTTGAATCCATTTTTCTTGGAGAGTTTTGGACAATCCGACTTTATGTGACCTTGCTTTCCACATTCATAACATGTGACATCTTGTGTTGATGTGGAGGCTTCTTTATCTTTATGATTATAAAATTTCTTCCTCTTGACAAAGTTAGCATTATGAAGATTATTTTTATGACCAAAATATTTTCCTAACCTTTTTACAAGAAGCAAGAAATTTTCATCTTCCTCCGATGCATCTTTATCTTGACTTTCCTTTGAATCAACTTTCAAGGCAATGCCTTTGGATTTCTTCTCTAAATTTTCATGTTTTTCAAGTCTACCGAGTTCCGTTTCATATTCTTGAAGTTTGCCAAATAATGTAGCGGAAGTCATTGCGGAGAGACTCTTCTTTTCCGAGATTGCTGTTACCTTTGGTTGCCATTCCCTAGTCAATTATCTAAGGATTTTCAAGTTGAGTTCATCATTTTGAAGGGGTGAAAAACACAAGAAGGGGGGGTTGAATTGTAAAACTGAAATCTTAAAGCAATTGACAAGATATTTTTATCCTGGTTCGTTTGATCTCAAACTACTCCAGTCCACCCGTCAAGGTGATTTCGCCTCTCTCCAACGAGGTCTTAATTCACTATATTCAACTGAATATTACAGACTGCTTTAACAACTGCTAAAGCCTTCTTGATTCAAACCACAATCCGGTTTGTCAAGGCAACACTTTCTTACAAAGGTATAAAACAATGTGTGTGAATGTTTTCTACAAAACTTTATCACAACTGTGATGTATACACAAATTAAGCTTAGAAACTAGATTGCTAAACACTAATGGAGTATCAGAGTTTGTTGGTTTAGCAAAACTGGTAGATGAAGATTATGGTTCAGCTTTGTGCGTGTAGAGATTTGGAGAGCATTAGCCATTATAATCTTCGAAGCCTTGTTTATATAGCACTTGAGAAGATGAACGTTGAATGCAATATTCTTGATTCAATGCTAATAACAAGCTTTCCTTTTTGAGCAGATCTTGTCTAGAATGATGCCGTTGGAATTAATTAGCGTTCAATGCACAGTACCGTTGCTTCTTCAATGCACGTTCTGGCTTGGCTCATTCTGATTCTGCTTCGCTGCTGATGAACTATTGTTTTTGTATCAGAGTGTTTACGCGCAGTTCTGTTCATCAAGCTTCAGCATGTACGTGAGTTGATCATCTGATCTTGACGTTCTGATTCAGCAACTTCTGATGCTGGTGTATGAAATCAAATTCTGATGCTGAAGAAGTGATCTTGCTTATTTTAATCAGCATATCTGCAAGTCAGAGCATAGTAATTTTAGGCAGCATATAGTTCAAACATGAAACATATAAATACTATATCTTTTCACTTTGTTATCATCAAAACTTAAATATAGGGTAGTAGATTCAAACATTGTTCTAACAATCTCCCCCTTTTTGATGATGACAAAAACTAGATATTTTAAATGAAAAATAACGTGAAAAGGTGTCTGGGAAATGTTTCAGAGATAAGAAGTAAGGAGAAATCAGAGTTAAGAGATACTCCCCCTGAGTTGATTACTTCCCTTTGATGATACGTGTTCTTCAAGATCAGATCTTTTTATTTCTTTGAACATCAGATTATAAGAGTCTTTGACTTATCAGAGAGCAGAGCTTCAGAGCTTTTCCTGTCAGAGCTTTGCTTTGGATCAGAGTATTTGGTCGATCAGAACTTCATATTAGATCAGAGCAACATTGATCAGAGCTTCTACATTTTGATCAGAGCTTCTAGTCTTCATAGTGTTCAGGAGCTTCCTTGTGCCTGTAGACTTTAAACAAAAACAGAAAAACATTTCAAGTAATAGAGTTAGAATGTTTGAGAATTTCTGTCTAGTTAGCCGTTATTGATTTTAAATATCATTCTTGTTCTCCCCCTTTTTGTCAGCAATCAAAAAGTGTTGGTGATGTGCTAAAACAATTTAGATCAGAAAAACAAATTATATTAAAATAGTTCATAATCAGAGCAAAAGAACATTACAAAACATAGTCAGAACAGTACATCAGAAAATGAAGAAAGCATGAAAAAGTTATGCATGAAAAAGATTTAAGGTTGAGGGGGCATGCGTGAGAACAGGCTTTCCAGCATTGCTTGAATCTTTTCAGAAGTTTCATTCTGCTTCTGAACCATGTTGACAACAGTGTCAATCTTGCTGTCCTGCACATCCATTCGTGCTTTCATCTTCTGATCATTCTCTTCCATCCGCTGTTGTAGACGCAAGTCATTCAGCCTTAATTCTTCCAGATCCTGCCTGTCCAAGGCAGCTTGAGAAGTGTCAGAGGGAGGAAGCTTCTCAGAACTTTCAGCGACATCTTCTGCTGGATTTTCTTCAGCCTGAATGGTCTTGTCTTCTTCTGATGGTTGCACCTTTGCAGCTTGCTCTTTCTCAGACCAAGATTCACTGTCCAGAGGGAGCACAACTTCTTGAGGCAGCTTACTCTCAACTTCTTTCAGCAGCTTGCTGAAGTTCTGTTGGGCCTGCTCATAGTTGACGTCCTGCAGCTTGAGGGCTTCAGCACGTACCCATAGTCTGAACTGTGACCAGAGCTGGTCAGAAGCAGCTGGGTCAATCATCCCAGGACAGACTTGCTTCAAAGAAGCAATCCATTGCAGCATACCTGTTTCAAAATTCAAAATACCAGAGCCAACATCTGGTTGCTTTGGTTTGGGGATGGCAATTTTGTGTCTTAGATCAGCAAGACGTTCAAGACTTGTTAAGTCAATGAAGGTTCTGCTGGGGTTTTCAGAGGTTTGCTGAGAGGCTGTTTGTTTTGGAGGAAGGGTATCAGAATCAGAGTCAGATATTTCAATTGGAGTGGTTGGAGTTTTTGGAGGTGTTGATTCTAATGAGGATGGCAACTGGGGCCTAACAATAGTGGTTCCACATGGCAACTGGATTGCCAGCGGTGAAGGTTGAGGTGAGTGAGGGTCAGAATGATGAGGAGAAGGGGTTTCATAGTGGTGAAACTCTGTTTGTGGTGAAGGTGGATTATTTTCTGGTTGAGGAGGTGGAATCTCTGATTGCTCAGGGATCAGAGGTTCTTCTGTGAGTGGTTGTTGTGATTGTGGTTCTGGTTCTGGTTGTTGTTGTATTTTTGGTTCAGGTTGTGGTTCTGGTTGTGGAGGAGGAATATTTGGTGGTTCAGAATTTGGTTGAGCAGAAGCATGTTCACGCTCAATATCAGCTAGCACTCTATCAAGTGCTGGTGTTGTTGAAACAGTTGGTTGTTTGGGAATCTTAGTTCTGGGTCTTCTGAGTAGTAAGGCCTCAGAAGGGTCTTCTGGTATGGTTTCATCAATGGTAGGGATTGGAATGGATATTCTGTGAGAGGTTTGAGAAGGGGCAGCAGATGTTGGAATAGTAGATGAAATTAAAACAGGGGCAGCAGATGAATTACCTCTTTTCTTTGGAGTCTGATGAGATGATCCTTCTGCTTTCCTCTTCTTTGTCTTCTTCTGAGTCACTTCTGGTTGGATTTGACTCAGATCTTTGATCTTCAGCTTTGAACTTGTATCTTCTTCCTTGTATGAATCTGGATACTTGAGAAACATCTCTGGTTTGGATTCCATTTCAGAAAATTTTGGAAAATCACTCAGAGGCACTCTTCTGTTGGAGATGTCAGCAGTTGAAGTAGCTCTGGGTTCCTTCTTAATATTTTCTATCAGCTTCATCTTTTTCAGGTTCTTAGCGTTCAGCGGTTTTCCAACAGTTGGTTCAATAGTGCTCAGCACTTGAGCTTCGCTCAGATACTCTATCAGCTTATTCTCTGTCAGAATATCTGATATAAGCCTTCCAAACGGTATCCAGTCCCTTTTGGTCCTTTCTTCTTCTCTTGTTTCTTTGACACTGGTCTTGAGATGGTTGAACAGGAAGTGTGCCAGATTGATCTTTACCCTCTGATCAATAAAGTAGATCAGAAACTGCTGATCCACGTTTATATAATCAGGAGAACTTGTTGGTTTCCTGTGGTTGAAGCATCCAAGAACAATCTTAGCCCATACTCTGCAGTGATCCTTCAGATCCTTAATTTTGCTGCTGGGCATTCCAAGAGTGAAAATTCTGTTAGCTACCACGCCTATATCAGGGCATCTATCAGCCATGTCCACACAACGGACTCCACCACCACTTTGACCGATTAGCCTAGCAATGAGGTCTTCAGAAATTACTATCTTCTTTCCCATGACAGAAGAGATCACTAGATGTTTAGCAATCTTGGCGTGAATCCAAAATTCCTTGACAAGCGCTGGGAATGTTGGTCCAACCAACCTATCGAAATACCTCTCCCACTTTTGAGCCCTAATTTCTTCAGTTAGGTCAAATCCATTTTCCTTCAAACTTTCAAAGTCGACGATTAACTCAGAGAGAACTTCAAGATTCTTTACCGGTGTGAGAAGAGTTCTGAGGGGCACCTGATATTGTTCAGAGGTTTCTTTCTTCTGATTGCCTGCAGAAATGCTGGAGGATGCCATTGTTCTCACACAACAAAGCTTTGAGAATGATTTGAGAGAAAAAGGTTTGTAGGAGATAAACTCAGAAATATGCAGAAAATGTTTGAATGATTATGAGAAAGCGTAAAGAATAAAAATGAAGGGTTAATGTGCTTAAATAGAGTTTTCAAAAATTATTTTGAAAAATTAAACGTTTTTAAGAGAGAGAAAAAAAATAATGATTGCCATTTAACAAGCGTGATTACTTTTCATTAAATGCTTGCTGATTTTGGGGGATTTGAGAAAGATACTTAAAAACGGTTACCAGACATGTGTCTCAATGCACCCAATCAGCGCTTTGCCTTCTCAGAAGCGTGCACGCGTTCTGCTTCAGGGATTTGCTGATGATTGGATGACACTTGTTTGATGTAGTGATCAGCACGTCTGTCTTTGAGATTAGACTCTCAGATCTTTAGACTTGCATCTGATACAATCTGCATGTTCTATCTTTCTGAAAGAAGATTGATCAGAAGTTCACAGTAATATAATTACATTCTGAAGATAAAAATATGGAATTAAAACATTTTCATTCTGGGCATACTTTCATGCTGAGATGTTTCAGAATGAAATTGAACCTATCTTCTGAAAGGGGTTTAGTAAAGATATCAGCCCATTGATGGTCTGTATCTATAAATTTTAAGTTTAAAATACCTTTCTGAATATAGTCCCTAATGAAATGATGTTTTATTTCTATATGCTTAGCTCTAGAATGTAAAATAGGATTCTTACTTAAGCAAATAGCAGAAGTATTATCACAAAGAATAGGAATGTTACTCTCAAAAATCTGGAAGTCTTCAAGCTGACTTTTCATCCAGAGCATTTGTGTGCTACATCCTGCTGCTGCTATGTACTCAGCTTCTGCTATGGACAGAGCAATTGTTGATTGCCTTTTGCTGGACCACGAGATCAGATTTTCTCCCAGAAACTGGCAGCTTCCAGAAGTACTTTTACGTTCCACTCTGTCTCCAGCAAAATCAGCATCACAGTAGCCTACTAAGCTGTAATCACTAGATTTTCTATAAAACAAACCCAGATTAGTAGTACCTTTCAGATACTTGAAAATTCGCTTAACAGCTGTTAAGTGAGATTCTCTAGGATCTGATTGGAATCTAGCACAAATACATACGCTGAATAAGATATCAGGTCTTGAAGCAGTCAGATAGAGGAGAGAACCAATCATACCTCTGTAGACTTTCTGTTCTACACTTTTGCTTACCTCTTCTCTTTCCAGAATGCACGTGGGATGCATTGGATTCTTTGATGGCTTACATTCTGAGAGGTCAAATTTCTTCAGAAGATCTCTGATGTATTTGCTCTGATGAATGTAAGTTCCCTCTGGAGTTTGATTGATCTGAATTCCTAGAAAGAATTTCAGTTCCCCCATGAGGCTCATCTCAAATTCTGCCTGCATACACTTAGCAAATTTTCTTCCAAGAGAAGGATTAGTAGAACCAAAAATAATATCATCAACATAAATTTGACAGACTAAAATGTCACTCTTAACTGTTTTACAGAATAGAGTAGTGTCCACTTTCCCTCTGGTGAATTCATTTTCAAGCAGAAAGTTACTTAGCCTTTCATACCAAGCTCTGGGAGCTTGTTTCAGACCATACAGTGACTTCTTTAGTTTAAAAACATGTTCTGGATGTTTTGTATTTTCAAAACCTGGGGGTTGGTGAACATAAACTTCTTCTTCTATATAACCATTTAAGAATGCACTTTTGACATCCATCTGATACAGAGTGATGCCTCTATTAACAGCAAATGAAATTAAAAGTCTGATAGATTCTAACCTGGCGACTGGGGCAAAGGTTTCTGTATAGTCTATCCCCTCTTGCTGACTATAACCTTGTGCAACCAGTCGTGCCTTGTTTCTGATGACTTCACCTTGTTCATTTAGCTTGTTTCTGAACACCCATCTTGTTCCAATGACGTTGAATCCTTTTGGTCTGGGAACGAGATCCCATACGTCGTTTCTGGTGAATTGATTCAGCTCTTCTTGCATTGCCAGAATCCAGTCATTATCCAGAAGTGCTTCATCAATAGAAGAAGGTTCAATCAGAGACACAAGTCCCATAAGAGTTTCTTCAGAGTTTCTGAAGCTTGCTCTTGTTCTGATTGGATCTTCCTTTCTTCCTAGGATAGTCTCTTCTGGGTGATCCAAACTGCTTCTGGGCAATCTCTTCTGAGGTTGATCAGCAGCTGTTGTAGGATTTCTAGCATTGCTCCTTTCAGACGTTGAAGGAATGTCTGTGTTGAGAGCTTCTGATGACTTGTCTTCAGAACCTGCAAATTCAATTTCTATACCTGCAAGATTTTCATTCTGCTTTGACTTTTCAGAGTCAAGCTTGTCATCAAAACGAACACTGATTGATTCTTCCACAATCTGTGTTTCTGTATTGTATACTCTGTACCCTCTTGAGCGTTCAGAGTATCCTAACATAATACACTTCTGTGCCTTAGAATCAAACTTGTTCAAATAATTCTTTGTATTTAACATAAAGCAAGTACATCCAAATGGATGAAAATATGAAATGTTGGGCTTTCTGTTCTTCCACAATTCATATGGAGTCTTTTCCAGAATAGGTCTTATTGAGATTCTATTCTGAATGTAGCACGCTGTGTTTATTGCCTCTGCCCAGAAAGTCTTAGCAACGTTTGTCTCATTGATCATGGTTCTGGCCATTTCTTGCAATGTTCTGTTCTTTCGTTCTACAACTCCATTTTGTTGGGGAGTTCTAGGACAAGAGAAATCATGCAGAATGCCTTTGTCATTAAAGAATGACTCAAAATCTTTATTTTCAAATTCTCCACCATGATCACTTCTGACTTTAACGATTCTAAGATCTTTTTCATTCTGAACTTGGTTACAGAAGGTAACAAACACAGAGTGTGACTCGTCCTTGTGTCTTAAGAACTTTACCCATGTCCATCTGCTATAGTCATCTTCGATTACTAACCCATACTTCTTGCCACTGACTGAAGCAGTTTTAACTGGTCCAAATAAGTCAATGTGCAGAAGTTCTAATGGCTTAGAGGTAGAAACAACATTTTTGGATTTAAAAGAAGGTTTTGCAAATTTGCCTTTCTGACATGCTTCACACAGAGCATCTGAATTGAACTTCAAATTTGGAAGTCCTCTGTCCAGATTGAGTTTGTTAATCTGAGATATTCTTCTCATACTAACATGCCCCAATCTTCTGTGCCAGATCCACTGCTCGTTGTTAACAGACAGAAGACATTTTACGTTCTGACTCTTTAGTTCAGAAAGTTTGATTTTGTAAATGTTGTTTTTCCTCTTTCCATTAAACAGGATAGTCCCATCTTTCTGACTAACAGCTTTACATGATTTTTGATTAAAGATTATATCATAACCGTTATCACTTAATTGACTTATGGATAACAGATTATGCATCAATCCATCTACTAGCAGAACATTATTAATAGAGGGAAGATTTCCATTACCTACAGTTCCAGAGCCAATTATCTTTCCCCTCTGATTGCCTCCAAAGCCAACGTGGCCTCCAGGCTTAAGTTCCAGGCTTTGGAACATATGCCTTCTTCCCGTCATGTGTCGTGAGCAGCCAGAGTCCAGGTACCATGACTGGTGTTTCTGACTTGCTGCTAAAGATATCTGCAACATGCATTATTTTATCCTTAGGTACCCATATTTTCTTGGGTCCTGACTTGTTAGTTTTACCAAAACTCTGGTTGAATTTTGGTTTCACAGAGTGCTTACTGCTAGTGTATTTGATGTCGTGTGTGTGACCATACACAAAGTGTGAATTTAGAGGAGTGTGTTTAATAATTAAATCCATGACATTCTTAGGTGTAGGAACCTTACCTTGGTATCCTATTCCTTTCCTGCCGTTTCGGCTAACTCCATAGATCATTGAAGCCATTCTGCTTCTATCTATGCTTTTAGCAAGGAACTTCTGGAAACTATGATCATACTCCTTGATGATCTCATCAGCGTTGCTGGGAGTTTCAGAAATTGGTTCCTTCTGAGAGTTTTGTAAAGAGTTTTCTAATTTTGAAATTTTATCTCTCAGCTCAGAGTTTTCCAATTTGAGACTCTCAGACTTATTAGAGTCAGATTCAAGATTCCTTTTCAGGTCTCTGAATTTAGCTCTAATCTGCTGATAACGTTCCAGAATTTCATTGAGGCTTTCAGCAAGTTCAGCCTTTGTAAAATTAACAGCGAAGTTAGGGAATACCTCTTCTGTGTCTGATTCTGAGTCTGATTCAGAAGCTTCACTATCATCTGGAATGTTAGCCATGAGCGCTATGTTTGCCCTTTCATCATCTGATTCTGAGTCAGCTTCAGACGAGTCAGAGTCATCCCATGTGGCCATGAGACTTTTCTTCTTCTCTCTTCCAAACTTCTTTTTGGGCTTTTCCCTCTGAAGCTTTGGGCAGTCACTCTTGTAGTGTCCTTGCTCATTGCACTCGTAGCAGATGATGTCTTTTGTGTTTGGCTTCTTGCTACCGGAGGAGCCTTCAGATCTTCTGTATCCAGAGGAAGAATCTGTCCTTCTGTATCTGGAAGAAGACTCGTTCTGATCAGATCTTCTGGGATTCCTGAACTTCCTTTGTCTTTGCTTCCACAGTTGATTTACTCTTCTGGAGAGAAGGGAAAGTTCGTCTTCTTCTGATGAGGATCCATCAGATGTTTCTTCAACTGCCTGCAAAACTTTAGATTCAGATTTTCTGTTAGATTTTAAAGCTAAAGGCTTACCTTGCTTCTGAGGCTCGTCAGCTTCTAGCTCTATCTCATGACTTCTGAGGGAGCTTATAAGTTCCTCCAGAGTGATCTTGTTGAGATCTTTAGCTAGTTTCAGAGCAGTAACCATAGGCCTCCACTGCTTGGGTAAACTTCTGATTATCTTCTTGACATGGTCAGCAGTAGAGTATCCTTTGTCCAGAACTTTGAGACCAGCTACCAGAATCTGGAATCTAGAGAACATAGTTTCAATGGATTCAGATTCTTCCATTTTGAACGCCTCATACTTCTGAATGAGCGCCAGAGCTTTTGTTTCTTTGACTTGAACGTTGCCCTCATGCGTCATTCTGAGAGAATCAAAGATGTTCTTAGCTGTGTCTCTGTTGGAGATCTTTTCATACTCAGTATAGGAGATGGCACTGAGGAGGATGGTTCTGGCCTTATGGTGATTCTTGAAGTCACGCTTTTGTTGATCATTCATTGATTTTCTTTCAATCTTCTGACCAGTTGCATTCACAGGGTGCGTGTATCCATCTGTCACCATATCCCACAGATCAGCATCATGTGCTAGAAAGAAGCTTTCAATTCTGTCTTTCCAGTAATCAAAGTTTTCTCCATCAAAAACTGGAGGTTTGCCGCTGAATCTGTCTCTGTCCTCATTGTTGTCATTGCTGAAATGAGAGTTGTTTCCTGCCATTGTGTTTTTCTGACGCTGGATCTTGTACTGACACGGTTAAGTGTTTTAGCTCAGAACCAGGCGCTCTGATGCCAATTGAAGGGGTGAAAAACACAAGAAGGGGGGGTTGAATTGTAAAACTGAAATCTTAAAGCAATTGACAAGATATTTTTATCCTGGTTCGTTTGATCTCAAACTACTCCAGTCCACCCGTCAAGGTGATTTCGCCTCTCTCCAACGAGGTCTTAATTCACTATATTCAACTGAATATTACAGACTGCTTTAACAACTGCTAAAGCCTTCTTGATTCAAACCACAATCCGGTTTGTCAAGGCAACACTTTCTTACAAAGGTATAAAACAATGTGTGTGAATGTTTTCTACAAAACTTTATCACAACTGTGATGTATACACAAATTAAGCTTAGAAACTAGATTGCTAAACACTAATGGAGTATCAGAGTTTGTTGGTTTAGCAAAACTGGTAGATGAAGATTATGGTTCAGCTTTGTGCGTGTAGAGATTTGGAGAGCATTAGCCATTATAATCTTCGAAGCCTTGTTTATATAGCACTTGAGAAGATGAACGTTGAATGCAATATTCTTGATTCAATGCTAATAACAAGCTTTCCTTTTTGAGCAGATCTTGTCTAGAATGATGCCGTTGGAATTAATTAGCGTTCAATGCACAGTACCGTTGCTTCTTCAATGCACGTTCTGGCTTGGCTCATTCTGATTCTGCTTCGCTGCTGATGAACTATTGTTTTTGTATCAGAGTGTTTACGCGCAGTTCTGTTCATCAAGCTTCAGCATGTACGTGAGTTGATCATCTGATCTTGACGTTCTGATTCAGCAACTTCTGATGCTGGTGTATGAAATCAAATTCTGATGCTGAAGAAGTGATCTTGCTTATTTTAATCAGCATATCTGCAAGTCAGAGCATAGTAATTTTAGGCAGCATATAGTTCAAACATGAAACATATAAATACTATATCTTTTCACTTTGTTATCATCAAAACTTAAATATAGGGTAGTAGATTCAAACATTGTTCTAACACATTTGTCAAGGTTTTACCAAGAGCATTTAAGTGATTTGTCAAATGCACAAATCTCTTTTGTAAGTCAAGAATGGATTCTTCGGGCTGCATTCGAAATAGTTCATATTCTTGACTCAAGGTATTTAGCCTTGATCTTTTTACTTCAGCCGTTCCTTCATGAGTTTGAACCAGGGTATCCCATATTTCTTTTGTTGTCTTGCAGTTCGAGACACGGAAAAATTCGTCCATACTGAGTGCACCTTGAAGAAGGTTTATTGCCTTTTTGTCATAGAGAACTTTCTTTTTATCATCGTCGTCCCATGCAGTTTTGAGTTTTACAGAACCAATGCCATTGATTACTGATATTGGGATAAATGGACCATTTTAAACAGCATCCCATACTTCCTCTCCTTGTGCTTCTAAATGCGCCTTCATGCGTATTTTCTAGAAGTCAAAATATTCACCACAGAATAGAGGAGGCTTGTTGTTACTACCACCATCTCTGAAGACTGGTTGATGATTTGCGGAAGCCATTCTGGATCTTTAGGAACAAGTTACCTATAACTTGCTCTGATGCCAATTGTAAGTCTCAGAGTGCCTAAGAGGGGGGGGTGAATTAGGTCTTATAAAATTTATTCAGTTTTATGAGAATGCTTGGTAGTAATTTTTGGTTAAGTATTTGAGGGTTTTGATTATATCTTTATCTTTTCTCGATTATGGTGATGAAAGCGATAAATGCGGAAAAGTAAAGAACACGGTGATATATCCTGGTTCCCCTCACAATCCGAGAGTACTCCAGTCCCCTTTCCAACACGAAAGAGATTTCACTATAGTTAGAATGATTGTACAGCCTATGCTTACTATCTAACCTATAGGGTGATCAAAGGTTCTTAACACCTTTAAGACCAAACAAACACTAATGTGAATGAAGAACAATCCTCTTCAAATCACAACACTTACTTCCAACAATCCTGGATAGTAAGGAAAATATTTAAGTAATACAATGATTAATTTTGAAGTATATGGAGAGCTTTATCAATCTTTAATTGATCTTCTTCTTCAAGATAAAAACAATTCTCAACAATGTATATAAATTTTCACAATGTATGTATGAAACTTGAAATGATAATGAAAGTGTATATGGCAAGTTTCACAAAATTATGAACACATGAAAGTTTAAATTCAAATGTGAGTAAAAGAGAAAATTGTTAATGAAGAAGTATATTTGTTAATTTGAAAATTGAAGTATTGAACATTGTTTGAAAATAAGAAAATCTGCATTTTATAAAGTTGTAAGAACCTCTTCATTCATGCCAATTAATATAAAAAGTTGCAATGCATTCATGAAAAGATACCACTTGAAAAATGTTCAAAAAACAAAGTAAAAGTTGCATTGGTTCGCTAGGAACCGGTTCCGACACTGACAGAACCCGGTTCTTAGTGAACGTTATAAGTTGGAATTCAAATTTATCACGCAGGAACCGGTTCCCCTATTGGTACAACCCGGTTCCTGGTAAAAAAACCAGGGACATGTTTTTTGAGAAAAGCTGGAACCTGGTTCCCTGTTAGGGAGGAACCGGTTCCTAAAGGTTTATTTTCAAAAATACATTTTGAAAGATATTTCAAACAAAGTTTTTCTTGATGTTAAAGTTATGGAATATGTATATTTTGATGAATGCATATTGTGAACATCTATATTCAAGGTTTTAAGAATTATTTATACCATATTGACATTTGATGATTTCTTTAATAATTCTTCAATAATCTTCAAGACTTTAATTTGATGTTGATAAGCTTTTTGCATATCCTTTGAAACTTGATGTCCATGTTGTCTTCATCAAAACACATGCTTTAAATATGACTTGAGAAGCTTGCAATTACAAGAGTGCCTAAGAACATATCCACCAACTCCTTTTCAGACAGAGGGGGTTGAAATCTCCCAGCTAGATCTCTCTATTTCTGCGCGTAATCCTTGAAACCCTCATTGGAAATAATGGCTATACTCTGAAGTTGAGTATGGGTAGGCGCCAAATCGGCATTATATTAGTATTGCTTATAGAAAGTTGCGGCAAGATCTTCCCAGTTGTGGACGTTGGCCCTTTCCAATTGGTAAAACAAATCGAGTTGTGTTCCAGATAGGCTATCTTGGAAAAAATGTACCCACAGGTCTTTATCGACGGAGTGCGGCTGGATCTTTCTCACATATGATCGGAGGTGCATCTTAGGACATGACACCCCATCATATTTTGCAAACAACGGCACTTTGAACTTCGGTGGGATCACAATTCCCGACTATAGTCCCAAATCTTAAAAGTCTAGACCTGGTACCCTTTGTATTTCCATAGCGTTCAAGCGCTCTTCAAGATGTTTGTACTTATCATCAACTGAAGGGTATTGTTCCTCATAGTAGTCTTCCTCTTCTTCCTCCTCTTCAGATTCTGACGGAACCGCTGTTTCCTTTCCTTTTCCCTCTCCTTCATCAGATGTTGTTGTGAAATTCAAGGTTCTTCTAGTCTGTCCTTGAAACCTTCTCCCCATGATTACAACACCGGTTGGTTTCTTCTCTTTCTTCTTCTTCTCTTTGGCCAACAGAGACTTCAATTCCTCTAGTCCTTTGGCTAGGGTTATGAGTAACTGTTGAAACTGTGTGTTTTGTACTTGAAAATCTTTGATTGTCTGTTTGAGATCCATCTTACTGAAATAAACAGTAGAGAGATGAGGAAACTCGTTGCAAAAGACCTGTTTATCTTATGATGAATGATATGTGCATATGTAATTTTTCAAGGATTTTTAAAGATTCAAGTTCGTTTTAGACAAAAAGAAACACATGTTATATCAATAAGGTAGAGTTTGAGTACATCAAGCCCCTTGGGCAAAATAATACAGAACTCTAAGATAAAAAAGTAGTGTGCATCCTCTTTGGTGCAATGTAGGCATTTAGAGTCTGCTCCTCATGAAGTAGCCTAATGAGTTCCAAAACCTTCTTATCGCTTGCGTAGAATTGGGCTTCAAAAGTATCTCGCTCTCCTTTGAGCTGTATCCAATACCTTTTTAGGTCTTCAAGAGATGTGGGCATGTCAGGATGTAGGATAGTGTATGGAACTTCTCCTTCCTTAACAGGCTCAATGATCACTGGGAGGATGGAAGGATAAGGCATCGTAAGACTTTGAGCACGGGTTCATACCAATTTGAGGTAAGGCTCAAGAGGGATGGAATTATTGTGCCCCAAAGTCTTGCTATCCACATTGTTTAGCATCCTCCAAGCTCGGATGAATCTCTGGCGAAGACCTTGATCGTCGTTGTCGTAGTCGAATACCAAGCCTTGAATCAGCATCTCGTGCGGGCCACCCCTTCGGGCATAACCAAACTGTCTTAGAGCTAAGCATGGGTTGTAGGTGATACCTCCCCTAATTCCAAGTAGAGGGAAATTAGGGAATTCCCCATAACGGACAACAATGATAACATTCTCTTTGGATCGGGAGCACCAATGAATATCTGAATGTTTGAGCGTCATTAACCTTTGTGGCCACCTTAATCCTTGCTCATTCTTTAAGACTGATTGGGGAAGATGATAAATAAACCATATTTCCAGAAGAGGAGTGCAAAACATAAGGACACATCTTTTCCACATTGTGCTAGTGTGAAAAGAGTGTAGGATATCCCCTAGCAATGTAGGCACCGGATTGCGTGACATGAAGATTTTGACGGTGCTCACATCTATGAATTGGTCAGGATTGGGGAACAAAACCATCCCATAGATGAGGAGAGCCGCTATTTCCTCAAAAGCTTGCAAGTATAAGGAATTCCAACAACTTTGGGATTTCTCAAACAGAAACTTTGCTAAGAAGCCTTTGACACCACTCCTTGTTTCCTAATGAGTTGTGACATCAAATGAGTGCAAGTGAAGAGCTTGAGCAATCTCTTCTGGATTTAGGTCTCTTTCCTTACCGTTAAAAGGTAGTTTGTTGAGAATAGGAATCCTCAAGACTTGAGAGAATTCTTCCAAAGTGGGCACAAGCTGATAGTCGGGAAATGTGAAGCAATAGTGCAAAGGATCAAAGAACTGGAAGAGCACCTTCATCATATCCTCATATGTGTTGGAGGTGACCAAGTTGAGTAGACGACCATGCCTCTCGGTGAATGGAGAGTTCTCAGGGATCCTTGAAGCTAGCTCCTTGAGTTGTGGAGGAATTCTTACAAGGTTGACTTGGATAGTTTTCCTGCGAAGTGAATCCATATCCTACAAAACAAGAATGAAGATGAATCTCCAAAATCCTTGAAATGGTTAGTGGATTCATATGATGCTCATGATGTCCATGATGTTAGGTACAAGTATTCATATACAAGAAAAACAAACAAGTTCTTAGTTTAGGCTTGCATGGGGTTTTATAGGTAAGTACCCTCTTGAAGTTTAGTTGGCTTAAACCTGTCCTAGTAATGGTAACCGGGTTCTAAGGAGCTCAATATCACTGGATTATTTCCTTGGTCATTGTTTCAGCTCAAGCCTCTTTAATGGCGACCGAAATATCCCAAGAAACCAAACCTCAATGAGTGTAGTATCGAGTATCTACCAACTTCGGACTGCACCAAAGCCGGTCATCTCACTACATCCAAAAGGCCAAGTCAGTCAAGTAAATGGTTCTAGAAGTTCATTAGTGCTTCACGACATCACTCAGCGGCATTTATTTTGCATTTATTTTGCACGAGAAGACTTTATCTCCTCAACAGGAATACCATGGAATTTCCCCAGGAAGTCCTATCTATTTCCCCAGGAAGCCATATTTCTTTCCCCAGGAAGCCATATTTCTATCCCCGGGAAGTCATGTCTCTTTCCCCAGGAAGCCATGTCTCTTTCCCCAGGAAGCCATATTTATATCCCCAGAAAATCATCTTTCTTTGCAATTCCCCTTGACAATGAGTGCATGTCTCTTTATTTGAGATAAGCCTGCATATTACCCTTTCCAGGCAAAGTGTCTTGGTTAAAGAAGAAGTTGAGACCCGTTCCAGGTGAAACACCATAATTTTGGGGAAAACTTATGATATTTTCAAAATCTACCTTCAGTGAACGTGGGTAGTACATCGGCAGTGAACGTCAGTGTTTGTTATCTTTTTGCTATCATCAGTGAACGGTGGTAGTTCCTCGTCAGTGAAAAACGATGGTGTGATATTTTCAAAATCTACCTTCAGTGAATGTTGGTAGTACATCGGCAGTGAACGTCGGTGTTTCTTATCTTTTTGCTATCATTAGTGAACGGTGGAAGTTCCTCGTCAGTGAACGGCGATGGTATGATATTTTAAAATCTACCTTCAGTGAACGTGGGTAGTACATCGGCAATGAACGTTGGTGTTTCTTATCTTTTTGCTATCATCAGTGAACGGTGGTAGTTCCTCTTCAGTGAACAGCGATGGTGTGATATTTTCAAATCTACCTTCAGTGAATGTTGGTAGTGCATCGGCAGTGAACGTCGGTGTTTCTTATTTTTTTGCTATCATCAGTGAACGGTGGTAGTTCCCCGTCAGTGAACGGCGATGGTGTGATATTTTCAAATCTACCTTCAGTGAATGTTGGTAGTGCATCGGCAGTGAACGTCGGTGTTTGTTATCTTTTTGCTATCATCAGTGAACGGTGGTAGTTCCTCGTCAGTAAACGGCGACGGTATGATATTTCAAAATCTACCTTCAGTGAATGTTGGTAGTACATCGGCAGTGAACGTCGTTGTTTCTTATCTTTTTGCTATCATTAGTGAGCGGTGGTAGTTCCTCGTCAGTGAACAGAGATGGTGTGATATTTTCAAATCTACCTTCAGTGAATGTTGGTAGTGCATCGGCAGTGAACGTCGGTGTTTGTTATCTTTTTGCTATCATCAGTGAACGGTGGTAGTTCCTCGTCAGTGAACGGCCATGGTATCATATTTTAAAATCTACCTTCAGTGAACGTGGGTAGTACATCGGCAGTGAACGTCGGTGTTTCTTATATTTTTGCTATCATCAGTGAACGGTGGTAGTTCCTCGTCAGTGAACAGCGATGGTATGATATTTTAAAATCTACCTTCAGTGAACGTGGGTAGTACATCGGCAGTGAACGTCGGTGTTTCTTATCTTTTGGCTATCATTAGTGAACGGTGGTAGTTCCTCGTCAGTGAACGGCGGTGGGATGATATTTTAAAATCTACCTTCAGTGAACGTGGGTAGTACATCGGCAGTGAACGTCGGTGTTTCTTATCTTTTTGCTATCATCAGTGAACGGTGGTAGTTCATCGTCAATGAACAGCGGTGATATGATATATTCAAATCTACCTTCAGTGAACGTGGGTAGTACATCGGCAGTGAACGTCGGTGTTCCTTATCTTTTTTCTATCATCAGTGAATGGTGGTAGTTCCTCGTCAGTGAACGGCGATGGCATGATATATTATCTCTTCTACCTTCAACTATTGAGTTGGTAGTTTACCGTCATCTGTGAGTCGGTATATCTTTTTCTCTCTACCTTCAGTGAATGTTGGTAGACATCGGCAGTGAACATCGATGCTTGTTATCCTCCTCTCTGATTCTTTTCCTTTGGTCCACCAGTGATTTATTTTCCTGGTGGGGGTTACTCCTTTGTTTCTTCATTTTGGTTGCATCCCCAGTGATACTTTGCGTCTCTTTTGCTCTGTCCATTTGCATTCATAATCATAAGCATTGCATGGCATTTTAGAGACAAAAATAGGGCTTATTTTATATTTAAGTATCTTTAATCGCGTTGACACGAAGATTTTTAACCTTCGTATCTCCAGATAGAAGACACTTAAATAAGGGCAGCTGTTGTACTCCAATTTTTGCCCCTAAGATCCCCCTATCATATCATGTCAACTTGATCATAACAAGATCACATTAGAGTTGGTTCTTCTTCTTTGTGCAATCTCCTATCTTTAAGTTTTCCCTTGAGGAATTTCCAAGCACCTTGGTTGTGTATCTTGTATATGTGTTGATTGACTAACCTCTAACCAAAATACAAAAAAAAATATTTGTTTTTGTCTTTGCACAATTTGTGTTTTAGGTACCAAGTTGAAGCATCCAACAAATAAGCTCATGCAAAGTTGATTTGATCCTATTGTGGCAAAAAATCCATCATGCATCGACCCATCAAGGTATGCATCGACTCATTTTGTTGTGCATAACTTGCATGTGTTGACACATGCTTGTATGTATCGACTCATCCTCTTTGTTTAACCAGCATGTGTCGACACATACGTGTTATGTATCGACTCATGCAGTTTGTGTGGTTCTATAATAAGTTGAAACAACAGTATGTATCGACACATAGAGGCATGTATCGACACATGCTGTGTTATGCAGCTAGGATGTATCGACACATACCCATTATGTATCGACTCATAATGGCAAAATGCACGTGTTTTTTGAAGAAAAAAAAAGCCAGCAAATTCAAAAGTGTTATCTTTTTGGCTCCAATTTTTTCTGCATAATTTGAAATTATATCATTAATTCAAATTTGGCTCCCAGAATCAATTACCAAATTACCACTAATCCCAATCCTAAAACCCTATAAATAGAGACCTCATTTCATTCAAATCACAAGCTTTTGATAGCCAAAATCATCTTGCTAAAAAATCTCTCAATTCTCTCCATTTTTACCAAATTCACTCAAAGCTCCATTTTTAAAAAGATAGTAAGCTTTGCATTGAAGCTTACTAATATTTGAGCTAAACCTTCATCCAAACACTGTTTCTCCATCAATTATCTGCACTCAAGCTTTGGTGATTGATTCTTGTTGTTGAATTGAAACAAATTCTGAAGTTGTTTGATAATTCTCTAATTCTACCTTTGGTAAGTTGGATCATCATCTTTTACAATGTGATCTCTTGTGGATTTCTGGTTTTGATTCATTTAGAATTGTTTTATAACTCCATTAGTGCTATTTTTCTCAAAATTTGCTGGAATTTTCATGCTCAATTGGATCCATGATCATAAGGTGTTTGATAAAAAGTTGGAATAAGAATTTGATCTTTAAAATGTTGTTTTCTACTAATTTTTTAACAGTTTGCAATCAATTGTTGTAATATTGCAATTGATTGTCACAGAAAATCGATTTGATAAAAAACTACACTGATGCAATAGGTTGTTGTCTAGGCACAATTGATTGTAACAGTGCCAAAAATACTTTTGATGCCTTATTTTTGGGCGATTTTGACTCAAATATTTTTCTGCTCACTCTCTTTGATGGATAATTTGGATTGCAATTTTAAATGTCCAATTTGTTTTTAAGTTCAATGGACTTTGTGATGTAGATGAAGTTGGATAAATGTTCATCAATTCAAATCTACCTAAGAGTGAATTATTTAATTCATTTTTGGTGCTTTGGATTAATGATATGTTTAGTACTTTAATCCATCTAGAGGAGTGGTTGAATTTAAAGATGAAAGAATTTTTAAATGGTAATCCAAATTAGCTTATCATTCCCCTCCCTCTTCATATTATCCCTTTATTTCTTTAATTGTGCTACATGTTAAGGGATGGTGATCTCTATATCATTTATCCAAACATGAAGTACATAGATTTCTATTGACCGGCCTCAAAATAGGTGCGACTTCTACATAAGTCCACTTACGATTGCTTAACATAGCGCTAAATTTTGTCCCGATTCGAATAAATGATCATTCGTGGCCCAAACTTATGATTGCAAGCCCAAGTATGTTAATTTGATCTATTTGATCCAATAACCTTGAGATTCATTGTGTGGAGGCTTTGGTTCTATCAATCCTCTAATAGATCTACAATACCTTTGGTCAACGCGGATCACTTAAACATCGTTGATCATTAAATGTTATTTGTGATAATTCCAAAATGGATGATATACTTGACAAAAAGCAAATGCAACTTATTATGTGGAGGCTTTGGTTCTACCAATCCTCTAATGAGTTCCAAATGCAAGTTTCAAGATGATCATCCAACTAACCACTAATTTCTAACAATTGACTTTACTTTATGCTTCTTATTTTTATGTTTTATGTATCATTTAATTTGAGCATTTACATTTCATGCCATTTTTATTTTGCTCACTTGAGCATTTACCCTTATGTCATTTTTATTTTGCTCACTTGAGATTTTCTTTTCCTTTTAAAGACACCTAATAATCAACATGAACCATAAAAATCTTTCATAATACTTGGACTATTTGGTTACTATCCTTGGCATTATGGAGCATTAGACTTCTTGGACTTAGGATTAGAGACCTTGGCCTATCTTGGAGACTTCGTGAATTTATTCATTATTTTGTCTGGAGTTCTTGAGGTTTACCTCGAGACATTGAGTTGTTTGTTTGTTTTGTGTGCAGGTTATTGAGATTACATACTTTGTTTGTAATTTGGAATTCACTCGTATATAGCCGTTACTCTGCCCAATTTTTGCGAAGACTTAATACACTTGAAGTTTCGTTTCTCTCAAGAGGTCTAGTATCTTTGCTTGCTTGGTTTCAATCCAAAGAATTGGAATTCTATATTGACTCATATTGTCAAGTATTGGCTTCTTGTTGGTTAGATGGTTCTTATCCCTAGCTTTTACCTTATGCTTTAGGATAATCTCTTCCTCTCCTCCCACCTTCTTTAATTTCAAAAATCCTCTCCCTCCTTTTAAAAAAAAAACTCTTCTTATTTCTAAACTTGAAATATTCTCATAATAAACTTGGACTTAGGTCCATGTATTTTTCAAAGCATTTTCATGAATAAATTTTAATCAATTTAATAATACCTTGACATTTTTTGTGAGAAGACCAAAAGTCAACCAATCTCATTTCAAACCATATTTGCCACTTTGGTTTTTTATTTTAAAACTTTTTTCTCAAAAGATTAGACTCTTGTCAATCCTTGTAGTGATGCAAACAAACTATACTTCTACAATATGTAGTAAAGAGAGATATTTTCCACTTGGGTGTTGAGTGAGGCATTGTCGATTTTAAAATCCAAGCCATATCCTCCACTTTGAGATGATGCAAATCCTCCTTTCTCATAATTGTGGGTAGTAAGTATGTTTTCCACGCGGACAATGACGATGATGTCTTATCTCATAAAATTAACCAACACACTTGTGTTTCAAATTTTTAAAAGAGGAACTACGCGTACCTTGATCCCCTATTGCACGAAAGGTGGTACATAGGCACTAAAGGTTCGCAACCACGGCGGATGCAAAAATCATAAAAAATATATTTCTTTTCTCACCTCCACCATCCATTTTTTCATATAACACATTTTTATAAACCAAAATATATAGATTTTTTTCAAAGAGGTTCCTGCGGAGTACCGTAGATGTTTAGGGTGCTAATACGTTCCTTTTGCATAACAAACCCCCTTACCTTGAATCTTCCCACCTTTTTTTGGGTTATTCTCTCTTTTCCCATTCCTTTGGAAACAATAAAGCGCGGTGGCGATTTTTATTTTGATTTGTCTAAAGTCTAGTCAATCCAATGGCTTAGTCTTGAACATTTCTACCGCTACAGAAAAATGGCGACTTCATTGGGGATAGATTAACCTCTTTCTGGTCCATCCCTAAGTGGGTTAAGCATATCTTTGTTTATATCATGTGTTATTGTGTTTATGTGTTATATTTTGTATATATGTTTGTCTGGATTTTCCTGGTTTACAGGGTGCTTGGTGATTACTCAGAAGTCCTATACCCGGACTTGGGGAAAACTTTAAGATAGGACGGGTGGTATAGTCATGTTAACTTTGAGGGAGTAATCCCAAAAAAGGAGGCATGAGATCCCCCACTCAGTGGAGGCCCCTTTGATTGTAGTGTCGTTTACCGAGTAATCGGGATGTACTGCTTTCGACCTGAGAGCCTGTTGAAACTAAGGATCATAGATTACCTAACCCATCTTGGCCTTTTAGGTGTAGTGCGGAAGCTATGATGGAGTAATCCGGAAGTAGTTGTCACGCGATACTACGCTCGGACGAGTCTTTCTTGAGAATATTACTAATTACCGAGTTAATTGGGAAGTTGGTAATATCCGAAGGAAGGATGTAGACTCTGGGAACCTCTTAGAACCTTGTTCGGCAGGTGATAATTTTTTAGACCAACACCTTATAGGTAGTACCTTCGGCCTCATGCTCGTGACGTTGAACCTATGAACCCTATATGTGTGATCTTGCGTGTGATTGTTGCATCATGCATCTATGCATTCATAAGCATTTGTTGAAGAAAACAATATTTCAAGGGATTTAAAGGTTGACTATTTGTAAATATCTCAGGTACCTTTTACCATGGATTCTGGAAGGAGAAAGACCGGGAAATACAATTTCAAGGATCCCAAGATAGATGAGTTGATCAGTCTAATTCCAGAGATCGGGTGTCCTGCTGACTTTCGGAAGAAGTATGGATCCATTATTCCTCTCATGAAGCTGAAGATAAAGGAGGGTTTTCTCTCAACTTTGGTCCAGTTCTATGATCTTATGTATCACTGCTTTACTTTTCCCGATTATCAGTTGATGCCAACACTGGAGGAGTATTCCTATCTATTGGATTTACCTGTTACCGATCGTGTTCCTTTCACTGGTTTGGAGGGTGAGCCAAAACCACATGAGATTGTTGCTTTGATTCATCTGTGGAAGTCTGAGGTGGAAGCCCATATGACTACCAAAGGAGGGATTAGAGGATTACCAGCTCAATTCTTATTGGAGAAAGCTCGTTACTTTGCCAGGATGAAGAGTACGGTTGCTTTTGAGGCCATCTTTGCTTTACTCTCATATGGATTATTATTATTCCCTAATGTGGACAAGTTTGTCGACATTAACGCTATCAGGATTTTCATGATTGGAAACTCGGTTCCTACACTATTGGGTGATGCTTATTACTCTGTTCATCTTCGGAGTTCCTATCATGGGGGAATGATCATCTGTTGCACGCCTCTGTTGTACCGGTGGTTTATCTCTCATATGCCTCAGTCTGATGCTTTTTTGGGATGTCAAGAAGGAACCTCGTTGGGCTCCTAAGATTATGGCACTTACTCACTCGGATATTGATTGGTATCATAGAGCTTACCAGGATGTGGAGATTATTGACAGTTGTGGTAGTTTCCCCAATGTGCCTCTTCTTGGTACAAAGGGAGGAATTAACTATAACTCTGTTCTGGCACGACGACAGCTTGGTTACCCGATGAGGGATAAACCAAACAATATTCATCTGAGTAGTTTCTTTCTGAAGGAAGGAGAAGACCACAGGGAAGTTAAGGAGCAGATTGTGAAAGCTTGGCGTCACATTCATAAGAAGACTAGGAAGGATTTGGTACCTAGAGGTGTTGTTTCTTTGGAGCCATATCTTCAGTGGGTCCGATCGAGAGCCATTCAGTTAAAGATGTCGTATACTCGGGAGACACCCATGCCTGATTTGTTTGTAAAGACCACTCCTCCTTTATTAGATGATCTGGAAGAGCTGCAGCTTGCTTTGGTTAGGATGCAACAGGAAAGGGATGCTTGGAAGAACAAGTTCCAGACTTTAGAGAGTTCCTACATAGCAGACTTGAAGGAGAAAGATGATTTGATCGAGATCCTTGAGAGTCGAGCAGTGGAGTCTGTGGAGAGGAAAGGGGGTTTATTTTCTCCTAGGCCTCAAATAGGTGCTGATTACTCACTTCCTGCTTCAGATGATTGGAAGGAGGTTGCCATCAGACATGTGGAAGAAAACCAGAGGTTGAGAGCTCAGATTGCCAGGCTCACAGGGAAGTGCCAGCGTACAGATTGATCTCTATTAGTTCCTCTTCTCAAGATTTTAGGTTGTATTCATCTTGTACTCGAGATCATTGAAACTTGTAATCCATTTTAAAGTTATTATAATGAAAATTTTCAGTATTTAAAATGCGTTATTATTCTGATGTTTGTAATGTGTCTATAAATCTTAAATCCCTTGAAATATTAAATGATAAAATAAAAATAATCATATGCATTATGTTGCACCCCAAAATTTTCCCTCCCATATTTCTCAAGACCTTGCAAAAATAATCTCCAAGTTGCTCAAGATTGCTCAAGAGTTGGACAGTCAAATCATCTCCTAAAGCAGTCAATTCAAAATTAGGGTTTTGTGTTGCATCAGGGTCCTTACATACAAATGGCCTCAAATTCTCCCCAATGTCCTAATATGTTATCAAGTTCATCCATGTCAAATTTCAAGCCTTGTAGAGGAAGTTTGGTCAGTCAATTGCTCAAGAGGCCCAAAAATCGATTGTGCTAGGGCAAAAGTCAACTGTGACCTACAAATAGTCAAACCTCAAGATTTTTTGTCAACATTATCATTTTGAAGGATAATTCATCATTTTATCAAGGGTTGATCATGATTCATCAAGGATTGCTCAAAATTCATCAAGATTCAAAAGTTGCTAAATTAGGGTTTTGTAGGAAACGTCAACTCAACTTTGACCAAGCATAACTTTCTCATACTTTATGATAAATAACCCATAAAAATCTCATTTTTAATATGATGCAATTTCCTACAATCCATCTTCACACCCCAAGATCAAGAAATGCACTCACAAAAAGTTACAAATTTGGACATTATAGGTCATTTTTGAAAGTCAACAAAAACACCTTTTTTTCCAAAGCTTATAACTTGAGCATGGAATATCATAATGAGATGAGACCAAAAGGGTTGGTTAGAGGACATCTCAAGGTTTCTAAAAAGTCCAAGAACACTTCCAAAAGTTCAAAATTGAAGAAGTTATGCATTGTTGAAGTTGGACATTTTTCCAAAATTGCCAAAAGTCAACTATCCCCAAAACTCCAAATTTTGACAAAAGGGCCCACTTTTTTCCACTTGATTTGATCTTGTCACACTACACACGTGTCCTATCTTCAGTTTTGTGTCCAATTATTAATTTTTCCATTTTATTTGATTTTTATTGAATTAATTCATTTTTAATCAATTTAAATCCAAATCTTAATCAATTGGAATCTTTTTGATTGATACAGCTCTTTAATATCATTATGGACATGATCAAATTCGAATCAAGGCATATCATGCACAAAATATTGGATTTGGGACATTTTTGGAAGCTTTGTAATGGAGGATCATATCATATCTTCAATCATCAATTCACAAAGATTCAAAGCCCAAACTTTAACCTAATGCATTGCTGGATACATATACAAACCAAAGGCACACGATTTGGGACCTAGAGGCTGCTAATTCACAAGAACAAAAATTTGAAAAAAGCTTGAAAAGTTGGAAACTGAAATCACATCAAGAGGTGCTTTTAACACAAAGTCTCAACGTGGTTCTCTTGCTAGACATCCACTGAGTCTATTGCAATCAAAATCAAGCCCTCTCATCCCCTGAATCACACTGTAAGCTTCCTTGAACACTGCCCTGTACATGAAAACGCAATCTCTCATTCTTGCATCTTTTTGACAAACCATGGACATATTCTTGATCCTTGCATGATTTCTAAACATTCTGCAATATTCAATTGAGTTTTCATGGCCTGTAATGAAATACTCGAATCTAGGGTTTTCGTTTCTTGTTTTTAGCCGTTTTTGTTTCAGTCAAAATCAGGGCAATTGATGGATATAGATGTGATCACGAGACCCAGAAGAATCGAACCATGGTCTTGGAATTAATTTCCATGGCCCAGAACTCATTTTAGGATGAACCTAGGGATTTAGCTGCGGATAAAAATCTGCAGGTAAATAACCAGGTTGCAACGAAGAAGATGCTGACGCGTCTCCCTCCCATTGGTTGTTTTAAATCTTGCGCGCTTTTTTTATATTTTTCTGATCTATTGAGTTGTCTTATTTTATTATTATTGATTTCTAACACTATAACAATCAGGCGCGTTGGTTGAGTTGGTAAACATGTGATTGCGACTTTATCGTCTAAATTAATCGGGAGACTGCAAGTATACAGCCCTATCGCGTAGTTTTAAAAGATATCGAACCTAAGGGACTATAAATCGAACTAACGTAACCTAAACTACTGTGTAAAGCTATAGCTATCGAATAATTAATTAGGGGAATTTTTGGGTAATAAAACTTAATTCTAATTGAAATAATAATAATGCGAATATCGGTATGTACTTCGTTAACATTAAAGAATCCGGCTTTCCACTGGCTTATTTTCTAAAAATGATAATAATATCTTTTTCAGCAAAAAGTATTTATTCAAAAATCTATTCTCAAACTTTCTCTCTATTGAAGTAAATTATAATTTTAAACTCTGATGTATGCTTTCGCTATCCCATTGATTTTAAAATTACTTTTTGAAAATAAATAAAGTTTAATTGGTTTTAAAACGCTGTCGCAGTCTTTAAAAACAATACCTAGTATCTACTATCTGATTTTAAACCTCAAACTGTCGCTCTATTGGTTTCTAATCTTAGTCAGTTTATTAGCCTCAAACTTTCGCTCTGTTGGTTTCTAAACCTTTTTTAACAAAATAAATTAGATAACTAAATCAGAAAAAGTGTTTATTTTATAAAATATAATCAAGCCTGTTTGTTCCGGATCCATTCAAATTAACTCATTACATACCGATATTTAAATAATTTAGCTAGACATACTCATAAAAGCAGACATGAATACATTAAAGGAATTAACATTCGTAAATAAATTCATGGCTAAATAAATATCTCTCATGCAAATAATTAATTAAATAAATTAAAGCGATGTAAATAAGAAACCTGAATTAAATAAATGCTGGAAATAATTCTTGAAGCTTGAATCAATTCGTACAAAATCCCGGTTCTTCAACAGAAATAAAATTTAAGTATTTGAAAAGGAACTGGCTGGAAAATAACTGCTGGAAACTGAATTACAATGGAAAATAATAATGCGGGAAGGTAAATTCTGAAACTGGAAAATAATGCTAAAAACGGCCCCCGATTTTGATTTCCCGATGTCCTTTTATAGTGGTAGAATGTAACCACGTTTTGAGATATTTTCGTACCACTTTTCCCCAAATTTCTCGTTCTAACTGCTTTGAGTGGAGGTGGTCGTCCCGAGATTTACTCATCCACTTGACCACGTTGAGACGGGCGCCTCATGTATCATCCTAGGGCCTACGTGGCAGTTGAGACGGACGCCTCCCACTAAGGGGAGGGTCCGAGGCGGGCGCCTCAATTGTAGGAGAGGAGTTGAGACGTGCGTCTCACTCTTGCACGTGCCTTTAGGGCTCTCTTGCTTGCGTGGGCCTGATTTCGTTTGGGCCCAGTTTGGAGATAATAAACCTTTTGATCCATCATTTTTGCTTTGCACACCCCTTTTCTTCATTTCTTGCATATTTAGTCCAATAACTCTCTTAATTTCTTCACTTTGCTCAATTTGTCTAATTAAAATAAAATACCTGAAACAATAAAAATACCGGCGTAATATGGAAATAAAATGAAATAATTAAATAAAAATACTAACATTATTTATGAAAATTAAATCAAATATACTATATAAAATTGTGTTATCAAACTCCCCTATACTTGAACCGTTGCTTGTCCTCAAGCAAAAGTAAAAATGAAAATCACTGACGCACAGTTAAACACAGATATAAGAACATACATCACTTCGTACCAGGTTGCAAGTTGAATTTTTCGTTAGAGAATTTAAGTCGAACTTAAACACCAAAGTTACCGTAGGAACACTGGACAACCCCATTTAAGCAGACCAATTTAAGTCATGTCATTATAGCTTAACCTAATACTACGTTTTATTTCACCCGTTTTCATTCTAGTGCAATCACATTAAGCCCTTTACCTTACACGCACATGGTGGAGTAACTGGTTAGTGAATTTGATCTTAGTAAGCCAGCTAGGAGTTCTGGTAATTTAATCATATGGTACTCCCTTTTTCCAATTAAAAATTGCGGGGGATCGAACCGTAATCCGCCCTACCAAGTTCAGCACCAGGGACCACTGAACCAATTTATAATGGATTATTTTGCATTTAAATTTATAATTTCTGCAACTGTTGGATTAAATGATCTGGTAAGGACCATCTAACTTAATAAGTGCATCTTTAGATAAAAGCAATTTCTTAAGAATATTTGATCAATCACTTATATTCATCAGCTCTCCACGTAGTTTGTGTTTATGGCGGTGCCGACTGCTTAATAAACTACTCGGGGCTAATCTAAAACTAAGTTTTAAAGGTTTTGGTATAATAAGTACTTAAATCGATCCAACACATCGGGGGTTTTGAAGTGTTAAGACGATAGCAATTTTGCTAAGTTGCTCGAATTCTTATTTATAATAGGCAACCTTAATACTAGTTGAATAATGTTTATAAATGCGTGTTAAAATTGTTTTATTTTATTCGTTATGGCTCAAGAAATAGGGGGAATTCGAGTAAGCACAAATTTTTGCATAAGAGATTAAAATTTGCATAAATAAGTATTTTATTGAATTGAAATTTTGCAATACAAGAAAAGAAATAAAAGGAAAAATACTACAAAGAGAGCAAAGGAAATAGAAATGAACAAGGAAATGATCTGACTCCCCTATACTAAAAAAGAGCAATGTCCTCAATGCGATAAAAACAAAGGAAAATCAGATGAAAAGAGAAAGGCGATCACTCGTTGCTTTGAGAATCATGATCTCTTGTTCTTCGTCCTCTAGTACGAGGTCTTCGTCGTACGTCAGAATCGGAATCATTAAGATGAAGTGCGTCTGCTATGCGAGCTTACAAAGATTCGAGGTTACGATCATGGCGAAAGGCATATTCTTGTTGTTCGTGTCGCATCTCTTGTTGGTGGCATTGTACTTCTTGTACGAGACGTAAAGTCTCAGCTTGGTTTTGTTGCATGGCATGGAACAACTGATCTTGACGAAGCATATGAGCCTGCATAGCTGCGAAATTTGCAGCGGGATTATTTGGTTGTTGGGCGGCAGGTGCATCAAGAGCATAACGATAATTGGCGCGGACTCGGACGTCGATACGATTCGGACAAGGTAACACAAAATCAGGAATTTGACGACGAGGAGAAATATAATGAATAGATAAAGAAAAGAAATAGATATATTTTAGTTTTTGTTTTTGTGAAAAATAGACTAAAGAAGAAATGAAAAATAAGAAGAAGGAAATATAAAAAATGGTGGGTTGTCTCCCACAAAGCGCTTTGTTTTATGTCGTAAGCTCGACAAATAAAACTAAAGACTAGGCTTCTAATCAAGCGTGTGGCTCGTCTAGATTTATCGTTTGAGAATTTCCCTCGAGTTCAGTTAGATGGTAATGTTTTAAACGTTGCCCGTTTACTATAAACGGTTCAATCGAAGGTCCCTTAATCTCTATTGCACCACTTGGATAAACTCGAGTAATTTCAAAAGGTCCGGACCACCTAGATCGTAATTTTCCAGGAAATAATTTTAATCGTGAGTTAAATAGTAATACCAAGTCACCTATGTTAAAAATTTTCCTAGATATATGCTTATCGTGCCATTTCTTTATGCGCTCTTTGTAAATCCTAGCATTTTCGTACGCATCCTGTCTAAGTTCTTCCAATTCATTAATATCCAGGATACGCTTCTCTCCAGCGGAAGTGTAACTTAAGTTCAGATTCTTAATGGCCCAATAGGCCTTGTGTTCTAACTCAACTGGGAGATGGCATGACTTACCATAAATAAGCTTGAAAGGAGTAGTACCGATGGGAGTTTTATAGGCAGTTCTATAAGCCCATAAAGCTTCGTGAAGTTTAAAGGACCAGTCCTTTCTGGACGTAGCGACAGTTTTTTCAAGGATTTGTTTTATCTCGCGATTTAAAACTTCAACTTGTCCGCTAGTTTGAGGATGGTAAGGTGTAGCTATGCGATGTCGAACTCCATATTTTCCTAATAATTTTTCAAAGATTTTGGAAATGAAATGAGATCCACCATCACTTATAACGAGTCTGGGTACACCGAACCTAGGAAAGATTATGTTCTTGAACAGCTTAAGTACCACTCGGGTGTCATTTTTTGGAGAAGCTATAGCTTCGATCCATTTTGAGACATAATCCACAGCCACGAGTATATACTTGTTACCGGATGAAGATGGAAAGGGTCCCATAAAGTCTATCCCCCACACATCAAAGATTTCGACTTCTAAAATGCCTTTTTGTGGCATTTCGTCACGTCTAGATATATTACCGGTGCGTTGAAACCTGTCGCATTTTAAGATGGTGGCATGTACGTCTTTCCATAAATTAGGCCAATAGAGACTGGATTGTAAGATCTTTGCACAAGTTTTGGATGTACTCGCATGTCCTCCGTAAGGTGCAGAATGACAGTGTTTTATAATGTTTTCAATCTCTTCTTCTGGCACACATCGGCGGAAAATTCCATCGGGACCTCTCTTGAAAAGTAAAGGTTCATCCCAATAATACTGTTTAAGATCATGGAAGAATTTCTTCTTCTGTTGGTAGGTAAGTTCAAGTGGTAAAACGCCTACAGCGAGGTAATTTACGAAATCGGCATACCAAGGCACCGAGGAGACGGCTAAGGTGGTTTCCATGAGTTTATCTGGTTCTGTGTCTTCCAAGTGGGCAATCAGTTTATCATACTGGAATTCATCGTCGATCGGCACTTGTTCATGTTTAAGATTTTCTAGTCTAGAGAGATGATCTGCTACCACGTTTTCGGTTCCTTTCTTATCTTTGATTTCTAAATCGAACTCTTGCAGTAGCAATATCCATCTCAGGAGTCTAGGTTTAGCGTCCTTTTTGGTTAGGAGATATCTAATAGCAGCATGATCAGTGTATATGATTACTCTGGATCCTACTAAGTAGGAACGAAACTTGTCTAATGCGAAGACCACTGCTAAGAATTCTTTCTCGGTTGTAGCATAATTCATTTGCGCTTCGTCCAGGGTTCTGCTTGCATAATATATGACGTGGAGTCTTTTATCCTTTCGCTGTCCTAAAACAGCTCCTACGGCATAGTCACTTGCGTCACACATTATTTCAAAAGGTTCATTCCAATCTGGAGTTTGCATGATAGGCGCAGAAATTAATGCTTTCTTAAGTGTTTGAAATGCTTCTAAACATTTTTCGTCGAAGATAAATTCAGCGTCTTTCATTAATAGCTCAGTTAGGGGTTTAGTTATCTTAGAGAAATCTTTAATGAATCGTCGATAAAAACCGGCGTGTCCCAAAAAGCTTCGGATTTCTCTAACAGTTTTTGGAGGTTGAAGGTTCTCAATAACTTCGATTTTAGCAGAATCGACTTCAATTCCTCTTTTGGATATAATGTGTCCTAAAACAATTCCTTCTTGTACCATAAAATGGCATTTCTCCCAATTAAGCACTAGATTAACCTTCACACAACGTTCTAATACCCTTTCTAAATTTTCTAAACATTCTTCAAAGCTTTGTCCACAGACGGAAAAATCGTCTATGAAGACTTCCATAATATTGTCCAGAAAATCAGCAAATATTGCCATCATACACCTTTGAAAAGTTGCAGGAGCATTGCATAAACCAAATGGCATTCTTCTATAAGCAAAGGTTCCAAAAGGGCATGTGAAAGTTGTTTTCTCTTGGTCATTAGGATGAATAGGTATCTGAAAGAAACCTGAATAACCATCCAAGAAACAGAAATGAGAGTGTCTAGCTAAACGTTCCAACATTTGATCAATATATGGTAAAGGGAAATGATCTTTTCTGGTGGCTTTGTTAAGTTTTCGATAATCGATGCACATTCTCCATCCAGATTCGACTCTTTTAGTTATGATTTCTCCTTTCTCATTTTCGACTACTGTGACACCTCCTTTCTTAGGTACAACATGCACAGGGCTAACCCATTTGCTATCAGATATAGGATATATGATTCCTGCTTCTAACAACTTCATAACTTCCTTTTTCACAACCTCGCTCATAATCGGGTTTAGTCTCCTCTGGTGTTCTCTTGAAGTTTTACAATCTTCTTCTAGCATAATGCGATGCATACAGATAGAGGGACTTATTCCTTTAAGATCAGTGATATTATATCCTAAGGCTGTTGGATATTTTCTCAGAATTTGTAAAAGTTTTTCAGTTTCGGTTTCGCCAAGTTCTGCGTTGACTATCACTGGTCGTTCGAGTTCGGAATCTAGGAATTCATACCTTAGATTTTTAGGAAGTGTTTTGAGTTCTAGGGGTGGTTTCCTTAAACATTGTGTAGGATTTGGTGCTATAGCTAAGCATTCACTTAGATTACTACTCAGATTTTCATCGAGATTGTCTTCATTTTCAAGCTCAGCTTCTTTTCTACATTCATCGATGATATCCATGAAGTAACAAGTATCTTCAATTGCAGGTGCTTTCAGGAATTGAGAGAGGATAAATTCGATTTTCTCTTCACCTACTTCAAAAGTAAGTTTTCCTCTTTTTACATCTATAATTGCACCGGCTGTAGCTAAGAAAGGCCTTCCAAGAATGATTGGGGTAACTTCGTCCTCCCTTATGTCCATAATAATGAAATCGGTTGGTATATAGAATTGGCCAATGCGTACAGGAACATTCTCGAGAACTCCTGCAGGATATTTAATTGACCTATCTGCTAATTGAACGGACATTTTGGTTGGTCTGAGTTCTCCCATTTCAAGTTTCTTGCATATAGATAACGGCATCACACTTATATTGGCTCCAAGATCACATAAAGCTTTATCTATGACAAATTTGCCAATTACACATGGAATAGAGAAACTTCCAGGGTCTTTGAGTTTAGGAGGCATTGTGTCTTGAATAATTGCACTACATTCAGCAGTAAGCATGACAGTTTCATTATCCTCTAGCTTTTTCTTATTAGATAGAATCTCTTTAAGGAATTTAGCGTAGGAGGGCATTTGAGTTATAGCTTCGGTAAAAGGAATTATAACATTAAGTTGTTTCAGAAGATCCACGAATTTCTTGAATTGACCCACATTCTTAGTTTTAGCTAACCTTTGAGGGTATGGGATATGAGGCTTATAAGGTGGTGGGGGTACATAAGTTTCATCTTTTTGCGTGGTATCTTCATTATTATCTCTCTGATTTTCCTTTTCTTCTTTATCTTTAGTTTCAGATTGTTTAACAGAATTTTGTTGCATAGCTGGGCTATTGTTTCTGGGATCTATAGGTCCATCATACTCTGTTCCGCTTCTTAAGATAACAGCATTTGCATGTCCTTTGGGATTAGGTTGAGGCTGTCCAGGAAATGAGCCAGCAGGAGCAGCAGAAGCCGCTTGTTGTTGAGCTACCTGAGAGATTTGTGTTTCTAACATTTTATTATGTGTAGCTAAAGCATCAAGCTTGTTAGATAATTGCTTAATCTGCTCATTAATGTGTATATTCTGATTTTGAACATCCTTATTAGTCTGGGATTGAGTATTATTGGTTTGGGATTGAGTAGCGATGAAATGCTCTATCATGACTTCCAAATTAGACTTCCTAGGAGCATTAGACGTGTTAGGACCATTATTAGGATGATTTGGAATAGCCTTAGGATAACCAGGTGGTGTAGCAGGAGCTTGTCCAGGTGCGTATAACGCGTTGTTACTCTTGTATGAAAAGTTAGGATGATTCTTCCAGCCAGGGTTATATGTGTTGCTGTAAGGATTACCCTGTACGTAATTCGCTTGTTCAACTGGAACTCCTGTTAAAAGTGGGCATTCTGGAGCAAGATGTGATTGAATGCCACATAAGTCGCAAGTTTGAGCAATTGCAGCAACAGTAGCTGCGGGAGGGGTGGTAAGATTCTCGAGCTTTTGAGTGAGAGCTTCCACTTTAGCGTTGACTTGATCCAGACTATTCACTTCAACCATGGCACCTTTCGTTTGAGATTTCTCTACGCTAACTATCTCCGTACCCCATTGGTAATGGTTTTGAGCCATGCTTTCGATAAGTTGTCTTGCTTCAGTATATGGTTTATTCATCAGTGCGCCACCAGCTGCGGCGTCTATAATCAATCTCGTATTATACAAGAGACCATTGTAGAACGTGTGAATGATCAGCCATTCTTCTAAACCATGATGAGGACAAAGTCTAAGCATGTCTTTATAACGTTCCCAAGCTTCAAAGAGTGATTCATTGTCTTTTTGTCTGAAACCATTGATATTGGCTCTGAGCATAGCAGTTTTGCTTGGAGGAAAATATCTAGCCAAGAAGACTTTCTTCAACTCATCCCATGTGGTGATTGAGTTGGAAGGAAGATATTGGAGCCATGCGCGAGCTCTGTCTCTGAGAGAAAAAGGAAATAGGCGCAATTGTATCGCCTCGGGGTTAACACCATTCGCTTTCACAGTGTCTGCGTACTGCACAAACACTGACAAATGAAGATTCGGGTCGTCAGTAGGAGCTCCAGAAAACTGGTTCTGCTGAACGGCGGAAAGAAGCGAAGGTTTTAGCTCGAAATCATTTCGAGCGATAACAGGAGCAGCAATACTATTATGAGGCTCTACTTGAGAAGGAACAGCGTAGTCCTTAAGAGGACGAGGAGCAGGAGCAGGTAGATCAGCCATCTTCTTGAGTTCTTCAACGTCAGGAAGTTTGGTCGAAGGAAGGTTGTTGCATTCTAAATACTCTTGAATTCGTCTTCTTAATCTAAGGTAACGCTCGATATTGTATATAGGTATATGCAAAGGCGCGCCTTGAGAGCGAGTATTTGGCATACACAGAGGGAAAAGAAATAGTTGCTATAGTCTATACTTCGTAATAAAATTATGATATCAACTTAAATAGTCCCCGGCAACGGCGCCAAAAACTTGATCGCGACTTTATCGTCTAAATTAATCGGGATACTGCAAGTATACAGCCCTATCGCGTAGTTTTAAAAGATATCGAACCTAAGGGACTATAAATCGAACTAACGTAACCTAAACTACTGTGTAAAGCTATAGCTATCGAATAATTAATTAGGGGAATTTTTGGGTAATAAAACTTAATTCTAATTGAAATAATAATAATGTGAATATCGGTATGTACTTCGTTAACATTAAAGAATCCGGCTTTCCACTGGCTTATTTTCTAAAAATGATAATAATATCTTTTTCAGCAAAAAGTATTTATTCAAAAATCTATTCTCAAACTTTCGCTCTATTGAAGTAAATTATAATTTTAAACTCTGATGTATGCTTTCGCTATCCCATTGATTTTAAAATTACTTTTTGAAAATAAATAAAGTTTAATTGGTTTTAAAACGCTGTCGCAGTCTTTAAAAACAATACCTAGTATCTACTATCTGATTTTAAACCTCAAACTGTCGCTCTATTGGTTTCTAATCTTAGTCAGTTTATTAGCCTCAAACTTTCGCTCTGTTGGTTTCTAAACCTTTTTTAACAAAATAAATTAGATAACTAAATCAGAAAAAGTGTTTATTTTATAAAATATAATCAAGCCTGTTTGTTCCGGATCCATTCAAATTAACTCGTTACATACCGATATTTAAATAATTTAGCTAGACATACTCATAAAAGCAGACATGAATACATTAAAGGAATTAACATTCGTAAATAAATTCATGGCTAAATAAATATCTCTCATGCAAATAATTAATTAAATAAATTAAAGCGATGTAAATAAGAAACCTGAATTAAATAAATGCTGGAAATAATTCTTGAAGCTTGAATCAATTCGTACAAAATCCTGGTTCTTCAATAGAAATAAAATTTAAGTATTTGAAAAGGAACTGGCTGGAAAATAACTGCTGGAAACTGAATTACAATGGAAAATAATAATGCGGGAAGGTAAATTCTGAAACTGGAAAATAATGCTAAAAACGGCCCCCGATTTTGATTTCCTGATGTCCTTTTATAGTGGTAGAATGTAACCACGTTTTGAGATATTTTCGTAGCACTTTTCCCCAAATTTCTTGTTCTAACTGCTTTGAGTGGAGGTGGTCGTCCCGAGATTTACTCATCCACTTGACCACGTTGAGACGGGCGCCTCATGTGTCATCCTAGGGCCTACGTGGCAGTTGAGACGGACGCCTCCCACTAAGGGGAGGGTCCGAGGCGGGCGCCTCAATTGTAGGAGAGGAGTTGAGACGTGCGTCTCACTCTTGCACGTGCCTTTAGGGCTCTCTTGCTTGTGTGGGCCTGATTTCGTTTGGGCCCAGTTTGGAGATAATAAACCTTTTGATCCATCATTTTTGCTTTGCACACCCCTTTTCTTCATTTCTTGCATATTTAGTCCAATAACTCTCTTAATTTCTTCACTTTGCTCAATTTGTCTAATTAAAATAAAATACCTGAAACAATAAAAATACCGGCATAATATGGAAATAAAATGAAATAATTAAATAAAAATACTAACATTATTTATGAAAATTAAATCAAATATACTATATAAAATTGTGTTATCAACATGTTAGTGCATAGTCCAATGGGACCTGGGTTCGAATCCCAGGTCCCCAACATATTTCTTGTATTTTTCTTCTAGATGTTCAAGCGTGCCTCATGAACTGTGGTCCACCATATGCCTTCAGATCTCAACGTGCCAGATGGCCTCCAGGCCAAATCTGATGGCCCATATGGAAGGCCTATCATACGCTCCAGTCAACGTGTCACAGGGAAGTGCAAAAAGTCAGCCAGGCTTGCAACTATTGGGCCATCAGAATTGCAAATCTCACCCTCCAATTGGGCCTGAAACCCCCTGAGTATTTCTTTTTATTTTCTTTCTTTATTTTGTTTAAATTATTATTTTTATTGTTTAATTAACCAATTAAATTATTTTTCTCATAAAATCAAAAACAAAAAAATGTATTTTATTTATTAAAATTAAATTCATCACTTTTATTTTTGTAAATAAATACTAATTTAATTAACTTAGTTTTAATTAGGTTTAACTTTTAATATTTTTGCAAATATTTAAAATTAATGTAGAATATTAAGTTTTTATTAACTTTAATCAAACTTATTTTATTTCTTTAAATATCCAAAAATCCAAAAATATTTTCATTAATTAATTTATTTATTTATTTAATTGGTAACCTAATTTAATTGCTTCCATCAATTCAAAAATAACAAAAAATATTTTCTTTCAAAAAAGGGTCAAAACCCTAAAAAAACGCGCCCGATTTAATTTTCCCGCATGCGATCCATTTATGATATTGATGTAATTGTTTCCCGGAATGTAATAGCTTTTAATTAGGACTTTATTTTATCGTTTTATTTTACTTTCCGCATTTTAATTTCAAGGGTTTGTTTTTGGCGATATAAATACCCGACGCCTTGTAATAGTTTAGATTTAATTTCCGCAATTTAAATTCTGCAACTATACATTGTTAGATGTTTGATAATAGGGAATGTATGACGAGATCGAATGTATGAACTTAAAATCAACATAGCTCACCCATTGACATGTACAAAGATAATTAACTGAAAATAACACACTCGCACATGCGCACTCTTAGGGTACACCTCACTTGGTTGCCTTCGAACGTGGTCATTGAGTATAGGAAGTTTTAGAGGTCGCCCTCTTGTCCAAAGATCATAATTTGCCTCGAAACGGTTGCCTCGAAAAAAATGATCTAAGACATTAGGGTTACCGCTAAGGCGTCCTAACATTGCTTTAGTGACCACACGTCCCTTAATCGAATTGACCCTTAAACTCCAACGACAATGCTACCTACTCATCAATAGTGGGCTAGCATCGTCTAAAGGACATTAGCATAGTTTAATTCCCTTTTCGAGTAGGTAGATGGTTCTTAAGTACTTGCTCTCTTCAAAACAAAATAAAATTTTTCGCACTTACACCTTTCAAATAAAAACTCCTTTCAAACCCACAAAAACAAAGAAAAGCAATTTTGAAAACACTTTGAGCAAGTACCTAAGAGCCTGTGGATAACCACGGATAGAAAGGGTGCTAACACCTTCCCTTTCTATAATCTACCCCCCGGACCAGTGAAACATCTCGAAAAAGGAATTTTTCTGTGCTTTTTTCCTTTCCTTGTTGGATAAAATAAAAGACGGTGGCGACTCTTGCTTACCGTGACATTTTGCAAAAACAAACGTAAAACGCAAACCAGCATTCCAAAAAAAAGTCAGTTCTCTTCCCACCGTATCACAGAACTGGCGACTCTGTTGGGGAGTGATAATAAGTGAGGTGTACCTTAGGATTAGATCATTGTGTTTTCAATTGCATGCTTTGTATGATTTATATTTGTGGGCTTGTATCGGAGTTATTATAGATCCTAACCCGGATCTGGGGGTACCCTTTATGTAAGTAGCAATAAACTGTGAGGGAACTGTACGGCGTAGACCGATACGGTTGAAGCAGTAGCTACATTGGTGTGGCAACTTAGTGTGTACTGATATCCCTTGTGTTGGAACGAGGAGAATATGGGTCTTCTAAGGGGTCATTAAGCACCAACTGACCTTAGAACCTTTAAATTGACCAACTTGGCCATAGAACATTAGCAGTATGCTACACTCGTTGAGACTAAACTCTCGTGATGATTCCGGCCGCAAGAAAAGGTTGCTAAACTGGAATTATGATCGATCGAGGGTAGTCAATGATATTGAGATCCTCTAGAACCCGGTTACTATTTTTAGGACAGATTTAAACCAACTGAACTGAAAGAGGGTAGTACCTAAGCTCCTTGCCATCCTGAAATCTAAGGGCTCTCTGTGTGACTTGTGTGCCGTTACCATGTTTGCTGTTTGTGGATACTTGTGGTGTGCTTTCTATCATGACATCATGACATCATAACATTGCATACATCTTGCATTGGACTAACCTATTTCAAATACAGGAGGGATTCATATTTGTTCTGTTTTGTAGGTCATCATGATGCCCATGCATAGGAATACCATCCGGATCAACTTTGTCCAGGTTTCTACCTTGCTTAAAGATTTGGTTGCAAAGATTCCTGATACTACTTCCTTCATAATGAGGCATGGTTATCTTCTCAGTTTGGTCACATCCAAATTGGACGAGCAGGTGATGAGTGTCCTAGTCCAGTTCTATGATCTGTTGTACCATTGCTTTACTTTTCAAGACTATCAGCTGGTTCCCACCTTAGAAGAGTTCTCTGAGCTGCTCGGTATCTCTGTTCTGGAGCATACCCCGTTTACTGGTTGGGAGAAGACCCTTAGGCCCGAAGAGATTGTTGCAGCCCTTCATATGACAAAAGAGGAAGTAATGGCTAATTGGGAAACTAGAAGTGGAGCTAAGGGCTTTCTGACTAAGTTCTTGGTTGGTAAGGCTAACTATTTCTGAGATAGTCTAGACTTCAAGGCATTCGAGGATATTCTGGCTCTTCTGATATATGGCCTGGTATTGTTTCCGAACTCAGACTCCTTTGTTGATGTTAATGCGGTAAAGATCTTCATCTCTCGCAATCATGTACCCACTCTCTTGGGTGACATTCTTCATCAGCTTTATGCTTGTACTGCCCGAAAGCGGGGAACCTTGATGTGTTGTGTTCCGTTGTTGGCAAGGTGGTTTATTTCACACCTTCCCAAGTCAGTGCTGAAGAACAAAGAAGGCATGGGCTGGGCTTATAGGGTCATGTCTCTTTCTCATAATGACATCATCTGGACTCTCAAGGGTATGGACGAGGTAACCGTTATTGATCGTTGTGGGGAGTACCCCAATGTTCCACTGTTAGGAACTCATGGAGGAATTTCTTACAACCCATGCTTAGCCCTACGTCAGTTTGGGAGAGCCAGAAGAGAAGGACCTCATGAGATGCTAATGCCTAGTATCATCTTTGATTTTCAATGGGATAGCGACGAGCAGCGTCGCAGATTCATAAGGGCTTGGGATAGAGTTCACCAATCTGATCCACATGAGCTGGGCCCAAAGACTTCACTTTCGATGGAGCCATATCTCAGATGGGTCTGTATCCGTGCCCAAAAGCTGGGTATGCCATATGAAGCCGTCCAGCCTGTCACTCTTGAAGTTGCTAATGAAGAAGGAGTTCTTCCAACCATCCTCCATCCCTATATGCCCACTGACATTGGGGAACTGAAAAGGTCTTGGATGCAACTGAGGGAAGAACAGGATTCTTGCCAAGAGAAGTTCAACGAGCAAGAGCAGAAGATCCAGAAGCTGACTAGGCAGTTAGAGAACGAGAGGATTCTCAACGACTATGTCTGCACTGATAAGAAGAGACCATGGGAGCATTGATGGGCCTTTGATGATTTCCTTTCCAGTTTTCATTTACTTTTCAGTATTTCCATTCTTGTAACGCCTTAAGGGCAATTTGTTGAACAATTTGAATTACAAAGTTTATCTAATAAAGTGTGTTTCCTTTCTGGTTTACAAATTTGAATCTCCCGATTGTCTTTGAAATCATAATCATACCCATTTCATCTCATGCACTCCATAACAGGTACCCATTACAGGTCTCTTATCTTCTTCGCTGTTTATTTCAGCACTCATCATGTCTGCTGAACCTTCAACTGAGCAAGCCATCAAGGCCCTCCAGGCCCAGAATGCCCAATTTCAAGAGTTGTTCATGAATCTAGCTAAGGGTCAGCAAGACCTGAAGACCTTGATTCTGAAAGAGAAGAAGAAAAAGAAGAAGAGGATAATCCTGTTTAACACAGGGCACAGGTTTGGAAACAGGTTACAGAATGAAGTTGATCTTACTACCTCATTTGGAGGGAAAGATAGTCAGTCAGGAAGAAAGGAGGGCTCCTAGCCCTGTGGTCTCCGACAACAAGATGGACTTCGACGAAGAACAGTATCCTTTTGATGAGGATAGATACAAGCAACTGGAAGACCGGTTGAGTGCTATGGAAGTTCAGAAAGTGCCTGGTCTGGACTTTGGTGATCTAGGTCTATCATCTGGGGTGGTGATTCCCCACAAATTCAAGGCACCAGCCTTTGCTAAGTATGGCGGAGTTTCTTGTCCGAAGCTACACCTCCGATCATATGTGAGGAAGATTCAGACGTACACCGCTGATAAAAACTTATGGATCCACTTCTTCCAAGACAGTCTCTCAGGGACTCAGCTTGAGTGGTTCTATCAGTTAGACGGAGCCAGTATCCGCAGTTGGGAAGATTTGGCTACTACTTTCTACAGGCAGTACCAGTACAACTCCGACCTCGCTCCCACGCGTACCCAACTCCAGGGTATATCAATGGGAACGGGTGAAGGATTCAAAGATTATGCTCAGAAGTGGAGGGACCTCGCCGGTAGAGTGCAACCACCCTTGATTAATTGGGAACTTGTGGACATGTTTCTGGGGACCTTGTCTGGTCCATTTTTCAACCACTTAATTGGAAGCTCTTCGTCTGGGTTTACAGAGCTTATTATGACCGGTGAAAGGATTGAGGTTGGTATTAAGGCTGGTAAGATACAGAAGGGTGCCTCATCGAGCACCGAGAAGAAGCTGTTTAAGAAAGAGTTCAGTGTTGTCTACAGTGCAAGAAGACAGAATAGAGCTGAACACCGCCAAGCTGTTAATGCGGTTATTATTTCAAAACCTGCTGGTGCTCCTCAGCACAACAATCAACAAAAGGATGAGAGACCTCGAAGGCAATTCACTCGTCTCAGCATGACTTTGTCTCAGATTCTGCCACAGTTGTTGAAGACCAATCTATTGATTCTAAAGGAAGCCCCAAAGAATTCAAATACAACATCACCCAGGTATAACCCTAATGCCCGCTGTGCTTATCACTCTGATAGCTCGGGGCATAATACAGATGATTGTTGAACTTTGAAAAATAAGATACAAGACTTGATCGATGCGAAGGAGATTGAATTCGAGGCGCCCGAAAGGCCTAATGTTGTAACTGCTCCTATGCCCAAGCATGGAGTAAATGCTATAGAAGAAGACTCATTTGTGGTTTCTGTGAATGATATTGTTACCCCTCTGTTGACTGTAAAGAAGAACCTTTTGCTAGCCGATTTATTTCCGGACTGTGATGAAGGTTGCCGTATGTGTTCTGTTCTGCCTACCGGTTGCCATCTCTTGAAGTCAGGTTTCCAACGCCTGATGGATAGTAAAGAAATTTTGTTTGAGAAGTATGTTGTTCCTCTAGTTCATACTGAAGAAGTTGCCATCATTACCATTTTCGACAATTCTTCCAAGGCTCCCTCGAGGAAGCCTGTTAGAATTACATCTGTTCCGAGAATCACACCTGTGATCATCACTGTTCCGGGGCCCATCCCCTATACCTCTGATAAAGCTGTCCCTTGGCACTATGGGGCTGATGTTTATTTTCATGGAGTTAAGCAAGAGTTGGATGCTGATACTGACATCAGCAACATTGTTGGACCTGCTAAAGTCACCCGCAGCGGAAGACTGTTCTCACCTGATATCTCTCCACCAACTGCCCGAAGACCTGTTGTTATTACACCTGCCAGTGTACCTATTCATGTTCAAGTTCCTATTCTTACCCCTGTCGCCGAGTCATCTGACACTCGGGGCAAAGGGATTACCACTGATGTGCCTGCCCAGACGGAGGCACCGAAGACGATTACTGTTGAAACTTTTAAGCAAGAGATGGAAGAGATCCTGAAGATCATCAAAAAGAGTGACTACAATGTAGTTGAGCAGCTGGGGAAAACCCCATCCAAGATTTCTATGTTGTCATTATTGTTATGCTCAGAAGCCCATGCCAAGGCTCTGATTACCTTCTTGAAGACTGCCCACGTACCACAAGGAACGTCAGCTGATCAGTTTACAGATTGCATGGCTAATTTGACTGCTGATAATGGGTTGGGTTTCTCTGACGCCGACTTGACTGCTAAAGGGAAGAATCACAATGATGCCCTGCATGTCTCCATTGAATGCAGGGGCACTACTCTTTCACATGTGTTGGTGGATACTGGTTCCTCATTGAACGTTTTACCGAAGAAAGCTCTAGACCGGTTGGACTGTGAAGGGTTAGAGCTGAAACTAAGCAACATCGTGGTCAGGGCCTTTGATGGGTCTAAGAGAATGGTGCATGGAGAAGTTGATATTCCGATTAAAGTTGGTTCTCGGGTTTTCAACTCTACATTCTACGTGATGGACATTCGGCCATCTTATTCTTGTTTGTTGGTTCGTCCATGGATCCACAAAGCTGGGGCCGTAACCTCAACGCTCCACCAGAAGCTGAAGTACCCGGCCAAAGGGAAGATTGTGACAGTACAGGGAGAGGAAGAGTACATGGTTAGCCACCTCAACTCTTTCCGATATGTAGAGATGGATGGGGAGTTCATTGAGACCCCATTTCAGCATTTTGAAGAGGTTCCCCAGACAATGGCGTCAGCTGAAACTGTCGTTGAAGATTCTCCTATGAAGATGGCTTCCCTTAAGGATGCTCGGGCTGTTGTTGAGAAAGGTGGGTGTGCAAGTTGGGGCCGACTCCATGATTTTACACAGAAGACTAACAAGTTTGGTTTGGGTTTCACTGCAGAAGCTCAAAGGGCCGTTCGGAGCGCACGAATCGGAAGACCTCCCATGTTCATCAGCAACTCGGGAGTGAATGCCATTGACGATGATGTAGAAGAGTCTGAATTTGACAGCTGGATCTATCCTACGACCGACGGTGGACAATGCAACTGGACAGCAAAGGACTTCATTCATATTACTTTTGTTACCCAGTAATGAAACTTTTTGTTCTCAATTTGTAATAGACAATGTGTTAAACTTTATGGCCCGGTGTCCTACCCGGGGCACTGTGGCTTCATTTGTGAGGGCTTTATGTGTGTCATTTTCATATATCATTAATAAAAGCATTGGACGTTTCTTGCATTTCAATTTTTGCGCTCCTTGTTTTCTTTATGATATATTGCAAAGTAGCTATTTTACACACACTCACACATATAAGTCCACATCCACTCTGGATCTCACTGGTAACGACTCTGCTACTGCCAGTTATGACTTCGAAAATCTGATCAACTTAGCCGAAGACGAAGGTGAAGATGATTGTGAAGTGCCTGGTGAACTTGCGAGACTGCTACTCCAGGAAGAGAGGGTTATACAGCCACATGAAGAGCCAGTGGAAACAGTGAATCTGGGTACTGAGATAGAAAAGAAGGAAGTCAAGACCGGTACAAATCTGGAGCTTAGTGTGAAACAACGGTTGATTCAGATGCTGCGTGACTATGTTGAGATCTTTGCCTGGTCTTACAAAGATATGCCTGGTTTGGATACTAATATTGTGGTTCATCGCCTTCCTACCAAGGAAGACTGTCCTCCAGTAAAATAGAAGGTTCGCCGAATGCGCCCAGAGATGTCTGAGAAAATCAAGGCTGAGGTTATGAAACAGTTTGACGCCGGTTTTCTAGTAGTTACTTCTTACCCTCAGTGGGTTGCCAATGTGGTTCCGATACTGAAGAAGGATGGTAAGGTCCGAATGTGTGTTGACTATAGGGATATGAACAGGGCAAGCCCTAAGGATGATTTCCCTCTACCTCATATCGACGTTATGGTTGACAACACTGCTCAGCACAAGGTTTTCTCCTTTATGGACGGTTTCTCCGGTTATAATCAGATCAAGATGGCTCCCGAAGACATGGAGAAGACGACCTTTGTTACTCAGTGGGGTACCGTTTGCTACAAGGTCATGCCTTTTGGACTGAAGAATGTTGGGGCAGCGTATCAGCGTGCCATGGTTGCTTTATTTCATGACATGATCCATCATGAGATTGAAGTATACGTCGACGATATGATTGCGAGGTCCCAGACTGAGGAAGAGCACCTTGACCATCTGCAGAAGCTGTTTGACAGGTTGAAGTTGTACAAGCTGAGGTTAAACACAAACAAGTGCACCTTTGGGGTAAGATCTGGTAAACTGTTGGGTTTCGTTGTAAGCGACAAAGGTATTCAAGTGGATCCAGCAAAGGTGAAAGCTATACAGGAGATGCCAGCTCCCAGAACAGAGAAAGAAGTCAGAGGCTTTTTGGGACGTCTGAACTACATTGCCCGATTCATCTCACACCTAACTGCTACTTGTGAGCCAATCTTCAAGCTACTGAAGAAAGATCAAGTGGTATGTTGGAATGATGAATGCCAGGCCGCTTTCGAAAGAATCAAAGAGTATCTCCAAGAGCCACCTATTCTAATTCCACCAGTTGAAGGGAGACCTCTGATCTTATACTTGACGGTACTCGATAACTCAATGGGGTGTGTGATGGGTCAGCATGACGAGTCTGGCCGAAAAGAGCATGTTATTTATTACCTTAGCAAAAAGTTTACCGACTGCGAGACTCGATACTCGTTGCTTGAGAAAACTTGTTGCGCTTTGGCATGGGCTGCTCACCAACTGAGATAGTATATGCTGACTCACACTACTCTATTGATTTCAAAGATGGATCCAATCAAGTATATCTTCGAGAAGCCTGCCTTGTCCAGAAGAATAGCAAGATGGCAGATGATCTTGACTGAGTATGACATCCAATATACAACCCAAAAGGCAATTAAGGGAAGTGTGTTGGCAGACCATTTGGCACATCAGGCAGTGGATGATTACCAGTCTATGAACTTTGAATTTCCGGACGAGAATATCATGTTGGTAACTGATTGCGAGACACCTGGACCGGATGAAGGACCTGAGGAAGGATCCTGATGGTCTATGTACTTTGATGGAGCTTCGAACACTTTGGGTAATGGCATTGGCTCTGTGATCATATCTCCTAAAGGCTCTCATACTCCGTTCACCGCCCGACTATGTTTCAACTGCACCAATAATATGGCGGAGTATGAAGCATGTATCATGGGTCTTCGAGCAGCAATTGACCTAAGGATTAAGTTTCTGAGTGTTTTCGGAGATTTTGCTCTCGTGATCAGTCAGATCAAAGGCGAGTGGGATATGAAACACCCAAATCTTATTCCTTACAAGGAGTACGTGTTGACATTGCTTCCCCATTTCGAAGAGATAACCTTTGAGCACTTCCCTAGAGAGGAGAATCAGTTGGCGGACGCGCTGGCTACGATGTCTTCTATGTTAAAAGTCAATTGGGACAACGAGGCTCCCCGGATTATCATTGAAAGATTGGAAGAACCCGCACATTGATGTGATATTGAGACTGAAGAGGTAACAGAAAAGCCCTGGTTTCATGAAGTAAAAAGGTATCTTGAAGCTCAGGAATACCCCGAGGGTGCATCTGTTAATGACAAGAAGTTTCTGAGAAGGTTCGCAGCTAAGTTTTTCATCAGCAATGGCATTCTTTACAAGCGTAACCATGATTCGACCTTACTGTGATGTGTGGATAAGATTGAAGCAGAAAGGATCATGGCAGATTTACATGAAGGTACTTTCGGAACTCATTCCAGTGGACACGCCATGGCAAAGAAGATCCTTCGGGCAGGATACTATTGGTCCACAATGGAACCTGACTGTTATCAGCATTCTCGGACATGTCACAAGTGTCAGGTTTATGCTGATAAGGTGCACATACCTCCAGTACCTCTGAACGTCTTGACGGCACCTTGGCCTTTTGCAATGTGGGGCATTGATATGATCGGCGAGATCAGACCTACGGCATACAACGGGCATCATTTCATCTTGGTAGCAATTGATTACTTTACGAAGTGGGTTGAAGCAGCTTCCTTTGCTACTGTAACTAAGAACGTCGTAGCACGGTTCATTCGGCATAATCTGATCTGTCGATATGGTGTACTAGAGAGGATCATTACGGACAATGGTACCAATCTCAACAACAAGATGATCACTGAGCTCTGCAAGCAATTCAAGATACAGCATCACAACTCTTCTCCTTACTGGCCGAAGATGAATGGGGTTGTCGAAGCGGCTAATAAAACCATCAAGAAGATCGTGCAGAAGATGACAGTGACATACAAAGATTGGCACGAGATGTTACCATTTGCTCTTCATAGGTACCGTACCTCAGCGCAGACATCAACAGGGGCGACACCCTATTCCTTAGTATATGGTATGGAGGCAGTCTTACCCATTGAAGTTCAGATACCCTCTCTTTGGATCATGAAGGATGCAGGTTTGAATGAAGACGACTGGATTCAGACCCGACTTGATCAGCTAAATCTAATTGACGAAAAGAGACTTACTGCTATCTATCATGGTCAGACGTACCAAAAGCGGATGATCAAGGCATTTAACAAGAAAGTCAGACGATAAGAGTATCAAGTTGGGGACCTGGTAATCAAGCGCATTATTCTACCTCAAGGTGATCCCAGGGGCAAATGGACCCCTACTTACGAAGGGCCATTTGTGGTTAAGAACATTTTCTCAAGAGGAGCTATGATTCTAACCACCATGGATGGTGATGACCTTCCTCACCCTGTCAATGCAGACATAGTAAAAAGATACTACGTGTAACCAAAGACCCACTAGGTTGACTGGCCTAGGCAAAAATAAGGGCTTCCCGGCAAACCAAAAGGGTTCGGGAAAAAATAAGGGATGAAAGTAAAAAAGATCTGTACACCCGGCAAGTCGAAAACCCGAAAAGGCGGCTTGGGCAAAAATGGGTATCCCGGTGGACTGAAAACCCGAAAGGGCGGTCCAGGAAAAAATTAGGGATAAGCGTAACACTAAGTCTCATTGGATCACTTTGCATCCAGACTTCAGTATCGACTATCAAGCTCGGACGGCACTAATCAATCTGATCTACCTTCAACCAGTAGCAAAGTGATGAGATGCTCGAGGATATAAAGGCAATAGCAGAGTTGGAACCCAGTGGGATTATTCACATAGCTGTTTTGTTTTCTTTTCATAAATTGTGTAAATTTTGTTCGGCGGCGTTCCCTTACTAGGACGTCAGCCTCTTGTACAAAAACGCCTATTTACAGGCCAAACTTCAAAAATCAATATAATTCATCTTCAAAGAAATTTCAAACTGTTTTTCCTTTATCTGTTTTGTATTGCAAATAACGTCCGATGTTCATTTTTGATATATGCATTTGACATTTATTGCTGCTCATAAATATTTACATGCGAAACAAAAGATGAATTACTGGTAACATCAGAAACAGGGGCAATAAGAATTGTCCAAGCTGTGTAGTTGCTCTGTCCATCAGGTACAAAGTTAGATTCAGCTGAAGAATATGGCTAAGATACCTTCACTCCCCACAGAGTAAGACAGTAATGGTAGCTCTCTCAGCTGAGACTGGCAACTATAAACAAATCAGCAATACGCTCCCCAAGCAGAGCTGGTCTACCATCAGCACTAAAAGGGTCTTAATATTCCCCAACGGAGTATAAGAATATTCCCCAATAAGTATCAGAGTATCCCTGATAGTCTTAATATTCCCCAACAGAGTATAAGAATGTTCCCCGGCAGCATACAAGATACCCCCAGTGGAGCCATTTCCCCAGCGCAGTCTAAAAAAGCTTCCCCAACGGAGTTGAAGTATCATCCCCAGTAGACTTTGGAAGTTTACCCCTAGCGGAGTACAAAATAAATCTCCCCCAGCCAAATTCAGAGGATTATTCCCAAAAGAGTCTAACAGGGTTATCCCTAGCAAGTCGCGACTGAAAGATCATCCCCAACGGAGTACTTTCCTTTCATGAACAGGTATTCAATCCTCAACAGATTCAATGTCACCAGCAACGGTAATCCATCCCCAGCAGAGTTTATCAGTGGAATCCTCAGCAGAGCATCTCTTCCCCACAGAGTAATCTCTTCATCAGTTTATTCCCCAACGGAGTTATCTTCTCCTGCAGGTTTATTCTCGCAATCACCTTCGTTCACCATCCCCAGCGGAAACGAAGAATTCAACCTTTGTCTCCAGCAGCTACCCGGGATTTATTTTCCCCAGCTAAAACATTGCATTTCCATACATCATGATACATGCATATACGCATCATACCATACAATCTCATTTATGATTGAGAACATCATTGCTTGATCCATATCATGCATTGCATATGACAGACCTTTACTTTTCAGGAAAGATGCAGTTAAGTTCTCAGCTATGTCAAAGGAGATAAAACCAGTTAAATTGATTCCTAAAGATTTTTCTGATGCGAACGCAGTCAAAGGAGACAAAACCAGTTAAATCAATTCCTAAAGATTTTTCTGATGCGAACGCAGTCAAAGGAGACAAAAACAGTTAAATCAATTCCTAAAGATTTTTCTGAGGTCATTCAGTCAAAAGAGACAAAACCAGTTAAATTGATTCCTAAAGATTTTTCTGAGGCCAATCCATTCAAAGGAGACAATCCAGTCAAAGGAGAAAATCCAGTCAAAGAAGACAATCCAGTCAAAGGAGACAATCCAGTCAAAGAAGACAATCCAGTCAAAGGAGACAATCCAGTCAAAGAAGACAATCCAGTCAAAGGAGACAAAACCAGTTAAATCGATTCCTAAAGATTTTTCTGAGGCCGACCCGTCAAAGGAGACAAAACCAGTTAAATCGATTCCTAAAGATTTTTCTGAGGCCAACCCCGTCAAAAGAGACAAAACCAGTTAAATCGATTCCTAAAGATTTTTTTTGATACCAATCCAGTCAAAAGAGACAAAACCTCCTCTGGTTCAGTCAGATCGCCGATAAGATCTCCATGATTCGTATTCCAGTTGAAGTTCAGATCACCTACCAACAATCTCCAAATGGCATCTGTAAGCCCATTCTCGACATCACAATGCCGATACCACTTCATGCGAGTGCAAATTTTTGGGCACTCTAGTGTTCAATCATCTTCCACCTTTGGATCACGAAAGGCCCGAAAGCCCATCTATATCCTCAGGTTAAAAAAGATTGAACAGGGGAAATTGTTGTACCCCAAAATTTTCCCTCCCATATTTCTCAAGACCTTGCAAAAATAATCTCCAAGTTGCTCAAGATTGCTCAAGAGTTGGACAGTCAAATCATCTCCTAAGGCAGTCAATTCAAAATTAGGGTTTTGTGTTGCATCAGGGTCCTTACATCCAAATGGCCTCAAATGCTCCCCAATGTCCTAATATGTTCTCAAGTTCATCCATGTCAAATTTCAAGCCTTGTAGAGGAAGTTTGGTCAGTCAATTGCTCAAGAGGCCCAAAAATCGACTACGATAGGGCAAAAGTCAACTGTGACCTACAAATAGTCAAACCTCAAGATTTTTTGTCAACATTCTCATTTTGAAGGATAATTCATCATTTGATCAAGGGTTGATCATGATTCATCAAGGATTGCTCAAACTTCATCAAGATTCAAAAGTTGCTAAATTAGGGTTTTGCAGGAAACGTCAACTCAACTTTGACCAAGCATAACTTTCTCATACTTTATGATAAATAAGCCATACAAATCTCATTTTGAAGATGATGCAATTTCCTACAATCCATCTTCACACCCCAAGATCAAGAAATGCACTCACAAAAAGTTACAGATTTGGACATTATAGGTCATTTTTGAAAGTTAACAAAAACACCTTTTTTTCCAAAGCTTATAACTTGAGCATGAAATATCAGAATGAGATGAGACAAAAAGGGTTGGTTAGAGGACATCTCAAGGTTTCTAAAAAGTCGCAGAACACTTCTAAAAGTTCAAAATTGAAGAAGTTATGCATTGTTGAAGTTGGGCATTTTTCCAAAATTGCCAAAAGTCAACTATCCCCAAAACTCCAAATTTTAACAAAAGGGCCCACTTTTTTCCACTTGATTTGATCTTGTCACACTACACACGTGTCCTATCTTCAGTTTTATGTCCAATTATTAATTTTTCCATTTTATTTGATTTTTATTGAATTCATTCATTTTTAATCAATTTAAATCCAAATAAAATCCAAATCTTAATCAATTGGAATCTTTTTGATTGATACAGGTCTTTAATATCATTATGGACATGATCAAATTCGAATCAAGGCATGTCATGCACAAAATATTGGATTTGGGACATTTTTGGAAGCTTTGTAATGGAGGATCATATCATATCTTCAATCATCAATTCACAAAGATTCAAAGCCCAAACTTTGACCTAATGCATTGCTGGATACATATACAAACCAAAGGAACACGATTTGGGACCTAGAGGCTGCTAATTCACAAGAACAAAAATTTGAAAAAACCTTGAAAAGTTGGAAACTGAAATCACACCAAGAGGTGCTTTCAACACAAAGTCTCAACGTGGTTCTCTTGCTAGACATCCGTTGAGTCTATTGCAATCAAAATCAAGCCCTCTCATCCCCTGAATCGCACTGTAAGCTTCCTTGAACACCGCCCTGTACATGAAAACGCAATCTCTCATTCTTGCATCTTATTGACAAACCATGGACATATTCTTGATCCTTGCATGATTTCTAAACATTCTGCAATATTCAATTGAGTTTTCATGGCCTGTAATGCAATACCCGAATCTAGGATTTTCGTTTCTTGTTTTTAGGCGTTTTTGTTTCAGGAAAAATCAGGGCAATTGATGGATATAGATGTGATCACGAGACCCAGACGAATCGAACCATGGTCTTGGAATTAATTTCCATAGCCTAGAACTCATTTTAGGATGAACCTAGGGATTTAGCTGCGGATAAAAATATGCAGGTAAATAACTAGGTTGCAACGAAGAAGACGCTGACGCATCTCCCTCCCATTGGTTGTTTTAAATCTTGCGCGCTTTTTTTATATTTTTCTGATCCATTGAGTTGTCTTATTTTATTATTATTGATTTCCAACACTATAACAATCAGGCGCGTTGGTTGAGTAGGTAAACACATTAGTGCATAGTCCAATGGGACCTGGGTTCGAATCCCAGGTCCCCAACATATTTCTTGTATTTTTCTTCCAGATGTTCCAGCGTGCCTCATGAACTGTGGTCCACCATATGCCTTCAGATCTCAACGTGCCAGATGGCCTCCAGGCCAAATCTGATGGCCCATATGGAAGGCCTATCATACGCTCCAGTCAACGTGTCACAGGGAAGTGCAAAAAGTCAGCCAGGCTTGCAACTATTGGGCCATCAGAATTGCAAATCTCACCCTCCAATTGGGCCTGAAACCCCCTGAGTATTTCTTTTTATTTTCTTTCTTTATTTTGTTTAAATTATTATTTTTATTGTTTAATTAACCAATTAAATTATTTTTCTCATAAAATCAAAAACACAAAAATGTATTTTTTTTATTAAAATTAAATTCATCACTTTTATTTTTGTAAATAAATACTAATTTAATTAACTTAGTTTTAATTAGGTTTAACTTTTAATATTTTTGCAAATATTTAAAATTAATGTAGAATATTAAGTTTTTATTAACTTTAATCAAACTCATTTTATTTCTTTAAATATCCAAAAATCCAAAAATATTTTCATTAATTTATTTATTTATTTATTTATTTAATTGGTAACCTAATTTAATTGCTTCCATCAATTCAAAAATAACAAAAAATGTTTTCTTTCAAAAAAGGGTCAAAACCCTAAAAAAAATGCGCCCGATTTAATTTTCCCGTATGCGATCCATTTATGATATTGATGTAATTGTTTCCCGGAATGTAATATCTTTTAATTAGGACTTTATTTTATCGCTTTATTTTACTTTCCGCATTTTAATTTCAAGGGTTTGTTTTTGGCGATGTAAATACCCGACGCCTTGTAATAGTTTAGATTTAATTTCCGCAATTTAAATTCCATAACTATACATTGTTAGATGTTTGATAATAGGGAATGCATGACGAGAACGAATGTATGAACTTAAAATCAACATAGCTCACCCATTGACATGTACAAAGATAATTAACTGAAAATAACACACTCGCACATGCGCACTCTTAGGGTACACCTCACTTGGTTTCCTTCGAACATGGTCATTGAGTATAGGAAGTTTTAGAGGTCGCCCTCTTGTCCAAAGATCATAAGTTTCCTCGAAACGGTTGCCTCGAAAAAAAAATGATCTAAGACATTAGGGTTACCGCTAAGGCATCCTAACATTGCTTTAGTGACCACATGTCCCTTAATCAAATTGACCCTTAAACTCCAACGATGATGCTACCTACTCATCAATAGTGGGCTAGCATCGTCTAAAGGACATTAGCATAGTTTAATTCCCTTTTCGAGTAAGTAGATGGTTCTTAAGTACTTGCTCTCTTCAAAACAAACTAAAACTTTTCGCACTTACACCTTTCAAACAAAAACTCCTTTCAAACCCACAAACACAAAGAAAAGCAATTTTGAAAACACTTTGAGCAAGTACCTAAGAGCCCGTGGATAACCACGGATAGAAAGGGTGCTAACACCTTCCCTTTCTATAATCTACCCCCCGGACCCGAGAAACATCTCGAAAAAGGAATTTTTTTTGTGCTTTTTTCCTTTCCTTGTTGGATAAAATAAAAGACGATGGCGACTCTTGCTTACCGCGATATTTTGCAAAAACAAACGCAAAACGCAAACCAGCATTCCAAAAAACAGTCAGTTCTCTTCCCACCGTATCACATATTGCATATCATGCATCACATTGCACATATTTCTTGCATTTGTTATGCATATCTAGGTGTCTTACTCAGTTTCTTTGCTTCACTCAGCAAGCTGACTCATCACTACAACACTCGGGCTAATTTCAAAAAGAAGATGGATAACTTAGAACAGGAGAATCGCAAACTACACGAAGAAGTTTCCGCTTTGAAGGCTGGCTTGGCCAACTTGACTGCTCTGATGGAAGCTCTGGTGGCTGCTCAGAATCAGCCACCGAGTGTTCAACCTCAACCAACAAGGGCAAATACTAAAGTTCCTACTATTCCTGTATCCGCTACTCCGGCTTTTGTTCGAAACCGTATGCCTCAGGGTTATCCATGGGGAATGCCAGAGAATTCTGCACCTGAAGGTTTCAATCTTGGCCCTCAAGATGCTCTTGTGGTGCATATTGTTCTTGTTGCACCTCCTTCGGTGAATTTGGTTTCGTATGTTAATGAAGATGTGTGTCATCCTTTCCCTCCGCCGAGTGAAGACTTGGGTCTTTATGACATAATGGATGATTTCCAAGAACAGTTTGATAAAATGCAAAGAGAGATGAAGGCTCTTAGGGGGAAAGAGTTATTTGGACAGAATGTGAATGAGCTGTGTTTGGTCCCGAATGTTAAAGTGCCTGCTAAGTTCAAGGTCCCGGAGTTTCAGAAGTATAAGGGAAACACTTGCCCTCGTGCTAACTTGGTGATGTGTGTGAGAAGAATGTCTACCCACACCGATGATCAGCGTCTGCTGATTCACTTTTTCCAGGATAGTCTGACTGGCGCAGCGTTGAAATGGTATATGAGCTTGGACAGCATCAACATCCATACTTTTAATGATTTGGGAAAAGCATTCATTAAAAAATACAAGTACAATGTGGACATGGCACCTGATTGTGACCAACTTTGGGCCATGGTTCAGAAAGATAGAGAATCGTTCAAAGAGTATGCATAGATATGGCGCGAAGTGGTTGCACAAGTGATTCCTCCCATGGAAGAGAAAGAAATGACTAAGATTTTTCTGAAGACGCTGGGAGCTTTCTACTACGAAAGAATGGTAGCAAGTGCCCCAAGTGATTTTACAGAGATGATCGGAATGGGTATCCTCCTAGAAGAGGCTGTAAGAGAAGGTCGTTTGACAAAGGGTGAAGGATCTGGAGGTATGAAGAAGCAATCTTATGGGTTTACAAAGAAGAAAGAGGGAGATGCAAATGTTGTTATGCAAGAGAGAAGAGTAAAATCTCCTAGAAAGAATTATCAGCGTCATCAGCAAGTCGCCTCAGTTACTCCTGTTATAAATGCCGCTCCGACTGCTGCTGCTTATCAGAGATCGTCCCAGCAGGGGAACCAAGGGTATAATCAGAGAAGGGAGAACTATGATCCTATTCCCATGAGTTATGCAGAGCTACTACCAGCATTGATTCAGAAGAAGTTGGTCCAGACACAACCACCTCCAGTTGTACCATCACCATTGCCTTGGTATTACAAAGCAGACCAGACGTATGCCTTTCATCAGGGAGCACCAGGGCATTGTGTTGAGAATTGTTATCCTTTGAGGACTGAAGTGCAAAGGTTGGTGAAGTCTGGAATTTTATCTTTCAAAGATGTGGGACCTAATGTGAAAGACAATCCTCTACCCAAGCACGGGGGAGTGGATTCTGTAAATATGGTGGCCGGTTGTCCAGGTGACTTCCGGATTTTTTACATTAATCTGGTTAGAGGAGATTTGGTGAAGATGCACGCAGACCTCTGTGAATTCAGTTATTATACGCATGACCATGCCGGTTGTGCTATTTGCAGTACAGATATACAGGGTTGTGAAAAGATAAAGGCTGATTTACAGGAAATGATGGATGAAGGTTTAATCCATATAATCAGGCCTAGGGCAGAATATGAAGAGAAAGTGAGTATGGTTTCTGGATGTCCGGGTGAATTCAGAATTTTTGATGTGGATCATTTGAATGAGGATCTAGTGCAGTTGCATGCTACTTTCTGCCGTACTGCTGGTCAGGTAGAACACCAATATGGATCTTGCATAGTTTGTTTCCGAAATCCCCGAGGATGTTCTATTGTGAGGGAAGGTGTTCAGCTACTGTTAGACAATGGAACTATCAAGATCATAGGTCAGAGAGATGATTATCATGAGATAGATATGGTCGAAGTTTGTTTGATAGAAGAAGAGTCAGAGGAAGAGTATGCCTCTGCGGATGAGTATTTCTCTTCAGACGAAGATTTATTTGCCGGGAATGACTTTTTAATGGATGATTGTGTTGAGGAAGGGGTGAATGTCATTGTACCTTGTTTTGGTGCACCCACTTATCTTGAAGTGGAGCACTATAGCAAACCAGTTGTTGCCTCATTGGTAAGTAGTCTACCAGGTCCTGTTCCCTATGAATCTGATAAAGTTGTGCCTTACAAATACAACGCTGCAATCTTGGAAGATGGGGTGGAGATTCCTATCCAGCTAATGCCAGATGTTGGAAATATAGCTGATGATAGCAGGGTGACCCGTAGTGGTCGTGTGTTTGTGCCGGTTATTCAAAAAGATGTTGTTGGAAAGAAAAGTGCTGAGAATGATGAGCCTAAGAAGGTTGCAGGAGAGACTAGTGGAGCTACATTAGAGAAAGAAGTGGATGATATCTTGAAGATAATTAAGATGAGCGACTACAAAATTGTAGATCAGCTACTGCAGACTCCTTCCAAGATATCCATCCTAGCTTTGTTGATGAATTCCTCTGCTCATAGAGAATCACTGATGAGAGTACTTGACCAAGCTTTTGTGGAGAATGACATGTCGTTAGATCAATTCAGCAGGGTAATTGGAAACATTACGTCATGTAACAATTTGAGCTTCTGTGATGATGAGTTACCAGATGAAGGGAGGAATCACAACCTGGCCCTCCACATATCTATGAACTGCAAGAATGATTCGTTGTCCAATGTGTTAATTGATAACGGATCTGTGCTGAATTTTATACCGAGGAGTACCCTCATGAAGTTAAAGTAACAAGTTGCATCTATGCGCCCGAGTGGCATCATTGTGAAGGCTTTTGATGGATCGAGGAAATCTATCATCGGTGAAGTGGACTTACCCATCCATATAGGATAACATTTGTTCTTGATAACCTTCCAGGTTATGGACATTATTCCTGCATATAGTTGTTTGCACGGACGGCCATGGATACACCAACCAGGGGCTGTCACTTCAACTCTGCATCAGAAGCTAAAATTTGTGCGTGAAGGGAAGGTGGTGATCATAAATGGGGATCAGGCGTTGTTGATATCCCATCTATCCTCTTTCAGTATTGTAGAAGCGCATGAGGCTGCTATTGGAACCCAGTTCCAAGCCCTATCTATTGAAAACATAAGGAGGAATGATAATTTTGTGGTTTCACTGAAGGACGCGCAGCAGGTTGTGCGCAATGGTCATAATGCAGTTTGGGGACAACTTGTGGATCCACCCGTGAATAAAAATAGAACTGGTTTGGGTTTCTCTTCGAAGATTGGCAAAGGAGAAAATTTGAAGTCAAAGTCTTTTGCGAACAGCTATCATGATGTTTTCCGCATCAGAGGCTACCTCCATCCAATTGGTTCTGGAATTAATGTTGTTGAAGAAGATGAAGCAGAGCAGAAAGTACCGAATTTTGTGACGCATGGAGTCCGAGTTCAGAACTGGGTCACCATTGATGTTCCTTCTTGCATACATATTTCAAAGTAATTTGTTTTGTTAATTTGTTTCTTTCTTTTGAAAAGCTTTCACTTTTCCCAAGGTGAAAGTATTGTATGGGCTTATCTGTTTGCTTTGACTGTTAAGATCATTAATAAGAGTTGTCTTTGCTTCCAAATTTATGTCTTTATTTTCTGCTTTTTCTTGGGAAATGGTAATCAAATAAAAAAACCCTTTCAAAATAAATAATAACTGAAAATTAATCTGCATGATCACTTGTTATATGTGTCAGTTTCTAAAAGCGATCATAAATCACATGTGCAGATTAATTAAAAAAACCCATTGAATACAATGACCCTGCACCCTCTCCCAACTTTGATTGTCCTGTGTTTGGGGCCAAAGAAGAAGATTATGATGAAATTCCAGAAGAGGTCTCACGGTTGCTTGAGCACGATGAAAATACCATTCAGCCATATAAGGAGCCTTTGGAAGTGATTAATTTGGGTTCAGAAGAAGATCTGAAGGAGATTAAGATTGGAGCATCGTTGCATCCTGATGTAAAGAGCGGGTTGATTGAGATGTTGAAAGAGTATGTGGATATTTTTGCTTGGTCTTATCAAGATATGCCTGGTCTAGATACAGACATTGTTAAGCATCATTTGTCGTTGAAGTCGGAGTGTCCGCCAATTAAGCAAAAGCTGAGAAGAACCCACCCAGACATGGAAGTAAAGATCAAAGAGGAGGTCCTAAAACAGATTAATGCTGGTTTTCTTGTGACGCAAGAGTATCCTCAATGGATTAACAATATTTTCCCAGTACCGAAAAAAGACGGAAAAGTCTGCATGTGCGTAGATTACAGAGATCTAAATAAAGCTAGTCCGAAAGATGATTTTCCATTGCCTCACATTGACATGTTAGTGGACAGCACAGCAAAATTCAAGGTATTCTCATTCATGGACGGATTTTCCGGGTATAATCAAATAAGAATGGCTCCAGAGGACATGGAAAAAACAACGTTTATCACACCCTGGGGAACATTCTGTTACAGAGTGATGCTCTTCGGGTTGAAGAACACTGGTGCGACGTACCAGATGGCTATGACAACCTTATTCCATGATCTGATGCACAAGGAAATTGAAGTATATGTTGATGATATGATTTCCAAATCCCAATCTGAAGAAGGACATATAAGAGATTTGTTGAAGTTGTTTCAGCGTTTGAGGAAGTATCGTCTCTGCTTGAATCCAAATAAATGCACCTTCGGAGTTAGATCGGGGAAATTGTTGGGTTTTATTGTTAGCCAGAAAGGAATTGAAGTTGAACCTGATAAAGTCAAAGAAATTCAAGAAATGCCAGCACCAAGAACTGAAAAGCAAGTCAGGGGTTTCCTCGGGCGCTTGAATTATATCTCCAGATTTATTTCCCACATGACTACAAAGTGTGAACCGATCTTTAAGTTGTTAAAGAAAGATCAAAGTTGTGTGTGGACGGATGACTGCCAAAGGGAATTTGAGAGTATTAAAGAGTATCTGCTTGAACCTCCTATCTTGCTCCCTCCCATAGAAGGAAGACCGTTGATTATGTATCTGACAGTGTTAGATAAATCCATGGGTTGTATTCTAGGACAACAGGATGAAACAGGGAAGAAAGAGTTCGCCATTTATTATCTCAGCAAAAATTTCACTGATTGTGAGTCGCGGGATTCCATGCTAGAAAAGACATGTTGTGCTTTGGCATGGGCGGGAAAGCGTTTACGGCAGTATATGTTGAATCATACCACTTGGTTGATTTCCAAAATGGATCCAATCAAGTATATTTTTGAGAAGCCTGCTCTTACTGGGAAAATTGCCCACTGGAAGATGTTGTTATCTGAATATGATATTGAATACCGCACTCAAAAAGCTATCAAAAGTAGTGTGTTGGCAGATTACCTCGCTCACCAGCCGGTGGAAGATCATCAGTTTGCAGAATACGAATTCCCCGATGAGGATGTGATGTTCCTGAAAGTGAAGGATTGTGATGAACCATTGCCTGAGGAAGGCCCCGACCCTGAATCTCATTGGAGTATGGTATTTGATGGAGCGGTGAATGCTTATGGTAAAGGAATTGGTGTTGTGATCTTCACTCCTCATGGATCGCACATTCCTTTTACTGCAAGGTTAACATTTGATTGCACTAATAATATGGCGGAATATGAGGCTTGCATCATGGGTCTCGAAGAAGCTATTGATCTCAGAATCAAAATTCTAGATGTGTATGGTGATTCAGCTTTGGTAATAAATCAGATTAAAGGAGAATGGGATACTCGTCACCCTGGCTTGATCCCTTACAAAGACTATGCTAGAAGATTACTACCATTATTAAATAAAGTTGAATTCCATCACATTCCTAGAGATGAAAATCAAATGGCGGATGCTCTGGCAACTTTGGCTTCCATGTACCAAGTGAATACTTGGAATGATATACCCCGTATTACAGTTTGACAACTGGATAGGCCCGCTCATGTGTTTACTACAGAGGAGGTAGCAGATGAAAAACCTTGGTATTATGACATCCAACATTTTCTTCAAACTCAGGAATACCCGTTTGGTGCTTCGAGGAAAGATAGAAAGACACTGAGAAGATTGGCAGGCAGTTTCTTCCTCAGTGAAAATGTGTTATACAAGATAAATTATGACATGGTCTTGCTCAGATGCGTGGATAGACACGAAGCAGACATGTTGATGCATGAGATTCATGAAGGTTCATTTGGCACTCATGCTAATGGACATTCGATGGCTAAAAAGATGCTAAGGGCAGGTTACTATTGGTTGACAATGGAATCTGATTGTTACAAATTTGCAAAGAAGTGCCATAAATGCCAGATTTAGGCAGATAAGATCCATGTACCTCCGACACTTCTCAATGTGATTTCCTCCCCGTGGCCTTTCTCTATGTGGGGTATTGACATGATCGGGATGATTGAACCCAAAGCTTTGAATGGACACCGTTTCATCTTGGTAGCAATTGATTACTTTACCAAGTTGGTAGAGGCTGCTTCTTATGCCAATGTTACCAAACAGGTGGTTGTGCGTTTCATCAAAAACAATCTTATATGTCGGTATGATGTGCCGAGCAGAATCATCACTGACAATGGCTTGAATTTGAACAACAAGATAATGACAGAACTGTGTGAAGAATTCAAGATTGTCCATCACAATTCATCTTCATACAGGCCAAAGATGAATGGGGCCGTTGAAGCTGCTAATAAGAACATCAAGAGAATTATCCGGAAAATGGTTATTACTTATAAGGATTGGCATGAAATGCTCCCTTTTGCTTTGCATGGATACCGAACATTTGTCCGCACTTCAACAGGAGCAACCCCGTTTTCCCTTGTATATGGAATGGAAGTTGTACTCCCTGTTGAGTTAGAGATTCCCTCGTTGCGTGTGATAATGGAAGCCAAGTTGACAGAGGCTGAATGGGTCCAAAACAGGTTTGACCAATTGAATTTGATTGAAGAGAAGAGAATGACAACTTTGTGTCATGGGCAGTTATATCAGAAAATAATGAAGAAAGCATTTGATAAAAAGGTCAAACCTCGTGAATTCAGAGAAGGAGACCTCATGCTCAGGAAGATCATGTCTTTTAACACTGATTCTAGGGGAAAGTGGACTCCCAATTTTGAAGGCCTGTATGTTGTCAAGAAAGCCTTCTCTGGTGGTGCATTAATTCTTGAAACTATGGATGGCGAGGAGTTCCCACGTCCCATGAATGTTGACGCAGTCAAGAAATACTTCGCCTAAAGAAATAAAAGAACAGCTCGCTAAGTTGAAAACTCGAAAGGGCGGCTTAGGCAAAAAAGGAGCGTCTCGGTAGGCTGAAAACTCGAAAGGGCAGTCTAGGAAAAAATTAGAGACATAAACAGAATAAATTTCCCGCTAAGTTGAAAACCCGCTAGGGCAGCTTAGGCAAAAGTTAGGGATTTTTCTGGGCAAGTAACTACGTCAGACAAAACTTGGTCGTTGAAGCAACAATCTTCTCGGATCTTCATCATACTTCAACAAAAGCTGTTGCTCAGGATTTCAAAAGTTGTTAGGGAGAATAGTGGTCATTGTATTTCAATGTATCTTTTCCATCATATATTACCATTTCCCAAACTTTGTAATAATCCATGGAGTCTTTCCATTCGCAGACTACCATTCTATTAATGAAATTCTAGCTTTTTCCCAATTCTTTGTGTTCTTATTTTTATTTAGCTTGCAAAGACTCCATTTATTACTGATAATAACTTTCAAAGCAAAAAGATTAAAAAGCAAAATTGACTTTTCAAAAAGAAAGACATCTTTATGATTCAATTTACTTTGAGATTTGTGATGAAACAATGACAACAAATATAGCGATCCCAGGAATGAACAAACTCCATTTGTTTTAAGAAGTTTTACTTCCTTCATGAAATTTTTTCTCAGGTCATCTTGTTGGTATGTGCGCAATCTTTGTGTGTTTCTCAGATAGTTGAAGACGATACCAGTGGGTGCAAAGTACAGTCTTGGGTTTGTGATCCCATTATCCCCGGCCAAGTCTTGGTTCGCTTTTGATTTTGGGTTTGCATGGTCAGAAGCCTCCTTCCCAGATTCCCCAGCGAAGTTTTCCCTCATAAGATGAAAGAAAGGCTATACCAGGGCATCTTTTTGTGGAATAGGTTTGTATGATATGAAGACTTAATCCAATGTTCTCCAGTGAAGGCCTCGTTTATTTGGTAGAAGTCCTTTCTCCCCAAAGAAGTTGGTGCAGTAATTACTCTTGAAGAACGTATCTCCGGTTTCTTCAGTGAAGAACGTATCTCCGGTTTCCCCAACGAAGAACGTATCTCCGGTTTCCCTAGCAAAGAACGTATCTCCGGTTTTCCCAGTAAAGAATGTATCTCTGGTTTACCCAGTGAAGAATGTATCTTGGTTTCCTCTTGATGATATGGTTTTGACCTCCCCAATGAAGTCAGCATTAAGCCCCCAGTAGATGTCTCGATGATGAAGCATTATCTCCCTTAGTGAAGTTTGTATGTTTTTCTTCCTTCAAAGTGGGCCTGAGTTCCCCAGTGAATGTTTTGACAATTTGGTTTCCATCTGCCTTATTCAAGATCAGTATTGAAATCCCCAGTAGGAGTACGGACCGTGAAACATTTGTTTTCTCCGTTGAAGTCTGTGTGTTATTCCCCAGGAAGGTTATCCCATGGCATCTCTTGTTGGAATGAGTATTCATGATGAAAAGTTTTCAATCCGCAGTTTTTTCTCCAGGGAAGTGGGTTTGAATTCCCCAGTGAGGTTTGATTGTCTCGGCGTCAGTCTGCTTTATTTGAGGCTGGTCTTGCAATCTCCAGTAGGCATGTTGCTTTTGAAAAACTTATTTCTCCGATGAAACCGGAAGAAAGATGTTCTATCCCGGTATCTGTTTGATTTAGCTACATCCAGATTATGTTTCTCCTCAGTGAAGTTAAGGCAGACAATAGGTTTGGTTTCCGCAGTTGCTTTTACCTTTCCTGGATTGATCTTTCTGTTTGAAGTTTAGCCCAATGTTGTTGGTACCTGAGGCGATTTTGTTTATTTGTGCTGATTATGTATCCTTTTACCAGCATATGCACGATATCACTCATACATTCATACATGCATCATGCATTTCTACAAATCATTTTTTATTGACATTGTGTTCTAACCTTCATGCAGCGTTCCTGACTTAGTTGGATTTGGTTTTTCCCTCTTGAGTTTATTTCTCAAAGGATGTATCTTCGTTGGCCGTCTTGCTCTGGTTTGTTCCTAATTGGATTCGTGGTTGCATGAAAATATTATTTACTCTGGATTTCTGAGAACTTTGACTTTTGGTTGGTGCATTTATTTTGCACGAGAAGACTTTATCTCCTCAACAGGAATATCGTGGAATTTCACCAGGAAGTTCTATCGATTTCCCCAGGAAGCCATATTTCTTTCCCCAGGAAGCCATATTTCTATCACCAGGAAGTCATATCTCTTTCCCCGGGAAGCCATATCTCTTTCCCCAGGAAGCCATATTTCTATCCCCAGAAAATCATCTTTCTTTGCAATTCCCCTTGACAATGAGTGGATGTCTCTTTATTTGAGATAAGCCTGCATATTACCCTTTCCAGGCAAAGTGCCATGATTAAAGAAGAAGTTGAGACCCGTTCCAGGTGAAACACCAGAATTTTGGGGAAAACTTATGATATTTTCAAAATCTACCTTCAGTGAACGTGGGTAGTACATCGGCAGTGAACGTAAGTGTTTGTTATATTTTTGCTATCATCAGTGAACGGTGGTAGTTCCTCGTCAGTGAACGGCGATGGTGTGATATTTTCAAAATCTACCTTTAGTGAACGTTGGTAGTACATCGGCAGTGAACGTCGGTGTTTCTAATCTTTTTGCTATCATCAGTGAACGGTGGCAGTTCCTCGTCGGTGAATGGCGATGGTATGATATTTTAAAATCTACCTTCAGTGAACGTGGGTAGTACATCGGCAGTGAACGTCGGTGTTTCTTATCTTTTTTCTATCATCAGTGAACGGTGGTAGTTCCTCGTTAGTGAACGGCGATGGTGTGATATTTTCAAATCTACCTTCAGTGAATGTTGGTAGTGCATCAGCATTGAACGTCAGTGTTTCTTATTTTTTTTCTATCATCAGTGAACGGTGGTAGTTCCCCGTCAGTGAACAGCAATGGTGTGATATTTTCAAATCTACCTTCAATGAACGTTGGTAGTGCATCGGCAGTGAACGTCGGTGTTTGTTATCTTTTTGCTATCATCAGTGAACGGTGGTAGTTCCTCGTCAGTGAATGGCGATGGTATAATATTTCAAAATTTACCTTCAGTTAACGTTGGTAGTACATCGGCAGTGAACGTCGGTGTTTCTTATCTTTTTGCTATCATTAGTGAACGGTGGTAGTTCCTCATCAGTGAACGGAGATGGTGTGATATTTTCAAATCTACCTTCAGTGAACGTTGGTAGTGCATCGGTAGTGAATGTCGGTGTTTGTTATCTTTTTGCTATCATCAGTGAACGGTGGTAGTTCCTCGTCAGTGAATGACGACGATATCATATTTTAAAATCTACCTTCAGTGAACGTGGGTAGTACATCGGCAGTGAACGTCGGTGTTTGTTATCTTTTTGCTATCATCAGTGAACGGTGGTAGTTCCTCGTTAGTGAACGGCGATGGTATGATATTTTAAAATCTACCTTCAGTGAACGTGGGTAGTACATCTGCAGTGAACGTCGGTGTTTCTTATCTTTTGGCTATCATCAATGAACGGTGGTAGTTCCTAGTCAGTGAACGGCGGTGGGGTGATATTTTAAAATCTACCTTCAGTAAACGTGGGTAGTACATCTGCAGTGAATGTCGGTGTTTCTTATCTTTTTGCTATCATCAGTGAACGGTGGTAGTTCATCGTCAATGAACAGCGGTGATATGATATATTCAAATCTACCTTCAGTGAACGTGGGTAGTACATCGGCAGTGAACGTCGGTGTTCCTTATGTTTTTGCTATCATCAGTGAACGGTGGTATTTCCTCGTCAGTGAACGGCGATGGCATTATATATTTTCTCTTCTACCTTCAACTATTGAGTTGGTAGTTTACCGTCATCTGTGAGTCGGTATATCTTTTTCTCTCTACCTTCAGTGAATGTTGGTAGACATCGGTAGTGAACGTAGATGCTTGTTATCCTCCTCTCTGAGTCTTTTCCTTTGGTCCACCGGTGATTTATTTTCTTGGTGGGGGTTACTCCTTTGTTTCTTCATTTTGGTTGCATCCCCAGTGATACTTTGCGTCTCTTTTGCTCTGTCCATTTGCATTCATAATCATAAGCATTGCATGGCATCTTAGAGACAAAAATAGGGCTTATTTTATATTTAAGTATCTTCAATCGCGTTGACACGAAGATTTTTAACCTTCGTATCTCCAGATAGAAGACACTTAAATAAGGGCAGCTGTTGTACCCCAATTTTTGCCCCTAAGATCCCCCTATCATATCATGTCAACTTGATCATAACAAGATCACATTAGGGTTGGATCTTCTTCTTTGTGCAATCTCCTATCTTTAAGTTTTCCCTTGAGGAATTTCCAAGCACCTTGGTTGTGTATCTTGTATATGTGTTGATGACTAACCTCTAACCAAAATACAAAAAAAATATTTGTTTTTGTCTTTGCACAATTTGTGTTTTAGATACCAAGTTGAAGCATCCAACAAATAAGCTCATGCAAAGTTGATTTGATCCTATTGTGGCAAAAAATCCAGCATGCATCGACCCATCAAGGTATGCATCGACTCATTTTGTTGTGCATAACTTGCATGTGTTGACACATGCTTGTATGTATCGACTCATCCTCTTTGTTTAACCAGCATGTGTCGACACATACGTGTTATGTATCGACTCATGCAGTTTGTGTGGTTCTGTAATGAGTTGAAACAACAGTATGTATCGACACATAGAGGAATGTATCGACACATGCTGTGTTATGCAGCTAGGATGTATCGACACATACCCCTTATGTATCGACTCATAATGGCAAAATGCACGTGTTTTTTGAAAAAAAAAGCCAGCAAATTCAAAAGTGTTATCATTTTGGCTCCAATTTTTTCTGCATAATTTGAAATTATATCATTAATTCAAATTTGGCTCCAAAAATCAATTACCAAATTACCACTAATCCCAATCCTAAAACTCTATAAATAGAGACCTCATTTCATTCAAATCACAAGTTTTGATAGCCAAAATCATCTTGCTAAAAAATCTCTCAATTCTCTCCATTTTTACCAAATTCACTCAAAGCTCCATTTTCAAAAAGATAGTAAGCTTTGCATTGAAGCTTACTAATCTTTAAGCTAAACCTTCATCCAAACACTGTTTCTCCATCAATTCTCTACACCCAAGCTTTGGTAATTGATTCTTGTTGTTGAATTGAAACAAATTCTGAAGTTGTTTGATAATTCTCTATTTCTACCTTTGGTAAGTTGGATCATCATCTTTTACAATGTGATCTCTTGTGGATTTCTGGTTTTGATTCATTTAGCATTGTTTTATAACTCCATTATTGTTGTTTTTCTCAAAATTTGCTGGAATTTTCATGCTCAATTGGATCCATGATCATAAGGTGTTTGATAAAAAGTTGGAATAAGAATTTGATCTTTAATATGTTGTTTTCTACTGATTTTTAATAGTTTGCAATAAATTGTTGTAATATTGCAATTGATTGTCACAGAAAATCGATTTGATAAAAAATTGCACTGATGCAATAGGTTGCTATCTAGGCACAATTGATTGTAACAGTGCCAAAAATACTTTTGCTGCCTTATTTTTGGGCTATTTTGACTCAAATATTTTTCTGCTCACTCTCTTTGATGGATAATTTGGATTGCAATTTAAATGTCCAATTTGTTTTTAAGTTCAATGGACTTTGTGATGTAGATGAAGTTGGATAAATGTTCATCAATTCAAATCTACCTAAGAGTGAATTATTTAATTCATTTTTGGTACTTTGGATTAATGATATGTTTAGTACTTTAATCCATCTAGAGGAGTGGTTGAATTTAAAGATGAAAGAATTTTGAAATGGTAATCCAAATTAGCTTATCATTCCCCTCCCTCTTCATCTTATCCCTTTCTTTTTTTAATTGTGCTACATGTTAAGGGATGGTGATCTCTATATCATTTATCCAAACATGAAGTACATAGATTGCTATTGATTGGCCTCAAAATAGGTGCGACTTCTACATAAGTCCACTTACGATTGCTTAACATAGCGCTAAATTTTGTCCCGATTCGAATAAATGATCATTTGTGGCCCAAACTTATGAGTGCAAGCCCAAGTATGTTAATTTGATCTCTTTGATCCAATTACCTTGAGATTAATTGTGTGGAGGCTTTGGTTCTACCAATCCTCTAATGGATCTATAATACCTTTGGTCAACGCGGATCACTTAAACATCGTTGATCATTAAATGTTATTTGTGAGAATTCCAAAATGGATGATATACTTGACAAAAAGCAAATGCAACTTGTTGTGTGGAGGCTTTGGTTCTACCAATCCTCTAATGAGTTCCAAATGCAAGTTTCAAGATGATCATCCAACTAACCACTAATTTCTAACAATTGACTTTACTTTATGATTCTTATTTTTTATGTTTTATGTATCATTTAATTTGAGCATTTACATTTCATGCCATTTTTATTTTTGCTCACTTGAGCATTTACCCTTATGTCATTTTTATTTTGCTCACTTGAGCTTTTCTTTTCCTTTTAAAGACACCTAATAATCAACATGAACCATAAAAATCTTTAATAATACTTTGACTATTTGGTTACTATCCTTGGCATTATGGAGCATTGGACTTCTTGGACTTAGGATTAGAGACCTTGGACTATCTTGGAGACTTTGTGAATTTATTCATTATTTTGTCTGGAGTTCTTGAGGTTTACCTCGAGACATTGAGTTGTTTGTTTGTTTTGTATGCAGGTTATTGTGATTACATACTTTTTTTGTAATTTGGAATTCACCCGTATACAGCCATTACTCTGCCCAATTTTTGCGAAGACTTAATACACTTGAAGTTTTGTTTCTCTCAAGAGGTCTAGTATCTTTGTTTGCTTGGTTTCAATCCAAAGAATGGGAATTCTATATTGACTCATAATGTCAAGTATTGGCTTCTTGTTGGTTAGATGGTTCTTATCCCTAGCTTTTACCTTATGCTTTAGGATAATCTCTTCCTCTCCTCCCACCTTCTTTAATTTCAAAAATCCTCTCCCTTCTTTTAAAAAAAACTCTTCTTATTTCTAAACTTGAAATATTCTCATAATAAACTTGGACTTAGGTCCATGTATTTTTCAAAGCATTTTCATGAATAAATTTTAATCAATTTAATAATACCTTGACATTTTTTGTGAGAAGACCAAAAGTCAACCAATCTCATTTCAAACCATATTTGCCACTTTGGTTTTTTATTTTAAAACTTTTTTCTCAAAAGATTAGACTCTTGTCAATCCTTGTAGTGATGCAAACAAACTATACTTCTACAATATGTAGTAAAGAGAGATATTTTCCACTTGGGTGTTGAGTGAAGCATTGTCGATTTTAAAATCCAAGCCATATCCTCCACTTTGAGATGATGCAAATCCTCCTTTCTCATAATTGTGGGTAGTAAGTATGTTTTCCACGCGGAAAATGACGATGATGTCTTATCTCATAAAATTAACCAACACACTTGTGTTTCAAATTTTTAAAAGAAGAACTACGTGTACCCTGATCCCCTGTTGCACGAAAGGTGGTACGTAGGCACTAAAGGTTCGCAACTGCGGCGGGTGAAAAAAATCATAAAATAGATATTTCTTTTCTCACCTCCACCATCCATTTTTTCATATAACACATTTTTATAAACCAAAATATACAGATTTTTTCAAAGAGGTTCTTGCGGAGTACCGTAGATGTTTAGGGTGCTAATACCTTCCCTTTACATAACCAACCCCCTTACCTTGAATCTTCCCCCCTTTTTTTGGGTTATTCGCTCTTTTCCTATTCCTTTGGAAACAATAAAGCGCGGTGGTGATTTTTATTTTGATTTGTCTAAAGTCTAGTCAATCCAATGGCTTAGTCTTGAACATTTCTACCGCTACAACTTCGCATGCATAATATGGATATTTTTTGTATAAAGGCAACCAAGTGGAGAAACCCTAGGGGTGCTTGTGTGCAAGTTTGTCATTTTCATGCTTGATTTTGTCTTCAATTATGGTTTTTTATTTGATTGATTTTATCTTGCCATACACATCCTAATTACTAGCATTTACATTTGAAAGCGATAAATTGCAGAGATGTAAAGTCCTACTCTATTACAATATTTAGGGGATGGGGGTACAAGTTTATGAATAGGGGTTGCAAACAAAAATAAAGTCCTAAATTACTATTACAACCATATTGAAATGCATAGAAATGTACAAGAAAATGTGAAATGGACTTGCTTTGTTTTAAGAAAATATTTTTGGTCTTTTGTTTTAAGAAATAAAATAAAGTGTGAAGGAAATACTTTTGATGTTTGCTGATTAATGGAATGGAGAGTGATAGCAAAAATAAAATAAAATAAAGGAATCAGCGTGTTGCTGATAAAAAATAGAGTCAAAGGTTCTGACCCTGGCACGCTGCAAAACAGAAACCTGTTAGTGAAAATGTGTAAGGTCAGAAGTTTCGAACCGACTGTGAACACAATAGTTTTTAGAAGTTCTGACACCACTGGCTACTAAACAGACTTTAGAAGTTCTGAAACCACTTGGCAGAACTTGGTCTCTCTTTCTATGCTAGTCAGAACATCTGCAATTAGGTTATTTCTCCACAAAACAGAAGACATGCATAGAGTAGTTACAACAGGTGTCATAGTGTTTCAGAAATAAGAAATATCAGAACCATAAATCAAAGGCAAGTATGCCTTGGCTAACCCTAATTCTGAGTTCTAGTTTCTTCAAGAAAGTTCTGAATTGATTCAATCTCTACTTAAGAAGGCAGATGCATTAAATCTCAGAATGTGTACAACATCATAAACATGATATCTACATTGTATTTTTGAGCATGTAAATCTGATAATTCTTAAGTAGTGTGGTGAGAGTCAGCAGAAACTTACCTTGCAGCTGGGAGAAATTCTGTGAACTGGAGTCAAACTCAACTTTGATGATGCTCTGAAAAGCTCCTTCACGTACTCAGCAAGCTAGAAGTTTCCAACTTTTGGGGATGGCAAAGGGGTGATGTTCTAACTTCTTTGAATGGATGGATGGAGAGTATGTAGTAGTGTGAATACATAAGTTATGGCAGTTTATAACGTGTGGGTCAGAAACTGTATGGATGGTTTTTAGCCAAGAAATATTTTGAGAACAAAAGGAGTTTGAAAACAAGGGATCCAAAGTTAACAGGTTTTTGTGTGTTGTGTTTACAGTTCTTGAAACTCTAGGAATTTTGGCAGAAACTCAAGGTTTTTCTTGCTCAAACTTTTGACCTCTCTTCAGCAATTTTTCTAGACGCCTTCTCAGTGACCAATGGTGTTCTATTTATAGGCAAAGCTTTGTGGGTTTTAAAATGTCAAGTGGCGCCAACATCATACACTAGATGCTGACTTGCTCTTGAAGAAAGTTGAAAAAGGTGTGATAGTTGACAGTTTTTAGCCTAGGCTGGATTAGTAAGCAGGGATTAAGGAAAAGTGAAATCCATAAGCGAAAAGTAGCACATGGACCCATACCTAATTCTATACAAAGGTATTTCTATGCTACACGTGGAGATACCCTTTGGATAAAGACTCGAAAGTGGTTGTGAGCATTAATGAGCATTAAATGATGATGAGATTTGTCAAAATCAGAAATCCTGTAATTTGAGATTTTGCATCATTGCTTAAATCTGGGCCAGAAGTTCCATTTCAGCATGGTCCAAAACACCCAACTTTTAATCTTAGTATCCTGTTGTCTCAGCATGCTCTGAAGGATCCTCAAGCTTTCCAGTAACCTGGCAGTATGCTTTGTAACTTCCTTTGATTTATCTTTGAAAACTCTGAGTTAAAAAGATCTGCTTCAGCGTTAGTATCCAATCTTCTGATCCTCTTACCTTCTGGCTCCAGCATGTTCTGAAGGAGTTTTCAGGCTTTCTAGCAACCTTCTCTGATTTACCTTTGCAACCTATGGATTAGAAGTTCTGCTTCAGCGTAGCATCCAATCTTCTGATCCTCTTACCTTCTGGGTCCAGCATGTTCTGAAGGAGTTTTCAGACTTCGTATCATGCTTTATTACCTTCTTTGCATTATCCTAGCAAACTCTGACTGAACTTGCGTAGATGCTGAAAAGCCAAGTTCTGACCGAAGGCTATGTGCTGAAACATTTTTACAACTTCTGACTGCACCTGCCTGGAGGCTGGCTCAGAAGTTCTGAAGTGTCATTTTTCTTAAATACTTAGAAAAAATCCCAAGTATTTAGAAATTTGGCTTTTCCATAGTAAATTTGGCTTTTGAACTTTTTGATGATACAAACTTCATATTCCAACATGTTTTGATGAAATATGATTTCAGAGATTTGATTCTAACCCACAAGTCAAATTTTGACCTTTTAATGTGAAAATGACTATTTTGCCCTTGCAGGCAACTTTCTTGAAAAATTTGTAATTCAAAGCTCGAGATTGGATGGAAGTAAACCTGAGGATCCAGGGTGATTTCTTGAGAAAATGAGAGGGCAAATTTTGGGGTACAACACATAGATCAGGTATGAGTGGGACCAAATATGCGCATCATGAACCTCCAGTTCCTGACCACCATATGTCATCATGCTAGATCCAAAGCCTCAAAGGTGCGTCCCCATGATGAACCCCAAGAAGCGTCCCTCACTGGATCTCCAGGCACCTGGGCCCTATTGCTAATGGGCCTGGGAATTTTTTGCTATTTCACACCCTCTAACTACTTTTTGCAGTGCCTGGCCCATTTCTTTTTTTCTTTTTTTGTTGTTTATTTATTTAATTTTCTTTAAACCTTTTTTTATTTTTACGAACATAAGAAAATCACAAAATCACAAAACCACAAAAAATAGTAGATTTAAGTTTTTATTAATTAAATTAATTTTGATCAATCATTTAATCACCTTTTTTTAATTAATTAACTAATTAGAATTAGGTTCTCATAATTTAATTATTTTTCTAAAGAAAAATTAAAAACAAAAACAAATATTTCTTTTATCACTTAGAAATTTTTCTTAGGATTTTTCTTCATCCTTTCATTTTTATTTCTTTCTCCTCTGCGCGTTCATTTATTTATGCGCATTATTTTTCACCAACATTATGTAATTGCATATGGATTGTAATAGTTTAACTTATGACCCTTTACATTTATTTTCCCCATTTTGGTTTGTAATTCCCCCATCCCGAAGCCTTGTAATAGTGTAGATTCAAAATTCCTGCACTTTATTTTTTGTACTTATTCAATTAACTGTTAGACAAATGCAAATAGGCTTGTATGAAAAGACTAAAAGAAAACGTTAGAAAACCTAACATTCAAAGATAAGCATAACTGAAACATAACACACTCTCACCTCTAAGGTACCTCCACTTGTTTCCTTCGAAATAAAACAGTCACGACTCTCGAACGTAAAAAATTTTAGTGGCGACCCTTTAGTTTAAAGATCATAAGTCCCTCGATGACCCTTTTGATGTTTCATCGGTATATGATCTTAAAACCTTAGGGTAATTACTAAAGTATCTTATGAGTTGCTTTCGTGACTGTACGGTGACCCTCGCCTATCCCTCAAAACATCCAATGATAGGGCTACCTACTGACTAATAGTAGGATAGCACTATCTAAAAGAAAAGAGGAAAAGAACAAATCTTTCAAGTAGGTAGATAACTCTTAGTTGCTTGCTCATAAAAACAAAAAAAAACAAAAATTCGCACATATAGAAACTCTTCTCTAAAATTTTTTCAAAGACAAAACACTTTGTATACGTTCTCTCCGAAACGAGAAACATTACAAAGTTTGCCGCACTTAGGCATCTTTTTCAAAATATTTTCAAATACACTTACACAAAAAAAAGCATTTTTAAAGTGAGCTAGCAACTAAGAGCCCGTAGATAACTACGGATGGAAAGGGTGCTAACACCTTCCCTTTCCATAACCTACCCCCCTAACTCAGAAAAAATCTTGAAAGGTCTTTCCTGTTCTTTTCACCCTTTCCTTTGTTGGATAAAAGAAAATTCGATGGAGACTCTTGCTAACCGCAACATTGTGATAAAATGAAAAACCAGTAAAAGTCAGTTCTCGCACCGTATTACACCATGGCTCGTGGAACCAACAATACTTTGTCTTGTCCGTGTTTGGCTTAGACGGTGGTTGTCTGGGAAAGCGTACCCAGCTTGACAAAATTCTGAGTTTGTGCACTCGGACAGGATGCGCTATCCCAAAGTAGCTAGTGGTGTTTATTCATGGAAGTAGCCAGCTGGCCCTTTGTAGTCCTGAGATTCATAGGGTATGTCTTATTTTCTCTTATTTTCTTCCTGACGAGATGTCGAGGAATCATCATGCTTCAAAAATTTAGCATTCTCTTGGTGTCGCGAGTCCCGAGCATTATTAGCAGCTTCTTTCTCCTCGTACTGGATGTACGCGTGCGCTTTGAGGAGGGGGCGTCCAGTGTGGTCGGTGTTTTGATTCCAATTGCCTTTGCAAAATCGCTACAGTGATATAGTCCATGCTCGAGCAGATATTTTTTCATATCATTGGTCCAGAGACATAGACAACATCACAGTTGAATCTTTTGATGTATGCTCAAAGGGATCCGTCTTTCCCCTATATAACTGCTTTGACCGGTGCCTCATATTTTGAGTGGCGAAGAGAGGCTGTAAAGTTCCTGGACAATTGATTCCCAAGATTCTTCCAGGAAGTGATAAAATCGGAGAGGCTTTTATACCAGGCCATAGCTCCTTTCCTCAGAATGGTGAGGAAAATTTGGCATTTGATTGCGCCTCTGACACCTGGGTAGTCGAGCAGGGCATCAATATTCTCGATGTGCTAGTCTGGGTAGGTAATTCTGTCATATGTCCCCAAGTTTGGAGACTTTTCTAGCCTAACAGGTAGGGTTCCATGATTTCCCATGACAGTGAACCGCAGGCGGCGTCCTCGTTGCTCCACCCTGACGATTGTGGCGGAGAGTAGTTGTTATTTCCTCGGCGAGGGCTATTGTTTCGACAGGGAGACAAGCTTCTTGGAAGACCCTTTGGCTTTGGGGAAGGCGAACGGCAGTTTTCTAATCGTCGATTACCTTTGGTCTTCTTGGTAACCGGGGAGATCCACTCCTTACGGGGTGGAGTGCAATTGTGTTTCTTGATGAACGAAACCTTTGGTTTCTCCGACATTGATTGACAGCTAGGTCATTGGGATGATGGGTTGTGTGATCCATGTTGTCGGTATATTTGCAGAGGAGATCTTGAATGACATCCTTTCTCCAATACCCCGATCCTATCATTCTGCTAGAGGATCAGATCGTTGGTTTGATTGAGTGTTGCGAGAAGGTTGTTATAGTTGGGTCAGTATTGGACGACACCGGAATTGGATGGAAGCTCCCCGATGCTATTTCTTAAGATTTCTTGGTCTTGACGGTCTCCTCGAATTGGATATCATTGTCTTTCGCCTTGTCGGAGTAAAGAGATGCGGTGTGACAGTCCGTCCCTCTCCCGAGGAATAACCTCTTCGAGAAGTGGCATTTCCCCGTTGTCTTCAGTTTTATGGTCTGGTGAGATGACGGTTTTGTGAGCAAGGTTATCGTCATCGTGACTGGACGTGATCATAATCTTAAAATGTTGCTTTGATCTTTGGTTTTCTCGGAAAGAAAGATGGGGAAAACAAATTTCCAACAGACGGCGCCACGGATCTTACTGGTGATCATAACCTGTAATGGGCCAATCTTCGTCTACAGTTGATCAGTGCATTTTGATGCACATTCTTTTATGATTGTACTTTGCATTTCCATGGTTTGTTTAGCTTATTTTTGTATTTTATAGTTTTTTTCTATTTTAGTTTATTTCTACTCTTATTTTATTTTCGCACTTTATTTTCAGCATTAGCAGTCTGCACAAATAAATTCATAACTTGAGCTACGGGAGTTGGAATAAGGCGTGCTACTAGTCGTTGGAAAACTAAGAGAAAGAGCTACAATTTTCATTCAGAAGTCGAAGCTGAATCGGACTGTAGTAGGGCCATAAAAGTCGTTGAAGTTGCAGCATTTTATATTTAAGTTTTAGGTCATTTGTTTTGGGTCAGGGTTATGTTTTCGACCCAGTTGGGTTATGAACCGAATCCTTGTCCTTGCTATACCTAGCAGCCGCTACAGTAATTTAGTTTTGACCTTTTCATTATTCAGAAAAAATACATTTTGCTTTGACACTTGAATGAAGAACTAATCATCCAGAGTTGATCTACTGTAATCGTGTTCCGATGCTTTGAGGTTTTTAACTTATCAATTCAATTTCGTTTCTCTTTCAATTCTATTTTATGAAATTGAATTTGCTTAATCTGTTATTTCATGGAATATCTTGATTAATTTCGTATGATTGTATTTCTAATCTTTAATCGTTGTTTACGTCGCTTAGTTGTTAAATCGCGTTTTATATCGTGTTTGCTTAATTCACGATTGTATTAATCCGTTTGATTAATTCGGAATGGGAATTCAATCTATTTTATATCTATTGCGCTTGTCAATTGGTATTGAAATCGAATAGAGGTCGAAGCCGCTTAGGGAATTGGTAAGGTAAAAACCAATGATTAGCAGGAACCTGAAAATAGTAGATCAACTTATTTTTATAATTACTTATTTTAATCACTTATTTCGTGTTATAAATCGATCCTAAAACCAACCCCCATTCGATTTCTATTAGTTAATAATAAAATCAAGAATTCTTGCGATACGACTCGAGCCATTGTCGCTATACTGCATTTTACAAAATATTCGTTTTTGATCTGTGTGCAACAGCGTATTAAATTGGCGCCGTTGCCGGGGATTCTTGTTGTTATTAATTAATATTTTAGTCATAGGTATAGTGTTCTTGTTTTTTTTCTTGTTTTTTTCGTTGTGTTTGTTGATTTTCAGGGTTGCAATTTCGGTTGCAGTACAGTTTTTCAGTTTACCAGGTAAGTTTGAAACCTACTGTTTCGATTTGCTCCAAATTTTTTTTCAGAAGTTCGGAAAAAAATCGAAGAAAAGTACTCCTTTAGAATAAAATTCTAAAAGATTTCGGCCCTCAAAATCGCAAATTCCTCTTTTTTCTATTTTTAAATAATTTTTTACTGTTTTCATAGTGTCGAAAAAATCCTTAAAAATTCTTACAATTCTTATTTTTTTCTTCATTAGATTATATTTGGTGTTTTTGTATTTTTTTGTATTTTTTTGAATTTATTTTAATCGTTTTCCTTCTTTCTATTTATTTTTGTCTATTTCGGACATAGTTGGTATTTTTGTGTTGATTGATAACATGGATGAACAAAGAACTTTGAGGCAGTTGGTTGTCCCTGACGTGAACTATAATTGTTTACATATTGACTATCCTACAGTTGATGCACCTTTTGAATTGAAATCTGATTTAATACATTTGTTGTCAAAGCTAATAGTCTTACAGGTGAGGATCCGCATAAGCATCTGAAGGAATTCCAGGTTGTGTGCTCAGAACCTTCTGAACCTTCGCTAGAGAATATTATCAAATAAATGGCTGTAAATAATCTCCAGTGTGAACAACAAATAGATTCTACTCTTCATACTTTGCAAACAAAGATTGAACAACTTGCCTCTTTGATGAATATCATGTAACAACCTCAAGGATCTAACCAACAACCCTTGAAAGAGAATTTTGTTTTTCCAATAGAGTTGCTTTCTAAGACTGTCGATGATACTTGTACTGATTTATTTGCAGCTGATTTTCCATCATTTTCTGATTTTGATGATGTTTACTCTTGTGATGTTTGTACTGATATTAAAATTTGTTCTGTTTGTGCTGAAATTGAGGTCGCCTTGCAAGTTGATATTCTCACTACAGATGAGGTTGCAAATGAAGTTTTTCATGTGGAAGAAGCTCTCGATACTCCGGCTGCCCAAAAACCATCCATTAAACAACCACCTTTTCGAGAGCTGAAACTAATTCCTAAAAATCTTAATTATGCTTATCTAGAGATGAATGAAAAACTCTCGGTTATAATTTCTTCTAAACTTTATTTTGATCAAGAAAGTAAATTTTTGCAGGTTTTGAAGAAGCATAAGAAAGGAATTGGATGGACCTTAGATGATATTTATGATATTAGTCCATCCATGTGCATGCATAGAATCTCACATGAAGATGTAGCAAAAGCAGTGAGGCAGCCCCGTAACCTTTTGATCCTTGATGTTGTGAAAGATGAGATCATGTTCACGTGCCCATTTGACACTTTTACTTTTAGAAGAACATTCTTTGATCCAGGAATAAAAAGTGAAGGTACTGATAAAAATTGCAAAGTCAAAGGACACCGCCTCAAGCTATTCCATGAGAGTCCCATGTTGGAAGAGGAAACTATAAAAGTGCTCTCGTTGGGAAAGGCTACTTATGCGATCACCTATCCGCCTTGACTTCTCGGGTGTGTTCTTTCCTCTCTCTCCTCTCTCTTATTTTATGCTTGTTTCTTTCAATGAGGACAATGTGTGTTTTAAGTGTGGGGGAGATAATTATTTATTTGTTTTGTTTTCTTTGCTTTTGTTCATTGTTTTATTTTCAGTTATAAAAAAATAAAAAAAATATGCATCTTTTTGAAAGTTTTAGGTTATAGATTAATATGAGGTTAGTTGTGGAGACTTGGGAAAAGTTCACAAGATCGGTATCGTCTTAACACTGTAAGTCTCATGCATATGAAAGTTAATTTGAATTTTTATTATGACGTAACCTTGAATTCTCATCTTTTAATAGCTCTTGAGTAGTTTATTTCAGCAGTCAGCACCATCTCACATGCACTCTACGCAGGGAAGCCGGTGAAAATAAGTGATTGATTCAAGTTTTATTTGAAAAAAAAAGAAAGAAAAAGGAGTGCGCCTTCTAAGTTTTGTGACCCTCACCCGGTCACTTAACCCAACGGTCATAGAACCTACAAAAAAATTGATAATAAGACTCGTTGTTAGTTGGTTCAGCGGTTTTTGGTGTTGAACTTGGTAGGGCGGATTACGGTCCGATCCCCCGTAACTACAACCTAGTAAGTAAAGGGTTATGCCACATAAGTACCAGAACCCCGTGCAAAAAGGATCAGAGTCACTAACTGGTCGTCTTGTTATGAGTGTATGGAGATAACGGGCTTAATGTGATTGCGCCTGAATGAAAAAGAGCAAAAAAGAGGATGAGTAAGTTAGGCTTTGGCATAATAATATGATTCTAATTGGTTTGCATATTCAAGAGACAAGATCAGTGTTCCTACGATATCCTTAGTATGCAAGATTAGTACTTATTGATGCAATCTTAACCGAAGTAGAGTTTGTAGCCTAGAATGAGTAGTTGATGATGTTGTTGTGTTTCTTTTGATTTTATTTTGCTCAGAGTGCAAAAGTTCAAGTGTGGGGGAATTTGATCAGTGCATTTTGATGCATATTCTTTTATGATTGTACTTATGCATTTTCATGGTTTGTTTAGCTTATTTTGTATTTTATAGTATTTTTTCTATTTTAGTTTATTTCTACTCTTATTTTATTTTCGAACTTTATTTTCAGCATTAGCAGTCTGCACGAATAAATTCATAACTTGAGCTACGGGAGTTGGAATAAGGTGTGCTACCAGTTGCTGGAAAGCTAAGAGAAAGAGCTATGATTTTCATTCAGAAGTCGAGAGCTGAATCGGACTATAGCAGGGCCATAAAATTCGTTGAAGTTGCAGCATTTTATATTTAAGTTTTGGGTCATTTGTTTTTGGTCTGGGTTATGTTTTTGACCCAGTTGGGTTATGAACCACATCCTTGTCCTTGCTATACCTAGCAGCTGCTAAAGTAATTTATTTTTGACCTTTTCATTATTCAAAAAAAATACATTTTGCTTTGACGCTTGAATGAAGAACTAATCATCCAGAGTTGATCTACTGTAATCGTGTTATGATGCTTTGAGGTTTTTAACTTATCAATTCAATTTCGTTTCTCTTTCAATTCTATTTTATGAAATTGCATTTGTTTAATCTGTTACTTCATGGAATATCTTGATTAATTTCGTATGATTGTATTCCTAATCTTTAATCGTTGTTTACGTTGCTTAGTCGTTAAATCGCGTTTTATATCGTGTTTGCTTAATTCACGATTGTATTAATCAGTTTGCTTAATTCGGAATGAGAATTCAATCTATTTTATATCTATTGTGCTTGTCAATTGGTATTGAAATCGAATAGAGTTCGAAGCCGCTTAGGGAATTGGTAAGGTAAAAACCAATGATTAGCAGGAACCTGAAAACAGTAGATCGACTTATTTTTATAATCACTTATTTTAATCACTTATTTCATGTTATAAATCGATCCTAAAACCAATCCCCATTCGATTTCTATTAGTTAATAATAAAATCAAGAATCCTTGCGATACGACTCGAGTCATTGTCGTTATACTGCATTTTACAAAATACTCGTTTTTGATCCGTGTGCGACAGCGGATCAGCAGTGCTGAAATCACAGAGGAGGAGGTTGTACCTGCAAAACACCCCAATGCAGAAGTAAGAAAGAGTGCAAAGATACGTGAGAGAATTTAGGCATAAGGTTTAAGTTGAATATTGAATACCTGACCTTCACAAGTGTGAGGTTATTTATAATGCCCCCTACGCTTGACCATTGGTTCCTATTATAGGATGGGTCCAGAATCCATACCCAAAAATAGGTAATGATAAATGTAAATTGTAGCTATTTTTGTATATACTTTTTGTTGCACTTATCAAGGAACAAGGTGTCGAAGGCACGACTCCAGATGCGCATTTTCGGAATAAAAGACCAGTTTTGAGAAGTTTTTCCCAGGAGAGCCCGCTTAGCGCATAAAAAAGCCGCTAAGTGTGAGTGCGCTCATCTCATTTTGTAGCTCGCTGCTTGTGTTTTGACATTTTGGCAAAAGCATTGTTTTTGAGCTATCTTAGCGCGGTTTTAGGCGGTTTAGTGCGTTAAATAAGTGCAGCCCGCTTAGCGCGGTGAGCCCGTTAAGCACAGTTTGCTGAGATTTGTTTTATAACTTCATTTTCATTACATTTTTTGTTATGGTCTTTGGGGTGTTTTTGTTCCCAAAATCCATCAAACTTATTTTTGGGTAGATTAGCTTAGATAACAACTATGGAGCTTGCATACGGATGATCCGGGGTGGATTTCTCTTTGATCGGCACTGACAAATCGGTAGATTTGCGATTTATTTCTCTATTTCTTTGTGTATTCTCTATTGGTTGGGTATGTATATGTATTTTCTTTGAACTCGTGTATATTTTTTGCCCTTGGCGTTGTATAAATCTTTCTTTATAAATCTTTGTCGATTGTTGTCATGGATTTTTGCTCTGTGTTTAAGGGTTTGGGTTGTTATAGACATATACTGCACGAATTCTTATCTAGGATGATTATCTAATAGTGCCTAAATTCTAGAGATAGATTTAGCACTGTTATTCACTTGGGTGTTTGTTATTAATGCCTCTGTGTTAGTTGTGATGACTGAGAGATTGTTAACGCGAGTAGCACGGTTGACCTCTGCGTTGTTAAGGTTGGTTGATAAATTGTCATTGAGATGATATAGTGGGTGTTATGTTTGATACATTATGACATCGATGAGCCTTGTAGGTTGAGTATGACATGTCGATAGGTTTAAGTTTTTGAAGAGTAGGTTATTATACATGCTTGATAAGTCTTTTCTCTTGAGAATGAATTCTTTTCCTATTGATAACTTTTAATTCCCGCATTTACTTTCAACCCATTTAAACCCAAAGTCATTAACAAGAGATTTATCGAACGAAATTTCAATACACCAATATTGGTAGACACAATATGATATAACCTATATCACCCGGTAAAAATAATACTTTACTTTTTGCTTGCTGCTTTGCTGCTTCAACAAAATGGCGATGTTGCCAAGGATTGGTGTTTATTGTTTTGCATTGCGATAGTTTCTTTATTTTTGAGTTTTGTAATTAATGTATATGTTGTATAGAAATTGTGCATGAACTTGTTTATGTTTACTTTTGAATTTATTTTTTTATGTTTACCACACTTTTACATGTTTTCTATACTTGTGAATTTGTTATATCATTGTTTGTTTCCTTTCACGTTTGTTTGTGTGTTGGTTAGGAATAACCGGGTGAAAGCAACTTGGAGGAACGTTCTTAAATAACAGGCCTCGAGCTTACGACTTAAAAAAAAGCATGTTTTATTGTTTTTCTTTGTGTTAGTTTAGGTAGTGTATTGATTTTTGTTTAAACAAGTTGAAATTGGACTTGTTCTAAAATCTCAAATCTTCATTTTTCAACTTGTTTATTCACTTTCACGAGTCTATTTTGTTATGTCAATTTGTGTTTTTCCAAAAGCTTGTCGTGTTTAGCTTGAGGCAATTTGTTAATGTTGTAAATATTGTACTTGTTTTAAATTGAGTGTGTAGGGTTATTGTGGAGGCAGACGTGTTTCACCAGCTGTTGTTGTCCTGTTTATCCATCTTGTAACACCCCAATTCTACCCCAAGCAAATTATGCAAAATAAATCAGAGTTATAAAATTTCGATCATACAAACGAATCGGGACGTTACAAATTCTTCTAACAAATTCATTGCAATTCATCGTGGATATATAACACTTTTTAAAACATCGGATGAACCATCGTCATAACATCTTTAATAAAATAATTCAACAACTACGCAGCGGAATTCTTCAATAGCCTCTCTAAATAAAACAGCAACTTCTAAAACATCTCATATTTAATAATAATCAATTCAAAACTCAGCAACTGAAAATCAACAATCAAAAATCAGCAAGCGTTCATCCCCCCGAGTGTTACATATCAGAGCAATGACATCGACTCGAACTATTGAAGGTATACAGCCTTCACTCGCGACTACCTGCACGTTACCAACATAGGGGCAACATTCAAACAGAAGGGGTGAGATATCTAACAACTTCATCTCATAACATCAAAATAATTTATTAAACATCATTTATTATCACAAAATCATCGAACACAACTGCATCAATAACATCTCACTAATACTCAACTGTATATTAATAGTACAGTAAGCCATCCTGTTATTCTTCTAATTTATATCGTTACTGTCACTAATCCTATTGTCGTAATCCTAACAGCAACCTCTAAACATCTCATGTTCATCATTTTGTCCAAAATCCAGCAGTAACGATCAATCACGGGAATTAATTCTAAATATTAGATTGGTTACTAGGATTACACCTCTTCATCATCATTTAAATCATCTAGAATAAAGTTCATCGCGTTAGTAAAATAACGCTTCAAACGGCATCTCAAACAGCATCCTACAACTCAAGTTACAGCAACTAAAAACCGATTCTGTCAAAAATCAGACCTTATGGGTCGACACAAGACCCTATGGATCGACTCATCCAGCTTCTCCTTTACAACATGGGTCGACGCAATACCCTATGGATCGACGCGTACTGCTTCATCTGTTCACTATGAGTCGACACATCCTCCTTATGGATCGACTCATCCTGGCTTTAAATCATAGCATGTATCGACACATGCACCTTACCGGTCGACTCATCCTGAGTCTTGCAACTAACATGTATCGACGCAAGCCCTACATACATCGACTCATCTTCAGCCAATCAGCCTTCATGTATCGACATATCCAATTTGGGGTCGACACATCCTGCTACAGTTTACCTAATCTCTGTGTACTGTAATTTCGCTATGGGAATTATGTTACAGTCCTACAAACCTCATTATAACCATGATAATTCATCACTTAACATTATACTCTATTACTCCATTGATCAAACAACATAATAACATTCTTATTCATCAAAATTCATCAAATCTTCATCATACATCATTCATAATGCATTCAATTCAAGAACAAACAACAATCACCTCTAACCCCATATATCAAACATCATGAACCCAATTATAAAGTTAGAACCCCACCCTTACCTTGGATTGAAGGTCGCTCTACAATTTTCAGGTTGAATCTTTGTTCTTGTCGTCTTCTTCTATTTCCAGCAGCTTCACGTTCTCCTCAAATCCTTATTTTCTTCTTACTTCTTCTTTCTTCTATTCCAACAACAAATAATAAAATAACCTAATATCCTATTATTCCTTAGTGGGCTCCAAACTTACACCCCCTTATTACATCTACTATCTCAAATTAAGCCCACCTTAATAATATTACACTACTAATATTATTTCACCACATAATAATATTATACCTCTAATATTATTATTTCTCCACTTAATAAAATAACTCCAATTTAATAATAACACATCTTCATAAATATTCCAAAAATAATTTAATTAATAATTAATTAAATTACGGGCGTTACAACTCTCCCCCACTTAGAATATTTTTGTCCTCGAAAATTTACCTCAACCAAACAATTCAGGATAGGAGTCTTGCATCTTGCTCTCCAACTCCCAAGTCATGTTTTCTCCTGCAGCTCCTAACCAACCCACTTTAACCAAGGCAATCTCTTTGCCCCTCAGAGTCTTCACTTCACGGTCCGTGATCCGTACAGGCATTGTCTCCACCGTAAGATTATCCCGTACTTGCACATCGTCCATATGAATCACATGAGATGGATCTGAAATATAGTTCTGAAGTTGTGACACATGAAACACATCATGCAAATTCGAAAGATTAGGCGGTAAAGCCACTCTATAGGCAACATTCCCCACTCTCTCTGAAATCTAATACGGTCCAATAAAACGAGAAGTGAGCTTCTTAGACTTCAATGCTCTCCCAAAACCAGTCACAGGTGTAACTCTCAAAAATACATGATCACCGGCTTAAAATTCTAAATCTTTCCTTCGCCTGTCATGATAACTCTTCTGTCTACTTTGTGAAGCTTTCATATTTTCTCGAATCAACTTCACCTTCTCGGTAGTCTCACGAACAAGTTCAGGTCCAAGTACTACACTTTCACCAGATTCATGCCAACATAACGGAGTTCTACATCTTCGACCATACAACGCTTCAAAAGGTGTCATCCCAATGCTGGAATGATAACTGTTATTATACGTGAACTCTATCAACGGAAGATAAGTATCCCACGAACCTCCCTGCTCAAGAACACATGCCCTCAACAAGTCTTCCAACGATTGAATCGTCCGTTCAGTCTGACCATCTGTCGGAGGATGATACGCTGAACTCAACCTCAACTTAGAACCCAACGCTTCTTGCAAACTCTTCCAAAAATCAGAAGTAAATCTTGGATCTCTATCTGACACAATGCACAAAGGAACACCATGCAGCTTCACAATCACACTAGTATAAATCTCAGCCAACTTCGACACTGGAAAACTGATGTTAATAGGAATAAAATGAGTTAACTTCGTAAGCCTATCAACAATCACCAAAATTGAATCATGTCCTCTTGAAGTACTAGGCAACCCCATCACAAAGTCCATTGAAATGCTATCCCATTTCCATTCTGGAACTTCCAACGGTTGCATCAATCTTGCAGGCTTCTGATGTTCAACTTTCGACTTTTGACAAGTCAAACATGCATACATAAACTGAGCCACGTCACTCTTCATCCCAGGCCACCAAAACAAACCTTTCAAATCTTGATACATCTTTGTAGCTCCTGGATGAATATTCAACTTACTTCTATGACTCTCCTCAAGTATCACTTTCTTCATCTCAGCATCATCAGGAATACAAATCCGGTTATGAAACCTCAACACACATTGCTCATCTAACTTGAAATCACTATTCTCATATTGATCAATCCCAACCATCAAGTCTACCAGTTTCACATCCAACTTTTGAGCTTCTCTGATACTGTCTAGAAATTCATTATTAATCTTCAACATACCCAACATAACACTTTTCGGAGTAACCTCGCAAACTAAGCTCATATCTCTGAACTGCTCAATCAATTCGAACTCTTTAATCATCATTGCTGACATATGTAAAGTCTTTCGACTCAACGCATCAGCTACCAAATTTGCTTTTCCTGGATGATAATTCAAATCGAAATCATAATCCTTTAACAATTCCAACCATCTTCGTTGCCTCATATTCAGCTCTTTCTGGTCGAATAAATACTTCAAACTCTTATGGTCACTAAACACTTCAAATATAGAACCATAAAGATAATGCCTCCAAATCTTCAATGCAAAAACAACTGCAGCAAGCTCTAAATCATGCGTAGGATAGTTCTTCTCATGAGTCCTTAACTGCCTCGATGCATAAGCAACTACCTTACCATTCTGCATAAGCACACCTCCTAAATCCATCTTAGAAGCATCACAATAAACCACAAAAGGCTCTCCTGGATTAGGAAACGTCAAAATCGAAGCCGACGTCAATCTCTTCTTCAATTCCGTAAAACTTCCTTCGCACTGAACATCCCAAACAAAAGCTCTACCTTTACAAGTCAACTTAGTCAACGGAAGTGACAACTTAGAAAACCCTTCAATAAACCTTCTATAATAACCAGTTAATCCCAAGAAGCTTCTAATCTCAGTAGCTGACTTTGGAGTTTCCCATTGCAACACAACATCAACCTTTGATGGGTCTACAGCAATGCCACTACCTGAAATCACATGACCAAGAAAACTAACCTCTTTTAACCAAAATTCACACTTGGACAGCTTTGCATACAACTTCTTCTCTTTTAAAACTTGCAATACTACTCTTAAATGTTCAACATGCTCTTCATCTGACTTAGAGTAAATCAAAATATCATCAATGAACACCACTACGAATCGATCCAAATAAGTATGAAAGATACTATTCATATATTCCATGAATACTCTCGGCGCATTAGTAACACCGAAAGGCATCACCTAATACTCATAATGTCCATAACGCGTTCTGAAAGCCGTCTTCTGAATATCTTCATCCTTCACTTTAATCTGATGGTAACCTGACCTCAAATCAAGCTTACTAAACACACGAGCATCCATTAATTGGTCCATCAAGTCATTTTTTCTTAGAAGTGGATACTTGTTCTTAATCGTCACCTTGTTCAACTATCTATAATCAACACAAAGCCTCATACTCCCATCTTTCTTCTTCACTAACAACACTGGAGCTCCCCACGGCGATACACTTGGTCTTACAAACCTCTTCTCAAGTAACTCTTCCAATTGCTTCTTCAACTCTGACAACTCAGACGCAGACATCCTGTATGGTGCCATAGACACAGGTCTGGTACCAGCTACAAGATCAATTGCAAATTCAACTTCCCTCTCTGGCGGTACATCAGGAATCTCATCAGGGAAAACTTTAGGAAATTCACACACCACCTGCAATTCCTCAATTATAGCTTGAGTCTCTACAGATAGCGATGCCATCAATGAAAACATCTGTGCTTCCTCTTGCATCAACTTCCTCAACTGTCTAGCAGACAACAAACCATCTTCCTCTTCTTCAGGAGTAGTAAACTTCACTGACTTGTCATAACATTTAATATGAACACATTTATGCTCTAACCAGTTCATACCCAAAATTACATCCAAACCTCTTAACGGCAAACAAATCAAATCAACAACAAAGTCTTTGTCGAAGATCGACAAGGGACACTTAGCACACACAAAAGAAGTAGTCACCGACCCCTTGGTTGGAGTATTGACGACCATTTCTCCATCCAAAGAAGATAACACAAGACCCAATCTCTCAACACAATCAGCAGCAATAAAATAATGCGTAGCACCAGTATCAATAATAGTGATTAAAGGAGTACTATTAATGAAACATGTACCTCTAATAAGTTTGTCCTCAGCAGCTGTCTGATCCTCCACCAAAGCAAACACTTTACTACTAGACTGGTCCCTCTTCGGTTTCGGACACTGGCTACCAATGTGCCCTTCTTCTCTACAGTTGAAACAAATCACATTCTTGTGCTCACACTCAGCTACAACATGTTCGTTCTTGCCACAACGGAAACACCTCTTCACTTCAGTAGTGCACACATTACTCTTGTGCCCAGGTTTCCCACACTTAAAGAAAATCACACCAGTAGGAGCATCTCCCCCACTAGTCCTCCGACCATGAGCAACTCTTTGCTTACCCTTACCAGCTGGGGCATCATAAGGCTTACCATGATTCTGCGGGTGCTTACCCCTCTTCTCACTGATAATCTTGTAATGAGCATTATTGTCTTCCTCATAAATCCTACAGCTATCAACCAAATCAGCAAAGACACGGATCTTCTGGTATCCAACTGTCTTCTTAATCTCCAGGCGCAACCCATTCTCAAACTTAATACACTTTGAAAATTCAGCATTTTCCTCAGTGTAATGCGGATAAACCTTATCCAACTCAACAAACTTGGCAGCATACTCAACAACAGACAAATTTCCTTGCTTCAGCTCAAGGAACTCAATTTCCTTCTTACCACAGACATCTTCAGGAAAATACTTTCTCAAAAACTCCCTACGGAACACAGCCCAAGTGACATTCCCACCTACAGCTTCCAACTTCCGACAATTCTCTAGCCACCAGTCATCAGCCACGACTGCTAGCATATGAGTCCCATAACGAACCTTCTGCACTTGAGTGCAGTCCATCACGCGAAAGATCCTCTCTATCTCTTTAAACCATTCCAAAGCTCCGTCAGGATCATATTTTCCCTTGAACGTAGGTGGATTCTCTCTCTGGAAAGTCGCTAAGCTACGAGATCCAGCATTCCCGTCAGCATTCGGCTGATTTTCCATCGCATGAGCCATTGCTTCTAGAGCAGCAGCAAGTGCAACATCATTCCTTCCAGCCATCTCAACTTCTTACTACAATATAAACAACGATTAGAACATCAAAATAGCAATACTCGATTGTTAGACAACTACGACTCGACGACAAGGTCGGACCAACCTTTTTCTCTGATACCAACTTTGTAACACCCCAACTCTACCCCAAGCAAATTATACAAAATAAATCAGAGTTATAAAATTTCGATCATACAAACGAATCGGGACGTCACAAATTCTTCTAACAAATTCATTGCAATTCATCATGGATATATAACACTTTTAAAATATCGGATGAACCATCGTCATAACATCTTTAATAAAATAATTCAACAACTACGCAGCGGAATTCTTCAATAGCCTCTCTAAGTAAAATAGCAACTTTGAAAACATCTCATATTTAATAATAATCAATTCAAAACTCAGCAACTGGAAATTAACAATCAAAAATCAGCAAGCGGTCATCCCCCCCGAGTGTTACATATCAAAGCAATGACACTGACTCGAACTATTGAAGGTATACAGCCTTCACTCGCGATTACCTGCACGTTACCAACATAGGGGCAACATTCAAACAGAAGGGGTGAGATATCTAACAATATAATAAAGCGCATGATAATTAATATATAAAATTAGATCAATAATATCACCACTCCTCATCTCATAATCAACAATAATTACAGCATATATACTCATTCGTCAACATCTAATACATTTCATTATTCAATCATATAATGCGACTCCAAAACTATGCAAATGCATGTGGTACCATTGGAGCAGAACTCCCATCTCAAAAATCTTCCAATTAATAGAGGCATCAACAAGGCATAGCCTTCATCTCAAAATTTGCCAATTCAGGCCATCTCAACGAGCATAAGCTCCATCTCAAAAATGCAATGTATGTGACTCATCATGAATGTAATAACAACACCCAAATCATCTCAAAACATCTCAATTAACATCTCAAAATCGCAACATCTCAATCATCTCAAAACATCTCAATTAACAACATCTCATAACATCAAAATAATTTATTAAACATCATTTATTATCACAAAATCATCGAACACAACTTCATCAATAACATCTCACTAATACTCAACTGTATATTAATAGTACAGTAAGCCATCGTGTTATTCTTCTAATTTATATTGTTACTGTCACTAATCCTACTGTCGTAATCCTAACAGCAACCTCTAAACATCTCATGTTCATCATTCTGTCCAAAATCCAGCAGTAACGATCAATCACGGGAATTAATTCTAAATCTTAGATTGGTTACTAGGATTACACCTCTTCATCATCATTTAAATCATCTAGAATAAAGTTCATCGCGTTAGTAAAACCACGCTTCAAACGGCATCTCAAACAGCATCCTACAACTCAAGTTATAGCAACTAAAAACCGGTTCTGTCGAAAATCAGACCTTATGGGTCGACACAAGACCCTATGGATCGACTCATCCTGCTTCTCCTTTATAACATGGGTCGACGCAACACCCTATGGATCGAAGTGTACTGCTTCATCTGTTCACTATGAGTCGACACATCCTCCTTATGGATCGACTCATCCTAGCTTTAAATCACAACATGTATCGACACATGCACCTTACCGGTCGACTCATCCTGAGTCTTGAAACTAACATGTATTGACGCAAGCCCTGCATGCATCGACTCATCTTCAGTCAATCAGCCTTCATGTATCGACACATCCAATTTGGGGTCGACACATCCTGCTACAGTCTGCCTAATTTCTGCGTTTTCTACTATAATTTCGTTACGGGAATTATGTTACAGTCCTACAAACCTCATTATAACCATGATAATTCATCACTTAACATTATACTCTATTACTCCATTGATCAAACAACATAATAACATTCTTATTCATCAAAATTCATCAAATCTTCATCATACATCATTCATAATGCATTCAATTCAAGAACAAATAACAATCACCTCTAACCCCATATATCAAACATCATGAACCCAATTATAAAGTCAGAACCCCATCCTTACCTTGGATTGAAGGTCGCTCTACAATTTTTGGGTTGAATCTTTGTTCTTTCCGTCTCCTTTTATTTCCAGCAGCTTCACGTTCTCCTCAAATCCTTATTTTCTTCTTACTTCTTCTTTCTTCTATTCCAACAAAAAATAATAAAATAACCTAATATCCTATTATTCCTTAGTGGGCTCCCAACTTACACCCCCTTATTACATCTACTATCTCAAATTAAGCCCACCTTAATAATATTACACTTCTAATATTATTTCACTACATAATAATATTATACCTCTAATATTATTATTTCTCCACTTAATAAAATAACTCCAATTTAATAATAACACATCTTCATAAATATTCCAAAAATAATTTAATTAATAATTAATTAAATTACGGGCGTTACACATCTGGTGTAGCGCGCTTAGCGCGATAGAGTCTACTTAGCAAGCTCTCATGTGTTGCGCTAGTGAATTATTTTTAATTTCACTTGGTCCTCCTTTTTCCCACTTTCACCAAGGCTTTATATTACTAAATAACAATAGTATTATTTTTCTAATTCTTTTGTTGTTGTTTGGACTCCGATTTTGGTCCAGTAACTTAAAAATTTTGAGGTAATTTTCTGATTTTGATTGATTCAACTTGCGGATGTATGGTAATGATAGTTTTTGAAGTTGGTACACGCCAGATACTCGTTTATTACTTTTTATAACATAACATGTTTAGGAAACTTATCATTTGTATAATTACTATACCATTCATTCTTTTTGCATTCACTACGCTAAAAATAAGTTTTAGCAGCACATAAAAGAAAGCGCTTTTGGAAAAAAGCGTTGCTGTAGGTTTTAAAAAAATTCGCTTAAAAAAGCGCTTTCAAAGGGTGCCTTAAGAAAGCTCTTTTCAAAAGCGCTTCTAAAGGTCACCCTTAGAAAGCGCTTTTTGGGAAGCGCTGATAAAGCTGGCCTTTCAGAGGGTAGCTTAAGAAAGCGCTTTTCAAAAGCACTGCTAAAGGTCAGACTTAGAAAGCGCTTGTCCAAAGCGCTGATAAAGTTGGCCTTTAGAAAGCGCTTTTAAAAGCGCTGCTATAGGATATGCTACGAAAGCGCTTTTTGATGTAAAAGTGTTGTTTTAGATGACCTTTAGAAAGCGCTTTTAAAAGCGCTTTCGTAGGTAGTTTTATAATAAATATCAAAAATTCGTATCATCACTTTTCTATTCTTAGTCAGATTTTCTTCACGATCAAAACCCTAAACCAGAGCTCACGATCAAAACCCTAAATCAGATTTTCTTCACGATCAAGCCCATCCTCTACGTCTTCTTGTTTTGTTTCTGAATTTCCATTGCTACCAGTTTCAGGAGCAAGTTCCTCTGCCTCCTTGGTTTATGTAACTTCTTCAGGACCTTCCGATTCAGAAGGGGCAGTTTCACTTTTAGCATCTGCAGAGAGAACAACAGGACTACCGCTTGATTTGTAGAAAAGAAAACAACAGGACTACCGCTTGCCACAGGAGAACCGCAAGGTGATTGTTTCTTTTCAGCTCTTGAATCTTCATGTACCAATTCTAAATGATGAGATATAAGTTCAGGAGCCATGTGAACAACAGCACACAGTGATGGGAACACAAACCTTTTTTTACAATGATTTAGATTCTCATATCTCACTACTTTTTCTCTTACCATTTCTAGTAAAACTAACTTTATAATCATTTTACTAGAAGTATAAAGTTTGATGCATCAGAAATCACAACAATATACAACATAAAGTTACACAACTCAACTCCAGGTATTTCAATTTCTAGTATAGTTTTGTATGAATAAATTGTTTTATGCTTGCTTTGATTCTAATTTGTTATATTTACAGACAATTAATTTGCTTCCTTACGTGCTGTTCTAATCCGATTAAATTCTATGGTCCTGATATTAATAGAAAACAACACATTTTCAAACTGATGTCTCCCCAAGGTCCCAACTAAGTAAAAAAATTGAAGTTCCTCTGTCCAATTATTTTATCAAATATCATTTACATTAAAAAGTTGTGCATTGGTAAAACAAGCTAAGAGAGAAATAATAGAGAGCGTAACAAAATATTTAATAAAGGTAGCCATATTGTTAACTCTATTAATATATTGTTTTTTTCGTGTGCTTTTTATGATTGATTTTGAGCAATGATGGTTTCTTGTTTATGTGTTCTACTCGTCTCTTTTCTTGGTAGGAATGTATTATACTTGTGTATTAAAGTAGTTGATAGAATAAAATGAATTTAGTGAAAAGTTTTGAGTATTGGTTTTGTTATATGGTTGTGCAAGAGCAAGTGCAAGTTTTGAGTATTGGTTTTGTTTTCGAATTTATCATTTAGCTCAGATTGACTCAGAAACCGTAAACCATGGATAAGACATGGATGTATTCCAATCGATTGTCGAAAGAGTACGAGAACGGGGTATCAGAATTCGTTAAGTTTACTATTGCGCACGCCGAAGACCCCAGTTGAATGACATGTCCTTGTTTGTGTTGCTTTTATGGGAATCGGGTTGATGCGGCTCAGTTGGCATCGCATTTAATACGGTATGGAATTGATAGAAGTTATACATGTTAGAATATGCATGGTGAGAAAAGTGACGGGAATGATGAATCGAGGGATAATAGGACCTATGCTTCAAACGACAATGGCATAGATACATACGATTATGATCGAGTTGAAGAGATTGCAGAAGCGCTTGAAGAAGATCTTAATGATTGTCCCAAAATGTTTGAGAGGTTGGTAAGCGATGCAGAGAAACCGTTGTATAATGGTTGTACAAAATTCACAAGATTGTCTGCGGTATTAAAGTTGTACAACTTAAAGGCGGGCAATGGATGGTCGGATAAAAGTTTCACAGAGTTATTAGCCCTTATGAAAGATATGCTACCAGAGGATAATGTTCTCCCCAATCGAACGTATGAGGCCAAAAAGATGTTGTACTCTATTGGCATGAGCTATGACAAGATACATGTTTGTCCAAAAGATTGCGTTTTGTTTCGAAACTAGTATGCATCGTTAAGTGAGTGTCCTAAATGTGGTGCCCCTCGATATAAGAAAAAGTTGTCTCCGACAAAAGTCTTATGGTATTTTCCTATAATTCCGAGATTTAGATGGATGTATCATAGTGAAACCGATTCAAGACACTTAACTTGGCATGCAGATGAAAGAATTGTTGATGGAAAGTTTCGACATCCGGCAGATTCACCATAGTGGGTGAAAATTGATAATGACTATCCTGAATTTGGAAAAGAAGCAAGAAACCTTCACTTGGCATTGTCTACTGATGGAATGAACCCACACGGTATTCAAAGTATCTCGCATAGCACATGGCATGTGATTCTTATGATTTATAACCTACCTCCGTGGCTATGTATGAAGCGTAAGTACATGATGTTATCTATGTTAATTTCTGGGCCTAAACAACCAGGAAATGACATAGACGTATATTTGGAACCTTTAATCGAAGATTTGAAGATTTTGTGGGAGAACGGTGTGGAGGTTTATGATGGGTATAGGAAAGAAAGTTTCAACTTGAGGGCGATGTTGTTTGGAACAATTAACGATTTTCCAGCCTACGAAAATCTATCCGGGTATAGCATTAAAGGTGAAAAAGTGTGTCTTATCTGTGAAGATGGAACCGATACGATGCGATTGAAACTTTGTCAAAAGAATGTCTTTCTCGGTCATCGTAGATTCTTAAATTCTAAACATCAATATCGTGGATGGAGAAAAGCGTTCAACGGAGATACCGAACAACGTAGAGCTCCGCCTGGATTGACAGGTGATCAAATATTTGAAAAGGTGAAAGATGTGAGTATTTAGTTTGGCAAGCCTTTTGCACATAAAGTTGTCACAGGTGGGTGGAAGAAGAGGTCAATTTTTTTTGAATTTCCATATTGGAAATCTTTGTACGTAAGACATTTTCTTGATGTTATGCATATTGAAAAAAATGTATTTGACAGTGTTATTGGTATGTTACTCAATATAAAATGGAAGTCTAAGGATGGCCTTAAAGCAATGGAGGACATGGTAGAGATGGGAATAAGAACTGAATTGGGACCCGTGAAAAAAGGAAGACGAACATATCTACAACCTGCTGTTTACACTCTATCCAGAAAGGAGAAAAAATATTGTGTAAGTTCCTAAGTGAGGTTAAAGTTCCAGAAGGCTACTCATCAGATATTAGAAGACTTGTGTCTATGCAAGACCTCAAGTTAAAGAGTTTAAAGACGCATGATTGCCATGTTATAATGGAACATTTTCTACCGATAGGTATACGTTCTATTCTTCCAGAAAAAGTAAGAAGCGCAATAACTAAATTGTGTTTTTTCTTCAAGTCAATTTGCAGCAAGGTGATCGATCCTGAGATCTTACCAACATTGCAAAAAGAAATAGTTGTTACTTTGTGTGATCTTTAAATGTATTTCCCTCCCTCGTTTTTTGACATAATGGTTCATCTTGTCGTTCATCTTGTCAAAGAGACACAACTGTGCAGACCAGCTTATATGAGATGGATGTACCCTACTGAATGTTATATGAAAATATTAAAAGGGTATGTGAAAAACCAAAGTCAACCAGAGGGTTGTATTGCTGAACGATATATTGTTGAAGAAGCGGTTGAGTTTTGTACTGAATATCTGTCAAATGTTCAATCAATTGGACTCCCCAAATCTCATGTTGTTGGAAAAAAAAGGTAAGAAGCTAATTGGAAATAAAGTTGTGACAATATCAATGGTCGAACGGGATCAAGTGCATTTGTATGTTCTGCACAATGAGCTTGAAGTTGAGCCGTATGTTGAAATGCACAAGGGTGTTCTTCGAGGTTTAAATCCGAATAGAAATGAGAATTGGATTGTACGAGAGCACAATCGAAGTTTCATACCATGGTTTAAGGAACATATTTATTCAAAGTATCATTCAGATCCTACTTCAGTAACAGAAAGATTGAGATGTTTAGCATACGGTCCAAGTTTAGTTGTGTTTTCTTATAGCGCATATGCAATTAATGGATATACATTTTATACCAAAGTACAGGATGACAAAAGTACTATGCAAAATAGTGGTGTCACCTTGATCGCTGAAGCAATGCATATATTAAGTGTGAAGGACTTAAACCCAAAATTTGTGTGTCTTTCTCCCGTGTCAGCGGAGCGACAATTGGTAGGGAACCAAATTCAGTAAGAGAGCACTTAGTCGAAAGATTCATGGCAACTGGCATACAGAAAGCTTATATCTTTGGGCGTATAATACTATTCCTACATGGTTAGATTTTCATTCTAAGTTCATTTTAATATTTGTAATTTTTGCGTAGAGAATTTTCTTCTAAATTGTTGTTTTAATTTATAGACGTCACTGGTTGTTGGTTGCTATCGATCCTATAAAAGAAGTAGTATATTATCTGAATTCGGTTGACGGTGATTGGACAAATTATATGGATATGAAGTTAATGATTGATACGTAAGTGAGATTATTCTAAATATTTGTGTGTATTTATATATTTAATTATTTCTGTGACATTGTTCTAAATATATATTTTTATTTTGTTAGAGCGATACAAGTATTCCGGTGTCAAAGAGCAGCTCGGGTACGACGGTCTAAATCAAACAAAATTAATTGGATCAAAGTGCAGGTATATTAATTTTCACTATTTTGCTTATAATATTTATGATATTTGATAAAACAATACAACTATATATTCTTATTTGTTTTTCTATGTAGTGTCCTCAACAGCAAAATGGTATAGATTGCGGATACTTCGTTATGCGGTTTATCAAAGAAATCCTTCAACTGAATCAAATAGAGATTCCAGTCACGGCATAGAATTATAACTTAGGATTTGTTTTATTATTTCTCGGATATTTCATATAATTTTTTACTTTGAACTAAATCATGCATATTATGTTTTGTTATGTAGTACTTTGATGAATACAAATGTGCATATTACACGAAACTTCAGTTGGAAGAAATCAAAGAGGAATTGTGTCAATATTTTATTGAGCAGAGAATCATATAAGTTATGAATACATTATTATGTGAAAAGTGTTATTAATACGTTACATGTGTACATGGAATACCATATTGACCGTGTTATTATGTTCAAACCTCGCAGGACCAGGACCTTAATACATAATTGACCGTGTTTCTTTCATACATTAGGACTGGTTTAGTTGTTGTTAGGGTTGATTTTGTAAGACTGGTTTTGAGTTACAATGCTGATAACAATGGTTTTTATATATTTTGAGGTACAAAAATGGTGTATATATATTTTGGATTACAATGGTATACAATGCATTACCGCGGTTTATGAATTACAGGTTATGGCAACTGGTTTATATAAATAATATGCTGCAAACAATGCAGGTATATGAATTATATAAATTATACCTCTAAAAAAAACACCCTATGAAAGCGCTTTTTCAAGAAAAACGCTGCCTTAGGTAACCTATGAAAGCGCTTTTTCACAAAAAGCGTTGTCTAAGGTAAACATATGACAGCGCTTTTCCAGGCAAAAGCGCTGCTAAAAGACCACCTATGAAAGCGCTTTTCCAGAAAAAAGCGTTGCTAAAATCCTACCTAAGACAGCGCTTTTCCAGAAAAAAGCGCTACTAAAAGAAAACTTATGAGAGCACTTTTCCAGAAAAAAGCGCTGCTAAAAGAAAACTTATGAGAGCGCTTTCCCAGAAAAAAGCGCTGCCTTAGGTAGACCTATGAAAGCGCTTCTTCATAAAAAAGCGTTGTATTAGGTAGACCTACGAAAGCGCTTTTCATTAAACAAAAAGCATTGCTAAAACCTATAGCAGCGCCACCTACGAAAGCGCTTTTAAAGGCCAAAAAAAGCGCTTTCGTAAGTCTTTTTTTGGCGTAGTGATTACTTGCTTTTGATTGAATCACTTTAGTTCCCTTTTACCCTAATTATGATGAAGCTTTCCATTGTTCATATATGATGGAGGCCACAATTCTTGTTTTAACTGGATTTCATTATGATTAATATTTTGTTTGTGTTGATTATATGAATGCATGAACATGATCAAGGCACTTTGTTTCATTTTGAGCACAACTACCTAACCAAATAGTCAATTCATCTTGTGAGTGTGTGAACTTTTGTTAACCCCTTTTGAGCTTTTTTGTCTATGTCCATGTTCTTTTTGAACTTAATGCTTGTCTATGAGTGTTTGGTTTTTCTTTTTGAATGGATGTTGATTATTTGTTTTTCTTGAACCTTCAACTATGATTTTTAGTTGAATTTTTACCTTGTCTTAGAAAGTAGGAAGTATTCCCTTTAATGTTAGTTGAGTTCAAGTTGGGGAGAGATTTGTTTGCTCACTTATGTTGTTGATTGCTATGAGGTTGTGAAAGAGAAAAAGAAAATAAAATAAAATAAAATAAATGTGAAAAAGAAGTGAAAAGAAAAACAAAGAAAAAAAGAGAGAAAAGTTTTGAAAAACAAAAACAAAAAGAGTAGAATAATGTTGTGTTAATAAGTATTGTGTTTTGGTTTGACAATTTGGAATTTGGAAGAAGTTTGATTGAAATTGTGTTGCTTGATTCTTTGGTGAATTGATCACTCCCTTAGGTTTAGGCAAGTTTTTTTTTCCGATTAGCCTTAGGAATTATCATTTGTTTGTTAACCAAGCCACATTACAATCTTGAAAATCCCTTGTGATTCTTGCCTTTGTATTTTCAATATGAGTTTTTGGATGAATGCATAATTGAGTCTTTTGTTTGCAAGATTGTGGATGAGTGTTTTTTGTCCCTCACTTTTATGTGTTCTTCATCTACCGATGAATTTTTACTAGGTGTGATTCATTATTGAGCTTGTCTTGTTTTATAATGTTTAGTATGATTTTTGTACTTATGATTCGTTTCGTTTACATATTGACGTTGTAGGATTGTGGTAAGTATTTACCTTGCGTGTGTGTTTTTGTTTGAACCATACATTTGTTTTCGTTTTTTAAATTTGTTTATTCATGATTCTTTGGTGATTACTTTTTTTCTTTGAGTTGTTTGGCCTTGTTTGAGGACAAACACGTTCAAGTTGGGAAGAGTTTGATAAGTGCAAATTGTAGCTATTTTTGTATATACTTGTTGTACCACTTATCGAATCTTTGTTATTAATAATCGTTTAATAAACCCGACTTTTACGTAAATACGTTTAGTTTATGTTTTTGTGTACGTAGTGTACCGTTTGATATTTTTCTATTCATTTTGTAGGTATTTTTTTGCATTTGGAGCGTCTAGGAATAAGGTGCTGAAGGCACGGCTCCGGATGCGCGCTTTCGGAATAAAAGACCAGTTTTGAGAAGTTTTTCCCAGGAGAGCCCGCTTAGCGTGCAAAAGGCCGCTAAGCGCGAGTGCGCTCAACGCATTTTGTAGCGCACTGCTTGCATTTTGACACTTTGGTATAAGCTTTGATTTTGAGCCCGCTTAGCACGGATAGCACGCTTAGCGCGGGTTTAGGAGGTTTAGTGTGTTAAATAAATGTAGTCTGCTTAGCACGGTGAGTCTGCGCGGTCTGTTGAGATTTGTTTTATAACTTTATTTTCATTACATTTTGTGTTATGGTCTTTGGGGTGTTTTTGTTCCCAAATTCCATCAACCTCATTTTTTAGTATATTAGCTTAGATAACAACTATGGAGCTTGCATACAGATGATTCGGGGTGGATTGCTCTTCAATCGGCACTGACAACTCGATAGATTTGCAGTTCATTTCTATTTTTATTTGTGTATTCTCTATTGGTTCGGTTTGTATATGTATTTTCTTTGAACTCATGTATATTTGTCACCTTTGGCGTTGTATAAAGCTTGCTTTACAAATATTTGTCGATTGTTGTCCTGGATTTTTACTCTAGGCTTAGGGGTTTGGGTTGTTATAGACATATACTGCTCGTATTCTTATCTAGAATGATTATCTAATAGTGTATGAATTCTAGAGGTAGATTTAACATTGTTATTCACTTAGGTGTATGTGATTAATGCCTCTGTGTTGGTTGTGTTGTCAGAGAGATCATTAATGCGAGTAGCACGATTGACCTATGTGTTGTTAAGGTTGGTTGAGAGATCATTGTTGAGGTGATATAGTGGGTGTTGTATTTAATACATGATGACATCGATGGGTCTCGTAGGTTAAGTATGACAGGTCAATAGATTTAAGTTTGTGAAGAGTGGGTTATTTAACATCCTTAATAAGTCTTTTCTCCTAAGAATGAATTACTTTCTCATTGATAAATTTTAATTCTCGCATTTACTTTCAACCCATTTAAACTCAAACTCATTAAAAAGAGATTTGTCAAATGATATTTCAACACACCAATCTCTGTGGACACGATACGATATAACCTATATCACCCGATAAAAATGATACTTTACTTTTTTCTTGCCGCTTTACCGCTTCAGCAGGTAACTGCCAGGATTCCTGCATGAAAGCAGGGACGAGCAGCTCGTGCTCGTGATCCTGGGGAGAGATGCCAAAAACTAGCCCTTATTACAGACAGAGATGCCCAGAACTAGCCATTATCACAGACAAGGATGTGGTCAAGGGTAGTCGTGGTCTCGTCGACCATGGGGTCAACCGACCACGTGCCTCAGCCGCAGGGTAGAAGGGAGATGTGCTCTTTGTTAGCTCTAGACGATTGGGCCAATGCTTTTGGTCCGTCTTAGACGCAGAAGTGGATTAGGCCGTGCATAACCACTAGCCCTGTCCAGAACTATATATATATATATATATATATATATATATATATATATATATATATATATATATATATATATATATATATATATATATATAATGTGGACAAATCTACTTTGAGGTCATGGTTTCAATGTCTTTTTCTTCCTTTATTTTGAACAGTTCATATTGTTGGACCAGAAGACTTGCCTTAGCCTTTTTCACCAGTTGATTCCCTTCATAGGAAGCACAAAGAGATTCAAAGATGATTTTGACAGTAGATTTGTTGAGAATCTTGAGATGATCAGAGTGAGGTAGAACATCAACTAAGACTCCTCTTACTCTATGATGTTTTTTGTAAAGATTTTTCTGAGCAGGTGTGAGACTTTTTCTATCAGTCACCATACCTACGACATCAACATCAAAGTCAATACTATCTTCAAGAATGTCTTATAGCTCATCATCAAAACCTATGATGTGAGTGAACATATTGCTTTTCCACCATTCAAACTCAATAGAATTTCCACTTAATTTGGGAGGTTTAGACATGAAAGTATTCTTTTTAAAGTTGCTATAATCAAAGGGCATAATACAAAAATCAGAACATTTTTCTACCACTATTAAGTGTTATTGTATGGGATGTAATATATATATATATATATATATATATATATATATATATATATATATATATATATATATATATATATATATATATATATGGAGATGGATTGTGTGTTGGGATGATACCTTTATAAAAAATAATTAGTAGATCATACTTCGATTGTGTGACCGAATATGATGATGAAGATGACTTTAGAATATAATTTTCAATGGCCTCATAGACAAGAACAAGCACAACGAAAGGTTGGTAACAACGATGATATGGTTGTGTTGGTCGTGAAGTTGAGGGACCAACTATAAGGAGGTTTAGTGGGACAAACTCACAAGTCTCAAGAGGAATAATGAAAGAAAAAACACTTCTTTAGGAGGTTCAGGATTAATTGCTTGAAGGGATTTTGGAGTTGTATGGTTCGACTCAAAATATATGAAACAAACTTGAAAAAAGTAACGCCCGTCGATGTGAGATATATTAAAATGAAGAAGAATGTGAATGATAGCCCTTTTGTTATCTAGATAACTAAGGAAAAAACAGTTGATTAATTGAACATATACGAGAAAGATTATGAACAAATCACATGGCCTCGAAGGCACATAGAGGAATTAGGTGAAGAGAGGAATGAAGAAAAATTGATACAAGAATATATATTTTGATCAAGGACAAAGAAGGCATATAATTGATAAGGTAACATCATCATTAGTGAAAGTAACAATCCATTCATTAGAACAAGTTAAACACATCACTGAAAGAAAATTAAGTGGGCAACCAAGTTCATAGAGAACAGAAGCATAATCAATTGTGAAAAAATTTTAATCATAAGTTATATGTGACATAATATATAAATAATTATAAAGTGTACTACATAAGAGAGATGAAATCTAATTTGTAAATAGTTGTCATACTTCAAAATTGTCCGTTCCATTTCTAATATTTAAATCTTTTTCAGATTGGACTTTATATCTACTTTACTACATTTTTATTCTTTAACAAATGTTAGTTTAAATAAAAATAGACTAAATGACAAAGTTTATTTTATTTAAAAAAAAAAAATCTAATTTATTTTTAATAAGGACAGTATTTTTGTATATATATTAGGTTATTATCTTTGAATAAAAATCTCTTTAAATATATATTATTTGTATTAAAAAAACATATATACGGCCTTCATATATTTTATTATGCTATTTTATTTTAAGAAAATGAATTAGCACAATTGGTAAAGATTAAAGCTCGTAAATATAAAGTCGTGAGTTTGAATATCTTTTTTTATATCTATTGTCTCATTTTTTTTATTATTTTGAGTTTTTTTATTATTATTAGTTCTAAAGTAAAAATATTTTTTTATATAGTCATTATATTTAGTTTTAAATTTTTTTATCTCTTAATGTTAATTTTGAAAAGCTTTTAGAATTTTTAGATTGTTGTACCATTTATAAAACGTTACTGTAATTAGAGGTTTTATTATAACTAGTTTTAATTTCTTGATTGTTACTCCTTTCGCTATTATTTGGTAGGATTTTTTTTTTTTTTTTTTTTTTTTTTTTTAAAAAAGAGAAAAATCAAATCACTAGGATAGAAATTTCACATAGAATTAATTTTCTTTTAGAATCACATTTCTTAAGCTTAAGCTAATGTTTGTTTTTCATTTCATACTTTTCCATTTAAGATCTCAGCGGTCGCCGGTACTTAGTGTTGTTCCTCTTATTTTCTATTTTTTTTATCCATGTGAGTATAGTTTACAAAGAGTATGTGTGGTTCCTCTTTTGGTTGAAAAGATGAGAGAAGAAAAAGAGGTTCTCAGGTTGTTGTTATAAAATGTGTGTGATTATTTTTTTTTTTTGTTTCTATTTACTGATAAAAATATGCTACATATTAAATGTATAGTTGAGATAGAAAATGAGTGGTGTTGCGTTTCGTTTACAAACTATCATCATTATTATTTTATTTGTTTCCTTTATGAAACATGTTTAGAGCAACCTTAGGACTTTAGGTTCATTAGAATCAAACCTTGTTTAACTTTTTATTTTGCTTTACGTTAGTAATTCAGTTAACTTTGTTTTTTTTCTTTATTTATTTGATTTTTGTTTAAGAAATAAATACTAAAAAGTAATAAAAGTGATAAAAATATGAATAACAAAAATAATTAATTTCATATTTTATCAAGATATTTAAACCTGCGCAACTAACCAAATACTTTATCAATAAGTGACACGTGGCCAATACCATACTCGAATCAATCAACTTCAAAACAGCTAACCAACAACAATTCAGATATTTTTCTACTAACTTAACAAAAAACCAAGATGCTTTCGAGAAATGATTAAGGAGAATTTCTTTCGAAATTAACTGCGAACTACGTCTACGCTCATACAATTTTCAACCCAGACAAGATTCAAGGATAATTCGAAATTAATTCTACGCAATCCTATAAAAAACACCAACCAACCATGAACTAGGAAATAAACTTTGATTCCTCCCAAGAGGATACGTAGGCATACGATCAAAAATCATGGCGAGTCCCCCCTACTAAAATTCAAACCCTTTTTCCCTATTAATAATTTAAAACCCTATTTCCTAAACATTGCGCTTCTAAACCTAGTATCCTTGCGAACAAGGTAGAAAAGAGATGCTTAACATCTTCCCCTCGTCTAGAACCGAGTCCAAATCTAGAACCTCTGAAACTTTTTAGGCTTATTCCTTTATACTCCATTCCTTTAGGATAAAAATTAAGGGTGGCGATTCTGATTTAAAAACCAGTTGCAACAATAGTGTGCTAAATAAAATTACGAAGTAAATGTCATCTCTAAGACTTCTTTGCGGTGAATGTTTGAATAATATTAACATCTTTAAGTGACTTGAGTATCTCCCGCTCGGGTGTAACATATCATCAAGTCATTGAACCACGCATCATTTTATTTGTTGCGCAAATTAGACTTGATAATCTTCATTGCTGAAAAAGATCTTTTAACAGATGTTGTCGATACTGACAATATCAAAGCCAACTCAATGAGTTTGTTGACCAATGAAAATACCAAGTGTTTCTCAGTTTGAACCATCTTCATTGCAAAAATTTAAACATTTTCACAAGAAGTAAAGGAAGCGTGCCTTTTCACTTGATGTACATAAGTCTCAAGTTGCTCCCTATGGTCATCATCAGAAAAGTCTGCGTGATAAATATTAGCAAAACGAGCAAGCTTATCAACATCAAACTTGGAAAAAGAGTTCTTGGAGTCGAGACATGACAAGCAATCCAACACAATGTTACTTCCTTCACTAAACTGGTGATCCGTCACCACACATATTTTGTCAATAGCAACATAAATTTTTTTTGTATGGTAATAATGAAGATTAGTGACACTCCTCCCTTCTCTTCTTGAACGACCCCGAACCAATATTTTTTCATCCATATTTGGCATCGGGATACTTTGAGCAACACAAAACTATTGGGCATCAATAAATAAATCATCCCCATCACTCACTCTCTCAATGTAGCCAATTGAGCTTTAACATCATCAACTAATTCTATAGCAAGCACAATATTAAGATCTTTTGTTTGTAAGATTTTAGAAAGTTCATTTGTGATACCGAACAACTTTAACATAAGCTTCAAAATGAAAGCAAATTTGAAGCTCTCCATTTTTTCTATCAAACCCGCTGTTTGAGATGGTCCACGTCCATCTTCATCAACAATACTAAGAACATGTAACATCTGATCCAAACGAATCAAGGTAGTATATTGTGAACCCCATATATTATCTCTGGGTCTAGCGAGATTATATGAATGGTGCAAGCCCTTTCCTTGAGATATCACACCACTCTCAAGTCTATTTAAAATATATTGGTGGTTGTGTCCATTTCTAGTAATTGCTCATCTATTCGTGATTTCTTTGAGTATATCTCCTTGATTGTAACCACGACAAGTGCATCTTGCAAGAGAAGGGATGCTTTTATGGAGGTGAGCATAGCAATGGAAATAGAAAGCATAAGGGTTTTCATCTAGAATCTTTCTTTATAAACCATTAAATTCACATCTCATATATGAATCCTCATCATATCCTTGCCTTCGTATCTTTGAAATAGATAATGTTTGACGATCAATAATACCATAAAGAGCATTCTTTAGTGCCTCATGTGTAAGATATTTAACATGATGTAGAGCAATAAATAGTTCCACAACTTTCCCTTTGTCGTTCAAGAACCTACAAATATACAAGTTTAAGTTAACAATTGTAGTAGCTTCAATAATGTTATATGGAGGTATGGAGAATAATATGTAATAGAAATTGGAAAATATAACTACTAACCTCAACATCACTGCCATTTGCTCTTTTGCGGATATATCATGTGACTCGTCAATAAGCACGGAGAATTGTCTATCACCAAGCTCTTCCATAATCACCTTGATAACTTCATGTGAACAACACGTTGCAAGCTCCTTTTGAATATCACCGGAAGCCATTGTGTAATTATTTGAACCACGGCCAAAAGCATCTCTCACTTTTTCATCATTATATTTTACCCAATCCACCATCTCTCTAAAATTGCCCTTGTTTAGAGAAGTAGAGCTTTCATAATGGTCACAGAAAGCAATGCCTTGTGCTATGAGATATCTAGTACAATCTAAAGAAGAAGTCAAACGCATTTTATACAATTCTTCTGATTCCTAGTTGCTCTAGCAAAGATACTTGTCACACTTTGTCTTTGATTATTATAATCGTCATAGTGCTTCATACATGAGTTGTGCTTACTATCATGACTACCAATATGATCTTTAAAGCCTTTAGATGCATGCTTCCAATCTTTAAATCCGTCTTTGTTGAAGACTTCATAACCAAAGTGTTCGGCCCTCCCGATCGGCTTAAAGAGAAAGCAATAGAAACAATAAGATTCATCCTTCGACTCACTGTTTTCAATCCATCTATAATTCTTATACCATGCTTTAAAAAATACTCTTGAAGACTTCTCAAATTGAGTACGAGGAAATGTTGCTAAATCTGGTTGCGTTGGACCCTTCAATATATATTCCCTCCTCACTTGATCTTGAATATCCGGAGCATACTCATGAATTTGTTTCCTACATCCTGTATCACGCATAATCTCATTTGGAATAAACTCATTGGCCGCATTAGGCGGTGTTTCTTCTACTTCGACTTCCGATTGCACAACATTCACATTCTCAATACATGTTATAGGAACCAAAAACCTCATCATCTCTGAATCAGAATCAAACAAGCAAATTCAGAATCAGAATCAAACAAGGAATGCAAAAACAAAGAATCACCAATGTAGTAACAAATGCGAAAATACCAACAATGTTCATAATAGGCAGAAACCAAACTCAGAGAAGCAAATTGATTAAAATAAATTCAGAAAAATCCAAAAACACGAAATTTAATCTAATTAAGTAAAATAAGAATTTTGGAATTTTTTTCGGAATTTTTTGAGACTATGAAAACAGTAAAAAAAAACTCATAAAAAATAGGAAAAAAATGATTTTCCCTAAAATCGGATTTTTCGAGCCAGATCAGACGCAAAACGGACGTCCGGACGGGAATCGCACAAAACAGACATAAAACGCAACAAACAAAACCTAAAAAATAATTAACAGTTACAGAAAATCAGAAGAGAGGAGGCAGAAGAATTCACCTCACGGAAGAGAAGAGCAACGACGGTCGCCGGTCGGACTCGGCGGAAAGGATACGACACTGACTCGTCTAAGAGAGGAGGGAGGAGATACGAAGAGACGATGAATTTTCTTTTTTAAAAAACCTGTGTACCAGGAGGGAGGATGATTAGTTTGTTCTGTTTTAAGGGAGATTTTTTATGATTAGTTTGTTTTGTTTTAAAGAAGTTTTTTTTTTTTAATTTCTGTTTTGATTAATAAATAATTAATTGGGCTGAGTCATTGGTTATTCATCTGTTTTAGTTTTCACACTCTATTTTTACTAATTTTGTCCTTGGTTTTTTCTAAAAATTACTAATTTTATCCCTGACTTTGTTTAAAAGTCAGTTATTAGATAGAGGGGTATACAATGAAAGGAGGGGTTAAGCCCGGGCGCGTGCCCGGACTCGCTGGGCTGTAAATCCGCCTATGACAGTTGAGAGCGGGTGAAGGATTTTGACAATACCAATCCCTTGGGATGAAGTTAGGGAATCATTGGAAGAAGTTCTAATTGTTAAGAAAACATATGTAGATAGAGAAGGTAAAAGACCTTTATTACTTGTAATATGAACAGATGCACCAATGTCAAGAACTCAGGGTCCAAGAGAGGAAAACAAATGAATGACTAGTGTGTGCAACTAGAGCAGTAGTAACAGTGTTCTAATTATTCTCAAGTCACTCGAGGAAAACTTCATAGCTTGGTGGAGGCTTGTGTAGGATATGTGGTCAAAACAATGTCAAAAGGATCAGCATGAGCCACATTTACCAATGTTAAGGCATAACAAGCAACTTCCAACAAAGAACAGTAGTGTGTCCGAGTTGATTACAATGATCACATTTTGGACGAGGCTTTGAGTTGGAAGACCTTGAGAGAAATGTTGATTATTTTCAAGAATCAGTTGTATCTAGGATAAGGACTATAGGTGGTTTAGTTGAACATTTTTCGTAGAACTAGAAGAAGGATAGTCGTGACAGTATCCATATCTGAAACATTAACATACCCCAAAATTTGATCATGAATGGCAAAAAAAACATAAGGTAAAACCATACAGGGTAAGAAACATGAAGATAATGTTGTGTTGATCACACTTCTTCTACTGCTTAGCTGGATCACTTACACCAGAGGGGGGGAGTTCGTTAAACTCGTGAAATGTAATATGAACAAGACCAATATATGTAGAAATAAATGCATCTATTTTATGCAAATTGATGATATTCATCAATAAGTGATATACTTCATAGAGGTGCTGTGGCATTTGTAGAGTTTCTTAGCCTAACTCCAAATCGATTCTCATGTGACACGAGGACGAAAGATCAGTTTGATGTCAGGATTAAGTGTACACTTAATGATACTATACAAATGGAGCATCAATCTTGTTTCAGCGTAGATATTTCAGTTAGAGCCACATTTTCAAGTTTTTTCATACTGATTGTTTGAACAACAATACATATTTGTGTGAAGCAAAACTAAAAGGTGGGGGAAGATATGGAACCAGCATATAAAGAAGATTCAGACTAGAGCAACAATGACGGGAATGACAGTTGGATGCATAATCACACACAATAGAACATGCATAACATGAATGCCACGTGCAGGCAGCGCTTGTGGCAGAAGATGACATGGTTTTTGAGAGATATGTCAATTTGGAGGAAACAAGACTGATGTCATTCGTCGGAAAAGTCATCAGAGATGATTATTGCAATGGTGGCAGTTGCGGATGCGGCTGAAAAGCAGTCAAAATGATTGCAAAAATAGTTAACGGAAGCAGAGGAGAGGCAAATCGGAGTTGAAACACGATTTGCCAACAAAAATTCTCATGTAAGGACAATGCGTCTATCGAGTAAGTACATTGCCGAGATGCCTACTCGAGAGGCTTTGGATACCATATAGGAAGAGAAATTACAAAAAAACATATGGTGAAACTGTATGTTCAGACCGCAACTCATAAGTTTTATTTTTTAGACAATAACTTATATAAAGAGTATATGCCAAAGAATAATTTATAGATTTATAGAATATGTTATGATAAGGGGAATCTTAAAATATGCTAAGGTTCATTTAGAAATTATTCCCATATTGTTTATTAAATACTTGTAACCGTAGTAGAAAACAAAAAATCAAAAAGAAAATGTGAAGAAAACATGGTCATGGCCCTAGATGCAGTTGCCTCTAGAGCTACTGAATGCACATAAAGGTAAAAGTATCAGTGCATCAAAAGTCTGAGTCTATTTTTTATATGAGAAATAATCTCTTTGGAGTAAGCATCAATTTTTGCACCATACATAGTTCTAATCAACAACAGATGCAGAAAAACTCAGCACCAATGTAGAGCCATTGGTTACCACTACCAACTACTTGTGAACAAAATGTGATCAACAAACATCATACAATATCATTTTGCCTTCTAATTTACCATGTCCTGCAAGTGCATAGGATAGCACATTTTAGTGTGTTCACCATTCCATATATTGGCTGCCAGAATTCCATTCACTGTACCAGTTGGATGGAACTGATCCCACCAAATATAGTTAGAAGCATTCCTGCACGCCATTTCCGACGATAAGCACATGAACCAACCTTTGTACTTCCCAAATCCACAGCAGGCCTCGGACGTAATGGTAAAGCCTGATTAGGGAACACAAAGCAAAGCAAGGTATAATGTTGAAGTTCCTTAATAGATTGAGAGGAGCAAAAAAAACATAAGTTTTAGTACCATAGCTATCATGATTTTTTAAAATATCCATGGAACCTTCATACACATCACAGAAGATGATATTGGCACTAGGGAGCTCCTCAGCAAGCTTTTCAACAATGTATCTCATGAGAAAGTTAAATTCAACAGCCATATCATTTATCGGTTCAACGCATTCTCCATTCTGAATACCGTACTCCCACATATAGCGAGGAGCACAACCAATAGGAGCAAGTCCTGTAACCACCATTTTCCTAACATTTAAGTTGTACAAGTTCTGCATCATCAAGGTTAATATATCAGTAATCAATTTAAATCCTTTGCTTTATGTAATCAAACTAATTATAATCTAGATATTGCAGATGATATTGCAAATTACATGATCATATTAGACTAAAGATTGATGATATCAGTATTTTACCTTAATTTCTCGCCTGAGTGAGGATGCTAAAAACTGGTTGAAGCGCCATGGAAGGTACATGTTATTGACATTGGAAACATTGAGCAAATAGTAATGAATGTAGTCATTGATTCCAATAGAGATATAAAAGATAGAATTGGATATGAAATTGGCTGCAACATCCTCTCCCATACTTAATATAAACTGCTGATATGTGTCACTAAATTGTTGAATTTGCTGAGTGAGGGAGATATGCTGACCCTGCATGCAGTAATATTTCATCACAATATACAAGTATATCTACCAACATAACATAAGCACTACCGATCTTACAAAAACTGCTTAGACATGTCTATAAGCTGTTTTCAGCTTATTTTCATAAGCTCTCCTAGGTAGCTTATTATACAAGCAAATAGGTTCTAGATAAGAATATATGTGATATAGAAAGTTACCAATTCGGAGCCACTTGAGGCAATGATGCCTGCACCAGCAGAAGCATAATTGACACCATGACTCATATCCTTCACATTTCCTGTCTGACCAAGATAACTTGGCACAAAAGGAAGTCCAAGACGCAAAGCTAGTGCAAATTCCAGAAACTAAACGTAAATAATTGAATAAGAAAGCGAAAGTAAAAAAGAAAAGATGTTGAATTACCAAGAAAATCTACGGGAATTCTGCCATTGGAGAATCTTCCGGTGGGTTGATGAGTGTCAAAGTCTCTTCCATAAGGAAGACGATCGGCGCGGGCAAAGGTAGCGAGATAATTGTTGGTACCGGAATCAACGGAGGAATCTCCAATGACGAATAAAGCAGGAGCTAGAGGAAGAAAAGCGGGAGCTATTGGTGAAATAGCGGGTTCTGGTTGTGCAGTTGAGGGAGTGCATGAGAGCATGAAAGATAGTATAATAGGTATCAGAATAATTCTTGCATCCATTATCTTGTTCTTGCTTGTGCTAGAGTCAATTCTTAACTCATTATCTTTCTCTCGTTTCAGTTTTGAGATTTTCTTCTTCTAATTTGAGCCAACAAGAAGAAGAAAGATAATTCAACTCAATGAGTTACGAGTTGGGAGAAGAAGAAGAAGAAAGATAATTCAACTGAATGAGTTACGAGTTGATAATGGTGTCGTTCCCAAATTTTAGCGCGTTTAAAGCCTAGTATAAATGTAAAAGGACGTTTCTAAAAGAGGGTTCTGAATTTTATAGTTTTAGAAGTGGTTGCAAGGTTAAAGAGAATATTTTTAGATGTTCTTAAACTCATCAACTATGATCACTTACATTATGATTAAGCGTTTAGATGAATTTATTTTGTACTATTTTAGTAGTAATTGTTGCATACTATTTAATGAAATTCTAATCCTAGTATCATTCTCTTAAATGTGTGCTTAAAATCATATATATGTTGACGAATGTGTGAGTTGATTTCAACTAGAAATTGATTATTAACACAAATTTTGAAATCTGATCTAATTCAACTATTTGATCAAATAATTACTTTAGATGTATTGAATGACTAGATTGTGATATTAGGAATTAATGTTAAGGAAGACCTCTTTTGATTACGAACTCACATAGTAAGACATTAAGGAGTTGTAATTAAAAGAGAGAGTTATAAGTCAATAAATTGGTCATAACTAATTTTTAGTTCATCGTTATATTTGTTGTGAGAAAGTTACATGCAGCAGAAAAGCACTTTTGGAGTTGGTGTAACTGGTTACAGATTCGCATTAACCGGTTACACATATTTTCACTTTTAGATTTTGTATTTGTTGTAACCAATTAATAGCTTTGTGTTAATCGATTACAACCTCGATTTTTGTGTTTTCTGCTTTGTTACTTGATGCTTTTGTGTTCCAACCATTGTATAAATATAAATATGGTATGCTTGTGATATAGATTGAATGAAATCAATAATTCTCACCCTCAATTATCTTTCTCTCTAACTCTCATCTCTTACACGCTCTCTTTCTCCACACAATAATTATCCTCCATTGTTCACTAAAGAGTGATTGTATGTTCTAACATTTGGTATCAATAGCCTAGTTCTGATCCACAAACATCTAATGTGAAACATGAATATTCTCTCCAATGAACTAATCCCTACAACCATACCAACCCTTGAGGCGAAGAATTATGACAAATGGTGCAAACAAATGAAAGTACTGTTTGGCTACCAAGATGTTCTTGAAGTGATCAAGAACGGGGTTACTCCTTTTGTCGAAGGTGCAACAGATGTATAAAAGGATACGCACAGAGAAAAAAAAAGAAATATTACAATACACTGTTTTTGATCCATCAATGTATGGATGGTGACAACTTTGAGAAATTTGGTTATTGTGAATCATCAAAACAAGCTTGAGAAATCCTGGAAAAGGCTTAAGCAGGGGCTGACAAGGCGAAGGTGGTGAGGTTACAAACTCACAAACGTCGACTCAAATTAATTCAAATGGAGGAAAAGGAGACAAACAATGATTATGTGACGAGAATTGCTCGTTTGGTGAACCAAATTAAGGCATGTGGAGAAACTGTTACGGAGCATAATATTCTGTCGAAAATCTTGCGTTCTTTGACACCAAGATTTGAAAACATTGTAGTGGTGATCAAGGAATTGAAGGATCTTGCCACGATGAGAAAAAATGATACTCAAAACTCTCTTGAGGCTCATGAGAAAATAATGGATGAGAGGAACATCAATAAGACAAAGGTGGAGATTGCTTTGCAAGCTCGGTTCAATGAGAAGAACAAGAAGTCGAAGGGAAACTGACCCATTAAGAGTAAAGGTAATTTTCAAACTTTTGGTGGAAAAGAGTCTCAAAATTCGAATAATTTGACTTGTAAAAGAGGTGAGAGCATCTTCAGCAAAAATGGAGGCCAAAGCAACTTTAGAGGTGAGACGAGAAGTATGAGAAGAGTAAGGCATAGTGTTATGATTGTTAAAAGTTCGATCATTTTGCAAGAGATTGCACCACGAACAAGAGGGAGTCTCAAGGATATGAAGCCAAGGTTGCTATACAAGAGTTGAATGCAACAACATTAGGTTGCGGGGCGGCAACAACGATTTTGGGAACATTGTAGAAACATGTGCAAAAGAAAATGTTATGGTGACTGTGAGAGGTGGAGTCCAGTGCAGCAAAGAATGGTACTTGGTTGAGGATGTTCTACACATATGACAGGGAGAAAAGATTTGTTTTTTTGAAATCAATCAAGCCACGAAGAATAAAGTGAAAGTTGCATATGATACCACTCTAGCAGACGACCGAATTAGTGATGTTTTAATAATGAGAAGGGATGAATGACATTCCTTAATCAAATTTGTATTGTATATTATAGGAATCAAATGTAACCTTCTAAGTATTATCCAATTGCTTGATAAGGATTACAAGATTCACATGGAAGACAAGACGTTGTGCATTATGGATTCAAATAGGGTTTTGGTCCTTAAAGCTCTTATGGATGTCGATAGAAATTTCAAGATTGAGTTGAAGGTGATATAGCATAGGTGTCTTGCTACAAAGGTAAGTCGAGAAGAGTGGATGTGGCACTACCGTCTTGGACATCTCAAATTTCGAGATCTCAAAGCATTGCAAAAGAACAAAATGGTAACCGGGTTGCTATTCATCAACATTCCAGCTGATATTTGTGAAGACTGTGTGAAAGCAAAGAAACACAAGATTGAATTCAACAAGGATACATGTTATAGAACCAAGCATCACCTTGAGGTGTTGTATTCTAATGTGTATGGACTGATGCAAATTGATTTGCTTGGTGGAAATATGTATTTTGTCACTTTTTTCGATAATTTTGGTAGAAAGTTGTGAACATACCTAATCAAGAGAAAGGATGAGGTATTTTGAGTGTTTAAGAAGTTTAAGTCCATGGTTAAGTGTCAAAGTGGTCACAAGCTCAAAGTTCTCAAAATGGATGATGGATGCGAGTATGTCTCAAATGAATTTGGGAAGTTTTTTAACAAAGAGGGGATAGTGCATGAGGTAGTACCACCCTATACACCGTAAAAAAATGGTGTTTCTGAAAGAAAAATCAATTGATTATGAACATGGTAAAAAATATTAAAAAGGAAGAACTTTCCGAAAGAGCTATGCGGAGAAGTGGCATCCATAGCTGCCTATTTGTTGAATAGGTGTCCCACAAAGAAGCTTGAGAATATAACACCAGAAGAGGCACGGTCTGGATTCAAACTGAATCTAAACCATTTGAGAATTTTCAGTTTAGTGGTGTATCAACATGTTCTAGATTAACTTAGAAAGAAGTTGGATGACAAGAGTGAGATGATAATACTTGCAGGGTATCATAGCACTAGAGGTTACAAACTATTTGATGCTGCAAACAGGAAGATTGTGATTAGTCTGGACATTATAATCCATTAATTGAAGCAAGTGGAGCAGTCTGTAATCAATTATAGACAGTCATTAACCAGTTACATGCAGTCGTTATCCGGTTACCAGAAACTGTTAACCGGTAATAGCTTTGAATTTCCATATTCTGAAGAAATGGAAAGTGTAGAAGTGACGCATGTCGAAGCTAGAACTGATGAAAATGTGAGAAGACCAACTAGGGAAAGAGTTTTGTCTCAAAGACTCTAAGATTGTGAGATATTTTGTGACAACAAAATCGATGATGATGGTGATTTCTTCCATTTTGCACTTATGGTTGAATCTGAGCACGTTAAGACGGAAGAGGCCTTGAGTGATCCAAAGTAGATTTGTGCTATGAAAGAGGATTGTAATCGATTGAGAAAAACAGTACGTGGGAGTTGCTTGATCTACCGAAAGGAAAAACGCATATTGGTGTAAGATGCATATTTGTGTAAGATTGGTCTATAAGATGAAGGCAAATCCCAAAGGTGAAATAATTAAGCATAAGGCTCGATTAGTTGCAAAGAGATTTTTGCAAAGAGAATGTATAGACTTTGATGAGGTACCGGTTGCTAGGACCGAAACCATAAGGCTAGTTGTTGGTATTGTGAATAATAATAATTGGTCTATCTATCAAATGAATGTGAAGTCCGTGTTTTTGAATGGTCAGCTTGAAAAAGAAGTGTATGTAGAACAACCCCTAGTTTTGTTGTGAAAACCAAGAAGGTAGATTCTCTAATTTGAGAAAAGAGTTATATGGATTGAAGCAAACTCCTAGAGCTTAAAACAAAAGGATAGACAATTTCCTAATTGAGGTTGGCTTAAAGAAATGTGTGTCTGAACATCGAGTTTATGTGAAAACGAATAAAAATGAAGAGATAGTCATTCTTTGTCTATACATAGATGATTTGTTGATTACGTGAAGCAATGATAAAAGTATTTCTAAGCTCAAGAGTGAGCTTATGAAAGAATTCGAGATGAGATACCTTTGCATCATGACATACTTCCTTGGCATAAAGTTCCACAAGTCTAAAAGGAGACAACTTATGCATCAAAGAAGATGTGCTCTGGAGATATTGAAGAAGTGTGAAATAGAGCATTGTAATACTGCCATTACGTCAGCTGAACCAAGGTTGCAGTTGTCAAAGAATGAAGAGGATCATAATTAGATCTTACTCAATATAGAAGGTTGATTAGGTCATTACATTACATGTGCAATATGCAACTAGATTTGGCGTTTAATGTCGGTATTGCGAGTATATTCATGGAGAGACCAAAGGTGTCTTACTTGGTAACAGCCAAGATAATCCTAAGATACGTCGAAGGATCTATTGGTTATGGAATTCTCTTTCATGCAACAGATACGGGCGGAAAACACAGTTTACTTGGTTTTACCGATTCCAATTGGTGCGAAGACAAAGATGATCGAAAGTCTACAACTGGATACATCTTTATGTTCGGTGGAGCACTAATCTCTTGGTGTTCAAAGAAGTAATCGATAGTTTCACTCTCGTCTTGTGAAGACGAGTACATTGTCACTTTGTTATGTGCCTGGCAAGCCGTATAGCTAATGAATCTATTGAAGGAGCTGAGCAACAATGAGGGGGAGGTTGTTACACTCTTGGTTGATAAAGTTTCCGCTATTAGTCTTTCTAAGAACCCAATTACATATGGGAGGAGCAAGCATATATAGATGAGGTTTCACTACTTGAGGGAGCTTGTAAGTGAAGGAAATCTATGGTTGGGATATTGTAGAAGTGAAGACCAAGTTGATGATTTATTGACTAAAGGAGTCATAAATAATGTGTTCCAAAGGTTGAAGATGAGCATGGGAATGGTATACTTGAAGCACTTGAATTAAAGTGGTGTTTTGTGAGAAATACACTAACCCAAGTGTTGTAACTGGTTAATACGGAGGTGTAACCGGTTACATGCAATAGAAAATCACTTCTAAGCAACAGAAAAACACTTTTGGAGTTGGCGTAACTGGTTATGCGTTCGCGTTAATCGGTCACACCTGTTTGCATTTTTAGATTTGTATCAGCTGTAACCAGTTAACAACTTTGTGTTAACTAGTTACAACCTCGATTTTTTGTGTTGTCTGCTTTTTTACTTGATTCTCTTGTGTTCCAACCATTGTATAAATACTATGATGATATGCTTGTGATATAGGTTGAATGAAATCAATAATTCTCACTCTCAATTCTCTCTCTCTCTCTCTCACTCTCTAACTCTTATATCTTACACTCTTTCTTTCTCCACACAATAATTATCCTCCACTGTTCACCAAAGAGTGATTGTATATTCCAACAGTACTAGAGAAGCAATTTTAGAGAAAAGGAGTATTTATCAAATAACTAGAAATAAAGGATTCAAAAAGGCTTATCGTTTTTAATCGCTATCAAATTTACTCCATTTTATTCTCAATTCTGCAAACCAAACTCTTATGCAAAACTCTTCAATTTAACATCTTTAGTACAATAGTATTATTGAGTCCAAATTGAACAATCCCAGTGGATATAGACTTTTAATTTATTAATCGACAACAATTTAGTAAACTTGCTAAATTAACCATCAAGTTATATTTATGTCGTCTTGCTTAGCACGTCATAACTTTGGCTTCACACTGAAGATTTAGGAGGATATAAGAGTATGTACCCCTCCCAACTTTCCACATTGTCTTTAGAGACAATAAGAACATATAGGACTTCCTTATTGCTACCAACCAAGAAATAATCATAGAGTTTTCGGACTTTAATATTTTTTAAAAGGCTTTCTATGGTTGGTTGTGTTGTTGCACCTATTAAAAAATCAAACTTCCCTTTGTCGTCCATTATCAAAGTAACAGTTCTAATCCATTCATTGTAGTTTTTCCGATTCATCTTCAAGACATTGACTTTGAAGAAGGTTGAAAAAGCCTCTTGGTCGTTGAAACATGTGTCAAATTCTCTATCACCTTTGATCTTGTTGCATTCATTGAGATTAACGCTTCCATGTCCAAGACCACCACCCATGTCACAGCCTGAGGCGAAACTAGGAGAGAGTTATCGTGGGCCACGACCTACCCCCCAATTTTTTTTTTATACCATATAAATTTTTACTGTAATACCCTTTTTCATATATTATTATATGAAAAAATTTCATTCTATTTTATATAATTTTCACACAAAACTTCTCTGATGTAGCTTCTTCTCTATTTCTCCTTGTTTCACACATATATAAATTTCATCTTCTTAACTTTGCTCCTTCTTTCTTCATGTAATTATTATTTTTCTTTCAATTATATATATATATATATATATATATATATATATATATATATATATATATATATATATATATATATATATATATATATATATATATATATATATATATATATATATATATATATATAGTTTAATTATCTTTTTTTAAATGTATCGCTTCCCATAAATCTTAAAACTGTATGTTTCCATTATCCCCTAAAATTTTACCCTAAAAATAGACAAAGTAATAGTTAAAATTGTATGTTTCTTATTTAATTCTTACTGAGATGTTCAGTTAACATAGGAGATTAGATTTTTATATTTATACTTGTTAATAATAATTTTTTATAGAATGTGAAATGCTTAACTGAATGAGTGATTTTGTAATCACATTTGATGAGTCTAGCAATCCAAAAAATCAAGGTAATTTTCTTGAGTTCCTAAAACTCTTGGCATCTTATAATGATGAAGTAGCAAAAGTTATGTTGGATAATGCTCCATAAAATGGGAAATATACTTCACATAAAAATCAAAAAGAGCTCTTGGAAATTATTTCTAATAGGGTTAGAAAGCATATCCGTGAAGAAATTGGTGATTCTAAATTTTGTATCCTTGTTGATGAAGCTCGTGATGAGTCAAACAAGGAACAAATGGCTATTGTTTTAAGATTTGTTTAAATTTGGTTTAATGCAGTTTTAAGGTCTAGGGGTTAGAAACATCAAGGTTTTGTCGAGCGAGTATATGATGCAATTATGCAAAAAATAAATTTGAATGAAAAATATTTAATGCAAAAAATTAGGGTTAGTATTTTAAAAAAGAATTTTGATTAATAAATAACTATTTTAATTATTAAAAATATATTAAATATTTTTAAAAAATATTTAACAATTATTTATTAATAATTACGCAAAAGTATATTTAATGCAAATGCTAAAAAATATGACAGTTAAATAAAATTAAATAAAATAAGATTAATGAAATAAATAAAATAATTTAATTTAGTTAAATATGGGGTGTATTAGGAAGAATTTTTGGACCCAAAGAGGTTTTAAGCCCAAACGCCTGGGTGTGTGTTTTACAAATGGGTAGTAAAATAAGGGGTATGGAAAGTAAGAGTCCAAGTTCAGATATTGAACTCGGCCCAAAACGCGCAGGGGTGAGAAATCAATTATGCAGTAATTATAGGAGGTGTGAATGATGAGGGGTTTAGGCTCAATAACTTGCTCCTTGATACAAACGTGGGGGTGTTGATTTGGCTTAGTAAGTGAAAAACAAAAACAGGGGGGTTTGTGCAGTAATGGGCTTGAGCCCAATAATTTGTTTTTGGTCCACTTGGATTGCACGTGGTGAGGTGCATGGGGCTATCGTGGGTACGTGATGTGAGGGACGCCTGATTAAGATCCTAAGGGTGTGAAGCGATGGTGTATGATAGGGAAACATGGAGACGCGGGCACAGGTCACTGAGGGATTATATGTTTTTTTCTTCCATCATTTTCTTTTTATTTTCATCTGAACCTCTCTCTCTTCTCTCTCGTTCTTTCGTTCTTCTTTTTCTTACAACAACAAAACCTAACCCTCACAATCCCCAGGCGGCGGCGATCTGGAGGAGCGAAGATCTTCAACAACCCCAACCCGAATCAATCCAAGACCAACCCTAATACCCAAACCTCCTCAAACAACCATAACATAAATTGAATCACGGTGCAACGTAAAGCTAAGTGTAACGAGAAATACCTCTATTGCTGTGACTTTCTTTGAGTCTCTAGGTTCGATCTTCTAATCCTTTCCCTTTTTTGCAGGTACGACGAATGGCGCCGATGGATAAACAGGTCTAGGGTTTTAGATTTTAAAACCCATATCTTTGAACCAAGCTTTGACATCGAGAAGAGAGTGTGGTCGGCTCCGATTCTTCCCCTACTTCTTCTCCTTTCTTTTTGTCTTAGAAATTTTTCGCCTCCTCTCCTTTATAATTTTTAGGTTTATTTATAGTTTCTTAGGGTTAGATAATTTAGGTAATGTTGTGTTGATTTATGTTACAATTTCTTTAGATTATAGTTGATTTAGGTTTGATTTAAGAATTAGTGATTTGATTTAGATTGTATTTGGACGATTTTGTTCTTGTAATAAGATTTGATTCTTTATAAAAATTAACACTGATTCTATGTAATATTCGTTTTGGATTTGATTCAATTTGCATTTTTTCCCCTGAATTCTGGACTTAGGTTGGGATGAAGAAGAACGATAGAGGCCGCCGCGGATGCATATGGGGAATTAGGTTTTCAAACACCCTTGTTGACTTGGTCAACACTTTTCAAAAAAATAAATAAATAAACAATTATAGTTCCGATAATAAATAATAATAATAATAATAATAATAATAATAATAATAATAATAATAATAGGCAATCAACAGGCCTCTTCTGGTTAGAGTTGTTTCCCCAGTGAAGTCTCCAAACAACAGACCTCTATTGTTACTCTGGATGGCATCTGTAAGCCCATCTCCGGCGGATTCTTTATCACCTCTCTAAATGGCATCTTTAATCTCATTCCCGACACAATCAACCAACCCATCATTAAGTGAAAATTTCTGGGCACTCTAGTGTTCAATCATCTTCCACCTTTAAGTCACGAATGGCGGACCCGCCAATCTAACTCTTCAGGTTTAAGAAGATTAAACAGGGGCAGTTGTTGTACCCCAAAATTTCCCCTCTCTTTTCTCGATATATTTTTCACAAAGATCTTCAATGATTCAAAGTTTGCCCAAGTATTGACTAGGTCAAGCCATCTTCTCAACATTGATGCCTCAAATTAGGGTTTGAGTTTGCACAAGGACAGTTGGACTTATAATGTTTCAAGTGACTTTCATGGATCATTATGGATCCTCAAGATTTCCCCTATCAAGTTTCGAGTCTTGGGTCACAAAATTGCTCAGTCAGTTGATCAGATGACCTAAAATCAGTTGTATTAGAAAAAAGTCGATTGTGGTCAACCTACAGTCAAACTTCAAGATTTTGGACCAATATCAACATTTTGAGGTCATATGTATCATTTGATCAAGATTGGATCACAATTCTTCAAGAAAATTATTCAAATCATCAAAAGGGAAAAATGGTCAAAATTAGGTTTTTGACTGAGAATGACGAATCTTTGGCTTTTGACCTAGTACACGACTTATTAATTTGAAATATGATCTCAAGTATTCAAGTATATCATTTTGACCTAATCACATATTTCAATTCATCTCCCGAGATCAGTGGATTGATAGATGAAATTTGGTCAGCTGGTGAAAAAATCAACTGTACACTGAAAAGTCAAACTTTGACTTTTTGGTTAAATCTGAGTTTCAAAAATCACATTTCATCAAGATATTCAAAATATGAAATTTGATCATCTAAAAAATCAAGAAAGTCAAGAATCAAACATTACAAGACTTGGAAGTTTTTCTAAGTATTTTCTATACATGTTAATCTCATTACCTCGTGACATTTTCCTTCACCATAATTCAAGATAATTCCAATGTTCAAGTAAACAACAAAGCTGCATTTTTTAAGTTAAAATTACAAATCCTAAGCCTAGTCTTGTTTGAACTTTTCCCTTTGACACAATCTTCAAACCTTGCCACTATGTTGTCCAGAAAAACCAGACTTGTATCATGCTACAAATGTTGGTGTCCAGAAAAGCCCCAAAGTCATATATGTTGCTACAAGCCCAAAACCATGTTAAAAGACAGTTTGATGTCCTGTACAAAACCAGCCCTGCACCAAGCTGACATTCCACTCCAAAACTGCTACAAAATAGTCCTGTTATGCTGCCTTTAACCCTGTCCAAGCCTGCACTATATCAGTCCCCATATTTGCACCAAATTAGCATATAAGAGCTGCATCTAAAAAGCTATGAAGAAGCATACCCAAAAAGTTCAAAAACTCATTTGTTTCCCTCTCAAATTTCAGCCAAACTTCATCTACAAATAAATAGTTTTTCACAACACACAAAAAACAGAGATTTTAGAGAGAAAAAAGAAAGAAAAGAGAGAAAAACAGAAGTCTTTGTAACCTTTGTTCATTCAAAAAACGCTGCTCTATTTTCATTCACAAAACAGAAAAATCCTCACCCCACTGTTCCACCTTGCACTCTTTTCCCATAAACCAACTATCCAAACACTTCACATCACATAGAGATTGTTCAAACACAAGAACAGTTTTTATAGTGCCATTATTATTACCTTCCAAACACAAACAAAAGATAGTATTGTACAACTTGACTGGATTTGAGAGTGGTTCAGCAACTTCCAATACAGAGGAAGGACTGGAGCAGCTTCCTGGGGGTTCACTAAAGCTATCACAACATCTTGAAAGAGGTTCAGTCTCAAAACAAAAATTGCAGTCTTAAGGTAAGTCCTCTTGACTTTGAGCTCTTCATTTCAAGCATCATTAGTGATTCACTTGTTAAGATATAATGTAGTAATTATTTCCCTTAAAGCTAACCATTTATTTGCTTTTCATTTTTGTAAATCATATGTTGAGAACTGACCTGTACACACAATAGAACAATACTAGAGGCAAAAAACTGCAGCATGAGTCGATACATACTCATATGAGTCGACTCATATCAGTTGCAGAATAGGGTATGAGTCGACATAAGACCTTATGCATCGATGCATACTGTTTTCCAGACACAATAGAAAGAGACAAAAGGTGCACGAGTCGACACAAAACACGAATGTGTCGACACAAATAAAAAATGAGTCGACACATCTCATTATGCATCGACTCATACTGAGTTGATTTTGATTTTCCAGAAACAAGAAGGGGCATGTGTCGATGCATAGGGCTATGTGTCAATACATAAAGTTTATTTTTCTTTCTTTGTACACTGTTTTGTTTTTTTCTATATTTTTTATTTCTATTCAATATGGTTGTAATAATTTAATTAGGCTTGTACTTCATCCCCGTTTGTAAATTATACCCCCATCCCCCAAGTGATGTAATAGCTTAGGATTTTAATTTCCGCAATTTATCGCTTTAATACAATTGTTAGTGATTAGGGTGTGTATGACAAGATAAAATCAACCGTTAGAACACCCTAATCTTAAAGACAAAAATGCATGCAATCAAAACACAATTCACACAAGCACCTCTAGGATAGCCTCACTTGTTGCCTCGAATAAATAGTCATGTCCCTCGAATGTGGGACACTTTAGCAAAGAACCTTCGATGTTGCCTTTTTAAAACGATCTAGTCCCTTACAAAAATTGATAAAGCGTCTCATAGGTTGCCTTCTATGACTATACGACGACCCACGCCCGTCCCTTCACATTCAAAGATAGGGCTTCTTATCAATTAATGGTAAGATAGTAATATCTAAAGGAGGAGGAAAAGAATAAAGATTTCTTTTGAGTAGGTAGAACGCTCATAGTTGCTTGCTCACAAACTAAAACCATTTCCATGCTCACACTTTCAAAACATCTTCAAAAACAAATATCTCTTTGAACTATTTTCAAAACCAACACTTTGTATACATTCTTATAGAGACGAGAATCATTACAAAATTGGCCGAAACAAAAGGCGTTTTCAAAATATTTTCAAACTTACACCAATCAAAAACACATTTCAAACAAATCATTTTCAAAATGAACTAGTAACTAAGAGCCCGTAGATAACTACAGATGAAAAGGATGCTAACACCTTCCCTTTTCATAATCTACCTCCCGAACTCAAGAGAATATCTAAAAAGGTCTTTCCTGTTCTTTTCACCCTTTCCTTTATTGAATAAAAGAAAAGTCGGTGGCGACTCTTGATATCCGCAACAATTGCGATAAAACGCAAACCACTCAAGTCAGTTCTCCCACCGTATTACATTTAGTAAATCAGGATATTTCACGCACACTTTCCTGAAATGTATAACAACATCAACATATAGTTCTTTTGTACATGCATTTATTATAACATTTCATGCATCCAAAATTTTCTCCACAATAACGCCCCCTTGACCAGTTTTCCATCTTCGACTGCTATGTGTTTTGTCATTATCGCGAGTTTAACCCAATTTCTCACATTAGTCATGTTATACTTATAAAGTAATGCATAAGAAGTATGAAATACAGTTGCAACTGAATTCATTAATATGGTATCGCGGTCAGTAACAATGACTTTCGGCATATCTTCTTGGTCCTTCAACATTGACTGACAAACCTCTAAAGCCCATGCAAAATTATTCTCTTTTTCGCACTCTAGAAATATAAAACCAACATAATACATTTTCTCAGTAGACGTAACACCAACAATTTACAACAATAGAAGCATATATTTATTAGTCTTATACGTTGAATCAATTATAAGCAAAGTGTAAAACGTGTTGAACAATTTAATGAAATCAGAATGTCTCTAATATATATATTTTACTGTTACTTCTTCCTCACATCTCTGATGCCTATAAACGTAATTGTTATCATCTAGAAGTTTCAAGAGGTGTTGCATTTTGGTTCGATCCCCCCTAAGCGCTAGTTTGGATTGATAGCGCCTATTATACACTTGCTTGACATTTAAGATATTTCTGGGTCTTTTGCACTTCAAGCTTGCAAGTATGTTTTGGGGAGGTACCAAATTTAATGTCATGTCAGAAACACATTCCTTCTCTTTCGACAAGAGCCAACATGCAATTTGATAATCGACTAATTTTACACATAAATCATGATTTTGTAAACCATATCTCACATTAAATCTCCATTTATTATTTGTCAATTGATAACCACGCAACTTAAATGGACATTCACATTTTCTTTAATTGGTTTCATCTCGTTTCAAATTTCAGAGATGAGCTTTATATTTACCACTTATTTCGCATCCCAGTGTCACAAATGCACTTCTTCTTTTCGAACCATTATCGAACCTTCTGATCACAACGTCAAACCTAGTTTGGTGGCCGCTGTACATATCACCTGCAACATGTCACCACGAAATTCATACTCTTGTTCATTTTTAAAATGGCTCAGAATATCTACTACCTTCGCTAAGAGAGGTGAAACAACTTGAGACACAATAAATTTGGGGATAGCATCGGGATGCATCATACCTAATGTTAACAAAAACATATAAACTAAGAAACATTCGTAGCAATAACAAAATTGCTGGAAATCAGCACAAACAGATACCTGAAATGTATCTCTGGACAAGTTCATTGTGCTTTCAGAAATATATTTCTGATATAAATGTGACATTTTTTTACTGAAAAACCAGATTAATATAATGAACAAGAGTTGAAATGAATGAACTTTATCTTAAATTTCACTTCCTTTAACTTCTTTTGATATGGTGAAACACAAGAGTGAAGATTTGGAGTGAAAAACTTGATTGGGAATAAAAGGGTTTTTAGAGAGGATTTGAGGAAACTATTGCAAATGAAGGTGATCATGCTGGTTGTTATTTTTAGCAATTTGACTTTTAATTTTTTTCAGAAATACATCTCCGAAAATATCTGACATGCAAAAGTGACATGAATTTCAATTTTTCGCACTAAAATTTACCGACGATACATCTCTGGTCATATCCCTGTAATGGTTCTGAATGAATTAATTATATTATAATTTCGGAGATATATTTCTAAAAAATTTCTTAATTTCGCTATGAGATGGCACCACATTTGCATGCTTTTGTGTGATGTAAATTGTGCATCCGAAAATATACTTCCGAAAACATATAGGCAAATTTTGAATTTTCATAAGGTTCTTTTGACCTATATATAGTGTAATAAGAAATCCACGTATCTTAAGCCCAACCGATGACCCCAAGTTAGGTTTGGAGTAAATCTCATATGCTAATGACCATCTCATTACAGAAGCCTGCCACACACAAGGTTTGGGAGCCGCCACCATAGACAGAATCGCTAACGTTACATTTTTCCACCATATTGTAGAGATTCCAAGGAACAGTATATATTTGATACTTTCGGGTAATATATGACTTGAACATGTGTTTATAAGTGGGGGCAATCCTCACCCTACAAGTTTGTTTTATAGGGTGAGTTAGGCCCAACACATTTCTTATAATGGTATCAGAGCCTCGTTTAAGATCCAGTGGACCACCTGCTATCAGGTTCCACTATCGAACCACCCACCATTTATTTCCACGCTCCAGATATCCAGACCTGAACGTGAGAATGTGTGTTAAGAGTCTCACATCAGACAATATATAGTATGAAGATATGTTTATAAATAAGGGTAATCCTAACCCTATAAGTCGTTTTGTAAGGTTGAGTTAGGTCCAACACATTTCTTAACCAGAGGAAAAGAGGATTTTTTGTAAATACTCTTCAATTGTATTTGACTCTTCAATGTTAATAATGTCATTTTAAACAATAAACATTTTGTACATCATTCTGCATAAGAAAAATGTTACAGTTAATATATCAATGTAAACTTGATCTCTTCCTCAAATTGCACCACAATCCATTTTTGGTATGGATAGTTGCCCCAGTAACTAGTTCGACCGATTCAGGGGTCCCCTTCAGTTCCACATCGAAATTCTGTAGCAGCATAGCTAGTGCTACAGTGGATTCCATGAGAGCAAATTGGTCTCCAACGCATTTTCGTGGTCCGCCACCAAAAGGCAAGAATGCAAAATCCGATATAATCTGATTAAGGAAACACAACTTGTCAATGCTCAAGAATGAATCACACAAACCAAAAATAAAATTTCGACATATCTAACTGAAGTATTCAATTTTAAAGAAAAAACAGGGAGTTATAAATTATAATGATTTATTCAAAATCAACTCTTGATATAGGTAAACACGTATCATCTTTTGTTTACATGAGTTAAATCTTCCCAGGAAAAATAAAAAGAGGAGAAAAAAAATAGTAGGAAGAAACCTCATTTGGATACAAGGCTCCAGGACTTCGAGATGGGTCAAAACCAGCCCACCCTTCAACTTCTTCATTCTTGTTTTGCACCAGAAATCGTTCAGGCTTGAAGTCATTGGGGCGGTCCCAAAAATATGGAGATCGATGGAGATTATAAACCTGGATACAGAGATATTTGAGCAGCCATGCAGACGTCAAGGAAAATGTATTGGTGCTGAACCAAGATATAAGTACTAGAGTATTATTTTGGTAACAGAAATAGCAGTATGAATTGGTCACTCCAACACTACCAATATCAATGACATGAATGGATTCCAAGGCAATGGTCCACACCTAAACTTAAAAGATTGCCTACAAAAAACTCATTGGGGGAAAATTGCACAGAACAGTAGGGATTTTCCATGCAGTTCCCCTCTCTTAGTTGAAACTGTAGGTACAGGTGCAAACCTGATTTACACTTCCTCACTATGAAAGAAGGTGTGAAAGGTGTTTGTACTCACAGAAATGAAGACATCAGTCCCAGCAGGAATTGTATACCCATCTTTGTCACCTTTATGCCCTCCTGGAGAAATTGTACAAGTCCTTACATAAATAATCTCAAATGCAAGAAACATACAAAAATTAACTAGACAAGAAGTATAACTGTCATTCAATAATGATATAAATTGCAGATAAAAAACCTCAGCTACAGAAAATGATTCATAAAATGTCTGACAATAAATCTATTTGACCTCATTCATCATCAAACCCGTATCTTTTGAAATCAGAATCGTGATAAATCATCTTAGAACTAAAGGAACCAAATTAAGTCGATGAACCTTAAAGTTGAGTCGATTCATTTGTAAAAATATAAACTATTTGTTTCCATTCTAAGGAACCTCATTTAGTTTGTGGATCCTTTTACCCATATTTATCACCATCAACCTTGATTCTTTACAAGGCATTTGTTATTCCTTTAAGATCTCCATTACTAAAAAAAGTGGGCCCTTCAGTTCTTCCATTGCTGAATCCTTATTTCAATCTCAGCTTTGAAATCCACTTTTTGGAAAGTTAACCCTCCATCTAACGTTAGGGCTTGTGTTTAGGAAGCAAAAGTCGAAATAGACTTTAATTGATGGTAGAATATGTTTTACAAATTACAATAGAAACAAAATCACACACATTGAGAATGCAATATTCACACATAAAGTAGGAAATGAGATGATTTATTGTTACGACTTACAAGACATTTCCCATCCAAGAAATTTGAGAGTCTTGGTCTCCCCCTTCCAAGAATTCGAGAGCTCGGCATCTCCCTCCTATAACCACTCAGTAACTATCTCATAATCACTTTCTCCTTTCCTTTATTTATTCCTAAAACTAAATAACATATGCCATAATTAGAAGTCTAACAGTTTGTTCGCTTTCTCCACTCCACCAAGCTTTGAACTCTCTGCTTCCACCTAGAGTGGAGTGCATTCCGCAAGGGTGCAATGCCGGAATGTCATATACAGAGATCTCTTTCTCTCTATGTTCTCCAGGAATATGCTTGTGCTTGACCCCTCTAAATCAAAATCTCAGTTGGTGAGAAAGCCATTGCTCTCTCCGTGTCCATATGCATGCATGGGCACTGATTTATTTTTTCTTACTTCCCCGTGTTAGGAAGTGTTCTGATATTGTGCACTGCACCTATTTTCACTCTGACTTAATTCCATCATCTCTATTTTGATTATGTATATCTATGATGCATAGGTACAGGTACGGTACCTGGTGCAGGTACCGGTACGGGATATGCCATTTTTAGAAAAATCAAGGTACGGGTACGTTAATAAAAAAAAAGAGTTTTCTGTAAAATGTACTAGTAGAGGACTAAATTGTTAGATTTACAACAAAATATCTTACAAAAATTTTAAAAATTCAAAAATAATGTCAAGATACAACAACGAAAAAAGTTAAAATACATGAATATACTATATTGATATTTGAGAAAACCACAAATTTTACTCGAAATTCAATAATGAGAAAAAATAAAATACCACAAATACGGTACGTGTACCCGGTACGGGTGCGTACCCGGTACCGATACTTCACCATTTTAGAAGTACCCATGCTTCATAGTGTATAATATTTGTACTGTTCATGTATAAGACTTTTAATCCATGTTGGTTGAGCTACGTCAGCAAAGCATGAGTAATGCATACTCAATCTAAACAGTTGATCTACTCCCCGTGTTTCATTAAGTTCGTGTAGAGTATTGACTATTGATCATTAGATTCTAAACCCTTAAATAATTGTTATGCAATATTTTCAAGTATAAAATAACATCAATAAAATTTGTTACAATTCATCTTTGTTGAGTATTGTGTAGAAATCTGTACCTGGCAAAACATCAGGCTTGAGTGAACGTCTAATCAGCAGAGGTGGTTGTGGATATAATCGAAGAGTCTCCACAACAATTAACCTCATGTACCTGGGTGCATGCAGTGGACATTATCATAACTGGTTTACAGTAGTTGCTTTAATGAAAACTTGGTACAGTAGACTCAATCTAATTGTATAGTGGTATGATTTGAATTGATTGATGATGCAAAAGACTAAGTTCTAACCCTTATAATAGTAATCAAGTAGAAAAGAAAATCATGGCAATAATAACTAAACATGGAAAATAATCTAAGAAACTGATCCTAAAAGTAATAAACTCCAAGATAATATCAAGATATTTCAATATCTCCTAGCAGTAATATTCTATAGAAACATTGAATAGGCCAATGCCAACACTCGTCGTGACAAACATCACTACGCAAGAAAAGCGGACTGGTTATAAAGTATACATCATGAAAAGCTAATTGGAATTAACCACTTGTAATGTTTGTTTTTTATGTAGGTGTGGCATATTTTTCCCCCTTTTGCTTGAAAAATAAAATTATTGCTAATTCATCATAAATTTATTTAAGCTTTCTGAATTAAATAATATCCATGAAACCAGTATTGAGGTACCAGTAAATATAAAAGATAATATTAAATGGGAACCTACTCCAACTTTTTAAGCAATTCAAAAGTTGGCTTCCCCATCCCCAACACCGAATCTACCTCTGCTTGAGCTTTCTTCATTTTGTCAGGATTCTGCAATAAAGAAATTGGTAAGCACTAAAATGGCGCTGCACAAAGATAAAAAATGAAAAGAAACCATGGCGACCAGCGCCAAAAATTAGTCTATCATGAACAATCATGTTCAGGTATTTTTTATTAACATACTTGAGCTAGCAGGAAAACTGCCCATGTAAGAACTGCAGCAGTCGTCTCATGACCAGCAATAAGCATTGTCATTAAATCATCCCTCAACTGTCAAGAGAGGGAAAAAAGTCATAAAAACCTAATTTGAAAAGCTACTTGAAAAGATAGATATTGTCTTAACTCCAAACTAGAATTTTTACTATCAATATAGTATCTAAAGCAACTAAGTTTTTAACCAGAATGGTTTCTTCGGAAAAATGATAAATCAGGAAGAGTTATACCTGGCGATCATCAACATCAACTCCCCGCATATCAACTAGGAAACGCAGAAGACTTGCATCCTGTAAGCTTCTATCTTAGTAAACAGTGTGGAATGTATCAAACTCCTAGTTTTCATGGACTTATCCTGAGAGCTTAACATTATCCTTTGGTGTAAGGTCCCTTAAAGATTAAAAAAATACCTTCAAATTCGAGTAATCCCTTTGCTGCAGTTTCTCAACATCTGTTTCCTGCAAAGAGAAGTATAATCAAGACCATGTCATGTACAATCGACACAAAGTAAAAGTGAAAAAAGATACCGATTCATGAAATGACTCATAATCACCAATCATAAAATCTCAGTATTATCTCACCTGCCTGCTCTCTTTTGCATTTCGGATAAGTCCATCGAGACAAGTATTAATGACTTTAAGGTCATCCTGAAACTTCCTTTGTCTGGGCACAATCCACCTTGCTAATGGAAATTTCCAATATGGAATATAGAAAGTGGATCTATGTTCGGCTTCAAAAAGAGTGCCATAGACAGCCTGTAACAGATTGAACAGCAGAGTGTTCATCTCCATCAAGTTTCTTAACATATCGTAACAAATAACAAATGATTGGCTTGAAAAGCATATTCTCAATGTTATAAATTTTGACTTGCATGTTCATCGAGTATATTACGAAAAATATGATAAAGCTTTTTAGAATTAGATGTTTGTTTACATATCAGTGGCAATGAGCCTTTATTCTAACCCACATAATGACATAATTGTTCCCAGAAATTTTCTTTGAACACTAGGCATACAGAAGATTGAGATTTTGGACAACATAGTTTAATATGGTTGTATACTAGTATTAACTAGACAATTTTAAGGAGACAACATAAGAAAGAAACGTAGTACGTCTAGTTGAATTTACAAGAAATGCAACATCAGTATCATATATTTGAAATGCATAATCCTTTAGTCAAACCTTAATAACAGGAGATTCATTGGTGACAGAACCAAAGTCATAGTTGAACACACCTAGCCCAATAATATCAAGAGCCAAATTTGAAAATTCTGCCTCAAGGTCCAATTCAACTGACTTCTGTCCATCATGCCCCTCTCCTTCGAGAAGCTTATTGACCTTTAACACTGTTCTTTCTGAACAGGAAGTGAATAGTTGTACCATAGCTTCCAAGTATGAGGTATGGAAACCCGGAGCAATCACTGCAAGTTTCATAAATACCAAGTTAAATAAGAAAGCTAGGTTATTGCCATAATTCCAAAGCTAGACCACGTGGGAAAATGAAAGAAAAATAACAGAGATCAAGTTTGCACACCTCTTCTCCTTTGCTTCCATGTCTCAAGGTCTGCAGGTATGAGTCCTTTTCCCATAATTGGTTCTAGGATATCAGCAAGTACTCCCTAGTTTATCAATTAACAAGCACAAGCATTAATTTTAAAAAAAATAATAATTTGAAAATGAAGTACAAAATAGAAAGTTAGAAACTAATTGAATGACACAGACGCGTCAATCTACAAGAAAACCAACACATCAAATTCAAGCTCATGTAATCCAAATGCTTTACATTTGGTCACAATTTAATGGATAGCTTCTAGTCAAAAATTTCATGTTTCACAAAGTTTTGTACCCACATTGGCAGGACTTACTATAGTTACAATAGAAATAACACAAACAAAAAGGGCAGAAGCCCTTTCCAACTGCAGGACTTATAGGATTTAATACAGTTGTTTATTTACTTAATTTTATAATAAAAATTGTGCACTAGCTTCTACTTTTATAATGCATCCTTGATCTGCCAGGTTTGGCCAAATGAACTATTATCTTGTAAATCCATAAGCGACAAACAGGCTCAGAACCACCATGTCATTTCAATCACTATTAGGGGTTAAGCAGGGAGCTGGTAAAAGGATATAGAGTCGAAAGCTATAGTTTTGTAACAGTTGAACTTTGAGATGCTGCACAGTTTTTGAGGACATAAAACCTACAGTGGAAGCATGCTCTTCTAATGAAATTCATTCGATATTTCCGGTTCACCTGAACATCGATTAATGGATGGAAAATTTACTGTGCACTGAACACCAGTTCCGATCAGCTATCAGATTATAGCCAAAATAACATTCCAATCTTTTTCATTTTATTCTTTTCAGATTCATACTCATATTAGTAAAGATCATCAGAGTATTAATCCGCATAACATAAACAACTTGTCAGACTATCGACTGAAGAGAGCGCGATACAAAATAAAGCAAGAGATAAGACTGTACCTTGTCATAAGAAAATGCATTTTCTCGCAGAATATGTCTTGCAACAATGGGATCTGATACAACAACAAATGCTTTCGGTCCAAACGCCAGTTTATACACAGAACCATGCTGAGGATAACTAAAAGTGAGACTGACTGAGTAAAGTGGAAACCAAAGTAGTAAAATTAAACAAATTCAGAATTGCAATCAAACAAACAACAGAAATTCTCAAACCAACATTAAAAGTGGATAAGTGAAAAGGTTGAGTACCTCTAAGAACCAATCATATAGTGAGAAAAACAGCGGCCGGTCAAACAAATCTGTGACAGCACCTTCAGCTATGGGCATAGACCCTAAATTTGCACCACTTAACAAGCTCGTAAGGAGGTTGCTCGCGTTGTCAAACACATTTCTACTACTTTGTTTCCGTTTTTCACCATTAACCGATTGGCATCTACATTATTCAAATTAATTAATAATTGATTATGTCAATCTATATTTGATTAATTAAACACTAAGCAGATTAACATAGACAGAATTAATTAACTAAACTAATAGAAACCTTATCTAAATTGGTTTTGTATGAAAATTACTAAATTAGGTTAACATGAACTTGAGGTTGATGAAATTATCTACTAGTTGGATGTAGATTTGTATTTTTTTTTTTCATTTTGCGGTAGAGAAAGTAGAATCGTGCATGAGGAAACGAAGATAATTTGAGAGTGATTATGTATGAATGAACAAGATGGAAAGGACCTGATAGAAGAAAAGCGTTTGGAGTGAGAAGAAAAGCGGAAATGAAGAGAGAGTGGAAGACTGAGGGTGAATGGAGTAGAAGAAGAGGAATGAAATTTGGTGGGAAGATTGGCATCGGTGAGTGTGACGGTTGAGATAGCGGCGGCGACCATGGCGGTGACGACGGTGTTAAGCTGAGAATGGTGCTTGCAAGTTTTAGTTGGTGCTCGGTGATGACATTGCACTACACCGAAGGAAGGTGTTACTTCTAAGGATAATATATATATTGTTATCTTATATATTTTTAATTATTTATTAAAGATTAATTTTTCTTTCATTAACTTTTAATTATTATAATTTTTAGGGTTAAATATATAAACCGTCCGGCAATATCAGTAAGATTTTTATTTTTTTTTGTCATTAATAAAGTTTTTTTTTAATTCTTTTATCTTATTTAAATTTCGTTATCGTTCTCTAAATGTCAAGTGGTCTGGTAGATTCACATATTTTTTCATTTGTGATTTTTATTTTTATTATTTTTCGAATCTGATTACACCTGTTAATTACAGCATGGCATAATCTCATTTAACTTGTTCCCCCTAGAAATTTTCCCCCTTTCTCTCTTCATCAGGCATTAACTATTCTTCGTCATTCTTTATCAAGTATCGATTGGTCTTCGTACTTCTTCATCCGCCATCGTCTGCCATCGCACATCATCATCTCAAGCATCAGTGGAAGTAAATCGTCATCAGTTGGTAATTTTAAAAGGGACTTGCCAACATGTGGGTGCAACGAAACGATGAAGATGTGGATATCAAACTCCATTGATAATCCAAATAGAAAATTCTGGAAATGTAGAAATTCACTAGTAAGTGTTTGTTGAAGATTGTAATCGTATTATGTTTCTAGAATCTGTTAGATATGTGTTTAACTTCGCTAATTTTATTTGTAGAATGAACATGGATTGTTCGTGTGGGACGATTTAGTTAGTGAGCTTCAAGGGAACGACATGAATCCCTCAAGATGTTGTGAATGTGAAATCACCAAGGTTTATTTGAGAGAATTTGCACAGAAGATTGTTAAGGAGATTGAATACGCAGTTGGGAAGAAATGGGGAGTAAAAGGAAGACCAGAGAAGTTAGAAAAATTGAAGAAAAAGCTTGTAACGGAGAAGAGAAAAAACTTTTGGTTGATGCTTGCACTTGGTCTGTCATGGATGATGTTTGCAATAGTGTTTAAGTTGATGTAATAGAATTGTTAAGGTTTCAATAGTAGTAGTTAATGTAATGAAGGTGTTAAGGTTATTAATAGTAGTTGTTAAGGTTTAATGTAATTGAATTGGTTTTCAAGCAGTTGTTTATCAATGAAAGCACATGTTATCTATTAATGATTTTATATCAATAAGCAATGTTATGTTTTCCATTTCAATTAAGTTGTTGTTATGTTATACATATTTGCTGGATAGGAATTATACATAGTGGAATGATGCATTAACATATCATAATTCAATGATAGTAAACTCGGTGCATATTAGATTAACAAAATGAAACATTGGTACATAGGTCTGTTACAAGCACAGATGGTGTATATGTATGTTACAAGCACACTTGATGCATAGGTCTGTTACAGCCTTACAAAATGAAACAAGCACAAAATGACACAGAAGGCATGTATAATGCATAGGTCTATTACATCATTACCTAAATAAAACAGAATGCAAGAACAAATACTTAATATCTCATTTTCTTAGTCTTCCATGTCTTCATAAACCTAGTTGACACTCCAAGCTTAGATTCTTTTGCACATGATTTGTCTTCAGTTTCTCTTAAAGTAATTGGATCGTCACTAGAAGATCCTTGGCTTATAATTTGTTTTTTTAAACCAATTCAATTTAATCCTTTCACTCTGCCTTCTTTTAATGATTGACTTTTTTCCTTCCTTATTTATTGATTTGGGTTGAATTGAGTCTACAACACAAGATCCAGTTTGACTCTGCACAGTTGGTATTTGGGTATGGTTCATGGCCTTTACATCAGTTGGTCATCAATAGGCAATGCAGTATCAGTCTGGACATCAGTAGGATTTACAAAATCAGTAAGATTTGCATCACCAGTAGGATTTACATCATCAGTAGGATTTGCAGCATCAATTGGCTTTTGTTCAATTTTAACTTTTCTCTACACATTCAAAATACAAGAGGTTATGTTAAGCACAAACAAAATTAAGAAAGAAACACACATTTTACAAGAGTTTATGCTTACCTTTCTTTTTAGTGCATTGGGGTCCTGTGTCAAGCTCTCACAAGTCAATACATTGTGACCAAACTTATATCATTTGGTGTATTTGTATGCAACCCCGGGTTTTATCTTCCTTGCACCATCCTCCCCATTTTCTCTTATCTTAACCTTCCTAGGTCTACTTGGACCATTTTTATATGCAGGTGGTAGGAGTTGTTCCACTTCAACATCTGGCCACATATCTTGACCATTGATAGGATTTACAAAAAAAACCATAGCAAAGTGCAAACTTTTCTCCTGTATAACGCTCATCAATCTTCGATGTTTTCGATTATATGTTCGTCTTCGTCTTCCTCAGTTACCTGAGCGGCTGGACCTTAGTCTTCGTCTTCGCAAGTCAGTGCTTCGTCTTCTTCGCAGTTGAGTTTTCTGGAAAATGAACCCTAATTATTTCAAGGGGGTATTTGAAATGTATATACCTAGTAAGCAACCATTTAAAAATCAGAAAATTCCATGTGTTTAAATTATTAATACACGTGGAGACAATTTGAAAAATAGGTGAATCTTCAAGGCCACTTGGCATTTGGAGAGGGGAGGGGGGGGGGGGGGGGGGGGGGGGGGGGCTGTGACAGAATCTAAATAATATAAGGTGAGGATTAAAAAAATTACAGGGCCTAAAAATAAATTCCACTAATATTATAGGGGGTGTATATTTAACCCTAATTTTTATTATTTAGTAAAACTTAAATTTTTCCACTAATTGCTAAATGATATTATAGCTTTTCCTATTAAGTATATTGTACGAGATAAGAGTACAATGAGCGTAACAACCCTAAATAAATTAGGATTTTCAAAGGTTTATAATTTGTTAAGGGTTAGAGTTAGCTTACATACGATGATGATGATATGATAAGTTTTGTATGATAGTTTTTCTCTATGGCAGTTTGTCCTTTAATATCGAAGTCCTAGTGTATTTATAGCCTCCCAAAAGCCTTATATCAAACTAAATAAGTCCATTTGTCCTCCCTCCCCACCCTATGATCCTTTTGGGAGTAAGTGCTTAATATCTATAAATCCATGAGAGAATGTTAGACCCCACGACTTCATGGAAATTTTTTGTTGACTTATTACACGATACATCCATAAAAACACACATTATGGACGAGGAAATGGAAATTGGGTGACATTTCCGATCAAGGGGAGATCGAGCTAGAGGGAGGGTGGTCGAGCTGATAGAGGGGAGACTCTGGAAAGGTATGGCGTATGCATCCCACCCTTGCTTCAAGGTCTTCCTCAACTATCCCGCTACACAGTCTCTCAAGCACAAGGGAATGCAAAGGCTGGAGTGCTTTAACCTTTTACATTTTCACCTTTCGAGGAGCTCGGTCGAGGTGGTTACCCCCACTCTTAGAGGACGATTGGTCATGCCTTTCTTGATGGGACTTGTTGAGTCTTTTAGGCGAGACTATGTTGAGTCCTTAAGGCTCCTTTCAATGCGGAGATCCTTACGGTGCTCAACATGGATCCTTTCCAAATTATGCCTAATTGTTGGAGCATGATCCAGTCCTTTGAGATTATATGCCATCGGCTAAAGGTTAACCCAACCATAGGGATTTTCTTTCTACGGCACCAAGGCGCCTATCCTTTGAGGTTGGGTAACCCTAGTTGTCTTGTCTAAGAGAGCTTTATTTAAGCCTCACTTTAACCATTTTAAAGGTTAGAGGGAGAAGTTTGTGCCAGTGAATGGGAATGATGGCTCCTTCTTAGTCAACATTGGGGTGGACAATATCCCTAGGTTTCCACTCACCTGAACTAACAATCACGTTGCGGTCAATTAATACGACTATGATTGCCTTATTGATCATAAGGTCGAAGTTGTGCGGATTTTTGACGGTTTTAAAGTCATGGGATCCCGCAGCGTGATTACTCTGGATAAGAGGAACAAATAGTATATAGAAAAATATATAAGTGAGTTAATTAACATCACATCTAGTTATGGTTGATATTTCATGTCCTAATCATTTTCATTATGCCTTTGTTGTATAGAATATGTCTAAGATTTTTGCCGTGGAGATAAGGGAGCGCCTCGCCAATCGAAAAATCCTAGTACATTGCCTCAAACAACTCCCAGAGTCGCCTAGAAGGCATAATCCATAGGGGGTTAAGAGTCAACCTGGTGGTGAGGCCACAATTGGGTCTCTAGCGCAAATTTCCAGCGTAGGGGGGTTGAATCCTTCCTTAAGGGTAAGGAGGCTCTAACAACTGCTATAGGTGGGGAAACGTCTCCTCTGAGAAGGGACCCCCACTTGGGAACCCATTATGGTGTGATGAAACCTCTGATTCTACCAATTTCACAGGTGCTTGTCATCCTTTCTCTAGAGATTTCTCGGTGGATTACAAGGCAATCTCTAACCATCCCTCTCTGAAGCGGTTTAACCTCAAAGAGATTCATCTATTGAGAGTTTCCTCGTGGAGAAAATTGACAAGGAGCAGAAGGTGAAGCTTTCCAAGTATAAAAGAGATTTGGCCAAATGGGCATACCCTCATTGAGACTCTATAAGCTAATAAAGTGATTGTATCAGTCAAAAAGTATAGGTGTGTTTGTTACCCCTATAAAAGACGAGGTACTCATAGGCCTTAGTAGGTTTATAACAGTAAGTGGTGGTAGGGATTTCCCAAACAGCTAGAAGCCTTGTACGGTGGTGTTAATGTGGTTTTAAAGGATTAGCTCACATGAGGTGAGAGACTATGTATATCAGTGTAGTGCTTTGGGTGTTATGCGTAAGTTATGATTTGTCCCCTTCTCTCATTAGGAGGGAAGTATATATAGGGGCCTTTTAGGCTTAGGATTTAGGAAACCCTTAAAAGTAGTAACTTCTCCCCCATGACTATGGGAGATTGTTTACTCCCTATTTTCCAATGAGTCGTGGTACGACTCATTCTGATATGAATAATGGGAGATAAATTTATTATACATGTCACCTACCCTAAGAGCAACCCCTGTGTTCTGTGAGTATAACGCCTGGGAGATCTCACGCAAGGCGTGATTCCTAGAATCTCCTAGGTTGGGACTCTCACCAATATAACACTACACAGTCCCTCAAGCACGAGGACTTGTAAAGGGTGGGGTATTTTAAAGGCTTCTTTTGCTTGGGAGGTAAGTCTCTCGACTTGGGATAAGTCCCTCAGTTGAAGACAAACTTTTTAATGTGAGGAGATTCCCTCATCTTGGGGCGAGTCCCTCACATAAAGACGTCCTTTTTAATGTGAGGTGATTCCCTTAGCTAGAGATGGACTTTTTGATGTGAGGTGAGTGCCACAACTTGGGACGAGTCCCTCAGATGAAGGCAACCTTTTTAATGTGATGCGATTCTCTCAATTGAAGATGACCTTTTTAATGTGAGGTGAGTCCCTCAACTTGGGGTGATTCTCTCAGATGAAGGCGGCCCTTTTAATATGAGGTGAGTTTCTCCTCTTTTTTGTGTGCATAAGTCACATAATTGAGGTATGATTCATTTCCCATTGTCAAATGTCTTCTGACTAGTTAAAATGTCAGTTGGGAATATCAATCAATCATTTAAATGGTCATGTTTACTTCTATTTAATGTAAATAATGATTTTTCGAGACCTTAAACGCTAGTGCCACATGTCATAAGTATGCTGAGCTTTTCAAATTACAGGGGATTCTAAAAGGTCCCTAGTGGCTTAAACTCCTTTATAAAAAAATTTCCTTCCACTTCATTGCTTTATTTTTCTCCCACGATTTACACAAGCTCATCTGAACAACACAACTCTTCTACACTCTTGATTCTTTGTTCACAACCTTTTTCCAGGTATAAATTTCCTTTTCTCTTCATCCATTTTATAGTAAGCAGGATTTAGGTTAGCGTAGGGCTATAGGTTTTGAGGGTTGTAGTCATCACATTTGACGATTGTGATAGTGGTGGTGATTTCTTTTTGTTCTATTATTTTCCCATGAACAAAAAGACAATGGTTGACCCTTTTGTCGTTCCCAAGGATGTTAAAGACATTAGACCTTATTAAACTTATAATGAACATATCCTCCATTTTTTCATATAAGCATAGGTTTCTTCTTCAGAAGATGAAGATATGGTTGTTCTGGATGTTGATTGATGTGACATGTTCATAGGGATCATTATACGCGTCAAACTTGGCAAGATATGGAGGTTTAAATTCTTTGGGGACAAATGCTTCCTATATCTCATTTGAAAGTGGTTAAGGATCCATCACTTCCATATCTTTAAAGGGATTCGATTCTTGTTGGCATTGTCTGATGTTGTGGACATTGTCCTCAAGTGTCTAATTCTAACGACATAGTTTTTCCATGGCAGTGTGCATCTCAGTCGTGGCATTAGAATCACCTATACCACTGATATCCTTTGTTGTAGGGGACACATACCTCCTGTTAACCATTTCTAAAAAAGGCTAAGTATAGGAGTGGAGGGTAATAATGAGTATCACTACTACAAATAATGCTTGTAACATTGAATGTGAAATGCATTTTACCTCGGCTACCCAGACGAGGTAAATAAGGTCGTCATAAAAATTATCCACTTAACACCTCGGTGTTTTAAACACTGAGGTTATAATTGAAAAGTTCATGGGTTCGATCCCTCAGAACTGCATATTTTTATTTTCGACATTTCATTGTGCGTGCCATATAGTTGGCAGTTTTATTTATAATCTGAGGTAATAAAAATTCATTTACCTCGATTATATGTAATAACCTAGGGATTTAAAATGAATCTTTTTGGCTATATTTATCAATTTCACTGGCCTGTATCATTTTTTCCATGTATCATTTTGTTGTACCCCAAAATCTGCCCTCCCATTTTCTTCAAGACATTCTTCTAAGATTCTTAAATACTCAAGGATTCTCAAAGAGTTGATCAGACAAACTCATCTCCTAAGCATTGGCCTATAACTAGGGTTGGTGTTTCTCAAATAAGATTGGTATACAAGGGTCTCAAATGAATTTCTTGGTTCATCACATGGCTTTAAGAATGCTCATACTAAGTTTCATGCCTTGCATCACAAGTTTGCTCAGTAAAGGGCTCAGATGACTGAAAATCAACTGTATTGGGTAAAAAGTCAATTGTGGTCAATGTACAATCAAACTTTAAAATTTTTTGTAAAAATTAACATTTTGAGGTGATATTCCTTATTTGATCAATGGTTGACCATGATTCCTCAAGGAAAGCCCTCAAATCATCAAAGGTCAGAAAATTGTCAAATTAGGATTTTGATTGAAGATGATTGATCATTGACTTTTGACCTAGTGCATGAATTAATGGCTTGAAGTATGATCTCAAGGACCCAAATACAACATCTTGACCTAATTACATGGCTCAAAACATTTCCAAAGATGCAAGTGATTGACAGTTGAAAAATTGAATTAATTGATAAAAGTCAACAGTTGCAAAAGTCAAACTTTGACTTTTTTTATCAATATTGGAATTCAAAAATCAAGAATCATCAAGATATTCAAAGCTATAAAACTTGATAATAAAAAATCAAGAAAGTAAACAAAATTCAAAAGTCAATATTTTCAAACACTTTAAAAAAATTCAAGTGTTTTGTACCTAAAATACCCTAACTTCACAAGCAAGTTTCCTCAAGATACAAGTTGATTCAAGGAAAACTTTCAACATGAAAGTTGTAGGGATTGATGAATTATACAACTTTGTTAATGTGGGGTGATCCTCAAAAGTTTTTAATTTAAGAGATATGAGCCCATGAAGTTCTGATTATGTTTACCCAACATAGAAAAAATTTCTAAGTGTTTTATTCTTAACAAAGTCACTACTTTATGGCCATTTTTCAGTAAGATTCAAATTGATTTAGCAAAAACTCACAACATGAAAGTTGTAGGTATTTATTCAAGCTTTCTAAAATGTACAAGAACACATTTTTATCATACTTGGTCCAGGAGATTCGAAGATATGAAGTTGGGCATCCATTCTTGAGTTTCAAGTCATTTTGTGAAGAACTCAAGAGAAAATCTCATAACCTTATCATTCAATCTCACTTTTCAGGCCATGTTGCTTCTAAATCTCCACATAATCAGATATTTACACAAAATTATGGTGTATTACACAAAGATTTGAATCTTTATCCACTTGATCATACCATTTTTGGATGAAATTGCAAAAAAGCTCTATATCCATTTGCATAAAGATCACTTTAATCACAAAGTCCACTCCTTAAGCCTCTAACTTATTTCTTCTGATCACACTCAACATGAATGCTCAGAAGCAATATCTCTAAGCCTACCAACCACCCTATTGATGCATTGGAACAACAATTTTCACACAAACTTGGTTGTTTCACCTCAACCAAACCAAAACTCTATCACTTGCAAACCTGACCATCTCATTATCTCTAACCTTTGCCTATAAATATAGAGCTCATTTGCAAGCCATAACACAAATTAACAGCTCCAAAACACCCCTCAAACTATCCCAAATCCGAATTGTCCTCAAAAATCCATTTTTGATCTTTGAATTCCAAATCGTGGAATCTCTCAAACCTTGCAACTTTTGTCCAAATAAATCATCCAAATACTTTATATACATCATGTATAAATAATTCAAACACTTGTTTTGGCACTGTAATTCCATTATCAATATCCATCATTTTAAAAATCCGACTTTGCAACTTGACTTGAGTAGACTGATCCATACCATCTCAAGGAAAAGTAAGAGTTGCAACATACTTACCAAGGTCCAAGGAAGCTAAAGCAAGCATCACATTACTTCTAGAAGTCATGTAGAGGACATTGAATTTTTGCATCAAGAGGTAAGTTTTTCAAATTTTGAAATCTCTGTACAAGCATCATTTGAATTTATTTTCTAAGGGAAAAATGTAGATATCATGTCTATGAAGCTAATCATATCTTTAGTTTTCATTTTAATTGACTGTGGGATGAGAATTTTGAAATTGAATTTTTTGAGCACTTAGGTTTTCGTTTGGTACCAATAAAAAATTTGTAAAAATCTTTGAGTTATAGCTTCAAAAAATAATACCATTAGATTCCTTGTGAAATTCTAAGCAAGTTTGGTTTTTATATCTTTAAAAATGGTTGAGAAATGAGGAAGTTAGAATTTTTGAAAAAATGGAAATTATATGTTGTTACTGTTACTGCTAGCGCTCGAAGGAGGAAGAAGAAGGAAATGGCATTTTAAAATTTTCAAAATTGAGTTCATATTATATTTAATGATTGTTGTTTTATCACCGGATGTAACAGTCGCCCGAGCGGTAAGCGTGTGTGTGTTAAGGTATTAGTTTGATATGGCATGGGTTTGATCCCTGCCCCTGGCTTGTTATTTTTCCATATTTTCTCTACAGATTCAGTATAAGCAAAGCAAGCGCGCGCGTGGTACATCCTCACATCTCAACTATCAGATCATCATTTGATCATGTTCATCACTATCCAACGCCTAAAATTGCATCCCTACAATGGACCCCTTGAGTTTCTCATACAAGATCCACGAATTCCTTGTCTTAGGCCTTTAATTTTTTCTTTCTAACACCCCCATTTTACTTGTTCAAACACAGGCCCATTTTATTCCCTTTTTTATTTTAATTAAAATTTTCTTTTTCTAAATCATTTTTATTTAATCAGAAAAAAATCATAAAAATGATTTAAAAAAATCAGATTTAGTTTTTTAATCAATTAATTTAATTTTTGACAAATAAATTTTTATTTTAATCACCTTGATTTTATTTTATTAAAGACTAGGTTTTTATACTTCAATTATTTTCCTAAACAAAAACAAATACAAAAAATATTTTCTAAAATACTTAGAATTCTTTAGATTTTAATTGATTAATTTAATTTTCATAAATAAAGTTAATTAATTTAATCATACTTTATCTTATTTTAAATTGTAAGTAAAATTAGGATTAGGTCTAATTTTTATCTCACGTGCAAATATTTTCTAAACAAAGAAACAACAAGATATTTTCTTAAAATACTTAGAACTTTTTCAGGGTTTTTACATCTTTCCCCTTCTCACCACCTTCGCGCACTTTATTTTTCACATTAATATTTCCCAATATTGTAAATGCTCAAAGCTTGTAATAGGCAAATTAGGATTTATTGTTTTCCTTCCCCCATTCATAAACTTGTACCCCCATCCCCGAAGCATTGTAATAGTGTAGGACATTTAATTTCCGCAATTTACTGCTTTCCTTATTACTGTTAGTAATTAGGGTTTGTATGGCAAGATTAAAATAAATCATTAGAAAACGTAATCTCAAGATAAATACTTGAAATCAAAACACTTCGCATACACGCACCTCTAGGGTAACCTCACCTGTTGCCTCGGATTTAAATAGTCATGTCCCTCGAACGTGAGATGCTTTAGCAAAGACCCTCGGTTAAAAGATTGTAGTCCCGCGATGAACCTTAGATGTTGCCTTTGGTAAACGATCTTAGTGCATTACGATAATTGCTAAAGAGTCTTACAAGTTGCCTTCTATGACTGTACGATGACCCACGTTCGTCCCCCACATCCAATGATATGGCTTCCTACTAACTAATGTTAGGATAACACTATCTAAAGGAGAAGAAAAAGAATAAATACTTTTTGAGTAGGTAGATCGCTCGTAATCTCTTTCTCACAAACTAAAACAATTTTATGCCTCACACCTTGAAAACAAAACAACTTTCAAAACACTTTATAAACACTCTTGAGGTCTAATACAAGGGTTATTATAAAGCAAATTGCCTTACATTGACATTTTCAAACATCCTTTCACAAAACAACCCTTTCTTTCATAAATATTTTCAAAACAAACATTTTGTATACATTCTCAACGATACGAGAATCGTTACAGAATTGTCGCACTTAGGCATTTTCAAAATATTTGCAAACATACCCAAATACAAAGCATTTTCAAAGTGAGCTAGCGATTAAGAGCCCATAGATAACTGCGGATGAAAAGGGTGCTAACACCTTCCCTTTTCATAACTTACCCCCCGAACTCAAGAAAATTCTCAAAGGTCTTTCCTGTTCTTTTCACCCTTTCCTTTATTGGATAAAAGAAAAGTCGGTGGCGACTCTTGCTATCCGTAATATTTGCGATAAAACGCAAAACTAAAAGTTAGTTCTTCCATCGTATTATAGAACTGGCGACTCTGCTGGGGAGATCTAAACTAAAAGTGGGGTTACCTTTAGAGCTAGATCACTTTTATTGCTTTACTTGCTTGCTTTGTATTCTTTATATTTTGGGATATGCTTGGGTTTATTTCTTGTATATATCCTATACCCGGATCTGGGGGCATTTTAGGTAAGTAGCAATAGATCGTGAAAACTGTACGGTGTAGACCGACATGGTTGAAACGATGGCTACGTTAGTGCGACACATTGGTTGGTATCGATGTCCCTTGAGTAAGTCAAGGAGAATGTTGGGTTGTCGCGTGGTGTCATAAGCACTAATTGACCGTAGAACCTTAGTTGACATAACTTAGCCATTAAAAAGTAGTGAGATAGTTGGCTTTGGTGTAGACTGAAGTTGGTTGATACTCGATACTGTGAGCAACCCCTTCATAGATTGATTTTGAATGATTGCAAATATAATATAACATGTTTGAATAAGCCAAAATTACATTTCTCTCATAATGCATCATTATGAGTTGACACATCAAGCTTTGTATCGATACATAGCTTTCTGAAGTCCCTGGAATTGTATCTCAAAACTATTATGTATCGATACAAAAGCTTATGAGTCGATACATAACTCTTTGATGATCCTGGAATGTAATTCTAAAAACGGCATGCATCGATACATAAATTTCATGCATCGACACATAATATTTTGATGCCCCTATAATACTTGTATGAATCGACACAAAACCTTATGTATTGACACAAAACATTTTGATGACCCTGGAAAATGTTTTGAAACTTATATATATCGATACATAATATCATGTGTCGACTCATACTATGTTTCAAATTCAAAAGTTAAATTTACAATCAGTATGTATCGACACATACACATTATGTATCGACACAAAACATTCTGATGATTCTGGAAAACATTTTGAAACTTATATGTATCGATACATAATATCATGTGTCGACGCATACTATGTTTTAAATTCAAAATTTAAATCTGCAATCAGTATGTATCGACACATACGCATTATGTGGTCGACGGGTATAAAAGTGTTGGTTCTGTAAAACACTATAACAGGTTTTTGTATCGACTTAAAACATAATGTATCGACTCATCCTGTTACATGTAACTAACATGAGTCGACACATGACCAACATGCATCGACTCATGCACTTTCTTTTTTGACTAACCGTTTTCTGTTATAAATATAAGCAAGCATTTTCTTCAGAATATAAGACAGCAATATAGAAGATTGTGTGCAAAAAAAAAAACAATTGTGAGCAACCAGAAGCTTTTGATTCCTTCATATTCATCATCTTCTCAACCATCTTACATTCAACAACAATAAAGAAAATCAAACATCCTTGTTGAATGGAATCAAGCGGTGTGAGATAACGTTTAGCTGAGTATTGAAGAAGTCTAGCTGAGTTGAAGGTTGAAGAGGAAGCTTCAAGAAATAAACCAGAGGGTTTGTCCTTCAAGAACGGGTGTGTTCTTGAGGGTTTTGTCAGTTACGGTCACGCGAGTCAGATTTAGCCGTAGCGAGGGGTTTGGAAATCGGAAGGATTTTGAACAAACAGGTCATGGAAGCGGAGGATCATTCGGTGACTTTGCAGGGAATCTTGATACAACTCTTATCAAGTGGTGGTTCTTACAAGAAGAAGAAGATCATAGGGATTTCTTGCTTTTTGTGTAGTGTAACCTTGCTATCAAACAATTCATCATATTGATATAAAAGTTCTCAGTTTCGATTGTGAAATTGAGAGGGAGACGTACCCACACGCGAGGACGACAGTGGGGAACTTCCTTACCAAACTGCTTGTGTATTATTCTCTCTTTCTTTCTCTTTACAGTTTTACATATTCTATAATTTTTCAATTCAATTGGCGTGCTAAGTTTTACAGTCTAATGATAAACATAGTGGCTCAAACATTTTCACCAAACCACCACTATTAAATCATTATACAAGCTACGCCAAGTGTTTGACAAAATTCCTATCAAATTTCTAAATTCATTGGAAATACTGTTTTATGATAAGTGCATTGAAACGACAAGATTTCTGAGTTGTACATTCATACATTCCATTTAATAAAAATCCAGCAAAGTTTTCACATGTCAAGTTTTCTAGTAGTCAGTTCAAAGTAGACGAAATTGATTCAGGTCACTGATTTTCGCTGCTTTCAAATCTCTTTGATAAAACAATTTTAAATCCTTGAAAAAGAAGAGGTGATCTATTCACCCCCCTCTCGATCACTTGCCACACCGTTTAACTGATACTACACTCATTGAGATTGGACTTTCGGGATATTTCAGTCGCAATTTAGATGCTTGTGCTGAAACAATGTCTGAGAGAAAGATCAGTGATATTGAGATTCCTAGAACCCGATTACTTCTTTTAGGACATGTTGAGCCAAATAAAACTTCAAGAGGGTACTTACCTATTGTTGAACCCCAAAATTTGCCCTCCCATTTCATCAACATTTTCCCATCACAAGACTCTTGGAACTGAAGATCAAGCTAGGGTTTGCTCTGCTCAAGACACTTACTTGCACTCTTGACCTAAATTAGGGTTTGAGTTTGCACAAGGATGTTTTGACCCACAATTCCAAAATGGACTTTAATACTTCATGTTGGACTCACAAGTTTATCCCTACCAAGTTTCAAGCCTTGATTCAATTGTTGCCCAGTCAATTGGACAGTTGACCTAAAATCAGCTGTATTGGGGAAAAAGTCAACTATGGCCAATTGATAGTCAAACCTCATGAAATTTGACCCACATCAACATTATGAACTCATATGAACCATTTTATCAAGTTTGGATCACAATTCTACAAGAAATTTGATCAGATCACCAAAAGGGTAAAATGGTCATTTTTAGGGTTTTGACTGTACAAAGGCAATTTTTGACTGCTTGACCTAACCAATGGCAAATCAAGCTCAACCATGGACACAAAGACTCCATGACATTGTCTTGACCCATTCAACAAGTTCATAAGATCTCAATTGCATAGGATTGACAGATGAATTTTTCAGTCAACTAATCAAATTTGACAGTACACTGAAAAGTCAAACTTTGACTTTTTGGTCAAAATCAAGTGCCAAGAGTTATTTTTCATCAAGACATGTCAAATTATGAAACTTTTTCATCAAGAAATCCAAAAATGCAAATTAGGGTTTAAAATGGAAAATTTTCATAACTTAGAAATTTTCTAAGTTATGAAATTTTCTTATTTTTTCCCTAACTTTGTCCCATTTTTTCACCAAGATGAAAATGGATTCAAACAAAACTTGAAACATGAAAGTTATAGTCCATCACAAATCCTACAACTTTGATTCACAAAGTTTTCTCAAAAGAAGCTTGTATCTCAAGTTATGATATTTGGAACAAGGGTACCTAAAACTTTTAACTTAGGGAAATTTTGCCCTAGTTTAGGCAGGATTTTGACCCATCTTCTTGGCCATTTTTCACATAGTTCCACTTGGAGTTTCAAATTGCATTTCAAAGATGTATTATATTACATGTTCCAAGCTTTCCAAATTGTCCAATAACTCCTCAAGCACCCTTGTGGTTAGAGAGAATCGAATGCTTGAAGTTGGCAAAAACTCACTTTTGTCCATGACCAATACATGTTCATCATATGCATAAACAGGTCTTCAAGCCAGGTTTCCTTATCTTTCTGCTGTTTATTTCAGCAAGATGGATTTGGAGCAAACAATAAAGGATCTACAGGCACAAAATTCACAATTTCAGCAACTCCTCATGACCTTGGCAAAGGGTCAGGAGGACCTCAAAGCTCTGTTAGAGAAGAATAAAGAGAAAAAGAAAAAGAGACCCGGAGTAGCCACTTTGGGAAGAAGATTTGAGCATCAGGCCAAGAGAGTTCTTGAGTTCCCCTCAACGTCTAACGAAGGGGTCAGTAAAGGGAAAGGGACTGCTGTGCCTTCTGAATCCGAGGTCGAAGAGGAAGAGGAGGAAGAAGACGAAGACTACTCAGAACAACAGTATCCACCAGCGGATGACAAATATAAGAACCTTGAAGACAGATTGGCAGCTATGGAATTACAGAGGGTACCCAGATTGGATTTTGAGGAACTAGGGTTGGTAGCTGGGATTGTTATCCCTCCCAAGTTCAAGGTGCTAACATTTGCCAAGTACGACGGTCAGTCTTGCCCTAAGATGCACCTAAGGTCGTATGTTAGAAAAATCCAACCTCATTCATCCGATAAAGACCTCTGGGTACACTTTTTCCAAGACAACTTGTCTGGCACTCAGTTAGGTTAGTTTTATCAGCTCGAGAGATCAGAGGTTCATAATTGGGAAGACTTGGCAGCTGCTTTTTATCGTCAGTATCAGTATAATGCTGATTTGGCGCCCACTCGTACCTAGTTACAAAGTATGGGGATGGCTTCAAATGAAGGGTTTAAGGAGTACGCCCAGAAGTGGCATGATCTGGCTGGAAGGGTGCAGCCACCGCTATCAGATAGGGAATTAGTTGACATGTTTCTGGGGACCCTGTCTGGCCCCTTCTTCAACCATCTAATCGGGAGCTCTTCTGCGGGATTTACTGAACTGATTTTGACCGGCGAAAGGGTGGAGGCCGGTATTAAAAGTGGAAAGATTCAAAAGGATGCTTCCGCATCCACAACTGTTAAGAAACCTTTTCCCTCCAAGAAGGAAGCATCTGCTGTGTATTCTCAGAAGGGTTTGGGAAGAACTGAGCACCGACCGACTGTAGGGGCCGTGATGATTCAAAATTCGTCAAATGATCAACCTCGTAGCAACCAGTTAAGACCTAATCAACAACGGGTAGAACGGCCACAACGGCAGTTCACCCGCATCAACATGACGCCCGCTCAGGTCCTTCCCCATTTGTTGAAGCTGAATCTGACCAGTTTGAAAGAGGCGCCAAAAAACCCTAACACCTCCTCTCCATACTATCACTCCAACGCCAAGTGTGCTTACCATTCCGACAGTGCTGGGCACGATACCAATAATTACTGGGCACTCAAGAACAAAATTCAGGACTTAATTGACGCCAAAGAGGTTGAATTTGATGCTCCTGAGAAGCCCAATGTTATATCTGCTTCGATGCCCAAGCACGACCATAATGTGCATGCCATTTTGGAAAACCTCCATATTACTGATGTTGCCAATATGTTGACTCCATTGCTTGTGATTAAAGAAAATTTGTTGAGGGTCGGGATCTTTCCTGGTTGTGGTAAAGACTGTTATTTTTGTTTGAACATTCAAGGTGATTGTCCAATGTTGAAGTCGGGTGTCCAACACCTGATGGATACTCAAGAGATACTTTTCCAGAAAACCCCTGTTAACACTTTCAATCTGATTACTCCTGATACTTGTGATACTTCAACCAACGATATTGTTATCATAACCATTTCTGACAATCCTCCCAAGGCTTGCAAAAGGCCTGTCAGGATTACACCCAACTCTGAATGTGTACCTTTAAAAATCACCATGCCGGGACCTATCCCGTACAAATCCAGCAAAACGATACCGTGGAACTATGGGGGAGAAATCTTCTACCACGGCATCAAACAAATTGAGATAGTCCAAGAGATTTCTGAAGAAGAAGACCCTGATATAGGGAACATCGTGGGTACAAGCAAGATAACCCGCAGTGGCCGGATCTTTTCTCCGGAGATTGCTCCCTCTCGAGCAGTTTTCGGACCCTTGAAAGCTTCTGCGCCTGTTGGACCGTCTGTGCAAGGCCCATTGGTTGAAGAATTGGTTACTCCTGAAGTTAGACCATCTGTTGATATTACCGACAAGGGTAAGGGGATACTGGAAGGGCCTGTCAGGACAAAGGCTCATGCTGTGGTTATCCCCAAAACCACTCAAAAAGAAATGGATGAAATCCTAAAAATAATCAGAAAAAGTGACTACGACGTTGTGGAACAATTAGGGAAAATCCCTTCTAAAATTTCAATGTTGGCTCTTCTGCTCTGTTCTGAGGCCCATGCCAAGGCCCTGATCAAATTCTTGAAAGCGGCACATGTTCCCCAAGAGACTTCGGCTGACCAGTTTCAAGAATGTGTGGCCAGTCTTACTGCTGATAATGGCCTTGGCTTTTCCGATGCTGACTTAACTCCCAAAGGAAGGAAACATAACAATGCGTTACATGTTTCAGTTGAATGCCGGGGAACCACTCTCGACCATGTCTTGGTTGATACTGGTTCTTCCCTGAATGTGCTGCCAAATAAGGCCTTAGACCGTTTGGATTGCAAAGGTTTGACCCTCAAACCTAGTAACATCGTCGTTAGGGCTTTCGATGGTTCCAAGAGAATGGTTCATGGAGAGGTTGATATTCCTATCAAGGTAGGCACAGAGGTCTTCAACTCAACTTTTTACGTGATGGGCATCCGTCCGTCATATTCATGTTTGTTGGGAAGACCGTGGATCCATTATGCCGGGGCAGTTACATCCTCTTTGCACCAGATGCTGAAATATCCCGTTAAGGGTAAGATTATAACGGTGCACGGCGAGGAAGAGTACATGATAAGTCATCTCAATTCCTTCCGTTATGTGGAGCTGGATGGCGAGTTCATCGAAACTCCTTTCCAGCATTTTGAGGAAGTTTCTCTCGAGGTATCAGTTGCGAAGACAATAGTTGAGGTGCCTATCGTTCCCAAGCATGCATCTAGGATGGCATCTCTCAAGGACGCGGAGGCTGTGATTAAGGAGGGGAAGAGCACGGTATGGGGGCAGTTGCCCGACTTTCCCTATAAAACGGACAAATTTGGACTAGGGTTTACATCTGCAGGACAGAAGGCTATGCGTCATTCCAAGACTGGAGGGCCACCTATAAGGATCACTCATCACAGAATTAATGTTGTTGAAGATGAAGATGAAGAGAACGACTTCGAAGATTGGATCTTTCTGACCGTCGAAGGGGGTATAAGCAACTGGGAAGCAAAGGATTTTGTTCCCATCACCTTTATCAACCAGTAATTTTATCTTTGAACAATTTCCCATTTTTATGGTCTGTAATAACTAAAACAATTTGCACACTATTTTCACCTCATGCCTTGCCCGGGGCATGTAGGTCCATTTGTAAGGGTTTGATTTTCTTCATAATCATATGCCATGTTTTAATGAATCATTGGACGTTTTTCATCTATAAACTGATGTGTTCATTCTCTTTCCTTTTGCATTTTTGTTTAAGGATGGCTATCCCTTACATGCACCCACACTCACAAATGCAGGTACCCATCCATTCCAGATTCCATGGGTGACTATTCTGCTTTAGCCTTCGATAACTCTGAAGATTTGGTCAATCATGCTGAGTATGAAGTTGACGAAGATTGTGAAGTGCCGGGAGAGTTAGCTAGACTTATACAACAGGAAGAGAGGGCCATTCTGCCTCATGAAGAGTTGCTAGAAACCATCAACTTAGGGACAGAGGAAGACAAGAAGGAAGTAAAAGTGGGTGCCAACCTGGAACCGAGTGTCAAGGAACGCTTAGTGCAGTTATTGAATGAATACGTTGAAATCTTCGCTTGGTCTTATGAAGACATGCCAGGGCTAGACACTGATATCGTGGTTCACCGTCTCCCTACAAGAGAAGATTGTCCACCGGTCAAGCAAAAGGTCCGCCGAATGAGGCCTGGCATGTCTGAGAAGATTAAAGCTGAAGTAATGAAGCAATTCAACACTGGCTTTCTGGATGTTACAACCTATCCACAATGGGTTGCTAACATTGTGCCCGTGCCCCAAAAGGACGGCAAGGTCAGAATGTGTATGGACTATCGAGATTTGAACAGGGCCAGTCCTAAAGACGATTTTCCACTACCGCATATCGACATCTTGGTTAACAACACAGCTCAACACAAGATTTTTTCCTTCATGGATGGATTCTCGGGATATAACCAGATCAAAATGGCCCCCGAGGACATGGAGAAAACTACCTTTGTCACGCAATAGGGTACCTTCTGCTATAAAGTGATGTCGTTCAGACTGAAGAACGCAGGGGAAACCTATCAATGTGCCATGGTAGCTTTGTTTCATGATATGATACATCATGAGATCGAAGTTTACGTAGACGACATGATAGCTCGATCACAAACAGAAGAAGAACACCTTGATCATTTGCAAAAGCTGTTTGCCAGGTTGAAGGAGTATAAACTCAGACTGAATCCAAGCAAGTGCACTTTTGGAGTTAGGTCTGGTAAACTTATGGGATTTATTGTCAGCAACAAGGGCATTGAGGTTGATCCAGCTAAAGTAAAGGCTATACAAGAAATGCCTTCCCCCCGTATTGAGAAGGAGGTTAGAGGATTCTTGGGACGCTTGAACTATATTGCGAGGTTCATCTCTCACCTGACATCTACCTGCGAGCCAATTTTCAAACTGCTGAAGAAAGATCAGGTAGTTGAATGGAACGATAATTGTCAAGTTGCTTTTGATAAGATCAAGGAGTACTTACTAGAACCTCCTATTCTGATGCCACCCATCGAAGGAAGGCCATTGATCATGTATCTGACTGTTTTGGACAACTCAATGGGGTGCGTACTAGGCCAACATGACGAGTCTGGCCGAAAAGAGCATGCCATTTATTACCTTAGCAAAAAGTTTACCGACTGTGAGACTCGCTACTCACTGCTCGAGAAAACTTGTTGCGCTTTGGTATGGGCTGCTCGCCGGCTAAGGCAGTATATGTTGACTCATACCACTTTGCTGATTTCCAAGATGGATCCAATCAAGTATATCTTCGAGAAGCCGACTTTATCTGGAAGAATTGCTAGATGGAAAATGATCCTGACTGAATATGATATTCAGTATACTACCCAAAAGGCTATAAAAGGGAGTGTACTATCTGACCATCTAGCTCATCAAGCCGTCGAAGATTATCAGTCTATGAGATTCGATTTCCCTGACGAGGACATCATGACATTGGACAACATTGAAAGTAACAAACTGTATGACGGACCTGAACAAGGATCTCGATGGACCCTATACTTTGATGGTGCTTCAAATGCACTTGGCAACAGTATCGGTGCAGTACTCATTTCTCCGGATGGTTGTCATACACCCTTTACTGCCCGACTCTGCTTCAGTTGTACCAACAACATGGCTGAATATGAAGCTTGCATCTTTGGTCTCAAGGCTGCTATAGACTTGGGAATCAAATCTTTGGTCGTATTTGGGGACTCGGCTTTGGTTATCAGTCAAGTCAAAGGAGAGTGGGATACCAAACATCCTAATCTTATCCCATACAAAGAACATGTCTTGACGCTGTTGCCTCACTTCGAGCAGATTACCTTCGAGCATTTCCTGCGAGAAGAAAATCAGTTAGCCGATGCTCTGACTACAATGTCTTCCATATTTAAACTCAACTGGGATAACGAGGCTCCCCAAATTACCATCGAGCAAATGGACGAACCTGTGCACTATCATGAGATTAATACCGAAGAAGTAGTGGAACAACCCTGGTTTCATGAAATCAAAAGGTATCTCTAGACCAGAGAGTATCCTGAAGGAGCTTCCGTCAATGACAAAAAGTTATTAAGGAGATTTGCTGCCAAGTTTTTCCTGAGCAATGGCATCCTTTATAAACGCAGTCATGATTGTGTTCTACTTCGTTGTGTGGACAAGGTTGAAGCAGAGTTGATCATGACCGATATACATAGTGGCACATTTGGCACCCACTTGAGCGGACATACGATGGCTAAGAAGATTCTAAGGGCAGGCTACTACTGGTCTACCATGGAAGCTGATTGTCATCAACATTCCCGTACCTTCCACAAATGCCAAGTCTACGTCGACAAGGTACATGTTCCTCCTGTTCCTCTCAACGTTCTGACAGCTCCTTGGCCATTCGCAATGTGGGGCATTGACATGATTGGAGAGATCAAACCCACGGCATCCAATGGACATCGCTTCATCTTGGTCGCTATTGATTATTTCACCAAGTGGGTCGAAGCAGCTTCCTATGCCTCTGTTAAGAAGAATGTGGTTGCCCGCTTCATCAAGCAGAACCTCATATGCCGGTATGGTATCCCCGACAGGATCATCACAGACAACTATACAAATTTGAACAACACCATGATCACCGCTCTGTGCGAGCAATTCAAGATTTATCATCATAATTCATCTCCCTACCGGCCGAAGATGAACGGTGTTGTTGAAGCCGCGAACAAAAATATTAAGAAGATCATTCAAAAGATAACAGTCACCTACAAAGACTGACATGAGATGTTACCATTTGCTCTGCATGGATATCGTACCATGACACGTACTTCAACAGGGGCAACTCCATTTTCTTTGGTATATGGCATGGAAGTTGTTCTGCCTATGGAAGTTCAGATTCCTTCCTTGAGGATTATGAAGGATGTCGGTTTGAGTGAAGACGATTGGATTCAGACCCGGCTTGATCAACTTAATTTGATCGACGAGAAGCGACTTACCACTGTTTGTCATGGTCAGACGTATCAAAAATGGATGATCAAGGCTTTCAACAAAAAGGTTAAGCGTCAGGTATATCAAGTCGGAGATCTTGTAATCAAGCGGATCATCTTACCGCAAAGTGATCCCAGGGGCAAGTGGACTCCTACTTACGAAGGACCATTTGTAATCAAGAGCATCTTTTCTGGTGGGGCAATGATTCTGACCACCATGGACGGTGATGACTTGCCGCACCCTGCGAATGCAGACATAGTCAAAAGATACTACGTATAAAATGACCCGACAAGTTGAAAACCCGAAAGGGCGACTTGGGCAAAAATGGGCATCCCGGTGGACCGAAAACCCGAAAGGGCGGTTCAGGAAAAAATTAGGGGTAAAACAAAAAAATCTGTACACCCGGCAAGTCAAAAACCCGAAAGGACGACTTGGGAAAAAAAAAGGGTTTCCCGGTGGACTGAAAACCCGAAAGGGCGGTCCAGGAAAAAGTTAGGGAATTAAAGTGTATGGCTACGTCTCGTCGGATCACTTTAAGAACAATCTCTTCACCAACAAGCTCCAAGCTTCTGATCAATCCAATCTACGGACGAAGCAACGAATGGACAGATACTCAGAGTTGTGAAGGCTATAGCAGAATAGGAACCCCATGGAATTGTTGCACATAGCCATCTTCCTTTTTGTATAAATTTTTCTCAATTTTCACGACAACATTCTCTTACTAGGATATTTGTCTCCTTTGTACAAAGATGCTTACCAAAAATTAATACAAATATACTTCAAAGTGCAGAAATTTGTTTGCCTTTCCTTTTTCTTTTTTTACACTTATGTTTTATTTGAAAACGTCCAATGTTTTGTTAAATAGGCATATGCATTTGAATATAATCATTACTTGCAAGAAAAGCGAAATTGAAAAAGGATAATTACTGATAGGTTGAGGGGGTAGAAAGGTATCTTTGTACCATTCCAGTAGAAGTCCCTTAAAAGACATCATTCAGATCTACAAAAACCTCGGAGTACATGTCCCCAGCGGAGTTAAACTTCAAGATCCCCCGACAAAGCCAGTACATTTCAAACTGAATTCCCCAGCCAAGTTAAGCTTCAAAGTTCCCATCAGAGTTCAAACTCCTAATTCCCAGCGGAGCCAGAATAATCTAAAACTCCTTCCCCAGCAAGGTCAAATTTCCAACCGATCAAATTCCCCAATTTCCCCTACCACTGGGATGATTCCCAAGTAGAATGGCGCACAACCCAGGCTCCTGATTTCCCCGGCTGAGTAAACTTTCTCCCTACAGGGTCACTTCCCAACAGGTTGAAGATTCTCAGTCTCATTTCTCCAGCAGAAGTCTCCCAGGTTTTAATTCCTCGAGCAAAGATCTTTAATCCCCAAGCAGTCAGCAAGGATTTCTCATCTTCAACAATCAAAGATTTTTTGGAATCCCCAGCTTCGGTCAAAGATTTACTTTCCCCGGCAGCAGTCTAAGATTTCATTATCTCCAGCTATCAATGATTCATTTTCCTCAGTAAGACAGTTGCTCAGCTTACATGCATAATCATTACATCCATATATCGTAAACATGGATTACAATTCATTGCATTATACATATCATGCAATATAACTTTGTGTTTCAGCTAACATTTTACCCTTTTCAGGATAAGATTAAAAGGCTATTGTTAACAATTATTCAGATACAGTACGGATACACCCCAGACACGGCGGTCATTCTATTACTCATTCAGAACTTCAAGTCAAAATACAGTATGGATACACCCCAGACGCGGCGGTCATTCTACTACTCATTCAGACTTCAGCAATCAGATACAGACTAGATACACTCTAGACACGACTGCCATTCTATCTCTAATTCAGATTTAACTATCAACTACAAGTTCAGATACGCTCCAAACAAGGATGCCGTTCTGGCCTTTACACCAGCAGTTTGATCCCCCCAGTGCAGTCGCCACAAAGGTCTTTCTGTCACTTATTCAAATACAGTTACAATACGGATACACCCCAGACACGACAGTCATTCTACTACTCATACAGGTCTCAACTTCAGATACAGTCCATATACGCTCCAGACACGGTTGCCATTCTGTCACTCATTCAGAGTTTAACCCCAGCACGCAGTTGCTCCATACACAGATGTTTTCCTGTTACCCAGATACAATACAGATACACTCCAGACACGGTAGTCATTCTGATATTCATTCAAAGTTCAAATACAGTTACAGCTCAGATACGTGCCAGACACGACCGCCATTCTTTTGCTCATACAGACTCAGTCTCCAGATACAGTTCAATGGCATCCCAGACACGGATACCATTTGATGCTCATTCTTCCGACCTACAACACTGCAATTCAACAAACATTCTTGGATGGCATATTTAATACCATCTCCAGCAAGATTCTATCATCTCCAAATGGCATCTTTAAGCCCATTTCTTCAGCCATGTTTTGACGAGTGCAAATTTATGGGCACTCTAGTGTCCAATCCTCTTTTACCTTTGAGTCACGAAAGGCAAACTTGCCAATCTAACTCCTCAGGTTCAAGAAGATTGAACAGGGGCAACTGTTGTACCCCAAAATTTTCCCTCCCATTTCTTCAACATTTTCCCATTACAAGACTCTTGGAACTGAAGATCAAGCTAGGGTTTGCTCTGCTCAAGACACTTACTTGCACTGTTGACCTAAATTAGGGTTTGAGTTTGCACAAGGATGTTTTGACCCACAACGCCCAAATGGACTTTCATACTTCATGTTGGACTCACAAGTTTATCCGTACCAAGTTTCAAGCCTTGATTCAATTTTTGCCCAGTCAATTGGACAGTTGACCTAAAATCAGCTGTATTGGGGAAAAAGTTAACTATGGCCAATTGATAGTCAAACCTCATGAAATTTTACCCACATCAACATTATGAACTCATATGAACCATTTTATCAAGTTTGTGTTAGAACAATGTTTGAATCTAGTACCCTATATTTAAGTTTTGATGATAACAAAGTGAAAAGATATAATATTTAAATGTTTCATGATTGAATTATATGCTGCCTAAAAATACTATGCTCTGACTTGCAGATATGCTGATTAAAATAAGCAAGATCACTTATTCAGCATCAGAACTTGATTTGATACACCAGCATCAGAAGTTGCTGAATCAGAACGTGAAGATCAGATGATCAACTCACGCACATGCTGAAGCTTGATGAACAGAACTGCGCGTAAACGCTCTGATACCAATTGAAGGGGTGAAAAACACAAGAAGGGGGGTTGAATTGTAAAACTGGAATCTTAAAACAATTGACAAGATATTTTTATCCTGGTTCGTTTGATCTCAAACTACTCCAGTCCACCCGTCAAGGTGATTTCGCCTCTCTCCAACGAGGTCTTAATTCACTATATTCAACTGAATACAAATCTGCTTTAACAACTGCTAAAGCCTTCTTGATTCAAACCACAATCCGGTTTGTCAAGGCAACACTTTCTTACAAAGGTATAAAACAAATGTGTTCTTCAACTGCTGACATCTCCAGAAGAAGAGTGCCTCTGAGTAATTTCCCAAGATTTTCTGAAATGGAATCCCAACCTGATATGTTTCTCAAGTATCCAGATTCATACAAGGAAGAAGATGCAGGTTCAAAGCTGAAGATCAAGGATCTGAGTCAAGTCCAACCTGAAGTGACTCAGAAGAAGACAAAGAAGAGGAAAGCAGAAGGATCATCTCATCAGACTCCAAAGAAACGAGGTAATTCATCTGCTGCCCCTATTTCAATTTCATCTACTATTCCAACATCTGCTGCCCCTCCTAAAACCTCTCACAGAATATCAATCCCAATCCCTACCATTGATGAAACCATACCAGAAGACCCTTCTGAGACCTTACAACTCAGAAGAACCAGAATTAAAATTACCAAACAACCAACTGTTTCAACAACACCAGCACTTGATAGAGTGCTAGCTGATATTGAGCGTGAACATACTTCTGCTCAACCAAATTCTGAAACACCAAATATTCCTCCTCCACAACCAGAACCACAACCTGAACCAGAAATTCAACCAGAACCAGAATCAGAATCACAACAACAACAACCTCTCACAGAAGAACCTCTGATCCCTGAGCAATCAGAGATTCCACCTCCTCAACCAGAAAATAATCCACCTTCGCCACAAACAGAGTTTCACCGCTATGAAACCCCTTCTCCACATCATTCTGATCCCCACTCACCTCAACCTTCACCGCTGGCAATCCAGTTGCCATGTGGAACCACTATTGTCAGGCCCCAGTTGCCATCTTCAGAGGAATCAACACCTCCAAAAACTCCAACCACTCCAATAGAAATATCCTCTGACTCTGATAACCCTCCTCCAAAACAAACAACCTCTGAAAACCAATCCGCTGAAAACCCCAGCAGAACTTTCATTGACTTAACAAGTCTTGAACGTCTTGCTGATCTAAGACACAAAATTGCCATACCCAAACCAAAGCAACCAGATGTTGGCTCTGGTATTTTGAATTTTGAAACAGGTATGCTGCAATGGATTGCTTCCTTGAAGCAAGTCTGTCCGGGGATGATCGACCCAGCTGCTTCTGATCAGCTCTGGTCACAGTTCAGAGTATGGGTACGTGCTGAAGCCCTCCAGCTGCAGGACGTCAACTATGAGCAGGCTCAACAGAACTTTAGCAAGCTGCTGAAGGAAGTTGAGAGTCAGCTGCCTCAAGAAGTTGTGCTCCCTCTGGACAGTGAATCCTGGTCTGAGAAAGAGCAAGCTGCACAGGTGCAACCATCAGAGGACAAGACCATTCAGGCTGAAGAAAATCCAGCAGAAGATGTAGCTGAAAGTTCTGAGAAGCCTCCTCCTGCTGAAAGTTCTCAAGCTGCCTTGGACAGGCAGGCTCTGGAAGAACTAAGGCTGAATGACTTGCGTCTACAGCAGCGGATGGAAGAGAATGATCAGAAGATGGAAGCAAGAATGAATGTACAGGACAGCAAGATTGACACTGTTGTCACCATGGTCCAGAAGCAAAATGAAACTTCTGAAAAGATTCAAGCAATGCTGGAAAGCCTGTTCTCACGCATGCCCCCACAACCTTAAATTTTTTTTTCATGCATGACATTCTCTATGTTTTCTTTATTTTCTGATGTATTGTTTTGACTATGTTTGTGTAATGTTCTTTTGCTCTGATCATGAACTATTTTAATATAATTAGTTTTTCTGATCTTAGGTGTTTTTACACATCACCAGCACTTTTTGATTGCTGACAAAAAGGGGGAGAACAAGAATGATATTTAAAATCAATAACGGCTAACTAGACAGAAATTCTCAAACATTCTAACTCTATTACTTGAAATGTTTTTCTGTTTTGTTTTTAAGTCTACAGGCACAAGGAAGCTCTTGAACACTATGAAGACTAGAAGCTAGAAGCTCTGATCAAAATGAAGAAGCTCATGTTGCTCTGATCAAATATGAAGTTCTGATCGACCTAACACTCTGATCCGAAGCAAAGCTCTGACAGGAAAAGCTCTGAAGCTCTGCTCTCTGATATGTCAAAGACCTATAATCTGATGCTCAAAGATAGAAAAAGATCTGATCCTGAAGAACACGCATATCAAAGGGAAGTAACAAACTCAGGGGGAGTATCTCTTAAACTCTGATTTCTCTTTACTTCTTAACTCTGAAACATTTCCTAGATACCTTTTCACGTTATTATTTATTTAAAATATATAGTTTTTGTCATCATCAAAAAGGGGGAGATTGTTAGAACAATGTTTGAATCTAGTACCCTATATTTAAGTTTTGATGATAACAAAGTGAAAAGATATAGTATTTAAATGTTTCATGATTGAATTATATGCTGCCTAAAAATACTATGCTCTGACTTGTAGATATGCTGATTAAAATAAGCAAGATCACTTATTCAGCATCAGAACTTGATTTGATACACCAGCATCAGAAGTTGCTGAATCAGAACGTGAAGATCAGATGATCAACTCACGCACATGCTGAAGCTTGATGAACAGAACTGCGCGTAAACACTCTGATACAGAAACAATAGTTCATCAGCAGCGAAGCAGAATCAGAATGAGCCAAGCCAGAACGTGCATTGAAGAAGCAACGGTACTGTGCATTGAACGCTAATTAATTCCAACGGCATCATTCTAGACAAGATCTGCTCAAAAAGGAAAGCTTGTTATTAGCATTGAATCAAGAATATTGCATTCAACGTTCATCTTCTCAAGTGCTATATAAACAAGGCTTCGAAGATTATCATGGCTAATGCTTCCAAACTCTCTACACGCACAAAGCTGAACAATAATCTTCATCTACCAGTTTTGCTAAACCAACAAACTCTGATACTCCATTAGTGTTTAGCATTCTAAGTTTCTAAGCTTAATTTGTGTATACATCACAGTTGTGATAAAGTTTTGTAGAAAACATTCACACACATTTGTTTTATACCTTTGTAAGAAAGTGTTGCCTTGACAAACCGGATTGTGGTTTGAATCAAGAAGGCTTTAGCAGTTGTTAAAGCAGATTTGTATTCAGTTGAATATAGTGAATTAAGACCTCGTTGGAGAGAGGCGAAATCACCTTGACGGGTGGACTGGAGTAGTTTGAGATCAAACGAACCAGGATAAAAATATCTTGTCAATTGTTTTAAGATTCCAGTTTTACAATTCAACCCCCCTTCTTGTGTTTTTCACCCCTTCAGTTTGGATCACAATTCTACAAGAAATTTGATCAGATCACCAAAAGGGTAAAATGGTCATTTTTAGGGTTTTGACTGTACAAAGGCAATTTTTGACTGCTTGACCTAACCAATGGCAAATCAAGCTCAACCATGGACACAAAGACTCAATGACATTGTCTTGACCCATTCAACAAGTTCAGAAGATCTCAATTGCATATGATTGACAGATGAATTTTTCAGTTAACTGATCAAATTTGACTGTACACTGAAAAGTCAAACTTTGACTTTTTGGTCAAAATCAAGTGCCAAGAGTTATTTTTCATCAAGACATGTCAAATTATGAAACTTTTTCATCAAGAAATCCAAAAATGCAAATTAGAGTTTAAAATGGAAAATTTTCATAACTTAGAAATTTTCTAAGTTATGAAATTTTCTTATTTTTTCCCTAACTTTGTCTCATTTTTTCACCAAGATGAAAATGGATTCAAACAAAACTTGCAACATGAAAGTTGTATTCCATCACAAAGTCTACAACTTTTATTCACAAAGTTTTCTCAAAAGAAGCTTGTATCTCAAGTTGTGATTTTTGGAACAAGGGTACCTAAAACTTTTAACTTAGGGAAATTTTGCCCTAGTTTAGGCAGGATTTTGACCCATCTTCTTGGCCATTTTTCACATAGTTACACTTGGATTTTCAAATTGAATTTCAAATATAGATTATAGTACATGTTTCAAGCTTTCCAAATTGTCCAAGAACTCCTCAAACACCCTTGTGGTTAGAGAGAATCGAATGCTTGAAGTTGGCAAAAACTCACTTTTGTCCATGACCAATACATGTTCATACAAGCTTGCATTTTCAAATCAGCATGTTTGGTGCTAGCTTTCAGGCCTCAAAACCAACTTGAACTTCATAATTTAATGCATAAACATTGAATTAAGGTGTTATCTTTTCCATTTGGGCATTACATACAAGATTAACCCTTATTTGGAAAAAGGTAAAATGCCATTTTTGTAAAAGTGCACGTTATGTCAAACTAAAATCCTTGAGGTATGGGGCCATATCTATGAAGCAGAACTGAAGCTATCAATTCCAAGAACCAAGAGCAAAAGATTCAGCATGATAGGAGGGCCTGTACCAAGCTACAACATCACTTCCACATGTTTGCTTGAAAAGGAAGAAAAGTTGCCAAACATAAGCCCTCTCTCATATCTGTGAACACAAGCTTAGACAGACATTGTAGACAAGTTCCATACCTCCCAACAAGCCTGAAACACGACCCTTTCATCACTCAAACCTTCTCATATTCAGAATCACTGTTTTTCTGCAAAACAGGGCAAGTTCTGCATTTTGCAAGCCACAACCAAATTCCATCGTGCGTTTTGTCCAAAGATAGTTCAAACACCTTCCAATCAACTCACCTGAACTATCCCATGCCCCCATTGCAAGCTGTAACACCTCTAACACACTTTGCCATTTTCATTTCAAAGCTCTGCAGATTGAGTTCTACAGCACGATTCAAGTTATTTCAAAGCAAGCCAAGCATTGGAGAAGCTTCCTTGGACCTCAGGCAAGCTCAAAAGAAGCACAAACACCATTGAAGGTTGCTGCATTGTCCAGCTCGAAGTCAATTGAAACATGTATTTCATGGACTTCTATCTCCCTATTTAGGAATGGTTAGGCTTAGGTTTGTGAATGAAATATGTTGTACTCATAGCCCTGAAGCCATACATATGCTCAGTTTTCATTTACATTAATCGTGCTAAGAGAATTTCACTCATGAACTTTCTGAAAAAACTAGGTTAGAAATTAGGGCCAGAGAAATTCTCTCTGGTCTTTGAGAGTTAATCCAAGTTTTTTATATGGTTGAATTCGTTGTTTAATTCTCTACAATATTCATGTTATGAGTTTTGTCAAAAGATCAAAAAATCAAGAGTTACGGTTTTGGACATAACACGCGCGCAAGTTTTATTCCAAGGAAGAAGAAAAAGTGATTCTGGGCTGGGCCTGGGTCCTTTTGCTTTTGACACCCCTTTTGTTCAGTTTACACCCTCTGGCCCATTTATTTAAATACTTATCATTTTGACATTTTTATTTTTTATTCTGACTTTATTATTTTGTTTAAGTATAAAAAATGCCAAAAATAATTTTCTATATTTTTCTCATAGTTATTTGATATTTATTTTATTTTACTAAGTATATATATGTAAATAAACTATTTTCTTTTCTTAATAAAACTCAAAAATGATACAAAAAATATATTTATTTTCATTTACTATTTTTATTTACATTTGAAAACATTTTCTTGAAAATACCCATTTTTTGTAAATAATTAATTTTTATCTTTGTATATTTTTATTTTTATCTTATATACTTGTTATTAAATAATTAAGTTAAAAAATACAAAAATATCACATTTTCATTTTATTAATATGTTGTATTAAAAAATATCATTTTCATAATATACTTTTATTTTTATTCATAAATTAATATATTATTGTATATAATTAATAAATAATATTATTCATTAAGAATTAGGGTTTCTTGCCCTAAATAGAAAAATAATAAAAATTGACTTTTTTTATTTATTTATATTTCACATTAAAAAATATAATTTTTACATACATAAAGATCCTTTTTGTATAACATGTTTTATTTAATATTTATTTTGTTGTATTTTTATTTAATTATTGTACATTTAAATATTGTATCTTGTACATTCAATTTGGTTGTAATAGTAATCCAGGGTTTAATTTCTTGTCAAATACTCCCAATTCAAATTTGTATCCCCTCCCTATATCATGTTGTAATAGTATAGCATTTAAATTCTCGCACATTTAAAAGCTTTCAATTATGCCATGCTTAGACCTAGGGTTTGTATACAAATAAAATCAACAATTAGCTTGACCTAATCCAAGATAAACATGCATGAAAAACAAACACAATGCACACTTGCACCCCTAGGGTTACAATCCACTTGTTGCCATCAAAAATGGGCCATGGTTGCATGTTGAGTACTTTGGCAAAATAAAAACAATCAAAAAGATCATAGTCCCTCGATGACGCTGTCTGAGTTGCCTAAACAAAATGATCAAGTCCCTTAAAATTGCCAAAGATACTTGACACCATTGCTATCATGGTCTATACGATGACCCGCGCCTGTTCCGTTTAACATCCTAACACAAGGTTGTTCACCAAATACAATGGTGAAACAACACTGTTAAAAGGGTTAAAAACATAAGAAAGATCTTTGAGTAAAATAGGGTAGATAGCTCTTAGTTACTTAATCAAGCTTGGAAAAACATCCTTGCCATTTTCAAACACACTTCACAACACAATTTCAAAACCCTACTTTCAAACATTGAAAACTTTTCAAAAAGACAAAAACACCTTTGTATACATTCAAACAAGAATCATTACAAAGGTTGCCACAAAGATGGCCTCTTTTCAAAACATCTTTCAAAATCACACACAAAGCACCATTTCAAACAATTGAAAAGCACCATTTCAAACAATTGAAAAGCAAAGCAAGTGATCTAAGCAAGTAACTAAGAGCCCATGGATAACCATGGATAGAAAGGGTGCTAATACCTTCCCTTTCTATAATCTACTCCCCGAACCCAAGAAAACATCTCAAAGGTCTTTCCTGTGCTTTTTGACCTTTCCTTAGGATAAAATAAAAAGTCGGTGGCGACTCTTGCTAAACCGAAACATTTGCAAACACAAACGCAAAATCCCAAGTCAGTTCTCCCACCGTATCACAGAACTGGCGACTCTGCTGGGGAAGATCATTAAAAGTGGAGTAACCTTAGGGCTTAGATCACCCTTTGCATGACTATTGTTTGCTTTGATTGCTTTATATTTTGGTTCTCTTGTTTGGGCTTGAAATCCTCCACCCGGATTTGGGAAACATTCATAGATAGCAATACGTTGTGGAAACTGTGTGGGGTATACCGACATAGTTGAAGCAATAGCTATATTAGTGCGACATATTTGTGAGTACCGGTAGCCTTTGAGTCAATCAAAGAGAATACTGGGCCGCTGAGTGATGTCATGAAGCACTAATGAACTAGAACCTTACTTGACCATCTTGGCCTTTTATTAGGGGTAGTGAGATGACCAGCTTTGGTGCAATCCAAAGTTGGTAGATACTCGATACTACACTCGTTGAGGGTTATTTTCTTGGAATATTTTGGTCGCTAGTTAAGTGGCTAAACCAAAACAATGAACATAGAAAGCAATCCAATGATATTGAGCTCCTTAGAACCCGATTATTATAGGACAGGTTTTGAGCCGACTAAACTCAAGAGGGTACTTACCTATGAAACCTCATGCAAGCCTGAAACTAAGGGTTTTGTGTGACTTGCTTGTACATGTGCTTGTGCATACATCATGAACATCATAAAGCATCATATGCATCCACTAACCATTTCAAGGGTTTGGATCTTCATCTTTGTTCTTGTTTTGTAGGTCATGGAATCTCTTCGCAGGAAAACAATTCAAGTCAACCTTGTGAGGAAAGATCAAATAGCTTTCACCGGTTTAGAGAAAGATCCACAACCTGAAGAAATTGCAGCAGCCCTACATTTGAAGCGGTCCGACATTGTATCAAATTGGGAAATAAGGAGTGGAGTCAAGGGTTTGCTAGCTAAACTTATATTAAAGAAGGCTCGATTATTTTTGGATGCTATGAGTTTTAAAGCTTTCGAAGAAATCTTGGCTTTATTGATCTATGGGTTGGTGCTATTCCCTAATACAAACCAACTCATAAATGCGAACACCATCAAAATATTTCTTTCTCGTAACCCTGTACCTACCTTGCTTGGAGACATTCTGCATTCTCTTCATACTTGTACTATGAGGAAGCGAGGAACTCTTATGTGTTTCATACCTTTGTTATCTAGGTGGTTTATTTCACACCTTCCCTGATCAGTATTGAAGAATGAACGAGGTTTGAGGTAGTCTGAAAGGATGATGTCGCTCTCTCGTTCGGATATCTATTGGTGTTCCCGGTCTTTAGAAGATGTTACTATCATTGACTGTTGTGGGGAATTCCCTAATGTTCCATTCCTTGGCATTAGGGGAGGTATCACTTACAACCCTTCTCTGGATCTTCGACAATTTGGTTATGCTCGAAGAGATGGTCCTCATAACACACTTATGCAGGGTATTATGTTCGATTACGAGAATTATTTTCAAGTTTATCTTCAAAGGTTTATACGAACTTGGGGCATGGTAAACAAGATTGATATCAGGACTTTAGGACATAATAATTCTATCCTTTTGGAGCCATATCTCAAATGGGTACGGGCTCATTCTCAAAACCTTATGATGCCATATCCAATTATTCTACCGATGATCTTAGAGCCTATTATCGAAGGATACGTTCCTTATACTATCCTCCATCCGAACTTACCCACTGGCCTCAAAGAATTGCAGAAGTCCTGGATTCAACTCAAGGAAGAACGGGACACATTTAAAGCTCAATTCTATGCAAGTGAAAAGAAAGTGTTGGAGCTCACAAAGAAACTTCACGAGGAGCAAAGCCTTAATGCATACATCGACACAAAGGGGAAGCGTTCGTGGGAGACTTGAGTCTTAGGTTTTAGGAGTTTATATTGTTGTCTCCTTGAGACCCTTTTTGCTTTTCATTGTAAGCCTAGAAGGCAGTTTGTAACTCTGAACTTATTAATGAAATATTTGTTTTTGTTTCCTTTTTGGCTAGCAAATTTAAATCTTCTAAGGTCCTTGAAAATATTGCATCCACATATCATGCATCATTTCATAAGCAGGTTTTCCAATACAGGTTTCCTCATCTATTTACTACTTATTTCAGTATAAGATGGCTCTCGAACAAACTGTCAAGGATCTCCAAACTCAACATGCATAATTTCAATAGACTCTCCTGAATCTGGCCAAATGGCAACAAGAGATGATGGCGCTCTTCACCATGAAGAAGAAGACTAAGAAGCGGGTTGTTATCCTCAACATGGGGAGAAGATTCAAAGGTCCTACTCAACCAGTTCAAGTGAATGATGTTTCCTCTGAGGAAGACGACAACTAAGAGGAGGATGATAGGAGTGTAAGGGGTGAAGGTAAAAACAATCAGGGTTCCAAAGATGAAGACTACTCCGATGAACAGTACCCTCCTGCAGATGACAAGTATAAGCAGTTGGAAGACTGACTCAAAGCTGTGGAGATCCAAAAAGTGTCTGGATTGGATTTTGGAGAGCTAGGTCTGATCCCGGGGGTGGTCATCCCTCACAAATTCAAGGTACCTATCTTTTCCAAATATGACAGGGTCTCTTGTCCCAAAATTCATCTGAGGTCGTAAGTTCGAAAAATCCAACCTCATACTACTGACCGGAAACTATAGGTCCATTTCTTCCAAGAAAGTTTGGCTGGAACTCAACTTGAATGGTTTTATCAACTGGAGGGAACCAACATCCACACATGGGAAGACTTGGCTGTCGCATTCTATAAGCAGTATCAATATAATGCTGACCTGGCGCCGACTCGTGTACAGTTGCAAAATATGTCCATGGGCTCGAATGAAGGGTTCAAGGAGTATGCCCAAAAATGGAGAGATCTATCTGGAAGGGTGAAACCTCCTTTGACTGACCGGGAATTGGTGGATATGTTCATGGGTACTCTGATGGGTCCATTCTTTAATTTGGTGATCGGGAGTTCCTCATCAGGGTTTACTGAGCTAATTCTGACTAGTGAAAGAGTTGAAAGTGGTATTAAGAGCGGGAAGATTCTGATAGCTACATCTTCTAATGTTGTGAAGAAGCCTTTTGTTGGAAAGAAAGAAACCAATGTTGTCTATGGCCAGAAAAGCCATAGTAAAAATGATTGCCATCAGTCTGTGGGGGCGGTATTGATCTCTAATCGAGCACCCATTCAACAATCATAATAAGGCAACCAACATAGGTCATACGCTCTGAGGAGGCAATTTACCAGGATGAATATGCAATTGGCTCAAGCATTATAACATTTTATAAAGGCCGACCTCATAAAACTTCGGGATCCCCCTCCTAATCCCAATACATCCTCTCCAAAGTACAATCCAAATGCAAGATGTGCCTATCATTTGAACAGTCCTGGGCATAACACCAACAATTATTGGGCCTTGAAAAACAAAATTCAAGACATGATTGATAATAAGGAAATCGAGTTCGACCCACCTGAGACTCTGAACATGATTACTTCTCCGATGCCGAAGCATGACAAAGGCATAAGTGATATTGAAGATGTTTTGTATGTTACCTCCATAAGTGATGTGGTTACTCCTCTCTCAACAGTCAAGAAGAATTTGCTACAAGCCTATTTATTTATGGGTTGTGTTAAAGAATGTTATTACTGTGCAGTTAAACCCAATGGTTGCAGGTTACTGAAGGAAGGCATTCAACGCCTGATGGATGAACATGTAATTTTGATTGAGAAAATTTCGTATGTTGAGAACTTGTGCTAAGATTTGTCTGTCATATCTCTTACTCCTTTCAATATCACCTCCAAGGGTCTTGTAAGGATTACTGCCAACCCAAAATCTGCCCCCTTAATCATTACAAAACCTGGGCCCATCCCATATTCCTCGAAGAAGGCTATTCCATGGAATTATGGGTCTGACGTCTATTACCATGGTGTTATACAAGAGTTGTCTGATGAAGATGATGAAGAGGTTGATACCAATATTGACAATATTGCAGGGACCATTAAAATTACTAGAAGTGGAAGGATTTTCTCTCCGGAAATCTCTCCACCTGTTCAAGTTACAGTTACCAAGACAACTGCTGAAGCTCGGGGTAAAGAGCCAATGATAGAGCCTGCCTAGACGAAGGCACCAAAAGAAGCTACAGTGAAGGATACCTCTGGACAAGAAATGGGAGAGGTTTTGAAGATCATTCTTAGAAGCGATTATAAAATTTTTGAAGAGCTGGGGCAAACCTCATGCAAAATCTCCATGCTATCTTTACTACTGTGTTCCGAAGCTCATGCACAAGCTTTAATCAAATTTTTAAAGACTGCTCATGTACCACAAGAGATTTCTGCCGTTCAATTTGGAAGTTATGTTGCTAGCTTAACGACTAACCATGGATTAGGTTTCTCTGATGATGACCTAACTCCGGAGGGGAGAAGTCATAATAGGGCCCTGTATGTCTCCATTGAATGCAGGGGCACTACCTTGGCTCATGTGTTAGTTGATACTGGCTCTTCTCTGAATGTTCTGCCAAAGGTCGCACTTGACATACTGGATTATGAATGGGTTATGATGAAACCTAGCGACATCATAGTTAGAGCCTTTGACGGATCTAAAAGAATGGTACATGGAGAAGTGGACCTCCCTATCAAAGTAGGTTCATAAATCTTTGAATCCACATTTTTTGTAATGGACATACAGCCAGCTTATTCTTGTCTATTAGGACGCCCCTGGATTCATGGGGTAGGTTGTTACCTCCACTTTGCACCAGAAACTAAAGTATCCTATGAAAGGGAAGATTGTTACTGTATGCGTAGAGGAGGAGTATATGGTCAGCCATCTGAACTCATTCCGATATGTGGAGATGGACAGAGAATTCATCGAGACTCTCTATTGTAATACCCCAAATTTGTCCTACCCTTTTACTTTTATCTGGCTTATGCATTATAGTCTCATTTCATGTACATATCTCCCATTAGGTCATTTGACACATCTTCATCATGGGCTTTTAAACCATCAAGGTTCATCTCAAAGAGCTTAGGGTTTTGTGATCACCATCATTCATATGCTTCTAATTGCTCCTGTCTACAAGGTTTTCCTCAAGACATTTGCTTCAAGATCATTATTCATCGAAATGAGGTAACTTTGCAAAGTGAATTGAAAGATTTAAATCAAGGTATAAAGGTGATATTGTGGATGCGTAATATGATAAAGGAATTGTTATTATTTGTGCTTCAATTACAAGAGGCGGATTTAAGAGGGAAATTAAGAGTTTTAGTAAGGAGACGAGATTGATTTGGTTTGGTTCTTATGGATTCGTTATTTAGAATCACTTGAGGTGATACCTAATGTCATGGATTAAATTTGTTTGAAGTTTTTAAAGTAAGAAGTGTATTTGGATTTCTTGAAGAACAAGTGAAGTTTTAAAAACATTAACAAAGTATGGTCATGATATTAAGCTAGATTCAAGATTGAATTCAAGATGGTTGTAGTCAAACAAGGTTTATTCAAAAGTCATCCACAATTCTCAAGGAAAGCTTGTAAAATCAAATAACTTTGTTCAATGCCTATAAAAATTCACCATATTCCAAACTATTACCATTACAGCACATTCATACTGTTACAAATGTTACAAAATATTTCAAGTTCTATTTGAGACAAAGATCCTAGAATACCTAATCTTCACCCTACTTTGTCTTCCATCTTTTGTCCTCACATCACCATAAACTTCATGATATGCCAAGATAAAACCAATCTATCTTCATTCCATGGTGTTGTACCCCAAAAAATTTCCCTCCCATTTTTACTCAAAGCATGGTCCTAGAGGTCCTCAATTGCTCAAGGTTGACCAAGAATTGATCAGACAAATTCTTCTCCTATGTAATGAACCTCTAACTAGGGTTTCAATTTTCATCAATATGGTTGAGATCCAAAGGTCTCAAATTCTTTCCATGGTCCTAATATTCCTTCAAGATTATCCATGACAAGTTTCATGGCTTGCACTACAAGTTGGCTCAGTCAATTGCTAAAGTGTTGGAAAATCAATTGTGTTAGGTTAAAAGTCAACTGTGGCCTATATACAGTCAAACTTCAAGATTTTTGGTCAACATCAACATTTTTAAGTGATATCCATCATTCTATCAAGGGTTGGTCATGATTCCTCAAGAAATTCTCCTAATTCATCAAAAGTCAAGAATTGCTAAATTAGGGTTTCTATAGGAAAAGTCAACCAAATTTGACCAGGTATAACTTTCATATGCTTCATCCATTTTCCCCAACCAAAGCTCATTTTTAAGAGTATCCAATTACCTACAACTTCTCTTCACCCCTCAAGTTCAAGAAATGCACCATTTGAAAGATACAAGCTCATACATTACAGGTCATTTTCCGAAAGTCAACAAAAGGCACTTTTTGCCAAGACCTTTTACATCAAGATAAATTCTTCAAATGCAAAATTGATCAAAAGAGGGACTGAATTAGACATCTTGAGATTTCCAAAAAGTTCAAGATCATCATCATGAGATAAAAATTGAGCAAGTTATGACTTTCCTAAGTTGGAAACTTTGGGAAATTTCAAGAAATGTGCATTGAGAAAATTTGAACTTTTAGGGAAATGACCTAACTTTTTGGACTTCAAACACTCTCATAACCTTATGAAGGACCTCTAAATCCATTTTTGTATGCCTTTGATTTTATTTACATTTATTTTGATTTTTTTTTAATTTAAAAATTAAATAAATACAAAATAAATGCATAAAATAATAGGTTAATATTTTGGACATGTGGGCTAGTGTTTTGGGTCAGTCTTGAGGCCCATTTTTCATGCACAAATGTCCAGATACATGCTAGCATGGAAAGGGCGAGTTTTGGCAAATTTGGAAGCCTTTTAATTTGTTGGATTTTGGTTTGAAAACATGAGTTATGACATTGATTCTTTCCATATAACTTTGTCCCCTCCATCTCCTCTATATAAGCAGCAGTATTGCAAGCCAAACACACGCTGGAAACACACCAAAAGAGCCATACGAAAATTAAGAAAAAATCACAAAGTTGCAAAATTTCAAACTCTCACCTCCCGCCTCTCTCAACCCAAACAAAGGGTTCATTTGTTCCCCTGAGACTCCCAGGAGTTGAATCAGGCCCGTAGTCAAGCGCCTCCACGTCCAGAAGCTCTATAACCAGTCACCACTATTTTGGTATATACTTTTGATTTTAATCTTGCTAAATATGTGTTATTAACAGATTTAATGTTCATATATGTGTTTATAGCCATGCATAAAACAAGTTTAACATGATGCATACAAGCTTTAAGGATTAAAGCATAGCATGTCATTGTTAGGGTTTTGAAGTTGTTAAGCATCAAGCTGGGTGATGCAGGCCGTTTTAAACTGAGCCAACACCATGGTTGGATTCGTAGCCTATGAATTAGGGGGGGTAGCCCGAATTTGGGGCTTTTATTTTGCTTATTTTTGCAAATCCGTATTTCACGTGACCAGAGAAGATGACCGGAAATCAACTCCGGCATCCCTGAATTCCTTTGACCCCGGTCAAGGGTGGCGTGGCAAAGATACATAACCTGATTGGTCAATTCAAATGTTACAATGTGCGCGTGTTTGCTGACTCATCTTTTGATTATTTTCATATTATATTGTTTTGCTTTGTTTTATCTAACGATTGAGTTAACTGGCCCAGTGGAAGAAGCAACGTAAGTAAGGAATGTTTATATGTAAGGGCAGGGGTTCGATCCCTGCCTCTTGCATATTATTTTTCTAAATTTTCTTTCAGATCCAATGCAGCATAGAGCCAGTATGCACACGGTGTGTTTCAAATCTTGGCTATCAAACATTCACCAACGTGGATCTAACGCCTCAGATGTGCGTTTCCACCATGCACCCCTTCAGCTTGGACGCACAGGATCCTTGACGAAGGTTGTGGGCTCTGATTTATTGGGCCTAGCACATTTTCTGATCTCCACTCCTCCAATTGCTATTTTGCAGCGCTTGGAACTCTGGATTGGGCTTTAAGATTTCAATTCTCACATCTCCCAATTTCTTTAACCATCTTGGCCCATTAAAATTTTTTTTTTGTTTTTTTTTCTTTTAATTTTTTCTTTTTATTAATCAGCTAAATAATTATAAAAAATCATAAAAAATTAGGATTTAGTTTTTTTTAATTAAATAATTAGTTTCTAAAATTAATTAATGAATTAACTTTAACCTTTTTCTTTCAAAATTAAAAGTAAATTAGAATCTAGGATTAATTTCATTATTTTCTTTTCATAATAAAAACAAAAAAAGCTTAGCTATTTTTCTTAATTAATTTTTATTTTCTAAATAGACTTTAGGATGTTTAATTTAATTATTTTTGTTAAATAAAAAACAAGCAAAAAGATTTTCATTCTTAAGATTTCTTAAACATTTCTTTATTTCGCACGCGTTACTTATTTTTCGCAATTATTTTTATATTCATGTAACTGCTTATGGGATGTAATAGTCTAAGTTTAAATTCCGCACTTTACTTTCCTGTATCTTTTTTATGTAATTGTCCCAAAGCGTTGTAATAGTTTAGGGTTTACGTTTCTGCTTTTGTTTTCCGTACTTTACATTTCATGTACAATATTATTGTTAGTAACTAGGATTGCATGGAAAGATTGAAAATAAATGCTAGCAAACCTTAATGCAAAAGATAAATAACTGAATTGAATCACTTGCACATGCGCACCTCTAGGGTACCCCACTTCAGTTGCCTTTGGAAAATAGTCACAAATCTCGAAACGTGAGAGATTTTAGTGGCTACCCTCCAGTTTAAAAAAACACAAGTCCCTCGATGACCCTCTCGATGTTTCCTCGGTTAAAAGTGATCTTAAAAATTTAGGGTAGTTACTAAGATTTCTTACCAAAGTTGCCTTTGTAGCTGTAAACGTCCCTTCGATTTTCCCTAAAACATCCGACGACAAGGCTACCTACTCACTAATAGTAGGATAGCCCTGTCTAAAGGAAAAGAGGAAAAGAACGAACCTTTTCGAGTACAAGTAGATAGCTTTTATATGTTTGCTCAAACACTTTTACACTTACATAAAAAACTCTTTCAAAAAAACAATTTCAAAACACTTTGTATACTTTCTCCACTTTCCTGAGAAACATTACAAAGTTCGCCATACTAAGGCATTTTCAAAACATTTTCAAACACAAAGCACAAAGGTATTTTAAAAATGAGCAAACCTCTAAGAGCCCGTAGAAAACTACAGATGGAAAGGGTGCTAACACCTTCCCTTTCCATAATCTACCCCCCTTACTCAGAAAACTCTTGATAAGGTCTTTTTCTGTTCTTTTCACCCTTTCCTTTGTTGGATAAAAGAAAAGTCGGTGGGGACTCTTGCTTACCGCAACATTTGCAAACACAAACACAAAACCAATATTAAACTGTCGGTTCTGCCACCGTATCACAGAACTGATGACTATGCTTGGGAACTATTAAAAAGTGGGGTTACCTTAGAGTTAGTTCATCATTTTAAATGCTTTATTATATGTTTGCTTGCTTTATTTTTTGAGGGTTTGTTGGAGTTGTTACTGTAGATCCTATACCCGGATCTGGGGCACCTTATTAGGTAAGTAGCAATAAATCATGGAGGCTGTACGGCATAGACCAATACGGACGAAGTGGTGGCTATGTTAGCGCAATACTCCAGATTGTACTAATGTTCCTTGAGTAAGTCAAGGATAACATTAGGCTTCCTCATAGTGTCACTAAGCGCTAACTGAACTTTAGAACCTTTAATTGACTCATCCTAGCCATTAGGAAGTAGTGAGATAACCGGATTTGGTTCCGACCGAAGATTGGTTGGTACTCGATACTACACTCATTGAGACCGGACTTTCAGGATTTTTTGGCTGCAATACTTTGGTGCTGAGCTAAAACAATTTCTGATGGGAAGGTTAATGATATTGAGAATCCTTAGAACTCAGTTACTATTAATAGGATAGGTTAAGCCAACTGAACATTCAAGAGGGTACTTACCTTAAAACCTCATACAAGCCTTTGAACCTAAGGTTTATTATGTGATTTGCTTGTGTTTATCTGTGATTTAAGCATAATCATGACATCATAAACATCATGACATTCATACATACTAATCATTTCAAGGACCTGTTGGATTTACCTTTTTGCTGTTTTGTAGGATATGAATTCATATCGCAGAAAAACCATCCGGATTCACTTCACAAAAATTCCTCCCAAGCTCAAGGAATTGGTCTTGAAATTTCCCGAGGACTCATCATTCCATAAAAGACATGGTCACTTACTTAGTTTGGTCACCACCGAATTTTAAGAAGGTTTGATAAGTGTCTTATTCCATTTCTTCGACCCTAAGCACCATTGCTTCACATTTCCTGATTATCAACTGGTGCCTACACTGGAAGAATTCTCTAAGCTACTTGGCTTACCTATATTGGAGCGAGTACCTTTAATTGGTTTAGAACAAGATCCAAATGCTGGAGATGTTGCCATAGCTTTGCACTTGAAGCCATCTGACATTGATTCCAATTGGGAAAAAAGAAGTGGAGTTAAGGGCCTCCTTGCAAATTTTTTAATGAAGAAAGCTCAGATTTTCCTGGATGCTATGAGTTACCATGCCTTCAAATATTTCTTAGATCTCTTGATCTATGGGTTGGCCATGTTTCCTAATCCAGATCAGTTTATAGATGTGAGTTCAATCAATATCTTCCTTTCTCACAATCCGGTTCCTACATTGCTCAGGTATATCCTACATTCTCTCCATACTCGTACTCTGAAGAAACGAGGAACTCTCATGTGTTTCGCCCCTCTGCTATATAGGTGGTTTATTTCGCACCTTCCTCGGTCAGTAATGTAGAATGATCTAGGCTTAAGGTGGAGTTAAAGATTAATGTATCTCTCTCACTCTGACATCCATTGGTGTCCTCTCTCTCAAGGAGACATCTCTTTTATTGATCGTTGTGGAGAATTTCCTAATGTGCCACTCCTGGGAATTAGAGGAGGCATCACCTATAATCCTTCTTTAGCACTACGTTAGTTTGGTTACACACAGAGAGATGACCCATCTGATATGCTCATCCAGGGTATTGTGTTCAACTACTCAAATGATCTGTAAAACTATCGTCAAAGATTCATCCGTGCTTGGGGCATTATTGAGAAGACTGCTAGTAAGACTTTGGGGCCAAGAACTCCATTCCTTTGGAACCTTACCTCAAATGGGTGCGAGCTCGAGCCCAAAGTCTTATGATGCCATACGATGCCATCTTACCTGTGATCTTGGAACCTATTGTTCAAGAGGGCGAGTCTCGTATTATTCTCCATCCTGACATGGCGACCAACTTTGAAGAGTTGCAAAAGTCTTGGATCCAGCTCAAGGAAGAACGGGATAATTTTGAGACTCAATTCTATGCCAGTGAGAAGAAAGTGTTGGAATTAACAAAGAAGCTTCACGAAGAGAAGAATCTCAACACCTACCTCAACACTAAGAGGAAGTTCCCATGGGAGACTTAGGAGTTTTAGATTTTCCTTTAATGTTATTTCTGTGTAATCTTTTGTTTCTTTAAAAACTTACTAATAAAGAGTCTTGTTTCCTGTTTTGGTTCAAAAGAGCTTAAATCCAATAAGGTCCTTGAAAGCATTGCATAAGCACCTCATACATATCATAACATAAACAGGTTTCAAAGTAGGTTTCTTATCTTTTCGCTGTTTATTTAAGCAAAAGAAATGGCCCTTGAACAAACAATGAAGGACCTCCAAACTCAAAATGCTCAGTTTCAACAAATGATCATGGATCTGGCCAAGAGGAAAGAAGAGCTGAAAGCCCCCATTGTCAAAGAGAAGACCAAGAAGCCAAAGAAGTCAGCTGGTGCTGTGAATTTAGGTAGAAGATTCAAAGGACCAGCTAAGCGAGCTCTAGATTTCACAACCACGTCGGAAGAAGGAGACAATCAAGATGGAAAGACTAAGGAATGAGACAACAACCCAGGGTCTGAGGAAGACGAACCTGATTATTCTGAGGAGCAGTATCCTCCCTCTAATGATAAGTACAAACAGCTGGAGGATCGACTCAATGCTATGGAGATCTAAAGGGTACCTGGGCTGGACTTTGAAGAGCTAGGGCTAGTATCAGGGGTGGTCATCCCGCAGAAATTCAAGGTTCCTGTATTTGCTAAGTACGACTGTGTTTCCTGTCCTAAGTTACACTTAAAGTCGTATGTCAGGAAAATTCAACCCCATACCACCAATAAGGATCTATGGGTACATTTCTTCAAGGAGATTCTGTCCGGGACACAGTTGGAATGGTTCTACCAGCTGAAGGGAACCAACATTCGTAATTGGGAAGACCTGGCTGCTGATTTTTACAAGCAATACCAATATAATGATGATCTCGCCCCGACTCATACACGGTTGCAAAGTATGTCTATGGGTTCAGGCGAGGGATTTAAAGATTATACCCAAAAGTGAAGAGACCTTGCGGGAAGAGTCCAGCCTCCGTTGTCTGATAGAGAGCTGGTGGACATGTTCTTGGGCACGTTATCTGGGTCGTTCTTTAACCATTTGATTGGAAGTTATTCTGATGGGTTTACTGAATTGATCTTGACTGGTGAACGGGTAGAAGCTAGCATTAAAAGTGGTAAAATACAGAGAGAGGCATCCTCCAGCACAACGAAGAAACCTTTCACTGGGAAGAAAGAGGTCAGTGCTGCATATGGCCAAAGGAATCAAAACAAAACTGAACATCGTCTGACGGTAGGGGCTGTTATAATTTCCAATCCTGCCTCAAACCAATAACGAAACAATCAGCGTAGGCCAGATGCGCCCAGAAGACAGTTCACTCTTATCAACATGACCTTATCCCAGGTTTTACCGCATCTGCTGTAGTCCAATTTGGTAACCTTGAATGAAGCTCCTAAGAATCCCAATACCACATCTCCCCGCTACAACCCCAATGCTCGATGTGCCTACCATTCTGAAACTCTGGGGCATGATACAAACGACTGCTGGGCTTTGAAGAACAAGGTGCAAGACCTTATTGATGCAAAAGAAATTGAGTTTGACCCTCCGGAGACACCTAATGTGATAATTGCGCCAATGCCCAAGCATGGCCAAGGTGTCAATGTTGTTGATGATGACCATTTTGTTTCCTCCGTGGATGATTTATCTACTCCTCTCCTAACTGTTAAGGAAAATCTGTGGCGAGCCGATTTATTTTTGGGCTGTGGCGAAGGTTGCCACTTATGTTTGTCCTTACCCAATGGTTGCCATTTATTGAAGGAAGGCGTTCAGTTCCTGATGGACGATAAAGAAATCCTGCTTGAAAAGACTCCAGTTACAAGTACTCCATGTGAAGATGTTTCTATCATTACCATTTCCGCTAATCCTCCCAAGGTCTCCTCCAAAAGACCTGTCAGGATTACATCTGTTCCAAAAATTGCTCCATTGATAATTACTTTCCATGGACCTATACCATATTCCTCAGATAAAGTTGTTCCCTGGAACTATGGGGCTGACGTCTATTACCATGGCATAAAACAAGATTTGTCGGTTAAAGATGAAGATGCCGAAGACTCTGATCATGAAATTGGTAATATCGCTGGGACCAGTAAGATAACAAGAAGTGGAAGAGTTTTCTCTCCCGATATCTCCCCCCCTGAAACTGTTGCTACTCCCATGATCGTCCCTGCTGCTACTCCTGTCAGTATTCACGTGACCACTCTAGCTGCTACCCCTGCCATCGAGTCGACCGAGACTCGGGGCAAAGAGATATTGGTTGAGCCTGTCCAGACGAAGGCACACCCAGAATCCACCACTGAGGCTTCTAAGAAGGAAATGGAATAAATTTTAAAGATCATCAAGAAGAGTGACTACAATATGGTTGAACAACTGGGGCAGACTCCTTCTAAGATCTCAATGCTAGCCCAGTTATTGTGCTCTGAAGCCCATGCCAAGGCTTTAGTGAAATTCCTCAAGACTGCTCACGTGCCACAAGAAACCTCCACTGATCAATTTGAAGACTATGTGGCCAGTTTGACTGCTGACAATGGGTTAGGTTTCTCTGATGCTGATTTGACTCCCAGAGGAAGAAAACACAATGATGCCCTGCACATCTCTATCGAGTGCAAGGGCACTAATTTGGCCCATGTTCTAGTGGATACAGGTTCATCACTAAATGTTCTGCCCACGAAGGCCCTTGACAGGTTAGATTGTGAAGGATTGACCTTAAAGCCTAGTAACATTGTGGTAAGAGCCTTCAACGGTTCTAAAAGAATGGTGCATGGGGAGGTGGACATCCCTATCAAAGTGGGTACTCAGACTTTTAACTCCACCTTCTATGTGATGGACATCCGCTCATCTTACTCTTGTTTATTAGGTCGACCCTGGATCCATGGGGCTGGCGTTGTGACTTCCACCTTACATTAGATGCTGAAATACCTAGTCAATGGGAAAATTATCACGGCCCATGGGGAAGAGGAATACATGGTTAGCCACCTGAACTATTTCAGGTATGTTGAAATGGATGGCGAGTTCATCGAGACCCCCTGTCAGAACTTTGAGGAGGTTCCACAGACCATTTCCACGACCAAGACCACTGCCGGTGTTCCAAAGACCACTAGACCTCCGCTGAAGATGGCTTCTCTCAAGGATGCCAAGGCAATAATTGAAGAAGATGGGTGTATCATTTGGGGCTAACTCCCGGATATTCCCTACAAATCTGATAAATTTGGTTTGGGTTTTACATCAGGAGCTCAAAAGGTTGTACGTCGTGCTCGTGCCAGAGGACCACCCCTACGCATCAGCAATCATGGGGTCAACGCTTTGGAAGAAAGTGACAGTGATTTTGACATGGACCAGTGGATCCTCCCAACTGCCAACAGAGGACTCACCAACTAGAGGGCTAAAGACTTTGTGCCGATTACTTTTATTCAGGAGTAATTGTCTCCTTTTGTTTTTGGATATGTAATAAATGAACAATTTAAACTCTATAGCCTTGTGTTTTACCCGAGGCACAATGGTATATTTGTGAGGGTTATCATGTTTCATTCTCATATGTCATTAATAAAGCATTGGACGTTTTTACATACAAATTTTGTGCTCTCTGTCTTTCTTTTCTTACTTTATCAAAGATATACAACTATGCTCTCTTACACACACTCACATATCCAACTGTAGATCCACATCCACTCCGGATCCCATTGATAATGGTTCTTCTATTGCTCATTATGACTTTGAAAATCTGATCTACCAAGCCGATGACGAAGGTGAGGAAGATTGTGAGGTACCAGGAGAACTTGCCATACTGTTACAACAGGAAGAAAGGGCAATACAACCCCATGAAGAGCCAATTGAAACAATGAACTTGGGTACTGAAGAGGATAAGAAAGAAGTTAAGATAGGCGTCGATCTGAAGCATAGTGTCAGGGAGATTTTAATACAAATGTTACATGATTATGTTGAAGTCTTTGCCTGGTCATACGAAGACATGCCAGGACTTGACACTGATATTGTGGTACATCTCCTACTGACAAAAGAGGACTTCCCTCCAGTAAAACAGAAGGTCCGTCGCATGCGACCTGAGATGTCAGAAAAGATCAAAGCCGAAGTCATGAAACAGTTCAATGCCGGTTTCTTAGCTGTTACTTCCTATCCACAATGGGATGCTAACATTGTTCCAGTACCTAAGAAGGACGGTAAAGTACGCATGTGTGTGGATTACAGAGACCTAAACAGGGCAAGCCCCAAGGATGACTTTCCGCTTCCCCACATTAATGTTTTGGTCGACAACACTGCACAACATAAGGTATTCTCCTTCATGGATGGCTTCTCGGGGTATAATCAGATCAAAGTGGCACCTGAGGACATGGAGAAGGCGACCTTTGTCACAAAGTGGGGCACTTTCTGCTACAAGGTTATGCCCTTTGGGTTGAAGAACGCTGGGGCAACCTATCAGCGCACCATGGTAGCTTTGTTTCATGACATGATCAGTCACGAGATAGAGGTCTATGTTGATGATATGATAGCCAAGTCTCAGAATGAAGAGGAACACCTTGATCCTCTGCAAAAGCTGTTTGAAAGGTTGAAGAAGTATAAACTGAGGTTGAACCCGAATAAGTGCACCTTTGGAGTAAGATCCGGTAAGCTCTTAGGCTTCGTTGTCAGCGGCAAAGGCATTGAAGTTGACCCTGCAAAGGTTAAATCTATACAATAAATTCCAACTCCTCGCACTGAGAAGGAGGTTAGGGGATTCTTGGGATGCCTAAACTACATTTCCATATTCATTTCCCATCTGACCACTACTTGTGAGCCAATCTTCAAATTACTGAAGAAAGATCAAGCAGTAGAATGGAATGATGATTGCCATAATGCCTTTGACAAAATCAAGGAATATCTTCAAGAGCCTCCAATTTTGATGCCGCCAGTTGAAGGAAGACCTCTGATAATGTACTTAACAATGTTAGAGAACTCAATAGGGTGTGTTTTGGGGAAGCATGATGAGTCTGGTCGAAAAGAGCACGCAATATACTACCTTAGAAAAAAGTTTATCGACTGTAAAAAAAGATACTCACTGCTCAAGAAAACTTGTTGCGCTTTGGCATGGGCTGCTCGCTGACTAAGACAATATATGTTGACCCACACTACTCTGTTGATCTCTAAAATGGATCCTATCAAGTACATCTTTGAGAAGCCCGCTCTCTAGAAGAATAGTGAGATGGAAATTGATCCTGACCAAATACGACATTCAGTATACAACCTAGAAAGCAATTAAGGGAAGTGTATTAGCTGATCATTTGGCTCATCAGGCTGTGGACGACTACCAATCCATGAATTTTGAGTTCCTGGATGAGAATATCATGTCCGTAACTGGTTGCGAAGAACCTGGACCGGATGAAGGACCTGAAAAAAGATCTCGATGGACTATGGTTTTTGACGGAGCTTCCAACGCTCTTGGCAATGGCATCGACACTATGATCATCTCTCCAGAGGGCTGTCATACTCCTTTCACTGCCCGATTATGTTTCAATTGTACCAACAATATGGCTGAGTATGAAGCATGTATTATGGGTCTCAAGGCTGCTATCGACTTAAGGATCAAATTCTTGAGTGTATTTAGAGACTCAGCCTTAATAATCGGTCAAATCAAGGGTGAATGGGACACGAAGAATCCTAATCTCATCCCTTATAAAGAGCATGTGTTGACACTGATTCCATATTTTGAAGAAATTACCTTTGAGCATTTTCCACGAGAGGAAAATCAATTAGCGGACGCGCTATCTACTATGTCATCCATGTTAAAGGTCAGGTGGGATAATGAGGCTCCTCAGATCACTATTGAGAGAATGGATGAACCGAAATACTGTCACAATATTGATACTAAATAAGTAGTGAACAAACCTTGGTTCCATGAAGTCAAAAGATATCTCGAAGCCCAAGAGTATCCTGAAGAGGCTTCATTCAATGATAAGAAGTTCCTAAGGAGATTCTCTTCCAAGTTCCTCCTCAGTAACGAGATCCTCTACAAGCGCAATCATGATTCCACCTTGCTTTAGTGTGTAGACAAAAGTGAGGCAGAGAAAATTATGGCTGATTTGCATGAAGGTACCTTTGGCACTCATTCTAGTGGGCATACGATGGCTAAAAAGATCCTACGGGCAGGATACTATTGGTCCACTATGGAAGCAGACTGTTATCAGCATTCGCGAACTTGTCACAAATGCCAGATCTATGTTGATAAGGTACATGTACCTCTGGTTCCTCTAAATATCTTGATTGCTCCTTGGCCTTTCGCAATGTGGGGCATTGACATGATTGGAGAGATTAGACCTACAGCTTCTAATGGGCACCGCTTCATCCTCGTCGCCATTGATTACTTCACAAAGTGGGTCGAGACAACCTTATTTGCTTCTGTTACTAAGAACGTTGTGTCCCGATTCATCAAGCACAACCTTGTCTATCGGTATGGTATTCCAGAGAGAATCATTACAAATAATGGTAATAATCTCAATAATACTATGATCACCGAGCTCTGCACGCAATTCAAGATCCAGCATCACAACTCTTTCCTTACGGCCAAAGATGAGTATCGCTGTGGAATCTGCTAATAAAAATATCAAAAAGATCATCTAAAAGATGACGGTGACATACAAAGACTGGCACGAGATGTTACCATTTGCTCTTCATGGTTACCATACCATAATGTGCACATCAACAGGGGAAACTCCTTTCTCTTTGGTATACAGTATGGAAGTTGTCTTACCCATTGAAGTCCAGATCCCTTCCTTGAGAATCATGAAGGATGAAGGGCTGAGCAAAGACGAATAGGTTCAGACTCGACTTGACCAATTAAACCTGATTAACAAAAAGAGGCTCGCGGCTGTCTGCCATGGTCAGATGTACCAAAAATGTATGATCAAAGCTTTTAACAAGAAGGATAGACGTCAGGTATATCAGGCTGGTGACTTAGTAATCAAACGCATCATACTTCCACAAGGTGATCCCAGGAGCAAATGGACTACCACATATGAAGGGCCATTTGTGATCAAGAACATATTTTCTGGTGGAGCCATGATCTTAACCACTATGGATGGTGACGACCTTCCACACCCGGTAAATGCGGACATAGTTAAAAGATACTATGCATGAACAAAGACCCGCTAGGTTGACTGGCCTTAGAAAAAATAAGGGCATCCCAGCGAACCAAAAGGGTTCGGACAAAAATTAGGGATATACATATGAAAAAAAATCTGTACACCCGGCAAGTTGAAAACTTGAAAAGGCGGATTGGGCAAAAAAGGGTATCCCAGTGGACTGAAAACCCAAAAGGGCAGTCCAGACAAAAGTTAGGGATTTAAAGCGTATGACTATGTCCCGTTGGATCACCTTACAACCAATATTAAGTATCAACCATCAGGCTCAAGTGGTATAAATCAATCCAGTCAACTTCGGACAAGCAGCAAAGTGATGAGACGCTCGAAGACATAAAGGCAATAACAGAATGGGAACCTAATGGGATTATTTCATATAACTGTCTTTCTTTGTATACTATTTTTGTATAGTTTTCATTCTTACGACGACATTCTCTTACTAGGATGTTCGTCTCCTTGTACAAAAACACTTATTCAAGTTAATACAAAACTATCCCTTTAAAAGTACAAAACTTTTTATACTTTTTCTGTTTTGTGTGCAAAAACGTCCAATGATTATTTTTGAACATATGCATTTGAATGTGATTACTATTTGCAAATATACACCTAAAAACAGAAAGAAAATTGCTAATGACTTTAAGAAACGGGAAAATATCTAAGGGCCATCCACAAAATCCCCGCAGATATTTCCTCCAGCAGATACCTTTTTCAACAGGTATAGAGGCAGAGACATCCTATTTCAAGGACACTGCCATATTCTCAGCATACAGCCGGATGGTATCAGCTGTTATCATATCCCCGACAGAGCAAGAATCTCCAACTACTGCTCCGACATCTAAAGAAAATTTCCCAGTGAAGTCGTCAAGCTTTTCAGGATTCCCCAGTAGGATTTCAAAAAAATCCCCAAGCAGTTCATAGAGTTTTCCTTCCTCAACAAAGTTTATTTCTCTAACAACGGAAGTTCATTTCCCAACATTTTAACTTCAGCAAATTTGAAGATTTACATTCTTCCCCCCAGCAACAATTAGGGATTTATTTTCCCTAATTCAGCAACACTACAGTAGAACAACTGACACGTTCATATATTGCATGCATACATCATTTTACAAACATCATAGCATGTACAATACAAATGCATACGTCACAATCTCATTTATTTTGAGAGCATCATGCAGTTCATACATCATGACATTGCATGAAACTGATTTTACCTTTTCAGGTTAAATTAATAGACAGACGAACATTATCAACTTACGCAGCAGGCCAAAGATTAATGCCTGAAACAAGACGGGGAAGCTATCTACAAGACTAAGTGATATGAACTCCCAAAGTAAGACGGGTTTACCTACATTTTCAAGTTCCAGATTAATACCTGTAACAAGCCAGGAGAACTACCTGTGGACGCCCGACTGTAGATTAATACCTGTAACAAGCCAGGAGAGCTATCTACATGAAGAGATTAAAGATTAATACATGTAACAAGCCAGGAGAACTATCTTTCTTTCTCGGGTCAGAGACTAATACATGTGACAAGCCAGGACAACTATCTCAACGACCAACAAGACCCAGTTTCAGATTAATACCTGTAACAAGCCCGAACAACTATCTGTGGACGTTCGATTGTAGATTAATACCTGTAACAAGCCAGGAAAACTATCTACATGAGCAGATTGAAGATTAATATCCGAAACCAGCCGAGAAGACTATATTTCTTTCTCAGGTTAGAGATTAATACCTGTAACAAGCCAGGACAACTATCTCAACAACCGACAATTTGCAAGTTCCGGATTAATACCTGAAACTAGATAAGACAAATATCTGTGAACAGATGATTGTAGATTAACACCTGAAACCAGACAGGAAAATTATCTACATAACCAGACAAAGTAATCTTACACAGGTTCTTTCTTATGATCTCCAAATGCAGTCTAACACGGACTCATCCTGAAGCAGCCCTACACTGTTTCCTTTTGATACATTTCCAGATAGTAGTTAATTCCATTATCCCTAGAAAGTTACTGTGAAGCCTAGATTTCAACCAGAAAGCAGCGAACTTTCATCTCTCCAGTACAGAGATAATTCCTTAGTAGAGCCTTGGATAACTGAAGTTCCTAGATTATATTCCCTATAGAGTCTTCCTCAAGCAGGAGAACAATAACAATCAACATTCCCCAGCGGACTCCTCCTCAGACAGCAGGAACAGGAATCCCCATAAAAAGACCTCCTATGAAGACAACATCTACTCTGGATGGCATCTTTAAGCCCATATCTGACGATTCTTCATTATATTCTCTGGATGGCATCTTTAAGTCCATCTTCAATGACTCTCCTTCATCTTCTCCAAATGGCACCTGTAAGCCCATTCCCGACATCATCAACCATCAGTGTTACTTCATGCAAGTGTAAATTTATGGGCACTCTAGTGTTCAATCATCTTTCACCTTCAGATCATGAAAGGCAGACAAGCCAATCTAAATCCTCAGATTTAAGAAGATTGAGCAGGGGCAGCTGTTGTACCCCAAAAATTTTCCCTCCCCTTTTTACTCAAAGAATGCTCCTAGAGGTCCTCAATTGCTCAAGGTTGACCAAGAATTGATCAGACAAATTCTTCTCCTAAGCAATGAACCTCTAACTAGGGTTTCAATTTTCATCAAGATGGTTGAGCTCCAAAGGTATCAAATGCTTTCCATGGTCCTAATATTCCTTCAAGATTATCCATGACAAGTTTCATGCCTTGCACTACAAGTTGGCTCAATAAATTGCTCAACTGTTGGAAAATCAACTGTGCTAGGTCAAAATTCAATTGTGGCCTATATACAGTTGTTGTACCCCAAAGTTTGCCCTCTCATATTATCAATATTTTTCCTCACAAGACCTTTTGGACTCTAGATAGGATTAGGGTTTGCTCAACTCAAGACATCTCCTTGCATTGTTGACACAAGGATTTTTGGACCATAAATGTCTCATGTTACTTGCATACACCATCTTGGATCCCTAAGATTGCCCATACCAAGTTTCAAGCCTTGAATCACATTTTTGCCCAGTCAATTGGACAGTTGACCTAAAACTCAGTTATATTAGGGAAAAGTCAACCAGGGCTAATTTACAGTCAAACTTCATAATTTTTGATCCACATCAACATTCTAGGCTCCTATGTACCATTTTATCAAGTTTGGACCACAACTCCTCAAGAAATTTGATCAGATCACCAAAAGGGCAAAATGGTCAAAATTAGGGTTTTGACTGAGGAATGGCAATTTCTGATGTTTGACCTAGCCAATGACCAATTGGGTTCAAGCATGATTTCAAGGACTCAATGACATCATCTTGACCTAATCACATAGTTCAAAAGATCTCAAATGCATAGGATTGACAGATGAATTTTCCAGTCAACTGATCAAAAATCAACTGTACACTAAAAAGTCAAACTTTGACTTTTTGGTCAAAATCAAGTGCCAAGGGTCATAATTCATCAAGATATGTCAAAATGTGAATCTTGTTGGCCAAGAAACCTAATTTTGCAAATTAGGGTTTTAGTTATAAATTTTTCATAACTTAGAATTTTTCTAAGTTATGGAAATTTCTTATTTTTCCCCAACTTTCCCCAACTTTTTCACCATGATGAAATTGGACTCAAAGAAAACTTCCAACATGAAAGTTGTAGTAATCCATGAAATATACAACTTTTATTCACAAAGTTTTCCCAAAAGATTCTTGGATCTCAAGTTATGATTTTGTGAATAGGGGTCCATAAACTTTTTAACTTAGTGAAATTTTGCCCTAGTTTAGGCAGATTTTTGACCTAACTTCATGGAAACTTTTCACCTAGTTCAAAGAGTAATATCAAGTTGCATTTCAAATATGGATTGTAGAGCATGTTACAAGCTTTCCAAAATGTCCAAGAACTCTCCAAGATCATTTATGGTTAGGGAGAATCGAAGAAATGAAATGACATTTTATCACTTTTGTCCAAGCCATGTTTACAAATGCTTCAAGTTGCAAATCAGTTTCAAACATGCTTGTACTTGGTTTTACAGGTCCTAATCCTTTCAACACTCCATAATTAAATGAAAACACATTGGATAATGGTCTTGTTCTGATCTTTGGAGCTTTGTACATTGAATTATTCCATTTATGGCATAAAGATCACAATACCATTTTGATAAAGCATACTTTTTCCAACTTTGAAAATCTTGAGCCATGGACCTAATCTTTTGCTGCAAAAAATATCCACAAATATCAGGCAACTTGTACCAACTATGTGCAGCTAGCAAGCAAGCATGTACAGGCTTTGGCATTGTCACTTCCAACTTTTCTTCAAAAGCAAGAAACTCGCAAAAGTCAATAGAATCATCCATCTGATAAAGGCAAGCCTTGGCTTCATTTCAAACAACCTCAGAACATTGTAACAAACAAGAAACACGAATTCACAACCTCCAAAACACTCTAAAGCACAAAAAACCCAAGTTCCTGCCCAAACAGGGCATATTCTGCAGAACCATTTCCAAAACAATATTGGCTCGTGCGTTTTGCTTTGATACACTTCAAACACATTCCACACATCACACCTAAGCTGTCCAAGCCTTTGTCTTGCAACTGTGAGCTCAGTTTCACACTTCACCATTTTCGTTTTTGGAGTTTACAGGTTGACTTCTACAAGGAGTTTCAGGCACCTTCAAGGCAAGCTGAGCATTGGGATAGCTTGAGGGAACTTCAAGGAAGCTCACACGATCTTCAGGCCTCACTCAAAGTTCCCACATTGCCATATCCAAACTCAACTGAACAAGGTATTTGTCAAGTTTCTATCTCTCTATTTAGGCATCCTTAAGCTTAGGTTTGTGAAGCAAAGATGTAGTCCTTAACATGCTTGGGCTGTACATATGCATAGTTTTTATTTATATTAACTGAGTAGTGAAAATTTGAAGCTTGAAGTTCATGAAAATTTTAGGTCAGAAATTAGGGGTGATAAAATTCTCCTTGATCTTTGAGAGTTAGGTCATGATTTTTATATCATTGGAATCGTGAGTTAACATGCTACAAGTTTCATGTTGTAAGATTTTGTTTTTATGCACATATGCAAGAGTTACAGGTTGAAGCATAGAGCGCGCGCGTTGGTTGTCTGGAGGTCAGGGACGAAGCTGTCCTGGGCCAGGGCCTTGGGCCAGCTACTATTTACACCCCCTATTTTGCTTTTGCACCCCCCTGATTCATATTTTGTTATTTTTCATATTTTCTTGTTATTTTTCTATTTTTGACTTTATTATTTTTTTCTGAACATTAAAAAATCTCAAAAATATTTTCTTAATTTTTTTCATTTTATTTTATTATTTTTATTATTTTTTATGGCATAAAAATAGTTTATTAGGTTTAATAGAATTTATTTTCTTAAATAAACTTGTAAATAATAATAAATTACTTAAATATTTTATTTTATTATATTATACACATAAAATATTATTTTCTCACATATTTTAATTTTTACTATTGTATATAGTTTTATTTTATTTTTCTTGAGTAAAAATGAATAAATAAATATTAGAAAACATATATTTTCTTTTAAATCAAAAATTAGGGTTTCCCCTTTCAAAAATAATATTATTATTTTTTCTTATTTTTAGGACTTTAAATAATTTACTTTTTACATACATAAAACAATTACAAAACATTTTTGTATATTTACATTTTTATTGCATATTTAAATATTTGTTTATTTATTTATTGTACAATAAATTCAATTGGGTTGTAATAGTAAATTAGGGTTTTATTTTGTGCAAATATCCCCATTCAAAACTTGTATCCCCCTCCCATAATATTGTTGTAATAGTTTAGATTTATATTACGCAATTTATCGCATTATATGCATGTTTAGTAAAAACTAGGGTTTGTATGATAAGACAAAAATCAAACAAATAGCATGACCTAATACAAGACAAAAATGCATGAAAATGACAACACCTTGCACACAAACACCTCTAGGGTTTCACCCACCTGGTTGCCTTAAAACACGGCTATGGTATGCATGCTAGGTATCTTGGCAAAACAAAACAAAACAAAAGATCATAGTCCCGCGATGACGCTATCTTGGTTGCCTAAAAACAAATGATCTTGGTCCCCTAAGCTTGTTAAAGATACTTGGCAATATTGTTATCATGGTCATACGATGACCCACGCCCGTCCCGTTTAACATCCAAATATAGGGTTATCTACCAAAACAATGGTAGATTAGCAATGTCAAAGGAATGAAAATGTACAAGAAAGACTTTTGAGTAGGTAGATGCTTCTAGTTACTTGATCAAACTTGCAAACCATCCTTGCTATTTTCAAACAAACACACACACAATTTCAAAACAATTTCCAAACAAACTTTCAAAACATTGAAAAAATTTTCAAAAGATAAACATCTTTGTGTACATTCTTACAAACAAGAATCATTACAAAGATTGCCTAAACAAAGGCTTCTTTTCAAAATACTTTCAAAACCACACAAAGCACCATTTCAAACAATTGTAAAAGAAAAGCAAGTGATCTAAAACAAGTAACTAAGAGCCCATGGAAAACCATGGATGAAAAGGGTGCTAGCACCTTCCCTTTTCATAATCTACCCCCCGAACCCAAAAACAATCTCAAAGGTCTTTCCTGTGCTTTTTTACCTTTCCTTTTGGATAAAATAAAAGTCGGTGGTGAATCTTGCTAAACCGCAACTTTGCAAACACAAACGCAAAACCTCAAGTCAGTTCTCCCACCATATCACAATAGTCAAACTTCAATATTTTTGGTCAACATCAAAATTTTGAAGTGATATCCATCATTTGATCAAGGGTTGATCATGATTCCTTAAGAAATGCTCCTAATTCATCAAAAGTCAAGAATTGCTAAATTAGGGTTTCTATAGGAAAAGTCAACCAAACTTTGACCAGGCATAACTTTCACATACTTCATCCATTTTCCGCAACCAAAGCTAATTTTAAAGGGAATCCATTTCCCTACAAATTTTATTCAGCCCTCAAGTTCAAGAAATGCACCATTTGAAAGATACTAGCTCATACATTATAGGTCATTTTCAGAAAGTCAACAAAAGACACTTTTTTCCAAGACCTTTTACATCAAGATAAACTCTTCAAATGCAAAATTGATCAAAAGAGGGATTGAAGTAGACATCTTGGGATTTCAAAAAAGTTTAATATCATCATCATGAGATAAAAATTGAGAAAGTTATGGCTTTCCTAAGTTGGGAAAATTTGGGAAAATTCAAGAAATATGCATTGAGCGAATTTGAACTTTTAGGGTAATGGCCTAACTTTTTAGACTTCAAACACTCTAATGACCTTATAAAGGACCTCTAAATACATTTTTGTATGCCTTTGATTTTATTTACATTTATTTTGATTTTTGTTTAATTTAAAAATTAAATAAATACAAAATAAATGCATAAAATAATAAGTTATAATTTTGGACATGTGGGCTAGTGTTTTGGGTCAGTCTTGAAGCCCATTTTTCATGCACAAATGTCCAGATACATGCTAGCATGGAAAGGGTAAGTTTTGGAAAATTTCGAAGCCTTTTAATTTGTTGGATTTTGGTTTGAAAACATGAGTTGTGGCATTGATTCTTTCCATATAGCCTTGTCCCCTCCATCTCCTCTATATAAGCAATAGTATTGCAAGCCAAACACACGCTAGAAACACACCAAAAGAGCCATACGAAAATTTAGAAATAATCACAAAGTTGCAAAATTTCAAACTTTCACCTCCCGCCTCTCTCAACCCAAACAAAGGGTCCATTTGTTCCCCTGAGACTCCTAGGAGTTGAATCAGGCCCGTAGTCAAGCGCCTCCACGTCCAGAAGCTCTATAACCAGTCACCACTATTTTGGTATATACTTTTGATTTCAATCTTGCTAAATATGTGTTATTAACAGATTTAATGTTCATATGTGTGTTTATAGCCATGCATAAAACAAGTTTAACGTGATGCATACAAGCTTTAAGGCTTAGAGCATAACTTGCCATTATTAGGGTTTTGAAGTTGTTAAGCATCAAGCTGGGTGATGCAGGCCGTTTCAGACTAAGCCAACACCATGGTTGGATTCGTAGCCTGCGAATTAGGGGGGGGGGGGGGTAGCCTGAATTGGGGATTTTATTTTGCTTATTTTTGTAGATCCAGATTTCACGTGACCAGAGAAGATGACCGGAGTTCAACTCCGGCATCCCTGAATTCCTTTGACCCCGGCCAAGGGTGGCGTGACAAAGATCCATAACCTGATTGGTCAATTCAAATTTTACAATGCGCGCGTGTTTGCTGACTCAGCTTTTGATTGTTTTCATATTATATTGTTTTGCTTTGTTTTATCTAACGGTTGAGTTAACTGGCCCAATGGAAGAAGTAGCGTGAGTAAGGAATGTTTATATGCAAGGGCAGGGGTTCGATCCCTGCCTCTTGCATATTATTTTTCTAAATTTTCTTTCAAATCCAATGCAACATAGAGCCAGTATGCACACAGTGCATTTCAAATCTTGGCCATCAAACATTCACCAATGTGGATCTAACGCCTCAGATGTGCGTTGCCACAATGCACCCCTTCAGCTTGGACGTACAGGACCCTTGATGAAGGTTGTGGGCTCTGATTTATTCGGCCTAGCACATTTTCTAATCTTCACTCCTCCAATTGCTATTTTGCAGCGCTTGGAACTTTGGATTGGGCTTTAAGATTTCAATTCTTACAACTCCCAATTTCTTTAACCATCCTGGCCCATTTAAATTGTTGTTTTGTTTTTTTCTTCTTTTAATTTGTTTTTTTATTAATCAGCTAAACAATTATAAAAAAATCATAAAAAATTAGGATTTAGTTTTTTTTAATTAAATAATTAGTTTCTAAAATTAATTAATGAATTAACTTTAACCTTTTTCTTTCAAAATTAAAAGTAAATTAGAATCTAGGATTAATTTCATTATTTTCTTTTCATAATAAAAACAAAAAAAACTTAGACTATTTTTCTTAATTAATTTTTATTTTCTAAATAGACTTTAGGATGTTTAATTTAATTATTTTTCTTAAATAAAAAACACGCAAAAATATTTTCATTCTTAAGATTTCTTAAACATTTCTTTATTTCGCGCGCGTTATTTATTTTTCGCAATTCTTTTTATATTCATGTAACTGCATATGGGATGTAATAGTCTAAGTTTAAATTCCGCACTTTAATTTCCTGTATCTTTTTTATGTAATTGTCCCAAAGCGTTGTAATAGTTTAGAGTTTGCGTTTCTGCTTTTATTTCCCATACTTTACATTTCCTATACAATATTATTGTTAGTAACTAGGATTGCATGGAAAGATTGAAAATAAACGCTAGCAAACCTTAATGCAAAAGATAAATAACTGAATTGAATCACTTTCACATGTGTACCTCTAGGGTACCCCACTTCGGTTGCCTTCGGAAAACAATCACAAATCTCGAAACGTGAGAGATTTTAGTGGCTACCCTCCAGTTTAAAAGATCACAAGTCCCTCGATGACCCTCTCGATGTTGCCTCAGTTAAAAGTGATCTTAAAACTTTAGGTTAGTTACTAATATTTCTTACCAAAGTTTCCTTTGTGATTGTAAACGTCCCTTCGGTTTTCCCTCAAACATCCAACGACAAGGCTACCTACTCACTAATAGTAGGATAGCACTGTCTAAAGGAAAAGAGGAAAAGAACGACCCTTTTCGAGTACAAGTAGATAGCTGTTAGATGTTTGCTCAAACATTTTTACACTTACACAAAAAACTTTTTCAAAAAAACAATTTCAAAACACTTTGTATACTTTCTCCACTTTCCCGAGAAACATTACAAAGTTCGCCATACTAAGGCGTTTTCAAAACATTTTCAAACATAAAGCACAAAGGTATTTTAAAAATGAGCAAACCTCTAATAGCCTGTAGAAAACTATGGATGGAAAGGGTGCTAACATCTTCCCTTTCCATAATCTACCCCCCTTACTCAGAAAACTCTTGATAATGTCTTTTTCTGTTCTTTTCACCATTTCCTTTGTTGGATAAAAGAAAAGTCGGTGGCGACTCTTGCTTACTGCAACATTTGCAAACACAAACGCAAAACCAGTATTAAACTGTCGGTTTTGCTACCGTATTATAGAACTGGCAACTCTGCTGGGGAACTATTAAAAAGTGGGGTTACCTTAGAGTTAGTTCATCATTTTAAATGCTTTATTGTATGTTTTCTTGCTTTATTTTTTGAGGGCTTGTTGGGGTTGTTACTATAGATCCTATACCCGGATCTGGGGCACCTTATTAGGTAAGTAGCAATAAATCATGGAGGCTGTACAACATAGACCAATACGGACGAAGTGGTGGCTACGTTAACGCGATACTCTAGATTGTACTAATGTTCCTTGAGTAAGTCAAGGATAACATTAGGCTTCCTCATAGTGTCACTAAGCACTAACTGAACTTTAGAACCTTTAATTGACTCATCATGGCCATTAGGAAGTAGTGAGATAACCAGCTTTGGTTTCGACCGAAGATTGGTTGATACTCGATACTACACTCATTGAGACCAGACTTTCGGGATTTTTTGGCCGCAATACTTCGGTGCTTAGTTGAAACAATTTCTGATGGGAAGGTCAATGATATTGAGACTCCTTAGAACCTAATTACTATTAATTGGGCAGGTTGAGCCAACTGAACATTCAAGAGGGTACTTACCTTAAAACCTCATGCAAGCCTTTGAACTTAAGATCTATTGTGTGATTTGCTTGTGTTTATCTATGATTTAAGCATAATCATGACATCATAAACATCATAACATTCATACATACTAATCATTTCAAGGACCTGTTGGATTTACCTCTTTGCTGTTTTGTAGGATATGAATTCAGGTCGCAGAAAAACCATCCTGATTCACTTTATAGAAATTCCTCCCAAGCTCAAGGAATTGGTCTTGAAAGTTCCCGAGGACTCATTATTGTACCCCAAAATTTGCCCTCGCAATTTTCCACAAGAAATCACAGCTTCAAACGTTTCCTGATTTTTCAAAGTGGCTCAAGAATCGGCCAAACAGACTTTTCTCGTCAGTCAAACAAAAATTAGGGTTTTACTGATTTTCAGGGCTTTAGAATGTTTCAAACAGTTAGCTTAGGGTTTTGATTGATTTTGGCTCAACTTTGATCAGGCGAATGTTCTTTGGCATTTAATAAGGAATTAGGGTTTTTGTGCGCGCGTTCTCGGAAAGATTTAAATTCTACAGTGCTTTTCAAGTTATGCTGGGATGTGGATTGAATTCGCATTTGTTTGATTGAATCAGTAAAAGGTTGCATTGGGCTTGAATTTGCAATGTTTGATTAAAGTCAGTAAAGAAAAAAAGCATCTGGGCAACTGCTGTGATTGACTGTTGTTTTGCTCTGGATGTTTGAAACGCCAGGTTTAACTGATCAAATGCTGAAGCATTGTTTATTTAATTATTTATTATTCTAAGATTAAATGATTGGAATTTATTTTCAATTATTATAATTAAAGGATTATAAATAATAAAACGAACAATTAAAAAAAGGAGGAAAATAATTAATTGGATAAAGAAACTTTTATTGATTTTTAAATTATTTGTACAATTGTTTTGTTGTTTACAACAATGATTTTACATTTATTTAAATTTAAATAAAAAAACTATCCTAAATATTTTTCTAATCTTCAATTCTTCATCTGCTATCCCTTGCTCCAGTGCTCCATGGAATTTTATCTGCAAAATAAAAGAACAAAAGAAAAGTTAGAAGCAGATAAATAAATAGAGACAGACAGATAAAATTAAAGTTCATCATTAAGGGCAACTGACTGGGATCAGTTAGCCCTCTCTGCAAATCACGGGATTTCTCCCGGTTCACAAAGAGGGATGAATATTTACTTGCTAAACTTTGAATGCACAAATATAAAGAATGCACAAGTCAAAATTGTCAAACTGCATAGTTCAAATCTCAAACAGCATGATGCAAAGTCCAAATCAAACTACAAATTCCAAACTGTCCAACAAACTGTCAAAGATGTCAAAACAAGTACAAGGCTACTCAAAGCTGTCAAAAAAGAAGATTTGGAAAGATATCAAAGATACAAAAGTACAAGAAGCTGTCAAAAGAAGAGATAAAAAATGCAGAGAAAGCATGTTATGCAAGCAAGCTAATTCATTTGCATCATTTCCCAGTGCTGCCCTTTCAGCTTTAAGTACACATAAAACATATTTTAAATATTTTGAAGTGTACTGGAGAGAGAAAGAAGAGAGAAAAAGCAGGTTTGCAGGCTTAAGGCTTTAGGCATGAGAAACAAATATAAAACAACTGCAATAACACAGTGGACAAAAGGGGAGGAACCACAAAAAAGAGAAGATAAATAAATATACAAAACTGCAACAGCAGGTAAAAGACAGAAGATAGCCTGAAGCAAAGCTCCCAAGCCATAAACCAGTAAAAAAGCCAGCAAGGCCAAACCCTGTCAAAAAGCTTGAAACCTGCAATCAAACTAAAACAACCAGCATATGCCTAGAACCTGTACCTATCAACAAGCCAAAAGCCTTACCATTCAACTCAAACACAAAAACCAGCATAAACTGTGAAGCACAAACTTACACTGTCTAAAGGCAAAAAGACCTCACAAGCCAAAAAAGACCAGAAGCCTAAATCCTGCATAAGTAAGGCCAGAACCTGCCTGAAGCAAGCCACCAGAGCCCTAATCCTGCATAAACCAGAAAACCAGTTCCCAAAACCAGGATACCCTGCCAAACCAAAACATAAACTCACCCAAGCCCTGCTATTCACACAAGGCCACAACCTGTAAACCTTGCAAGTCTCAAATAATCAAAAGCCAAAACTGATAAACAAAAACCAGTAAGACCTTTCAGGCACACAAACAAACATCCAAGGCCAAAACCTGTATCCAAGTACAAAAAGCCTCACAACCTGTCAAGTTAAACCATCAAAACCCTGTCCAGCCTTAACCATCAAACAACAAACCTGCATGTGCCTTAAAGCCTGAACCACTGTAAACCCCAAAAAAAAGCTATCAACTTGTTTCAAAACCTGAATCGTAACCAAGCCACAAGCCCTCAGAGGTACTCATCATAGGGCTAAAGAATCAAATATACTCAAAGGCACCAAGACAATCAAACAAAAAGAAGTGTTTCAAGACCACTCAGTGTCAAACATCACAAAAGGCCCTCAGAATTTCTTCATCATTGGGCAAACCATAAGCAAAGCAACTCAATACCAACAAGCAATATCAACATTTCCTAGCTCAGAACAAGCATACAGAGGGTCCAACATATCAAAGATTCAGAACATCATCATAATCACTCAGAGGCAAAGTGAACAGAAGAGGAAAAGAAATTGCACAAAAGGTTTTCAGAATGCATCATAAAACCTAAAAAAGGGTAAGACACAAATACCAGGAATCCAGACAAGCTAGCTCACACCGCATCTCATTTCACTCCGCCCTTGGCCGCCCTAGGTGCCTCCGGTCCTCCTCACCTTCTCTCCTAAAAAAAAGGTATAATCCCTCATTTCTTTCCTTTTTCACATCTTGTACAAGCATTAAACAATATAAAAGAGAATCAGAAGAAAATAAAACATGCAAAGGCGTAAAACATGCCAAGTGAAAATCAATACCTCATAGACCGTTGCCTACGTGACCTTAGGAGAAGAAGGAGCTGACTGAAGCACTGGTGGTCATTGGGCGAAAGAAGCTCAGGCAAAGGCAAAGGCGAAGAAGACGAAGTGAAACGAATGGACGACGCCGCTTCTGTGTACGTCAAGCCCTAAGGCCTTCCCCAAATGAAACAAAATCAATGAACCCTAAAAAACATCTTTGTGTCAAACGGTGGGCCTTGCCCTTTCTCAGCTTAAGCCCAAAACGTCTTCCCACGCATACCCCCCTTTTTTCTTCTAATGTTTCTGAATGATTGTTTTACTTGGGCCAGCATAACCTCCCTTAAAGTCCATTTCTGATTTCTTTCAAAACCATTTTTAAAACTATCTATATTCTTTTTAATTAATTAACATGAGTTTTTATTACATCAAATTTTTTACAACATAATTCTAATTTTTGAGCACAATATATTTTATTCCTCTAACTTAAAATATTTTTATTTGTACATTAATACCTTAATACATAAAAATACATTATTTAAAACACTTTTTTTATTATTAAAATTTATACATAAATTTTCACTAAGTTAATACATTTTCTTTTTTTAGAAATATTTGTACATAATCAAGACAAAATACTTTTTTTTTATATACATAATTTAATTAGAATTTAAAACATTTAATCAAAACATTCTTTTTGTACATATTAAATAAATATACAAGATCACGAATTAAATAAAGAAAATATTTGAGTCCTTTCTTTAAGTTAACCATACTTAATAATACATTAAATTCACATTTCCGCACTTGTAAATAATTCTCATATACGTACACGTACACTTACACGATATACTTACATTTGATACATTATACATTTGCTTATTTTGTATATTCGTTACATTTACACTTTTACCGCAATTCGATTTGGTTGTAAATTATTGGACACTACATTCCTAAAGTCTCATCCCCATTTGTAAATTTGTACCCCCACTCCCGGATACTATTTGTAATAGCGTAGACTTTAAATTCTTGCAATTTACCGTTTTCCAATTATACCATGGTTAGACCTAGGGTTTGCATGTACATAAAATCAAACGCTAGATAACCTAATACAAGACAAATACACGAAATCAATACACAATCACACTTGCACCCTCTAGGGTAATCCCACATGTTGCCTTCCAAAATGGGCCATGCTTGCACGTCGAGTTTCTTTGGCAAAACAAATTCAAATGATCATAAGTCCCTCGATGACGCTTTCGAAAGTTGCCTAAATGGAATGATCATAGTCCCTTCAAAGAAAATTGCCAAAGACACTTGGCACCATTGCATTCATGGTCCATACAATGGCCCGCGCCCGTCCCATTAAACATCCTAAACGCAAGATTGTCCACCAAATTCAATGGTGGAACAAAAATTGTTAAAAAGGGTTGAAAACATAGAGAAAACCTTTGAGTACAATAGGGTAGACAAAACTCTTAGTTACTTGAGATCAACTTGCAAAAACACTGGCCTTCTTTTCAGAAACCACACTTCATGCACACTTTCAAAACAAACTCTTAAAAACATTTGAAACATCTTTTCGAAAAGATACACACTTTTGTAAAACACTCAAACACGAGTCAAATACATTGGTTGCCTAAGACAAGGCATCTCTTCAAACACATCTTTCAAAACACACACACACACACCACAATTTCAAGCAATCGAGAATCAAGGCAAGTGATCTAAAACCAAGTAACTAAGAGCACATGGATAACCATGGATGAAAAGGGTGCTAATACCTTCCCTTTTCATAATCTACCCCCCGAACCCACGAAATATCTCAAAAGGTTTTTGCTGTGCTTTTTTAACCTTTCCTTTAGGATAAAATAAAAAGTCGGTGGCGACTCTTGCTCAACCGAACAAGTGTGAATACAAAACGCAAAACTCAAGTCAGTTCTCCCACCGTATCACACTCATCATTCCACAAAAGACATGGTCACTTACTCAGTTTGGTTACCACAGATTTGACGAAGGTTTGATAAGTGTCTAATCCAGTTCTTCGACCCTAAGCACCATTGCTTCACATTTCCCGATTATCAAGTGGTTCCTACACTGGAAGAATTATTTAAGCTACTTGGTTTACCTATATTGGAGCGAGTACCTTTCACTCATTTTCGTTGTCATTTTTAGCTAAGATTTTATGATAGTATTGAGACAAATCTTCTGCCATATGGGATGATTTGAGATTAATCCTTTGATCATTCATGATAAGTATCTTCTGTAGAGTTTTCTTATTGCTCGCGTGGTTTTGAAGAGGCAACAGACCTTCTCCGTTTGGTATCATCATAACTTTATTTATTCCTTGTTTCCGCACTTTACTGCTTTTATAGATATCATGAAAAGTAGGGATTTACTGCTTTCTAATGCCATGAGAAGTAGGGTAGAGATGTATGACAGGGGTCTCCGTTGTTGATCATGTTAGGAACCCCTCTAGTTTATTTAAAGACCCGTTTAGGGCAATTCTGCATTATGTGCATTCTGTTTGCTACTTGTGTGTGGTTTGTTTAAAACTCTGCCTTTGAGTAGGTATTCTGCATGTGTGTTTATATTTATGCCCGCATATGTACAGATGATAAGTCCTTAAAAATAGGCGAGCAGGGAGGGTTAGCAATCAACCCCCGCAATTTCTTCTGTGTCATCCTTAGCTCGTGACACACCACGAAGCTTCAGAGTTGTGCCTACTCTTGTGTATCGAGTCGTCAAGTGGGGAAGGGTTCTGCAATCGAACCCTCACACTTTGTCAGGAGTTTGCGTTGGCCGATGCTGATACTCCGTGATCGTTCATATTGTCTTTTGTCGCCTACCTCGATCTCTTATATCTTGGTTAGATGCTCAGTTGCTTTGGACATCACATTTTTGTTTTTCATCTCACTCCCGCTTGTTTGTCTCGGTGATACACTCCCCTTGACTATAACATTTCGATTCTTTTCCTTACCACTTTATGTATACACTCTTTCGATCTTGCTTGTTTTATCCTTGTACATACCATGTTCCCTTAGGATACGCTTGTTCCTTTCTGTAATACGGCGGGAGAACTGACTCGAGTTATTTTGCATTTGATCGCAATTATGCGGATAGTAAGAGTCACCACCGACTTTTCTTTTATCCAAAAGGAAAGGTAAAAAAGCACATGAAAGGCCTTTCAAGATTATTTCTTGGGTTCAGGGGGTAGGTTATGAAAAGGTAAGGTGTTAGCACCCTTTTCATCCGTAGTTATCTACGGGCTCTTAGTTACTTGCTAGATCACTTGCTTTTGTTTGACAATGTGCTTGTGGTGTGGGATTTGAAAGTATTTTGAAAATGTCTTTGTAATGGTTCTCGTCTCTATAAGAACGCGTACAAAGTGTTGATTTGGAAAATAGTTCAAAGAAGTGTTTGTGTAGTGTGTTTTGAAAATGATTTTGAAAAGGTGTTTTTGTAATGATTCTCATCTCTATAAGAACGTATACAAAAACTTTTGACTTTTGAAAATGTTTCTAAATAAAGGTGTTGGTGTGTAAAATGTTTTTGTCGTGAGCAAGTGAGCAACTAAGAGCATCCTACCTACTCTAAAGGTCTTAAATGTTCTTTTTTTCTTCCTTTAGATGTTGCTATCTTACCATTAATTTGGTAAGAAGCCCCATCGTTGGATGTGAAGGGACGGGTATGGAACATTTGTATAGTCATAGAAGACAACCTATGAGACGCTTTAGCAATGTCGTTAGGGACTAGATCATTTACCGAAGGCAACATCGATGGTCATCTAGGGACTACGATCTTTTATTGAGGGTCTTTGCTAAAATGCCCATATTCGAGGGACATGACTATTTTCCGAAAAGCAATAAAATGAGATTACCCTAGAGGTGCTAGTGTGAAAATGTGTTTGATTGCATGCATTTTGTCTTGCATTTAAAGGTTATCTATTTGTTGATTTTATCTTGCCATACATCCTAATTACTAGCAATATATGAAAGCAAATAAAATGCGGAAAATAAATCCTAAGCTATTACATCATCTTGGGGATTGGGGTACATTATTTACAAATGGGGATGAAATAAGTGTCTAATTATTACAACCACATCGAATGAATGGACAGTAATGAAAAATATATATATACAATGCATAAACAGTGTAAAAAATAGGAGAAACTGCCTTTTGAACCATTATGTGTCGACACATGCTATTATGCATCGACATATAACTTTTCCTTGCTCCTGTAAAACAAAATCATCTCAGTATGAGTCGACACATACTGGGATGTGTCGACTCATACACCTCCTTTGTGTAGACACATACGCATTTTGTGTCGACTCATAGACTTTTCAACCTTCTATTTTGTGACCTGAAATCAGTATCAGTCGATGCATGGGGGCTATGTGTCGACTCATACCCTGTTTTTTCACTAGGATGAGTCGACACATGTGGATATGTGTCGACACATACTATGTTTTTCAGCCTTAAACATTGTTTTACTGTCCATACATGTCAGTTTACAATATATGATTGATAAACATAAACAACAAGCAAAAGTTAGCTCAAAGGGCCCATGATTACTACATCTTATCTTCAAAAATAAATTATCAATGATGTATGGAAAAAAAAGTAAAGAGTCAAGAAGACTTACCTAGGGACTGCACTTGGTGTTTTAAGTCTGAATATTTTCCAAGATGTTGTGATGGCTCCAATGAGTCTCCAAGAAGCTTGCTCCAAACTATTGAAACCCAATTAAGTTGTACTGTATTGTTTTTATGTGTTTTAAGGGTGAAGATGATAGCACTACAGGGACTATTTTTTTATGTTTAGACCATCTCTATATGTGATAAGGTGTTTGTCTTATGGGAGAGTTTGTATGATGGAGTAATGAGTTGAGGTTTTGTTTTGAATGAGAATAGAGCTGGTTTTTCTTGAATGAGCCAAGGTTACAAAGAATACTATTTTTATGCTCAACAAAACTCTTTATCCTCTCTCCCAAATCCAACCCTTATGTCTTATGAGATGGTCCCTTTTGTAGACCTTTGACTGAGGTTTATGGGGGAAACAAAATAAGTTATTTTGAATTGTTTTTGCCTACTGTTTTGATACTTTCTTCACATAGTTTTCTTTTGCCATTTTGGTGCAATTTTGGGGCTGTTATGATGCAGGTTGGGGCAGACTGCATAGAGCAGTTTTGGACTATATAGGATATCATATACATACTTGTGGTGTAGCATAGTACAAGGTTTCTTGTAGGATAGCAATGGGGTAGGTTTTGGGGTGTTATGACAATGTAGCATATCATACTTTGTTCAACTTGGACAGTATAATTTGTAGCATGAAACAAATTTGGTCTTGTGGAGTATTTTTAGGCACATTGTATCAAGGATAAAATATTGTGGCAAGACATAGTTTTAGAATTTGTAACTTTGCAAAAATGCCACTTTGTAATAACTTGAATTATTTGCATCATTTTGAATTATTTGGAATTGTAGTAAAAGATGTCATGAAGTAAATGAAATTAACCAAGTATAGAAAATACTTAGAAAAATTTCAAAGTCTTGCAAAGTTGGATTTTTGATGATCAAATTTCATATTTTGGATGTCTTGACACAATGTGATTTTTGGGACTCAAATTTGGTCAAAAAGTCAAAGTTTGGCTTTTTTAGCATCCGGTTGACTTTTTCCAGTTGAAACTCCAATTTTGCTCATTTTGCCCCCTTTTGCTAATTTGAATGATTTTTCTTAGAAAATTATGATCCGAGGCTTGAAACTTGACTGAAGTAATTCTAAGAGTCCAGGATGATCCCTTGAGACACGAGAGGGAAAATTTTTGGGTACAACAGCTGCCCCTGTTCAATCTTCTTAAACCTGAAGAGTTAGATTGGCGAACCTGCCATTTGTGACTTGAAGGTGGAAGATGATTGAACACTAGAGTGCCCAGAAATTTGCACTCGATGATGTGGTGGTTGATTGTGCAGGGAATGGGCTTAAAGATGCCATTTGGAGAAATGATGGAGAGTTGTGGGAGATGGGCTTGTAGACGCCATCCAAAGGTGACTGTTGACAGAAAATGGACTAAGTCTGAACTTGATTTTTAACCGGAAAAGAATCAGAATAAATCTTTAGTCGATTTAAACTAGCAGAAATCTTGAATGTTGTTTGACTGGAAATAATCAGAATAAATCTTTAAGCTATTTATCTGAACCAGAGGAGATGTCTGCAAGAAAGAATCAGAATAAACCGTTGAGAGATTTAAACTGAACCGACAGAGGTCTTGAGAAGAATCAGAATAAATCATTGAGAGATTTACCTAAACCAGAGAAGATGTCTGCGGGAAAGAATCAGAATAAACCGTTGAGAGATTTAAACTGAACCGACAGAGGTCTGGAGAAGAATCAAAATAAATCATTGAGAGATTTATCTGAACCATAGAAGATGTCTACGGGAAAGAATCAGAATAAACCGTTGAGAGATTTAAACTGAATCGGCAGGGGTCTGGAGAAGAATCATAATAAATCATTGAGAGATTTATCTGAATCAGAGAAGATGTATGCAGGAAAGAATCAGAATAAATTGTTGAGAGATTTAAACTGAACCGATAGGGGTCTGGAGAAGAATCAGAATAAATGATTGAGAGAATTATCTGAACCAGAGAAGATGTCTGTGGGAAAGAATCAGAATAAACTGTTGAGAGATTTAAACTGAATCGGCAGGGGTCTGGAGAAGAATCAGAATAAATCATTGAGAGAATTATCTGAACCAGAGAAGATATCCGCGGGGAAGAATCATAATAAACCGTTGAGAGATTTAAACTGAACCGCAGGGATCTGGAGCAGAATCAGAATAAATCATTGAGAGATTTATCTAAACTAGAAAGGACGTCTGTGGGAAAGAATTAGAATAAATCGTTGAGAGATTTAAACTGAACCGGTAGGGGTCTGGAGAAGAATCAGAATAAATTGTTGAGAGACTTATCTTAACCAGAGAAGATGTCTGTGAGAAAGAATTAGAGTAAACCATTGAGAGATTTAAACTGAACTGGCAGGGATCTGGAGAAGAATCAGAATAAATCGTTGAGAGATTTATCTGAACCAGAGAGGACATCTTCGGGAAAGAATCAGAGTAAACCATTGAGAGATTTAGACTGAACCGGCATGGATCTGGAGAAGAATCAGAATAAATCGTTGAGAGATTTAAACTGAACCGACAGAGATTTGAAGGAAATATCTGTTACGTAGATGGTCGACCAGTCCTTTCTCGGGAATTGATATGTAATTGACTTGTTGAAAATTTGACGATAATTTTATGTTGATTAATCTTTCCTGAAAAGGTGAAGGGTTAGTTGTATGCAATGCCATGATGTAAGTAATGCATGGTATAATGCTGTTTCTCAAAATAAATGAGATTGCACTGTATTCATTTGTGTTGTCAATGCTATGACGTATGAATGTAATGTATGGACATATTAATTACTCTACCACAGTGTTGCTGGAGTCGGGGAAAATAAATCCCTGAGTACTGTTGGGAATGAGAAGTGTAAGTCTTCGTATTTTGAAGTTGAAGTGTTGATGGATGAGTTTCCATTATTAGAGAAATAAACTCTGTTGGGGAAGAGAAATGTCGTGCATTTCTTGTGGATCTCGTGAAATCCTACTGGGGAATCTTGAGAAGCTAGGCGGATTTCACTGGGGAATCTTTGGAGTGGCAACTGGAAGTTTTGCTCCGTCGGGGATGTGAGAGAGCTTGATACCATTAGGCTGCATACTGGAGATACAATAGTGGTCCTGTAGTAGGATGTCTTTGCTTCCGCTCTGGCTGGGGAAGGTACCTGCGGGGATTTTATGGAATGGCCTATATATATTATCCTATTTCTTAAAGCCATTAATAATTGTCTTTCTGTTTTCTGTTCCCCCTTTTTTTTTATTTGTAAACAATAATTACGTTCAAATGCATATGTTCAAAAATAATCACTGGATGTTTTTGCAAACAAAACGGGAAAGTAAAAGAACAACATATAGTTTTGCACTTTTAAAGGAATATCTTTATATTAACTTGAACAAGTATTTTTGTATAAAGAGACGAACATCCTAGTAAGAGAATGTCGTCGTAGAAAATGAAAATTGATACAATGAAAAGATAGCTATGTGAAATTATCCCATGGGGTTCCCACTCTACTATAGCCTTTATGTCTCTGAACGTCTCATCCACTTGCTGCTTTATCCGAAGCTGATTGGATTGATTAGAACCATTTGAGTTGGTCTGTCGATACTGAAGGTTGTTTGTAAGGTGATCCAACGGGACATAGTCATACGATTTAATTCCCTAACTTTTTCCTGGACCTCCCTTTCGGGTTTTCGATCCACCGGGATACCCTTTTTTGCCCAAGCCGCCCTTTCGGGTTTTCAGCTTGCCAAGTGTACAATTTTTTTTATTTTATCCCTGATTTTTGCCCGAACCCTTTTGGTTCGTCGGGATGCCCTAATTTTTGCCTAGGTCAGTCGTCCTAGAGGGTCCTTATTCATGCGTAGTATCTTTTAACTATGTCCACGTTTACAGGGTGTGGCAGGTCGTCGCCATCCATAGTGGTTAAGATCATTGCTCCGCCAGAGAATATGTTTTTGATTACAAACGGTCCTTCGTATGTAGGAGTCCATTTGCCTCTAGGATCACCTTATGGGAGTATGATACGTTTGATTACCAAGTCACCAACCCGATATACCTGACACCTGACTTTCTTGTTAAAAGCTTTGATCATACGTTTTTGGTACATTTGACCATGGCAGATAGCTGTAAGCCTCTTCTCATCAATCAAGTTTAGCTAGTCAAGTCGAGTTTGAATCCATTCATCTTCATTCAACCTTGCATCCCTTATGATTCTCAGAGAGGGTATTTGGACTTCAATTGGTAGGACAACTTCCATGCCGTATACCAAAGAGAAAGGAGTTGCCCATGTTGACGTACGTGCCGTGGTACGGTAACCGTGGAGAGAAAATGGTAACATCTCATGCCAATACTTATAGGTTACTATCATTTTTTGTATGATCTTTTTGATATTTTTATTAGCGGCTTGCATAACGCCATTCATCTTCGATCGGTAAGGAGAAGAGTTATGATGCTGTATATTGAATTGCGTGCATAGTGCAGTGATCATAGTATTGTTAAGATTGGTATCATTATCTATAATGATTCTCTCCGGAATACCATATCGACAAATGAGGTTCTATTTGATGAATCGAGCCACAACGTTCTTGGTAACAGAAGCAAATGAAGCTGCCTCAACCCACTTTGTGAAGTAATCAATGGCAACCAAGATGAAGCAGTGTCCATTGGAAGCTGCAGGTTTGATTTCTCCAATCATGTCAATACCCCACATTGCGAAGGGCCAAGGAGCAGTCAGGATGTTTAGAGGAACCAGAGGCACATGTACTTTGTTAGCATAGATCTGGCACTTGTGACAAAATCGTGAATGTTGATAATAATCTGCTTCTATGGTGGACCAGGAGTATCCTGTCCGTAGGATATTTTTAGCCATCGTGTGTCCACTAGAATGAGTGCCAAAGGTACCTTCATATAAATCAGCCCCGATCTTTTCTGCCTCACTCTGGTCCATGCACCGAAGCAAAGTAGTTTCGTGGTTGCGCTTACAGAGGATTCCGTTACTAAGGAAGAATTTAGCAGAAAACCTTCTCAGAAATTTCTTATCATTGACTGAAGCTCCCTCTGGATACTCTTGGACCTCGAGATACCTCTTAATTTCATGGAACCAAGGCTTGTCCACTACTTCTTTAGTATCAATCTCGTGACAGTGAGCTTGTTCGTCCATCCTCTCAATGGTGATCTGAGGAGCCTCGTTATCCCACTTGATTTTGAACATGGATGACATAGTGGCTAGCGTGTCAGCTAGTTGATTTTCCTCTCGTGAAAAATGCTCGAAGGTAATTTCCTCGAAATGTGGGATTAATGTCAACACAAGTTCTTTGTAAAGGATGATATTGGGATGCTTCGTGTCCCATTCTCCTTTGATCTGACTGATGACTAAGGCTGAATCTCCAAACACACTTAAAGACTTGATTCCAAAATCTATGGCAGCTTTGAGACCCATAATACACGCTTCATATTCCACCATATTATTGGTACAGTTGAAACACATCCTAGCAGTGAAGGGAGTATGACATCCTTCAGGGGATATGATCACAACGCCTATGCCGTTGCCGAGTGCGTTGGATGCTCCGTCAAAAACCAAGGTCCATCGGGATCCTTGTTCAGGTCCGTCATATGGTCCGAGTTCTTCATAATTGTTTACCAACATGATGTCTTCATCTGGGAATTTGAATTTCATAGACTGATAGTCATCCACAGCCTGCTGAGCAAGGTGATCGGCTAGTACACTGCCCTTTATTGCTTTTTGGGTAGTGTATTAAATGTCGTACTCAATCAGGATCATCTGTCATCTTGCTATTCTTCTAGAGAGGGCGGGCTTCTAGAATATGTATTTAATTGGATCCATCTCGGATATCAATAAAGTAGTATGGGTCAGCATATACTGTCTTAGTCGGTGAGCATCCCATGCGAGAGTGCAGCAAGTTTTCTCGAGTAATGAATATCTGGTTTCGCAGTCGGTAAACTTTTTGCTCAGGTAGTATATTGCATGCTCTTTTCAGCCAGACTCATCATGTTTCCCCAGCACACACCCCCATTGAATTTTCCAAGACAGTTAGATACATAATCAAAGGTCTTCCCTCGACTGGCGGCATCAAAACTGGAGGCTTTTGAAGGTACTCTTTGATCCTATCAAATGCAGCCTGGAAATCGTTGTTCCAATTCACCGCTTGATCTTTCTTTAGTAATTTGAAGATTGGTTCACAAGTAGCGGTTAGGTGAGAAATGAATCTGGCAATATAGTTTAGCCGTCCTAAGAATCCTATGACTTCCTTCTTAGTGCGAGGAGCATGTGTGGTACGGTGGGACAACTGACTTGGTTGTTTTGCGTTTGATCGCAAATGTTACAGTTAGCAATAGTCGCCACCGACTTTTCTTTTATTCAAAAGGAAAGGTTAAAAAGCACAGAAAAGACCTTTGAGATTATTTCTTGAGTTCGGGGGGTAGATTATAAAAAGGGAAGGTATTAGCCCCCTTTTTATCCATGGTTTTCCATGGGCTCTTAGTTGCTTGCTAGATCACTTGCTTTTGTTTGAAAATGTGCTTTGTGTGGTTTTTGAAAGTATTTTGAAAAGGCGCCATTGTTTAGGCAAAACTTTTTAATGATTCTTGTTCGTAAGAATGTATACAAAGTGTTGATCTTTTGAAAATGTTTTTCAAGTTTGAAAGATGTTTTGAAAGTGTTTGGTGTTTGTTTTGAAAATAGCAATGATGTTTTGGTTTTGAAATTGAGCAAGCAACTAGGGACATTCTACCTACTCAAAAGTCTTTCATATTCACTTCCTCTTTCCTTTGACATTGTTATCTTACCATTGATTTGATAAGTAACCCTATCTTTGGATGTAAAAGGGACAGACAAGGGTCATCGTATAACCATGATTAGCAATGCTATAAGATATCTTAGCATTTTCTTTAGGGACTAAGATCAATTTGAAAGGCAACATAGATAGCGTCATCGAGGGACTATGATCTTGTATTTTTCTTGTTTTTGCTAAGATATCTCACATACGTAATATGGCCATTTTTGTAAGGAAAAAAAGTGGGTTTACCCTAAGGGTGTTAGTGTGTAAGTGTATTAATTTTCATGCTTGATTTGTCTTTGATTAGGGTTTTCTATTTATTGATTTTAATCTTTCCATACAAAACCCTAATTACTAGCATTTGTATATAAAGCGATAAATTGCGGAAATTAAATTACTACGCTATTACATCATTTAGGGGAGGGGGGTGTACAAATTACAAATGGGGATTTGCAAGAGAATAAATCTATTTATCTATTACAACCATATTGAATTTGAATAAATATATAAGAAATGAAATGAATATAATATACAAGTATAAAAGGAAAAGAAATTGATTTACTTTGGAATTTTGTTAAGAAAATGTTTTGGCCTTAATCAAACTAAAGGGTAATGATCAATTGGTCCAAATTAAAATTAAGGAATTAAATCTAAATTTAAAAAAAAATAAAATTGATTTAGAAAAGCATTTTTTAGGGTTTTTATGAAAGGTTTTTGTTTTAATTAAAAACTGATGAGAATAAAAATATTCTTGTAATATTTTTTAATATTCCTAAAATAAGTGTTATAAATAAATAGTATGTAAAAAATCAACTCAAAAGGAGTTATTTTGATTGGTTAAATAAAATGTTAAAATTTGTTAAAAGAGTGAAAATAAAATGTAAAGAAACAAGTGTTAAAAAAAATGTTTTGGTCCTGCCAGGATTTGAACTCAGGACCTCAAGCTTATTGGCTCAAAAGATTGCCACTGGGCCAGGCGTGTTTTCTTATCAAACATGTGATTACATGACATCATATGGGCAAGCTGTTTCCTGAAATCACAAAAAATCACAAAAATGCAAAAAGGGGGGTTCACATTGGTTCGAACCCTCGCCCTTTAGGTAAGAAGTGACTTAGTACGTGCGCGCTTGCCATTGGGGTGGCTGTTTCATCTGTTAATGTAATAAAACCATAAATATATATTTGAAACAAGATACCGAATATGAACTTCATCTTCTTCCTCGTGCCCATGGCTGAAACATCATTTCTGGAATTTGTATCTCACTCATTTCTCAACGAAATTAAAAAATGTAAACATGAAACTTGTGTATTTTTTCACCACGAATTCAAACATATAACTTATGTAAACTAAAAATCAAAGATGAAGATTAATTTTTCTGGCCCTAAATTGAAACCTAATTTTTTTCAGAAAGTTCAAATCTAAAATTCTCTACACACAATCAATATAAATGAAAACTATGAACATGGTTAGCTATAGAGCAAAGATATCTACATTTTATCTTCACAAATCAGAATTAAATGATGCTTGTATGAAGATATAGAAGTTTGAATACTTACCTCTTGCAGCTGGAGTCGTGAATGGAGTTTGAGCAACTTTTGAGATGGCCTGATGATCTGTTTAGCTTGCCTGGACCTCCTTGAGTGTATTCCAACTCTTACTTTGCTCTGAAAGTCCCTGAATCTCCCTACTCAAGTCAACCTGCAAGCTTGAAGTTTGAAAATGGTGGATAGTGATGGATGGGTTACAGTCTTGAAATAGGGGCTTGGATCACTTGTGTATGATGTATGTAAGGTGTTTGAGTGGTTAAGAATCAAAACGCACGAGTGAAAATAGAGATGAGAAGTTTTTGCTCAAAACTGTCAAGTTAGGAAGTTTTGTGCAGCAATGGTGTTTGGGAGAGTTTCATGGCTTGAGCATGGGTGTGTTAGGTTTCAAATAGTGTATATACTTATAGGAAAAAGGTTTTAAGACTTGAAGCTACTCAGAATTTGAAATCACATGTTATGGCTTGGTTACTTGATTTTGAAGCAAAGTTGACAAACATGGTTTCAATGTGAAGTACAAGGATTTGTAGGGTGGTTAGCAAGCTGTATAGATGTTTCTTATTGATTTGAAATGTTTTGGAGTAAGAAGCAACAATGTATGGGCTCAAGAAGAGTTGGCATTGTGATCAAAGCCACTTTTCCAAAATGGAAGTGTGAACTTTCTTCCCAAAATGGCAAATTGGTTTGGACAAAGCTTGGATCAATTGGATAATAGTTCAAAATCTTGTGTAATATTCTTATTAGGGATAGATACATAAGTTAGAGGACCTGAAAAGTGGGATTATGCAGCATTGTTTGGAATTGGATCAAATGTTCATCATGAAAATGGCTTGAAAAACAAGAATGGAACCCTAACTTCATCTCTTCGATTCTCCCTGCTAAAAAATGATCTCAATAAGTTCTTGGATATTTTGGAAAGCTTGTAACATGCTCTAAAACTCTTATGTTTAACATTATTGAATATTCATCTTGGAACTATGTGACAAATTGCCATGAAGTTAGGTAAAAAAATCTGCCCAACTAGGGCAAAATTTCACTAAGTCTTTTTTAGTTCATGAGCATGTATTCATAAAATTATAACTTGAAATCCATGCATTTCTAGGAGAAGTTGTGTTCTCCAATGTTTTAGATCTTCCTAAGATCTACAACTTTCATGTTGAAAGTTTCCTTTGAATCATCTTGCAACATAATGAAAAAATTGCTCAAAGTTATGAAAAAATAAGAAATTTTTAACACTTAGAAAAATTTCTAAGTTTAGAAATTTTGACTTTTCAAAATGAAATCTTGATTTCTTGATGAATATGTTTCATATTCTGACATGTTTTGATGAATTTTAATCTTTGATACTTAATTTTGACCAAAAAGTCAAAGTTTGACTTTTCAGTGTGCAGTTGACTTTTGATCAGTTGACTGAAAATCAACTATCAATCAAAAAACCTTGAGCAATGTTTTGAGTCATGTCATTAGATAAAAATGATTCAATTTGACTCTTGATATCATGCCTCAAACCAAATAACCACTTGCTAGGTTAAAAATAAGAAATTTCCCTTTCTCAGTCAAAACCCTAATTTTGACCATTTTGCCCTTTTGATGATCTGATCAAATTTCTTGAGGAATTGTGGTCCAAACTTGATCAAATTACATATATGGGTTTATGATGTTGATATGGATAAAAAATTATGAAGCTTGACTGTAAATTGGCCACAATTGACTTTTTCCCCAATACAACTGATTTTGAGGTCAACTGATCAATTGACTGGGCAAAAATGTGATCCAAGACTTGAAACTTGACATGAGAAATCTTGAGGGTCAAAAATGATCCATGAAAGTTATATGAGGCATTAAAAGTACATTTATCCTTGTTCAATCTCAAACCCTAATTTTCAGTCATCAGTGCTTGATGAGGTGTCTTGAGCTGATCAACCCTAATGCAGTCTTGATCCAAAGGAGACTTTATGAGTGATTATTTGAGGAATGAGAGGGAAAGTTTTGGGGTACAACAGCTGCCCCTGTTCAATCTTCTTAAACCTGAAGAGTTAGATTGGAAGATCCGCCATTCGTGACTTGAAGGTGGAAGACGATTGGACACTAGAGTGCCCAAAAATTTGCACTTGAAGATGAAATGGGAATGGGCTTATAGATTCCATTTAGAGGAATGGTGGAGATTTGCTGGAGATGGGATTGTAGATGCCATCCAAAGGTGACCGTTGACAAAAGGTGGACTAAGTCTGAATTTGATTTCAAAATAGAAAAGAATCGGAATAAATCTTGGAGCGATTTATCTGAACCAGAACTGTTCCTTTTGGAAAGCATCAGGATAAATCATTGAGGGGTTTAAACTGAACCACAAGTGATCTTGAAAATTCTTTAACTGGAAATAATCAGAGTAAATCTTTGTGCGATTTATCTGAACCAAAGAAAGTGCTTGCGAGAAAGAATCAGAATAAATCGTTGAGAGATTTATCTGAACCCGAGGTGTTCCTTTGGAAAGTATCAAAGCAAATCGTTGAGGGGTTTAAACTGAAACAAAAGAGATCTTGAAAAATTATTTAACTGGAAAGAATCAGAGTAAATCTTTGTGCGATTTATCTGAACCAGAGAAAGTGTCCGCGGGAAAGAATCAAAATAAATTGTTGAGAGATTTATCTGAACCTGAGGTGTTTCTTTGGAAAGTATCAGAGCAAACCGATAAGGGGTTTAAATTGAACCAAAAGAGATCTTGAAAAATTCTTTAACTGTAAAGAATCAGAGTAAATATTTGTGCGATTTATCTAAACCAGAGAAAGTGTCAACGGGAAAGAATTAGAATAAATCGTTGAGAGATTTATTTGAACCCGAAGTGTTCCTTTGGAAAGTATCAGGGCAAACTATTGAGGGGTTTAAACTGAACCAAAAGAGATCTTGAAAAATTCTTTAACTTTAAAGAATCAGAGTAAATCTTTGTGTGATTTATCTAAACCAGAGAAAGTGCCCGCGGGAAAGAATCAAAATAAATCGTTGAGAGATTTATTTGAACCCGGGGGATCTGGAGAAGAATTAGAATAAATTGTCGAGAGATTTATATGAACCAGAGAAGACGTCTGCGGGAAAGAATAAAAATAAATTTTTGAGAGATTTAAACTGAACCGGCATGGGCCTTAAAGAAATATTTGCTATGCAGGTGGTTGGCCAGTCCTTTCTTGGGAACTGATCTGTAATTGACTTGTTGAAAATTTTGATGATAATTTTCTGTTGATGGATCTTTCCTGAAAAGATGAAAGGTTAGTTGTATGCAATATCATGATGTATGAAATGCATGATATAATGATGCTCTCAAAATAAATGAGACTGTGTCGTATGTATTTGTGTTGTCAATGCTATGACGTATGTGTGATACGGTGGGAGAACTGACTATGGTTTTGCGTTTGTTTCCGCAAATGTTTCGGTTGAGCAAGAGTCGCCACCGACTTTTTATTTTATCCTAAGGAAAGGTTTAAAAAGCACAGCAAAAACCTTTGAGATTTTTCTTGGGTTCGGGGAGTAGATTATAGAAAGGGAAGGTATTAGCACCCTTTCTATCCATGGTTATCCATGGGCTCTTAGTTACTTGCTTAGATCACTTGCCTTTTGTTTTCAATTGTTTTAAATGGTGCTTGTGTGTGTGTGGGTTTGAAAATGTTTTGAAAAGAAGCCAATGTGGTGGCAACCTTTGTAATGATCCATGTGGGGATGTATACAAAGGTGTATGTCTTTTGAAAAGTTTTTCATTTGTTTTTTTTTAAAGTTGTTTTGAAAGTGTAGTGATGTGTGGTTTAGAAAATAGGCAAGTGTTTTGTTTTGCAAGTTTGATTCAAGTAACTAAGAGGTTATCTACTCCTAAATTTCTCAAAGTTTATTGCTATGTCTTAACCCTTTTAATAAGTTTGTTCCACCATTGTATTTGGTGGACAATCTTATGTTTAGGATGTGAAAGGGACGGGCGCGGGTCATCGTTTAGACCATAATTGCAATGGTGCCAAGTATCTTTGGGCATTTTCTTTAAGGGACTTGATCATTTGTTTTTGTTTGTTTTGAAAAATGTTATCGAGGGACTATGATCATTCAATTTGTTTGTTTTGCCCAAAGAGACCTAACATGCAATATGGCCCAATTTTGAAAGGCAACAAGTGGAATACCCTAGGGGGTGCAAGTGTGATTTGTGTGTTCATTTTCATGCTTATTTGTCTTGAGATTAGGTCATAACTATTTTATCGTTTTTTCGCATACAAACCCTAATTCTAACATGGTATAATTAGAAAGCAATAAAGTGCGAAAATAAACTTACTAAGCTATTACAAAACCAAATATGGGAAGGGGGGTACAAATGTTCAAATGGGGATTTTGACAAGTAATGTAAACCTAAAACTATTACATCAATATTGAAATATTTTACAAGATGATTAATTGCATAAATTAAATAAAATAAGAATAAATATGCAAAATGCAAAAATGGTTTTTGTATGTATGAAAAAGGAATTATTTATGTGAGAATAAAAGGAAAATAAAAGGTATTATTTTTTTGGGGTTTTTTACATTTTAGGGTTAAAAACCCTAATTCTATTAAATAAAAGGTATTATTATTTGATTTAATACAAGTATTTAATTATTATGTACAAAAATAAAAATAAAATGAAGTATATTATAAAAAGTATTTTTTATATCAAATATTAATAAAAATGAAAAATATAGATATTTTTGTATTCTAACCTAAATATATTAATAAATATATATATATATATATATATATATATATATATATATATATATATATATATATATATATATATATATATATATATATATATATATATATATATATATATATATATATATATATATATATATATATATATATATATATATATATATATATATATATATATATATATATATATATATATATATATATATATATATATATATATATATATATATATATATATATATATATATATATATATATATATATATATATATATGTATTAAGTTCTAAATAGGTATTATATATATAAATAAGAATAATTTTTAATATGTATAAAAAAGGTAGTTTTTTATGTAAAATATTTCAGAGAGTATAATAAAATAAAAATGAAAATAAAAGTATTTTTACCTATTTCACAACATTTTAATGAAATGTATATATTTATTTATCTAAGTATTAATCAAAAGAAAAATCATAAAAATATCTAATAAATTAAAAATGGTGAGAAAAAATATTTTTATATTTTTTTATGTCATGATAAAAAATAAACAAAGCCAATCAAAAAAAGAAAAAGTCAAAAAGTCAAAGAAATAAGCAAATGGGCCTTGGGGGTGTAAAAGCAATTAGCATGGTGTGAATAAGAAAAATACACAGGCCCAGCCCAAAAGACCACTGTCTTCAACCTCCAGCCTACAACGTTTGAAAATGCGCGCGCCCTGTTCCTCATCTTCCAACTCTTGATTCCTGGCTTTTTAGCAAAAACTCATAACATAAAAAATGCTCAGCATGAAGAGACGATTCTAACCATATGCATAACTTGATCTAACTCTCTAAGATGAGGGAGAATTTCTCCTCCCCCAAATTCTAACCTAGTTTTTCTGCCATTTTCAAACTCCAAATTCTCACAACTCAGGCAAAAGAAATGAAAAGTAAAAACATGTACATGTTCAGTGGCATGAGTAGAACCTTGTTTCTTCACAAACTTAAAGCTAATGATGCCTAATAAGAGAGATACGAATGCAAAAACTTACCTGTTCAGTTGAAGTTCTATCTGGAGATGTAGGAACTTTCAGTGCAAGGTGATGATTGGAGAAGCTTCCTTGAGGTCCAGGGATGCTATTCCAATGTTTACTTTGTCTTGAAAGCTTCTAGATCAAGCTAGAGAACTTCATCTGCAAGTCAGAAATGTAAAAATGGTGGAAGTGGTTAGAGTGATTACAGGTCGTGCTTTTGCTTTTGGTTAGCTTGCATAGATGGTATGGAAGGTGTGTGAACTGGTTTTGGCAAGAATGCTTGAGAGAAAAAGAAGTTGGCACTCAAACTGCAGAGGCAACTCTGTTTTTGCAGTTTGATGGTGTTTTTTGGTTTGATGATGTTTGGGAGGCAAATGGCTCGTGCAATAGCTTGGTTATGATGTGTGTAATGTGTTTGATAACTTTGTTCTTGTGTTTGTAAGCTGGTTTCTGAGTTGGTACAAGTTATGACACTTTTCTTCTTTCTTAAGCAACAAAAACCAATTTGTGTTTCTAGGCATCTAGAGGACCCCTAATCCTGCTGCAAAGCTTCTCTTGATCAAAGTAATTTGTTCATAATCTTGTGCCAATCAGATTTGCAATGTACTTGTTGGATTTTCAATTTGACATAAAGTGAACTTTTGCAAAAATGGATAGTTTACTTTTTCCAAATTGGGATTAATCCTTTAGACAATGCTTGAACTCAAAGAACTTGGTCTTGGCACAAAGAATATGCATTAAATTTATGAGTGTAACTTGGTTTAAGGACCTGTAATCAAGGGCATGCTGGTTTTGAGAAGTTTGCATAACTTATGAACATGAAAAATGGCCAAATCAAAAGTGAGTTTTTGCTATATTGTGAAATTCGATTCTCCCTAACCATGAGGTTGTTTGATGAGTTCTTGGACATTTTGGAAAGCTTGGAATGTGTACTACAACCCATCTTTGAAATTCAAATTGAAATTCCAAGTGGAAGTGTATGTAAAATGGCCTTGAAGTGGGGTGAAAAACTTGTCCAAAATAGGTCAAATTTTCACTAAGTTAAGAATGGTTTAGTGCCCCTATTCAAAAAATTGTAACTTGAGATACAAGCTTCAAATGAGAAAACTTTGTGAATAAAAGTTGTAGATTATGCAACAAGCTACAACTTTCATGTTTTGACTTTTGTTTGAATCCAAATGAATCTTGGTGAAAAAGTGGGGCAAAGTTGGGAAAAAATTAGGGTTTTCCATAACTTAGAAAAATTCTAAGTTATGAAAAATTCCATTTCAAACCCTAATTTGCATTTTGTGATTTCTTGGTGAACAAGTTTCATGATTTGGCATGTTTTGATGAAAAATGAATCTTGACTCTTGATTTTGACCAAAAAGTCAAAGTTTGACTTTTCAGTATACAGTCAAAATTGATCAATTGACTGGGAAATTCAACTGTCAATCTTGTGTACTTGGGATCTTTTGAGCTTGATGAATGTTTCAAGACCATTTCATTGAGTCCTTGAGTCCATATGTGAGCTTGGTTTGCCATTGGCTAGGTCAAACAGTCAAAAATTGCCTTTGTGCAGTCAAAACCCTAAAAATGACCATTTTGCCCTTTTGGTGATCTGATCAAATTTCTTGTGGAATTGTGATCCAAACTTGATCAAATGGTCCATATGAGTTCATAATGTTGATGTGGGTCAATTTTCATGAGATTTAACTGTCAATTGACCACAGTTGACTTTTTCCCCAATACAACTGATTTCTAGGTCAACTGTCCAATTGACTGGGCCAAAATTTGGAATCAAGACTTGAAACTTGGTATGGATAAACTTGGGAGTCCAACATGAAGCATGAAAGTCATCTTAGGCATTTTAGGTCAAAACATCTTTGTTCAACCCCAAACCCTAATTTGGGTTAACAGTGCAAGGAGAAGTCTTGAGCAGAGGAAACCCTAATTGGATCTTGATCTTCAAAGGTCTTGTGATGAGAAAATGTTGAGGAAATGGGAGGGCAAATTTTGGGGTACAACAGTATGGATGCATGGATATCTTAATTGCTATGCCGCAGTATTGTTGGAGCCAGGAAAAATAGATCCCTGAGCAATGCTGAGAATGAGGAGTGCAAGTCTTCATATTTTGAAGTAGAAGTGATGATGGGTTAATTGTTTAGAGAAATAAACTCTGTTGTGAAAGGGGAACATTGTGCATTTCTCGTAGATCTTGCGAAAACCTGATAGGGAACCTTGAGAAGCCGGGCGACATTCATTGGGGAATCTTTGGAGCGGTAGCCATAAGTTTAGTTCTGTCGGGGATGTGAGGGAGCTTAATGTCATTAAGCTGTAGTGTTAACGATCTTGTAGTGGGACGTCTCGTTTTCCACTCTTGCTGAAAAAGTAACTGTGGGGAACTTTATGGAATGGTATAACGATATTATACAACTTCTTAAAGCCATTAGTGATTGTCTTTCTATTTTTTGATTCTTTTCTTTTGTTCATTTGTAAACAGTAGTCACGTTCAAATGTATATGTTCAAATATAAATCATTGGACGTTTTTGTAAACAAAACACAGAAATAAAGAAAAATAGATAATTTTGCACTTTCAAAGGGGTATCCTTGTATTAACTTGAATAAGTATTTTATACAACAAGACAGACATTCTAGTAAGAGGATATCGTCATAGAAGAATACAAGGAAAAGATAGCTATGTGAAATAATCCCATGGGGTTCCCACTTTGCTTTCGTGCCTCTGAGCGTCTTGTCCACTTGTTGCCTTGTATGAAGTTAATTGGATTGATAAGACCTGTTTGAACTTGTCCGTCGATGCTAAAGGTTGTCTGTAAGGTGATCCAACGAGACATACTCATACACTTTAATTCCCTAACTTTTTCCTGGACCGCCCTTTCGGGTTTTCAGTCCACCGGGATACCCTTTTTTGCCCAAGCCGCCCTTTCGGGTTTTCATCTTGCCGGGTGTATAGATTTTTTTATTTTATCCCTAATTTTTGCGCGAACCTTTGTGGTTCGCTGGGATTCCCTAATTTTTTCCTAGGCCAGTCGACCTAGCGGGTCTTTATTCATGTGTAGTATCTTTTGACTATATCCACGTTCACAGGATGCGGAAGGTCGTCACCATCCATAATAGTTAGGATCATTGCTCCACCAGAGAATATGTTTTTGATCACAAATGGTCCTTCATATGTAGGAGTCCACGTGCCCCTGAGATCACCTTGTGGAAATATGATATGCTTGATTACCAACTCACCAACCCGATATACCTGACATCTAACCTTTTTGTTAAAGGCTTTTATCATACGTTTTTGGTACATCTGGTCATGGCAGACAGCCGTAGGCCTCTTCTCATCAATCAAATTCAATTGGTCGAGCCGTGTTTGGATCCAATCATCCTCATTCAGCCCTGCATCCTTTATGATTCTTAGAGAAGGTATCTGGACTACAATCGGTAGAACAACTTCCATGCCATATACCAAGGAGAAAGGAGTTGCCCCTGTTGATGTGCGTGCCGCAGTGCGATAACCATGGAGAGCAAATGGTAACATCTCATGTAAGTCCTTATATGTTACTGTCATTTTTTGTATGATCTTCTTGATGTTCTTATTTGCGGATTCAACAGTTCCAATCATCTTTGGCCGGTACGGGGAAGAATTATGGTGCTGGATCTTGAATTGTGCGCATAATGCGGTGATTATAGTGTTATTTTGGTTCATACCTTTGTCTGTGATGATTCTCTCTGGGATACCGTACCGACAAATGAGATTTTGTTTGATGAACCGGGCCACAACATTCTTGGTAATGGAAGCGAAGGAAGCTGCCTTAACCCACTTTGTGAAATAGTCAATGGCCACCAAGATGAAATGGTGCCCATTAGAAGCTGTAGGTTTGATTTCTCCAATCATATCGATGCCCCACATCATGAAAGGCCAGGGAGCAGTTAGGACGTTTAAAGGAACTGGAGGCACGTGCACTTTGTCAGCGTAAATATGACACTTGTGACAGGTTCGTGAATGCTGATAGCAATCTGCTTCCATGGTAGACCAGTAGTACCTTGCCCGTAGGATCTTTTTAGCCATCGTATGCCCACTAGAATGGGTTCTAAAAGTGCCTTCATGTAAATCAGCCATGATCTTTTCTGCCTCAGCCTTGTCTACACAACGAAGCAAAACAGAGTTGTGGTTGCGTTTGTAGAGAATACCATTACTGAGGAAGAACTTTGTAGTGAATCTCCTCAAGAACTTCTTATCATTAACTGAAGCTCCTTCCGGATACTCTTGAGCATCGAGGTACCTCTTGATTTCATGAAACCAAGGCTTTTCCACTATCTCTTTAGCATCGATCTCGTGACAGTAAGCTGGTTCACCTCTCCGCTCAATGGTGATCTGGGGGGCCTCGTTATCCTATTTGAGTTTAAACATGGATGACATAGTGGCCAATGCGCCCGCTAGTTGATTCTCCTCTCGTGGAAAATGCTCAAAAGTAATTTCCTCGAAATGTGGGATTAATGTCAACACATGTTCTCTGTAGGGGTTGAGGTTAGGGTGCTTCGTATCTCACTCTCCTTTGATCTGACTGATGACTAAAGCTGAATCTCCAAACACACTTAAGGACTTGATTCCCAAATCTATGGCAGCTTTGAGACCAAAAATACACGCTTCGTATTCTGCCATATTATTAGTACAGTTGAAACAAAGTCTTGCAGTGAAGGGAGTATGACATCCTTCAGGAGATATGATTACAGCACCTATGCCATTGCCGAGTGCGTTAGAGTCTCCATCAAAAACCAAGGTCCATCGGAATCCTTGTTCAGGTCCGTCGTATGGTATGAGTTCTTCACAATTGTTTACCATCATGATGTCTTCATCTGGGAATTCAAATTTCATAGACTGATAGTCATCCACGACTTTATGAGAAAGGTGATCAGCTAGCACACTACCCTTTATTGTTTTTTGGGTAGTATACTGAAGGTCATATTCAGTCAGAATCATCCACCACTTTGCTATTCTCCCAAAGAGAGCAGGTTTCTCGAATATGTATTTAATTGGATCCATCTTAGATATCAATAAGGTAGTATGGGTCAACATATACTGTATTAGCCGGTGAGCAGCCCATGCCAGAGCGCAACAAGTTTTCTCGAGTAGTGAATATCTTGTTTCACAGTCGGTAAACTTTTTGCTCGGGTAATAAATAGCATGCTCTTTTCGGCCAGACTCGTCATGTTGGCCCAAAACACACCCCATTGAATTTTTCAAAATAGTTAGATGCATAATCAAAGGTCTTCCCTCGATTGGTGGTATCAAAACAAGAGGCTCTTGAAGGTACTCTTTGATCTTGTCAAAAACGGCTTGGCACTCATCATTCCATCGGACTACTTGATCTTTCTTCAATAATTTGAAGATTAGTTCAGAAGTAGAGGTCAAGTGAGAAATGAATCTAGCAATGTAGTTTAGCCGTCCTAAGAATCCTCTGACTTCCTTCTCGGTGCAAGGAGCAGGCATCTCTTGTATTGCTTTTACCTTGGCAAGGTCCACTTCGATACCTTTACCGCTGACGATGAAGCCTAGGAGCTTACCAGATCTCATCCCAAATGTGCATTTATTCGGGTTCAACCTTAACTTGTATTTCTTCAACCTCTCAAACAGTTTCTGCAAATGGTCAAGATGTTCCTCTTCTGTTTGAGATCTGGCTATCATGTCATCCACATAGACCTCTATTTTGTGATGGATCATATTGTGAAATAGAGCTACCATGGCGCGCTGATAAGTTGCCCCAGCATTCTTCAACCCGAATGGCATAACCTTGTAACAGAATGTGCCCCACTGTGTAATGAAAGTCATTTTCACCATGTCCTAAGGTGCCATTTTGATTTGATTATAGCCTGAGAAACCATCCATGAAAGAAAATACTTTATGTTGTGCAATGTTGTTAACCAAAATATCGATGTGGGGGAGTGGGAAATCATCCTTAGGGCTCGCCCTATTCAAATCTCTATAGTCTATGCACATGCGTACTTTACCGTCCTTTTTAGGAACTGGAACAACGTTGGCGACCCATTGTGGATAGGAGGCGACAACTAAGAATCAGCGTTGAATTGTTTCATGACTTCCGTCTTGATCTTCTCTGACATATCTGGCCGCATGCGACAGACTTTCTGTTTTACCGGAGGGAAATCTTCTTTTGTCAGTAAACGGTGGACCACAATATCAGCATCAAGTCCTGGCATGTCTTCATATGACTAAGCAAAGACCTCAACATAATCATGTAGCAACTGAATTAAGCGCTTCTTGACTTTGGGTTCCAGATTGGCTCCTACCTTGACTTCTTTCTTGTCCTCTTCAGTACCTAGGTTAACTGTGTCCACTGGTTCTTCGTGGGACTGTATGGTCCTTTCTTCTTGTTGTAGTAACCTGGCGAGTTCCCCTGGCACTTCACAATCTTCCTTACCCTCGTCTTTGGCTTGGTAGATTAGATTTTCAAAGTCACAAATGGGCATAGCAGAGTCGTTACCCATGGGATCCTGAGTGGATGTAGATCTGCATTTTAATATGTGAGTGTATGTAAGAGTATAGCTATTTATGCAAATAAAAATGTAGAAAAAGAAAAACAAAGAGCACAAAGTTTATATGCAAAAACGTTCATGATTCATTGATGACATATGAAAATGAAGTAACAACCCTTACAAATGGACCGCCGTGCCTCGGGTAAGACACAAGGTTTTAACAATCTGAATTGTTTAAGTATTATAGGTCCGATAAAAATTTAAATACAATTACTGTTGGATAAAAGTAATTGGGACAAAATATTTAGCTTCCCAGTTGTTGAGTCCTCCGTTGACAGTTGGAAAAATCCAATCTTCCAGATCAGAGTCATTATCACTATCTTCCACTACATTGACTCCATGGTTGCTGATCTTCAAAGGTGGTTCCCCGACACGAGCATGACGAACAACTTTCTGGGCTTCAGAAGTGAAACCCAGAGCAAATTTATCAGATTTGTAAGGGATATCCAGAAGTTGACCCCAAATAGTGCAGCCACCTTCTTCAATTACTGCCTTGGCATCTTTCAGAGAAGACATCTTTAGAGGAGGTTTTGTAATCTTCGGGACTTGGGAAACGGTCTTAGTTACTGCTACAGTTTGCGGGACTTCCTCGAAATGCAGAAACGGAGTTTCAATGAATTCACCATCCAATTCCACGTATCTGAAGGAGTTTAAGTGACTGACCATATATTCCTCCTCTCCGTGGACAATAATGAATTTTCCTTTGGTTGGGTATTTCAGCATTTGATGTAATGTAGAGGTGATAACACCAGCGTCATGGATCCAAGGTCAGCCTAATAAACAAGAATAGGAAGGGTGAATGTCCATTACGTAGAAATTTGAATCAAAAGTCTGAGTTCCAACTTTAATGGGGATATCTACCTCCTCATGCACCATTCTCTTCGATCGGTCAAAGGCCCTTACCACTATGTTGTTGGGTTTTAAAGTCAAACCTTCACAATCGAGTTTTTCAAGAGCCTTCTTAGGTAGAACATTCAAAGATGAACCAGTATCAACCAGGACATGGGCCAGAGTTGTGCCCCTGCATTCGACAGATACATGTAACGCCTCATTATATTTCCTTCCTCTAGGTGTTATGTCAGCATCAGAAAAGCCTAAACCATTATCAGTGGTCAAACTGGCCACACAACCTTGGAATTGATCAACAGAGGTTTCTTGTGGCACATGGGAAGTCTTAAGAAATTTCACCAAGGCCTTCACATGAGCCTCGGAGCACAACAGTAAAGCTAGCATGAAGATCTTTGACGAAGTCTGCCCCAGCTGTTCGACTACGTCGTAGTCACTTTTCTTTATAATTTTTAGAATCTCTTTGTGATGCGGTGGGAGAACTGACTTGAATGTTTTGCGTTTGATCGCAAATGTTGCGGTTAGCAAGAGTCGCCATCGACTTTTCTTTTATCCAAAAGGAAAGGTGAAAAAGCACAGGAAAGATCTTTGAGATTATTTCTTGAGTTCGGGGGGTAGATTATGATAAGGGAAGGTATTAACACCCTTTTCATCCATGGTTTTCTATGGGATCTTAGTTATTTGCTAGATCACCTGCTTTTGTTTGAACTTGTGCTTTGTGTGGTTTTTTGAAAGTGTTTTGTAAAGAGGCCATTGTTTAGGCAGTCTTTGTAATGGTTCTTGTTTGTAAGAATGTATACAAAGATGTTTGATCTTTTGAAAATGTTTTCAATTTTGTAAGATGTTTGAAAGTGTGTGTGTTTGTTTTGAAAATAGCAAGGATGTTTGTTTTGAAATGGAGCAAGTAATTAGGAGCAATCTACCTACTCAAATGTCTTTCTTGCTCATTTTCTTTTCCTTTGACATTGTTGTCTTACCATTGATTTGGTAAGCAACCCTATCTTTGGATGTGAACGGGACGGGCGTGGGTCATTGTATGACCATGATTAGCAATATTTCAAGGTATCTTAGCATTCTTTTTAAGGGACTAAGATCATTTGTAAGGCAACTTAGATAGCGTCATCGAGGGACTATGATCTTGTATTTTGCTTATTTTGCTAAGATATCTCACATGCGTAATATGACCATTTTTGTAAGGCAACAAAGTGGATTTACCCTAAGGGTGTATGTGTGTAAATGTGTTAATTTACATGCATTTATTTATCTTTTATTAGGGTTTTCTATTTGATTGGTTTTAATCTTTCCATACAAAATCCTAATTACTAGCATTTGTATATAAAGCGATAAATTGCGGGAATTAAAATTACTATGCTATTACATCATTTAGGGGAGGGGGTGTAGAAATTACAAATGGGGATTTGCAAGAAAATAAATCTATTTATCTATTACAACCATATTGAATTACATAAATATACAAGAAATGAAATGAATATAATATACAAGTATAAAAGGAAAAGAAATTGATTTATTTTGGATTTTTGTCAATAAAATGTTTTGGCCTTAATCAAACTAAAGGGTGATGATCAATTGGTCCAAATTAAATTTATGGAACTAAACCTAATTTTTAAAAGAAATAAAATTGATTTAGAAAAGTATTTTTTTAGGGTTTTTGTGAATTTAATTAAAATACAAAAAGGTTCATTAACCAAAATAAGCCTAGGTTCTAAATTTATTTTAATTTTCAAGAAAAATAATAAAATAATACATTATAGTCAAGATTTATTATCTAAGTATATAAAAAAAAGAATTAATTTATTAATGAAAAGTTTTTTTATTTCTTTTGATTTTAAAAGACAAAATAAACTAAATAAATGTAAAGATAAAAAAAATATTTTTGGATTTTTATTAATAACTATAAAAAATATTTATTAATAATAATAATAATAATAATAATAATATTAATAATAATAATAATAAAGATAATAAAGAAAATAAAATAAAAATAAAAATAAAATATGAAGAGAAAATCAGGGAGGTGTGAAAATAGAACAGGGAGTTAATGAAAGCAAAAAGGATGGAAAGCCCAAAACTGGGCCCAGGCGCTGTAAAGAACAAAAAAAGTGGAAAAAAAGTATGAAAATGACAAAAGGCAGCATGCTGGATGTTGAACCCAGCCCTCTTGGTCACCAGTGCGCTGCCTTACCACTAAAGTGGCTATACATCTGTTAATTAAAATGAAACAATAAATACATGTTACAAATCAAGTCCATGACCTGAACTTCATCTTCAACCTCATGCTCCAGCCAGACAATCTGCAACTTCCTCATCTCTCAACCAAAATGCAAAATGTGAACATGAAAGTTATTCCATTTTTTCTCACGAATCCAACCATATAAATCATGTAAGCTAACAATCAAAGATGAAGATTAATTTTGCTGGCCCTAAATTGGAACCTAATTTTTTCAGAAAGTTCAAATCTAAAATGCTCTACATACAATCAATATAAATGGAAACTATGAACATGGTCAGTTTTAGAGCAATGATATCTATATTTTATCTTCACAAATCAGAAACAAATTATGCCTGTATGAAGAGATGGAAGTTTGAAAACTTACCTCTTGCAGCTGGAGTCGTGAATGGAGTTTGAGCAACTTTAGAGATGGCCTGGTGATTTGTTTAGCTTGCCTGGACCTCCTTGAGTGTATTCCAACTGTTACTTTGCTTTGAAAGTCCCTGAATCTCTCTACTCAAGTCAACCTGCAAGCTTGATATTTGAAAATGGTGGATAGTGATGGAGGGGTTACAGTCTTGAAACATGGGCCTGGATCACTTGTGTATGATGTATGTAAGGTGTTTGAATGATTAAGAATCAAAACGCACGAGTGGAAATGGAGATGGAGAGTTTTGGCTCAAAACTGTCAAGTTGAACAGTCTTGTGCAGCAAGGGTGTTTTGGAGAGTTTTAGGATGCTTGAAATTGTGCCTTAGCTTGCAATAAACTTGTTAATATGTATGGAAAATATTAGAGCATAAAATCACTCCAGGTTTCTGAGTTATAGGGTTATGGCTCTATAATGTGCTTTTGAAGAAAAGTTAAATGACAAATCTCAAATGTTGTACAAGTATGCCCTGAGCTTCTTCAGGCCTTAGACACCTTGATTTTGGATTATAGGGGTTGTGTGTGCAGAAAGAACAAGTTAGAAGCTCAAGACAAGTTGACTTTGTGATTAAAGCAACTTTTCAAGAGTGGAATGGTAACTTTCTTCCAAAAATGGAAAATTAGCTTGGACAATGCTTGGAACACTTGGATAATAGCTCAAAAGCAAGTGTAATCTTATGATTATGGAGAGATCTTGAGGTTTAGAGGCCTGAAAAACAAGATTGTGCAGCATAGGTTTGAAATTGGATTTTTGTTCATCACAAAATGCCTTGTAATTCAAGTGACAAAACACCAACTTCATCTCTTTGATTCTCCCTACTCAAGAATGTTCTCAAGGAGTTCTTGGACATTTTGGAAATCTTGCAATATGCTCTACAAACCATCCTTGAATTTATTTTGAATATTCCCCTTGGAACTATGTGAAAAATTGCCATGAAGTTAGGTAAAAAAATTTGCCTAACTAGGGCAAAATTTCACTAAGTCTTTTTTTAGTTCATGAGCATGTATTCATAAAATTATAACTTGAGATCCAAGAACTTTTGGTAGAAGTTATGTGAAGAAAAGTTGTATATTTCATGGAGATCTACAACTTTCATGTTGGAAGTTTCCTTTGAATCACCTTGCATCATAATGAAAAAATTGCTCAAAGTTATGAAAAGATAAGAAAATTTTGACACTTGGAAAAATTTCTAAGTTTAGAAATTTTGAATTTTCAAAATGAAATCTTGACTTTTTGATTTCTTGATGAACAAGTTTCATATTTTGACATGTTTTGATGAATTGTGATCTTTGGCACTTGAATTTGACCAAAAAGTCAAAGTTTGACTTTTTAGTGTACAATTGACTTTTGATCAGTTGACTGCAAAATTCATCTTTCAATCTAATGGATTTGCAATGTTTTGAATCATGTCATTAGGTAAAAATGATGCAATTGGACTCTTGATATCATGCCTTAAACCAATTGACCATTTGCTAGGTCAAAAATCAGAAATTGCCCTTTCCCAATCAAAACCCTAATTTTGACCATTTTGCCCTTTTGGAGATTTGATCAAATTTCTTGAGGAATTATGGTCCAAACTTGATAAAATGATACATATGAGTTTAAAATGTTGATGTGGATAAAAAATTATGAAGTTTGACTATAAATTGGCCATATTTGACTTTCCCCCCCAATACAACTGATTTTTAGGTCAACTGCTCAATTGACTGATCAAAAGTGTGATCCAAGGCTTGAAACATGACATGAGTAATCTTGGGGGTCCATAATTGTCCATGAAAGTCATATGAAGCATTGATAGTTCAAAAATCCTTGTGCAAACTCAAACCCTAATTTTGGTCATCAGTGCCCAATGAGGTGTCTTGAGCTGATCAAACCCTAGTGCAGTCTTGAGCCCAAAGAGATCTTGTGAGAAAATTCTTGATAAATGAGAGGGAAAATTTTGGGGTACAACAGCTGCCCCTGTTCAATCTTCTTAAACCTGAAGAGTTAGATGGGCATGTCTTGCCATTCGTGACTCGAAGGTGAAAGATGATTGGACACTAGAGTGCCCAGAAATTTGCACTCGACAATGTGATGGTAGAGGGAATGGGCTTAAAGATGCCATTTGGAGAGGTGATAGAAAGTTTTTGGAGATGGGCTTGTAGATGCCATCCAAAAGTGATTGTTGAATTGTAATTTTTAAGCTGAAAGAATGAGTATCAGAATGGCGTCCGTGTCTGGAGCGTATCTGAACTGTATCTGGGAGCTGATTTTGAATGATTATCAAAATGACATCCGTGTCTAGAGCGTATCTGAACTGTATCTGAGAACTGAAATTGAATGAGTATCACAATGAAATTCGTGTCTAGAGTGTATCTAAATTGTATCTAAGAGCTGAAACTGAATGAGTATCAGAATGGCATCCGTGTCTGGAGCGTATCTAAACTGTATCTGAGAGTTGAATCTGAATGAGTATCAGAATGGCACCCGTGTCTGGAGCATACCTGAAGTGTATCTGAGAGTTGAATCTAAATGAGTATCAGAATGGCATCCATGTCTGGAGCGTATCTGAACTGTATCTGAGAACTCTGAACATTGTTAATGATAGCTGTTAATCTTATCCTGAAAAAGGTAAAATGTTAGCTAAAATGCAGGGTCATGTTGTATGAAATGTATGATATAATGCATTCTTTTTATCGATGTTTATGATATATGGATGCGATGTATGTGCATGCGAGCTAATCTGCCACACTACTGTTGGACTGGGAAAATAAATCCCTGACCGCTGCTGAGGATATGGAGTGTAAATCTTCATGTTGTAAAGTTGAAGTGTTGATGAATTTCCGTTTAGAGAAACAAGCTCTATTGTAAGGGAAATGCCGTGTACCGCTCGTAAAATCCTGTTGTGAAATCCTGAGAAATTGAATGACTTCTACTGGGGATTGATAATTGGAAGCTTGTTCCGCTGGGAATTAAACTGTAAATTGTGGGGGATTTATGGAAATAGCTTAGAGAGATTTCCCTACCTCTTAAAGCCATTAGCAATTGTCTTTTATTTTGTTTATTTGTAAACAATAATTATGTTCAAATGCATATGTTCAACAATGAATCATTGGACGTTTTTGTAAATAAAACACAAGAGTAAAGAAAAACAGATAGTTTTGTACTTTCAAAGGAATATCTTTGTATTGACTTTGAGCAAGTATTTTTGTACAGTGAGACAAACATTCTAGTAGGAGAACGCCGTCGTAAGAAAAAATTGAAATTTTAATACAAAGAAAAGATAGCTATGTGTATTTATCCCATGGGGTTCCCGTTCTGCTATAGCCTTTGTATCTCTGAGCCTCTTGTCTAGTTGTTGCCTTGTCCTAAGATGATTGAATTGGTCAGAAATGTCGAGTTTGTAAGTTGTTCGTAAGGTGATCCAACGGGACATAGTCATACGCTATAATTCCCTAACTTTTGCCTGGACCGCCCTTTCGGGTTTTTAGTCCACTGGGATACCCTTTTTTTGCCCAAGTCGCCCTTTCGGGTTTTCAACTTGCCGGGTGTACAGATTTTTTTGTTTTTGTCCCTAATTTTTCCCGAACCTCTTTTGGTTCACCGGGATGCCCTTGTTTTGCCTAGGTGTGTCAACCTAGCGGGTCTCTTATGTGTAGTATCTTTTGACTATGTCTGCGTTCGCAGGATGCGGCAGGTCGTCACCATCCATGGTGGTCAAGATCATTGCTCCACCAGAGAAAATGTTTTTGATTACAAATGGTCCTTCGATGTAGGAGTCCATTTTCCCCTGGGATCTCCTTGCGGTAGTATGATACGTTTGATCACCAGATCTCCAACTTGATACACTTGGTGTCTGACCTTTTTGTTGAAAGCCTTGATCATCCTTTTATGATACATTTGACCATGCCATACAGTAGTAAGTCTCTTCTCATCAATCAAGTTTAGTTGATCAAGTCGGGTCTAGATCCAATCGTCTTTGTTCAACCCTGAGTCCTTCATAATCCTCAGAGAGGGGATCTGGACCTCAATAGGCAAGACAACCTCCATGCCGTAAACCAGAGAACAAGGTGTTGCCCCGGTTGATGTACGAGCTATGGTACGATACCCGTGGAGAGCGAATTGTAGCATCTCATGCCAATCTTTCTATGTGACTGTCATTTTCTGTATGATCTTTTTAATGTTCTTATTTGTGGCTTCAACAACACCATTCACCTTCGGCCGGTAAGGGGAAGAATTGTGGTGTTGAACCTTGAATTGCTCGCATAGGGCAGTGATCATTGTATTATTTAGATTTGTACCATTGTCTGTAATGATCCTCTCCGGAATACCATAACGACATATGAGATTCTGCTTGATGAATCGGGCGACAACGTTCTTGGTAACGGAAGCGAAGGAAGCTGCCTCCACCCACTTTGTAAAATAGTCAATGGCTACTAGGATGAAGCGGTGTCCATTGGAGGCCGTTGGCTTGATTTCTCCAATCATATCAATTCCCCACATAGCAAAGGGTCAAGGAGCCGTCAAGACATTCAGAGGATCTGGAGGTACGTGCACTTTGTCAGCATAAATCTGACACTTGTGGCAGGTTCGAGAGTGTTGATAGAAATTTGCTTCCATGGTAGACCAGTAATAGCCAGCCCGTAGGATTTTCTTTTCCATCGTATGCCCATTGGAATGGGTGCCAAAAGTTCCTTCATGTAACTCAGCCATAATCCTTTATGCTTCAACCTTGTCTACGCATCGAAGTAACACAGAGTCATTGTTGCATTTGTAGAGAATGCCATTACTAAGGAAGAATTTAGCAGAGAATCTCCTTAAGAACTTCTTATCTTTTACTGAAGCCCCTTCCAGATACTCTTGAGCCTCGAGATACCTCTTGACTTCGTGAAACCAAGGCTGGTCCACTACTTCTTCAATACTAATCTCGTGATAGTGAGTTGGTTCATCCATTCCTTTGATGGTGATTTAGGGAGCCTCGTTATCCCATTTAAGTTTAAACATGGATGACATTGTGGCTAGTGCGTCTACTAGCTGATTTTATTCTCGCGGGAAATGCTCGAAGGTAATCTTCTCAAAATGTGGTAGCAATGTCAAAACATGTTCTTTATAAGGGATAAGGTTAGGGTGTTTGGTGTCCCATTCCCCTTTGATCTGACTGATAACCAAAGCTGAATCTCCGAATACATCCAAGGATTTGATCCCCAAGTCTATGGCAGCTTTGAGACCAAAGATGCATGCTTCGTATTCTGCCATGCTGTTTGTACAATTGAAGCAGAGTCTTGCTGTAAAGGAAGTATGACACCCTTCCGAAGATATGAGTACAACACCGATACCATTTCCAAGTGCGTTGGATGCCCCATCAAAGAACAGGGTCCATCGGGATCCTTGTTCAGGTCCGTCATATGGCCTGAATTCTTTACAGTTGCCCAACGTCATGATGTCTTCACCCAGAAATTCGAAATTCATGGATTGGTAGTCTTCTACAGCTTGGTGAGCAAGGCGATCAGCTAATACACTGCCTTTTATTGCTTTCTGGGTAGTATACTGTATGTCATATTCCGTCAGGATCATCTGCCATCTTGCTATTCTCCCGGAGAGAGCAGGTTTCTCGAAGATGTATTTTATCGAATCCATTTTAGATATCAACAAAGTAGTATGAGTCAGCATATACTGTCTTAGCCGGTGAGCAGCCCATGCCAGAGCGCAACAAGTTTTCTCAAGAAGTGAATATCTGGTTTCACAGTCGGTAAACGTTTTGCTCAGGTAGTAAATAGCATGCTCTTTTCGGCCAGACTCGTCATACTGCCCCAATACACACCCCATTGAGTTTTCTAAAACAGTCAGATACATGATCAATGGTCTTCCCTCGACTGGTGACATCAACACATGAGGCTCTTGCAAGTATTCTTTGATTTTGTCAAAAGCAACTTGGCACTCGTCATTCCATCTGACTACTTGATCTTTCTTCAATAATTTGAAGATTGGTTCACAAGTAGCTGTCAGGTGAGAGATGAATCTGGCAATGTAGTTCAAATTCCCCAAGAATCCTCTGACTTCCTTCTCAATATGAGGAGCAGGCATATCTTGTATCGCTTTAACTTTGATAGGATCGACCTCGATACCTTTGTTGCTGACGAAAAAGCCTAGGAGTTTACCGGACCGTACCCCAAATGTGCATTTGTTTAGATTCAACCTTAGCTTGTACTTCTTTAGTCTCTCAAACAATTTTTGTAAGTGATCAAGATGCTCTTATTCTGTTTGAGATCTGGATATCATGTCATCCACATAGACCTCTATTTCGTGATGTATCATGTCATGAAATAAAGATACCAAGGCACGCTGATAGGTTGCCCCAGCATTCTTTAGTCCGAATGGCATCACCTTATAGCAGAAAGTGCCCCACTGCGTGACAAATGTTATTTTATCCATGTCCTCAGGTGCCATTTTGATTTGGTTATAGCCTGAGAAACCGTCCATGAAAGAAAACACTTTGTGTTGTGCTGTATTGTCAACTAGATTATCAATGTGGGGGAGTGGAAAATCATCCTTAGGGCTTTCCCTATTCAAATATCTGTAGTCCACACACATTCGCACTTTACCGTCATTTTTGGGCACGAGAACAACATTGGCAATCCATTGGGGATAAGAGGTGACAACCAAGAATCCAGTGTTGAATTACTTCATGACTTCTGATTTAATCTTTTTTGACATATCAGGCCTCATGCGGCGAACCTTTTGCTTTACTGGCAGACAATCCTCTCTTGCAGGCAGACGATGTACCATGATGTTTGCATCAAGTCCCGACATGTCTTTATACGACCATACAAAGACTTCAACATAATCATGTAACAACTGAATCAGACGCTCCTTGACACCAGGTTCCAGATTGTCACCCACATTGACATCTTTTTTGTCTTCTTAGGTACCTAGGTTGATTGTATCCACGGGTTCCTCGTGAGGCCGAATGGTTCTCTCTTCTTGTTGTAGTAGTCTGGCAAGTTCCCCTGGTACTTCACAATCTTCCTCACCTTCGTCTCCGGCTTGGTAGATTAGATTCTCAGAGTCACAAAAGGCCATAGCAGTATCGTTATCCATGGGATCCCGAATGGATGTATACCTGCATTGTGAGTGTGAGTGTATGTAATGGTATAGCTATCCTTGAAATAAATAAAAAATGTAGAAAGAAAAATAATGAGCACAAAAGTTTGTATGCGAAAACTTCCATGATTCATTGATGTCATATGAAAATGATATAATAACCCTTACATATGGACCATTATGCTTGGGGTAAGACACAAGGTTTTAAGAGTGCAAATTGTTTTAACATTACAGATCCAACAAAATGTAAAGACAAATTACTGTGGGATAAAAGTGATCGGGACAAAATCTCTAGCCTCCCAGTTGCTGAGCCCTCCACTGATAGTTGGGAATATCCAGTCCTCCAAGTCACAACTATCTTCATCATCTTCTACGGTGTTGACCTCGCGGTTGCTGATCTTCAGGGGTGGTCCTCCGGCACGAGCGTGGCGCACAACCTTCTGGGCACCTTCTTCTACCACTTCTTTAGCATCCTTCTGAGATGACATCCGGAGTGGAGGCCTTGTGATCTTGGGAACAACCTTGGTTACTGCCACATCTTGCAGGACCTCTTCAAAGTGTTGAAATGGAGTTTCAATAAATTCACCATCTAATTCCATATATCTGAAGGAATTGAGATGGATGATCATATACTCTTCTTCTCCATGAATAGTGATAATCTTCCCTTGAATTGGATATTTCAGCATTTGGTGCAACGTAGAAGTGACAACACCAGCATTATGAATCCATGGTCGGCCTAACAAGCAGGAATATGAGGGACGGATATCCATTACATAAAAAGTTGAATCAAATGTTTGGGTTCTAACCTTTATGGGGATATCCACTTCCCCATGTACCATCCTTTTCGAGCCGTCAAAATCCCTTACTACTATGTTACTTGGCTTCAATGTCTATCCCTCACAGTCAAGCCTATCAAGAGCTTTTTTAGGCAATACATTCAGAGATGAGCCAGTGTCCAGCAAAATATGAGCCAGGGTTGTGCCCCTACATTCAACTGAAACATGCAATGCCTCATTATGCTTCCTTCCTCTTGGCGTTAAATCAGCATCCGAAAAACCTAGACCATTATCTGCAGTCAAACTGGCTATGCAGTCTTGAAACTGATCGGTAGATGTCTCTTGGGGTACATGGGCAGTTTTCAGGAATTTTACCAAGGCTTTTGCATGCGCCTCTGAACATAGTAGTAATGCCAGCATGGAAATTTAGGATGGAGCTTTCCCCAATTGTTCAACTACATCGTAGTCGCTTCTTTTTATGATCTTTAGAATTTCCTCCATCTCTTTTCGGGAGGTCTCAAGGATAGTCAATGACTGAGCCTTCATCCCGACAGGCTTAATCAGAATACTTTTACCTCGAGTATCGGTTAACTCGACATCAGGAGTGTGAGTAGGAATGATAATAGGGGTTGTAACAACTTTGTCAGTTGGAGTATTGGTGGAGATGATTGTAGGACTGGGAATAGCCTTCGAAGGAGCAACAACAACAAGAATGATTACGGGTCCAGAAACTGCTTTTGGGGGAGCAATTTCTGGAGAGAATATCCTTCCGCTCCAGGTAATCTTGCTAGTCCCTGCAATATTACTGATATCAGAGTTGACTTTCTCGGAACTCGAATCTTCGGCGGCTGTCCAATCCTGCTTGATACCGTGGTAGTAGACATCCCTTCCATAATTCCATGGTATGGTTTTGTCTGACAAATATGGGACTGGTCCAGGCATTGTGATTATTAAAGGAGTCACTTTCGGAACTGATGTAATTCTAACGGGTCTTTTGGTGGAGACCCTGGAAGAATTGGCGGAAATGGTAATGACAAAGACATCTTTAAAAGGAACAGGTGGAACAAAAGTCTTTTCAAACAAAATTTCTTTGTTATCTATTAGGCACTAAACGCCTGTTTTCAACAAAGGACAGCTGGTTGGTGAGGATAAATAGAAATGACAAACTTCACCACAGCCCGAGAACACACTGACATTCAACAAGTTCATTTTAATAGTTAGAAGTGGGGTCATAAGCTCATCAACTGAAGTAACAAACATATCTTCTTCAATGGCATTGGTATTATGGCCATGTTTAGGCATAGGGGAAGAAATGCCATTTGGCTTTTCGGGCGCATCGAATTCAATCTCTTTGGCTTTAATGAGGTCTTGTATTTTGTTCTTTAGAGCCCAACAGTTATTAGTGTCGTAGCTGGGACTTTCAGAGTGGTATGCACAGCGGGCATTGGGATGATAGTGAGGAGAAGTTGTGTTGGAGTCTTTCATAGCTTCTTTCAAGGTCACCAAATTTGATCTTAGTAGATGCGGTAATACCTGAGATAGGGTCATGTTAATTCTGGTGAACTTCCTGACCGGTCTTTCCATCCTCGGTTGATTGTTTCTTTGTTGATCAGGCGCAAGTTTAGGAATCATAACAGTCCCCACCATTGGTCGGCGTTCGGCCTTATCTTGATTTCCTTGAGGATAAACAACAACCACTTCTTTCTTTCCGATAAATGGCTTCCTTATGGCAGCAGAGGATGTATCTTTTTGAATCTTTCCACTCTTTATCCCGGCTTCTACCCTTTCTCCGGTCAATATTAGTTCAGTAAAACCTGCCGATGAACTTCCAATTAAATGATTGAAGAAGGGACCAGACAAGGTGCCCAAGAACATGTCTACCAACTCTCTCTCAGATAGAAGGGGTTGAACTCTTCCGGCTAAATCTCTCCATTTTTCCGCATAGTCTTTGAAACCTTCATTAGAAATCATGGCCATACTCCGGAGTTGAGTACGGGTAGGCGCAAGATCAACATTATATTGGTATTGTTTGTAAAAGGCTGCAGCAAGATCTTCCCAGTTATGAACATTGGCTCTTTCTAACTGGTAAAACCAATCAAGTTAAGTTCCAGACAGGCTGTCTTGGAAGAAGTGTACTCATAAGTCTTTGTCAACGGTATGGGGCTGGATTTTCCTCACATAGGACCGGAGATGAATTTTAGGGCATGAGACTCCGTCATACTTGGCAAACACAGGTGCTTTGAATTTGGGAGGAATGACAATCCCCGACACTAATCCCAATTCCTCAAAGTCCAAGCCAAACACTTTTTGGATTTCCATCGCACTCAACCGCTCTTCGAGATGTTTGTACTTGTCATCAGCTGGAGGGTATTGTTCTTCAGAATAGTCTTCTTCTTCCTCTTCCTCTCCCGATTCCGATGAGACAATTGTTTCCTTGCCTTTCCCATCTTGATTTTCTCTCTCACTGGATGTAGTTGAAAAGTCTAAGGTCCTTCTTGTCTGCCCATGAAATATTCTTCCCATGTTCAGGACTCCGGTTACCTTCTTTGTCTTCTTTTTCTTCTCCTCAGCCAGCAAAGTCTTCAACTATTCTTGTCCTTTGGCTAGGGTCAAGAGCAACTGTTGAAACTGTGTATTCTGAACTTGGAGGTCCTTCACTGTTTGCTCGAGATCCATCTTACTGAAATAAACAGTAGAGAGATGAGGAGACTTGTTGCAAAAGACCTTCTTATGTTATGATGAATGGTATATGCATATGTAATAATTTCAAGGATTTCAAAGATTCAAATTTATTTTAGACAAAAAGGAAACACACGTTATATTAATAAGTTAAAGCTTGAGTACATCAATGCCTCTTGGGCTTATAAGGAAATACAAAAGCTCTAAGATAAAAAGGTAGTGCGCATCCTCTTTGGCGCGATGTAGGCATTAAGAGTCTGCTCCTCATGAAGTAGCCTAGTGAGTTCCAAAACCTTCTTCTCGCTTACATAGAATTGGGATTCGAAAGTATCTCGCTCTCCCTTGAGTTTTATCCAATCCCTTTGTAGGTCTTCAAGAGAGGTAGGCATGTCAGGATGTATGATAGTGTATGGAACATCTCCTTCCATGACAAGCTCAATGATTACCGGGAGAATGGAGGGGTAAGGCATCATAAGACTCTGAGCACGAGTTCGTACCCATTTGAGGTAAGGCTCAAGAGGGATGGAATTCTTGTGCCCCAAATTCTTTCTATCCACCTTATTCAACATCCTCCAAGCTCGGATAAATCTCTGGCGAAGACCTTGATCGTTGTTGTCGTAGTCAAATACCAAACCTTGAATCAGCATCTCGTACGGGCCATCCCTTCGGGCGAGACCAAAATGTCTTAAGGATAAGCATGGGTTGTAGGTGATACCTCCCCTAATGCCAAGTAAAGGGACATTAGGGAATTCTCCATAATGGTCGAAAATGATAACATTCTCTTTGGATCGGGAGCACCAATGAATGTCTGAATGTTTGAGCATCATCAACCTTTGTAACCACCTTGAACCTTGCCCATTTTTTAATATAGATTGGGGAAGATGCGAAATAAACCATCTTGCCAAGAGAGGAGTGCAACACATAAGGACACCTCTTTTCCTCATTGTGCGAGTGTGAAAAGAGTGTAGGATATCTCCTAGCAATGTAGGCACCGGATTGCGGGATATGAAGATTTTGACGGTGTTGACATTTATAAGTTGGTCAGGATTTGGAAACAAAACCATCCCATAGATGAGGAGAGCCACAATTTCCTTAAAGGCTTGCAAGTCCAAGGAATTCCAACAATTTTGGGCTTTCTCAAACAGAAACTTTGCTAGGAAACCCTTGACACCACTCCTTATTTCCCAATGAGTTGTGACATCAGATGAGTGCAAGTGTAGAGATTGAGAAATCTCTTCTGGCTTTGGGCCATACCGTTAAAAGGTAGTTGATTGAGAATGGGAATCCTCAACAGTTGGGAGAATTCTTCCAAAGTTGGCACAAGTTGATAATCGGGAAATGTGAAGCAATGGTGTAAAGGATCAAAGAACTGAAAGAGCACCTTCATCATATCCTCATCTGTGTTGGAGGTGGCCAAGTTGAGTAGGCGACCATGTCTCTCGGTAAATGGAGAGTTTTTAGGAATCCTTGAAGCTAGCTCCTTGAGTTGTGGAGGGACCCTTACAAGATTGACTTGAATAGTTTTCCTGCAAAGTGAATCCATATCCTACAAAACAAGAACAAAGATGAATCCCAAAATCCTTGAAATGGTTAGTGGATGTATATGATGTTCATGATGTTATGTACAAGTATGCATATACAAACAAAACAAACAAATCCTTAGGTTTAGGCTTGCATGGAGTTTTATAGGTAAGTACCCTCTTGAAGCTTAGTTGGCTTAAACCTGTCCTAGTAATAGTAACCAGGTTCTAAGGAGCTCAATATCATTGGTTTGTTTCCTTGGTCAATGTTTCAGCACAAGCCTCTTTAATGGCGACCGAAATATCCTAAGAAACCAAACCTCAATGAGTGTAGTATCGAGTATCTACCAACTTCGGACTGCACCAAAGCCGGTCATCTCACTACATCCTAAAGGCCAAGGTTGTCAAGTAAAGGTTCTAAAACTTCATTAGTGCTTTATGACATCACTTAGCGGCCCCATATTCTCTTTTATTAACTCAAAGACTACCGGTACCCACAAATATATCACACTAACGTAGCTATTGCTTAGACCATGTCGGTATACCCCGCACAGTTTCCACAATGTATTGCTACTTACCTATAATGTATCCCAAATCCGGGTAGAGGATTCAAACCCAAACAAAGAACCAAAATGTAAAGCATACAAGTCAAACAAATAAAGCAAGTAAAGGTGATCTAACCCTAAGGTAACCCCACTTTTTTTTAGTTTTTGTCCCCAGCAGAGTCGCCAGTTCTATGATACAGCGGGAGAACTGACTCGGGTTGTTTTGAATTTGATCTCAATTGTGCGGATAGCAAGAGCCGCCACCGACTTTTATTTTATCCAAAAGGAAAGGTAAAAAAGCACATGAAATAACTTTCGAGATTATTTCTTGGGTTCAGGGGGTAGGTTATGAAAAGGGAAGGTGTTAGAACCCTTTTCATCCGTAGTTATCTACGGGCTCTTAGTTACTTGCTAGATTACTTGCTTTTGTTTAACAATGTGCTTCTGGTGTGGGCTTTGAAAGTATTTTGAAAATGTCTTTGTAATGGTTCTCGTCTCTATAAGAATGCGTACAAAGTGTTGTTTTGGAAAATAGTTCAAAGAAGTGTTTGTGTAGTGTGTTTTGAAAATGATTTTGAAAAGGTGTTTTTGTAATGGTTCTCGTCTCTATAAGAACGTATACAAAAGCTTTTGTCTTTTGAAAATGTTTCGAAATAAAGGTGTTGGTGTGTAAAATGTTTTTGTCGTGAGCAAGCGAGCAACTAAGAGCATCCTACCTACTCGAAAGGTCTTAAATGTCTTTTCTTCCTCCTTTAGATGTTGTTATCTTACCATTGATTTGGTAAGAAGCCCCATCGTTGAATGTGAAGGGACGAGTATGGGACGTTTGTATAGTCATAGAAGGCAACCTATGAGACTTTTTAGCTATGTCGTTAGGGACTAGATCGTTTACCGAAGGCAACATCAAGGGTCATCGAGGGACTACGATCTTTTATTGAGGGTCATTGCTAAAACGCCCATATTCGAGGGACGTGACTATTTTCCGAAAGGCAACAAAATGAGATTACCCTAGGGGTGCTAGTGTGCAAATGTGTTTATTTGCATGCATTTTGTCTTGCATTTAAAGTTTATCTATTTGTTGATTTTATCTTGCCATACATCCTAATTACTAGCAATATATGAAAGCAAATAAAATGCGGAAAATAAATCCTAAGCTATTACATCATCTTGGGGATGGGGGTACATTGTTTAAAAATGGGGATGAAATAAGTGTCTAATTATTACAACCACATCAAATGAATGGACAGTAATGAAAAATATATATATACAATGCATAAATAGTGTAAAAAATAGGAGAAACTGCCTTTTGAACCATTATGTGTCGACACATGCTATTATGCATCGACACATAGCTTTTCTTTGCTCCTGTAAAACAAAATCAGCTCAGTATGAGTCGACACAAAATGGGATGTGTCGACTCATACACCTCCTTTGTGTCGACACATACGCATTTTATGTCGACTCATAGACTTTTCAACCTTCTGTTTTGTGACCTGAAATCAGTATGAGTCGATGCATGGGGGCTATGTGTCAACTCATACCCTATTTTTTTCACTAGGATGAGTCGACACATGTGGATATGTGTTGATACTTACTGCATTTTTCTGCCTTAAACATTGATTTACTGTCCATACATGTCAGTTTACAGTATATGATTGATAAACATAAACAACAAGCAAAAGTTAGCTCAAAGGGGCCATGATTACTACATCTTATCTTCAAAAATAAATTTTTGATGATGTATGGAATAAAAAGTGAAGAGTCAAGAAGACTTACCTAGAAACTGCACTTGGTGTTTTAAGTCTGAATATTTTCCAAGATGCTGTGATGGCTCCAATGAGTCTCTAAGAAGCTTGCTCTAAACTGTTGAAACTCAGTTAAGTTGTACTGTATTGTTTTTTGTGTGTTTTAAGGGTGAAGATGATAGCACTACATGGACTGTTTTTTTATGTTTGGACCATCTCTATATGTGATAAGGTGTTTGGCTTATGGGAGAGTTTGTATGATGGAGTAATGAGTTGAGGTTCTGTTTTGAATGAGAATAGAGTTGGTTTTTCTTGAATGAGCCAAGGTTACAAAGAATACTATTTTTATGCTCAACAAAACTCTCTACCCTCTCTCCAAAATCCAACCCTTATGTCTTATGAGATGGTCCCTTTTGTAGACCTTTGACTGAAGTTTAGGGGGGAAACGAAATAATTTATTTTGAATTGTTTTTGCCTACTGTTTTGATACTTTCTTCACATAATTTTCTTTTGCCATTTTGGTGCAATTTTGGGGCTGTTATGATGCAGATTGGGGCAGACTGCATAGAGCAGTTTTGGACTGTATAGGACAACCTATACATACTTGTGGTGCAGCATAGCACAAGGTTTCTTGTAGGACAGCAACGTGGCAGGTTTTGGGGTGTTATGGCAATGTAGCATATCATACTTTGTTCAACTTGGACAGTATAATTTGTAGCGTGAAACAAATTTGGTCTTGTGGAGTATTTTTAGGCACATTGTATCAAGGACAAAATATTGTGGCAAGACATAGTTTTAGAATTTGTAATTTTGCAAAAATGCCATTTTGTAATAACTTGAATTATTTGCATCATTTTGAATTATTTGGAATTGTAGTAAAAGATGTCATAAAGTAAATGAAATTAACCAAGTATAGAAAATACTTAGAAAAATTTCAAAGTCTTGCAAAGTTGGATTTTTTATTCTCTTGATTTTTGATGATCAAATTTCATATTTTAGATGTCTTGACACAATGTGATTTTTGGGACTCAAATTTGGTCAAAAAGTCAAAGTTTGACTTTTTTAGCGTCCAGTTGACTTTTTCCAGCTGAAACTCCAATTTTGCTCATTTTGCCCCCTTTTGATAATTTGAATGGTTTTTCTTAGAAAATTGTGATCTGAGGCTTGAAACTTGACTGAAGTAATTCTAAGAGTCCAGGATGATCCCTTGAGACATGAGAGGGCAAATTTTGGGATACAACACTTTCGGATGCAAGTTAGACCTTAAGTTGTAAGCCATGTATGCTAACATTAGGTAGATGTTTCCCTTTTATTAATCCAAATCTTAGGACCACCATTGTATGATAACATTAGGTTAGATATAGGCTAGTCTCCCTTAGACTCTTTTATTCCCTTTTTGCATCCTTGCATTCAAAACTAAAACTTTCTTTTTAACAAATCATAAAACATGCTAATCTCACTTAAACCCTTTTTAAGGTAACAAAACACAAACCAATCAAATGTGGCATCTTGCCTCGAGGGCATAACTCGAAGCCATCTTCAGTAAAAACATGATTAATTTACTTCTGTGCCAACGCATAAGTATCCAAAGGTCGAGCTGCGTCAGAAGGCGGAATTAACATTGTCCATAAAAAACACAAACAAACAAAACATGTGAGCCGAACTACGATAGCTCTGATTCCTCAAAAAGCATACGTAGGCATTGGGGTAGGGCCCAAGCGAGTACAACTTTATTTTCCCTACATTCTTTTCTCATTCCTTTTGCATGCATTCTTCCCTAGTAATAAATAGTAAGCATAGATTAAACACTCCCATAAGATAGATAACAAGAGTGGATACCATAGAGTACTACAGGCGTGTGGGGTGCTAATACCTTCCCCTCACGTAATAGACTCCCTTACCCGATCTCTCGGTCGCAAGATCGTGACTTCTCCCTTCTCAGGTTTTCTCGATGTTTACCTTTCCCTTCATGTGGGATAAAATATGTTCGATGGCGACTTCATTGTTTGATGATTTTCAGCCAGTTGTTTCAGCTGGTAACTTCACTAGGGACAGGTCGACCAAATGCTGGTCCATCCCAGAGTCGATCCTAGCTCGTGTTTTCTTTTCTTTGGGTGTTTATTTTTTATGCTTTTAGTTTATTCATCCATACATGATTACCTGAGCATATGTATGCATTGCATTTTATTGTTTTCCATATACTACTGCTGTACTGGATCTGTTCCTGTTGGGTGGGTGTTACAAGAGGTAAAAGGCCCAATACCCAGGCTAAGTGACAATCATATGAACCATAGGAATAGAGTGGAACATGAACGACTAGTTCACGTAGGTTTCACTATTGCCTCCATGTCGTCCATGCTCAGATGAGGTACAAATAAGGGGTTATCATTTTCACGTAGGTGATACGGTGATAGTTTTTTCAGGAGTACCCTCGATTCTGAGTTACCCGACCTTACCTTGACCTAGTTTTTACCCGTGAGGGGGAGGGAATTATTATCACAGGTACAGTGGTGACCATGTTCAGATGGTGACTATGCTCAGACAATGACTATCGGTTCTAATGGTTATATTCTGGATTTCTGTCAGTGACTTATTCAGATAGTGTTCTGCTGGTGACTATGAGGTTCTCGAATTTACTTTCTGATTTCTTGACTTGTTTATTTGGAGGTTCATTTGGGTCTTCGATCTTGGTACTCCCAGCATATTCATAAAATGCTCAGCACTATTCGGTGTTCCAGAAGCCTTGATCCCGTACTATTGATAATCCACATGGTACTTGGTTCTTGTATGTGGGGAAGCTATGTCAGACCTTTGATATGATAATATTCATATGATTCATAACAATGCAACAATCATATTCATAAGTGATGGAACTTTGATCCCATGTCTTTGCATACATAACATGGTTAATCACATGCTTAACATACATGTTCTGTTATTTCCAAGGAATCATATTTGTAAGCCTTGTGTTGAACTTTTCCATCCCTTACTTGCGTAAAATCAAAATCAAAGCACGTAAATTCGATGGAAATGACAGAACATGACATGGCATCCATTCATGCACCCCATGCATATTCATGGATTCATAATAGGTATTCGAAGACTGGGGATTCTTATTCAAACCAGGTGCTCTCTTCAGAGGTTCAAACTTAATTTCTTGCTTCACATGCTCAAAGATCAGTTATGGAATAACTCTGCGTGGTATACTTTGGCCCATGGTCAGAAATTCTTTGAGAAGGAAGATAATCGATTGAAGACTCAGATGAGCCAAGTCATGGGAGCTCTGATGATGATGTCAACAATCTTGCACCTACTGTCGTAACATAGGTTTTCTCTCCTCCTCATCTTTTGGAAATTTCTTTTGAACGTGGAACGCTACATAATTTTGAGTTCTTGGGACATCTTGTCGGCAGACAGTTCCTATTCACTATATGAATTTAAGAAACTTATTTTACCAGCGAGATCAGAATACGCCTGAAGAAGAGTTGATCTTATATCAGTGCTTCATTCTCATTGGTCTCCACACTTGTTCGAGCTTTAGTTGGTTAGACCTCATACTTCGGTACCGCCTATAAATTCCCGTCCAGATCATGATACCAACGTCAGATGTGGTTACCATGCCGGGGCATCCGAATAATCGACCAGGGACACTTTCCATAGCTTTGCGTTCCCTGATCTGTTCGACAGCAGCCAGTCTTTGTTCCCCTAGTGAATTCATGGAAAAAAGCTTAAGAAAAAACAGAAGAAGCCTGATGAGCATGCTGATGCGACCCCAGTGCATTACATACAGTTATTTCCTCACCTAGTGGAAGTGAAATTGGTAAATCTATGATCTTTGGGGTACTCCTACCACAAACATCTCTTCTGATTGCGATACACATGCTAGATGTATCCCCTATTATGGGGCACCCGGTTTTGATATTTAAGACTATAAAGGGGTTGAAGTATAATGACCAACACCTGTCTGGCTTCTCTTCCAAAAGTCTAATTCCTATTAGGTCAACTGTTGGACTCTTTCTCACCAGGTGGATGTCTCTGTTGTTCTGATATAAGATGAACTATATTATTCCTTTATGGCGTAATATGCTTGGTGATGCAGTTTATACTGATTCTCTTGGTAAAGCATTTGTTCGCTCTCCTAAAAGAATATTCTACGCATATATTCTGGGGCACCTGGCCATTCGATTGAAGATGGTATGTCATCCAGTAATAGGGTCCGAGATGGAATCAACCCAGAGACTTTTGTGTTCACATCAGATCTGAAGGGGAGTTCTCTCGCCCATTTAAGCACCAAGACTACAGAAAGTCGTCAGAATTAAGAAGTCCATACAGAGTCAAGTCTCCTCAACTATGGCAATCATTGGTTTCTTTACTTCATTTTCATTTGCATTCTTGCTTGTTTATTTAAACATTGCTTGCATGTAGAAACTTGTCTATTTTTGAATGAAAATCTTGATGCAATAAGTATGCTTGTCTTGAAGTGTTCCTTTTATTTTTATTCATCCATTCGTTATCACTCTTTAAATGTTTTTCTTGCATATTGATACCAAGTTTCCAAGTCTTATGCTTAGGTAAAGATTGGAAGGAGGATGACGATAATCTATAAACGCAAAAAATATTTGGTTAGTACGCTTTTGAGTAAGACCCTGCTGACGATGTACAAGCCTTGTTTTTATTCCTAAACACCAGAGATATAAGGGAGATAGACCCTCGTTAACCCCTCTGAGCCTTCGAAGTAGGAGTTTCTTTTCTGTTTAGAAAAAAACCATCGTTTTAACCCTAGGGCGGGTAATGTTCAGTTAATCTGATCAAGCATTCATGGCTCATCAAGAGTGCACATCCAAGGATACAATAATGGTTATCCGCCAAAAGGTTGAGGAAAGTCAAAACCACAATGGTTAACCCTTATCTATCAGCAATGTGCGTCAATTAATGATATCCCAATGGGTACCTCTCGCCCATCAGGAGGTCAACAAATGATGATACAATAATGGCTATCCATCATCTACTAAAGACTTAGACAGTCACGGTCACTTCCAACAAATCAAAAATGGTGTAAAGATCAACGACCTATTCAGAATGGAAAATATGAATAAGAAAGAAACAAAAAGCCCCGCTAAATCGAAACTTGTTTCACATTGAAATTCAAAAAAATTTGTCTGGGAAAAAGCAAGAAAGAAATTGAAAAGCCTAAAAGGCGAGAAAAGGATTACCAATAAAAGCCCCTATCGAGAGAACAAAGTCGTGGGATCAGACCAAAATCAGAAGTTAGTGACTGTTGTGTCCAAGAGGCCTCAGTGGTTCCCCAACCATCGCAAACTCTTCTTGAGAGATGAATTCTTGTATCAGGTCAACTGAACGTAGGAATGGAGAACATCATGGATAATGGGTGGGCACCAAATAATTTTGAGCCTTAAATCCTTTTTTCTAAAACTGTGAACCAGACCACGTTATAACCCTTAAAAGTCCTACTGAAGCATGGGTCAATTCGAAAGTGTGCTATAACGAGATAACATTTAACTGACTCCTAAGAGGTATGTTTAAATATCTGTGTTGGCATTATATGCTTGCATTATCTTTCATAAAAATAATTTGCAAATGTTGCTCTCTAGCTAGTGACTCGTTCACAACAGAGTTGTGACATCGTTTCATTCAAATTTTTCAAACTTTGAGACTTACATACATGTTGCATTAGAATTATCATTCTCATAATAAACATTCTTCTGCATACAAAACAAATGATTGACATCAAGTGAGTTTACACAATGAAAAATCGGTAAAGAGCTTAATCTTGTCAGAGAAGAGAGGCTTGAATACTCTATTAAAGCAAGAGTCAGCTGTCACAAGAGAAATTACTTATCCATGGGCATGTTAACCAATGATTCTGTCAAGAGAAAGCATCTTGGTGCTTCACAGTCTGAGTACCCTTTAGGGATGAAGTTAGTAGATTCCACCAATCTGGGGCAATCAAGTTGAGAGTCGATCTATCAGAGTTCAGCCAAATCTGGGGCATTCCTTCAAAACTATCAATCAGAGGCTATCACGTTGATAAATCTCTTCAACTCACTGTCGATCAGGGGCTATCAGATCAGAAAATCTATTCAGAATTAATTCAACCTGGGGTAGTTACGTCGAGATTCGATAAATCTCTCCAAGAAAGTTGTAATCAAGTGCAGTTTATTTCGTGACTCAAGACATTGGGGTAGGCCACCTCATATCATATCGTGGCACGAATATTCCGGTCTTCTATTCAGCATAGATTCTTTTAGAAATCCTCCAGACAGAAGCATTATTCATCCGTACTTGCAAAGTTGCTCAAACCAATTTTGTTGTACGAGACGAATCAAGCTAAAAGCGTCATAATAGTCACCCTGACCTAGCCAGCGCACGGAGCCGCCTTCATCTACTAGAGATAATTTCAAACCTGATTCCCCAAGTGAATTCAGAAAATTCAGAGTTGACGTTTGACTTGGCACGCGCAATTGCATCCCTAGTAGAGCTAAACTAGGGCATTCGTAGAGCTAAACCTGGGCATTTGCAGAGCTAAACCGTGGCATTCGCAGGTGTCCATGCCCATCTTTTATCCCCAAGTGATTTAAGAGGTAATTCCCCGGTGTGGTGTAAACTTGGGGCATGTATCCAGAGAGATTCACATGGTGTTCAGTATCCATTCTTCGGCATATTCAGTTCTACCACCCCTCAACGGTTCATGATGTAGAGAAGTCAGGCCAAATTATCTCTTCCCTAACAACACAATTCATAATTCATTAGCGTACCTAAAGACTCGCTTCGTCAGCTATTCAATCTTCAGTGGAGTCACCAATGATCTTCGATATCATCAACTCCCCAAGAGAAAATTCTTATCAGTATCCCCAATAATTTTTGGTACCATAGGTTTCCAACGCCGATATGTATTGGCATTACCAGTAATGAACAACAACTCCCAATAAGCCTTCGCTTATCTCCATGAAGTCTACTTCTTTGCATTGCATATAGTTATCACTGCATAACATTGCATCCTCAAAGAGCACAGTCGATCCATCAGAATGGATCTTTGCGTCAAAAGAAATTCAAACATGCATACGAAGCATAAGCCAGATCAGGTACCCTAACCAAAAGACCTGAATTATTCAAGGACAACAATACGTCCCCTCAAGAGGATATTGCTCCCAAATCCCCAACTGATAACTTTCACTTTCATAATGCCCAGCTAACGGTTCCAATACCTTATACTCCTAAATTCCCAGTAAAATTAGTACACCTTATCATTCCAAACCCATTTCCCATATGGTAGTCAGCTCTCGTCTGGCGATTAATTCTAAACCCAATTCCCGTCTGGTAGTCGATTCCCGTCTGACAAATAATTCAGTCTTCAAACACTCGTCTGTGTCAATTCCTAAACACTCGTCCGTGTCAACTCCTAAACACTCATGTGTGTCAGTCCCCCAAGCACTCGTTCATGTTTAACCTTTCCTTGATACTCGTCCGTATCTTCTTTCGATACCCGTCCAATCGATTCAAACACTCGTCCGTGTTATACTTTCCCTGTATTGGGATCACGCCACGTTACAAGTCTCTTATGTCCTTGTATTGGCATCATGCTACCTTCTAAGCACTCGTCGTGTCACTTCTAAACACTCGTCGTGTCAATTTCTAAACACTCGTTGTGTCCTGTTCGACGTCTTTCTTTGGTCATCATGTCCTGATCGATGTATTCCTATTAGCCATCGTGTCCTGATTGATGTCTCCCTTTTGTTTATCGTGTTCTGATTGATACCTCTCCTATGAATCATCATGTCCAGATCGATGTATTCTTATTAGCCATCATGTGCTGATCAATGTCTCCCCTTTGGTTATTATGTCCTGATCGATACCTCTCCTGTGAATCATCGTGTCCTGATCGATGTCTCCCTTTCGGTTATCGTGTCCTAATCAATACCTCTGTTGCGAATCATCGTGTCCCGATCGATGTATTCCTATTAGCCATCGTGTCTCGATCGATGTCTCCCTTTTGGTTATCATGTCCTGATCGATACCTCCCCTACGAATCATCATGTCCTGATCGATGTCTCCATTTTGGTTATCGTGTCCTGATCGATAACCCTCCTGGGAATCATCGTGTCTTGATCGATGTATTCCTATTATCCATCGTGTCCTAATAGATGTCTCCCTTTTGGTTATCATGTCCTGATCGATACCTCTCCTGCAAATCATCATGTCCTGATTGTTATATTCCTATTAGTCATAGTGTCCTGATTGATGTCTCCCTTTTGGTTATCGTGTCCTGATCGATACCTCTCCCGCGAATCATCGTGTCCTGATCGATGTATTCCTATTAGCTATCGTGTCTTGATCGATGTCTCCCTTTTGGTTATCCTTTCCTGATCGATACCCCTCCTATGAATCATCATGTCCAGATCAATGTATTCCTATTAGCCATCGTGTCCTGATCGATGTCTCCCTTTTGGTTATCGTGCCATGATCGATACCCCTTCTGCGTATCATCGTGTCCTGTTCGATGTATTCCTATTATCCATCATGTCATGTTCGATTTCTTCCTTTCAATCATCGTGTCCTAATCCATGTTTTCCTCTCAGTCATTGTTTCCTAATCGATGTACTTTGTTGTTGTTGTGTCCTGATCGACGTATACCTCCTTTTAGTCCCACCTCTTTTAACCCCCTAGTGGATGTTGCAAAAATAATACTCATTACCACCATCTTTCAGAACAAATTTTTGGCATTGGTATTTAACCATCTTCTACCTCGAACTTCCGAAAGGCATGCACCAATCGTACTTTCAGGTTTAAGACGATTAAATAGGGGAAACTGTAATACCCCAAATTTGTCCTACCCTTTTACTTTTATCTGGCTTATGCATTCCAGTCTCATTTCATGTACATATCTCCCATTAGGTCATTTGACACATCTTCATCATGGGCTTTTAAACCATCAAGGTTCATCTCAAAGAGCTTAGGGTTTTGTGATCACCATCATTCATATGCTTCTAATTACTCCTGTCTACAAGGTTTTCCTCAATACATTTTCTTCAAGATCATTAGTCATCTAAATGAGGTACCTTTGCAAAGTGAATTGCAAGATTTAAATCATGGTACACAAGTGATGTTGTGGATGCGTAATATGATAAAGGCATTGTTATTATTTGTGCTTCAATCACAAGAGGTGGATTTAAGAGGGAAATTAAGAGTTTTATTAAGGATCATTTGAGGTGCTACCTAATGTCATGGATTAAATTTGTTTGAAGTTTGTAAAGTAAGAAGTGCATTTGGATTTCTTGAAGAACAAGCTAAGTTTTAAAAACATTAACAAAATATGGTCATGATATTAAGCTATATTCAATATTGATTTCAAGATGGTTGTAGTCAAACAAGGTTTACTCAAAATTCATCCACAATTCTCAAGGCAAGCTTCTAAAATCAAATAACTTTGTTCAATGCCCATCAAAATTCACCATATTCAAAACTATTACCATTACAGCACATCCACACTGTTACAAATGTTACAGAAGATTTCAAGTTCTATTTGAGCCAAAGATCCTAGAATACCTAATCTTCACCCTACTTTGTCTTCCATCTTTTGTCCTAACATCATCATCAACTTCATGATATGCCAAGCTGAAACCAATCTCTCTTCATTCCATGGCCAAGCCTTTTCCCACTTTTCACACCATGAATCAAGTCTTCATTTAATTTTACACTATGCTTCTTCTCCAAGTTAATTCTTTAAGCCCTTTGTCATTCTTCAATTTTTCATAATTGTACATAACCTGCATCAATTCAACAAATCATCAGTTCAGCAAATCCAAAACCGTTCACGCACTTAATCAAAGCAAGTCCAAACGAAAACAGTCATTACATAAGCCATTTTACAATTAACTCCTATAACTACATATAATAGAAATAACATAATTATCCTAACCCCTAAATGTTTTTCTCTAATAGTTTCCAACCTCTAAACAGCCCTGCAAACTGTCAACTGAATTCCCTAACGGCTCCAACAGAAAAACACCAGCATAACAAAATTTCAACCAACCTTCCTGTTGCACCCCAAAATTTTCCCTCTCATTTCTCAAAGAATCACCTTGGATCCTCAAAGTTTGCTTCCATCCAATTTTAAGCCTGAACTACAAATTTTCTTAGAAAATCACTCACAAGGGCAAAATGGTCATTTACACACTGAAAAGTCAAACTTTGACTTTTGGATCAAAATTAAATTTCAAGAATCATATTTCATCAAGACATGTTGAAATATGAAGTTTGTTTCATCAAGAAATTCAAAAATCAAAAGTTACTTTGGAAAAGTTAAATTTCTAAATATTTAGAATTTTTCTAAGTGTTTAAGAAATATGACAAGCTCAGAACTTCTAGTCAAATTTTCACCATGATGCGAGCTGATTCTGGAAGAACTTCTGATTCAATAGTTATAGATTTCAATGAGATCTAAAACAATACAGAATAGAACTTCTCCTAGAAATGTTGGGATTTCAAGTTATAAATCCTTGAAGACACGTCCATGAAACTAAAGCACTCAGCAAATTCTGGACACTTTCAAGACAGAGTTTGGTTAGAACTTCTGGGTCAGTTTTCACAAAGGATCAGTCAGAGTTTGGAAGGGTAAGTTCAAAGGAGGTTAAGAAGTGTGCTGCAAGCTTCCTAGAAAGTCTGAGAGCTCCTTCAGAACATGTTGAAGCAAGGAGATACAAAGATCAGAGGTTGGATGTTACCCTGAAGCTGAACTTCTGATCCAGAACTAAGAAATGATGCAGAATATCACGTTGCAGGATTTCTGGGTTGATAAATCTCATCATCATTTAACGCTCACAACCACTTTTGAGCCTTTATTCAAAGGATTTCCCCCACGTGTACCTCAACTGTCTTGGGAAAGTAAACTTTTATGCAAAAGGGTGCTATGCCCGTCTGTTGCTTTTGCTTTTCCTTTATTTTGGATGACAAATCCAGCTTAGGCGCTGCTAAACCTGCTAGCCATCCTGCTTTGTGCCTTGAACCATGCTTGTTTAAACTTACTTCAAGAGCAAGTCAGCGCCTAGCATATGATGTTGGTGCCACTTGACCTCTAAAAAAAATAAAAAATCTTTGCCTATAAATTAAACTCCATTGGCAAATGTAAAGAGGTCGGAAATTGGAGAAAGAAAAGCCTTGAACCCCTGCAAAAATTCCAAGAGTCCAAAAACTACAAACACAAACTACAAAAACCAGCTGGGCTTTTGGAGAGAGATTGGCCAAAAGAGAGAAAAGGAAGTTGTGAAACCTTCATAAAAATCCAGATTTCCCAAATACAAAACAAAACCTTTTGTTCCTCCCCTTTTAATCAAAGAACACAACCACTGTTCCGTCACCCTCGCTGACACCAGAACATCTGAAGGCAGCAACTCAAAGCTCCAGGCCCACACTCCGGATTCAAGGTAAGTCTTTCTAACTTTGCATCCTTTCATTCAGAACATCATTAAATATGTGAATATCGTAGTATTAATGTTGTACATATCATTGTTTAAGTAGAAAAACTGTGGATCAGAACTTCTTGATTAGGGCTAGACTCATATTTAGGATTAGAACTTCTATGAACAGTTGTGCTATTATCCTTCTGATTTGTTGTTTATTAAGAACTGAATAAATTGCTGACGTGCTGATTAAGAGTTGAAATATTGCATAGAACTTATGATGTTCACTCACATTTTAAACACACTGAACTTCTCAGTTCTCCTCACTGTTAATGCACACTGAACTTCTGATGTTCACTCACTGCTTTAACACTTAGAACTTCTGATTTTCATACGCTAATAACATGTTGAACTACTGATTGTTCACTCACTGTTTTAACACTTAGAACTTCTCATTTTCATGCGCTGATAACACACTGAACTGCTGATTGTTCGTTCACTGTCTTAGCACCATATAGAACTTCTGATGTTCCCACTCATTGTTTTAACACGCACAAAATTTCTAAGATTTTCTCATTGTTCTAACATTCAGAAGTTCAACACATAGCAATCCAGAACTTTTGTGTTTTCCTTCTAATGTGTCTTGCAGGACCTCAGAGTGTACCAATCCAGAACTTCTAATTCCACTGACGTTCCTTTCTGAGTCATCACGCGCCTGACTTCAGAACTTTGGATCCTTGTTGTTTTTCTTGCAGCAGCACGTTGCTTCTATCTTGCATTTATTTTCCTTTTCATCATTTTTTTAATATTAACATAAAAAGACATAAAAATATTTTTCCTTTATTAATTTATTTCTTTTTCATTAAGATAAAAAACCATTTTCTAAACAAGTCCTTTTTTCTCTCTCATACTGTACATTTCAATATGGTTATAATAGTAACTTAGAATTTAATTTTATTTGCAACTCCCATTCATAAATATATACCCCCATCCCTAAAATATTGTAATAGCGTAGGACTTTACATTTCTGCAATTTATCGCTTTCAAATATAAATGCTAGTAATTAGGGTGTGTATGGCAAGACATGAAATTGACAAATAGATCACCCTAATCAAGACTATAATGCATGCGATCAAACACACTTGCACACTAGCACCCTTAGGGTAATATCACTTGTTGCCTATCGGAAAAATAGTCATGTCCCTCGAACATGGGCGTTTTAGCAAAAGACCCTCGATAAAAGATCGTAGTCCCTCGATGACCCTCAATGTTGCTTTCGGTAAACGATCTAGTCCCTAAAAAATGACATTGCTAAAACGTCCCATATGTTGCTTTCTATTACTATACAAACGTCTCACACTCGTTCCTTCACATCCAACGATGGGGCTTCTTACCAAAACAATGGCAAAATAGCAACATCTAAAGAAGGAGGAAAAGAACATCTAAGACCTTTTGAGTAAGTAGATTCGCTCCTAGTTGCTCGCTTGCTCACAACAAAAACATTTTATACACCAATACTCTCACTTTGGAACATTTTTGAAAGACAACACTTTGTACGCGTTCTTATAGAGACGAGAGCCATTACAAAGGAAACCATTTTCAAAATACTTTCAAAAACCACATCACAAGCATAATTTCAAACAAAAACAAGTGATCTAGCAAATAACTAAGAGACCATGGAAAAACATGGATGAAAAGGGTGCTAATACCTTCCCTTTTGATAATCTACCCCCCGAACTCAAGAAAATATCTCTAAAGGTCTTTCCTGTGCTTTTTCACCTTTCCTTTTGGATAAAAGAAAAGTCGGTGGCGACTCTTGCTAAACCGCAACATTTGCAAACATAAACGCAAAATCATCAAGTCAGTTCTTTCACCGCATCACAGAACTGGTGACTCTGCTGGGGAATTATTCTAAAAGTGGGGTTACCTTAGGGATAGATCACATTTACTTGCTTATATTGTTTAATTTGTTTGCTTTACATTATGGGTCCTTGTTTGGGTTACTGTCAAAAATCCTACACCCAGATTTGGGGACACCTTTTAGGTAAGTAACAATAAACTGTGAGGGAACCGTGCGGGGTATACCGACACGGTTGAAGCAGTAACCACGTTGATGTGGCACTTTGGTTGGTACTGGTAACCCTTGAGTCAATCAAGGAGAGTACGAGGTCGCCGCGTGGTGTCATAAAGCATCAACTGACTGAACCTTTAGATTGCACAACTTGGCCAGTAGGACGTAGAGGTGGTTGGCCTTGGTGTATTCCCAAGGTTGACAGATACTCGATGCTACACTCATTTAGGTTGGACCCTTGAGCTTTGTTCGGTTGTGAGTCAATCGCCTATTGAACGAAGCTGGGGGAAAGATCAGTGATATTGAGATCCCTTAGAACCCGGTTACTATTAACTAGGACAGGTTAAGCCAACTAAACTTCAAGAGGGTACTTACCTACAAACTCCATACAAGCCTAAACCTAAGGACTTGTCTACTTTGTGTGAATATGATTATTTGTATATAAACTTGCTTACCTCACATATTTGTACATAACATCATAACATCATACCATAGCATTTTCAATAACATTGAACCATGGCATTTCAAGGATCTTGAGGGTCTTTGATGCGGGGTCACGTTGAACCAGACGTCTATCAAGAGACAAGAGGATTTATTTCCCTCTAACCAAACACCGTCAAAGATCAAGTACAACAATTTGAGTCAAAGGCTACAACCCACTTGACATGGTGAACTTAATTCTCGTGGAAGGACATCCACTGATACAAAGTTCTCCAATCTGAAATTGTAAGTGACTACTAACTCCGCGAGATTCTTGAAAACATGCATCCACATATCATGCATCATATCATGACAGGTTTCTCCCATACAAGTCTCCGTATCTTCCTACTGTTTATTTCAGTAAGATAGATATGGAACAAATGGTGAAAGATCTCCAAGCTCAAAATGCTCAATTTCAACAAATGTTCCTGGCTATGGCTAAGGGGCAAGAGGACCTGAAGACTCTTCTTCTCAAAGATAAGAGGGAGAAGTCCAAGAAGTCAGTAGGTGTCCTGAACTTGAGAAGAAGACTTAGAGGACCAGTCAAGAGAACTCTAGATCTTTAAACTCCATCCAACATAGGGGATAGTCATGAAGAAGACAATAGTCTCGAGATTGATGAAGCCGAAGCTGACTACTATGAAGAACAATCTCCTCCCACTATTGACAAGTACAAACAACTGGAGGATCGCCTCAGTGCTATGGAGATTCAAAAGATACCCGGTTTGGATTTAGGAGACATGGGTTTGGTTTCTAGAGCGGTCATTCTGCCAAAATTAAAAATCCCTACCTCTGCCCTGTACGATGGAGTCTCTTTCCCTAAGATGCACTTAAAGTCTTATGTCCGCAAGATTCAACCATATACAACTGATCCAAAGCTTTGGATCCATTTCTTCCAAGAAAGCTTAGTAGGGACTCAACTCGAATGGTTCTATCAATTGGAGATTTCTCGCATCCACACCTGGGAGGATTTAGCTGCTGCTTTCTACAAGCAGTATCAGTACAATGCTGATCTTGCACCAACTCGTGCGCAATTGCAGAACATGACCATGGGTTCCAACGAGAGCTTCAAAGGATACACCCAAAAGTGGAGAGATCTGGCTGGTAGGGTGGAGCCCCCTTTAAACGACAGGGAGCTGATTGACATCTTCATGGGAAATTTGACAGGGCCTTTCTTCAAACATCTAATCAGAAGCTCCTCAGTCGGGTTCACCGAGCTGATACTAACCGGTGAAAGGGTCGAAGATGGCATCAAAAGTGGAAAGACCCAAGGTGGTAAACCTCCTGATGCTCAGAAAAAGCCATACAGTGGGAAGAAAGAGTTCAATGCAGTGACTGGTCAAAAGATTCGTCATGACCAACACGTGGAGGCAGTCTTGATCTCCGATTCTGCGTCGCACCGCCAACAGCAAAGGGGAAATCAACAAAGGCCAGACGAGCCCAAAAGATAGTTTACCAACATCAACATGTCGCTGTCTCAAGCGCTACAACACTTGTTGAGGATGAATCTGATTACATTGATAGGACCTCATCCAAACCCCAAAACTTCTTCTCCTAACTACAATCCTAATGCAACGTGTGCTTATCATTCTAACAGTCCCGGGCATGACACTAACGATTGTTGGGTGTTGAAGTATAAGATTCATAATTTTATTGATGCCAAGGAGATCGAGTTTGATCCTCCAGAGACTCCAAACATGATCACTGCTCCTATGCAAAATCATTGAGAGCGCCTTTTTCATTTTGAATTTTCAATTGTAATTTCTTTTGTTATTCAAAAAATTATCTATTAATGTCAAAATTTGTTTCATTAATGCATTGCATATGTTTGTCTTGATTTGATCCACTCATTTTCATTACATTTAAACTATGCTTTTTACTTACTTTATGACATTCAACTCTTGCTAAAAGTTACAAGCCTTTAGAGGGAGGATGACGAAAACAATACCATAATCTCATACAGTATGCTTTTGAATAGACCTTGCCGACGATGTACAGGCGTTCTTTCAAATACTAAACACTGGAGTTATAAGGAAGATAATCCCTAGTCAACCCCTTCGAGCCAAAGAAGCAAAAGTTTTCTTTCTTTCTTACACAAATTGAAACCTTTAATCAAAACCCGGGGCAGGGTAGTCTCTCAGTTGATTAAAGCGCGCGTTTAGCCGCAAACTCTCATCTCGTAATACAACGAATGACATCAAAAATATTCCTCTGGAATCAAAAGACAGTGATGGTTCCCTACCAAATAGGCAGTCATTATCTCTTAAAAAAATAAAATCCCACTAAGTCAAAACCTACAAAGGAGACTTAAGAAAAACTGGGGCATCCCGCTGACCGTAATCTCAAAACAAGAACAGTCAGGAAAAGATCAGGGATAACAAATCAAAAGAAAGAGGTCACTAAAAATCCTCAACAACACGAAAAATGTTGCAAAAATGACTGCCTTCTGACAAACTTAATTTGTCTGAACCATCACCAAAATGTCATTCCAGACTCAATTGGAGTTCAAACGCACGACTAACTGAGTTTAGGACTGAAGAACGTTATGAAGAGCGGGTGGGTACAAATACACTTTGAGCCTTTATCCTTTGTTTCTTAAAACTATGAACTAAGCCATGTTACAACCCTTTAAAAGTCCTAATTGAAGCATGGGTTAGTTCGAAAGCATACTGTTACAAAAGGTATCCTGACTCCTGTAAGGCTTTGCTCTAAATCCTGAGTTTGAATTTTCTTAACAAAATTTCTTTACTTGTTAAAATGCATTTTCAAAACTTCAAGACAAACATAAACTTTGCATTACCCGAATATCACTGTTTGCATATGGCTATTTGTTTGACAACAGAGAAATTCACACAACGAATATCCGATGAACGAAAGCTCTCTCAGTGAACAAAATAAATTCAAGTAGGATGACACTCCCATTGACAAATCTCCTATCAACAAAGGGACATGACATGTCACTATCCAGCACACCTGGGGCAGTCCAGTCAAGATTCCAAGAAATCTCTTAAGAATTGCAGAGTAACCAGGGGCAAGTCTCCATCTCCGTCACTTGGGGCATTGAACGCAAATTCTGAAAAAGGGTTACATACAGTCAAACATTTCCAGGAAGTGCCACAAACACTCGCTACTAGGGGCAGTGACAAATCTCCCCAAAATCCTTCTCATAGGGTGATTCCCCAGCAAGATTTTAATCTCTGAAAACCTTTCCCCGGCTGACACAACCTCAAGAATCCTCGAGGACTTTCCCCATGAAGTCGTCACCTCGCTAACAGACCGACAACAGGGTTTATTTCCCCAACAAACAGCAGGATTCCCCAGCTTGAGTTTGCCTTTCCAACTACTACAAATCAAAGGACCACAACTCTCTTTCCCCATTAGACTACTCTACAATCCCCAGCAAGTTACTGTGAAACCTGGACCCGACCAGATATCAGTTCAACTTCGACCCCAATAGAGAAACAGACAACCGAGACTCCAGAACTCTTTTCCCCAAGCAGGAATCAACACTCTCCACAAAGTTTTCAATATTCCCCAGCGGAGTTCCCCTTAAATAGCAAAATAGGAATCCCCGGTGGAAACATTCTAAGCAAAGTTTGAAGACACACATACTCTTTAACAGCAGTTCAGGATTTAACAATTCCCCAACATTTTGTCAAGGATTTATTTTCCAGACAAAGATACACTTCAATAAACATTTCACATTTCATACATCCTATTTACATGCATGATAAGTGCATACGACACAATCTCATTTATTTTTGAGAACATCGTGACATCATGCATTTCATACATCATGATATTGCATACATCTAACGTTTTACCTTTTCAGGAAAAGGTCAATCAACAGATGGCTACCACCAACCTTTTCAAGTTCCACATTAATACTTGTAACAAGCCAGGAAAACTATCTGTGGCCGACTGATTATAGATTAATACCTGTAACAAGCCAGGAAAACTATCTACATGAAGAAATTGAAGATTAACACCTGTAACAAGCCAGGAAAACTATATTTCTTTCTCAGGTCAAAGATTAATATTTGAAACTAGATAGGACAACTATCTATTCGACCAGCTGAAGCAACCCTACACAGGTTCCTTCTTTCCAAGATGAAGTTTTACACTGACTCATCATGAAGAAACCCTACACAGGTTCCTCCTTTCCAAGATGAAGTTTTACACGGACTCATCATCAGGAAATCCTACACAGGTTCCTTCTCTTTCCAAGATGCAGTTTTACACGGACTCATCATGAAGCCACCCTACACATGTTCCTTCTTTCCAAGATAAAGTTTTACACGGACTCAGCATCAGGCAACCCTACACAAGTTCCTTCTTTCCAAGATGCAATTTTACACGGACTCATCATGAAGCAACCCTACACAGGTTCCTTCTTTCCAAAATGAAGTTTTGCACGGACTCATCATCAGGCAACCCTATACAGGTTCTTCCTTTCTAGATGCAGTTTTACACGGACTCATCATGAAGCGACCCTACACAGGTTCCTTCTTTCTAAGATGAATTTTTACACGGACTCATCATCAAGTAACCTTACACAGGTTCCTCCTTTCCAGATGCAGTTTTACACGGACTCATCATGAAGCGACCCTACGCAGGTTCCTCCTATTTCCAAGATGCAGTTTTACACGGACTCATCATGAAGCAACCCTACACAGGTTCCTTCTTTCTAAGATGCAGTTTTACACGGACTTATCATGAAGCAACCCTACACAGGTCCCTCTTTTCCAAGATGAAGTTTTACACGGACTCATCATCAGGCAACCCTACACAGGTTCCTTCTCTTTCCAAGATGCAGTTTTACACGGACTCATCATGAAGCCACCCTACACAGGTTCCTTCTTTCCAAGATGAAGTTTTACACGGACTCATCATCAGGCAACCCTACACAGGTTCCTTCTCTTTCCAAGATGCAATTTTACACGGACTCATCATGAAGCAACCCTACCCAGGTTCCTTCTCACTTCCAAATGCAGTTTTACACGGACTCATCATGAGGCAACCCTACACAGGTTCCTTCTCTTTCCGGATGAAGTTTTTACATGGACTCATCATGAAGCAACCCCATCTAGGTTCCTTCTTACTTCCAGATGCAGTTTTACAAGGACACATCATGAAGCAACCCTACCCAGGTTCCTTCTCACTTCCAGATGAAGTTTTACATGGACTCATCATTGAGGCAACCCTACCCAGGTTCCTTCTCACTTTCAGATACAGTTCAGATACGCTCCAAACATGGACGCCATTCTGATAATCATTCAGTTCCAGCTTACATATACAATTCAACAATCACTCTTGGATGGCATATTTAAGCCCATCTCCAACAACTATCCATTATCTCTCCAAATGGCATCTTTAAGCCCATTCCCTACATGATCAACTAACACATCTTCGAGTGCAAATTTTCTGGGCACTCTAGTGTTCAATCATCTTCCACCTTCAAGTCACAAATGACAGATTTACCAATCCAACTCATCAGGTGTAAGAAGATTGAACAGGGGCAATTGTTGCACCCCAAAATTTTCCCTCTCATTTCTCAAAGAATCACCCTGGATCCTCAAAGTTTTCTTCCATCCAATTTCAAGCCTAAACTACAAATTTTCCAAGAAAATCACTCACAAGGGCAAAATGGTCATTTACACACTGAAAAGTCAAACTTCGACTTTTGGATCAAAATCAAATTTCAAGAATCATATTTCATCAAGACATGTTGAAATATGAAGTTTGTTTCATCAAGAAATTCAAAAATCAAAAGTTACTTTGGAAAAGTTAAATTTCTAAATATTTAGAATTTTTCTAAGTGTTTAAGAAATATGACAAGCTCAGAACTTCTGGTCAAATTTTCACCATGATGCAAGCTGATTATGGAAGAACTTCTGATTCAATAGTTATAGATTTCAATGAGATCTAAAACATTGCAGAACATAACTTCTCCTAGAAATGCTGAGATTTCAAGTTATAAATCCTTGAAGACACGTCCATGAAACTAAAGCTTTCAACAAATTCTGGACACTTTCAAGACAGAATTTGGTCAGAACTTCTGGGCCAGTTTTCACAAAGGATCAGTCAGAGTTTGCAAGGGTAAGTTCAAAGGAGGTTAAGATCATGCTGAAAGCTTCCTAGAAAGTCTGAGAGCTCCTTCAGAACATGCTGAAGCAAGGAGATACAAAGATCAGAGGTTGGATGTTACGCTGAAGCTGAACTTCTGATCCAGAACTAAGCAATGATGCAGAATATCATGTTGCAGGATTTCTGGGTTGATAAATCTCATAATCATTTAATGCTCATTTAATGCTCACAACCACTTTTTATCCTTTATCCAAAGGATTTCCCCCACGTGTACCTCTACTGTCTTGGGAAAGTAAACTTTTATGCAAAAGGGTGCTAGGCCCGTCTGTTGCTTTTGCTTTTCCTTAATTTTGGCTGACAAATCCAGCTTAGGCGCTGCTAAACCTGCTAGCCATCATGCTTTGTGCCTTGAATCATGCTTGTTTAAATTTACTTCAAGAGCAAGTCAGCGCCTAGCATATGATGTTGGTGCCACTTGACCTCTAAAAAAAATACAAAATCTTTGCCTATAAATTGAACTCCATTGGCAAATGTAAAGAGGTCGGAAATTGGAGAAAGAAAAGCCTTGAACCCCTGCAAAAATTCCAAGAGTCCAAAAACTGCAAACACAAACTACAAAAACCAACTGGGCTTTTGGAGATAGATTGGCCAAAAGAGAGAAAAGGAAGTTGTGAAACCTTCATAAAAATCCAGATTTTCCAAATCCAAAACAAAACCTTTTGTTCCTCCCCTTTTAATCAAAGAACACAACCACTGTTTCGTCACTCTTGCTGACACCAAAACATCTGAAGGCAGCAGCTCAAAGCTCTAGGCCCACACTCCAGATTCAAGGTAAGTATTTCTAACTTTGCATCCTTTCATTCAGAACATCATTAAATATGTGAATATCATAGTATTAATGTTGTACATATCATTGCTTAAGTAGAAAAACTGTGGATCAGAACTTCTTGATTAGGGCTAGACTCAGATTTAGGATTAGAACTTCTATAAACTGTTGTGCTATTATCCTTCTGATTTGCTGTTTATTAAGAACTAAATATATTGCTGACGTGCTGATTAAGAGTTGAAATATTGCATAGAACTTATGATGTTCACTCACAGTTTAAACACACTGAACTTCTGAGTTCTCCTCACTGTTAATGCACACTGAACTTCTGATGTTCACTCACTGCTTTAACACTTAGAACTTCTGATTTTCATACGCTAATAACATGCTGAACTACTGATTATTCACTCACTGTTTTAACACGTAGAACTTCTGATTTTCATACGCTGATAACACGTTGAACTGTTGATTGTTCGTTCACTGTCTTAACACCATATAGAACTTCTGATGTTCCCACTCACTGTTTTAACACGCACACAATTTCTAAGATTTTCTCATTGTTCTAACATTCAGAAGTTCAGCACAAAGCAATCCAGAACTTCTGTGTTTTCCCTCTAACATGTCTTGCAGGACCTCAGAGTGTACCAATCCAGAACTTCTGATTCCACTGACGTTCCTTTCTGAGTCATCATGCGCCTGGCTTCAGAACTTCGGATCCTTGTTGTTTTTCTTGCAGCAGCACGCTGTTTCTATCTTGCATTTATTTTCCTTTTCATTATGTTTTTTAATATTAACATAAAAAGACATAAAAATATTTTTCCTTTATTAATTTATTTCTTTTTCATTAAGATAAAAAACCATTTTCTAAACAATTCCTTTTTTCTTTCTCATAATGTACATTTCAATATGGTTGTAATAGTAACTTAGGATTTAATTTTATTTGCAACCCCCATTCATAAATATGTACCCCCATCCCTAAAATGTTGTAATAGCGTAGGACTTTACATTTATGCAATTTATCGCTTTCAAATGTAAATGCTACTAATTAGGGTGTGTATGGCAAGACATGAAATTGACAAATAGATCACCCTAATCAAGACTAAAATGCATGCAATCAAACACACTTGCACACTAGCACCCTTAGGGTAATCTCACTTGTTGCCTATCGGAAAAATAGTCATGTACCTCGAACATGGGAATTTTAGCAAAAGACCCTCGATAAAAGATCATAGTCCCTCGATGACCCTCAATGTTGTCTTCGGTAAACGATCTAGTCCCTAAAAAACGACATTGCTAAAACGTCCCATATGTTTCTTTCTATGACTATATAAATGTCCCACACTCGTCCCTTCACATCCAACGATGGGGCTTCTTACCAAAACAATGGTAAGATAGCAACATCTAAAGAAGGAGGAAAAGAACATCTAAGACCTTTTTGATTAGGTAGATTCGCTCCTAGTTGCTCGCTTGCTCACAACAAAAACATTTTATACACCAATACTCTCACTTTGGAACGTTTTTGAAAGACAACACTTTGTACGCGTTCTTATAGAGACGAGAGCCAGTACAAAGGAAACCATTTTCAAAATACTTTCAAAAACCACATCACAAGCACAATTTCAAACAAAAGCAAGTGATCTAGCAATTAACTAAGAGCCCATGGAAACCCATGGATGAAAAGGGTGCTAATACCTTCCCTTTTCATAATCTACCCCCCGAACTCAAGAAAACATCTCTAAAGGTCTTTCCTGTGCTTTTTCACCTTTACTTTTAGATAAAAGAAAAGTCAGTGGCGACTCTTGCTAAACCGAAACATTTTCGAACATAAACGCAAAATCATCAAGTCAGTTCTCCCACCGCATCACACTTCCTAACTGACACATTCCTAACCATTTCATAACAACTTCAAAACAGAATTTCCAAACATAATTCTAACTATCAAAATAGAACTTCCATAACCCCTCTAAAACTATCTATAACCTCCTAATTGCTAACAAAATTCCAGCTCAGTAACAGAATAACAAACTTCTCAATGGAAAAATAGAAAAGATAACAAACTTCTAACAGAAGTTGTAACAGAAGAGGAGGGAAGGAATCAGTGAAGATATAACATAAAATGATCCTCCAACCACAAAAACTTACCAGAAAAAACCAGAAACAAACTCCCTCTTTCACCATTAACCTCATCCTCAACCTTTCTCTGCAACCTTTCGTAACTTGCTCTGATCATCAACTTCTTGAATTAACTCTTCACCATAGTCTCATCATCTTCAATTTTCCTGCTTCTTCGTATCAAGCATTTCTGCATCCAAGCATCACAGAAAAAGAATGTCATCATTATCGATGTTTTCGATCATCAGCAACGAGCAATATCAGAAGAGGGCACGAAATCAATAGAAGATAAGAACAAGCCAAAGAAGATAAAGAAAGGTAATAAGGCAACATATTATCTCACCTCCGGTTTTCAATATATCTACTTCGAAGCGGAGAATTTAGGTTTTTGTAATCTTCCATTTCTCTGTGGAATCCGTGGGCGATTGTCTTGAATGCGTGCATATCATGTAGACTCTCCAATTTCTGATGCTTGATTGAGCTTACGGATCGATTTCTTTGAAGGAGGTTTTGGTTTTCTCGAGGTCTGAGCCTGAAATTGAAGGTTGAGGGAAGAATCAGGGGAGTCGAGTGATGAGTATTGTGAGACCGGATTCAAAGATGAGAGAAGACGTCACAGCTGAGTGAACCGAGGAAAAATTGAATCGTGATGGTGATGACCAGAAGCCGAAATCGAGGTAAAATAAAGACGGAAACGAAGGCTGCAAATCCTTGAACAAAAGTCGAAGTCGACGGTGGAGGGAGTCGAGTGGATGAAAGTCGTTTGGAGAAGAAGGAGGGAGGCGCATCGATGTGAAACCTTGTTGAAGAAGAGTGAGTCATCGTGAAGCCATCAGAAACCTATCCCTTTTCCAAATGCCGTCGTTCTTTTCTTTTACTTCTCAATATGCTTTATGTTTTATGCTTATTATTAATTATGGTTAATTAAATATGCTGATTTGTTTGATAATTGCATGTGATGGATGGATTTGGGATTTGATGGATCATGGACACGTAAAGTCCAGTAGGCCTTGCAAATTCCCTGAATCCCATGCGTTTTAGATTAAAGCAAAGTGTGTAAAGAAAAATATTGTAAATTCTTACTATTTGGGCTTTGACGCCATTATTTTGCAATACGCCTAACTCTAATTCTTCACCCCCTCTGATTAGAGTCAATCATTTCCTTTCCTATCTTCCTATTATTTTTTATTTGTCATAGTTTTAATGTTGATTTTTATGATAAAAATGATTTAAAAAAATAGTTAGAATATTTTTAGAAAATATTTTAGAATTCTTAGAATTCTCTTTAGAAGTTTTAATTATAATTTTCTATTACTTTTCTTATGTTTGGTACTCATTTTCGTTGTCATTTTTAGCTAAAATTTTATGATAGTATTGAGGCAAATCTTCTGCCATATGGGATGATTGGAGATTAATCCTTTAATCATTCGTGCTAAGCAGCTTCTGTAGAGTTTTCTTATCATTTGCATGGTTTTCAAGAGGCAACTGACCTTCTCCATTCGGTATCATTGCAACTTCATTTATTCCTTATTTCCGCACTTTACCGCTTTTCTAGATATCATGAGAAGTGGGGATTTACTGCTTTCTAATGCCATGAGAAGTAGGGTAGAGATGTATGACGGGGGTCTCCGTTGCTGATCATGTCAGGAACCCCTCTGGTTTATTTAAGGACTCGTTTATGGAAATTCTGCATTGTGTGCATTCTGTTTGCTACTTGTGTGTGGTTTGTTTAAAACCTTGCCTTTGAGTAGGTATTCTACATGTGTGTTTATATTTGTGCCCGCATATGTACAGATGATAAGTCCTAAAAAAGAGGCGAGTGGGGAGGGTTAGCAATCAACCCCTACAATTTCGTCCGTGTCATCCTTAGCTCATGACGCACCACGAAGCTTCAGAGTTGTGCCTGCTCTTTTGTATCAAGTTGTCAAGTGGGGAAGGGTTCTGTAATCGAACCCCCACGCTTTGTCAGGAGTTCGTGTTGGCCGATGCTGATACTCCGTGATCGTTCATATTGTCTTTTGTCGCCTACCTCAATCTCTTATATCTTGGTTACGTGTTCAGTCACATTGGACATCACTTTTTTTTTTCATCTCACTCCCACTTGTTTGTCTCGGGTGATATGCTCCCCTTGACTATAGCATTTCGATTCTTTTCCTTACCACTTTATGTGTGCACTCTTCCGAGCTTGCTTGTTTTATCCTTGTACATAGCATGTTCCCTTAGGACACCTTGTCATTCCAAACCCAGTTCCCATCTGGTAGCCAGCTCTCGTCTGGTGATCAATTCTAAACCCAATTCTCGTATGGTAGTCAGTTCCCGTCTGAAAAATAATTCAGTCTCCAAACACTCGTCCGTGTCAATTCCTAAACACTTGTTTGTGTCAACTCCTAAACACTCATCCATGTCATTCCCCCAAGCACTCATTCGTGTTTAACCTTTCCTTGATACTCGTCGGTATCTTCTTTTGATACACGTCTGTATTGATTCAAACACTCGTCTGTGTTATACTTTCCTTGTATTGGGATCACGCCATGTTACAAGTCTTCTTTGTCCTTGTATTGGAATCACGCTACCTTCTAAGCACTCGTCGTGTCACTTCTAAGCACTCGTCGTGTCAATTTCTAAACACTCATCGTGTCCTAATCGACGTATTTCTTTGGTCATCGTGTCCTGATCGATGTATTCCTATTAGCCATCGTGTCTTGATCGATGTCTCCCTTTTGGTTATCGTGTCCAGATCGACACCTCTCTTGCGAATCATCGTGTCCCGATCGATGTATTCCTATTAGCCATCGTGTGTTGATCAATGTCTCCCCTTTGGTTATCGTGTCCTAATTGATACCTCTCATGCGAATCATCGTGTCCTGATCGATGTATTCCTATTAGCCATCGTGTCCTGATCGATGTCTCCATTTTTGTTATCGTGTCCTGATCGATACCTCTTCTGCGAATCATCGTGTCCTGATCGGTGTTTCCCTCTCAATCATCATGTCCTGATTGATGTCTCCCTTTCGGTTATCATGTCCTAATCGATACCTCTCTGGTGAATCATCGTGTCCCGATCAATGAATTCCTATTAGCCATTGTGTCCTAATCGATGTCTCCCTTTTGGTTATCGTGTCCTGATCGATACCTCTCCTACGAATCATCGTGTCCTGATCTATGTATTCCTATTAGCCATCGTGTCATGATCGATGTCTCCCTTTTGGTTATCATGTCATGATCAATACCTCTCCTGCGAATCATCATGTCCTGATCGATGTCTCCCTTTTGGTTATCATGTCCTGATCGATACCTCTCATACGAGTCATTGTGTCCTGGTCGATGTATTCCTATTAGCCATTGTGTCTTGATCGATGTCTCCCTTTTGGTTATCGTGTCCTGATCGATAGCCCTCCTGGGAATCATCGTGTCCTGATCAATGTATTCCTATTAGCCATCGTGTCCTGATCGATGTCTCCCTTTTGGTTATCGTGTCATGATTGATACTCCTCCTGCGAATCATCGTGTCCTGATCGATGTATTTCTATTAGCCATTGTGTCATGATCGGTGTCTTCCTTTCAATCATCGTGTCCTAATCTGTATTTTCCTCTCATTCATCGTGTCCTGATCGATGTACTCTGATGTCGTCGTGTCCTGATCAACGTATACCTCCGGTTTAGTCCCACCCCTTTTAATCCCCTAGTGGATGTTGCAAAAATAATACTCATTACCACCATCTTTCGGAAAAAATTTTTGGCATTGGTATTTAATCATCTTCTACCTCGAACTTCCAAAAGGCATGCACCAATCGTACTTTCAGGTTTAAGATGATTAAATAGGGGCAGTTGTAATACCCCAAATTTGTCCTACCCTTTTACTTTTATCTGGCTTATGCATTCCAGTCTCATTTCATGTACATATCTCCCATTAGGTCATTTGACACATCTTCATCATGGGCTTTTAAACCATCAAGGTTCATCTCAAAGAGCTTAGGGTTTTGTGATCACCATCATTCGTATGCTTCTAATTGCTTCTGTCTACAAGTTTTTCCTTAAGACATTTGCTTCAAGATCATTAGTCATCGAAATGAGGTGCCTTTGCAAAGTGAATTGCAAGATTTAAATCATGGTACAAAGGTGATGTTGTGGATGCGTAATATGATAAAGGCATTGTTATTATTTGTGCTTAAATTACAAGAGGTGGATTTAAGAGGTGGATTTAAGAGGTAAATTAAGAGTTTTAGTAAGGAGACGAGATTGATTTGGTTTGGTTCTTATGGATTCGTTATTTAGAATCATTTGAGGTGCTACCTAATGTCATGGATTAAATTTGTTTGAAGTTTGTAAAGTAAGAAGTGCATTTGGATTTCTTGAAGAACAAGTGAAAATTTAAAAACATTTACAAAGTATGGTCATGATATTAATCTATATTCAATATTGAAATCAAGATGGTTGTAGTGAAACAAGGTTTATTCAAAAGTCATCCACAATTCTCAAGGCAAGCTTGTAAAATCAAATAACTTTGTTCAATGCCCATCAAAATTCACCATATTCAAAACTATTACCATTACAGCACATCCATACTATTACAAATGTTACAAAAGATTTCAAGTTCTATTTGAGCCAAAGATCCTAGAATACCTAATCCTCACCCTACTTTGTCTTCCATCTTTTACCTCACATCATCATCAACTTCATGATATGCAAAGCTAAAACCAATCTCTCTTCATTCCATGGCCAAGCCTTTTCCCACTTTTCACACCATGAGTCATGCCTTCATTTAATTTTACACTATGCTTATTCTCCAAGTTAATTCTTTAAGCCCTTTGTCATTCTTCAACTGTTCATAACTGTTCATAACCTGCATCAGTTCAACAAATCATCAGTTCAGCAAATACAAAACCGTTCACGCACTTAATCAAAAAAGTCCAAATGGAAATAGTCATTACATAAGCCATTTTACACTTAACTCCTATAAATACCTATAACAGAAATAACAGAATTTTCCTAACCCCTAAGTGGTTTTCTCTAACAGTTTCCAACCTCTAAACAACCCTGCAAACTGTCAGCTGAATTCCCTAACTGCTCCAACAGAAAAACACCAGCATAACAGAATTTCAACCAACCTTCCTAACTGACAGATTCCTAACCATTTCATAACAACTTCAAAATAGAATTTCCAAACAGAATTCTAACTGTCAAAACAGAACTTCCATAACCCCTCTAAAACAGTCCATAACCTCCTAATTCCTAACCAAATTCCAGCTCAGTAACAGAATAACAAACTTCTCAATGGAAAAATAGAAGAGAAAAAAAACTTCTAACAGAAGTTGTAACAGAAGAGGGGGGAAGGAATCTGTCAACATATAACAGAAAATGATCCACCAACCACAAAAACTCACCAGAAAAAACCAGAAGCAAACTCCCTCTTTCACCATTAACCTCATCCTCAACCTTTCTCTTCAACCTTCTGCAACTTGCTCCGATCGTCAACTTCTTCAATTAACTCTTCACCATAGTCTCATCATCTTCAATTTTCTTGCTTCTCCGTATCAAGCATTTCTGTAGCCAAGCATCACAAAAAAAGAATGTCATCATTATCGATGTTTTCGCTCATCAGCAATAAGCAATATCAGAAGAGGGCACAGAATCAATAGAAGAGAAGAACAGGCCGAAGAAGATAAAGAAATGTAATAAGGTAACGTATTATCTCACCTCCGGTTTTCAATATATCTATGTTGTACCCCAAAATTTGCCCTCCCATTTCCTCAACATTTTCTCATCACAAGACCCTTGGAGCTCAAGGTCGAGTTAGGGTTTCCTCTGCTCAAGACTTCTCCTTGCACTGTTGACCCAAATTAGGGTTTGTGTTTGCACAAAGATATTTTGACCTAAAATTCCTAAGATGACTTTCATGCTTCATGTTGGACTCCCAAGTTTATCCATACCAAGTTTCAAGTCTTGATTCCAAATTTTGCCCAGTCAATTGGACAGTTGACCTAGAAATCAACTGTATTGGGGAAAAAGTCAACTGTGGCCAATTGACAGTCAAATCTCAGGAAAATTGACCCACATCAACATTATGAACTCATATGAACCATTGGGTCAAGTTTGGATCACAATTCCACAAGAAATTTAATCAGATCACCAAAAGGGCAAAATGGTCATTTTTAGGGTTTTGACTGCACAAAGGCAATTTTTGACTGTTTGACCTAGCCAATGGCAAACCAAACTCACATATGGACTCAAGGACCCCATGGAATTGTCTTGACATGCTCAACAAGTTCAAAAGATCCCAAGTGCACAAGATTGACAGTTGAATTTCCCAGTCAATTGATCAATTTTGACTGTATACTAAAAAGTCAAACTTTGACTTTTTGGTCAAAATCAAGTGTCAAGATTCATTTTTCATCAAAACATGCCAAATCATGAAACTTGTTCATCAAGAAATCAAGAATTGCAAATTAGGGTTTGAAATGAAGATTTTTCATAACTTAGAATTTTTCTAAGTTATGAAAAACCCTAATTTTTTCCTAACTTTGCCCCACTTTCTCACCAAGATTCATTTGGATTCAAGCAAAAGTCAAAACATGAAAGTTGTAGTACATTGCAAAATCTACAACTTTGATTCACAAAGTTTTCCCAAAAGAAGCTTGTAGCTCAAGTTACAATTTTTGGAACAAGGGTACCAAACCATTCTTAACTTAGAGAAAATTTGACCTATTTTAGGCAGGATTTTTGCCTAACTTCAAGACCATTTTTCACATACTTCCACTTGGAATTTCAATTTGCATTTCAAAGATGGATTGTAGTACACATTCTAAGCTTTCCAAAATGTCCAAGAACTCATCAAACAACCTCATGGTTAGGGAGAATCGAATTTGGCAAGTTGGGAAAAACTCACTTTGTTCATGACCAAGTTACATATCCATAACCTTGCATTTTTGAACTCAGCATGCCTTAAGCTAGATTACAGGTCTTTTATCTCATCTACACTCCATAATTTAATGCCAATCCTTTGTGCCAAGGTGTTGTTCTATGAGTTTGGACATTGTATGCAAGATTAAGCCATTTTTAGATAAAGCATTATATCCATTTTAGAAAAGTTGCACTTTATGTCAATTAACAATCCAAGCAAGTACAGTGCAAATCTCTTTGGCACAAGTTTATGAGCTAATTACACTGATCAAGGCCAAGGTATGCAGCACATTAGGGGGGCCTCTATCAGTCTAAAAACTCAAGTGGACATTTGTTGCTTAAAGTTGAAGAAAGCTAGCATAACATAACACAACTCTCATCTCAGCTAACAGAAGCTTAAGCAAACTTGTCAAACACTTTCTAATCATCAAACCTGAGCTAGAACACGAGCCAACCATCTCTAACACCCTCTCAAACACAGAATCACCCTCAAACTGCCAAAACAGGGGACCTGCTGCAGATTGAGTTCCATAGCTCAATCCTTTCATGCATTCTTGCTAAAATCACCTCAAACACATCCCACAACATCCCTTGAAGCTATTCCAAACCTCAAACACGACCTGTAACACTCCCATTCAACATCACCATTTTCATTTTTCTGTTTTGCATGTGGAGTTCTATAACTCGATTCAGCTAGTTTCAAAGCAAAGTAAAACTTGGAATAGCATCCCTGGACATCAAGGAAGCTGTACCAATCATCACCTTGCACTGAAAGTACCTCCATCACCAGATACAACTCCAACTGAACAGGTAAGTTCATGAACTCGTATCTCTCTATCCAGGCATTGTTAGCTTTAGGTTTGTGAAGAAAATATGTCACATTCATAGCCCTGAACATGCCCATGTAATTAGTTTTCATTTATATTATGTGTGCTGTGAGAATTTAATGTCTGAACATGGAACAAAAACTAGGTCAGGAATTGGGGGGGAAGAAATTCTCTCTCATCTTAGAGAGTTAAGTCAAGTTCTTTATATGTCTGGATTCGTCTTTTAATGCTCTACATTTTTCATGTTGTGAGTTTTGCTTGAAAGTCCAGGAATTAGGAGATAGAAAACGCGCGTGGATGGTTGTTCAAACATGTTCTGAGGTTGAAGATGAAGTCTTCTTGGGCTGGGCCTGAGTTGACTTTCTTTTTGCACCCTTTTATTACTTTTGAACCCCCCTGGCCCATTATGCTTATTTTTATGATTTTTTGACCTTTTCTTTTTTGTTCTGACTTATTTATTTTTTCTCACAATATTAAAAATATAAAAAATATTTTTACACCATTTTTATATTTATTAGGCATTTATTTGTTTAAAATAATATTTGTACATAAATAAATACTTACATACTTTTATTTAAAAAATACTAAAATAGTGCAAACACATTTTATTTTCCATTTTTATTTCATTTTATCTTCTAAAAACATTTTATATAAAATATACTTTTTTTTCATAAATGTTAAATATTATTATTTTGTACATATTCAATATATTTTGTAAATAATATAAGTACATATATATTTATTAGTATATTTAGGTTAAAAAATACAAAATATACACATTTTCATTTTTATTAATATTTAATATTAAAAATACCTTTTTTACAAATATACTTCATTTTTATTTTATTTTTGTATATAATAAATAAATATTATACATATTAAATAATTAATACCTTTTATTTAATAAATTAGGGTTTTGCCCTAAATACATAAAAAAATCCAAAAATTAATACTTTTTATTTTGTTTATTTGACACATAAAAAATACCTTTCTTCATACACATAAAAAAAACATTTTTTTTGCATCTTGCATATTTATTCCATTTTATTTAATTGTTGTATATTAATTACCTTGTATAATTCCAAATTGATGTAATAGTCTAGGTTTAAATTCCTTGTTAAAATACCCCTATTTGAACATTTGTACCCCCCTTCCCATATATTGTGTTGTAATAACTTAGGAACTTTATTTTTCGCACTTTAATGCTTTCTAATTATACCATGTTAGAATTAGGGTTTGTATGCAAAATCAATTAACCAAAGTAGTTTGACCTAATTTCAAGATAAACAAGCATGAAAATGGAAAACACTAATCACACTTGCACCCCTAGGGTATTCCACTTGTTGCCTTCAATAATGGGCCATATTGCATGTTAGGTCTCTTTAGGCAAAACAAAACAATCAAATGATCATAGTCCCTCGATGACGCTTTCAAAAGTTGCCTAAAAAATGATCAAGTCCCTTAAAGAAAACATTGCCCAAAGATACTTGGCACCATTGCAATTATGGTCTAAACGATGACCCGCGTCTGTCCCTTTCACATACTAACACAAGATTGTCCACCAAATGCAATGGTGGAACAAAATTGTTAAAAGGGTTAAAAACATAGAAGAAATCTTTGAGAAATTTAGGAGTAGACAACCTCTTAGTTACTTGAATCAAACTTGCAAAACAAAACACTTGCCTATTTTCAAACCACACATCACTACACTTTCAAAAACAACTTTCAAAAACAACTTTCAAAAACAAATGAAAACCTTTTCAAAAGACATACATCTTTGTATACATCCCAACATGGATCATTACAAAGGTTGCCACCACATTGGCCTCTTTTCAAAACATTTTCAAACCCACACACACAAAGCACCATTTCAAACAATTGAAAAACCAAGGCAAGTTGATTTAAGCAAGTAACTAAGAGCCCATGGATAACCATGGATAGAAAGGGTGCTAATACCTTCCCTTTCTATAATCTACTCCCCGAACCCAAGAAAACATCTCAAAGGTTTTTGCTGTGCTTTTTAACCTTTCCTTAGGATAAAATAAAAAGTCGGTGGCGACTCTTGCTCAACCGAAACATTTGCAAAAACAAACGCAAAACCTCAAGTCAGTTCTCCCACCGTATCACAGAACTGGCGACTCTGCTTGGGAGAAATTTAAAAGTGGAGTAACCTTAGGGCTTAGATCACCCTCTTGCATGACTAATTGTTTGAATTGATTGCTTTATATCTTGGCTCTCTTGTTTGGGTTTACAATCCTACACCCGGATTTTGGGAAACATTCATAGATAGCAATACGTTGTGGAAACTGTGTGGGGTATACCGACACGGTTGAAGCAATAGCTATATTAGTGCGACATATTGGTGAGTACCGGTAACCCTTGAGTTCAATCAAGGAGAGTACGGGGCCGCTGAGTGATGTCACTAAGCACTAATGACCTAGAACCTTACTTGACCATCTTGGCCTTTTATTAGGGGTAGTGAGATGACCGGCTTTGGTGCAGTCCGAAGTTGGTAGATACTCGATACTACACTCATTGAGGGTTGTTTTCTTGGAATATTTTGGTCGCTAGTTAAATGGCTAAACCAAAATAATGAACAATGAAAACAATCCAGTGATATTGAGCTCCTTAGAACCCGGTTACTATTTATAGGACAGGTTTTTAAGCCAACTACACTCAAGAGGGTACTTACCTGTGAAACCCCATGCAAGCCTGCAACTAGGGTTTGGTGTGATTTGCTTGTACATATGTTTGTGCATACATCATGAACATCATAAAGCATCATATGCATTTACTAACCACTTCAAGGGTTTAGATCTTCATCTTTGTTCTTGTTTTGTAGGTCATGGAAATTCCTCGCAGAAAAACTATCCAAGTTAACCTTGTGAGAATCTCTCCTCAACTCAAGGAGCTCACCTCAAGAATTCCGGAAAGCTCATCCTTCAGTGAAAGACATGGTAGACTGCTCAGCTTAGTCAACACCAACATTGAAGAAGACAAGATGAAAGTGCTATTCCAATTCTTTGACCCTCTTCACCACTGTTTCACTTTCCCTGACTATCAGTTGGTACCCACTTTGGAGGAATTTTCTCAGCTCCTGAGAATTCCTATCCTCAATCAACTACCTTTCAACGGTACGGAAAAGGAACCAAAGCCTGAAGATGTTGCTCGAGCGTTACATCTACAGCCTTCTGACATCAAGGGGCATTGGGAAACTAGAAGTGGCGTCAAAGGTTTCTTAGCAAAATTCTTGTTTGAGAAGGCACAAGAGTGTTGGAATTCATTGGACCTACAAGCCTTTGAAGAGATTGTGGCACTCCTTATCTATGGGTTGGTCTTGTTCCCAAATTCTGACCAATTGGTAGATGTCAACGCCGTCAAAATCTTCTTGTCCAGAAATCCAATACCAACATTTCTTGGGGACATCCTTCACTCATTTTACACACGAACAATGAGAAAGAGGGGTGTTCTCATGTGTTGTACTCCTCTCCTTGCAAGGTGGTTTATTTCGCACCTTCCACAATCTATCTTGAAGAATGACCAAGGCTCAAGGTGGTCCCAACGGTTGATGACTCTTACTCACTCTGATGTACATTGGTGTTCTCGGTCCAGAGAAAATGTCATCATCGTCGATCGTTGTGGAGAGTTCCCTAATGTTCCATTACTTGGAATCAGAGGAGGTATCACCTACAACCCTTGCCTAGCTTTGAGGCAATTTGGATATGCACGAAGAGATGGCCCTCACGACATGTTGATTCCTGACCTAGTTTTTGACTTCGACAACGATGCGCAAGGACTTCGCCAAAGATTCATCAGAGCTTGGGGGAAGCCCAACAAGGTTGATAGCAAGACACTGGGACACAAGAACTCCATCCCTCTTGAACCTTATCTCAAGTGGGTACGAGCCCGAGCCCAGAGTCTAATGATGCCTTATCCTCATGTTCTCCCTGTGATTAAAGAGCCCGTCAAGGAAGGAGAGGTTCCCTACACCATCCTACATCCTGACATGCCTACATCGTGGGAGGAGATGCAGAAGAGTTGGATCCAACTTAAGGAGGAACGGAACACTTTTGAAGCCAGCTTCTACGCCAGCGAGAAGAAGGTTTTAGAGCTCACCCGCCGACTCCATGAGCAAGAGGCCCTCAACACCTACATTGCGCCAAAGAGGATGCAGAACGTCTTTTTACCTTGAGAAGTTATTTTTGTAATATTTGGACCATTGGGGCATTTATGTACTAACAAATCTTTTCTTATTAATATGACGTGCGTTCTTTTTGTCTGCAACAATTGTGAATTTCTAAAATCCTTGAATGCGTTGCATATCATCTCATGCATCATGTGCATAACAGGTACCCCCTTTTTTTCTACAGGTTGCTTAATCTTCTTCGCTGTTTATTTTGAACACTCATCATGAATCCAGACTCATCCAGTGAGCAAGCAATCAAGGCCCTTCAGGCCCAAAGTGCCCAGTTTCAAGAGATGGTCCTAAGCCTGGCCCAAGGTCAGCAAGAGTTGAAGGCTCTGCTCCTAAAGAAGAAGAAGAAAAAGAGGACTGCGTTATTCAACACTGGACGCAGGTTTGGGAACACACTCCATAACGAGGCTGATCCAACTACTTCCTCTGGAGAGAAAGATAGTCCCCAAAGGGGAGGAGCTCCTAGTCCTGCAGTCTCTGACAACGAGATGGATTACAATGACGAACAATACCCACCTGCTGATGACAGATACAAGCAATTAGAAGACCGCTTGAGTGCCATGGAGATTCAGAATGTGCCAGGGCTGGATTTCGGAGATTTAGGGTTATCTTCTGGGGTGGTAATCCCACACAAGTTTAAGGCGCCTGCCTTTGCCAAATATGACGGGGCCTCCTGTCCAAAGCTGCATCTAAGGTCGTACGTAAGGAAGATCCAACCTTACACGGCAGACAAAAATCTTTGGATCCACTTCTTCCAAGATAGCCTTTCGGGGTCACAGCTTGAGTGGTTCTATCAACTAGATGGAACTAGTATCCGACATTGGGAAGATTTGGCGACCGCATTTTATAGACAATATCAATACAATTCTGACCTCGCTCCTACGCGTACCCAACTTCAGGGTATGTCTCTAGGAACGGGCGAAGGGTTCAAAGAATATGCACAAAAATGGAGAGATTTGGCTGGCAGGGTGCAGCCTCCATTGACTGATCGTGAGCTGGTTGATATGTTTCTAGGGACCTTGTCTGGTCCATTTTTCAATCATCTGGTTGGCAATTCCTCAGCTGGGTTTACGGATTTGATTCTGACGGGTGAAAGGATAGAAGCCGGCATCAGGTCAGGAAAAATACAGAAAGCTGCCTCCGCAAGTACTGAGAAGAGGCCTTTCAAGAAAGAAGCGAGTGCCGTCTATGGTCCTAGAAGACAAGTCAAGCTAGAAAGCCGCCAAGCCGTCAATGCTTTGGTCATTTCAAAGCCTGTTGCTGCTCCTCAGCAATACAATCAACAAAGAGGTGAAAGGCCCAAGAGGCAGTATACTCGGCTGAGTATGACCTTGTCACAAATCTTACCGCAACTGTTATCAACCAACTTGGTGACCATCAAAGAGGCTCCGAAGGTCGTGAATACTGCATCTCCTAAGTATAACCTAAATGCCCGTTGTGCTTATCATTCTGATAGCCCCGGGCATACTACTGATGATTGCTGGGCCTTGAGAAATAAAGTGCAAGACCTTATCGACGTGAAGGAAATTCAGTTTGAGGCGCCTGAGAGGCCAAATGTTGTAACTGCTCCTATGCCCCAGCATAGAGTAAATGTCGTCGAGGAAGATTTGTATGCTGTTTCGATGAATGATGTTGCTACCCCTCTATTGACTGTTAAGAGGAACCTACTGCTAGCCGGTTTATTTCCGGGTTATAGCAAGGGTTGCCTCCTGTGTGCTGTTATCCCTACCGGTTGTCCGCTGTTGAAATCAGGCATCCAAAGCCTGATGGATAGCAAAGAAATTCTGTTCAAGAAAACTGCTGTTCCGTTTGTTTCCGCTGAAGAAGTATCTGTCGTCACAATTTTCAACAATCCTACCAAGGCTCTCCCGAGGAAGCCAGTCCAAATTATGTCTGTTGCACCCATTACTATTACTGTTCCGGGGCCTCTCCCCTATGAATCTAACAAGGCTGTCCCATGGCACTATGGGGCAGACGTGTATGTGCTTGGAGTGAAGCAGGAGTTCAACACCAGTACCAGTATCAGTAACATCACTGGTCCCGCCAAGATTACTCGCAGTGGCAGGCTCTTCTCGCCTGACATTGCACCGCCAATTATCCGAAAGCCTCTTATCATCACACCCGCAAGTGTGCATGTTCCAAATCAAGTTCCTGTGTCTACTACTGCCGCTGAGTCCTCTAATGCTCGGGGCAAAGAAGTGGCTACCGATTTTCCTGCCAGGACGGAGGCACCAAAAAAGACTGCTGTTGAAGCCTCCCAACAAGAGATGGAGGAAATCCTTAAAATCATTAAAAAGAGTGACTTCAATGTCGTTGAACAGTTGGGGCATACCCCCTCCAAAATCTCTATTCTATCATTGTTGCTATGCTCAGAGGCCCATGCAAAGGCCCTGATTTCATTTCTGAAAACGGCCCATGTGCCGCAAGAGACCTCTACAGATCAGTTCACTGACTGTGTGGCTAATTTGACAGCTGACAATGGTTTGGGGTTCTCAGATGTTGACCTTACCGCCAAAGGGAAAAATCACAATGATGCCCTGCATGTCTCTATAGAGTGCAGGGGCACTACTCTCGCACACGTGTTGGTGGATACCGGTTCTTCCCTGAATGTATTGCCCAAGAAGGCCTTAGATCGGTTGGATTGTGAGGGCCTGGAATTGAAACCTAGTAACATCATTGTTAGAGCCTTCGACGGTTCTAAGAGGATGGTGCACAGTGAGGTAGAAATTCCTATTCGTGTGGGTTCCCAAGTCTTCGACTCAACGTTCTATGTAATGGATATTCGTCCATCTTATTCCTGCTTGTTGGGTCGACCCTGGATTCACAAGGCTGGGGCAGTAACATCCACTCTACACCAAAAACTCAAATACCCTGTCAAAGGGAAGATTGTTACTGTGCAGGGTGAGGAGGAATACATGGTTAGTCACTTGAATTCATTCCGGTATATCGAGATGGACGGGGAGTTTATTGAAACCCCCTTTCAGCATTTTGAGGAGGTACCTCCAACGTTGGCGTCAGCTGAAACAATGATTGAAGAAGACTTTCCTCTGAAGATGGCTTCCCTGAAGGATGCCCGGGCTGTAATTGAGAAAGGCAAGTGCGCAAACTGGGGTCAGCTTCCTGACTTCACTCAAAAGACCGACAAGTTTGGGTTGGGCTTCACTGCAGAGGCTCAGAGGGCTGTTCGCAAGGAAAGGATCAGAAAGGCTCCGGTGTTCATCACCAATCCAAGGGTGAATGCTATCGAGGAGGACGTAGAGGAAGCGGAGTTTGACAGTTGGATCTATCCAACCACCAGCAATGGACCAAGCAACTGGACGGCAAAGGATTTTACACCTATTACATTTGTCACGCAGTAATTAACTCTTTTGATTTTCAATTTGTAACAAACAATATGTTGAAACTTTGATTGGCTCGATGTCCTACCCGGGGCATCGTAGCTCCATTTGTGAGGGCTTTTTGTATGACATTTCCATATATCATTAATCAAAACATTGGACGTTTGTTGCATTTCAAATCTTGTGCTCTTTTTTCTTTCTGTGTTATATATTGCAAAACAGCTATATTTACACACACTCACTTATACAGGTTTCAATCCACTCTGGATCTCACTGGTAACGGCTCTGCTACCACCAGTTATGACTTCGAGAATCCGATCAACTTGGCCGAAGACGAAGGTGAAGATGATTGCGAAGTGCCCAGTGAACTCGCAAGACTGCTACTCCAGGAAGAGAGGGCCATTCAGCCGCATGAAGAGTCGGTGGAAACAGTGAACCTGGGTACTGAGACGGATAGGAAAGAAGTCAAGATTGGTGCCAATCTAGAGCTCAGCGTGAAGCAACGATTGATCCAGATGCTACATGATTACATGGAGATATTTGCTTGGTCTTACGAAGACATGCCCAGTTTGGATGCCGATATTGTGGTTCATCACCTGCCTACCAAGGAAGACTGCCCTCCGGTAAAGCAAAAGGTCCGCCGTATGCGTCCAGAGATGTCCGAAAAGATCAAAGCTGAGGTTATGAAGCAATTCGATGTCGGGTTTCTAGCAGTGACTTCTTACCCTCAGTGGGTTGCCAACGTGGTGCCGGTACCGAAGAAGGACGGTAAGGTCAGAATGTGTGTCTATTACAGGGATCTAAACAGGGCAAGCCCCAAGGATGACTTCCCCCTACCTCACATCGACGTTCTTGTTGACAATACTGCTCAACACAAGGTGTTCTCCTTCATGGATGGTTTTTCAGGGTATAATCAGATCAAGATGGCTCCTGAAGATATGGAAAAGACTACCTTTGTGACTCAGTGGGGCACCTTCTGCTACAAGGTCATGCCATTCGGGTTGAAAAATGCTGGGGCAACCTACCAACGTGCCATGGTTGCTTTATTTCATGATATGATCCACCATGAGATTGAAGTGTACGTCGATGATATGATTGCAAGGTCCCAAACTGAGGAGGAACACCTTGACCATCTGCGGAAGCTGTTTGATCGACTAAAGTTGTACAAGCTGAGGTTGAACCCAAACAAATGCACCTTTGGGGTGAGGTCTGGAAAATTACTAGGCTTTATTGTAAGCGATAAAGGTATTCAGGTGGACCCTGCCAAGGTGAAAGCCATACAAGAGATGCCGACTCCCAAGACAGAGAAAGAAGTCAGAGGCTTTCTGGGACGACTAAATTACATTGCCCGATTCATCTCGCATCTAACTGGTACCTGTGAGCCAATCTTCAAACTGCTGAAGAAAGATCAAGTAGTGCGTTGGAATGATGAATGTCAGGCTGCTTTCGAAAAGATAAAGGAGTATCTCCAAGAGCCACCCATTCTTATGCCACCAGTGGAAGGGAGACCTCTGATACTATACTTGACAGTACTTGACAACTCAATGGGGTGTGTGCTGGGGCAGCATGACGAGTCTGGCCGAAAAGAGCACGCTATTTATTACCTGAGCAAAAAGTTTACCGACTGTGAGTCTCGGTACTCACTGCTCAAGAAAACTTGCTGCGCTCTGGTATGGGCTGCTCGCCGGCTGAGACAGTATATGTTGACTCACACTACTTTGTTGATTTCAAAAATGGATCCCATCAAGTACATATTCGAAAAGCCTGCTCTGTCTGGAAGAATAGCAAGATGGCAAATGATCTTGACGGAATATGATATCCAGTATACAACTCAAAAGGCAATCAAGGGAAGTGTATTGGCGGACCATTTGGCACACCAACCTGTGGACGATTACCAATCATTGAACTTTGAATTTCCGGACGAAGATATCATGGTAGTAACTGATTGTGAAGTACCTGGACCGGATGAAGGACCTGAGGAAGGATCCCGATGGTCTATGCATTTTGACGGATCCTCCAACGCTTTGGGTAACGGTATCGGCGCTGTAATCATATCCCCCAAAGGAACTCATACTCCACTCACTGCCCGACTGTGTTTCAACTGCACCAACAACATGGCAGAATATGAGGCATGTATCATGGGTCTTCAAGCCGCAATCGACTTAAGGATCAAGTTTCTGAGTGTCTTCGGAGATTCCGCTCTCGTGATCAATCAGATCAAAGGCGAGTGGGATACGAAACACCCAAATCTTATTCCTTACAAGGAGTATGTGTTGACTTTGCTTCCCCACTTTGAAGAGATAACTTTTGAACACTTCCCAAGAGAGGAGAATCAGTTAGCGGACGCACTAGCTACGATGTATTCAATGTTCAAAGTCAAATGGGACAATGAAGCTCCCCGGATCATTATCTGGAAGTTGGACGAACCTGCATACTGCTGCGATCTTGAGACCGAAGAGGTAGTCGAGAAACCCTGGTATCATGAGGTGAAGAGATACTTGGAAGCTCAGGAATACCCTGAAGGTGCGTCTGTCAACGACAAGAAGTTCGTGAGAAGGTTTACGGCAAAATTCTTCCTCAGCAACGACATTCTCTACAAAAGAAACCATGATTCAACTCTACTGCGTTGTGTGGATAAAGCTGAAGCAGAGAGAATCATGGTAGAACTACATGAAGGTACATTCGGAACACATTCCGGTGGACATACCATGGCAAAGAAAATCCTTCGGGCAGGATATTTCTGGTACACAATGGAAGCCGACTGTTACCAACATTCTCGAACTTGTCATAAATGCCAGATCTATGCTGATAAGGTGCACATCCCTCCGGTTCCTCTGAACGTCCTGACGGCACCTTGGCCTTTTGCAATGTGGGGCATCGATATGATCGGTGAAATCCGACCAACGGCATCCAACGGGAATCGTTTCATCCTAGTAGCAATTGATTACTTCACGAAGTGGGTAGAAGCAGCTTCCTACGCCACGGTAACCAAGAGCGTCGTGGCACGTTTCATTCGGCATAACCTGATCTGTCGGTATGGCGTCCCAGAAAGGATCATTACGGACAATGGTACCAATCTTAACAACAAGATGATCACTGAGCTCAGCGAGCAATTTAAGATACAGCACCACAACTCTTCTCCCTACCGGCCGAAGATGAATGGGGTTGTAGAAGCAGCCAACAAGAATATCAAGAAAATTGTGCAGAAGATGACAGTGACCTATAAAGATTGGCACGAAATGTTACCATTTGCTCTTCATGGGTACCGTACCTCAGCAAGGACGTCAACCGGGGAAACTCCTTTTTCCTTGGTCTATGGCATGGAGGCAGTCTTGCCAATTGACGTCCAGATACCCTCTCTCCGGATAATGAAGGATGTAGACTTGAACGAAGATGACTGGATCCAGACTCGACTTGATCAATTAAACCTGATTGACGAAAAGAGACTCACCGCTATCTGTCATGGTCAAACATACCAAAAACGGATGATCAGGGCATTTAGCAAGAAAGTCAGACCACAAGAGTATCAAGTTGGGGACCTGGTAATCAAACGCATCATCCTTCCTCAAAGTGATCCCCGGGGCAAATGGACCCCTACATACGAAGGGCCATTTGTGGTTAAACATGTGTTCTCAGGAGGAGCCATGATTCTAACCACCATGGATGGTGACGACCTTCCTCACCCCGCCAATGCAGACATAGTAAAAAGGTACTACGCATGATTAAAAGACCCGCTAGGTTGACATACCTAGGCAAAAATAAGGGCTTCCCGGCGAACCAAAAGGGTTCGGGCAAAAATAAGGGACGAAATGAAAAAAATCTGTACACCCGGCAAGTCGAAAACCTGAAAAGGCGGCTTGGGCAAAAATGGGTATCCCGGTGGACTGAAAACCCGAAAGGGCGGTCCAGGCAAAAGTTAGGGATAAAGCATAACACTATGTCTCGTTGGATCACCTTGCATCCAGAATTCGACATCAACTATCTGGCTCAGACTTCGGCATCGATCAATCAGCTTCATCTTTAACTAAGCAGTAAAGTGATGAGACGCTTGAAGACATAAAGGCGATAGCAGAGTTGGAACCCAGTGGGAATATTGTGCACATAACTGTTTTGTTTCCTTTTCAAAATTGTATAAACTTTATGTTATTCGGCGGCGTTCTCTTACTAGGACGTCGGCCTCTTGTACAAAAAACGCCTATTCACAGGCAAATTTCAAAATCAATACAAGTTCACTTTTCCAAACAAATTGCCAATTGTTTTTCCTTTTTCTGTTTTGTCTTGCGAAGAACGTCCAATGTTCATTTTTGATATATGCATTTGACATTAAATTGCTAATTCATAAATACTTGCATATGAAACAAAAGACTAATTACAGGTGACATCAGAAGTAGGGGCAATGTAGAATTTCCAGGCATTCTAGTTGCTTTATCCGCCAAGGTACCAAGGTAGGTTCAACTGAAGAATGTGACCAAGTTATCTCAACTCTCCGCAGAGTAAGACAAGATTCAGCAATACTCTCCCCAGGAAGAGTAGTCTATCATCAGCCCTACAATAGGCACCCTGTTCCCCTAGCAAGTCAGCAATACTCTCCTCCATCAGAGTTAGTTTACGATCAGCCTGAAGGAAGTTGTGTATCCCCAGAAGATATCAACATTCCCCAGCAGAGTATAGGCATTTCATCAGCAAGCATCCCCGGCAGTCTTGACCTAAGATTGTTCCCCGACGGAATATCAACACCCCAGTACAGTCTGAAAAATTTCCCCAGGAAAGTGGAATTCTTATCCCCTGCAGAGTACGGACGTCTCTCCCGAGCTTTATTCAAAGTTATTCCTCACAAGGGCTTATAACTGGGTTATCCTCAACTAATTGCCACGGAAGATCGCCCTCGGCAAAGTTCTTCCTATCCCCAGCGGAGTTCATCAAAGTTCCCCAACATAACTTATCAATGCAATCCCCAGTGGAGTTTATCATTGTCATACCCAGAGGAGTTTGTCATTGTCATCCCCAGAGGAGTTTTATCATTGTTATCCCCAGCGGAGTCCATCATTGAAATCCTCAGTGAGGCTCTCGTCAAACTTCAGCGAAGTATCTCTTCCACAGAGCAATTCCCCGCAGAGTAATCTCTCCAATAAGTTTATTCCCCAACGGAGCCATCTTTTCCTACCGGTGTATTCTTGCAACCATCATCCCTAGCGGAAGCGAAGAACTCTACTCTTCAATGTCAGCCCAGGATTTAATTCCCCGGTCGGTCGTCAAGGATTTATTTTCCTAGACGAAAATACATTCATAAACATTTCACATTTCATACATCTTGCTTACATACATGATAAAGTGCATACAACATTATATCATTTTGAACATCATGACATCATGCATTTCATACATCATGACATTGCATACAACTGATGTTTTTCCTTTTCAGGGAAAAAGACAATCCAAAAGACAACTACTTTCAACTGTCACAATTCCAGATTCGATTCCTGTATCCAGCCAGGGCACATCTGAAGAGTTCGAAGATTCGATTCCTGTATCCATCCAGGGCATATCTGTTGACGACTATTTCCAGACTCGATTCCTGTATCTAGCCAGGGCACGTCTGAAGAGTTTGAAGATTCGATTCCTGTATCCAGCCAGGGCATATCTATCAGCTGTCACCATTCCAGATTCGATTCCTGTATCCAGCCAGGGCACATCTGAAGAGTTCGAAGGTTCGATTCCTGTATCCAGCCAAGGCATATCTATTGACGACTATTTCCAGACTCGATTCCTGTATCTAGCCAGGGCACGTCTGAAGAGTTTGAAGATTCGATTCCTGTATCCAGCCAGGGCATATCTATCAGCTGTCACCATTCTAGATTCGATTCCTGTATCCAGCTAGGGCACATCTGAAGAGTTCGAAGGTTCGATTCCTGTATCCAGCCAGGGCATATCTGTTGACGACTATTTCCAGACTCGATTCTTGTATCTAGCCAGGGCACGTCTGAAGAGTTTGAAGATTCGATTCCTGTATCCAGCCAGGGCATATCTATCAGCTGTCACCATTCCAGATTCGATTCCTGTATCCAGCCAGGGCACATCTGAAGAGTTCGAAGGTTCGATTCCTGTATCCAGCCAGGGCATATCTGTTGACGACTATTTCCAGACTCGATTCCTGTATCTAGCCAGGGCACGTCTGAAGAGTTTGAAGATTCGATTCCTATATCCAGCCAGGGCATATCTATCAGATGTCACCATTCCAGATTCGGTTCCTGTATCCAGCCAGGGCACATCTGAAGAGTTTGAAGATTCGATTCCTGTATCCAGCCAGGGCATATCTATCAGCTGTCACCATTCCAGATTCGATTCCTGTATCCAGCCAGGGCACATCTAAAGAGTTCGAAGTTTCGATTCCTGTATCCAGCCAGGGCATATCTGTTGACGACTATTTCCATATTCAATACCTGTATCCAGCCAGGGCATATCTATGAGCAACCGATTGTAGATTCGACACCTGTATCTAGCCAGGGCATATCTGCATGAGGAGATTTAAGATCAAACACCTGTAACAAGCCAGGAAAACATCTGTCTTTCTCAAAATACACAAGTTCTCGCTAAGGAATCTCTTATGCGATCAACACTTCCAAATGGCATCTATAAGCCCATTCCCGACAAAGTTCTGTCACATCTCCGATGGCACCTATAAGCCCATCTCCCTATCCACCATCTCTCCAAATGGCATCTATAAGCCCATTCCCGACATCACATTGCTGATACTCCAACATGCGAGTGCAAATTTCCGGGCACTCTAGTGTCCAATCTCCTTTTACCCTCGAGTCACGAAAGGCAAACTTGCCAATCTAACTCTTCAGGTTCAAGAATATTGAACAGGGGCAACTGTTGTACCCCAAAATTTTCCCTCCCATTTCCTCAACATTTTCTCATCACAAGACCCTTGGAGCTCAAGGTCCAGTTAGGGTTTCCTCTACTCAAGACTTCTCCTTGCACTGTTGACCCAAATTAGGGTTTGTGTTTGCACAAAGATATTTTGACCTAAAATGCCTAAGATGACTTTCATGATTCATGTTGGACTCCCAAGTTTATCCATACCAAGTTTCAAGTCTTGATTCCAAATTTTGCCCAGTCAATTGGACAGTTGACCTAGAAATCAACTGTATTGGGGAAAAAGTCAACTGTGGCCAATTGATAGTCAAATCTCAGGAAAATTGACCCACGTCAACATTATGAATTCATATGAACCATTGGGTCAAGTTTGGATCACAATTCCACAAGAAATTTGATCAGATCACCAAAAGGGCAAAATGGTCATTTTTAGGGTTTTGACTGCACAAAGGCAATTTTTGACTGTTTGACCTAGCCAATGGCAAACCAAACTCACATATGGACTCAAGGACCCCATGGAATTGTCTTGACATGCTCAACAAATTCAAAAAATCCCAAGTGCACAAGATTGACAGTTGAATTTCCCAGTCAATTGATCAATTTTGACTGTATACTGAAAAGTCAAACTTTGACTTTTTGGTCAAAATCAAGTGTCAAGATTCATTTTTCATCAAAACATGCCAAATTATGAAACTTGTTCATCAATAAATCAAGAATTGCAAATTAGGGTTTGAAATGAAGATTTTTCATAACTTAGAATTTTTCTAAGTTATGAAAAACCCTAATTTTTTCCTAACTTTGCCCCCACTTTCTCACCAAGATTCATTTGGATTCAAGCAAAAGTAAAAACATGAAAGTTGTAGTACATTGCAAAATCTACAACTTTGATTCACAAAGTTTTCCCAAAAGAAGCTTGTAGCTCAAGTTACAATTTTTGGAACAAGGGTACCAAACCATTCTTAACTTAGAGAAAATTTGACCTATTTTAGGCAGGATTTTTGCCTAACTTCAAGACCATTTTTCACATACTTCCACTTGGAATTTCAATTTTCATTTCAAAGATGGATTGTAGTACACATTCCAAGCTTTCCAAAATGTCCAAGAACTCATCAAACAACCTCATGGTTAAGGAGAATCAAATTTGGCAAGTTGGGAAAAACTCACTTTGTTCATGACCAAGTTACATATCCATAACCTTGCATTTTTGAACTCAGCATGCCTTAAGCTAGATTACAGGTCTTTTATCTCATCTACACTCCATAATTTAATGCCAATCCTTTGTGCCAAGGTGTTGTTCTATGAGTTTGGACATTGTATGCAAGATTAAGCCATTTTTAGATAAAGCATTATATCCATTTTAGAAAAGTTGCACTTTATGTCAATTAACAATCCTGCAAGTACAATGCAAATCTCTTTGGCACAAGTTTATGAGCTAATTACACTGATCAAAGCCAAGGTATGCAGCACATTAGGGGGCCTCTATCAGTCTAAAAACTCAAGTGGACATTTGTTGCTTAAAGTTGAAGAAAGCTAGCATAACATAACACAATTCTCATCTCAGCTAACAGAAGCTTAAGCAAACTTGTCAAACACTTTCTAATCATCAAACCTGAGCTAGAACACGAGCCAAACATCTCCAACACCCTCTCAAACACAGAATCACTCTCAAACTGCCAAAACAGGGGACATGCTGCAGATTGAGTTCCATAGCTCAATCCTTTCATGCATTCTTGCTAAAATCACCTCAAACACATCCCACAACATCCCTTGAAGCTATTCCAAACCTCAAACACGACCTGTAACACTCCCATTCAACATCACCATTTTCATTTTTCTATTTTGCATGTGGAGTTCTATAACTCGATTCAGCTAGTTTCAAAGCAAAGTAAAACTTAGAATAGCATCCCTGGACATCAAGGAAGCTGTACCAATCATCACCTTGCACTGAAAGTACCTCCATCACCAGATACAACTCCAACTGAACAGGTAAGTTCATGAACTCGTATCTCTCTATCCAGGCATTGTTAGCTTTAGGTTTGTGAAGAAAATATGTCACATTCATAGTCCTGAACATGCCCATGTAATTAGTTTTCATTTATATTATGTGTGCTGTGAGAATTTAATGTCTGAACATGGAACAAAAACTAGGTCAGGAATTGGGGGGGAAGAAATTCTCTCTCATCTTAGAGAGTTAAGTCAAGTTCTTTATATGTCTGGATTCGTCTTTTAGTGCTCTACTTTTTTCATGTTGTGAGTTTTGCTTGAAAGTCCAGGAATTAGGAGATAGAAAACGCGCGTGGATGGTTGTTCAAACATGTTCTGAGGTTGAAGATGAAGTCTTCTTGGGCTGGGCCTGAGTTGACTTTCTTTTTGCACCCTTTTATTACTTTTGAACCCCCCTGGCCCATTATGCTTATTTTTATGATTTTTTGACCTTTTCTTTTTTGTTCTGACTTATTTATTTTTTCTCACAATATTAAAAATATAAAAAATATTTTTACACCATTTTTATATTTATTAGGCATTTATTTGTTTAAAATAATGTTTGTACATAAATAAATACTTACATACTTTTATTTAAAAAATACTAAAATAGTGCAAACACATTTTATTTTCCATTTTTATTTCATTTTATCTTCTAAAAACATTTTATATAAAATATACTTTTTTTTCATAAATGTTAAATATTATTATTTTGTACATATTCAATATATTTTGTAAATAATATAAGTACATATATATTTATTAGTATATTTAGGTTAAAAAATACAAAATATACACATTTTCATTTTTATTAATATTTAATATTAAAAATACCTTTTTTACAAATATACTTCATTTTTATTTTATTTTTGTATATAATAAATAAATATTGTACATATTAAATAATTAATACCTTTTATTTAATAAATTAGGGTTTTGCCCTAAATACATAAAAAAATCCAAAAATTAATACTTTTTATTTTGTTTATTTGACACATAAAAAATACCTTTCTTCATACACATAAAAAAAAAACATTTTTTTTGCATCTTGCATATTTATTCCATTTTATTTAATTGTTGTATATTAATTACCTTGTATAATTCCAAATTGATGTAATAGTCTAGGTTTAAATTCCTTGTCAAAATACCCCCATTTGAACATTTGTACCCCTCTTCCCATATATTGTGTTGTAATAACTTAGGAACTTTATTTTTCGCACTTTAATGCTTTCTAATTATACCATGTTAGAATTAGGGTTTGTATGCAATATCAATTAACCAAAGTAGTTTGACCTAATTTCAAGATAAACAAGCATGAAAATGGACAACACTAATCACTCTTGCACCCCTAGGGTATTCCACTTGTTGCCTTCAATAATGGGCCATATTGCATGTTAGGTCTCTTTGGGCAAAACAAAACAATCAAATGATCATAGTCCCTCGATGACGCTTTCAAAAGTTGCCTAAAAAATGATCAAGTCCCTTAAAGAAAACATTGCCCAAAGATACTTGGCACCATTGCAATTATGGTCTAAACGATGACCCGCGCCTGTCCCTTTCACATCCTAACACAAGATTGTCCACCAAATGCAATGGTGGAACAAAATTGTTAAAAGGGTTAAAAACATAGAAGAAATCTTTGAGAAATTTAGGAGTAGACAACCTCTTAGTTACTTGAATCAAACTTGCAAAACAAAACACTTGCCTATTTTCAAACCACACATCACTACACTTTCAAAAACAACTTTCAAAAACAAATGAAAACCTTTTCAAAAGACATACATCTTTGTATACATCCCAACATGGATCATTACAAAGGTTGCCACCACATTGGCCTCTTTTCAAAACATTTTCAAATCCACACACACAAAGCACCATTTCAAACAATTGAAAAACCAAGGCAAGTTGATCTAAGCAAGTAACTAAGAGCCCATGGATAACCATGGATAGAAAGGGTTATAATACCTTCCCTTTCTATAATCTACTCCCCGAACCCAAGAAAACATCTCAAAGGTTTTTGCTGTGCTTTTTAACCTTTCCTTAGGATAAAATAAAAAGTCGGTGGCGACTCTTGCTCAACCAAAACATTTGCGAAAACAAACGCAAAACCTCAAGTCAGTTCTCCCACCGTATCACAATCTACTTCAAAGTGGTGAACTCAGGTTTTTGTAATCTTCCATTTCTCTGTGGAATCTGTGGGCGATTGTCTTGAATGCATGCACATCGTGTAGACTCTCCAATTTCTGATGCTTGATTGAGCTTACGGAATGATTTCTTCGAAGGAGGTTTTGGTCTTCTCGAGGTTTGAGCCTGAAATTGAAGGTTGAGGGAAGAATCAGGGGAGTCGAGTGATGAGTATTGTGAGACCAGAGTCGGAGATGAGAGAAGACGTCACGGCTGAGCGAATCGAGGTAAAACTGAAAGAAAGATGGTGATGATCAGAAGCCGGCATAGAGGCAAAACAAAGACGGAAACAGAGGCTGCGAATCCTTGAACAAAATTCGAAGTCGACAGCGGAGGGAGTCGAGTGGATAAACGCTGTTTGGAGAAGAAGGAGAGAGGCACATCAATGTGAAACCTTTTCTGAAGAAGAGTGAGTCATCGTGAAGCCATCAGAAACATATCCATTTTCCAAATGTCGTCGTTCTTTTCTTTTAATTCTCAATATGCTTTATGTTTTATGCTTATTATTAATTATGGTTAAATAAATATGCTGATTTGTTTGATAATTGCATATGATGGATGGATTTGGGATCTGATGGATCATGGACATGTAAAGTCCAATAGGCCTTTCAAATTGCATGAAGCTCATGCGTTTTAGATTGAAGCAAAGTGTGTAAAGAAAAATATTGTAAATTCTTACTATTTGGGCTTTGACGCCATTATTTTGCAATACACCTAGCTCTAATTCTTCACCCCCTCTGATTAGAGTCAATCATTTCCTTTCCTATCTTCCTATTATTTTTTCTTTGTCATAGTTTTTATGTTGATTTTTATGATAAAAATGATTTAAAAAAATAGTTAGAATATTCTTACAAAATATTTTTGAATTCTTAAAGTTCTCTTTTTAGAAGTTTTAATTAGAATTTTCTATTACTTTTCTTATGTTTGGTACTTATTTTCGTTGTCATTTTTCTCTAAGATTTTATGACAATATTGAGGCAAATATTCTACCATATGGGATGATTGGAGATTAATCCTTTGATCATTCATGCTAAGCAGCTTCTGTAGAGTTTTCTTATCGCTCGCGTGGTTTTGAAGAGGCGACAGACCTTCTCTGTTCAGTATCATTGCAACTTCATTTATTCCTCATTTCCGCACTTTACCGCTTTTCTAGATATCATGAGAAGTAAGGCTTTACTTCTTTCTGATGCCATGAGAAGTAGGGTAGATATGTATGACGGGGGTCTCTGTTTCTGATCATGTCAGGAACCCCTCTGGTTTATTTAAAGACCAGGTTAGGGCGATTCCGCACTCTGTACATTCTGTTTTCTACTTGTGTGTGGTTTGTTTAAAACCCTGCCTTTGAGTAGGTATTCTGCAGGTGTGTTTATATTTGTGCCTGCATATGTACAGGTGATAAGTCCTCAAAAAGAGGCGAGCGAGGAGGGTTAGAAATCAACCTTCACAATTTCTTCCGTGTCATCCTTAGCTCGTGACGCACCACGAAGCTTCAGAGTTGTGCCTGCTCTTGTGTATCGAGTCGTCAAGTGGGGAAGGGTTCTGTAATTGAACCCCCACGCTTTGTCAGGAGTTCGTGTTGGCCGATGCTGATACTCCATGATCATTCATATTGTCTTCTGTCACCTACCTCGATCTCCTATATCTTGGTTAGGTGTTCAGTCGCTTTGGACATCACATTTTTGTTTTTCATCTCACTCCCGCTTGTTTGTCTCGGGTGATACGCTCCCCTTGACTAAAGCATTTCGATTCTTTTCCTTACCACTTTATGTGTGTGCTCTTATGAGCTTGATTGTTTTATCCTTGTACATACCATGTTCCCTTAGGATACGCTTGTTCCTTTCAGATGCAAGTTAGACCTTAAGTTGTAAGCCATGCATACTAACATTAGGTAGACGTTTCCCTTTTGTTAATCCAAATCTTAGGACCACCATTGTATGATAATATTAGGTTAGACATAGGCTAGTTTTGTACCCCAAAATTTTCCCTCCCATATTTCTCAATAAATTTCAAGTGAGATCTTCAAATTGCTCAAGGAAGTCCAAGGGTTGACCAGACAAACTCTCTCCTAAGACAGTCTACCTCAAATTAGGGTTTCATGTTGCATCTGGATACTTGAGTACAAGGGATCCCAAATGCTCACCATTGTCCTAATATGTTCTCAAGATCATCCATGTCAAGTTTCAAGCCTTGCAAAGGAAGTTTTCTCAGTCAAATGCTCAAAGACCTGAAAATCGACAGTGCTAGGGCAAAAGTCAATTGTGGCCCACATACAGTCAAACTTCAATATTTTTGGTCAACATCCTCATTTTGAAATATTATTAATCATTTTATCAAGTGTTAATCATGATTCATCAAGAATTGCTCACAATTCATCAAAACCCAAAGGTTGCTAAATTAGAGTTTTGTAGGAAAAGTCAAATCAACTTTAACCAAGCATAACTTTCTCATACTTTATAAGAAATGACCCATCCAAAGCTCATTTTGAAGAGTATGTCATTCCTTACAATTCATCTTCAGCTCCCAAGTTCAAAATATTCACTCACAAGAAGTTATGAATTTTGACATTATAGGTCATTTTGAAAAGTCAACAAAAACACCTTTTTTGTCAAAGCTTCATACATGAACATGGAATACCAAATTGGGATGAGACCAAAAGGGTTGTTTAGAGGACATCTCAAGATTTCTAAAAAAAGTCCAAGAACACCTTCAAAGAGTCAAAATTGAGGAAGTTATGCATTGGTGAAGTTGACCCTTTTTGCAAAATTGTCAAAAGTTAACTATGCCTAAAAATGCAATTTTTGCTAAATGGGCCCAATCTTTTGCACTTGTCTTGAGTTGGTAGCATGGTCCACGAGCCCTAGCTATTTCCATTTGTCTTTATCTTATTTTTATTATTTATTTTGATTTTTATTGCAATTAAGTTAATTTAAATCAAAACAAATCATGAAAAAATCCAAAACATTGAAACCTCAAGCTATTATGCATGTTTCAGGTCCTATATCCAGCTAGCAAAAGATTGAATTCGTGCAAATAAAAAGTGGGCACAAAAAGATTGGTTTTGACCTATTTTTGGAATGATTTTCAAGTGAATCAAATCAAGATCAAAAGCTATAATGGATAAAGATTGAGAGCATGATTTCAACCCTAATTCATTCCTCAGTATATAGGGAACATTTGCAGACAAAAATTGGAAGGTTTTGGAGGCGCAAAAGAGAGAACAAAACTTGAAAAAAACAAAGAAAAGTGGTAAACTGATTTTGCAGTTACAGGCATTTACAATGCTCCATGACCATCTCATTCACTTCCTGGGATCACAAGCAAGCCATACCAATAAAGAACAAGGACTTTCCAGCCCTAGAACTCACTGTAAGTCAGCCACGATAATGGCTTCTTCATGAAATCGAATATCATGATTCTGGCATTTGTAGCATGAATTACTTATATATTCTTGTCCGTTGAAACATTTGCAAGCTGCTGGTAATGATTAATTGCATTTTTGCTAACAATACAGGGATATGCCATTGCTAGGTTTTCTTGGTGTGTTTTAGGGTCTTTTCATACAGGGACAATTGGTCCAAACGGAGGAGACCATTATAATCAGCAGATCAAACCCAGCTGATCCATGGTCTTGAATTTTATTTATATTGCTTGTATGTGATTTCTGAGATGCACATGGTTATAGTTACAATGCCATATCCGTAGGTAAAGGTTCTGAGTTTTAAACGACGGATCCAGGGAAGAAGACGATAGCGTGTCACAACTTTACTGGCCGGTTTAAAATTCTGGCGCGTTTATTCCGGCCAGAAACCTATAGTTCTGATCTGTTTGTTTGTTTCTGTATATTGGTAAACTAACACCCAACGCAGTAGTTCAGAAGGAGGAAGTTAGAAATTCATGATTCTGGGTTCGATCCCAGGCATGACCCTCTGGCATGTTTTCCCTTTGTTTTCACCAGATCCAGCACCTGCATCCGCTGGAGGTCATCTTCTGATTTCATCAACCAGGACCAGATCAAGCATCCCCTGGACATCATCCTCTGAATCCATCAGTCCCCGGTCAGATCCAGCGCACCTCATCTTCTGATGGTCACAATCTTCTAGATCCACTAGCCATGAGAAGGCCCAGTACCATCATCCTCTGATCATTATCATCTTCTGGGCCATCATCCTCTGATCACCATCATCTTCTGGATCTTCATCCTCTGATCAGATCCGCTGACACCAGGCCTAATTCTCTTTTCCTTTTTCTTTTATATTTCTTTATTTAATTTATTTAATTATTTTTACTAACACCAAATTAATTCTTTTTTCATAAAAAAGCCATAAAACTAATTTTCATCCAATTAGATTTAGAATTTATTTTTTATACAAAAATTAATTTAATTAGTTTATTTAATCTTAGGGTAACTTTAATTATTTTGTAAATAAATTAAAATTAATTAGAATAATTAGGGTTTTTGTTTCTAACTTAATTCTATCTTCTTTTTCTTAAAAATAACCAAAAATATTAAAATAGGTCATGTAAATTATTTTCTTTAATTATTTAATTACTAATTAATTTTGTGTTTAATTTAAAAACCTTATTCTTTTTCTTAAATAATTAAAAACAACAAAAATAATTGTTTCTTTCGATTAGGTTAGACGGGGTCAAAACCCTATTTCTCTCTCGTTCTCGATTCACCGCGCTTTATTATTTTTACCATATTTATGTAATTGCTCACAAGTTGTAATAGATTAATTAGGACTTTTTGCTCATTTTCATTTTTATCGTTTTGTTTTTACGGGTTGTTTTTGGCTATATAATTATTACCCGAAGCCTTGTAATAGCTTAGCTTTACTTTCCGCACTTTAATTCCCGCAAAATATTAAATGTTAGATGTATGAATATTAGGGTTGCATGACAAGAATGTATGTAAACTTTAAAACAGTTAGCAAACCCTAAATGTGCAAAGATAATAAACTTGAAATTGAATCACTCGCACATGCGCACTCCTAGGATATACTTCCACTTCGGTTGCCTTCGGTAAACGATTATTGAGTATAGGGTATTTTAGTGGTCGCTCTTTTGTCTCAAAGATCAAAGTTGCCTCGGAAAGGTTGCCTCAGAATTGTTGCCTCGAATATGATCTTAAGACATTAGAGTTATTACTAAGACGTCCTAACATTGCTTTAATGGTCGTACGTCCCTTTCGAATTGACCCTTAAAACTCCAACGACGGTGCTACCCACTCACTAATAGTGGGATAGCATTGTCTAAAGGAAACGAACATAGAACAATTCTTTTTTCGAGTAGGTAGATGCTAGTAGGTACTTGCTCAAATGCAAACAAAATTTTCCACACTTACACTCCTTTCAAAACAAAGTTTTCAAAAACACTTCGTAACACTCTTGAAGACAGAAGTAAGGGTTAAATCGAAGTCAAACAAAAACTTTTCAAATCACACAAACACGGAAGCAATTTTAAAATGATGAGCAAGTACCTAAGAGCCCGTGGAAAACCACGGATAGAAAGGGTGCTAATACCTTCCCTTTCTATAATCTACCCATTGTACTCAGAAAATCTCGAAAAAGGAATTTTTCTGTGCTTTTTTCCTTTCCTTGTTGGATAAAATAAAAGTCGGTGGCGACTCTTGCTTACCGCGATATTTTGCGAACACAAAACGCAAAACGCAAACCAGTATTAAATAGTCAGTTCTGCCACCGTATCATAGAACTGGAGACTCTGTTGGGGATAATAATAAGTGGGGTATACCTTAGGATTAGTTCATCATATTGCTTCTATTATTTGATTTGATTGCTTTAACTTTGTGGGCTTTGTATTGGACTTACTATAGATCCTAACCCGGATATGGGGAACACATGTTAGGTAAGTAGCAATAAACTGTGAGGGAACTGTACAACGTAGACCGATACGGTTGAAGCAGTTGCTACATTGATGTGGCACATTAGTTGTTACAGGTATCCCTTGTGGAGGAACAAGGAGAATACGAGGCTGCTATATGGGTCATTAAGCATCAACTGACTTTAGAACCAATAATTGACCAACTTGTCCATAGGAAGTAGTGAGATAACCGGCCTCGGTATAGAGCTGAGAACTGGTTGGTACTCGATACTACACTCATTGAGACCATACTCTCGAGATAGTTCCGGCCGCAAGAAAACATTGTGTGAGCTGAAACCATGACCGATGGAGGATGGTCATTGATATTGAGAACCTCTAGAACCCGGTTACTATTATTACGATAGGTTGAACCAACTGAACTTCAAGAGGGTAGTACCTAGACTCCATGCAAGCCTGAGACTTAAGGGCTCTTGTGTGACTTCTGTTCCTTTACCATGTTTGTTACCTGTTATACCTGTTGTGTGTTTTATCATGACGTCATGTATCATGACATAGCATGCATACTTCATTGTATTAACCATTTCAAAGACCGAGGGGATTTATCTTTGTTCTGTTTTATAGATCATGGCTTCCATGCGCAGAAATACCATTCGAGTCAACTTCGTGCAAATACCTGCTCAGCTCAGAGAGTTAGTCTCAAAGGTTCCTGATACATCTTCATTTGTTAGAGGACATGGTCATCTCCTTAGCCTGGTCACTTTAAAGTTGGATGAGCAGATGATGAGCGTGTTGTTCCAGTTCTTTGATCCGTTGCATCATTATTTCACCTTCCCGGATTATCAGCTAGTCCCTACTTTGGAGGAGTTTTCTGACTTACTGGGTATATCCATTCTCGAGCAAATACCCTTCACAGGTTTAGAAGAGGCTCCTAGGCTAGAGGATATTGCTTCAGCCCTACATCTAAAAAGGGTTGATGTAATATCCAACTGGGAGACACGGAGCGGGGTTAAAGGTTTCTTGGCTAAGTTTCTAATGGATCAAGCTCAACAGTTCTGGGATAACTTGGATTTTCAAGCATTTGAAGACATCTTGGCTCTCTTCATCTACGACTTGGATCTTTTCCCAAATCCAGATTCCTTCATAGATGTGAATGCGGTCAAGATCTTCTTGTCTCATAATCCAGTGCCTACTCTTCTGGGTGATATTCTTCATGCTCTCTATACCCGTACTGTGCGAAGAAGGGGGACTCTCATGTGTTGCATGTCGCTGCTGGCGAGGTGGTTTATTTCGCACCTCCCCAAGTTTGTATTTAAGAATGAAGAAGGGTTAGGTTGGGCTTACAGGATAATGTCCCTTGCCCATACAGACATTCTTTGGAGTTCTAAGGACATGGAAAGAGTAGATGTCATTGATTGATGTGGGGAATACCCTAATGTTCCATTTCTTGGAACTAGAGGGGGAATAACCTACATTCCTTTCTTAGCTCTACGACAGTTTGGTCGCGCTCGGAGAGACGGTCCTCATGAGCTGCTTCTTACAGACATTGTCTTTGACTACAAGGGGGACATGGATGAGCATCGCCGAAGGTTTATACGAGCCTGGGGCAGGGTGAACAGGTATGACCCACACGAGCTAGGACCGAAGACTTCTCTCCCGATGCAACCTTATCTCCAGTGGGTTCGAGCCCGTGCTCAAAAGCTGGGGATGCCTTACGAAGCTGTTTTTCCGATGGTTGTGGAGTATACTAATGAAGAAAGGTGTTCCTTATACAATCCTCTATCCCTATATGCCTACTAATCTTGGGGCATTGAAGAGATCATGGATCCAGTTAAAGGAAGAAAGGGATATTTACTGGGAGAAGTATCATGAGCAGGAAAGGAAGATCTTGAAGCTCACGAGGCAACTTGAGAATGAGAGGACAATCAATGATTATGTCAGCACGAAGAGAAAACGACCATGGGATTTCTGATGTCTTTTATTGTTTCTAGTTTAGATTTGCTTTTCAGTTATTTCTTTTGTAACGCCTTGAAGGCATTGTTAAACATTGTTACAAGTTTAAACTAATAAAGTGTGTTTTATTTTGGTTTACAAATTTGAATCTCCCAAAGTCTTTGAAATCATTTCATACGCATTCCATTACCATGCACCTCATTACAAGTACCATTACAGGTTTCTTATCTTCTTCGTTGTTTATTTCAGCACAGAATGTCTTCTGAAACACCTACTAATCAAGCCATCAAAGCTCTTCAAGCACAGAATGCTCAATTCCAGGAGATGTTCTTGAACTTGGCTAAAGGACAACAAGATTTGAAGACTCTCATCTTGAAGGACAAGAAGAAGAAGAAGAAGAAGGTGGTTCTTCTGAACATGGGTCACAGGTTTGGGAATAGGTTGCGACAGGAAGCTGATATGTCTCATTCATTTGGAGGAGGAGAGAATCAAGAGGAAGGAAAGGGTCCTAGCCCCGTGGTCTCTGATAATGACACTGATTTTGATGACGAACAGTACCCTCCTGCTGAGGATAGGTACAAACAACTTGAAGACCGTCTGAGTTCTATGGAGATTCAGAAGGTTCCCGGTTTGGACTTTGGAGATTTGGGACTGGCATCGGGAGTGGTGATCCCTCACAAGTTTAAAGCTCCGATCTTTGCAAAGTACGATGGAGTGTCCTATCCAAAACTCCATCTCCGCTCGTACGTCAGAAAAATTCAACCCTACACTACTGATAGGAATTTGTGGGTACATTTCTTTCAAGATAGTCTGTCAGGGACTCAACTTGAATGGTTTTATCAATTAGAAGGAGCTAATGTCCACAACTGGGAGGACCTTGCTGCTGCTTTCTACAAGCAATACCAGTATAATACCGACCTTGCTCCCACTCGTACTCAGCTTCAGAGTATGTCCATGGGTGCAAGCGAAGGTTTTAAGGACTATGCTCAGAAGTGGAGAGATCTGGCTGGAAGAGTCCAACCCCCTCTGTCTGATAGGGAGTTGGTTGATATGTTTCTAGGGACCTTGTCTGGTCCATTTTTCAATCATCTGATCGGTAGTTCATCATCCGGGTTTACTGAATTGATTATGACTGGGGAGAGAGTAGAATCTGGTAACAGAAGTGGTAAGATACAAAAAGGTGCTTCATCAAGTACGGAAAAGAAGCCTTTCAGGAAAGAAGCTAGTACATTTTACAGTTCGAGGAGCCAAAATCGACCTGAACGCCGCCAAGCAGTGAATGCGGTGGTAATATCAAGACCTACAGTTGCCCCAGAATGCAACAATCAACAAAGAATGGAGAGGCTGCAAAGACAATACACTCGGCTTAATATGACCTTGTCACAAATTCTACCACAATTGTTGAAGACCAACCTGCTAACTCTGAGGGAAGCCCCGAAGAATCCTAGCACCACATCTCCGCTGTATAATATGAACGCCCATTGTGCCTATCACTCTGATAGCCCGGATCATGATACGAACAACTGTTGGGCTTTGAAGAATAAAGTGCAAGATCTGATTGAAGCTAAGGAGATTAGGTTTGATGCTCCGGAGAAACCCAACGTCATAACTGCTCCCATGCCCAAACATGATCAGGGAGTGAATGCAATTGAGGGTGATGAAGAAGAGTCAGATATAGACAATTGGGTCTACCCGACTACCAACGGTGGCTTGGACAATTGGACGGCGAAGGACTTCATGCCCATTTATTTTATTACACAGTAATAGACTTTTGTTTTGAGATTTGTAACATACAATTTGAAACTTTACGGCCCGGTTCCTTGCCCGAGGCACCTTGGCTTTGTTTGTGAGGGCTTACTATTTGTCATTTTCATATATCATCAATAAAGTATTGGACGTTTTCTTGCATTACAAATTTTGCGCTCCCTGTTTTTCTTTTCTATCTTTCACTTTATCAAAACAACTATTTGTCTTACACACACTCACATATCATAATACAGGTCCACATCCACTCTGGATCCCATTGATAACGACTCTGCTACTGCCAGTTATGACTTCGAAAATCCGATCAACCAAGCCGAGGACGAAGGTGAGGATGATTGTGAAGTGCCTGGGGAACTTGCTAGACTGTTACTTCAGGAAGAGAGGGCCATACAGCCGCATGAAGAGCCAGTGGAATCAGTAAAATTGGGTACAGAGAAAGACAAGAAAGAGGTCAAGATCGGTGCCAACTTGGAGCCTAGTGTCAAGCAACAGTTGATACAGATGCTACGCGACTATGTTGAGATCTTCGCTTGGTCCTATGAAGATATGCCTGGTTTGGACACTGACATTATGGTACACCGCCTGTCGACTAGAGAAGACTGCCCTCCAGTAAAGCAGAAAGTTCGCCGTATACGCCCCGAGATGTCTGAGAAAATCAAAGTTGAGGTCATGAAACAGTTTGACGCCGGTTTTCTAGCTGTTACTTCCTACCCACAGTGGGTTTCCAACGTGGTTCAGGTGCCGAAGAAAGATGGTAAGGTACGTATGTGTGTAGATTATAGAGATCTGAACAGGGCAAGCCCCAAATACGATTTCCCACTGCCTCACATCGATGTTCTGGTTGACAACACCGCGCAGCATAAGGTCTTCTCCTTTATGGATGGTTTTTCTGGTTACAATCAAATTAAGACGGCTTCCGAGGATATGGAGAAGACAACTTTCGTTACGCAGTGGGCATGTTCTGTTACAAGGTAATGCCTTTCGGGTTGAAGAATGCCGGGGAAACTTATCAGTGCGCCATTGTCGCTTTGTTCCACGACATGATTCACCATGAGATTGAGGTTTACGTTGATGACATGATTGCAAGGTCCCAGACTGAAGAAGAACATCTTGACCATCTCCAGAAACTGTTCGACATGTTGAAGACGTACAAGCTGAGGTTAAACCCGAACAAGTGCACCTTCGGGGTGAGGTCTGATAAGCTGCTAGGCTTTGTCGTTAGTGATAAAGGTATTCAAGTGGATCCTGCAAAGGTGAAGGCTATACAGGAGATGCCAGCTCCCCAGACAGAAAAAGAAGTCAGAGGCTTTTTGGGACGGTTGAATTACATTGCCCGATTCATTTCACATTTGACTGCTACTTGTGAGCCGATCTTCAAGCTGCTGAAGAAAGATCAAGTGGTATAGTGGAATGATGAATGTCATGCTGCTTTCGAAAGGATCAAATAATATCTCCAAGAGCCACCTATTCTGATGCCTCCAGTTGAAGGAAGACCTTTAATCTTATACTTGACATTACTTGATAATTTAATGGGGTGCGTGCTGGGGCAGCATGACGAGTATGGCCGAAAAGAGCACGCTATTTACTACCTTAGCAAAAAGTTTACCGACTGTGAGACCCGATACTTACTGCTTGAGAAAACTTGCTGCGCTTTGGCATGGGCTGCTCGCCGGCTGAGACAGTATATGCTGACTCACACTACCCTATTGATATCAAAGATAGACCCAATCAAGTATATCTTCGAAAAGCCTGCCTTGTCCGGAAGAATAGCAAGATGGCAAATGATCTTAACTGAGTATGACATCCAATACAAGACCCAAAAAGCAATCAAGGGAAGTGTGTTGGCAGATCATTTGGCGCATCAGGCTGTAGACGACTACCAATCCATGAATTTTGAGTTTCCGGATGAGAACATCATGTTGGTGACTGATTGTGAGAAACCTGGACCGGATGAAGGACCTGAGGAAGGATCCCGATGGCCTATGTACTTTGATGGAGCCTCAAACGTGTTGGGTAATGGCATTGGCGTTGTGATCATATCCCCTGAAGGCTGTCATACTCCGTTCACCGCTCGATTATGTTTTAACTGCACCAACAATATGGCGGAGTATGAAGCGTGCATCATGGGTCTTCGAGCAGCTATCGACCTAAGAATTAAGTTCTTGAGTGTATTCGGAGATTCCTATCTCGTGATCAGTCAGATCAAAGGCTAGTGGGATACAAAACACCCAAATCTTATTCCCTACAAGGAGTATGTGCTGGCGTTGCTTCCACACTTCAAGGAGATAACCTTTGAACATTTCCCCAGAGAGGAGAATCAGTTAGCAGACGCGCTAGCTAGCACGTCTTCTATGTTCAAGGTTAGATGGGACAATGAAGCTCCCCAGATTACCATCGAGAGGTTGGAGGAACCCGCATATTGTTGTGATATTGAGACTGAAGAGGTAGTAGATAAACCCTGGTTTCATGAGGTAAAGAGGTATCTTGAGGCTCAAGAGTATCCCGAGGGTGCATCTGTTAATGATAAGAAGTTCTTGAGAAGATTCGCTGCGAAGTTCTTCATCAATAATGTTATCCTTTACAAGCGTAATCATGATTCGACCTTACTGCGATGTATGGACAAGAGCGAGGCAGAAAGGATTATGGCAGAGTTACGTGAAGGTACCTTCGGAACTCATTCCAGTGGACATACCATGGCGAAGAAAATCCTACGGGCAGGATATTATTGGTCTACTATGGAAGCCGATTGTTATCAATATTCTCGGACCTATCATAAGTGCCAAGTCTATGCTTATAAGGTGCACATACCTCCCTTTCCTCTGAATGTCTTGACAGCTCCTTGGCCTTTTGCAATGTGGGGCATCGATATGATCGGCGAGATCAGACCTACTGCGTATAACGGGCATCGCTTCATTCTGGTAGCAATCGATTATTTCACTAAGTGGGTTGAGGAGGATTCCTTTGCTACAGTAACCAAGAATGTTGTGGCGCGGTTCATCCGACATAATTTGATCTGTCGATATGGTGTACCAGTGAGGATCATTATGGACAATGGTACAAATCTCAACAATACAATGATCATCGAGCTCTGCAAGCAGTTTAAGATACAACATCATAACTCTTCTCCCTACCGGCCGAAGATGAATGGGGTTGTTGAAGCGGCTAATAAGAACATCAAGAAGATTGTGCAGAAGATGACGGTGACATACAAAGACTGGCACGAGATGTTACCATTTGCTCTTCATGGGTACCGTACCTCAGCGCGGACGTCAATAGGGGCAACACCCTATTCCTTGGTATATGGTATGGAGGTAGTCTTACCCATTGAAGTCCAGATAACTTCTCTTCGAATTATGAAGGATGCAAGTTTAAGCGAAGACGATTGGATCCAGACCCGACTTGATCAGCCGAACTTAATCGATGAAAAGAGGCTTACTGCTATTTGTCATGGTCAGACGTATTAAAAGCGAATGATCAAGGCATTTAACAAGAAAGTTAGATGACAAGAATATCAAGTCGGGGATCTGGTAATCAAGCGCATTATACTGCCATAAGGTGATCCCAGGGGCAAATGGACCCCTACGTACAAAGGGCCATTTGTGGTTAAGAACATTTTCTCGGGAGGAGCTATGATTCTAACCACCATGGATGGTGACGACCTTCCTCACCCCGTGAATGCAGACATAGTGAAAAAATACGACGCATAATCAAAGACCCACTAGGTTGACTGGACTAGGCAAAAATAAGGGCTTCCCGGTGAACCAAAAGGGTTCGGGAAAAAATAAGGGATGAAAATGAAAAAACTGTACACCCGGCAAGTCGAAAACCTGAAAAGGCGGCTTGGGAAAAAAGGGGTATCCCGATGGACTGAAAACCCGAAAGGGTGGTCCAGGAAAAATTAGGGATCAAAGCGTAACACTATGTCTCATTGGATCATCTTGCAACCAGACTTCGGTATCAACTATCAAGTTTGGACGGCGCCAATCAATAAGATTTACCTTCAACCAAGTAGCAAAGTGATGAGATGCTCGAAGATATAAAGGCAATAGCAGAGTTGGAACCCAGTGGGATTGTTCACATAGCTGTTTTTCTTTGTTTTTCACAAATTGTATAATTCATCTTTCGACGACGTTCTCTTACTAGGACGTCAGCCTCTTGTACAAAAACGCCTATTTACAAGCCAAACTTCAAAATCAATACAATTCATCTTCACAAAGAAATTTCGAATTATTTTCCTTTTTCTGTTTTTGTTTTGCAAAAACATCCAATGGTTCATTTTGATATATGCATTTGACAATAATTGCTGCTCATAAATATTGACATGCGAAACAAAAGACGATTACTCGTAATTCCAGAAACAGGGGCAAACAAGAAATGTCCAAGCCTTACAGTTGCTCTATTCACCAGGTACATGGATAGACCTAGCTGAAGAATATGACCAAAAATGCATACACTCCCCGCAGAGTAGGAAGTACCAGAATACAATATTATCAACTCTCCCTAGCTGAGGTTCGCAATCGCGAGTGAGTCGGTAAGATTCTCCCCAAGCAGAGTTCATTTATCACCAACAATGGAAGACCATCCCCAGTGGAGTTTATTTTCTTCCGTAAAACAGAAACCTTATCCCCGACAGAGTTTATCATCGCCAACAACGATAATTCATCCCCAGCCGAGGTTATTTCTCCAAATCAGCGAATCTTCTGACAGAGCATCTCTTCCCCACAGAGTCATTCTCTCACCAATGTATTCTCCAGCAGGATTATTCTCCCAATCATCTTCGGTCGTTATCTCCAACGAGCGAAACTCTTCATATTCTCCAGCAGCAATTCAAGGTTTATTTTCCCCAGTTAGAGAATATCATAAAAACATTACATATCCATACATCATGACATGCATATACGCATCATACAACACAATCTCATTTATTTTGAGAACATCATTGCTCGATACATGTCATGCATCATGACATTACATACGACTAACCCTTTTCGTTTTAGGAAAAGATACAATCAAGTTCTCACAAAGTTCAAGCTATGAAGCCCGAGTACGACCGGATAATATCTTGATTCCTTCATCATATTGTGAAGACCGGAGAACGACCAGATAATAGTATCAGAACACCGCGAAGCCTGGAAAATGACCAGATAAGTGGTATCTCTTAAAAGCAAGCCATGAAGCCCGGATTCGACCGGATAATAGTTTAATCCCCAGCAAGCCATGAAGCCCGGATTACGACCGGATAACAGCTCAGCAAGTTACTGTGAAGCCTGGATTACGACCAGATAGCAGTACGAGATGCCATGAAGCTTGGATTCGACCAGATAGTGGCATATCATAAACACAAGCCGTGAAGCCCGGATTCGACCAGATACAACTCAGCAGGGTGTTGTGAAGCCTGGATTACGACCAGATAGCAATACAAATTTATGTGAAGCCTGGATTAGGACCAGATAGAAGCCAAGAATACTACGAAGCCTGGATTACGACCAGATAATGGTATATATTTAATACAAGTTATGAAGCCCGGATTCAACCGGATAATATCTTGATTTCTCCAAACACCATGAAGCCTGGATTCGACCAGATAATGGTATGAGACATTGTGAAGCCTGGATTACGACTGGATAGCGGTAAAGAACATTGAAGCCTGGGATTACTACCAGATAACAGTGAGGGACACTATGAAGCTTGGATTTCGACCAAATAGCAGTTCACCCGGCCGATTACTATGAAGCCCGGAGTCGACCGAATATTAGTAGGCCTTAAAATCAAATGGAAGCTCGGATGCAACTGGATAACCACTTGATTTCTTCTGAAGCCTGGATTTCGACCAGATAAAAAGTAAGATATTGTGAAGACTGGATTCGACCAGATAACAGTACAAGACACCATGAAGACTGGATTCGACCAGATAATGGTATGGAACATCGTGAAGCCTGGATTACGACCAGATAACGGTATAAGATATTACAAAGCTTGGATTTCGACCAAATAGCAGTTTACATGGACAATTACTAAGAAGCCCGGAGTCGACCGGATATTAGTGTGCCCTAAATTCAAGTTAAAGCCCGGATGTGACCGGATAACAACTGAATCCCTTCTGAAGCCTGGATTACAACCAGATAAGAATTGAGAAATTGTGAAGCCTGGATTACGACCAGATAGCAAGTTTAATCTCATCTCCCCAGTAAGTCACTGTAAAGCCTGGATTACGACCAGATAGCAGTCAATATTATCACTATGAAGCCTGGATCACGACCAGATAATAGTTCATTTTCACCTCTTCGACCAAGAGACTATTCCCCAGTAGAATAACAGACGACCAAAGCTCCTAAAATTCAACTTTTCTCTCAAGACAGAGGCCATCATTCCCCAGCGGAATCTTCCTCAACAACAGGTATACAAGCTCTCGCTAAGGAATCTCTTATGTGATTGACACTCCTTCAGATGGCATCTTTAAGCCCATCTTCCGTCATCAATTTCCAAATGGAATCTGTAAGCCTATTCCTGACATCACAAGACAAGTATCACTTCATGCGAGTGCAAATTTCTGGGCACTCTAGTGTTGAATCATCTTCAACCCTCAGATCACGAAAGGCAGACAAGCCAATCTAAATCTTCAGGTTTAAGAAGATTGAACAGGGGCAGCTGTTGTACCCCAAAATTTTCCCTCCCATATTTCTCAATACATTTCAAGTGAGATCTTCAAATTGCTCAAGGAAGTCCAAGGGTTGACCAGACAAACTCTCTCCTAAGACAGTCTACCTCAAATTAGGGTTTCACGTTGCATCAGGATACTTGAGTCCAAGGGATCCCAAATTCTCACCATTGTCCTAATATGTTCTCAAGATCATCCATGTCAAGTTTCAAGCCTTGCAGAGGAAGTTTTCTCAGTCAAATGCTCAAAGGCCTAAAAATCGACTGTGCTAGGGCAAATGTCAATTGTGGCCCACATACAATCAAACTTCAAGATTTTTGGTCAACATCCTCATTTTCAAGTATTATTCATCATTTTATAGAGGGTTGATCATGATTCATCAAGGATTGCTCACAATTCATCAAAACCCAAAGGTTGCTAAATTAGGGTTTTGTAGGAAAAGTCAACTCAACTTTGACCAAGCATAACTTTCTCATACTTTATAAGAAATGGCCCATACAAATATCATTTTGAAGAGGATGTCATTCCCTACAATTCATCTTCAGCTCCCAAGTTCAAAATATTCACTCACAAGAAGTTATGAATTTTGACATTATAGGTCATTTCGAAAAGTCAACAAAAACACATTTTTTGTCAAAGCTTCATACATGAACATGGAATACCAAATTGGGATGAGACCAAAAGGGTTGTTTAGAGGACATCTCAAGATTTCTAAAAAAAAGTCCAAGAACACCTTCAAAGAGTCAAAATTGAGGAAGTTATGCATTGGTGAAGTTGACCCTTTTTGCAAAATTGTCAAAAGTTAACTATGCCTAAAAATGCAATTTTTGCTAAATGGGCCCAATCTTTTGCACTTGTTTTGAGTTGGTAGCATGGTCCACAAGCCCTAGCTCTTTCCATTTGTCTTTATCTTATTTTTATTATTTATTTTTATTTTTATTGCAATTAAATTAATTTAAATCAAAACAAATCATGAAAAAATCCAAAACATTGAAACCTCAAGATATTATGCATGTTTCAGGTCCTATATCCAGCTAGCAAAAGATTGAATTCGTGCAAAGCAAAAGTGGGCACAAAAAGATTGGTTTTGACCTATTTTTAGAATGATTTTCAAGTGAATCAAATCAAGATCAAAAGCTATAATGGATAAAGATTGAGAGCATGATTTCAACCCTAATTCATTCCTCAGTATATAGGGAACATTTGTAGACAAAAATTGGAAGGTTTTGGAGGTGCAATAGAGAGAACAAAACTTGAAAAAAACAAAGAAAAGTGGTAAACTGATTTTGCACTTCCAGGCATTTAAAAGGCTCCCTGACCATCTCATTCACTTCCTGGGATCACAAGCAAGCCATACCAATCAAGAACAAGGACTTTCCAGCGCTAGAACTCACTGTAAGTCAGCCACGACAATGGCTTCTTCTTGAAATCGAATATCATGATTCTGGAATTTGTAGCATGAATTACTTATATATTCTTGTCCATTGAAACATTTGCAAGCTGCTGGTAATGATTAATTTCATTTTTGCTAACAATACAGAGATATTCCATTGTTAGGTTTTCTTGGTGTGTTTTAGGGTCTTTTCATACAGGGACAATTGGTCCAAACGGAGGAGACCATTGTGATCAGCAGATCAACCTCAGCTGATCCATGGTCTTGAATTTTATTTATATTGCTTGTATGTGATTTCTGAGATGCACAGGGTTATAGTTACAACGCCATATCCGTAGGTAAAGGTTCTGAGTTTGAAACGACGGATCCAGGGAAGAAGACGATAGCGTGTCACCACTTTACTGGCAGGTTTAAAATTCTGGCGCGTTTATTCCGGCCAGAAACCTATAGTTCTGATCTGTTTTTTTTCTTTTCTGTATATTGGTAAACTAACACCCAACGCAATAGTTTAGAAGGAGGAAGTCAGAAATTCATGATTCTGGGTTCGATCCCAGGCGTCCCCTGGACATCATCCTCTGAATCCATCAGTCCCCAGTCAGATCCAGCGCACCTCATCTTCTGATGGTCACAATCTACTGGATCCACTAGCCATGAGCAGGCCAGTACCATCATCCTCTGATCACCATCATCTTCTAGGCCATCATCCTCTAATCACCATCATCTTCTGGATCTTCATCCGCTGATCAGAGTCGCTGACACCAGGCCCAATTCTCTTTTCCTTTTTATTTTATATTTCTTTATTTAATTTATTTAATTATTTTTACTAACATCAAATTAATTCTTTTTTCATAAAAAAGGCATAAAACTAATTTTCATCCAATTAGATTTAGAATTTATTTTTTATACAAAAATTAATTTAATTAGTTTATTTAATCTTAGGGTAACTTTAATTATTTTATAAATAAATTAAAATTAATTAGAACAATTAGGGTTTTTGTTTCTAACTTAATTCTATCTTCTTTTTCTTAAAAATAACCAAAAATATAAAAATAGGCCATGTAAATTATTTTCTTTAATTAATTTAATTACTAATTAATTTTGTGTTTAATTTAAAAACCTTATTCTTTTTCTTAAATAATTAAAAACAACAAAAATAATTGTTTCTTTCGATTAGGTTAGACGAGGTCAAAACCCTATTTCTCTCTCGTTCTCGATTCACCGCGCTTTATTATTTTTACCATATTTATGTAATTTGCTCACAAGTTGTAATAGATTAATTAGGACTTTTTGCTCATTTTTATCGTTTTGTTTTTACGGGTTGTTTTTGGCTATGTAATTAATACCCTAAGCCTTGTAGTAGCTTAGCTTTACTTTCCGCACTTTAATTCCCGCAAAATATTAACTGTTAGATGTATGAATATTAGGGTTGTGACAAGAATGTATGTAAACTTTAAAACGGTTAGCAAACCCTAAATGTGAAAAGATAATAAACTTGAAATTGAATCACTCGCACATGCGCACTCCTAGGATATACTTCCACTTCGGTTGCCTTCGGTAAACGATCATTGAGTATAGGGTATTTTAGTGGTCGCTCTTTTGTCTCAAAGATCAAAGTTGCCTTGGAAAGGTTGCTTCGGAATTGTTGCCTCGAATATGATCTTAAGACATTAGAGTTATTACTAAGACGCCATAACATTGCTTTAATGGTCGTACGTTCCTTTCAAATTGACCCTTAAAACTCCAACGACGGTGCTACCCACTCACTAATAGTGGGATAGCATTGTCTAAAGGAAACAAACATAGAACAATTCTTTTTTCGAGTAGGTAGATGCTAGTAGGTACTTACTCAAATACAAACAAACTTTTCCACACTTACACTCCTTTCAAAACAAAGTTTTCAAAAACACTTCGTAACACTCTTGAAGACAGAAGCAAGGGTTAAATCGAAGTCAAACAAAAACTTTTCAAATCACACAAACACAGAAGCAATTTTAAAATGATGAGCAAGTACCTAAGAGCCCGTGGAAAACCACGGATAGAAAGGGTGCTAATACCTTCCATTTCTATAATCTACCCCCCGTACTCAGAAAATCTCGAAAAAGGAATTTTTCTGTACTATTTTCCTTTCCTTGTTGGATAAAATAAAAGTCGGTGGCGACTCTTGCTTACTGCGACATTTTGCAAACACAAAACGCAAAACGCAAACCAGTATTAAACAGTCGGTTCTGCCACCGTATCACAGCTAGTCTCCCTTAGACTTTTTTATTCCCTTTTTGCATCCTTGCATTCAAAACTTAAACTTTATTTTTAAAAAATCATAAAACATGCTAATCCCACCTAAACCCTTTTCAAGTTAACAAAACACAAACCAATCAAATGTGGCATCTTGCCTCGAGGGCGTAACTTGAAACCATCTTCAGTAAGGACATGATTAATTTACTTTTGTACCAACGCATAAGTCTCCAAAGTTCGAGCTATGACAGAAGGCGGAATTAACATTTTCCATAAAAAACACAAACAAACAAAACACATAAGCTGAACTACGGCAGCTCTGATTCCTCAAAAAGGATACGTAAACATTGGGGTAGGGTCCAAGGGAGTACAACTTTATTTTCCCTACATTCTTTTCTCATTCCTTTTGCATGCATTCTTCCCTAGTAATAAACAGTAAGCATAAATTAAACACACTCATAAGATAGATAACAAGAGTGGATACCATAGAGTACTACGGGCGTGTGGGGTGCTAATACCTTCCCCTCGCGTAACAGACTCCCTTACCCAATCTCTTGGCCGCAAGAACGTGACTTCTCCCTTCTCAGGTTTCTCAATGTTTACCTTTCCCTTCATGTGGGATAAAAGACATTCAATGGCGACTTCATTGTTTGATTATTCTCAGCCAGTTATTTCACCTATCAATATTTTTAGGTGATTCCCCCTGCTTCTATTGAAGATGTTTCTGCCATTCCAAAGACTACTACGGTTTCACACAAGATGACTTCCTTAAAAGATGCCAAAGCAACTATAGAAGAAGGAGGTTGTACTGTTTAGGGTCAGCTCCCTGACATCCCCTACAAATCTGATAAGTTTGGTTTGGGCTTTACTGCAGAGGGTTAAAGGGTTGTTCGTCGCGCTCAAGCTAGAAGACCTCTGTTCCGTATCAGCTACAACAAAATCAATGCTATAGAAGATGTTGACAGTGATGTTGATTTCGACAACTGGATCTTTCCTACCATTGGAAGTGGACTCCATAATTGGGAAATCGAAGACATTTTCCCTATTTCCTTCAGCCAGGAGTAATAACTATTTCTGTTTTTATTGTTTTAAGAAGTTTGGTTATGTAATTTCTTTTAAAACAATGACTTTAAACCTTGTGTCTTTCCCGGGGCACAATGCTTCATTTATTAAGGGTTGTCATTTCACATGTCACATTTTTATTTAATGAAAACATTAGACGTTTTGTATTCAAATTTTGCGCTCTCTGTCTTTCTTTTTACTTTATTTCACTTTCAAATAGCTATGTGTTCTTACACAGAGCCACACACTACATTGTAGATCCTCATCCACTCCGGATCTCGTTGATAATGATTCTGCTATTGTCGCTTATGCCTTTGAAAATCCGATCTACCAAGCCGAGGACGAAGGTGAGGAAGATTGTGAGATACCCGGAGAACTTACCAAACTCTTAATACAAGAAGAAAAGGTTATCCAACCACATGAAGAGTCGGTCGAAGTGGTAAATATGGGCTCTGAGACAGATAAAAAAGAGGTCAAGATAGGTGCTAACTTAGGGGGCATTGTCAAGAGCAGATTGATTCGAATGTTGCACGGCTATGTTGAGGTATTTACATGGTCATGTGAGGACATGCCAGGGATCAACACTGATATTGTGGTTCACTGCCTGCCAATGAAAGAGGGTTATTCTTCGATTAAGCAGAAGGTTCGTCGCATGCATCCTGAGATGTCAGAGGAGATCAAGGCCGAAGTTATGAAACAATTTAATGCATGGTTCTTAACAGTGACTTCATACCCTCAATGGGTTGCTAATGTTGTTCAGGTACCAAAGAAAGATGGCAAGGTACATATGTATGTATATTAGAGGGATCTGAATAGGGCAAGCCCCAAAGATGACTTCCCACTTCCACATATTGACGTCTTGGTCGACAACACTGCTTAATACAAGGTATTCTCCTTCATTGGATGGTTTCTTGGGTTATAATCAGATCAAGATGGCGCCTGAAGACATGGATAAAACTACCTTCGTCAGACAGTGCGACACTTCCTGTTACAAGGTCATGCCTTTTGGGTTGAAGAACATCGGGGCAACTTATCAACGTGCCATGGTAGCTTTATTCCATAACATGATTCATCATGAGATAGAACTTTACATCTATGATATGATAGCAAAATCACAGACTGAAGAAGAACATCTCGATCATCTGCATAAGTTATTTGAAAGGCTGAAGAAGTATAAGCTAAGGTTGAATCCAAACAAATGCACCTTTGGGGTAAGGTCTGGAAAACTCCTAGGTTTTGTCGTTAGTGGTAAAGGTATTGAAGTTGATCCTGCAAAAGTCAAAGCTATTCAAGAAATGTCGGTTCCTCGTGCTGAGAAGGAGGCCAGAGGTTTCTTAGGATGATTGAATTACATTGCCTGATTCATTTCTCATTTGACTTCTACCTGTGAGCCAATCTTCAAGCTGCTGAAGAAAGATAAAGTAGTAAAATGAAACAATGACTGTCAAATAGCCTTTGATTAAATCAAGGAGTACTTACAAGAACCTCTGATTCTGATGCCACCAGTTGAATGGAGACCTTTAATCATGTACCTAACAGTGCTAGAGAATTCAATGGGGTGTGTATTGGGGCATCATGACGAGTCTGGTCGAAAAGAGCATGTAATATACTACCTTAGAAAATTATGGAAGATATGCATGAAGGCATCTTTGGTAGTCATTCCAGTGGGCATACTATAGATAAGAAGATTCTGAGAGCAGGTTACTATTGGTCGACTATGGAAACCGACAATCACCACCACTCGAGGACTTGTCATAAGTGCCAAATCTATGTTGATAAAGTTTATGTGCCTCCAGTAACTTTTAATGTCATGACCGCTCCTTGGCCATTCACAATGTGGGGCATTGATATGACCGGAGAAATCAAGCCTACTGCTTATAATGAACATTGCTTCATTCTCGTCGCCATTGATTACTTCACAAAATTGGTTGAAGCAACCTCGTACGCCTCTGTTACTAAGAATGTGATCGCCCAGTTCATCAAGCATAATCTTATCTGTAAGTATGGTATCCCCGAGAGAATCATCACAGACAATGGTACTAATCTCAGCAACACTATGATCATTGAGCTTTTCATGCAGTTCAAGATCAAGCACCACAACTCTTCTCCGTATCGACCAAAAATGAATGGTGCAGTGGAAGCCGCCAACAAGAACATAAAGAAGATTGTGAAAAAGATGGTTGTGACCTATAAAGACTGGCACGATATGTTACCATTTGCTCTCCACGGCTATCGCACTTTGGCGCAAACATTAACTGGGGCAACCCCATTCTCTCTGGTATATGATATGGTAGATGTCACTTGTCGAAGTTCAATTTCCTTCTCTGAGAATAATGAAATATGAAGACTTAGACGAAGACGAGTGGATTGAGACTAGACTAGACCAGTTGAATTTGATTGACGAAAAGAGACTCGCGGCTATCTATCACTGTCAGATGTATCAGAAACATATGATCAAGGCATTCAACAAGAAAATCAAGCATCAGGTATATCAGGCTGGTGACTTGGTAGTAAAGCGCATTATTCCACCGCAAGGTGATCCCAGGGGAAAATGGACTCCCACCTACGAAGGGCCATTTGTTGTCAAGAAAGTATGTTCGGGCGGTGCTATGATACTAACCACCATGGGTAGTGAAGATTTCCCACACCATATGAACGCGTACATAGTCAAAAGATACTACACATGAAAACAACCCTCTAGGTTGACTGGCCTAGGCAAAAAGAAGGGCATCCCGGTGAACCAAAAGGGTTCGGGAAAAAATTAGGGATATATATAAAAGATTGTACACCCGACAAGTTGAAAACCTGAAAAGGCAGCTTGGGCAAGAAACGGTATCCTAGTGGATTGAAAACTCGAAATGTCGGTCCAGGAAAAAGTTAGGGATTAAAAGCGTACGACTATGTCCCATTGGATCACTTACTGCAAGTTTTATTACCAAAGTCAAAAGTTCAAATGGTACAAGTTCAATCAACTTCTTCCGGCAGCAAAGGATGTGATGTTCAAAGACATAGGGGCAATAGCAGAGTTGGAACCCAACGAGATCATTTCCATATAGCTATATGTTTTGTTTTCACTTTGTACTCCCTTTATTTCACGAAAATTTCCTCTTACTAGGATTTCTGTATCTTTGTACAATAATCGCCTGTTTATAGGCAAATTATCAATATAAACACAATTTCAAAAATTCAAATTTTTACTTTTTCTGTTTTGTTTGCAAAAAAACATCCAATGACTAAATTGAATGAATATATGCATATGAACACGATTAACTGTTAACAAATATATGCATAAGAACAAGAATAAGCATTTACTCAAGACTTTAGGAGTTGGAATGACATTCAAGCTATCCACAAATCCCTACAAATCCACTTCCATGAGATTATCCCCACAGAGTAGTCTTCACAAATTCATCTTCAATAAAGATACATCCCCCGCAATTTCCCCGTCAATATCACCCACCTACGAAGTTCCAATTAGTATAGTTCATGGAAATTATCTTCCCTAGCTGAGTTTATTCCTCCAAAACTGTAAAACCTCCTGCAAATTTCTTCTCTCCAGCAGAGCTTGTTCCTCAGCAGAGTATTTATCCGTCAACAGGGTTTATTTCCCTAACCGATTACAGTTTCCCCAGCTTGAGTATATTCCTCAGATAGCTACGAATCAACGGCAAAATTCCTCTCCCCAGTGAAACCACCACTATCCCCAGAGAGTTGCTACGAAACCTGAAGTCGGACCATATATCAATCAACTTTAAACTCCCCAGATGAGTTGAAAGTTTATCCATCTCTTTTATCCCTAGTTAGGGTATATAAGAAATAAACTCCCCAGACGAGTCAGAAGTTTATCCATCTCTTTTATCCCCAGTCAGGATATATAAGAATTAAGTTCCCTAGTAGAGCGACAGACGACTAAAGTTCCTGAAATCTTCTCCCCAAACAGAAGTCAACATTCCCCAGAGAAAGCATTTTGGACAAGTTTGAATATTACTTATGTTCTTCATCCCCAACACCAGTCAGAGATGCATTTTCCCCAACAAGATGTCATACAGAATTGTCAATACACTTCCAACAATATTTGACATTCATATATCATTTACCAATATCATAGCATATACATACGAAATGCATATGGCACAGTCTCATTTATTGTGACAACATCATTACACAATGCATTTCATACATCATAACATTGCATATAGCTAACTCTTTACTTTTTCAGGAAAGATCAATCAACAGATGAATATCATCAACAATTTTCAAATGGGTCCAAGATTAATTCCCGAAACAAGACGGGGAAACTATCTCTATGGCCAACAAAAAAAGCAGGTTCTAGATTAATTCCCGAAGCAAGACGGGGAAACTATCTATACAACCGAGCAAAGATTAACTCCTGAAACATGACGGGGGAACTATCTTTCTTTCTTTATGGTCAGATGAAGATCAATTCCCGAAACAGGATGGGGCGACTATCTTTATCACCAAATGGTATGAACTTCCGAAATAGGACGAGTTTACCAACAAAAACATATTATAGATCAATTCCCGAAACAGGACGGGGCGACTATCTACATGACGAACACTTCTTCCAAAGACATCTTCTGCTCAGATCAAATCAACCATAGATTTATTCTGATACTTCTTCCAGTAGACTTTTTCTAGCTCAGATTAAATCGAACATAGATTTATTCTGATACTTCTACCAGTTAAAAACGGATGTAGTCATCTTCTGGCTCAGATTAAATCGACAAAAGATTTATTCTGATACTTCTTCCAGTAGACATTTTTCTAGCTCATATTAAATCGACCATAGATTTATTTTGATACTTCTTCCAGTTGAAGTCGAGCATAAACGTAGTCTAAATTCTATCAACAGTTACTTTGGATGGCATCTATAAGCCCATCTCCTACAACTCTCCATCTCCTCTCCAAATGGCATCTTTAAGCCCATTCCTAGTATAATCAACTAATAGCATCACTTCGGGCACACGCGAGTGCAAACTTCTGGGCACTTAAGTGTTCAATCATCTTCTACCTTCAAGTCACGAATGGCAGACATGCCAATCTAACTCTTCAGATTTAAGAAGATTGAACAAGGGCAACTGTTGTACCCCAAAATTTTCCCTCTTATTTTCTTCAAGACATTCTTCTAAGATTCTCAAATACTCAAGGATTCTCAAAGAGTTGATCAGACAAACTCACCTCCTAAGCATTAGACTATAACTAGGGTTTAGTGTTTCTCAAAGAAGATTGGTTTGCAAGGGTCTTAAATTACTTTCATGGTTCATCACATGGCTTTAAGAATGCTCATACCAAGTTTCATGCCTTGCATCACAAGTTTTCTCAGTCAATGGCTCAGAAGACTGAAAATCAACTGTATTGGATAAAAAGTCAATTATGGTCAACGTACAATCAAACTTCAAGATTTTCTGTCAACATTAACATTTTGAGGTGATATTCATCATTTGATCAAGGGTTGACCATGATTCCTCAAGGAAATCCCTTAAACCATCAAAGGTCAGAAAATTGTCAAATTAGGGTTTTAATTGAAGATGACTGATCATTGACTTTTGACCTAGTGCATGACTTAATGGCTTGAAGTATGATCTCAAGGACTCAAATAGAACATCTTGACCTAATTACAAGGCTCAAGACATTTCCAAAGATTCAAGTGATTGGCAGTTGAAAAATTGAATTAATTAATAAAAGTCAACAGTTATAAAAGTCAAACTTTGACTTTTTGACCAACATTGGAATTCAAAAATCAAGAATCATCAAGATATTCAAAGCTATCAAACTTGATCATCAAAAATAAATAAAGTCAACAAAAGTCAAAAGTCAAGATTTTCAAACACTTAGAAAAAAATTCAAGTGTTTTGTACCTAAAAAACCCTAACTTCACAAGCAAGTTTCCTCAAGATACAAGTTGATTCAAGGAAAACTTTCAACATGAAAGTTGTAGGGATTAATGAATTCTACAACTTTGTTAATGTGGGGTGATCCTAAAAAAGTGCTTAATTTATGAGATATGAGCCCATGAAGTACTGATTATTTTTATCCAACACTTAGAAAAAATTTCTAAGTGTTTTGTTCTTAACGAAGTCACTACTTTATGGCTATTTTTCACTAAGATCCAAATTGATTTAGCAAAAACTCACAACATGAAAGTTGTAGATCTTGATTCAAACTTTCGAAAATGTCCAAGAACACATTTTTATCATACTTGAGCTAGGATATTCGAAGATATGAAGTTGGGCATCCATTCTTGAATTTTAAGTCATTTTGTGAAGAACTCAAGAGCAAATCGCAGAAACTTATCATTCAATCTCACTTTTCAGGCCATGTTGCTTCTAAATCTCCATATAATCAGAGATTTACACAAAACTATGTTGAATTACATAAATATTTTGAAGCTTTATCCACTTGATCATACCATTTTTGGCCGAAATGCAAAAAGCTCCATATCCATTTGCATAAAGATCACTTTAATCACAAAGTCTACTCCTTGAGCCTCTAACTTATTTCTTCTGATTGCACTCAATGTGAATGCTTAGAAGAAACATCTCTAAGCCTACCAACCACCCTATTGATGCATTGGAGCAACAATTTTCACACAAACTTGGTTGTTTCACCTCAACCAAACCAAAACTATCACTCGCAAACCTGGCCATCTCATTATCTCTAACCTTTGTCTATAAATATAGAGCTCATTTGTAAGCCATAGGACAAATTAGCAGCTCCAAAACACCCCTCAAACTCTCCCAAATCTGAATTGGTCTCAAACCTCAATTTTTGATTTTGAAGTCCAAATCTTCGAATCTCTCAAATCTTGCAACTTTTGTCCTAATAAATCATCCAAACACTTCATATACATCATGTATAAATGATCCAAACACATGTTTTGCCACTGTAACTCCATTATCAATATCCATTATTTTTAAAATCCAACTTTGCAACTTGACTTGAGTAGGCTGATCCAGATCCTCTCAAGGAAAAGTAAGAGTTGTAACATACTCACCAAGGTCCAAGGAAGCTAAAGCAAGCATCACATTACTTCTGGAAGTCGTGTAGAGGATATTAAATTTTTGCATCAAGAGGTAAGTTTTTCAAACTTTGAAATCTCTATACAAGCATCATTTGCATTTATTTTCTTAAGTAAAAATGTAGATATCATGTCTATGAAGTTAATCATATCTTTAGTTTTCATTTTAATTGACTATGGGATGAGAATTTTGAAACTGAATATTTTGAGCACTTAGGTTTTTGTTTGGTACCAATGAAAAATTCGTAAAAAATATTTAGTTATAGCTTCAGAAAATAATACCATTAGATTCCTTGCGAAATTCTAAGCAAGTTTGGTTTTTATATCTTTAAAAATGGCTGAGAAATGAGGAAGTTAGAATTTTTTAAAAAATGGAAATTGTATGTTGTTACTGTTACTGCTAGCGCTCGAAGGAGGAAGAAGAAGGAAATGGCATTTTCAAATTTTCAAAATTGAGTTCATATTATATTTAATGATTATTGTTTTATCATTGGATGTAACAGCCGCCCCATCGGTAAGCGCGTTTGTGTTAAGGTATTATTGTGCTAGGGCATGGGTTCGATCCCTGCTCCTGGCATGTTATTTTCCATATTTTATCTACAGATCCAGTATAAGCAAGGCAAGCGCACGCATGGTACAACCTTTTATTTTTGCTTTCTAACACCCAAATGATTAAAAAAAATTAGATTTAGGTTTTTAATCAATTAATTTAATTTTTGACAAATAAAATTTTATTTTAATCACATTTATTTTATTTTATTAAAGACTAAGTTTTTATACTTCAATTATTTTCATAAACAAAAACAAATACAAAAAATATTTTCTAAAATACTTAGAATTTTTTAGGTTTTAATTGATTAATTTAATTTTCATTAATAAAATTAATTAATTTAATCATACTTTATCTTATTTTAAATTGTAAGTAAAATTAGGATTATGTTTAATTTTTATCTCACATTGAAAATATTTTCTAACCAGAGAAACAACAAGATATTTTCTTAAAATACTTAGAACTTTTTCAGGGTTTTTACATCTTTCCCCTTCTCACCACCTTCGCGCACTTTATTTTTTGCATTAATATTTCCCAATATTATAAATGCTCAAAGCTTGTAATAGACAAAATAGAGTTGATTGTTTTCCTTTCCCATTTATAAACTTGTACCCCCATCCCTGAAGCATTGTAATAGCGTAGGACATTTAATTTCTGTAATTTATTATTTTCCTTATTACTAATTTCCGCAAAATATTATTTTTTACACAGAAACGACAAAATATGTAACACAATTGGAATATATATATATATATATATATATATATATATATATATATATATATATATATATATATATATATATATATATATATATATATATATATATATATATATATATATATATATATATATATATATATATATATATATATATATATATATATATATATATATATATATATCATTTTAAATCAAATGTGTAAATTTACATCAAGATAGAATACACTCTTAGACATGATTATATATACACATCAAAATGACAAAACCTCTATTCATATGCAAAATAAGATTATAACAACCAAGAAAAACTATTTTTATGGTTGTAGAGCTTCATAATGAGATAAGAAGATGTTGACCTAACGTGATCAGATGTCATCAATATCTTTTGTTGAGTTTGTTGTTTGGATGTTAAGTTCCTACAATTAGAACAAAATTCAAACTATGATAAGCTAAAAATAACAACATTGGTTTAATGGATTAAGCTAATACCTTATTCTTCATCCATCCATGTGTAATGCCTCTAGAAACAATATGGAGCATATATCTCATAACATAATATCTACAAGAATGGTCGTCGGTTTGTTTTCGCCACTACAAATAATTTTCATTTATTAATATCACACTAATACAAACAAATAATATAATGTAAAAAAGCACAATTACTATACTTACTTTTGAGTAAATATAGACTGACTTTTTAGCCATAAGATTTTTCTTATGCGCATTAAATTCCTCCATCGCTCTATACATGTTGATTAAAATTAAACATAAATAAAAACTATTCAATTCTAATATAAAATTTGATTATAAGAAATAATACCACTTACCCACTCAAAGTGTTAACCAGAACGTCAGATAGTGTCGAGTGCACTAAGCAAAACACAATTATATTATTTCTCTTGGAATATATATTAAATAGTCGACAATGTCAGCTGCATAAACATTCAGAATAATTAATAATATGGACAACATTGATTTATAAATGAAAACACAAAGTAATATATATATTTACTCGCAGTAAAACATGGCAATATAACAATCTTTGATGATCCCTTTCTCCATCAATTTCTCTTGTAAGTAAATTTTGATTTCGTGTCCTGGAGAACCGTGAGTAAGAGAAATCCTCGCAGCATCTAAGATACAATACTTGTTTAGAAGCTTCATTTCAACACAGACCTCGTGGGTGTACCTTCAAGGTCAAATATTTATGTTAAAGTACAAGAATGTATGAATATAAATGGAAATCAACATAAAACTATACTTACGAGTTCTAAATTTGCAATAAGGAATTGTCTAGTTCCTCATCTCCCTTCAAAAATTCATGTATAGCATACTTTTTAAGAAAGCATAAATATTGTGAATCATGACTTAATTTAATACTCATAATTATGGTTTCAATACTCAACACATCAACTCTAGTCTCTAAAGGCTATCTTGATTTGGTGGTGGTTCAACACTGCCCTGGTTGACATAAAAACTATGTGTCACGCTTGTACCTCTCATAACTTTCTCAACTAAATTTTCTCAAACTTCCAACTGATTTGAATTTGTGTGGCTGAACATACCCAAGGAACTCAATTTCTAAATCATAAAAATAACATAAATACAATTCAAAATTGAAATACACGAAAAATAATAACAACAAGATACAACTTATACCTCAAGAACATCGCGGGTACACTTCTTAGACACCTTCTCCTCATTCATCCTTTTTCTCTCCTCTTGCTCCTTCTGTACACTCTCCCGCACAGTATGCAACAACTTCTCATGCACCGTCTATAACAACCTCTTCCCCTCCTCCTCTAAGAACTTCTCCCGCATCGTCTGTAACCAGTTCTCCCTTTCACTCTCCAAGAATTTCTCCCGCACCATCTACAACCATATCTCTCTCTCCTCCTCTAAGAACCTATCATGATCCTCTTTCCACTTGTCTCTAGCCTTACCTAACTCAACAACAATAATCTCTTTAACCATTCTCTTACTAATTGTATCTCTAGATGATTTATAGTGTCCAAAATATACCTTGAAGCCAACGCCTCTACCAAGACCACGAACAAGCCCGGGATGCTCCTCGGCTCCAATTTCTTATACCAAGATGTCATGACAATCTTGTGAAGTGAAGAGGCTGAATTTGTTTTGTTCAACAAGAACATCCTACAATGCATGAAATTTAGCAAATTGGTTTAACTAAAATAAATATTGTTGAAAAAAAGTATCTACTTACAATCCTTTGAGCCAGTTCGCGCGTAGCATCTGATGTGTACTCATCGTCTTTTCTTTGGTGTTCCCTCTTCCATTTATCATGGCGTGATGGTGGAGATGAGCTGCGGTCAAGACTTATAGAATCTCCCATCTCTTCATCCCTTTTTTTCTTTTTCGTCCATCAAATTTTTTTCTAGTCTTTTATGTCCTCCACAAGACAACCTATGTGGATACATATTTCTAGCTTGACTTTCCTTTCCTTTTTGGCTCTTTTCCAAGAATGCAGGAGTGGTGTGAGACTCTAAAAATTTCTCCCAAATAGCTTGATCAATAAATGAATACACCTCGTATGAAGATTTTTCTTTATCTTCTCCATGTTTAATATAATCATGGGTGAGCTGTGTCTAAAACCCCCTCAAACGCTCACCACAATAAGCAAGCATTTTCTTTTTCACGTACTTATCATTTGGAGGAACAATGAATACATATCATGTTTACACAATAGAGATGTTATACTTGTATTAAACAAAAAATATACTTGTAAAACAAATTATAGAATACAAAATAAATATTGTAATATCGACCCATATGTCGTCTTTCAATTCATCATCAATATCACACCAACTATCTATTAAAATAGTCACTTTACTTCTACCTTGTAACACAATGTAACCCAAAAAATCATCTGCATGTTCACCAGAAGTTGTGTCGGTTTCTGCATCAACTATAACCGGGTAGCAAATACCAGTTTCGTTGGCTTTTTTCACCTTTATATACATCATAACACCTCTAGTTTTTCTTTTATGTTTTGAAATAGAGTTTGCAGCAGATGTTGTATGAGATGTGTTTGTTGAATCGACCATGAATGTTGGTAAGTGCAAATTATAGTTATTTTTGTATATACTTTTGTTGCACTTATCGACTCTTTATTGTTATTATCAGTTGAATAAACTCAACTTTTGTGTAAACACGTTTAGTTTGTGTTTATTTGTGTTTTGTGTACATAGTGTACTGTTTAATATTTTTCCATTCATTTTGTAGGTATTTGTTACATTTTGGAGCATCGAGGAATAAGGTGTTGAAGGCACGACTCCAGATGCGCATTTTCGGGATAAAAGACCAGTTTTGTGAAGTTTTTCCCAGGAGAGCTTGCTTAGCGCGCAAAAGGCCGATATGCACGAGTGTGCTCAACGCATTTTGTAGCGCGCTGCTTCCGTTTGAAATTTTGGCAGAAGCTTAGTTTTGGAGCCCGCTTAGCGCAGATACGCGCTAAGAACAGTTTAGGTCAGTTTAATGTGTAAATATCATGTAGCCCACTTAGCGCGGTGAGCCCACTAAGCGCAATCTGCTGAGATTTGTTTTATAACTTCATTTTCAGTTCGTTTTTTGTTATGGTTTTTGGGGTGTTTTTGTTTCCGAATTCCATCAACCTTATTTTTGATAGATTAGCTTAGAAAACAACACTAGGGCTTTGCTTATGGATGATTAGAGGTGGATTTCTCATCGACCGATGCTGACAAACCGGAAGATTTATGGTTTATTTGATCTCCTCTCTATGTATTTATCTTTTGTTGGGTTTTGTATGTATTTTTACTTTGAACTCAAGTATATTTGTCGCCCATGGCGTTATATAAAACTTGCTTTACAAATCTTTATCGACTGCTATCCTTAATTTTTGCTCTGTGCTAGGGATTTGAGTTGCTATAGACATATACTGCTTGGATTCTTATCTAGGATAATTATCAGTTAGTTTCTGGATTCAAGAGATAGATTTAAAGTTGACATTTACTCAGGGTGCATGTGATTAATGCCTCTGTGTTGTTTGTGTCGCTCTGAGAGATCGTCGATGCAAGCAAGCACGATTGACTTTTGTGTTGTTAAGGTTGGTTGAGAGGCCGCCACCGAGGTGATACAGTGGGTGTTGTGTTTTACATGTGATGACATTGATGAATATTGTAGGTTGAGTATAATTGGTCGATAGGTTTAAGTTTGTGACGAGTAGAGTAATTAGAGCCGAATAAGTTTTTCTTTCCTTTTTATACATTTATTTTCTGTTGATACCTTTCCTTTCAACCCATTTATCCCACAAACTCATTAACAAGAGATTTTTCGAATGATATTTCAATACATCAATCTCTATGGACACAATATGATGTAACCTAAATATCACCCGGTAAAATAATATTTTACTTTTTGCTATCCGTTTTACTACTTCCAGCAACTATCAAGATTAATCAAACAGTAATGCTTCGGTTAAACCAAATGGAAAATCATAGAAACAAAATGAATGATAGACAAACAAACTGAGAAAAACAAAATTATCAAGAAACTATTTTAATGAAAATTTAATTTTGATGACTATCAAGATGAATCAAACATGTTGCTATGAAGAATATCTGTTGGAAGAGTTTTGATGAATATTAACTTGAAAATCGCCTAGGGTTTTTTACAAAATGAGAGTGACGAATTGACGTTTGAGTGTTGATAGGTAAATGGAAAGTTAGAAACTAGATATTAGTCTGAAGTATTTCATACAAAATAAGTGTCATGTCAGTTTTACACAAAAACCGATGTGATTGTATTATTTAAAAATATAAAATATTAAAAAAAACTTCATAGCACCATATTCTGGGAATTCATTTAAAAGATACATCACTTCATTTTTTGAATAAAATCGAGAGGTTTAAATATATCAAATAAAGTATTAAAATAAGATTTTGAAATTAGTATTATGAAATTGTTAATGAAAAAATATTACCTCTCAATTGGACCCTGTAGCCGAGGTAAATATTAATGGAACAAAAAATGGATTTTGGAAAGGCTCCAAGTGAGAATTACTAATTAAGCAATTAAAAAAACATAAAATGCTGCAACTGGGTATCAAAGAAAGTTCCCTTATTGCCACTTTCCCTCGATTTTATTAAATATACGAGGTCTAATATTTTTTATTAAAAATATAATAATAAAATACGGCGCTCTCATGACCTATACCCTCATTTTTTCATTATTCGAGGTGTAAGCTTCATCATGGAAAGTATTATTTGTAGTATTGTATGGTGATTGTGATGAAGAATGTGTGGCACATGTTAGTTTTACTGGTGTCTTATGGTGGGCGCCACTGTATTGGTAAAAAATTATAGGTGTGCATGTTCCCCTTGCAAGGGCATGGATACTTAGAGCCCTTAGTAGATTTATCAAGTTAATGGTGGTTAGGGCTTGTCCACGAAAGCGAGAAGCCATGTACGATGGTGTTAATATGGCTTTAGATTACCTACTCGCGTGAGGTGAGAGACTTTGTATATTTGCATAGTGCTTTGGGTGTTATGTGTAAGTTTTGATATGTCCATTTCTCTCATTAGGAGAGAAGTATATATATAGGGGCCTTTCGAGATTAGGGTTTAGGAAACCCTTAATAGTAGTAACGGATCCCCCATGACTAGTGGATATTATTGACTCCCTTCCAGAATTCCCATCTCTACCAGATTTATAACATTGACAGGTTCCCCAATAGCCACCTCAAGGTCTTTTTCATCCAGATCTTTTAGTTCAATGCTCTCAGCAATGATACAAGAGATGAGTCTTCCAAGAGGAATATAACTCTTAGTCATATCACTTTCATCTCTTGTCTTCCTCATGTTATCTCTTAGATGGTAAAAGACAAGAGATGGAAGATTTATACAAATACTCGATGAGACGAAGTATAGTATATATAAAAGATCTCCATGTATGATGGATGCATACTTCTTTGACTGTACTTGGATGATTGATGATTCAAGAATTTTGGCCCAAATTCTTAGATTGTCATGAAGACCATCTGACTTTGAAGATTTTCATGATTTAAAGATAGCTTGAGAAATTTATTCCACCTCCGACCATGTGCTATTTGCTTCATGGCATCTTATTCATTTTCCATCGTGATTAAGAACTTTTGCAATGATTTGTTCATTGATGATCACCTTCTTCCCTTTAACGAACGAAACTAATTGATAGGTAGATGATTTTGCATGAACCCAAAAATATTTCACAAGATGAGAGAGAACGGGTCCATTTAGAAGACTAAAGTATTTTTCCCATCCATGATTCAATACATCAGCCAAAAGATCAAAACTGTTATCCTTGAGATTTTGAAAATCCACAAGAGGTTCACAAAGAACTTTTAGTGAATTCAAATCTGTAGAAAAGGTAACTTTAGGAACACCATATGGTTGTTCTTCTATACTTTCTTGTTTATGCCCAGAGGGTACTTCCATTATTAACAAGAGATGAGGAAGGGGTTTTAAATTAGGAGGAGGAGGCCTTTATTGAACCATTTTGCTTAAGGAATTCATAACTGTTTTTGGAATTTTGTAGGGTTAGAATAAGGAGTAGTATGGGAAGTGAAATGACAAAGTCATGTGAAAGTGTAATGAGTGATTATTTATGGACAAAATTTGAAAGGATTACTAAGAGACGGAATCGTACACGCAAGGAAAATAATAATGACCTAGAAACTAGTCCCAAGGAAATTTCAAAGCACGTTGTTGTCATACCCCAAAATTTCCCTACAATATTAATAACTCATTCATTCTTTTTTTTAATATTAATGTTCTTATATTTCTTTGGGTAAAATTAATTTATATTACACTAGTGGTTATTTTAAAAATCACTTCTAGATATATTGGGGTTCCAATAATAAAAGGGGTGTATTGTCTCAAAATGGACCATCAAAATTTGATGGCCCGTTAAGTTTTTTCTTATAATTAGAGAGGGGATGTATTTATTGTTTCAATTTCAGCCCATTAGAGGTTTGTTTAATAATAGAAAGAGGGGTGTATCGGTTACAAAGAGGGGTATGTATTTTGAGTAAGGGTTGTGGGCTTTCTAAATCAGAAAGGTCCATTTGGTTTCATTTGGCCCATTGAGGACTGATTCACTTTCTTTACAAAAGAGGGGTGCATGTTTTTGAATCAATTTGGCCCATTACAATTTTTGGAACAATGGCCCATCTTCATTGTACTGGTTTTGTTATGTTTGTTTTTACTATTTTTATAAATTATTCAATTTACAATATTTAGTTATTATTATCATTATTGTCAATTTTTTAAATTATTTTTTGATCTTTGTTGACCGAGTCAACCCAAAGGGTTGAAACCCTAATGCAAACAACGTCCTTTTGCTCCTTCAAACCTAGTCATCAGGCCCAAACCCAATAAACATTTACTGTACAGATTAATAGAAATGCATATTAGATCAAAGACCAAATCAAATCTTCAGAAAACTCAAACGAATCTAAAAAACAAATCAAATTTACACAAAATAAAATCAAATCAAATCTCATTATATTCAAGTTACAAACAAATCTGCAGTAGAACCTCAATCTAATCTCTAATTTCTAAAACTAAAACAATTATATAAAAATTAGATCAAATTAAATCCCTAATAGATTCAATCACTAAAAGTAACGATAATTACAGATTAATTTCCTAATTGAATCTAAAACTTAAGCTATATAAACCTAAGATTTCTAAAGAGAAAGGGGGGAGAAATTGGAGGAAGCAGACTCAAAGTTGAGGAAAGAAGAAGAAGTGGTTGAAGCCTTGGAAGTTTCCTATTGCTTGAGATCTAGGGTTTCAATTTCTGAAACCCTAAGATCTATCCACAAAGCAATCAACGCGACGCTGTTACCTGCAAACAAAGAACAAAAGAAGGAATCGGAAAAAGATGAAGAGGAAAGTCAAATTGCAAGAAGTTCAATGAAGGAGGGGTAAACACGATCGAACTTAGCTTAAGGTTTAGATTTTGTTGTTATTGTTGTTTTTTATGTTTGATTTGGGGTTTTCTGGAAACTTAGGGTAAGGTTTAGGTTTGTTTAAGGTTAGGGTTCTTGGTGTCTAGGGTTAGGGTTTATCTGGATAGACGGTTCTGAGTTGGAGATTGTTAGGGTTCATGTAATAACCCTAGGGTTAGGGTTTGGATTCATAGGGCCACCGTGGTTTCTGGGTTTGGGGATGAAGGTTTGAATGAAGGTGGTGGTGCCCAGATGTAGCTGTCGACGAAAGCGATTTTCGGCCGGTGGTGCTCTAGGTGGGGTGATTTCCAGTACAGTGGATTTCTAGAGAGAGGTCAGAGCCTCTATCTCTAGAAATAAAGAAGGAGTTTGTTTGTTTGGGAGTACAGAGATAGAGAATGGGAGAAATTGAGGCCCATTGTTGGTTCTGAGATTTTATAAAACCCTCATTGATTTTGTGCTTGCGTTTCCATGATCCTTATCGTGCACTTTCCATCACCAACACTTGATCTCCATCAAATGATCTCAACATACGTGCCCATCGTAACACGTTGTACCTTCTCACAAACTGGCTAACGGATCCAACATTTGTTTTGGGTCAAGCCCAACGCTCCCTGCACCCTCTATTTCCTTCACTTTGAATAATCTACACCCCCTCTATGCTATTGGGCCCTGTTCAATATCTGAACTTGGGCCCTTGATGAACATACCCCCCATTTTTACTTCCCTATTCAATAACACACCTCCCTCACGCATTTGAGCCTGAATCCAATATCTGGATTTAAGGATCTGCTTTGTACACCCCCTGATTTTACTACGCCAACATAAAATACATCCCCTGACTTTTTAATTGAAATTTTTTTTTTTTATATTCCATTTTTTATTATTTATATTATAATTAACTTTTTTTATATATATCTATATATTCCAAAATTATTTTATTATTATTATAAAATTTAATTTTTTTACTAACTCATTTTTTATTAATTTTAAATTGTATTAAAATTCTTTTTTATCATGCATTAAAAACTTATTTTCTCATATTCTTAAATATATTTAAAAAATATCTAACCAACATCAAAAAATCAATTTTCCACTAACATAATTTAAAATTCAAGATTATTTTCAAAAAGGATTATGAAAATATTTTTAATCGACTGCGAACTTCCTCTAACAACTCTGTTATTCACACACCCAGACTTGGTTCAAGGAGAATTCAAAATATCTTTTTAATCTATAAAAAACACCAACCAACTATGAACTACGAATTGGGATTATGATTCCTCATAAGAGGATACGTAGGCATACGACTAAGATTATGACGAGTTCCCTTAATAAAAATAAAAACCTTATTTCCTAAAAATTGCAATTCTAAATCCTAGTATCCTTGTGAACAAGGTAGATGAGGGGTGCCTAACACCTTCCCTTCGTCTAGAAACGAGTCAACAACTTAGAATCTATGACAATTAGTGTTATCCTTTATATTCCCTTCATAAAGATAAAAATTAAGGGTGACGACTCTCATTTTAAAACCGGTTATTACAGCTGGCGACTTCACTGGGGACTCAACCCTAAGGTTTATAAGCCTTTCCTATTGGTTTTAGGATTTTTAGGGTTTTTTTATTATTGGATTTTTATACTTGTTTATTTAAGTATTTATTTATTTTTGCTTATTATATTATTTGTCATCTTTATTCATCTGGTGGCGGGATTTTATCATTTCAAAAAAATTATTTTCAAAAACCCTTAGAAAAAAGGTTCGTCTATTGGCCAAAGGGATACCTCATTCCTATGAGTTTTTGTGACGACTTCTCCTAGATTCGGTGGAATTCCAAAAAAGAAATACGTCTCAAAATATATCCTCTTGGGGGGTAGGACTTTGGAACAAAACCTATGACTCTTTGTATAACCCTTAAACTAAAAATCTCATGGTGAGGCCTTTCATGACCTAGAGACGAAAGTTTCAGTCAGCAAGGAGGCTTCACTTAAGGGAGGCCCTTATGCCTTTCCCTCTAGTGTTATCTATGATACCCTTAAGGAAACCACCTTATGAGGATGGTAGAATATAAGTAGGATAAAACTAGGAGCCTACGAACTAAGGATACTTTTCATGAAATCCCGTCACTAAGCCACACAATCATGCATTCATACATTTTACATCTCACATATTCATCATTATCTTTTTTTTTGTCTGTCTTATTCACTAGATTAAAAAAAATAATCAAAGGTTTTTGGTGAAGTGTCTTAAAAATGAATTCCAAAGGGAAATAACTTGTTCATATTAATGTCGTCAAGCCAGACATGACGAAGATTAAGACTATAAAAGGGAAACTGTCTGAAAGAGCTTTGAACATGTTTATCACTGTTATGGGGATACCCTTGAGTTGAAAAAAGTGGATGTACAATTAGATGCTATTTTTGCCTTGGTTCAGCTTTACGACCCTCTATTGAGGTGTTTTACCTTCCAAGACTTTTAGCTAGCACCGACTTTAGAAGAATTTGATAGACTCTTGAGTTTCTCTAAGGGAAAAACTTATGTGGGAATTAGGTAGACTATTGACATTAAAGACTTAGCAAATGGTTTAGGGATCCCTTATCCTGAATTATCACTTAATTACAAAAAGAAGGTGATGTACAAGGGATTAAGAGATTCTATTTGGAAATTAAAGCTCTTTATTTTTTCGATAACAAAGAATAGGAGTCTTGTGTTGATTGCTTAGGGCTACTGGTTTTTGGTGTATTTTTTTTTCTGCAGACTTTTGCCTATATTGACCTTGTAACTATTAGTGTATTTTGGGGTGCGAAAGCTTTAAATTCAGACCCAAATTCTGCTTTACTTGCTGATATTTATTATGCACTTCACACTCGTTACAAAAAGGGGAGGGGTACTCTAAACCGTTGCATCTGGATCTTATATTCTTGGTTTATGACTCATCTCCATAAGGAAGATTACATGGTTCCGAATCTGACAAGATACGAATGGCCTCAAAAATTAAGGTCTCTTACTGCTAATTCTTTGTTGTGGTATGTGAGGAAGCTAGACATTGGAGATATCATCTATAATTATGGAGACTTTCTGAATGTCCCATTGATCGAATCATGTGGTTGCATCAATTACAACCCTGCTTTGGCTTTGCGACAACTAGGGTACATTTTGGAGGATAGACCCTCCGATGAATAACTTCAACAATTAATCATTCATGACATAGGCAAAAACGACCGAGAATTGCTCAACAAAATCATTCGATCTTGGAGTAGGGTTAATAAAAGAGAGGCTGAAAGGAAGAATGCTATGGAAAAATAACCTTACACTTGATGAGTTTTGGATAGGGTGCAAGTTATTAAGTTACCATTTGATATTGATCCTGAGTACAAGCCAGATGTCCCAGATCTTCTGCATGTGTCTTTAGAAGAAATAGACAACTTGAAGAAAGCTTTAAAACAATCTCAAAAGGAGAAAGAAGAATTGAAGCTTAACCTCCATAACTTAACTAAGGAGAAAAGACAGATTCAACATATACTTGAATCAAAAGATCAACAGATTCAGAAAGATCATGAGGCATTTGAAAAGGAGAGTCTTAAGTGAAAGCGTTCGACTGAAGGGTTATTGAGTGCAACTTTCAACTTGGATTCCCACAACCAACGGTTGGAGGATGCTGCTAGCGAGATCGGGAAACTAAGTAGGTGGTATGAAAAGGAAATGCAAGATAAAAAGGAGATGGAAGAAGATTTGAAGGCTAAAATCCAAAGTTTGGCGCAAGCTTCTTTAGATCAAGAAGAACAAATGAAGTATCTTACCACAAGACTCCAAGATAGCCAAGAGTCGGAGGTAGGGGAACGCCTCAAAAGGATGATGGCAGAAAGATTTCTCTCCTAAAATACTAATGAACATGAACAAGTATGTCTTGAGTTAGAAAGCCTCCGAAAGGATTTCCTAATACAACGTAAACTCTATACGAAGATGAGGGATGAAAAGTTATATTGGGAAGAGCAATATGTAAAGATTGCCAAAGCGGGAGAAGATAGTCATAAAATAATTTTTTACCTCTACCAAGAGTATCGATTCTATAAAGACAAGCATGCGAGACTCGCCTTCTTAGCCAACAATCTTATTGGTGACATCCTTAGAAGTTTGAGAGATGTAGAAAATGTGATGGTCCCTATCCCGAAAGACGTTGAAGACTTCCTCAAGCTTTGTAGGACAGTGGTCGATAGCTTCAGAGCAGAAATCCGCAGGCGCACTTAGAAGACTTTGTTTCCCTTTGATTATTTCTTTCAGCAAGTTTTGATGTTTTAAGTTTGAATATTTTTCAATATCTGAATTGTATTCTTTTTAAAGACAATTACTATTTCAATAAAGGCATTTGTTTCTGTATCTCGTTTGTATATTTATTTTTTAGATGCTCACCAATAAAAAAAGCATAACCTAAAAAAAGAATAAATACAAAAAATAATATATATATATATATATATATATATATATATATATATATATATGGAAAATTCAAGTGAATAAGGCATTCAAAAACAAAAACTCTTAGCATATTCATACGCATCCATGCATTCACAAACATCACATCATTTCATATGGCATAACAAAACTCATTAATTTTCAAATTCATTCTCCAGTTAAACCATTGGTAGAAGAGCTAAAAAAGCACCGCCTCTCTGACCACCATACCAGACAAGATCCCATCAACATAAAGTAATGGAATAGATCGAAGAGAACCAGGCGACATTCAAGGAGGATTTGGAGCAAGTCAAGGGCAACATCGACTTAATGAAAGGAGACATAAATCAAGTCCTGCTAGACTTGAAGAATATCATTAAAAGGTAGGAACATATCCCTAGGGAAGCCTTTGAAGAAGTATCCCAAACCATTGGTGCATCGAGCGGTCACCAACCAAGAAGAGAACCAGAATCAGGACCTCTGAAGTCGACTATAGCACAACAAGAAGTCAGGAAAGCTGATACTGAAGGGTTTGTCCCACCTCCACCGAAGGTAAAGGAATCCCATGGTTTGAAAATTTCTGTCAACAACACAAACAACTACGTAGATCTACAATACAGAGACCTCGATTTGGAAGGTGCTACTCAGTCACACCAACCCAAGATAGTTGAAAATCCCTTGGATCTCAATCAGTATAAAGCTCTTGAAGAAAGGTTGAAGGTTGTGGAGGGTTACAATGCTTTCAACGTCGATGCTCTTAAAATGGGTATAGTTCCAGATGTGGTGATCCCTCCAAAATTCAAAATACATGACTTTGGAAAATATAAGGGACTCACATGTCCGAGAAACCATCTACGCATGTGTTGTACCCCAAAATTTACCCTCTTTATTTTTACCTTTTGGCTTACATTTCATTATTACATACACGCATATTATTAGTTTTATGGTTATGGAATCAAGGTATATTTAGCAAGCTTTGTCAGGTTACAAGTGACGTTTATTTCACCAATGGATGTTCTCAGAGTATTTTTCATGCTGAAGATCAGTTCGCCATTTCGCAGCGATTCAGGGTTCAAAGATTCACAAGTCCAACCCGGCGCGTCATATTCAGGTGTTCTTTCGCTAAGATATCTCTGATAACGTATTCTCAAATTCAGATTTGGCTCAAGAGTCAATTCTTTGAAGAAGGTCTCCGAATGTGTGAGTTTTTCCGAAGAAACGTGGTGAAAAAGTGTGTTGAAAGTGCAGTTTTTACGCACTAAAAAATTCATAACTTAAAGATCGTGGCTTGTTTTGAACCCGTTCCAGTGGCAAAAATTTCGTCTTGACGTCATCTATGTTTTCATCTCTCACGGATGGAAGTCAATTTCGGTCAGAAGATCTTCAAAAATGAGGATTTATCAAGTATTTTCGTACAGAAAATTTGTGACAGAAGTTTATATGCGTCATGTTCAGAAAATCATAACTTGGTCAATTTTCACCGTATCACAGAACTGGCGACTCTGCTGGGGATAAAAAATAAAGTTGGGTTTACCTTAGGATCTAGGTCATTTTAAAATTTCTTTCTTGTTTGTTTGCTTTATTCTTAAAGGGTTTTGCTTGGGTTACTATAGATCCTACACCCGGATTTGGGGGCACTTTTTAGGTAAACAACAATAGATCATGGAGACTGTATGACATAGATCGATATGGTTTAAGCGATGGCTGTGTTGGTGTGGAACTTTGGTTGGTACCGGTATCCTTCATGGGGAAACAAGGAGAATACGGGGCCGCCGCATGGTGTCGTGAAGCACTAACAGACCTTAGAACCTTAGTTGAACAAACTTGGCCATTAGAAAGTAGTGAGATAGTCGGCCTCGGTATCAAGCTGAGGATTGGTTAATACTCGATGCTACACTCATTGAGATCAGACTTTCGAGATATTTCGTCCGCAAGAAAAGATTACCTGAGCTGAAATAATGCCCGATAAAGGATGATTAATGATATTGAGAATCCTTAGAACCCGATTACTTTTCTAAGACAGGTTTGAAACCAACTAAACTTCAATAGGGTACTTACCTATGGAATCCATGCAAGCCTAAACCTAAGGCTACTTGTGTGACTTGTTTGCTTTCTTTGTCTAACAATTTGAACTCATTGCAGGGCTTTGTTTGTATTCCTTGCAGGACCTTGTTTGTATAAATCCAATAAATTGGTTTCTTACCCTGCATTTTTGCTTGATGCATAGCATACACATCATAACATCATTCCTTAACATTTCCTTAACCATTTCAAGGATCTCGAGGGCCTGTGATGCAGGTTATGATAAATCAGACGTCTAGCAAGGGGCAAGGGGATTTATTTTCCTCTAGCCAATGTTGTCAGAAGATCAAAACTCAACTTGAGTCAGGGGCTATGACCCACTTGATATGGTGATCTTGACTCTCGTAGAAGACTCTCAACGATACAAAGTTCTTCAATCAAAGCTGCAAAGTTCAACTTCTGACATTTTCTTGTTTTCCCCGTGAGGTCCTTGAAAACATTGCATACATATCATACATATCATTGCATACATATCATACATATCATTGCATAAGCAGGTTTCAAAGCAGGTCTCTCATGTCCTCGCTATTTATTTCAGCAATGGCTCTCCAACAAGACAACAGAGATCTCCAAGCTCAAGATGCCCAGTTCAAGGAATTTCTCCTGAATCTATCCAAGGGGCAAGAAGACCTGAAAACACTCTTCACCGGGAATCTGACCAAGGAACGTCCTGACAACAAAAAGGATGAACAATTGGAACAACTGCAAGCTAAGGTAGAAGTAATGAGAATCCAGATGCTGGGGCAGATGGCTCTTATCCAAAACTTAGCTCGAGGACAAGAAGGACTAAGAGCCTTTCTCAACAAGCTTCACCAAGATGGGTGCAGATCCATGAAACAAACAGTTAAAATTGTGGATCAAGGCATTAATCAGCCCCCAGTGAGAGAAGAGGTTGGTTTGGTCAGGAACAGACCTTTCCAGATTGCTACTACATCACAAGCCCAACCACAACCTCGCCAACGACAACAGGGCAATCGGCATAAGAAGAATACATTCGAAAGACGCTTCACTGAAATCAACATGTCATTGGCTCAAGCATTACAACGCATGTTAAAGGCCAAGTTGGTTATGTTAAGGGACCCTCCTCAGAATCCCAACATAGCCTCCCCAAGGTACAATCCAAATGCAAGATGTGCGTACCACTCCAACAGTCCTGGACATGACACCAACAACTATTGGGCGTTGAGAAATAAAATTCAAGACTTGATTAATGAAGGAGCGCTAGAATTTGCACAAGACGGTCAGACTGAGTTCTTCTGCCATCCCTCCAAGGCATACCATCTGAAGTGACAAGTTCTCACAAGAAGACTTTTCGTTCATTAGAATTTTCAATGTGTAATTTTCTTTTGATTTGTTTGAACATTTATTCATATCAAACCTCGTTATTTCATCAATGCATTGCACATGTTTGTCTTGAATCAGTTCATTCGTATTCACTATTTCAAAAATGCGTTCTTATTGCCTTTTGTGATATTCAACTCTCGATTAAAAAAACTCTAAGCCTTAGAGGGAGGATGACGAAAATGATACCACAATTTCTACAGTATGATTTTGAACAGACCCCGTTGACAATGTACAGGCGTTGTTTCAAATCCTAAACAGCGGAGTTATAAGGAAGATAATCCCTAGTCAACCCCTTTGAGCCTAAGAAGTAGGAGTTTTTATTTTCACACAAATTAAAACCCTTAATCATAACCTAGGGCATGGTAGTTTTTTCAGTTAATCCAGAGGCGCATTCAGTCACAATATGCCGCTTCGTACACAATGAATGGAATCGAAGACGTCCTTCAAAAATAAAAGACGGTGATGGTTCCGTATAATCGTCAAGACAGGAAGTCATTATATCTCGAAATAAAATCCCATTAAGTCAAAACCTATGAAGGAGACTTAAGAGAAAAATTGGGGCATCCCGCTGACTGTAATCACAAAAGAAACAGTTCAGGCAAAAGAAGGGATAACGAAAACAAAAAAAAGAGGTTAATATAAATCCTCGACAAAAAGAAGATTACAAAAATGACTGCCTTTTCAAAACAAATGTTTAATTTCTAAATCATCACCAAGTATCAGAGCAAAGATTCTAAACTCAATAGGGATCTAAACGCGCAATTAATTGAGCATAGGACTGAAGAACATCACGAAGAGCGGGTTGGGTACAAATAAAGTTTGAACCTTTATTCTTTGTTTCTTGAACCATGAACCAGGCCACATTATAACCCTTAAAAGTCCTAGCTGAAGCATGGGTTAGTTTGAGAGCATACTTTTACAAAGGTATCCTGACTCCTATAAGCTTTGTTACGAATCCTGAGTTGATATCACATTCTTGCAAATTTCGTTTTACTACACAAAACACATTTTCAAAAAAATTTCAAGACAAACATGAGTTTTGCATTCTTTAGATGACATTGTTTGCATATGACTAATTGTTTGATAGCAGAGAAATCCGCACAATGGATATTCGATGAACAAATATCCTCTCAATGAACAGAATCACCTTAGAGGGAAAGACACTTCTAATAACAGGTCTTCCATAAGCAAGGGGCGTGACACGATGTCTAAACACACCTGGGGCAGTCTCTCCAAAAGTGCTAGATAATCAGGGGAAGATCTCCATATGAATCGCTTGGGGAATTACGCACGCATTCCAACAATGAATCATGTGCCATCAAGAAAACATTTTTGACAGTACTACAACACAACACTATGGACAGTGACAACTCTCTACATCCTGAAAGCATGGACATAGTCGGAAAATACTACACATAACAAAGACCCACTAGGTTGACATACCTAGGCAAAAATAAGGGCATCCCGACGAACCAAAAGGGTTCGGGAAAAAATTAGGGATAAAAAATGAAAAAATATGTACACCCGGCAAGTCGAAAACCTGAAAGGGCGGCTTGGGCAAAAAAGGGTATCCCGGTGGACTGAAAACCCGAAAGGGCGGTCCAGGAAAAAGTTAGGGATTTAAAATGTACGACTATGTCCCATCACCTGTCTATCAGTGGAAGACTTATACCTTGATCAACATTCATCAAGAGCACCAGAATTCATATACAGTTCAGATACGCTCCAGATACGGATGCCATTCTGATACTCATTCAGATTCAGCTTTCAGATACAGTTCAGAATGCTCCAGATACGGATGCCATTCTGATACTCATCCAGATTAAGCTTTCAGATACAGTTCAGATACGCTCCAGATACGGATGCCATCCTGATACTCATTCAGATTCAGCTTTCAGATACAATTCAGATACGCTTCAGATACAGATGCCATTCTGATACTTATTCAGATTCAGTCTTCCGATACAGTTCAGACACGCTCCAAATACGGATGCCATTCTGATACTCATTCAGATTCAGCTTTCAGATACAGTTCAGATGCGCTCCAGATACGGATGCCATTCTAATACTCATTCAGATTCAGCTTTCCGATACAGTTCAGATACGCTCCAGATACGGATGTCATTCTGATACTCATTCAGATTCAACTTTCAGATACAGTTCAGATATGCTCCAGATACGGATGCCATTCTGATACTCATTCAGGTTCAGCTTTCCGATACAGTTCATATACGCTCCAGATACGGATGCCATTTTGATACTCATTCAGATTCATCTTTCAGATACAGTTCAGATACGCTCCAGATATGGATGTCATTCTGATACTCATTCAGATTCAACTTTCATATACAGTTCAGATAAGATCCAGAGTCGGTTGTCATTCTGACACTCATTCAACACATGTTTCAAGTACAGTTCAGATACGATCCCGAGACGGATGTCATTCTGACACTCATTCGACACATGTTTCAAGTACAGTTTAGATACGATCCAGAGAAGGATGTCATTCTGACATTCATTTAACACATGTTTCAAGTACAGTTCAGATACGATCCAGAGATGGATGCCATCTTGACACTCATTAAATACATGTTCTAGTACAATCACGACATAGATCCATCCACAAAATCTCCGCATGTACTTTTTCCAGTATGGTACAAGTGGCAGAGACAATTGGAAGCAAAGTCACTATCACATACAAGTCAGTGATACCTATATTCCCAATAGAGCCGAGACAGCCAAGTCCGACCTCCGTATCCCCGAGCAGGAATTCCTTCCTCAGTAGGTTCCTTCAGAAAGCTGATATCTGCATTCCCTAGCCAAGCTTTATAATCATAAACAGTTTATAAAGTTTTCTCCCGAGCAGAGTTTATTTCTCTGACAGCGGAAGCTCGATCTCCAACAGAGCTCTACTCTCCAGCAATGGAAGTTCATCCTCATCTGAGTTTATTTCTCCAAATCAGTAGACCTTCCAACAGAGTATCTCTCTTCTCCACAGAGTCATTCCGCCCGCAGGATTATTCTCAGACAGAGTCTCCTCGGGCAGAATGTTCTCAAGCAGAATGGAAGTAAATCCCTAGCTAATCATCTTCATTCACTATCCCCAGCGGAAACGAAGAACTCAACTCCTTATACTCTCCAGCAGCAGTCCAAGATTTATTTTCTCCAGCTAGAGAATATCACAATAGCATTGCATATCCATACATCATGGCATGTGCATACATATTATACAACACGATCTCATTTATTTTGAGAACATCATTAATCAATACATTTCATACATCATGAAATTACATACGACTAACTCTTTACCTTTCAGGGAAAGACGCAATCAAGTTCTCACGAGTTCTCTCTAGTTCAGTCAAACCGACACCAAGGTTTCTATTCCAGTTGCAGATATTCCAACATTTTCTCTGGTTCAATCAAACTGGCACTAAGGTTTCTATTCTGGTTGAATATGCTCTAAGACTTTCGTCTGGGTCAGCCGAATCGCCGTTAAGATTCCCCTGATTTCTATGCCAGACAAAGATAATTCGAGACCTCTCCCTGGATCAGTCAAATCGATACTAAGATTTCTCTCCTAGTTGAAGTTCTCACAAGTTTCCCTGGTTCAGTCAAATCGATACTAAGATTTCTATTCCATTTCAAGCTATGAAGCCCGGAAATCGACCGGATAATATCTCAATTTCTCCAAATTATTGAAGCTTGGGACATGACCGGATAACAGTACAAATACTACGAAGCCTGGAATCGACCAGATAGTGGTATATCTCAAATTCAAGCTATGAAGCCCGGAAATCGACTGGATAACAGCTTAATTTTCCCAAATTACTGAAGCCTAGAGCACGACCAGATAACGGTATAAGACGCTGTGAAGTCTGGAGCACGACCAGATAGCGGCAACAGACATTGTGAAACCTGGAGCACGACCAGATAACAGTACGAGGTACTGCGAAGCTTGGAATTCGACCAGATAGTAGTTTACTCGACCAATTACTATGAAGCCTGGAAACGACCGGATGTTAGTATGCCTTAAATTCAAGTTGAAACCCGGATGCGACCGGATAACCACTTAATTCCTTCTGAATCCAGGAACACAACCAGATAACGGTTTTTGAGATTGCAAATCCTAGAGCACGACCAGATAGAAAGTTTAATCTCATCTCCCCAGTAAGTCATTATAAAACCTAGAGCACGACCATATAGCAGTCAGTCTTATTATCCTCAGCAAATCACTGTAAGGCCCGGAGCACGACCAGATAGCAGTTCATTTTCATCTCCTCGACTAAGAGATGATTCCTCAGTAGAGTAACGGACAACTGAAGTTCCTAAAATTCCACTTCTCCTAAGATAGAAACCAACATTCCTCAGCATATTCCTCCTCAACGACAGGAACAGGAATTCTCATCAAAAGAATATCTTGGGAAATCAACATCCTCTAGATGGCATCTTTAAGCCCATCCCCTACTATTCTCCGTCATATCTTCCGGATGGCATCTTTAAGCCCATCTTCGGTGACCTTCTGCCATCTCCTCCAAATGGCATCTGTAAGCCCATTCCCGATACTTCCTACACAGTCCAGCACCATCTCAGACGAGTGCAAATTTCTGGGAACTCTAGTGTTCAATCATCTTCCACCTTCAGATTACGAAAGGTAAGCAAACAATCTATATCCTCAGGTTTAAGAAGATTGAACAGGGGAAGTTGTTGTACCCCAAAATTTACCCTCTTTATTTTGACCTTTTGGCTTACATTTCATTATTACATACACGCATATTATTGGTTTATGGTTATGGAATCAAGGTACGTTTAGAAAGCTTCGTCAGGTTACAAGTGACGTTTATTTCCCCAATGGATGTTATCAGAATATTTTTCGTGCTGAAGATCGGTTCGCCATTTCGCAGCGATTCGGGGTTCAAAAATTCACAAGTCCAACCCGGCGCGTCATATTCAGGTTTTCTTTCGTCAAGATATCTCTGATAACATATTCTCGAATTCAGGTTCATCTCAAGAGTCAATTCTTTAAATAAGGTCTCCGAATGTGTGAGTTTTCCCGAAGAAACGTGGTGAAAAAGTGTGCTGAAAGTGCAGTTTTTACGCACTAAAAAATTCATAACTTGAAGATCGTGGCTTGTTTTGAACCTGTTCTGGTGGCCAAAATTCCGTCTTGACGTCATCTATGTTTTCATCTCTCACGGCTGGAAGCCAATTTCGATCAGAAGATCTTCAAAAATGGGATTTATCAAGTATTTTCGTATAGAAAATTTGTGACAGAAGTTTATATGCGTCATGTTCAGAAAATCATAACTTGGTCGATTTTCACCGTATCACAACATGTATTGCAGAAAGATGCATGCATATGCTTAAGATCAAAAGATGATGATCCATTAATTCTAAGACAGTTTGAATGGGGCATCCTTAGATTGGTACATGCAATTGGAGCGGGTTCATATTCATATATTGGTAGATATTGGCAATGCTTTCTTAAGGCAGTATAAGTACAACTTGGACATGGCGCCTAACCGTATGCAACTCCAAAACATGTCTCAGAAAAAAGAGAAGTCTTTCAAGGAGTACGCTCAAAGGTGGAGAGAAATGGCAGCCCGCGTATAACCATCACTCTTGGAGAAAGAATTAGTTGATATGTTCATGGGTACCTTACAAGGGTTGTACTATGATAATATGGTAGGAAGCATCTCTTATGGATTTTCAGATTTGGTAACTATTGGTGAAAGGATTGAAGCTGGAATAAAGAGTCGGAAGATACAAGGGACATCATCTAGTACCCCTTATAATGCAAAGAGATATGTTCCTAACTTATCGAAAAATAAGGAAGGAGAAATTAATGTCGTAGTATCACATTCAAGGTTACAACAACCACTGATAATTCCACGAGAACAACAACAGAATTTGAAAGGCTTCAGAGAAGATTTGATCCTCTCCCCATGCCGCACGGCCAATTATTGCAACACTTAGTCAAAGCATATTTGGTAGATCTAAAGCCTCTAGCTCCTCCAGTTGGGGCACTCCCACAAAAGTACGATGCAAATGCCAGGTGCGAGTATCATGCCAATTCTCTGGGGCATACCATAGAAAAATGTTGGGCCTTCAGACATAATGTTCAAGATTTGTTGGTTTCTCAGGATATCACTTTTGATAATCCAAATATCAAGACAAATCCCATGCCTCCGCATGGTGGTCCAGCTGTAAATGCAATCGAAGTGGTTACTAACTTTGGGGAAGCCAAAAAATTTAAGGCCCCGATAAACCTTCTGAAAGAATATCTGTTGGAGTGTGGGTTCCTCTTAGAACATAATGAATATTTTGAGAAGAGATTACAAAAATTGGTGGATCAGGGGATAGTCCAATTTGGGCAATACCCTAAAGAAGAATATGTGGCTACGATCGATGTAAGTACAAAGAAGCCAGTGGTAATTCCTTGCCAAGGGCTGAACCTCAATAAGAAGACTCTTGTGATTCCATGGGGAGAGTCAACAGAAGCACCAATGATGATACCACGCCATACTCTGAGAATTCAAGTAGTTCCAAAGACTACAATGGTGATTAGGGGGCAATCTCGTACCCCTTACAAAAGCAACAAAGCGGTACCGTGGAGTTATGATTCTACTGTCTATGTTAATGGTTTAAATCAAGAATGTGAGTCATCGACAAGTCAAGGACCTACGATCATAAATATAGTTGGAACAGGGGGCATGACCCACAGTGGTCGAATCTATGGTTCTAAACCACAAAAGAAGAATGATGCGGTGGTTAAGGATAAAGGAAAAGCTGTGGTGGATACAAATCGAGAACAAGAATCTCCAAGCAATAATTTTACTGACCAAGAGGCGGAGGAACTCCTGAAAATAATTAAGAGGAGTGGTTATAGAGTGATGGATCAACTACAACAAACCCCGGCCAAGATTTCAATACTCTCGTTGCTTCTCAACTCAGAAGCGAGTCAAGATTATCTAATGAAAGTTTTAAGTTATGCTCATGTTGCAGAAGAGATTACGGTAAACCAATTTGACAATGTTGTAGAAAATCTAACATCCAGATCATATCTAGGTTTTAATGATAGTGGGTTGCCTCCACAAGGCAGAGCTCACAACAAGGTGTTGCACATCTCTATTCAGATAGGTACTACAAGCCAGTTCAGCGTACTCACCGATACTGGTTCCCCCTGCAATGTGTTACCAAAATCTAGCTTGATGAAATTAACATTAGATGGTGTTGTAATAAGGCCTAGTTCTACGATAGTCAAAGCTTTTGACGGTTCTCAAAGTACAATGTTTAGATAAGTGGATCTTCCTGTCAAGATTGGTCCGCATATGTTTTATATCACTTTTCAAGTCATGGATATAGAACCAACATATACATATTTACTCGAAATACCTTGGATTCATGCAGCAAGGGTTGTTACTTCAACCCTTCATCAAAAATTGAAGTTCTTCATGGAAGGAAGATTGGTTATAATCGAGGGTGAAGAGGATATCTTTGTAAGTCACATAGAATCCTACAGATATATCAACACTGATGAAGACTGTATAGCAACACCTTTTTAAGTCTTAGAGGTTTCCTCAATGATAACCCTACCAGTGGAGAAAATCAAGAAACCTACTGTGACTTCACGGAGAGACTTGCAAATAGCTGCAGAAAATGGTACATCAAAAGGATGGGGTAAACTTGTGGAGATACCCGAAAAGAAGAATCGTTTTGGTTTGGGCTATGAATCAGCAAAGGCTACCCTGAAAGGCAAGGCACAATTTCCTCCTATCCAGAAAACCTTCATCAACAAAGGAACAAAGCATGGCAGACAAGTGGTGATAATATCTAATAAAAGCAGCCCCAAAAGAGCATCCGACTTCATCCGTGAATATGCCTCAGGCGAAGAGCTCAAGAATTGGAAAGCTGTAGAGATTCCAGAGATCTTTTTCTTTCCAAAGTAAACTTTCTTGTTTTTGAAAGAACTTATGTCAAACCCGAGGCATACTGGTATCTTGTAAGGGTCCCTAATTTGCTTCAAACAGTATTCATGATTAATAAAAGTTATATTTCACATTCAATTAAGATCCATGTCTTTCTCTTGAATTTACTTTTTATATTTAAAAAATGGAAATACTTTTCTTCATATGCATTTTCCAAATTCACATACTAAAACTGCACCAAAAACATGATAAATATGCATATCCATGCCTAAAATCACTAATAACGTTACTGCTACTATCTGATATAATTTTGATGCATCTATCAACCAAGCAGAAGAGGAAGATGATGAATATATTGAACTCTATGAAGAATTAGAAAGAGAGATAGAGAAAAAAGTTGACAATATACAACCATACCAAGAATCAATTGAGACCATTAATCTTGGCACAGAGAAGGATCTAAAAGAGATCAAGCTAGGGGAAACATTGGAGGAAAGCATAAAATACTGATCAAGTTGTTACATGAATATGTGGATATATTTTCCTGGTCTTACAAATATATGCCAGGATTGGATACAAATATTGTGGTGCATAGGCTACCTCTCAAGGAAGTTTGTTCTCCAGTTATACAAAAGCTCAGAAGAACTTGTCCAGACATGTCTAGTAAGGTTCAAGAGGAAGTCCTTAAACAATTTGACGCAGGGTTCTTAGCAGTGGTAGATTATCCGCCTTAGATAGCTAACATCGTGCCAGTGCCCAAGAAGGATGACAAAGTATGCATGTGTGTAGATTATCGGGATCTAAACAAAGCAAGTCCCAAAGACGATTTCCTGTTACCTCACATATATGTTTTGGTGGATAATACAACTTAATCTTCGGTATTTTCATTCATGGATGGTTTCTCAGGCTATATTCAAATTAAAATGGTACCCGAGGATATGGAAAAGAATACTTTCATGACACCTTGGGGCACTTTCTTTTACAAGTTGATGCCTTTCGGTCTAAAGAACACATAGGCAACTTATCAACGAGCTATGGTCACACTATTCCATGATATGATTCACAAAGAATTTGAAGTGTACATAAATGGTATGATTTCCAAATCACATTCAGAGGAGGATCACATCGTACACTTGCAGAAATTATTCGAGCGCCTGTGAAAGTTTAAACTGAGGTTGAATCTGAATAAATGTACATTTGGTGTCAGGTCAGGGAAGTTATTGGGTTTCATTGTAAGTCGTCATGGTATTGAGGTAGATCCCAACAAAGTGAAAGCATACAAGAAATGCCAGCTCCGAGGATAGAAAAAGAGGTTCGTGGGTTTTTAGGATGATTGAATTACGTTTTAAGGTTCATATCGCACCTAACTGCTACGTGCCAGCCTATATTCAAATTACTTCGAAAATATCAGAGAATGGTGTGGAATAGTGACAGTCAGAAAGCCTTCGAGACAATAAAGCAATATTTATAAGAGCCACTAATCCTGATGCCACAAGTTCCCGAAAGGCCGCTCATCATGTATCTAACAATGCTTGAAGGGTCAATGGGATGTGCATTAGGCCAACACGACAAAACGGGTAGAAAAGAGCATGCATTCTACTACCTCAGCAAGAAATTCAGTGACTATGAAACTAGATACTCACTTATCGAGAAGACTTGTTGTGCATTGGCTTGGGCTACTAAAAGATTGAGGCAATACATGTTAACTCACACCATGTTTTTAATAGCAAGAATCGATCCTTTAAAATATGTGTTTGAAAAATCAGCTCTTACAAGAAGAGTTTCTCGATGGCAGATGTTACTATCAGAGTATGACATCTAATATCTCACTCAAAAGGCCATCAAGGGTATTGTACTAGCTGACCATCTAGCTCATCAACCATTGCCAGAATATTAACCAATGAAGTTCAACTTTCCATACAAGGATGCTGTGGTTATAAGTGACTACGAAATACCAGGGCTCGACGAAGGACCTGAACCAGGGGCATGTTGGACACTCATGTTTGACGGGGCTTCAAATGCACTAGGGCATGGAATTGGGGCAGTTTTGACTTCTCCGAAGAATTTTCACAAGCCTTATAATACAAGGTTATGTTTTGACTGCACCAACAATATCGCTGAATACGAAGCTTGTATCTTGGGTATGAAAACCGCTATTGATCTAAGAATCAAACATCTCAAAGAGTTTGGAGACTCAATGTTAATCATATACCTAGTCAATGATGAATGGGACACTAAACATCCTAGATTGATTCCATATTGGGATCATGTTTTAAAGCTAGTTGTGGAGTTTACAAAGATTACCTTCAGCCATATTCTGTGAGAGAAAAATCAGATGGCTGACGCCTTGGAAACTTTATCAGCCATGTTCAAGGTAACCTGGCCAAATCACGAATCACACATTACGATCAGACATTTTGAAGAACCTGCACATTACCTTGCTATTGAAGAAGGACCGAATAACAAGCCTTGGTTCTACGACATCAAAAGGTATCTAAAGAAGCAAGAATATACAAAAAAATGCCTCTATGATTGACAATCAAACTTTACGAAAGCTAGCTTCAGAGTTCTTTCTAAATGGTGATATGTTGTACAAAAGAAAATACGATATGGTGTTACTCAGGTGCATGGAGAAACAAGAAGCAAATACACTTATGAGAGAAATCCATGAAGGTACTTTTGGAACTCATACAAATTCACATGCCATGGCTAGAAAGGTCTTGCGAGAAGGTTATTATTGGTTGGTGATGGAGGATGATTGCTAACATTATACCAAGATATGTCACAAATGCCAAATCTACACCGAAAAATGCACGTGCCACCGATGCCTCTGAATGTCCTAAGTTCTCCTAGGCCATTTTCTATGTGGGGAACTTATATGATAGGAATGATTGAACCGAAAGCCTCCAACGGACAACTGTTCATACTAGTTTCCATCGATTACTTCAGCAAGTGGGTGGAAGCTGCATCCTACGTAAATGTGACAAGACAAGTGGTTACTCGGTTCATCAAACAAAATCTTATATGCAGATATGTGGTTCCTAGAAGAATAATTATAGACAACGAGTCCAATTTAAACAACAAAATGATGAAAGATTTATGCGATGACTTCAAAATTGTGCATCATAATTCCTCACCATATCGACCCAAGATAAACGTAGCCGTTGAAGTTGCCAATAAGAATATCAAGAAAATCATGCAGAAAATGGTGAAGACATACAAATATTGGCATGAGATGCTTCCCTTTTCTCTACACGGCTATTGTATGTTCGTATGTACATCAACATGTGCAACTCCTTTATCTCTTGTATATGGCATGGAGGCAGTACTCCCTGTTGAAGTAGAGATTATGTCACTACAAGTTCTAATGGAAACAAAGCTTGAAGAGTCATAATGGGTTCATATGCGATTTGATTAGCTGAACCTCATTGAAGAGAAATGCTTGACAGCTTTGTGCCATGGCTAGTTATACCAAAAGCGGATGAGAAGGCATTCAATAAAAAGGTTCGTCCTCGAGTGTTCAAAGAAAGGGACTTAGTGCTCAAGAAGATTCCACTACCTCGCCTTAATTCACGTGGTAAATGGACACCCAACTACGAAGGTCCGTAGTGGTAAAAACAACATTCTTGGGTGGTGGTCTTATCCTCACAGCAATAGATGGGGAAGAACTGCCACATCCAAAAATTCAGTCGCAGTCAAAAAATACTATGTATAAAAAGCTCGTTAAGTTCGAACCCTAAACGGGTGACTTAGGCAAAAAGGAGCATCCCAGTGGATTGAAAACCCTAAAGGGTGATCCAGGAAAAAATTAGGGACATACACAAAAGTTATCCTGGTGGATTGAAAACCCAAAAGGGAGATCCAAGCAAAAGTTAGGGATCTTGCTCGGAAATAAAGAACAAAAATATTGTGATCTAAGAACCACGACTACAACCACAAAGGAGAGTGATTGATCTAAATCATTTGACTCATAAGCAAAGGAGATTGGATCTATTAAAATGACATTGAAAAAACAACAATAACAATTATCATTTTTATTGCCATTTTCAGTTTTAAAAACTTTTTGTAATTACCTCTTTCAAGTAATTGCATCTTGTACTCTCGCCTATTCAGAGGCATATTTATCAATAAAACATTTACTTTTTCAATCTTTCAATTGTGTTTTTTTCCTTTTCGGACTTGTTTGCAAAATACTAAGATTATTTCTTGTGAATACTGCATTGAAACCATTTTGGGATTTTGACAAATGAATAAAAGCATTTGGATGTAACATCAAAAAGAATTTTGGTTAGAAAAACATCAAAAAAAATCCACGTCTGCGTCCACGCCTGTGATCATAGCCACATCCACACCTATGTTCGCAACTGCATCCACGCCTGCTGATCGGGAAAATAGCAAGTGTACTATTTTAACCGATGTAGTAATAATGGGTTTACCCCAAAGATCGATCTCGAGGAGTGCATAGTAAATACTAAGTTCCCCATTAGTTCAATTGAACAAAAATAATTGGTTGGTTTGTTTTGATGAAATCTTTGCAAAAAGTAATAAAGCGAAAATAACTCGACTTTTCTTTATAAGAGCAAAACATGCTAGGGGAAGTGGTTGACTTGGATTGCAAAGATATGAATTCTAATTCTCTCAAAGGTTAATCTTATGTTTTTCAATTACCAACCTCTAGATTGTTTTTCCCTATGTCTATAGTGAAAAACCCTTGAACATTCACCCTTAATCCCAATACCCATGAAGATAAAAAGTGAGTTCAAGCAATTATAATAACAAGGTTGTCTGTGGTGATTATAGGGTACTCCTAGTCCTAGGTCGTATCTACTATAACCCAATTATGCAAAAACCCTAACAACTACAGTCCTGCACTTGTTAGCCATAGATCATTCCTAATTTTACCAAAAGAGAAAGCATAAACACATTGCATAATTAAATTGAAAAACATGAATTCAAAATTTGATTAACTTAGAAATTCATATCCATTGCATAAACCAATTCAGGACCACCCCCTAGCATTGGGGGGTTTAGCCTCTCATAATTTTTAAGATATACATAATTAAGAAGTTAAACATTACAAGAATAAAGCTGGACTTTGATCTTCAATGGTGGAAACCCTTGAATCCCTCCGTCTCCAATAACCTTGATGAAGCAATCTTCTCTCTTGTGTGTTCTCTATTGTACGATGCAAAAAGTGTCCGGATCTCACTCAAAAACTCAAATAAATACCTAGGTACAAATCTCAGCAAGCTGGAATGTCTAAAGTGCCCTCAAGGTCAAGATTTAATGAAAAGGACCAAAATAAAATAGTTGACGCGCAGGCCAACACGGGCCGTGTTGCTTCAAAAAATGGCTTCTCTTTTCTCTTGCTTCAGGCCTGCTAACACAGGCCGTGCCAGGCAGCACGGGCACCCGTGTTGGCCCCCGGGTTCTTTATATGGGCATGGCTTGCTCTGCTGACACGGGCTGTGTCATGGGACACGGAACGTGTTGGTCTTCATACTCTTACACTTTTCCTCTTTGGCCTTTGTACTTTTGCTCCATGCTTTGCACTCTTGCTTTAGACTAACCCACTGAACCTGAGACATGCATACTACCAACAAAAAGCATTAAAAGCATCAAAATAACTCAAAGAAAATAAAATGCAAGAAAATCAGCTAGACATGAAATACTTAAGAAAACAATAAGACTTCACATAAAATTTTATTCAATTGACAGACTTTAGATCTTATGCATGATGAAAATTAGATAGAAATAGTGACCGATCATAACCCCAAACTTATCTCATTGCTTGTCCTCAAGTGATGCAAGAGACCAAACAGAGGTCATCCTGAATTTTCTTTTTCCTCAATACCACCGACGTTCTTCGCAACTTGCTTTTACCTTCTTGATCAAGCTTTTGGTTCACCAAACCATATCTCCTACCACACTTCCACATCAGAGTACCTTTTACCTACAAGCTTTTTCACACCTCTCACCAAATCTCTCAGGGTTAAAGTATTTTTTCACTCACAAAATCACAGTATGCAATATCAACTCTTAACTTTGAATTAATTATCCTTTCACTACACAAACAGAATTCACACACTTTTTTAGGTCTTTTTCAGTTGTAATGGGGCTTAGGTGAAAGGTGGGATAAACAAGGAAAGGGATAAGCAAATGGTTTTTGAATCAGCATTTATGTTATGTTTTTCATCTTTGTGCTTATATTGTTGCAAGGGGAACTTATTCACCTAGACTCTTTTGCTTTACTCGCTTTTCTTGAAGTATCTAATAGTGTTCGAGTCTTTCATTCAGGCAAGTGTTTTCTATAACTCTTTTCTCTTCTTTTTTTTCATGCTTTCATGTGTTACAATTTTTTTTCTTTTATCTATTCCTTTCTCTTTTTTTTTTCAAACTCACACTTGCCCATTTCTTTGTTAATAACTACCCCAAACTTAGAATTTTCACCAATAAAAAAAACATAACACATATGCTGAACAAAAGGGTAGGAAGCGTTTGGCCATGGGTTACTGATATGGATAAAACAAACAAAGGTATAAGGCTCAATAAGGTTTAACAAAGGATAAACATATTATTATGGATGGCTAGAAAGGCTTAGATGATAAAACAAACAAGTGCCTCAGTGTGCATTTTCCTATTGTGTTGTGTAGGTAGAACAAACGCAAAATCAGAGTGATAAAGTCATACCTGATTGAACTCTCATGATGATCATCAATTATGTATGGCCTTTTTGTACCTCACCATGTTGGATAAGCTCACAGGTTCAAAGCACTCCTAGAGTCATGTGGTTTCTTTTCTGGTCCATGTATACCATCCACCTTTTCCGTCTAGTAGCACCAAGTTGTGTCCAGCCGTTAATTTTCTTTTGGCGACATCCTCTTCCAGGGTGCCTTGGAGAAACAAATTCAGGTTGTACCGTTCATCCACTCACTTGTCATTCCATTGCTCATCCGGCATCCATCATACAATCTGTAACATCTTGACACAAAGCAAAATAACAAACTCCGACAATGAAAACAATGAAAATAATCCAAAACAAATGCATATGAAAACAAACAATTGAAAGAAACGCAAAACAAATGAAAGAACCCCCCCCCCCCCCCACACACACACACACTTAAACTAAACATTGGTCGCAATGTTTTAGCTCATATGTGGCGAGGACTCACAATAGATATTAAAGAGGAGGAGGAGGAGGATGTTAAAAGTGCAACATCAGCTGCTGCATCATAGTCTGTATATCATCAATCACGGTCCCTTGAAGGACTTGCTCAGCAAAAATCCTGTCGATCTTCGTGCCTTACCGGCTTTGTTCAGCACGAAGGTAACCCATCTCAGTCTCCATCCACCCCCAACGATCATGTCCCATAGAAGAGGACCTGCACCATGATGGTGCGAAGAATGTGGTGGAGGCACAACTCGCTCCCTAGTTGGGGCGTCTGCTTCCATCAGTGCACCTGCGAAAACATTATCATCTTCCCTATCCTCGAGGTTAACATATAACCAATTTTCATAATCATAAATATTTGTTTTGTCAGGGTTAGGAAGGTTCAACAATCGTCGCTTTTGACTAACCAACACATACCCTCAACGTCCTACCTCAAGCATTACCTGTTAGCAAAGAACGCTAAGATCAAGTTTTCTCAATGCCGGTACTAGTGTTTCGCCATCCAAAACTGTTATATACCCCAGAGATTCCACAATTTGAGTAATCATTCTACCTACTGAAATTTCACCCGAACTAGCACGTCCCATAGTACCTAGATGGGCAGCGGTAAATGCCGCCACATTAATCGGTTCTTCATGTACCATGGCATGCATCAGATAGAGTTCCCTCTTGGCCGCCACACCTGTACTATCACCACATCCGAACAAGGTGTATGCCAATGCCTTTTGCACATACCTGAAACACATATTCTGAATCCACGATGCCTTAACACTCGTGGGGTTATACTACGACAAACCTGTAATGGCTGTCCAAAAAGAATCTGGGTTAAACTCAGATGGCATTTCTCCAGGTCCCACCAAAGGTAACCGAAGACACTGCCCTAATTGTATAACAGACATGGAATGATCCTCATTGTACATCCTAAAATTAAGTGTACCAAAATAGTCCATGGCGGAACCATTCCATTCCTTTTCCAATTTAAAACTCACAGTGCTCAAGAATTCCAATGTGATGCGCTCATAAGTTGGTGCATCATGGTGCATAAATTCTAGAATTCTTAAGTTATTCAACAACATAGATACATCATCTAATATACCTAATGCGCTCATAGCCACAAGGCTTACGTCCCTCGTCGATAAAAGCTTATGCTTAAGGTGAGCCTTATACCTTGCAATGTGTTCACCGTCTTCAAAAATAATGTCATGCATATTCGGAGCATGTTGGGATCTCTGTCTCGGTCTTGAAGTCTCAGCCACACCTTTGCCTCTATCACTTCTCTTCGGGGGCATTTTGATACCTATACAAATTGAGAGAGAAAAAGTAGAGGGGTTAGGGAAAAAGATTACCGTCACTGTGTAGAGGACGGAAAACGGACCAACTTTTGTGAAGACACTTTGAGAATGATGAAGTGATGATGGGTGAAAAAGAAGATTTGGTAGGTGATGGTAATGGAGTTTTTAGGTTTTTGGAAAGAAAGAGGAGAGGTTAGGGGTGGAAAAGGAGAGAGAAAAGGGAGTTATGAGTGGGGATTGATAAAAATAAAGTTAAAAACCCGTGGGCCCCACCATAACTCGGAATAGATTGAAGTTTGTAAAAAAATTCGTTGTCAGGATGCGCAACACGGGCCGTGTCCCCCCACACGGTCGCCTGTGTCAAGCCACTCCTTTTGAGATTTTTCTCCGTTCACTCCGCTTAGTTGTAATATACTTACTCCACCTGAACAAAACACACCTGCATAAATAAATTAACAGAAAAATAATTAGTAAAACAAAACTGTTGGTTGTCTCCCATGAAGCGCTTCGTTTAACGTCGCATGGCTCGACGGTTCTTCATCTCATCACGTCAGACAAAGATGATCAATGGTCCCTGAGTTCTGTCCAGTGTAATAAGGTTTCAACCTTTGCCCATTGACCTTGAAGGTGTCTCCATTCTTGTCATTTTTCAGCTCTATAGCCCCATGCAGAAACACCTTATTCACAATGAATGGTCCAGACCACCTCGACTTCAGTTTACCAGGAAATAACTTTAACCTGGAACTAAACAACAAAACCAATTGCCCTTCCCAAAATTCCTTTTTCTGAATCTTTTGATCATGCCATTTCTTTGTTGTTTCTTTATAAGTCCTGGAATTCTCATAAGCTTGGTTCCGGAACTCCTCTAACTCATGAAGTTAAAGAATTCTGGATTCACCCGCTTTAAAAAGATCATAATTAAGGGATTTGGAGGCCCAGAATTCCTTGTGCTCAAGTTCGAGCGGCATATGACATGCTTTTCCATAAACCAAATGATAAGGAGACATACCTACTGGTGCTTTGAATTCCGTTCTGTATGCCCATAATGCGTCTTCCAACTTCACTGCCCAGTCCTTTCTCGAAGCACTGACAATCTTCTCTAGAATCTATTTAATTTGCTTGTTTGAAACTTCAACCTGACCACTCGTCTAAGGATGGTAGGAAGTTGCAATCTTGTGCTTCACATTGTATTTCTTCAACAGGTTCTCCATCAATTTGTTCAAGAAATGGGTACCTTCATCACTTATTAGAGCTCTCAGTACCCCAAACCTCGAGAATATGTTATTCTTGAGAAAATTCACTACAACCTTGGCATCATTCGTAGGAAGAGCTACTGCCTCAACCCACTTAGAAACATATTCAACAACCACAATGATATAGTTCTTCCCAAATGATGGTGGAAACGGACCCATGAAATCAATGCCCCATACATCAAACAATTCAACTTCAAGCATACCTTTATGAGGCATCTGATTTCTCTTAGAAATGTTACCTGTTCTCTAGCACCAATCACATTCCTTCACCACACCTTGAGCGTCTTTGAACAAAATTAGCCATTACAGTCCAGACTGGAGGACTTTTGCAGTTGTCCTATCTCCACTAAAAGGCCCTCCATACTCCGAGTTGTGACACACTACCAATATCTCTCTCTGTTCTTCCTCTGGAACGCATCTTCTCACAAGTCCATCAATCCCCTTCTTATACAAAAAAGGTTCATCCCATAGATAAAACCTGCAGTCATGCAAAAACTTTTTCCTTCTGTTATAATCAAAATCATCAGGGATAACATCACCTACCATATAATTTGCATAGTCTGCAAACCACGGGACACCAATCATAACTAGGATTCATTCGTCAGAAAATTCATCCTTGATTGGGTGTGTTTCTTCTGTTTCTTTAATTCGAGACATTCAGAATAAATGATCAGCAACCGTGTTTTCACACCCCTTTTTGTCCCGAATCTCCAAATCAAACTCTTGCATGAGTAAGATCCACCTGAGTAGTCATGGGTCTGAATCCTGTTTAGCAAAGAGATACTTCAAAGCAGCATGGTCAGTATAAACAATTACCTTTGTCCCTAACAAGTAGGACATGAATTTATCGAAGGCATAGACCACTGCTAGCAGCTCTTTTTCTGTGGTGGCATAATTCATCTGAGCAGGATTCAATACATGACTTGCATAATATATCACATGCAAGAGCTTTTCCTTTCTTTTTCCAATGACTGCCCCCACTTCCATATCACTTGCATCACACATGATCTCGAAAGGTAGAGACCAATCATGAGATATGACTATAGGTGTAGACACCAACCTGTTCTTCAATGTCTCAAAAGCTTCTCCACACTTTTTATCAAAGAGGAAAGGATTATCTTTCACTAGTAAACTGGTTAGAGGTTTCGCAATCTTCGAGAAGTCTCTCATGAACCTACGGTAGAATCCGGTATGTCCCAAGAAACTTCTAATACCTTTTTCGTTCACTGGTGGGGGTAGATTCGTAATCACCTCCACTATAGCTTTGGCCACTTCTATTCCTCTATGAGAAATCTTGTGACCCAAAACTATTCTTTCTCTTACCATGAAGTGGCATTTCTCCCAGTTGAAAATCAAATTCATTTGTTGACATCTTTCTATTACCAGAGATAAATTGCCAAGACATTCGTCAAATGATGGTCCAAACACAGAAAAACCATCCATGAACACTTCCATATGCTTTTCAAGCATGTCGGCAAATATAGATGTCATACATCTTTGAAAAGTTGCTGGAGCATTGCACAATCCAAATGACATCCTTCTGTAGGAAAATATACCGTAGGGACATGTGAAAGTTGTCTTCTCTTGATCTTTAGGAGCTACTGCTATTTGATTGTAGCCTGAATACCCGTCTAGGAAACAATAGAAATCATGTCCAGCCAGTCTTTCCAGCATTTGACCAATAAAAGGTAAGGGAAAGTGGTCTTTCCTTGTAGCAATATTTAACCTTCTATAGTCAATGCAGACTCTCCAACCGGTAACTGTTCTTATATGTATCAATTCATTTCTTTCATTCATGACAATAGTTGTGCCTCCCTTTTTAGGCACCACATGAACCGGACTCACCCACAAGCTGACAGATATAGGATAGGTTAGTCCTGCATCTAACAACTTCACTACCTCTTTATGGACAACTTCCTTCATAGCAGGATTGAGCCTTCGTTGAGGTTGAACAACCAGTTTTTGGTTGTCCTCCATAAGAATCTTGTGCATGCAAACAATTGGGCTTATCCCTTTTAAGTCTTCAATCGCCCATCCAATAACACCCTTATATTTCTTAAGTACTTTGATGAGCTTTTCTTCTTGGACTTCCATGAGGCTTGAGTTGATAATAGCTGGACATTTTTCTTCCGAGTCAAGAAAAATGTATTTCAAATTTTCAGGTAACTGCTTCAACTCCTTTTTATTTTTAGCTTCTTTTTCTCCTTTAGTGGATGATGGTTGTCTTAAATATTCCCACCGGTGTGGTTTAGATTTATTCCACTGAGGTTGTGCTTCTAACATGGCAAGCACTTGAGATTCTTCTTCATTCACTTCTTCGTTCTTTTCAAGGATGGACAAACTTATAACTCTTTCCAATGGTAATTTTGGCATCTGGCTATTAACAGATTGGATAAACACCGTATCCAAAATCCCAACATTTTTGCTCGTACCCTCCTCATCTTTGAACTTCATGGTATCCCTAACATTAATTTTCAACTCTTCATCATAAACTTTGAGGGTAACAGTCCCTCCCTCAATGTCTATGACGCATCTCCCTGTTTCTAGAAAAGGTCTTCCAAGAATGAGTGAAATCTCTTCATCTTCTGGCATTTCAAGAACAACAAAGTCTACAGGGAAAACAAACTTGTCAATCTATACCAAACCATCATTAGCAATACCATAGGGCCTTTTCATGGAGTGATTAGCGAATTAAAGGGTCATGCGCGTATCTTGCACTGCCCCCAGTACAAGCTTTTTATAAATTGACACCGACATTAAACTAACACTAGCACCCAAATCAATAAGTGCCTTTTTGAATGACTTGTCTCCTATGGTACAAGGGATAGTGACGACACCCCTATCTTTCTTCTTGATGGGAATCTTTAAACCTTACAAGATAGCATTGCATGTTTCAGTTAACTTCACAGGCTCAGTTTCAATGGACCGCTTCTTGGATATGATGTCTTTCATGAATTTAGCATAAATTGACATTTTCTCTAAAGCTTCCGCGAAAGGGATATTGATCTCAAGCTTTTTGAACAACTCCAAGAATTTTTCAAAACTTTTTTCATGCTGGTCTTTTTTCTTTGACCTGGTTGGATAAGGGAGAACAATCTTCTGCTTTGGTTCTCTCGGTTTCTTCTTCTCGATCACAGGAGGTATTTCACTTTCTTTGGCTTATTTAGGATCATCTCTTATCTCTAGACCAACTTCCAACAATCCCTCTTCCTCCATGTTGTACCCTAAAATTTTCCCTCCCATATTCCTCAAGATTTGTCAAGAATGACCCTCAAATTGCTCAAAGATGGCACAAGGGTTGTACAGTCAGACCACCTCCTAAGACAACTGAAATTAGGGTTTTAGTTCTTTCAAGGAATTTGGGGTTCTCAATGGTTCAATCAAGTCTCATAGGCCTATATACATTCTCAAGCACCTACATGCCAAGTCTCAAGACTCACAGTGCCAATTTGCACAGTCAAAAGCTCCATTTGATCTACAGTCAACTGCAAGGGCAAAATGGTCATTTTGCAGTCAAAAGTCAGAATTTTTGGTCAACATCTTATTTTGAGTCCACAATCATCATTTGATCAAGTCTTGATCATGATTCCACAAGAATAGCTCAAAAATCATCAAGGTGCAAAAGTTACTATTTTTGGACAGTAGACAAGTCAACTGTATCTTGACCAGGGCATAACTTTTTCATGGTTCATCAGAAAAATCCCATCCAATGCTCAATTTGAAGGGGATGAAATTTCCTACAATCCATCTTCACACTCCAAGATCAGAAAATGCACTCACAAAAAGTTACCAATTTTTACATTATAGGTCAATTTAAAAAGTCAACAAAAGTACACTTTGAGTAAAAGGCCATAACTTGAGATTGGTAAATCCAAATGACATGGGACCAAAGGCATGGGTTAGAGTACTTCAAGAGCTTTCCAAAATATCCAAGAACATGGTCATATGATCAAAATTGAGCAAGTTGTGCATTGGAGAAGTTGGGAAATTTTTATGAATTTGCAAAAGTCAACTTTGCCCAAAACACCTTTTTGCTAATGGGCCTCAAATCTCTTCTTGAAACTTCACCCCTGACTTATGCACGACCCACCAAGCTTAATTGGATTTATTTTCTTATTTTTATTGATTAATTGGATTTTTAATTAATATTAATCCATTTAATTAATTTAAATCATAAGAAAATACAAGATTTGATTTTTAAATCTTTTTGTGAAGCAAATATGATCAAAACATGCTGGCAAATTCGTGCACAAGTCAAAGATACAAAAAATCCAAATTTGGCAACATTGTTCAATCATGAAAAATCAAGAATATTTGATTTTCAATCAAAGATTTAAACATCAATGCAATGGATATTGGCCCAGCTTTTTAACCTAATTTGTTTCCCTTATACATAAGCAAGCTAACCATACCCTAGCACACGATTGAAAGCTGCAGAAACGGCCATAGAAAATTCAAGAAATTTCAAGAAAAGTGAAAACCTGTTCTTGCAATCTAGGCCAATTCAAGGCGCTTTATTCATTCAAATATATTGCAGGAGGTCCCAGGAGTGTTTTGCAATTGAACTCAGGCATCAAAGCTCAAAGAATCAAGGAATACAGTTTCACGGTTTGCACCTTTTATTCATAATCGTATCTCTTAATTCATGCTCATTTAACATGTTTTTTTGATGGTTTTGCATTGCTAGAGATCATATAAAGCTGATGGAATGGTTTAATTGGACTATAGTGCCCTGAATCGTGAGATGCCATGATCAAATTTCTAGGGTTCTTGAGCTCTAAAATGGGGCTTTTCAATCCAGGAAAAATTGAGACTAGTGAGATACATGACTGAAATCGTGAGATCAAGACGAACACAATCCATACCTCGTGAAATATTTATATGTATTGTGGTGCTATTCTCTATTTTTCCTTGCAGGAGTTAGTGGGGGTTAAAAACCCCCGCTATCTGATGTTATTTACACAGGAAAAACGAAGAAGACGATGATGTGTTGATACCTGATTGGTTAATTTGAAAAGCGCGCATTTGTTTTTTATTTACAGCATATTATCTTGTTTTCATATATATTAATTGCGTATCATTATAATAATAAAAGGATGCAGGTGGTTGAGTGGTAAACGTGTTGATCTGGAAGCCTTGGGACCTGGGTTCGAATCCCAGGTCCCCCAAACGTTTATTTAATTTTTCTCTTCAGGTATTCCCATGCTATGCCCAGGAGATGTTCTACCATATGCTTCAAATCCCAGCACGCCATGTGGCTTCAGGCCAAGATCCAGTGGCCAAAGATGATGACTACCATAGTCCCTAGTCAACAGGCGTGTGGATGATCACAAAAGTCAAAAAGCCTTGCAGCAATTGGGCCTTGAGAATTCCAGAATCACCTCCAAAGTTGGCCCAACACCCCCTGGGTTATTTTCTTTTTTTTCTTCTTTTATATTTTTCACTTAATTGTTTTTATTATTGATTATTATTATTATTACTTAATTAACCAAATTAATTTTTTTTCATAATAAATTCAGGAAACATAAAAATAATAATATTTTTATTTATTAAATTTAATTAGTTATTTTGTAAATAAATATTAATATAATTTGTTTAGTTTTTAATTAGGCATAATAATAATATTTTTTGCAATAAATAAAAATAAATTAGAATTAGGGTTCTTAATAACTTTTAACCATCTTTTACTTTTTCCCTTAAAAAACATAAAAAGCTCAAAAAATATTTTTCTTTTATTAATTAATTAGTCTAGGTTTAATTTAATTAAATGCAAAATAACATAAAAATCTCTTTCTTTCTCAAAAAAGGGTCAAAACTCTCTGATTCAATTTTTCCCTCGCGCATATTATTTTTTATTCACATTTTTTTATCCATATAATTGTATTTGCTCTGAGGATGTAATAGCTTTGATTAGGACTTTTTATCGCTTTTATTTATTTTCCGTAATTTACTTTTTAAGGGTTTGTTTTTGGCGATGTAAATACCCGACGCCTTGTAATAGTTTAGTTTTATTTTCCGCAACTATTAACTATTAGATGAATGTTAACTAGGCTATGCATGTCAAGATCTCTCTTAAAATAAAATCAATCGTAGCTCACCATAACATGTACAAAGATAACATTAACTGAAACCTGACACACTCGCACATGCCACTCTTAGGGTACGCCTCACTTGGTTGCCTCGACGTGGTCATTGAGTATAGGGTGTTTTAGAGGTCGCCCTCCTGTCTAAAGATCAAAGTTGCCTCGAAACGGTTGCCTCAGATAAAAAATGATCTAGGACATTAGGGTTACCGCTAAGGCGTCCTACCATTGCTTTAGTGACCACATGTCCCTATAATCGAATTGACCCGAAAAAACTCCAACGACGGTGCTACCTACTTCTCAATAGTGGGATAGTACTGTCTAAAGGATATTTACACAGCTTAATTTATTTTGAGTAGGTAGAGGTTCTCAGGTACTTGCTCTTTCAAAACAAAAATACTTTTCGCACCTACACTTTTCTGACAAAAGTTTTCAAACAACACTTCATACACTCTTGAGGACAGATACAAGAGTTAAATCGAAGTTTTCAAACAAAACCTTTTTCAAAACCCACAAAACACGAGAAAAGCAAAAACTTTTTGAAAACATAGTGAGCAAGTACCTAAGAGCCCGTGGATAACCACGGATAGAAAGGGTGCTAACACCTTCCCTTTCTATAATCTACCTCCCGAACCCGAGAAACATCTCGAAAAGGAATTTTGTTGTGCTTTTGTCCTTTCCTTGTTGGAGAAAATAAAAGACGGTGGCGACTCTTGCTTACCGCGACATTTTACGAAACGCAAACGCGAACCAGCATTTCAAAACAGTCAGTTCTATTTCCACCGATCACAGAACTGGCGACTCTGCTGGGGATATTATAAGTGAGGTGTACCTTAGGATTAGATCACCATGTTTTCAATTGTATGCTCTGTATGCTTTAATTTTTTGGGTTTGTATCGGAGTTCTATAGATCCTAACCCATATTTGGGGATACCCTTTTAGGTAAGTAGCAATAAACTGTGAGGGACCTGTCCGGCGTAGACCGACACGGGTGAAACAGTAGCTACGTTGGTGTGACACCTTGGTCTGTACCGATATCCCTTGTGTTGGAACAAGGAGAATATGGGTCTTCTGAGGAGTCATTAAGCACCAACTGACCTTAGAACCTTAAATTAACCAACTTGGCCATAGAACAGTAGCAGTATGCTACACTCATTGAGGCTAAACTCTCGCGATGGTTTCGGCCGCAAGAAAAGGTTGCCAAACTGGAATTATGACCGATTGAGGGTAGTCAGTGATATTGAGATCCTCTAGAACCCGGTTACTATTTTTAGGACAGGTCTTAACCAACTGAAATGGAAAGAGGGTAGTACCTAAGCTTCATGCCAGCCTGAAATCTAAGGGCTCTTTTGTGTGACTTGTGTGCCTTTACCATGTTCGCCTTTTGTGAATACTTGTGGTGTGCCTTTATCATAACATCATAACATCATAACATTACATACATCTTGCATAAGGACTAACCCATTTCAAGGATCTCAAGGGTTTGTGAAGCAGGTCATGATGAACCAAATGTCTAGCAAGGGGCAAAGGGGATTTATTTTCCTCTAGCCAAGGTTGTTCGGAGATCAAAACACAATAACTTGAGTCAGGGGCTATGACCCACTCGATATGGTGAGCCTGACTCTTGAAGAAGGACTCTCAGCAACATGAAGTTCCTTCAATCAAGCCGCAAAATTCAAATTCTAACAAGTTTCTTTGTTTACCCCACGAGATCCTTGAAAACATTGCATATATACATATCATTGCATAACAGGTCACCCTTTACAGGTCTCTCATATTCTCGCTGTTTATTTCAGCAATGGCTCTCCAACAAGACAACCAGGATCTTCCTACTCAAGAGACTCAGTTCAGGGAAATCTTCCTAAACCTATCCAAGGGGCGGGAAGAGTTGAGAACACTCCTCACGGGGAATTTGGTCAAGAAAAGTTCTGAAGACAATAAGGACGAACACTGAAACACCTGCAAGCTGAGATAGACGCAATGAGAACCCAGATGCTGGGGCAGATGGCCCTTATCCAAGGCTTAGCTCAGGAGCAAGAAGAGTTGAGAACCATGATCAACCAGCTTCATTAAGACAGATACAACAGTATGAAGCAAATAGTCAAGACTGAGGATAAAGTCATTAATCAACTTCCGAGAAGTCAAAGGTTTGGTTTGATGAAGAATAGACCTCTCCAAGTTGCTACTACCTCACAGGTCCAACAAAGACCTTGCCAAGGACAATGGTCTGATCAGAGTAAGCCAAACATGCCCAGGAGGCAATTTACCAAGCTTAACATGCCGTTGTCTCAAGCTTTACAACACCTGTTGAGATTGAATCTGGTGACGTTAAGGGACCCTCCTAAGAATCCCAACACAGCCTCTCCAAAGCACAATCTTGATGCAAGGTGCGCATACCATTCCAATAGCCCGGGGCATGATACTGATGGTTGTTGGACATTGAAAAACAAAGTTCAAGACCTGATTGACGAAGGAGCTTTGGAATTCACACGGGATGGTCAGGCTAAGTTCTTCTACCAATCCTCCAAGGTTCACCATTTGAAGTGACAAGTCCTGAGCCGAGAAGACTTTTTTGTTCATTAGAATTTTCAATTTGTAATTTTATTTTGATTGTTCAAACATTTATTCATGTCAAACTTTGTTATTTTATCAATGCATTGCATATGTCTGTTTTGAATCAATCCATTTGTATTCACTATATTCAAATTGCTTTCATTTCTTGTGATGTTCAACTCTCGATTAAAAAATTCTAAGCCTTTTGAGGGAGGATGACGAAAACGATACCACGATCTTTACAGTATGCTTTTGAACAGACCCCGCTGATGAGGTACAGGCATTGTTTCAAATCCTAAACAGTGGAGTTATAAGGAAGATAGTCCCTAGTCAACCCCTTTGAGCCAAAGAAGTTGGAGTTTTTCTTTTCATGCAAAAATTAAAACCCTTAATTATAACCTGGGGCAGGGTAGTTTTCTCAGTTGATCCAGGTACACAATGAATGGCATCAAAGAAGTCCTTCCGGAACAAAAGACGGTGATGGTTCCGTATAATTGTAAGGACAGGCAGTCATTGTCTCTCCAAATAAAAGCCCGATAAGTCAAAACCTATGAAGGAGACTTACAAAAAAAACTGAGGGCATCCCGCTGACTGTAATCACAAAGAAACAGTTCATGCAAAAAGACAGGGATAATAAAATCAAAAAGAAAGAGGTCCTACAAACTCTCAACAAAAATGACTGCCTGTTCAAAATAAACTGTCAGTATCCGAACCATCACTGGTATATTAGAGAGAAGATTCAAACAAGATCTAATGCACGATTAGTTGAGTTTAGGATCGAAGAACATCACGAAGAACGGGTGGGTACAAATAAAATTTGAGCCTTTATCCTTTGTTTCTTAAACCGTGAACCAGGCCACGCTATAACCCTTAAAAGTACTAGTTGAAGCATGGGTTAGTTCGAAAGCATACTGTTACAAAAGGTATCCTGACTCCTGTAGGACTCGCTGTAAAATCCTGAGTTGACATCACATTTTACAAAAATTCGCTTGTTTTTATTGAAAACTGCATTTTCAAAAACTTCAAGACAGACATAAGCTTTGCATTTTTAATATAACATTGTTTGCATATGACTATTTGTTCGAACAGCAGAGAAATTCGCATGACGAATATCTAGTGAACAAAAAACCTTCTCAATAAAAAGGATCACCTCAAGTGGAAAAACACTTCCAACTAAGGGGCAGACATGATCATTGTCCATCATCTGGGGCAGCCAAGTCAAGATTCAAGGAATCTCTCAAAATTCCAAATAGCCAGGGGAAAATCTCCATCTGAACCAATTGGGGCATTGGACATGAATTCCAGCAACGAATCTTGCATGATCAAACATCTTCTAGTAGTATGGCAACACAATACTACCGACAGTGACAACTCCCCGCACTCTGAGAACGTGGACATAGTCAAAAATACTATGCATAATCCAACACCCGCTAGGTTGACTGGCCTAGGCAAAAATAAGGGCTTCCCGGCGAACCAAAAGGGTTCGGGCAAAAAAATAAGGGATGAAAATGAAAAAATATGTACACCCGGCAAGTCGAAAACCTGAAAAGGTGGCTTGGGCAAAAAAGGGTATTCCGATGGACTGAAAAACCGAAGGGCGGTCCAGGCAAAATTAGGGATCAAAGCGTATGACTATGTCTCATCATCTCGTCACTTTCCTACCTGAAGAAGGTTTTTCAATCGGCAGTTATCAAGCACCTCATAGCCCTTCTTCTCCCGTAGAAACTGGGGCAATAAGAATTGTCTGAACTGTACAAGCTGCTCTGTCCTCCAGGTACAAGGTAGACTCAGTTGAAGAGTATGACCAAGATACCTTCACTACCCGCAGAGCAAGACAGTAATGGAAGCTCTCCCCACTGAGACCTGCAACCATGGACGAATCAGCAATACTCTCCCCTAAGCAGAGTTAGTCTACCATCAACCCTAAAAAAAGGTTGGGTATCCCCAGAAGGTCTTAATGTCCCCCAGCGGAGTATAAGGATAAAGGATATTCCCCAGCAAGCATAAGAGTATCCCCGACAGTCTTAATATTCCTCAACGAAATATAAGAACATTCCCCGGCGGAATACAAGATACCCCCAGTGGAGCCATTTCCCAGCGCAGTCTAAAAAAGCTTCCCCATTAGAGATGAATCATCTTCCTCAGTAGATTCTAGAAGCTTGTCCCCTACAGAGTACAAATGTATCTCCCCAGCCAAATTCAGAGATTATCCCCACAAGAGTCTAACTGGGTTATCCTCAGCAAGTTGCAACTGAAAGATCATCCCCAGCGAAGTTCTTTCTATCCCCAGCGGAGTTATCGTTAAAATCTCAGCAAAGCACCTCTTCCCATAAAGTAATTCCCTGCATAGTAATATCTTCACCGGTTTATTCCCCAACGGAGTTCTCCTCTCCTGCAGATTTATTCTTGCAATCATCTTCGTTCATCATCCCCAGCGGAAACGAAGAACTCAACTCTATTCTCCAGCAAGTTATCTGGGATTTATTTTCTCCAGCTAAAACATCACATTTTCATACATCATGATACATGCATATACGCATCATATCGTACGATCTCATTTATGTTGAGAACATCATTGCTCGATCCATATCATGCATTGTATATGGCTGACCTTTACCTTTCAGGAAAGATGCAGTTAGATTCTCAAATTATGTCAATGGAGACAAAACCAGTTAAATCAATTCCTAAAGATTTTTCTGACGATAACCCGTCAATGAAGACAACCCATCAATGAAGACAATCTGTCAATGAAGACAACCCGTCAATGAAGACAATCTGTCAATGAAGACAACCCGTTGATGAAGACAACCTGTCAATGAAGACAACCCGTCAATGAAGACAACCCGTCAATGAAGACAACCCGTCAATAGAGACAACCCGTCAATGAAGACAACCCGTCAATGAAGATAATCTGTCAATGAAGACAACCTGTCAATGAAGACAATCTGTCAATGAAGACAACCCGTCGATGAAGACAACCTGTCGATGAAGACAACCCGTCAATGAAGACAACCCGTCAATGAAGACAACCTGTCGATGAAGACAACCCATCATGAAGCAACCCTACATCGGTTCCTTCTCTCTTTCAGATGAAGTCTTACACGGACTCATCCTCAGACAACCCTACACCAGTTCCTTCTCATTTCCAAGATGAAGTTTTACACGGAATCATCATCAAAGTAACCCTACACAGGTTCCTCCTCCCTTTCAAGATGAAGTTTTACACAGACTCATCATCAGGCAACCCTACACCGGTTCCTTCTCGTTCCAAGATGCAGTTTCACACGAACTCATCGTCAAGGTAACCTTACCCCGGTTCATCCTGAAGTTTCACATGAACTTATCCCAAAGTAACCTTACCCATGTTCCTCCAGAAGTTTCACACAAACTTATCCCGAAACAACCCTACACCGGTTCCTTCTCAACTTCAGATGAAGTTTTACACAGACTCGTCATCAAGAAACCCTATACAGGTTCTCTATTTCCGAAGATGCAGTTTCACACTGACTCATCATCAGTCAACCCTACACATGTTTCCTTCCTTCCGAAATGCAGTTTTACACGGACTCATCGTCAGGCAACCCTACATAGGTTCCTTCTTTCAACTTACAAGATCACAATTCAACAAACAATCTCCAGATGGCATCTGTAAGCCCATCCTCCTACCAACAATCTCCAAATGGCATCTGTAAGCCCATTCCCGACATCACATTGCTGATACTACACCATGCGAGTGCAAATTTCTGGGCACTTTAGTGTTCAATCATCTTCCACCTTCGGATCACGAAAGGCACACAAGCCAACCTACATCCTCAGGTTTAAGAAGATTAAACAGGGGCAACTGTTGTACCCCAAAATTTTCCCTCCCATATTCCTCAAGATTTGTCAAGAATGACCCTCAAATTGCTCAAAGATGGCACAAGGGTTGTACAGTCAGACCACCTCCTAAGACAGCTGAAATTAGGGTTTTAGTTCTTTCAAGGAATTTGGGGTTCTCAATGGTTCAATCAAGTCTCATAGGCCTATATACATTCTCAAGCACCTACATGCCAAGTCTCAAGACTCACAATGCCAATTTGCACAGTCAAAAGCTCCATTTGATCTACAGTCAACTACAAGGGCAAAATGGTCATTTTGCAGTCAAAAGTCAGAATTTTTGGTCAACATCTTATTTTGAGTCCACAATCATCATTTGATCAAGTCTTGATCATGATTCCACAAGAATAGCTCAAAAATCATCAAGGTGCAAAAGTTACTATTTATGGACAGCAGAAAAGTCAACTGTATCTTGACCAAGGCATAACTTTTTCATGGTTCATCAAAAAAATCCCATCCAATGCTCATTTTGAAGGGGATGCAATTTACTACAATCCATCTTCACACTCCAAGATTAGAAAATGCACTCACAAAAAGTTACCAATTTTTACATTATAGGTCAATTTCAAAAGTCAACAAAAGTACACTTTGAGTCAAAGGCCATAACTTGAGATTGGTAAATCCAAATGACATGGGACCAAAGGCATGGGTTATAGGACTTCAAGAGCTTTCCAAAATATCCAAGAACATGGTCATATGATCAAAATTGAGCAAGTTGTGCATTGGAGAAGTTGGGAAATTTTTATGAATTTGCAAAAGTCAACTTTGCCCAAAACACCTTCTTTTTGCTAATGGGCCTCAAATCTCTTCTTGAAACTTCACCCCTGACTTATGCACGATCCACCAAGCTTAATTGGATTTATTTTCTTATTTTTATTGATTAATTGGATTTTTAATTAATATTAATCCATTTAATTAATTTAAATCATAAGAAAATACAAGATTTGATTTTTAAATCTTTTTGTGAAGCAAATATGATCAAAACATGCTGGCAAATTCGTGCACAAGTCAAAGATACCAAAAAATCCAAATTTGGCAACATTGTTCAATCATGAAAAATCAAGAATATTTGATTTTCAATCAAAGATTTAAACATCAATGCAATGGATATTGGCCCAGCTTTTTGACCTAATTTGTTTCCCTTATACATAAGCAAGCTAACCATACCCTAGCACACGATTGAAAGTTGCAGAAACGGCCATAGCAAATTCAAGAAATTTCAAGAAAAGTGAAAACCTGTTCTTGCAATCTAGGCCAATTCAAGGCGCTTTATTCATTCAAACATATTGCAGGAGGTCCCAGGAGTGTTTTGCAATTGAACTCAGGAATCAAAGCTCAAAGAATCAAGGAATATAGTTTCACGGTTTGCACCTTTTATTCATAATCGTATCTCTTAATTCATGCTCATTTAACATGTTTTTTTGATGGTTTTGCATTGCTAGAGATCATATAAAGCTGATGGAATGGTTTAATTGGACTATAGTGCCCTGAATCGTGAGATGCCATGATCAAATTTCTAGGGTTCTTGAGCTCTAAAATGGGGCTTTTCAATCCAGGAAAAATTGAGACTAGTGAGATACATGACTGAAATCGTGAGATCAAGACGAACACAATCCATACCTCGCGAAATATTTATATGTACTGTGGTGATATTCGCTATTTTTCCTTGTAGGAGTTAGTGGGGGTTAAAAACCCCCCGCTATCTAATGTTATTTACACAGGAAAAACGAAGAAGACGATGATGTGTTGATACCTGATTGGTTAATTTGAAAAGCGCGCGTTTGTTTTTTATTTACAGCATATTATCTTGTTTTCATATATATTAATTGCTTATCATTATAATAATAAAAGGATGCAGGTGGTTGAGTGGTAAACGTGTTGATCTGGAAGCCTTGGGACCTGGGTTCGAATCCCAGGTCCCCCAAACGTTTATTTAATTTTTCTCTTCAGGTATTCCCATGCTATGCCCAGGAGATGTTCTATCATATGCTTCAAATCCCAGCACGCCATGTGGCTTCAGGCCAAGATCCAGTGGCCAAAGATGATGACTACCATAGTCCCTAGTCAACAGGCGTGTGGATGATCACAAAAGTCAAAAAGGCTTGCAGCAATTGGGCCTTGAGAATTCCAGAATCACCTCCAAAGTTGGCCCAACACCCCCTGGGTTATTTTCTTTTTTTTCTTCTTTTATATTTTTCACTTAATTGTTTTTATTATTGATTATTATTATTATTACTTATTTAACCAAAATAATTTTTTTTCATAATAAATTCAGGAAACATAAAAAATAATAATATTTTTATTTATTAAATTTAATTAGTTATTTTGTAAATAAATATTAATATAATTTGTTTAGTTTTTAATTAGGCATAATAATAATATTTTTTGCAATAAATAAAAATAAATTAGAATTAGGGTTCTTAATAACTTTTAACCATCTTTTATTTTTTCCCTTAAAAAACATAAAAAAACTCAAAAAATATTTTTCTTTTATTAATTAATTAGTCTAGGTTTAATTTAATTAAATGCAAAATAACATAAAAATCTCTTTCTTTCTCAAAAAAGGGTCAAAACCCTAAAAACTCTCCGATTCAATTTTTCCCTCGCGCATATTATTTTTTATTCACATTTTTTAATCCATATAATTGTATTTGCTCCGAGGATGTAATAGCTTTGATTAGGACTTTTTATCGCTTTTATTTATTTTCCGCAATTTACTTTTTAAGGGTTTGTTTTTGGCAATGTAAATACCCGACGCCTTGTAATAGTTTAGTTTTATTTTCCGCAACTATTAACTGTTAGATGAATGTTAACTAGGCTATGCATGTCAATATCTCTCTTAAAATAAAATCAATCGTAGCTCACCATAACATGTACAAAGATAACATTAACTGAAACCTGACACACTCGCACATGCCACTCTTAGGGTACGCCTCACTTGGTTGCCTCGACGTGGTCATTGAGTATAGGGTGTTTTAGAGGTCGCCCTCCTGTCTAAAGATCAAAGTTGCCTCGAAACAGTTGCCTCGGATAAAAAATGATCTAGGACATTAGGGTTACCGCTAAGGCGTCCTACCATTGCTTTAGTGACCACATGTCTGTTTACCTTGGGTTTTGGTAAACAACCGCTGATCCTCCAAATGGTTACTTATTTGGTTACTCGCAGGATCGATCAGATTGATCCTATGGACATAGGTTGATTTTGAAGTTTGATTAAATTGGATAAGGCTTTAAATAAAAGGTTTCAAGTAAATTGCATAAAGGAAAGACTTGGTAAAATAAACAAGGCTTTAAAGTAAAGGTTCGACAGGAAATGTAAAGGAGAAAAGCAAGTAAAATTCTGGGAAAGTAAATGACTTTAATTGATAAAATTGGTGTTTCACACATACATTTCTCAACAATTCTTTCTCACACGCTGGGTACTCGAATCTAAATGAGTGACTATGTATAGAATTGTGAACACACGCGAGAAACTACATGTCTACTCCTATTTATACTAAAACATCCCAAGTAACCGTCGGGCAGTTACACTGCTTCGAGATCAATCCACTTAGCACGTTCTCCATGCTCGACGCTCCAGATCCTTGCACGTTTGCACGTAGTAACTGCTGGAAACCGTTTTCCCTCCAAAGCTTTGAATTTCAAACTGCTCCACTCTGGACCATCGAACACTTTCATCAAAAGACGTCTTCGACGAAAACTCCTTCGACGTCGAAGGCAACCAGCCTCCTTCCTTGGAAGAAATCTTCTAAGTATTTTGCCATCTTTCAACGGGCACTTCGACAGGCTTAGCCAGTCGAAAGCATCTTTCAGCTTTTAATGGCTGAAATAGATCAAAGCATAGGTGTCGAATTTAGGAGCCAACAAATTGCCCCCCAAGAATGCCTTATTTCGACTCTGAAAGAAAAAGGCATTCTTTGAAAACGCCATTCGACACCTGTTTTTCCACGCTTAGTCACAAGTTAACTTGTGCACTTTTTGTTGCTTTTTACCAACTATTGGCAATCCCAAGAAACCATCATTGATTTGATCCTAGGAAGTCACTTTCAGTACGGCGTGCAGTACCAAACGTCATTTCAGAATTTGTCATTATGACAAATCCCAAAAACGAGGACGCACGCTGCGTCCCTCTGTTTCTGCAGAAACGGCCAAAACAACAGGAGGCTGCCACGCGTCCCACTAATTCCTGCAGCATTAAATGACATTTAATGTCCTCGTTATTGGGAATTTTTCCCACTACTATAAATAGCAGTGAATATCCCATTGTGGGACTTTTTACGCCAACTAGCCTTCAAACTTCCTTGTTTTCGTACAAGCTTGCTCTCTTTGCAGAAAAACTCTTCCTCTTTCAACTTCATCTTCATCCTCAACAATGGCCTCTGCTTCTACTGCTCCCAAGGCTAACGCACCAACTGAACAACATGTTAAACCCAAAGTCTTCGTCACTGCTCCGGTAGTAAACTCTACGGGCAAACGAAGGGTTCCTGAACCTTCTGACATCTCCGTTCGCGATGCTTACTCGCGTCACTTGATGATCCCGGTTGGATACTCCAACCAAATCTTCGCAATGTCTGGCCCCATGAATCCTAGCATCTCTGAAGCTCTGAAGATCAAGAGCTATTTCCCAATCGTCGAGAAACTCAAGCCAGTAGCCTGCGCCAAGAAAGACGCAGAAGACAACGAAGACCCTACTCGTGAAAAAATCGACCTCCTCTTCTTCAACAGAGGGGTTAGGGTCTTCAGGTCTTGCCCTAATCTGACCTCCGATTATGTCACTTGGCTAACGAAGTTGGAGAAGCATCAAACTCCAATCTGGAAGGAAATGGGAATCTTCGACCTAGTGATGCTGTCGAAGACAGGCTTAAACTACTCCCCAGAGATGCTTATAGCTTCGCTGTTGTTCTGGGACTACTCCCATTTCACTTTTCATCTTCCATGTGGGATGCTGACCCCCACACTCTTCGATGTAGCAGCTATTACTGGCCTTCGACCAACTGGAGATTACTTCGACCCGGAGGAGATGTCGGAGGACCAAATTGGCTTCTCTGAGACCAAGCCCACATACACCACTTTCATCAACCATTTTCATGACAGGTCGACGGATACAGTGTCGGATGTCGAACACATAGCGTTTCTAGCCTTATGGCTAACTCGCTTTGTGTTTTGCTCGAAGTCTCTGCAGGTGACCAAAAAGATGGTCACTCTGGCTACCCAACTGCATCACCGCCAAAACATCTGTTTGGCAGAACTGATCCTGGCTAGTCTTTATGACTCGATCAGCAATGGGGCCACTCTTCTGAAACATATCGAGGACAGGGCCAGTTTGCTACTCGCTGGGCCTTTCTGGCTACTTCAACTGTGGCTCAATGCCACTTTCGAATCTTTCTTGCCCAAGAGGATTCAGTTAAATGAACAAGCCCCAGCGATAGCTAATAGACGCATCGAAGGAATTAGGCTGGCTCTGCTGACACCTGTGGAAGATGGGCTGGAGTTTCAACAAACCTTCACTAACTTCGTTCTAATGTTCGCTCGAAGGAAGGAATTTGTTTCAACTATGGCTCCATTTGCTCAAAGGAAGGTGGGGCCTGCATGGTTTACAAGGCCACATCCAAAGGAGTCGAGTGGTCCCAATGTCGATGAGCATTCAGTACTTTGGGAGGCGTTCCTTACACCGAGGATCATGCCTCTTCGTTTTAAGAGTTCTAAGACTCATTTGAGTCTACTTGCCTATCAACCAAATCTGGTATCTCGCCAGTTTGGTATTATCCAAACCCTGCCTTCTCCGATTTTCCAAAGGGAGAAGTCAATGTTGTACTTCTGCAACGATTATACAGAAGAAGCTGCCATCAAGCATATCGGAAGATATGCTGGTCGAACAATCCTCTCGCTGTTTGACTACCAGCTTAATTTCCTTTGCTCACCATCCTTCGAGGAGTGGTGGAGAAGCTATTATGCTGAGTACTTCTTCGACGAGAAGGACTTCATGGCTGAGTTGCAGAAGTCTTTTGTCCTTGTGTTGGACAAAGTAAAGAAATGTAAGTTCATGCCCTCACATTACTTTTTGTCTTTCTCTTCGACTGCTATCCTGTTAACTTTTCGTTTGCTTTCAGTTGTTCGAAAGCCTGTAGCCAAGAAGGCTACAGAAAGTCAACAAGGAGGAGGCCCTTCAATAAAACCTCCACCGCCGGCGAAGACTATAGCGCCGGCGAAGACCACAGGCAACCAACAGGGGGAAGGCTCTTCGAGGAAGCCTCCTGTATCGGTAACCAGATTTTCTTCATTTTTCTTCTGGCTTTCGATTTTTTATTTTCGATGCAAGTATTCAATCGAATTCCTATTGGTTTTCTAGGCCCCTTCGCCCAAGAAACGATCAACTCTGGTGGTCGAATCTGGGAGTGATGAGGAAAGTGATTCCCCTCCTGCCCCCTTGAAAAGGCGAAAGTTGACGAAGGATGCTTCTGTTCCTGCTCCTGCTCCTGAAGGTCGAACCGTCAGAATAAAAGTTGCTGTGAGAAAGCCTAGGCCACCTCCAGTGATCATCGAGGAGCCAACTGAGGAGGAACTGAACGCTCTTCTTACCAAGCCTGTCGAAAGTGACAATTCCAGCCCTGGGGCTGAAGTTAATCCACAGGTAATCCCTTAGACCTTTGTTGTAACTTAGGCATAGATACCCGTATACGATTGTGTCTCTTTCGACATCTGAAAATTTGTCTTCTTTCTCTTTTTCAGGACACTACTGAAAGTTCTCAACCAAGGACCTCAGAAACGCTGGAATCTGCTGAACTCAGCAGGCCTCAGGAAAAAGACTTGGGCAATGACGAAGCCCATACTGAGAATGAGGCCAATGCTGAAACAGTGGAGAAAACAACAGAGGAACCTATGGTGGAGGAACAACAGCCAGTGGTGGAACAACAACCAGAAACGGTTCAGGTGGTGGACCTGTCAGAAGAGAATCAAGAAGAAAGGGACCAAGGCAATGGCGAAGAGAATCAAGATGCTGTGGACGAAGAGAACCAAGGTGGTACCGGCGAAGGACACCAGGGTGACGCTAGCGAAGAACCACAAAATGACGCTGGCGAAGGACCCCAGGGTGATGCTAACGAAGAACCACAAGTCGATGCTGGTACTGCCTCAGTCAGAGTCGAAGAGCAACCAGTCGAGGCACTTAGCATTCAAGAACCTCAAACCCAAGATAATACCATTGCAAGGGTTACCTCCTCGAAGCACAGGTCAAAAGAGGACTTGGAGCTCTTGAAACAGACTGATCCTGTTAGCTACCTCAATGCCATCATCGAGAGTAAGAGTTCGTCTGACACTAGTCAGGAAATTCCTACCCAGTCGGGGAAGTCTACTGAAACTTCTCCTCTTGATGATGCATTGGCGAAGGTTAAGGCCCAGTTCTTCAAGAGGGATTTGATGAAGACTTTAGAGGGGGACCCCACTGCTCCATCATGCTTAAAAGAGGTCTTGAATGCTGTCGACTTCGAAGCTGTAGCCCCAGAAATCTCAGACTTGATCATGGAATTACATTCTATGATTGATCAGGTCTCAGCGGATTACAGGCGCCAAAGAGGTTTTAACAGTCAGCTCGAGGTGTTGTATGGCAGAAGCTCCTCTGCGTGGACTGCTGTCTCAGATTCGACTTCTCGAATTGCTGAGTTGTCGAAACAAAAAGCGTCTGCACAGGAAAGAGTTGATGCCATTGAGCGAGAGAATATTTCCTTCCGGGCATAAATTGCAGAAATAGAGGCGAAGATAAACGCCAACACTGTACTCAAGGAGGAAATTCTTTCGACCATCTCAGACACTGAGAGCCAGACTGAGATTAAACAAGGCCTGGAATTCGCTGAGAAGGCCCAAAGCCTCGACGCTCAAATTGCCAAACTAGTGCAAGAAAACTCCTGGTGCAAGAAGAGGTTGGAGCTGCAGTACGCCAAGTATCTTCGACTCAAGAATTCTCTTACTTTTTGATTGATTCTCTTTTGTAACCATCTTCTGTAATCGTTTTTCGACAACAATTGCCATCTTGGCTGAAATTAATAAAATTTCCATTTTGGCATTTTTTATGGTTAATTTGGACTTGCTCTTTTATTATTTTATTTTTATCTCTTGAAGTATAGGTTTGTATTTTTTCAAATATTTACCATTTACTCTCAAGAGCCTTTTATCTCCACTTAACTCTTCGACTTCATAGGCTCCACCAGAAAAAGTTTGGATAACTCTGAAGGGTCCTTCCCATTTGGGTGACCATTTCCCCATGCTTCGATCTCTTCGATCCATGGGAAGAATTACCTTCCAAACTAAATCTTCAGGCAAAAATACCTTAGGTTTTACCTTTCTATTATAAGAGTCTTCTACTCTTTTCTTCTGAAGCCTGAGTAGGTCGAGAGCGTGTAATCTCTCTTCGTCTAAATCCACCAGTTCATCTAACATCATGTTCCAATAAACTTCAGAAGGAATATCATAATGCCTCTGAACCCTTGCAGATTGAAGACAAATTTCTGCTGGCAACACTGCATCATGGCCAAAAGTTAGCCTATATGGTGTTGTACCAGTGGCTTCTTTTGGGGACGTTCGACAAGCCCATAAAATCTGGTCTAACGTCTTATGCCAATTCTTTGGTTTCTTCCCAACATGTTTCTTTATCAAGCCAATCACCACTTTGTTAGCTGCTTCGACTTGACCATTCGCCTGTGCATAATAAGGCGTGGATGTTAGGAGTTTGAAACCTGTTTCCTGAGCAAATTCCTGCATCTTTCGACCAGTGAAAACTGACCCTTGATCAGTTGTTATTGTCTCAGGGATTCCATATCTAAATATAATGTTCTTTTGAATAAATTCAATGACATTTTCTTGGTCCACATTGACTAAAGGGACAGCTTCGATCCACTTAGTAAAATAATCAATGCCTACCAATATGTATTTCTGACTCTTTGATGATGCTGGTCGAATCTCTCCAATGAGATCCAACGCCCATCCTCTAAAGGGCCAAGGCTTCACTATCGAGTGAAGTTCGCTTGCTGGTACATGTTGGATGCCTGCATGAACTTGGCACTCTTGGCAACCTTTGGCGAACTCAACACAATCTTTCAGCATAGTGGGCCAATATAGTCCTTGTCGAAACAACAACCATTTCATCTTATGGCCTGCTTGGTGAGCCCCACATGCCCCAGCATGCATAGTCGAAAGGGCTATGTATGCTTCAGTTTCACTTAAACATTTTAGCAACACCCCTTCAGGCGTCTTCTTGAATAACTCATTACCCATGAGTACAAAACTCAACGCCCTGTATTTTGTTTTTCGTTCTGTCGAAGCTCCTGGATTTTGAAGATAGTCCACAATGGGTTTCCTCCAATCTTACTCTGACAAATTATCAATGAACGAAATCTCGAAGTTTGAGTGATCAGCATATCCTAGCCTCGTCGATTCCAAGTCTGATGGTGATAGACAAGTTACTTTTATCTTTTCTCGAACTTCGATTGCTCTTTGTAATCTCGTTTTTGAAATCTTATACCCTGATGCAATTTGTGCCAAGTCATTGGCTATTTGATTTTCGACTCTGGGTATGTGTCGAATATTGACACTTTCAAATTGTTTCAATAAATGATTTGCTATCACAAAGTACATAATGAGATTCTCTCTTATGCATTTACATTCCTTTGTGACTTGCTTGATGACTAACTCTGAGTCTCCCATTATTTCGACTCGAGTTGCCCCCAATTCCAACAATATCTCAAGGCCAGTAATTAGAGCTTCATACTCAGCCTCATTGTTCGAACAAGAACCTTCTATTTGGTACTTGAATGTTGTTGGAATTTTATCTGGAGAAATAATCAAGACTCCTACTCCTGTTCCATTTTTATGGCTGGAACCATCGAAGTAGAATTTCCAAGGTTCTATCTCCACATAATTAATATCCTCGACTTGAATTGAGTGGTCGACTATGAAGTCTGCAACCACTTGTCCTTTTACTGCCTTAAGAGGCATAAAGGTCAAGGAGTATTCAGTTAATGCTAATGCCCACTTGCCAATTCGACTATGCAAGATAGGTTTCGACAACATATATTTGAAAACATCAAAATGAGACGAAACATAAACATCAACCGGTTTTATATATTGCTTGAGTTTTGTACAAGAAAAATACAGACATAGACACAATTTTTCAACTTCGCTATATCTAGTTTCTGCATCATTCAAAACTCGACTGAGATAATAAATGGGTCTTTCGACTCCATTCTCATCCTCTTGGGCTAACATACTTCCCAGAGTTTTGTCAGATGCAGCTATGTACAATCTCATACTCCTATTGCTACAAGGAGGCACCAAAATAGGTGGCTTAGTAAGGTACCCTTTGATTTTGTCGAAGGCTTCTTGTTGCTCTTGCCCCCATTCGAACCCCTCTTTATTCAGTCGAAGTAAGGGTGAAAAGGCCTGAGCTTTCCCACTTAGGTTAGATATAAACCTCCTTAAGAAATTTATCTTGCCTAAGAGAGATTGCAATTCCTTCTTATTCGATGGCGCTTTCGCTTCCAGAATTGCCTTCGTCTTGTTCTGATTGATTTCGATTCCTTTCTTGTGGACAACGAAGCCCAAGAAATCTCCAGCTTTCACACAGAACGCACACTTCAAAGGGTTCATCTTCAGACCATGTTCTCTCATTCTTTCGAATGATTGTCGAAGGTGGTCAATGTGACTCTTCCTGGAAACAGATTTTATAACAATATCATCAATATAAACTTGCATAAAAGTGTTAATAAAATCATGGAAGATAGTATTCATTGCTCGCTGGTACGTTGCCCCATCGTTTTTTAGGCCAAAAGGCATCACTACCCATTCGTAAGTGCCTAAGGCCCCAGGGCATCGAAAAGCTGTTTTCGACACATCCTCTTCAGCAATGAATATTTGATTATATCCTGAATAACCATCGAGCATACTCAGGTATTCGTAGCCAGCGGCAGAATCGGCTAGCATTTCCGCCACAGGCATAGGATATTCATCTTTGGGGGTGGCAGCATTCAAATCTCTGAAATCTATGCACACCCTTAATGTACCATTTTTCTTAATTACTGGCACAATATTTGCAATCCATTCGACATACCTTGTAACACGGATGAATTTGCATTTCAGAAGTCTTTCGACCTCCGTTTTGATCTTCGACAATATTTCTGGAGCGAAGCGTCTTGGATTTTGCTTGATTGGCTTCTTTCCAGGTTTGATTGGCAACTGAAGTTCTACCAATCCTCTGTCGAGACCAGGCATTTCGTCATAATCCCATGCAAAACAGTCTTTAAACTCTTTCAGCAATTGGATTACTTCCAACCTAAGTTCTGGATCAATTTTGGCGCTGATGTAAGTTGGCCTTTTCTCTGATCCTTCGCCTAAGTTGATTTCTTCTAAAGGGTCTTGTGCTAACATCTTAATGTTGTTCGCCAAGGGATCCTTTTCGAAGCCCAAAGGCTCATCGTCATAGATGGCGTCGAGCCTCTGTTCCTGCATTTCTTCTGGCATGATATCAGGAGGTTTTGGATCGAAATCCTTTCCTGGGCCAACAGCAGATAATTGTTGATCATTGGCCTGTGTGGCCATGTACTTTACTTCGGCTTCGAGAGCCGTTATCATCTTGGTTTCGGCCACATAAGCCGAAATTCGCTTCAGAGATTGTGACTCAGTCATTATCACTGAATTCACTTCCCCAACCAGTTGGTTGGATATCAGTTAGCCCACTGAAGTCTATGTGGGACAAGTCTTCTCTGTCCCATTGGAAACCATGCTCAGGATGCAGGTATAGGGAACAAAATGTGTTTAGCGCTGGCGCCATGTCGAAGTCAGGAGTTGGACATGGCCCTATGTGAGCCAAGTTTTTGTCGAAATCTGCCACACCCAAGTGATTCACCTCGCCAAGGTAGTAGCTTTGATCTGCCTCTATGTTTTCGACCATCCCATCTGAACGCCATAGCAGCAGTCTTTGGTGCATCGATGAAGGCACAGCGCCTACACCATGAATCCACTCACGGCCTAACAAAAGGTTGTAGTTAGGTTTGGCCGATATGACCATGAACATCGTTGGTCGAAGGATGGACCCAACTTTGATATCTAACTGGATCACTCCCATGGTGGTCCCAATGCCGCCCTCATAGTTCGACAGGACCATATTGTGGGGTTTAATTTCCTCATCTCTTTTGCCAATCTTCCTTAGCATAGAGTGAGGGATAATATTGATAGTGGCCCCACAGTCGACCAATATTTTGTTCACAGTAGTCTCTTCGAGCTTAGCCCTTATGAACAAAGGCTTGAGGTGATTCTTCATCGCCTCTGTAGGTGGCTCGAAGAAGCCATTTTGTTCCTCTGTAGTGCCATTGTCCATGACAAAATAGCACACTGGCCTATGTTTGGCCATTTCTTGTTCCACCTCCCAGTCGCTTGCTTCGACTTCTACCTGTCGATTGAATTCCCTGGGCAACACTGAAACAATATTCACCATTATATCCAAAGTATCGTCAGACTCAGCATCGTCTTCGTCTTCGACCTCGCTCTGGTTAGGCCAAACTAGCCTGTTGGTAACTGGTTCTCTCTCTAGAGGCTTCCTTTGTTTCCTTTGAGGAACATTCGAACTAGTTTCTGCCTTAGGTTCGTTGGCAGCCTCCCTTTCAGCTTTTCGTCTCCTTTGATATCTCCTCCATTGGGATCGAGACATAGGATTTTTACCCTTGTAGTTGCTGGACACTTGAGCAACCTTAGGTGCAGCAACTTGAGGCTCTTTCTTTTGAGTTAAAGAGGAACCTCTTGGCACATCGAAAGAATGCCATTTCTCTTCATTTGGCCTTTTTCGGCCAGAAGTTTTGTACCAAGTGTTTACTGGTACATTTGTTGGAGGCCTAAAAGTCAATGGCCTTTTGTCTTGATTAGAACCCCTTCTGGGATCATGTCGAAGGTCAGCATTCTCCCTTCTCTTGTTCGCTGCTCTCACGCCTTGAATGTGCTCAGCGGCTTTTTTATCAAAGATTGAACTGCATCTTGGACACAGCATTACCTCTGATTTCTTTTTCTGGCATCTTTGTAAAAAATCTGCCAAGTTTTCGTTTTCCCTAGGGAAAGCCGTTTTATTAGCCTGCTCTTGCCTTATGGCCTCTTCTGATGCTTTAGGGTCAGAAAGCTCGACCATGTTGATATTCATTGTATCTTTAGTAGCAAGAGTTAACTGCTTCATTTGTGTCTCCAGATTCTCCGTCTGGCCTTGAACAGTGGCCAAGTGGGAACTGGGCTTTGATCCAGTTTTTTGTGCTTCAGCAGTCTTCGACTTCGGGTTCTCGACCGCTTTCTGGACAGCTTCAATTGTCTTCCTGGATAAATTTCCAGAAAAACTGCCAAAGATTGGCATGTTGATGTGGTCCTTTGAGACTTCGACCATGGTAATGCCTGGCTTCTTCGACTGGATCCTGGTTGCCTCTATCATGTTCACCTCAGAGGGTTCTGCATAGTGGGCTTCAGCCTTCAGTGGATTGGAGTCGACAGCCATGGGGGATTTGTCTGCAAACTTTAATCTCCCTTCCTCAATAGCGTCTTGCACAAGATTCCTGAAAAGAAAACATTGAGAAGTTTTATGGCCCAAAAAATTATGATATTTGCAAAAACCTCTCTTCTTTCTTTGATCAAGAGGAGGCACTTTTACCCCAGGGGGTACTATCATTTGGCCATCTTTAACTAGCAAGTCGAATATTTCATCACATTTTGTGATGTCAAAACTATAAGTCTTTTTTGGGAACCTATCGTTGGTCCTGTCTGGACCAATGGGATTTTTCCCATTTGAAGGGACTAACTGTTTACAAGAGTATGGTGGCCCTTGTTTTAGTTCTGCTAAATCGACTTCTCCTTCTTCGACAGCTAAAGTATCGTCGAAGGATTCTAGATCTTCGTCATCCATCTCAACGTACGCTATTCTCTCTCTCTTGTGAGTTTTCGTTGCCTTAGCTTTTTCAGCTTTGAGACGTTCGACCTGTCGAACTCTATCGGCCAGTTGGGCCATGTCTCTTAGGTACTGGGTGTCTAGCTTCTTCCTAATGGAATAATCTAAGCCGCCTGCGGCTATTTCGACCAACTCATGTTCTGGCACTTGTGTAAAACATCTCGCCTTAAGCAACCTAAACCTATTCAGATATTCATCTATAGGTTCAGTGAAACGTCTCTTCACACTGGCCAGTTCTTTTAGGCTTATCTTGGTTTGCCCCATGTAGAATTGTTCATGGAACAATCTTTCCAACTGGGTCCAATGATGGATCGAATTGGGGGGGAGAGTTGTAAACCAAGTAAAAGCGTTCTTGGTTAAAGAACTTGGGAAGTACTTGATCCTTAGGTTTTCGTTATTCGAGATGTCTCCTGCTTCGATCAAGTATCTCGCCACATGCTCGACAGTAGATTCTGTCGTGTCCCCAGAGAACTTAGTAAATTTGGGGACTTTGCATCTAGGAGGTAAGTCCGTTTGTAACACATATTCTGACAATGGAGATGTAAAGTTGGGCCTTCAAAAGCCCATGTTCATCCCATTCTGAGTCATGATCCTCTCGATCATGGTTGCCAGATTGTTTTCCAGACCCATGTTTTGGTATTGGATATGCTGAACCACTTCGTCAGCATTTTGGTTTCTGTTAACTAACCTTACCTCTGGGGCTATTACCCTAGGTTCTTCGACAGGTTGTTCGACAGGCTGTTGAGCCTGGTTAATGGTGGTTTCTTCCTCTACAAATATCCCCTGATTTCCCCTTATTTGCGCCCTTTGGGGCTGTCGAATAGGTGGGGGTACTCCAAAGAAATCAGCCAAACGCGTCATTTGCGCTGTAACTTGCTGATTCGATTGACTAGTGTTTTGTATTAGAGGATTTAGCACTGTACTCAAAGTTTGTGCCAACATTTGCACCATATCATGGTTGCTTTCGTCCATCTGTTGCCTCAAGACTGCTGTCGAGGCATTTGTAAGGCCATGGGCTACTTGGGACGTTCCTCCTAAGAGTTGGGTCCTATTTCTATTCGCCATGCCTACTCCAGAGCCTTGGAGTGGCGAAGAGGCACTCACGAAAGGGTCTGAAAAAGTGGACGCAACATTCGTCAGGCTTGCCACTTCAGAAGTTGGCATACCATAGAATGGAATAAATCCTGGGGGAACCACAGGCCTTGTGCCTATATTTCCCCTTGGTGGGGGAGTTCCCAAAGGTATTCTGGGGCCTGTTAGCGAAGTTATTGGCCCCGTGGTTGTGACTGACGCTGCTGGTGTCGAACCAACGTTTGTCGCTTCACTTACGGTCATATTAACCGTTGCTCCCACACTCGTTTGTGGGATTTCGTTATTGTTTGGCGGATTCGCCATCTCTTCCCTTCTTCTGGCAGTATTGTTATCGTTGGTGTATATTCTACCACTCCTCAATAACATACAACTCGAAAAGATGAGATTATTTTCAACAATCAACACACAGTCCCACCGGGTGTGCCAATTTGTTTACCTTGGGTTTTGGTAAACAACCGCTGATCCTCCAAATGGTTACTTATTTGGTTACTCGCAGGATCGATCAGATTGATCCTATGGACATAGGTTGATTTTGAAGTTTGATTAAATTGGATAAGGCTTTAAATAAAAGGTTTCAAGTAAATTGCATAAAGGAAAGACTTGGTAAAATAAACAAGGCTTTAAAGTAAAGGTTCGACAGGAAATGTAAAGGAGAAAAGCAAGTAAAATTCTGGGAAAGTAAATGACTTTAATTGATAAAATTGGTGTTTCACACATACATTTCTCAACAATTCTTTCTCACACGCTGGGTACTCGAATCTAAATGAGTGACTATGTATAGAATTGTGAACACACGCGAGAAACTACATGTCTACTCCTATTTATACTAAAACATCCCAAGTAACCGTCGGGCAGTTACACTGCTTCGAGATCAATCCACTTGGCACGTTCTCCATGCTCGACGCTCCAGATCCTTGCATGTTTGCACGTAGTAACTGCTGGAAACCGTTTTCCCTCCAAAGCTTTGAATTTCAAACTGCTCCACTCTGGACCATCGAACACTTTCATCAAAAGACGTCTTCGACGAAAACTCCTTCGACGTCGAAGGCAACCAGCCTCCTTCCTTGGAAGAAATCTTCTAAGTATTTTGCCATCTTTCAACGGGCACTTCGACAGGCTTAGCCAGTCGAAAGCATCTTTCAGCTTTTAATGGCTGACATAGATCAAAGCATAGGTGTCGAATTTAGGAGCCAACAATGTCCCTATAATCGAATTGACCCGAAAAAAACTCCAACGACGGTGCTACCTACTTCTTAATAGTGGGATAGTACTGTCTAAAGGACATTTACACAGCTTAATTTCTTTTGAGTAGGTAGAGGTTCTCAGGTACTTGCTCTTTCAAAACAAAAATACTTTTCGCACCTACACTTTTCTGACAAAAGTTTTCAAACAACACTTCATACACTCTTGAGGACAGATACAAGAGTTAAATCGAAGTTTTCAAAAAAAACCTTTTTCAAAACCCACAAAACACGAGAAAAGCAAAAACTTTTTGAAAACATAGTGAGCAAGTACCTAAGAGCCCGTGGATAACCACGGATAGAAAGGGTGCTAACACCTTTCCTTTCTATAATCTACCTCCCGAACCCGAGAAACATCTCGAAAAGGAATTTTGTTGTGCTTTTGTCCTTTCCTTGTTGGAGAAAATAAAATACGGTGGCGACTCTTGCTTACCGCGACATTTTGCGAAACGCAAACGCGAACCAGCATTTCAAAACAGTCAGTTCTATTTCCACCAATCACACTCCACCTTTTCTTCTACATGTTTTTCAAGTGACTTACCCCTTCTTGTCACCATAGCTTTAACATGATTGTGATCACGGGGATTTGGAATAGTTCTGCTTGGCAACGTACCTGGTTCTTGAGAACTTGAGCTAATTGTTGGGTTATCTGATCTAATTGAACCTCAAGATTTTTGATGGAAGCTGTTGTGTTTTTATGATGATTTCTAGTCTCATCCTGAAATTGCATGTTGTGAGCAACCATCTTCTCGAAAGCAATCTCCCAGTTTGGTTTCTTTTGGGCCTGTTGTTGGTGTTGTTGATATTAATTTTGATACTGGCCTTGACCCTGTGGTTGAGCATTCCCCTTTTGATCTTTCTAGGAGAAATTATGATGATTCTTCCAACCAGAATTGTAAGTATTCGAGTACCGATTATTTTGCTTCAGAAATTTTATCTCTTCAATCTGTTGAGGAGTAGAAAAATAGAACACCATTTGATGGGGTCTATTAGAGATCTTACAACTAACAATTTGAGCTTGTTGAACTTGAGCGACCTGTTGAGTTCCAAGGTTTAATGCTTTTAACTTCTTCTCCACCTCTGCAGCTATTGTATCTTCTATCTGAACTTTATTGGCTTCCAGTTTCAGATTAATAACTCCTCCCGGTGTAGTCACACTTTGATCATATAACTCCAAATGTTCGTTGGCAGCAATGGCTTCGATAATCTTCTTCACAGTAGTGGCTGTTGTAAAATTAGATGAGCCACCGGCAGCAGTATCAATGAGATGTTTAGTCTTCATCTTTAAGCCATTCACAAACATCTTTATGAGTTAGGCATGCTACCAAACATATTTTGAATCTCTTGTATGCATCACCTAGAGACTTTCCATCTTTCTTCTTGAAGTTCACAATATCATATCGCTTGCAGGTATACACGGAAGCTGGGAAGTACTCGTCCAGAAAGGTCTTCTCCATTTGTTCCCTGGTGGTAATACTTCTAGCTGGTAATGAATAAAACCATTCTCCGGCTTCTTCATACAGTGTGAAAGGGAACATTCTTAATTTTTCTTCTTCTTCAGAATGTCCCTCAATCTTCAGAGTGGTGCTGATGGTGAGAAATCTCTGAAGATGCTTATTTACATCTTCGTTGATCTTTCCTGTGAACGGTCTATTTTCCAGTTGTCTGATTGTTGAAGGGTGCAGCTGAAAATTTTCCCCATTTACCGGTTGATTAACGATAGTCAACCGGCCAACCAGAGCATTTACTCCTCCATAGTCTCCAAGAAATCTTTCCGGAGGTGGAATTTCACCCATGGTTGAATTGTCTGACTCTGACTCGGACTCTGATTCAGAGTGAATTGAAGGAACTTCTTCTTCTTGCAGTGTTGAACTTTCTTCTTTAGTCTTCAGTCTTGCTAATCTAGCTTGTTTGAGTCTTTTGTGCAAACTTTTTTCTGGTTCTGCGTCAAAAGAAAAATCAGCTGAGACCTTACCTCGCATACACAGATTAGATAAGAATTAGCACAATTATAAAATTAACAAAAATAAAGTTTTAATTGCAGAGCAATAAAATTTCAAATAAACTATAATTAAAACTTTGATTTTGGTACTCCCCGACAACGACGCCAAAAACTTGATTGGGAAAATAGTAAGTGTACTATTTTAACCAATGTAGTAATAATGAGTTTACCCCCAAGATCGATATCGAGGAGTGCGTAGTAAATACTAAGTTCCCCAGTAGTTCAATTGAACAAAAATAATTGGTTGGTTTGTTTTGATGAAATCTTTGCAAAAAGTAATAAAGCGAAAATAACTTGACTTTTCTTTATAAGAGCAAAACATGCTAGGGGAAGTGGTTGACTTGGATTGCAAATATATGAATTCTAATTCTCTCAAAGGTTAATCTTATGTTTTTCAATTACCAGCCTCTAGATTGTTTTCCCCTATGTCTATAGTGAAAAACCCCTTGGACATTCACTCTTAATCCCAATACCCATGAAGATAAAAAGTGAATTCAAGAAATTATAATAACAAGGTTGTCTGTGGTGATTATAGGGTACTCCTAGTCCTAGGTCGTATCTACTATAATCCAATTATGCAAAAACCCTAACAACTACAGTCCTTCACTTGTTAGCCATAGATCATTCCCAATTTTACCGAAAGAGAAAGCATAAACACATTGCATAATTAAATTGAAAAACATGAATTCAAACTTTGATTAACTTATAAATTCATATCCATTACATAAACCAATTCAGGACCACCCCCCTAGCATTGGGGGGTTTAGCCTCTCATAATATTCAAGATAGACATAATTAAGAAGTTAAACATTACAAGAATAAAGGTGGACTTTGATCTTCAATGGTGGAAACCCTTGAATCCCTCTGTCTCCAATAACCTTGATGAAGTAATCTTCTCTCTTGTGTGTTCTCTATTGTACGATGCAAAAAGTGTATGGATCTCACTCAAAAACTGAAATAAATACCTAGGTGCGAATCTCAGCGAGCTGGAATGTCTAAAGTGCCCTCAAGGTCAAGATTTAATGAAAAAGGACCAAAATAAAATAGCTGACGCGCATGCTAACACGGGCCATGTTGAGCCCACACAAGCCGTGTTGCTTCAAAAAATGGCTTCTCTTTTCTCCTGCTTTAGGCCTGCTGACACGGACCGTGCTAGGAAGAACGTGCACCCGTGTTGGCCCCGGGGTTCTTTGTATGAGCATGGCTTGCTCTACTGACATGAGTCGTGTCATGGGACACGGACCGTGTTGGTCTTCATACTCTTACACTTTTCCTCTTTGGCCTTTGTACTCTTGCTCCATACTTTGCACTCTTGATTTAGACTAACCCACTGAACCCGAGACATGCATACTACCAACAAAAAGCATTAAAAGCATCAAAATAAATCAAAGAAAATAAAATGCAAGAAAACCAGCTAGACATGAAATACTTAAGAAAACAATAAGACTTAATATAAAATGTTACTCAATTAACAAACTTTAGACCGTATGCATGACAAAAATTAGATAGAAATGGTGACCGATCACCTACGCCTATGATACATATATCAAAATCTTGCTGACACTTGTTCATTATATTCAAATCAACTTGAAAACATCACGACAACGTAACATAGAATGTTGGGGGAGTCGGTGACATAAAACCAATGGTTTAAAAGGAGAGAACATTAAAAAAAACCACAACAAGCATTTGGTGTATATACAAACATTTGGGGCATACACAAACATTTGGGGAATCTAGAAACATTACATTTTGGGGCATATACAGAAAAAATTCAGTGGATATACATTTACGTTCCATATCAACTTAGGGCATTATGCATGACATTTCTCCAACACATCTTTGGTTAAAACTACGAACTATCTTGGGGATCATCTTTGGATCATTTGGTCCATAAGACAAACAAATACTTTGGTTGAGAATAGACACAACTGGTAAACTCCGATCTTATCTTTGATCTAGTTATCTAAGATTCAATTACCAAAACTTTTTCAATTATCTACCCTCTAGGTCATGGTAGGTATGCGAATTCTCAGGATTACGTTATTTATCCTCTAGGTCGTGATGAATATGTAAAACTAATCCCGTGTATTTTATCCTCTAGATTGTATAAACACACAAACTTTTCAATCATCTCCCTCTAGGTTATGGTAGGTTTGTGAATTATCGGGTTTGTGTTATTCATTCTCTAGGTCGTAATGAATACATAAATCTATCTTCGTGTCGTTTATCCTCTAGGTTGTGATAAACACACAAACTTTTTCAAATATCTATCCCCTAGGTTGCGATAGGTATGAGAATTTTCAAGGTTATACTATTCATCCTCTAGGTCGTGATGAATACATAAGTCTATCCTTGTGTCATTTATCCTCTAGGTCATGGTAAGTGCACATGTTCATCCTCGTATTGTTTACTCTCTAGTTTGTAGTAAACATAACAAAATATGTGGTATGATTCATTGTGTCAGTATCCATGCAGCAATGTGTTATCAAACTCTATTTTATTCATCCCCTAGGCTGTGATGGGTAGACAAAATCTACGATAAGATTACTGTATTAGTCTTGAAGCGTTAGTAAGTCGACTTTAAAACTTGTGTTATTTACCTCCTAGGTTACGGTAAATATCCAAAGTCTATGATCTCTTCCTTAGGTATTGGCAAGTTATCCACGTCATTGCGCCTAAGTCGGATCAAAACTTCTGGCAAGATGATACATCATCATCCTTTCCTATTTCTTTCATACTATTGGGAAACGTTGAACATCATATCCTTATCTAGCCAATCTTTGGTCAAATTATGGGGTCTTCCATTATTTAATAAATCTCTGATTCGAATGTGCGAGACCTGTGTATTCTTGCATCCTCAATTGAAGGGTAATTAAATAGGGGAAATTGTCATACCCCAAAATTTCCCTACTATATTAATAATTAATTCATTCTTTTTTTAATATTAGTGTTATTATATTTCTTTGGGTAAAATTAATTTATATTACACTAGTGGTTATTTTAAAAATCGCTTCTAGATATATTGGAGTTCAAATAATAAAAGGAGTGTATTGTCTCAAAATGGACCATCAAAATCTGATGACCCATTAAATTTTTTCTTATAATTAGAAATGGGGTGTATTTATTGTTTCAATTTCAGCCCATTAAAGGTTTGTTTAATAATAGAAAGAGGGGTGTATGGGTTACAAAGAGGTGTGTGTGTTTTGAGTAAGGGTTGTGGGCTTTCTAAATCAGAAAGACCCATTTGGTTTCGTTTGGCCCATTGAGGATTGATTTTCTTTCTTTACAAAAGAGGGGTGCACATTTTTGAATCAATTGGACCTATTACAATTTTTGGAACAATAACCCATCTTCATTGTACTGGTTTTGTTACGTTTGTTTTTACTATTTTTATAAATTATTCAATTTACAATATTTAGTTATTATTATTATTGTCAATTTTTTAAATTATTTTTTGATCTTTATTGACCTAGTCAACCCAAAGGGTTGAAACCCTAATGCAAACAACGTCCTTTTTCTCCTTCAAACCCGGTCAGTCATCAGGCCCAAACCCAATAAACATTTACTGTACAGATTAAAAGAAACACATATGAGATTAAAGACCAAATCAAATATTCAGAAAACTCAGACGAATCTTAAAAACAAATCAAATTTACACATAATAAAATTAAATCAAATCTCATTACAATCAAGTTACAAACAAATCTGCAGTAGAACCTCAATCTAATCTTTAATTTCTAAAACTAAAACAATTATATAAAATTAGATCAAATCAAATCCCTAATGGATTAAATCACTAAAAGTAACAAAAATTACAGATTAATTTCCTAATTAAATCTAAAACCTAAGCTATATAAACCTAAGATTTCTAAAGAGAAAGGAGGGAGAAATTGGAGGAAGCTGACTCAAAACCGAGGAAAGAAGAAGAAGCGGTTGAAGCCTTGGAAGTTTCCTCTTTCTTGAGATCTAGGGTTTCAATTTATGAAACCCTAAGATCTTTCCACGAAGTAATCACCATGATGATGTACCTGCAAACAAAGAACAAAAGAAGGAATCATAAAGAGGGGAAGAGGAAAATCAAACTGCAAGAAGTTCACTACAGGAGAGGTAAACACGATCAAACTTAGCTTAGGGTTTGGATTTTATTGTTATTGTTATTTTTTTATGTTTGATTTGGGGTTTTATGGAAACTTAGGGCTGTGTTTAGGTTTGGTTAGGGTTAGGGTTCTTGGTGTCTAGGGTTAGGGTTCATCTGGACAAACGGTTATGGGTTCGAGATTGTTAGGGTTCATGTAAGAACCCTAGGGTTAGGGTTTGGATTCATAGGATCATGGTTGTTTCTTGGTTTGGGGATTAAAGCGATTTCTGGACGATGATGCTCTGGGTGGGGTGATTTCTGGTATGGTGGATTTCTAGAGAGAGGTCAGAGCCTCTCTCTCTATAAATAGAGAATGAGTTTGTTTTTTTGGGAGTAGAGAGATAGAGAAGGGAAGAAAATGAGGCTCAACGTTGGGCCTGAGCTTTTATAAAACCCTCATTGATTCTATGCTTGCGTTTCCATGATTCTTACTGTGCGCTTTCCATCACCAACGCTTGATCTCCATAAAACGACATCAACACGCTTGTCTGTCGTAACACGTTGTACCATCCCACAAATAGGCCAACTGATCCAACATTTGTTTTGGGCCAAGCCCAATGCTCCCTGCACCCTCTGTTTCCTTCGCCTTGAATAATCCACACCCCCTCTGCGCTACTGGGCTCAATTCAATATCTGAACTTGGGCCCTTGCTAAACATACTCCCATTTTTAATTCCCTGTTCAATAGCACACCTCCCTCCTGTGTTTGGGCCTGAATCCAATATCTGGATTCAGAGATCTACTTTGTTCACCCCCTGATTTTACTACGTCAACATAAAATAACCCCCTTGACTTTTTAAGTGAAATTTTATTTTCTTTATATTCCTTTTTTTATTATTTATATTATAATTAACTTTTTTATATATATTTATAAATTCCAAAATTATTTTTTTATTATTATTATAAAATTTAGTTTTTTTACTTACTCCTTTTTAATTAATTTTAAATTGCATTAAAATTCTTTTTTTATCATGCATTAAAATCTTATTTTCTCATATTCTTTAATATATTTAAAAAAAATCTAACCAACATCAAAAAATCAATTTTCCACTAACATAATTTAAAATTCAAGATTATTTTGAAAAATGATTATGAAAATATTTTTAATCGACTGCGAACTTCACCTAACAACTCCCTATTCACACACCTAGACTTGGTTCAAGGAGAATTCAAAATATCTTCGTAATCTATAAAAAAAACCAACCAACTACGAACTACAAATTGGGGCTCTGATTTCTCATAAGAGATACGTAGGCATACGACTAAAATTATGGCGAGTTCCCCTAATAAAAAAAACCCTATTTTCTAAAAATTGCAATTCTAAACCCTAGTATCCTTGTGAACAAGGTAGATGAGGGGTGCCTAACACCTTCCCTTCGTCTAGAAATGAGTCAACAACTTAGAATCTATGATAATTAGGGTTATCCTTTATATTCCCTTCCTAAAGATAAAAATTAAGGGTGATGACTCTCATTTTAAAATCGGTTATTACAATTGTGAAACTTAAACGGTGTAATGATGAATAGGTGCAAACAAATGTCACATCAAATCTCAGTTATTTAATTAAATCACAAAATATAAGAAAGAGTTTAGAATACATCTGATGTCGCTTCATAGGTCTATTTCTAATGACTTCTCAAGTGACTTTCGAAGGTCAGAGAATTCTATCCCATTCCAGATTTGTATGCTTATGAGAACTTGTGTTTTCTCCTTCTATAGTTGACCCGTCTAGAGTTCTGTCCATGCAAGATCTTCATTTATTTTCAATCCTTTGATGATTTCTTCTCATGATTAGCTCAGCTGGAGGTTGAGGGAATATCTTTTGATGCATCTTGTTCTTCATATTTAGGAGTCACTTTTAGAACCAAGGTGCCTTTTCAAATAAAACTGACAGTTTGAAAATGATATCTATTTCTTTCATTTCAATCTATAACATTCATAGTTTTTTTCTTCCTGGATCTCTCTACACGGTTAGGTGTTTGATTCATAAATCAATAACAGAGTCGGGCTCTGATACCAATTGAATGTAGAGAGAAAAACAAGAAAATGGGGGTTTGAATTGGGTTTTTAAAACTTTTCCCCTTTTAAAAACTATTTAATAAAACTATAGAGGAATATAGAATGCTAGAAAAATAAAGAGACACATTCAGTTTATCCAAGTTCCCTATTAACTAGGCTACATCTTGTCCACTCTCCTCAGGTGGTTTTTCCTTTTAGCAAGGACTTAATCCACTATAACCAAACTGATTACAATTGCACGGGCTACCCGCCGATGACTAAAAACCATACAATGACCTGCATCCATTGTCATCTTGAGTCTTCTGACCAACACTAGTCATTCAAGGAACAATATAAATGATATGTTCAGTGATCTCCACGAGATATAACGATAACTGACCCCTTAAGAAATCTGACTAACATGGTATTTCTTAACAGTATTTCATCTACAATGATCCGCAACCATTGTTATCTTCAGTATCTGACTAACACTAGTCACTCAAGGAACAATACAATAATATTTTCAGTAATCTCCACGAGATATAACAATCATTGACCCTATAAGAAATCTGACCAACCTGGTCTTTCTAAATGAATTTCTTGCAATCGTCATCTGCTAGTGATCTCTTAAGAATTATGGCCTTTTTGGTCCCCTAAGAGATATAATGATCATTGACCCTATAAGAATTAACCAATCATGGCTTCTTAGCAGGATTCCACAATAACATGCATTTATTATCTTCTTGAGTATATGACCTTCCCTTAGTCACTCAAGGAACCGCCAATTCTAAATAGAAATATTTTTATGGAGAATACAATAATTCTTCTTAATAAGAATATTACTCATAGTTTAAGTACAAATTGTTTAACATAATTATGAGCAACAACTCTTGTATTCAAACAATTAACATGAAGAACTAAAACTATAACACAATATGAGCAACAACTCTTATGTCTTTTACATTAATCTACAAAGATGTATTTAATTATAAGTTGAGTAGCATCTTGTAGTGTTCTTCTTCTTCATCTTCTTCGTTGAGCAAGCTATGATCAACAACTCCTTGCTTCTTCATATTTATACCAAGATGTATATGATGAGAATTTGTGTATCATCTTGTAGAATTCTTATTTATCTTCTTTCTTTTCTCTATTTTCTTTGTGATTGGTGTTGTACCCCAAAATTTTCCCTCTCATTTTATCAAGATTTCCCCCTCACAAGACTCTTTGGATTCCATACAGGATTAGGGTTTTGCTCTGCTTAAGACATCTCCTTGCACTGTTGACCCGAAATTAGGGTTTGAGTTTGCACAGGGATTTTTGGAGACTTTCATACTTCATGTTTGACTCATAAGATTTCCCATACCAAGTTTCAAGCTTTGAATCAAATTTTTGCCCAGTCAATTGGACAGTTGACCTAGAAGTCAGTTGTATTGGGGGAAAAGTCAACTGTGACCAATTTACAGTCAAAACTCATAATTTTTTATCCACATCAACATTATAGACTCATATGGACCATTTGATCAAGTTTGGACCACAACTTCTCAAGAAATTTGATCAGATCATCAAAAGGGCAAAATGGTCATTTTTAGGGTTTTGACTGTAGAAGGGAAATTTATAATTTTTCACCTAGCCAATGGCAAATTGGGTTCAAGCATGGATTCAAAGACTCAATAGCATCATCTTGACCTAATCACAAGGTTCAAAAGATCTCAAAAGCATTGGATTGACAGATGAATTTTCCAGTTAACTAATCAAAAATCAATTGTACACTGAAAAGTCAAACTTTGACTTTTTGGTCAAAATCAAGTGCCAAGGGTCATTTTTCATCAATATGTGTCAAAACATGAAACTTGTTCATCAAGAAACTTAATTTTGCAAATTAGGGTTTAAGATTGAAAATTTTCATAACTTAGAATTTTTCTAAGTTATGAAATTTTCTTATTTTTTCCCAACTTTGCCCAATATTTTCACCATGATGCAATTGGATTCAAACAAAACTTCAAACATGAAAGTTGTAGTCCTCCACAAAATCTAAAACTTTGATTCACAAAGTTTTCCCAAAAGATGCTTGGATCTCAAGTTATGATTTTTGGAATAAGGGTCCAAAAACTTTCTAACTTAGTGAAATTTTGCCCTAGTTTAGGCAGGATTTTGACCTATCTTCATGGAAATTTTTCACCTAGTTCCAATTCGAATCTAAAAATTCATTTCAAATATGGATTGTAGAGCATGTTACAAGCTTTCCAAAATGTCCAATAACTCTCCAAAATCATTGGTGGTTAGGGAGAATCGAAGGTTTAAATTTGGAAAATTATCACTTTGATCCATGGCATTTTCATGTTGACACAAGTTACAAAATCTGTCCAACTTTGCTTATACTTGAATACAGGTCTCTAAACCCTTCCACACTCAAAAATTGAATGCAAACTCAATGGTTTAAGGCATTATTCTGATCAATGGAAGATTACACATTGAATTAATCCAAAAATGGCAAAAAGTTAACAATGCCATTTTGATAAAGTTCACTTTATGCATATTTGTTTCTATTGAGCATTGCACCCTTTCTTTTGCAGCAAACACAGTCCATAAACTAAGGCAAAGGTACAACAACTTTTTGCATGCTTGAAGCTAGCATGTACAGGCCTGCCCTTGGTCACTTCACACTTTTCTTAAAAAAACAAGTCAACTTGCCAAAATCACATAACTCTTGTATCTGATATAACCAAGTTGGGAAACCATTCCAAACGACTTTTGCATATCACATTGAGCCAAGAACACGAGCTATCCAGTCTTCAAACCCCCTTGAACATCAAAACACCAAAAACTTGCAAAACATGGCAGCTTCTGCAGTTGCACCTCCATCTCACAAACCACTCGTGCGTTTTGTCCCAAACCTCTTCCAACACACCCCATACAACCCATCTAAGCTCTTCCAACCATTGGCCAGTGACTGTAACTCCATTTACAAGCTTCACCATTTTTAAATTCTGCTTGTGCAGGTTGACTTCTACAGGCTTATTCAAGCAAACTCAAAGCAAACTAAGCATTGGGGAAGGTCAAAGGAAGTTCAAGCAAGCTCCCAAGCATCTCAGGCCTCATTGAAAACCTCCACATTGCCATACTCGAGTTCAACTGAAGCAGGTATTTTCCAACTTTCTATCTCTCTATTTAGGAATCGTTAGGCTTAGGTTTGTGAATAAAAAATGTAGTACTCATTGTCCTTAAGTTGTACATATGCATAGATTTCATTTAAGTTAACTGTGTTGGGAGAATTTGAATGATGAACTTTCTGAAAAAGTTAGGTTAGAAATTAGGGCCAGAGAAATTATCTCTGGTCTTTGAGAGTTAGATTAAGTTTTTTATATGGTTAGAATCGTATGATCATGCTCTATAACTTTCATGTTGCAAGTTTTTGCTTTAGAGCACGTATGCAGGATTTCCAGGTTTTAACAAGAAACGCGCGTTTTTGTTTGATCAAAGGTTAAAGATGAAGCAAGTGGAATGGGCCTGTTTGTTCCTTACTTTTGACACCCCCTGAATTGCTTTCTGCACCCCTTGCTTGGCCCATTGTTTTATATTTTCATTTTTTTTTTTCATTTCTTTTTTAGTCTCTGATTTTTATTTATTTTTATAAACATTAAATTACCAAAAATATTTTCAGAAATTTTCATATTTTATTTTATTATTTTTATTATTTTTTGGACATAGAAATAATTATTAAATAATATATACATTTATTTTCTTAATAAAAAAACTTGTAAATACTACAAAAAAAATATTTTATTTTATTTTTATATACTTAGATAATATTTTTATAACATATTTTTATTTATTTAACATTTATATATATATATATATATATATATATATATATATATATATATATATATATATATATATATATATATATATATATATATATATATATATATATATATATATATATATATATATATATATATATATATATATATATATATATATATATATATATATATATATATATATATATATATATATATATATATATATATATATATATATATATATATATATATATATATATATATATATATATATATATATATATATATATATATATATATATATATATATATATATATATATATATATATATATATATATATATATATATATATATATATATATATATATATATATATATATATATATATATATATATATATATATATATATATATATATATATATATATATATATATATATATATATATATATATATATATATATATATATATATATATATATATATATATATATATATATATATATATATATATATATATATATAAAACAAATTAGGGTTTCCACCCTTAATAAAAATAATCTTTTATTTTTTTTATGCATTAAATAGTTTATTTTTTACAATATAAAAATAATACAAAAAAACATTTTTTGCATATTTATAATATATTGCATATTTATTTGATTGCCCATTTAAATATTGTCAATTTATTATTTGAACAAAGAGTTCAATTTGGTTGTAATAATCTTAGGGTTTTAATTTCTTGCAAATAATCCCCTATTCAAATTTGTATCCCCCTCCCCATATCAATGTTGTAATAGCTTAGATTACTTTTACGCATTTATTGCTTTCAAATATGCCATGATAGCAAGATTAGGGCTTGTATGCAAAAATCCAAAATCAAAACAAATAGCTTTACTAATACAAGACAAAATGCATGAAATTGACAACACAATGCACACAAGCACCTCTAGGGTTTCACCCACTTGTTGCCTTAAAAATGGCCATGGTATGCATGTTAAGTGTCTTGGCAAAACAAAATCAAAACAAAAAAGATCATAGTCCCTCGATGACGCTATCTTGGTTGCCTATACACAAATGATCTAGTCCCTCAAAAAATTTCTAAGATACTTAGCACTATTGTTATCATGGTCAATACGATGACCCGTGCCTGTCCCGTTTAACATCTAAACACAAGGTTGTTTACCAAATACAATGGTAAAACAACAATGTGAAAGGGTTAAAAATATGTAGGAAAGATCTTTGAGTAGATAGGGTAGACAACTCTTAGTTACTTGATCAAAACTTGCAAACATCCTTGCTATTTTCAAAAACATATCACAACACAATTTCAAAAACATTTCCCAAAACAAACTTTCAAACATTGAAACATTTTTCAAAAGACAAACACCTTTGTATACATTCAAACAAGAATAATTACAAAGGTTACCACGATGATGGCCTCTTTTCAAAATATTTTCAAAAACCACACACAAAGCACCATTTCAAACAATTGAAAAGCAAAAGCAAGTGATCTAAAACAAGTAACTAAGAGCCCATGGAAAACCATGGATGAAAAGGGTGCTAGCACCTTCCCTTTTCATAATCTACCCCCCGAACCCAAGAAAACATCTCAAAGGTCTTTCCTGTGCTTTTTGACCTTTCCTTTGGATAAATAAAAAGTCGATGGCGACTCTTGCTAAACCGAAACATTTGCGAACACAAACGCAAAACCTCAAGTCAGTTCTCCCACCGCATCACAATTGGCTTCAGCGTGTTCATCATAACAACTTCAACAACATCTACATTCACGGATTTCCATCAACTTGACTTCATTTCATTGATATTCTTTTATAGCCTTTAAAAAGAGTCGTTGTAAGGGTAGAAAAGTCTTTTCTCCTTCCAATGGTTGATTCCCAACGGATAGATTCAAGAGAGGTTTAGAACAGTACGAAACATCACTTTCCTTAGCCTGTTGCTTGCAGTTGTTAGCATAAAATCTTGGGAGACAACTTCTGTGAATGGTACAACTAATATCATGATATTGGAATTTATGGTGTACTATTTGTACTGTATTATTGTTGAGTAAGTTTCTTGATATTTATCTTCTAATGATGTACTTCTGATTCTGAAGTATTAAGTTTGAAAGAGATCAATCACTTTGTCTTCATTCTTCTAATGAATGACTGATGAGTAGTTCATAAACTACTTTGTTGTTGTAGCATAAGAACATCAGAGTTATCAAAACCATGAATTGTCTTCAAAAATAATAGCAACAACTTTTTTGAAACACGAAGCTTGACTTATGATCTTAGAACTAGTCTTAAAGGCATATGTCTTATCTGATCTGAGAGATGAAGATTAAGTGAGACGATGTTTCATTTCAGAATCTTTCATTAGTGTATTCTTGTCTTCAGATATATAAGCAACAACTTATCTGGAAAAAAAGTCTTGTCGTTGTAGGCGAAAGCTTTTCTGATGTTGATATCTAAAGCTTTTTCTGATGTTTGGATCTTGAAATTAGAGATTGTGGAAACAACCTTTCTGATTCTCAAGTTTTTTTGAATTCTTGAGCTTTGATTATTTTCTTCTTGCTAAATTGATTCTAATTGAAGAATGATAGCGGTCCAGAAGATACTTCTTTGTTGTATAGTCAGAGTCTTTCAGATATTTGAACATTGTCTTCAGATATACAAACAACAACTAATCTGAAGAACAACTTCTTTGTTTGTGAGTGAAAGCTTTTATGATCCACTATGTCTTGATCTTGATTTCTGATAATCAGCTTTTCTGAGCTGTATATCCGCTGTCTGATTTCTTAAGCAAAAGCTTATATCAGTACATATGATTTAGACGTTGAATTCTTTATTTTTGATCTCTTGAATTATCATCTTTGGATTGAGCTGAAAGCAACAACTTATGTCAGCTACTTCTTGGTTTCTGATCTTAAATTCTTTCTTTCTTTCCGATATATTGAGATCTTCAATTCTAAGCTCTGATCTCTGATATCCGAGCATCTTCGTTTCTAATATCTTGATATCTTTAAATTTAAGATCAGATTTTCTGATATCTGGGAGTGGCACCTTCCTGAGAACACTTTTGATCTTGATTCTGATACTGAACTGATCTTTGAATCTTGACTTCTTGGCTCTTTAATTTTTTATCTTGAAGCTTGAGCTCTTCTTAGAAACTCATTTATATTATTTTCTTATCGAACATTCAAAATTCAATAAAACCACTCATGTTTCATTATAAATGAATTCAATGGTTCTTATTCTGAGTGATAAAGTGATTTTGATGATATCTTGATAAAGACTATCCAGAATTCTGATATCTGCATACTCAATGAAACCGTTAGAACTGAAATTGTTCTTCATAAAATATATGTGTGATCGGTGGAAATAGAACTGACTGTTTTTTAAGCTGGTTCGCGAAATGTCGCGGTAAGCAAGAGTCGCCACCGTCTTTTATGTTCTCCAACAAGGAAAGGACAAAAGCACATCAAAATTCCTTTTCGAGATGTTTCTCGGGTTCGGGAGGTAGATTATAGAAAGGGAAGGTGCTAGCACCCTTTCTATCCATGGTTATCCATGGGCTCTTAGGTACTTGCTCTTATGTTTTCAAAATTTGTTTGCTTTTCAAGTGTGTGTGGGTTTTGAAAAAGTTTAGTTTGAAAAACTTCTAGGTAACTCTTGTATCAGTCCTCAAGAGTGTATGAAGTATTTGGTTGAAAACTTTTTGAAAGTGTAGGTGCGAAAAGATGTTTTTGTTTTTTGAAAGAGCAAGTACCCAGGAGAAATCTACCTACTCTAAGGAATTAGGCTGTGTAAGAGTCCTTTAGACAGTACTATCCCACTATTGAGAAGCAGGTAGTACCGTCGTTGGAGTTATTCGGGTCAATTCAATTATTAGGGACATGTATGGTCACCAAAGCAATAGTAGGACGCCTTAGCGGTAACCCTAATGTCCTAGATCCTTTTTTATCAGAGGCAACCGTTTCGAGGCAACTGGATCTTTAGACAGGAGGGCGACCTCTAAAACACCCTAGACTTAATGACCACGTCGAGGCAACCAAGTGAGGCGTACCCTAGGAGTGGCATGTGCATGTGTGTTGTTTCATGTTAAATTGTCTTTACATGCATCATTGTAAGCTACGATTGATTTTATTTTCATACAAGTCTTGCAGGCATAATTAACAGTTAATATTTGTGCGGGAAGTAAATTGCGGAAAGGTAAATCTACGCTATTACAAGGCGCGGGTATATACATCACCAAAAACAAAAACCCGTTTTGGTAAATAAGTGCGGAAAGTAAAGAAATAAAGCGATAAAACCTAATTAACTATTACATTCCGGAAACAGTTACATAAATAATCAAAAATAAGAATTAAAATGTGAAAGAAAATTAAATCAGGACGTCCTTAGGGTTTTTGACCCTTTTGAGAAATAAAGAAATTGTGGTTTGTCCTTTTTTACAATTAATTAAAATTAAACCTAATACTAATTAATTATTTAATTATTTACAAGAAAAATGTTTTTTGTGTTTTTAATGAAAATAAAAAGAAAAAGGAATTAAAATTAAAAGTTAACGAAACCTAATTCTAAGTTTATTTTATTTATTATAAAAAAGGTTAAAGTTAATCTAATTTAACTAATTAAATTAATTTACATTTTATTTACAAAATAAATTACTAATAGTGAAAATAATAAATAATAATTACAATATTAGTTTCTGATTTTTATATGAAAAATATTTAATTTATGAATTAATAATAATTATAATAATTAAAAGAATTAAAAGAAAAAGAAAATAAGAAAAAGAAAAATCAACCAGGGGGTTTGATGGCCCATGGGAGGTAAAAGTTAAGCAGTTCTGGCCCAATAGCTCAAAGCCTTTGTTGACCTTCCTGATTATCCACGCCTGCATTGACTCATGAGCACCATAGTCTTCATTCTTTGACCACTGGATTGAGGGTTGTGGACACTTGGCATGATGATGCCTGGAGGGCATATGGTGTATCAACCTTGGAACGCTGCATGTAAGTATGAGAAGAAAAATAATATAACGCGCTTAGGGGGACCTGGGAATCGAACCCAGGTCCCAATGGTTATTGGACACGCTTCTTACCAACTCCACCACCTGCTTGCTTTTGTTAATACAATAATCAATAAATAATATATTAAGAAACCAAATCATTATGCCATAAAGCAAAAACGCGCGCAGATTATTTGAATAGACCAACCACATATTGCCAGCATGTCATCTTCTTTGTTGGCCTGTTAAAGAAATAAACAAATAACGGGGGTTTTAAACCCCCACAAAACAAAACTGCCAATAATAGCGATTAGGAATCCAGGCTACATAAATAAGGCGTGAGGTGTTCATTGTGTTCGTCACATTCATACGATTTCAACCATGGGCATGGGAGGTTCCAATTTTACGCATGCTGTAAAGCCCTAAATTGGGAGCTCTGAAACCCTAGAATTCAACAATGGTGTTTTGCGTTTCAGGGCGCCATAAGGCAATTAATCAATACCAAAAGCTTCAGAATGATGTTAGCAATACAAATCAATAATCAAAACATGTTAATGATGCATAAAACTTGAGTTTCGATTATGGAAAAGAATGGTAAACCGTGTGACTGTTTGAGGTGATTCCTTGAGTGTTAGAGCTCGTTCTTGGTTGCAATGTATTCCTGGGAAGGCCAGCAATATGTTTGGATCACTCTAAGGCTTTTAATTGTGCTTGAATGTGGAATCCAGTTTTCAATTTTTTGCTTGATTTTTGAATAATGGCTATGGCTCTGTAACATCTTTTGCACCTGTTTAGCATTAGGGTTAGACTCAGTACTTATGAGGGAAGGGAATTAGGTTAACTTCTGGGCCTTAATCCATGCACATGAGAGAATTAGGTTTAGGTTTTCCACCATTAACAAACTTTCCTTTTTTTAAGCAAAACCAAGACTTTGTGTACAACATAGCCCTAGCATGAGTTTGTGAGCTGGAACATGATGTATGAAAGCTATTCAAATCCAAAAGACACTATTCCATTGATTTTTAAATTTTATTTGAATTATTATGGATTTAAAATGAATTAAATCAATAAAAATTAAATAAAATAGAAAAATAAATGTTTGATCTTGAAATTAATCATGGGACACATGTGTGGCATGACAAGGCTGAATCAAGTGGAAGAAAGTGGGCCCTTTTGTCAAAAATTGAAGTTTCAAGGATAGTTGACTTTTGCACATTCCCAAAAATTTCCCAACTTCTCCAATGCACATCTTGCTCAATTTTGATCATATGAACATGTTCTTGGACATTTTGGAAAGGTCTTGAAGTCCTCTAACCAATGCCTTTGATCCCATGTCATTTTGATTTACCAATATCAAGTTATGGTCTTTGACTTAAAATGCCTTTTTGTTGACTTTTGAAAATGACCTATAATGTAGAAATTGATAACTTTTTGTGAGAGCATTGCTTGGACTTGGAATGTGAAGATGAGTTGTAGGAAATGTCATCCCCTTCAAAATGATCATTGGATGGGATTTTTATGATGAACCATGAAAAAGTTATGCCTTGGTCAAGTTACAGTTGACTTTTCAACTGTCCAAAAATGGAAACTTTTGCATCTTGATGAATTTTGAGCCATTCTTGTGGAATCATGATCAAGACTTGATTAAATGATGATTGTGGCTTCAAAATAAAATGTTGACCAAAAATATTTGACTTTTGACTGCCAAATGACCATTTTACCCCTATAGTTGATTGTGAAGCAATTAGGGCTTTTGACTGTGCAACTTGATGCTGTGAGTCTTGAAACTTGACATGTAGATGCTTGGCAATGTGTATAGGCATATGAGGCTTGATTGAGCCTTTGAAAACCTCAACTTCCTTGCAAGAAACAAAACCCTAATTTTGACTGGCTTAGGAGGATGTTTGACTGTGCAACCCCTTGAGAAGTTTTGAGCCATTTGAGGATTGATCTTGACAAATCTTGAAGAATATGGGAGGGAAAATTTTGGGGTACAACAATATGCATTGTTATCATCAAAACATAAATATTTAAACATAGATCCAAATCTTGTTCTAACAACAAAGACTCCCATGTAGGGATCTAACATGATTGATAGACTTGAGGTGTGCTTAACCTTGCTCCTTAGCTTCTTGAGGTCCTGCAGTTAAACTAACAATTTCAATATTCATAAAAATAAAGGGAGAACCTCATTAAAAATTAGGTGTTGGTTCAACAATGTCAGAAAAAAGTGCTCCCATAAAAACATTAATATCCCTACAAAACCTAGTTGATGTTATAACTCTCCTATATAAATAGTCATTGAACAAACTAAACTAAAGAAGGATAATCGCCTCCCACCTTCACAGATTTGGAGATCTCTTCCTCCGAATTGGTGTGGACCTCCTCAATGGAATTCTCCTTCAACGATTTTATCCATATCTTCGTGCTCATAATACTCACGTATGCTATTCTTATCCTCTTTAACCTAAAACTTTCCACATAACATCTTCTCACGATTTATCGATTCCATGGATAGCGCTTACTCGCCCCTCCGTGAGTAGGTACTTCATACATAAATACAAGTTGGATAGGATGGTTCTCAACTAGTTATAAGTCGATCGCCATATGATCATATTATACGATGAGGATGCATCAATAACTAGAAACCTTACCTTGATCATTATGGCATTTTATCATACTCTGAAAATAGTCTTCAGTGTTATGTAGCCTCTTACTTTTAACGCTTCGATTAAAAATCTGACCATTGATCCGTGGAAGGGCTTTAAGTCCTCCATGATCAGACAAAGTCTCTCGAAGGTGTCCCAGTAGAGGATGTGTGTGGAGCTTCCTTGATCAATCAGAACCTCTTTGATCTCCTAATTATCGCAACAAACGGAGATAAACATGTGGTCATCGTTGTGAGGTGAACCTCGATGACATTCTCCTCTGAAAATGTAATCATGGCCTATAGAGCATCTGGTTCGCCAGTCTTAGGCTTAACGGGCAAACTATAAACGGTCAAAACCTGGCAGGTTGTTCTTTCTTAGTGAGACTGAGGATATTTCCCTCAACGAGTCCTCCTACAATTGTGTTAAGTGTTTGATTCTGACCACTCGAATGGAATGGTATTGCGTCCAGAATCTTCTTAGCACACAAGAAATCTCCTCCAGACGATAACAAAGACTCAACTACAAATGCATCTACCGACTCTCCGCAATTCACTTCGCAAGTGAAGACGTCAAATTCAGGTGACAAGTTTCTAGCATAATTTTAATTCACTCTTCTTCCTCACATAGACTGATTTGAACGTCAAAGTGTTAACCTTACATGTCCTCCCTCCCCACCATGCTAAAAACTCAGAGCTACCATCACTTTTGATCCCCACTATATTTCTAATTCTAGAACAACACAAATATATATATATATATATATATATATATATATATATATATATATATATATATATATATATATATATATATATATATATATATATATATATATATATATATATATATATATATATATATATATATATAACAATGTTCGACACTCAATTGATAATAAATATAACTTCGTAGAATTGTGAAATTGATAAACACTCGTTTATTTTTTTTAATATGTACAAATTTCGTATTATTTAAAAGTAAATTAAATAAAATAAATTTAAATAGCTTGTGCAATCCTTTTTTGCTTTGTTTTTAGGCAACAATAATATTTTCTTCAACATAGATAAACTTTATTTTTGACAATCAATCAATAAAAACTTGAACACTCTCATAGTCTTAAATATAAAAAATATAATAGAAAGAAAATCAATATTTGTCTCAAGTGACTCACACCCTACATTTAGAAAATAATCATGTGTTAGTGTGAGTTTCCAAAAATAGAAAACTACAAATAAAACATCATAACCTTAAAAACATTGTCTTCTTCATTAGGGATTTATAGGCAGGGAAGCATCAAAACTAACATGCCTTTATCCCTTTGATCTAGTCTTTTTTGTTTTTCCAGAATTAAGAACACAAGCAAGGGGTTCCTTCACCTTTCTTTTTCATCTTAATAAAATTACATATTTTAGAAAGAAAGGTAAGGATAAAAATTAATTAATTATTCAAAAACTCTAAGATAAAAAAGTTGAACGCATCCTCTTTGGTGCGATGTAGGCGTTCAGACTCCGCTCCTCATGAAGCTGCCTGGTGAGTTCCAGAACCTTCTTCTTGCTGGCGTAGAATTGGGCCTTGAAAGTGTCTCGCTCCCCTTTAAGCTGTATCCAATCCCTTTGAAAATCTTTGAGAGAGGTGGGCATGTCAAGATGCAGGATAGTATATGGGACATCTCCTTCCACAACAGGCTCTTTGATGACCGGGAGAATATAGGGGTAAGGCATCATAAGACTTTGAGCACGGGCTCGTACCCATTTGAGGTAAGGCTCAAGAGGGATGGAATTCTTGTGCCCCAGTGTCTCTCTATCCACCTTGTTTACCATCTTCCAAGCTTGCATGAACCTCTGACGGTAGCCTTGATCGTCGCTTTCGTAGTCGAATACCAAACTTTGGATGAGCATCTCATGAGGACCATGTCTCCGGGCATACCCAAACTATCGTAAAGCTAAGAAAGGGTTGTAAGTGATACCTCACCTAACGCCAAGTAGAGGGACATTAAGGAATTTCCCACAATGGTCGATGATAAAAGTATCCTCCGAGGATCTTGAACACCAATGTATATCAGAGTGGGTGAGAGACATCATCCTTTGAGACCATGTCAATCTTTGCTCGTTCTTCAATGTTGATCGAGGTAGGTGTGAAATGAACCACTTGGCGAGTAGGGGAATACAACATAGAATGGTACCTCTTTTCTTCATGGTGCGGGTATAGATGCAATGTAAGATGTCTCCCAACAAGGTAGGTATAGGATTATGGGAGAGAAAGATTTTGATGGCATTTACATCTATGAATTGGTCCAAGTTGGGCAAAATAACCAAACTATAGATGAGAAGGGCCAGGACATATTCAAAGGCTTGAAAATCCATATCTTCCCAGAACGAACGAGCTTTCTCCAATAGAAATTTGGCTAGGAACCTTTTAACTCCACTTCTAGTCTCCCAATTTGCTATGATGTCGGCTCTCTTCAGATGTAGAGCTTCGGCCATGACCTCAGGTTTCAGGATCCCTTATAGACCGGTGAACGGTATCTGATCAAGCACAGGCACTCCTAATAGTAGAGAGAACTCTTCTAGTGTAGGTACCAACTGATAGTCAGGAAAGGTGGAGCAATGATGTATGGGATCAAAGAATTGGAAGAGCACACACATCATTTCTTCTTGGAAATTGAAGGTATCCAAACTAAGGATTCGTCCATATTTCTTGGTAAAAGGAGAATCTCCGAGCACCCTTGATGCTAACTCTTGGAGCTTAGGGTGTGCTTTCACAAAACTAATTCGGATGGTGTTTCTTCAGACGGAGTTCATGGCCTACAAAACAAAAACAAAGATAAATTCCTAAATCCTTGAAATGGTTAGTGAGATTGTGTGTGATGTTATGATGTTCATGATGTTATGTACAAGTAAGTATATCGAAACAAACAATTCCTTAGGTTTAGGCTTGCATGGAGTCTCATAGGTAAGTACCCTCTTGAAGTTTAGTTGGCTCAAACCTGTCCTAGAAATAGTAACCGGGTTCTAAGGGATCTCAATATAAGTGACCTTTCTTTTAAGCATTGTCCCAGCATAATCAATCTTTTCTTGCGGCTGGGATATCCCAAAATTCTAGTCTCAATGAGTGTAGTATCGAGTATCAACCAATTTTCAGCTTTCCACCAAAACTAGTCATCTCACTACGTCCTAAATGGCCAAGTTTTTTCAATTAAGGTTCTAAAGTTAGTTAGTGCTTCATGACCCCGCTCAGCGGCCCCGTATTCTCCTCGATTCAACACAAGGGATATCAGTACCCACAAATGCGTCACACTAACGTAGCCATTATTTCAACCATATCAGTCTACGTGGTACAGTTTCCACAATCTATTGCTACTTACCTAACAAGGTGTCCCAGATCCGGGTGGAGGATCAAAGCAAGCCCAAACAAGGAACCATAATGTAAAGCAAACAAATCAAACAATGAAATCAAGTAAATGTGATCTAGCCCTAAGGTAACCCCACTTTTTTTCTTTCAATATCCCCAGCAGAGTCGCCAGTTCTGTAACACGGTGAGAGAACTGACTTGGTCGTTTTGCGTTTGATCGCAAATGTTACGGTTAACAAGAGTCACCACCTAATTTTCTTTTATACAAAAGGAAAGGCTGAAAAGAACAGGAAAGACCTTTGAGATGTTTTCTTGAGTTCGGGGGGTAGATTATGAAAAGGGAAGGTATTAGCACCCTTTCCATCCATTGTTTTCCATGGGCTCTTAGTTACTTGCTAGATCACTTGCTTTTGTTTGAAAATGTGCTTTGTATGGTTTTTGAAAGTATTTTGAAAAGGCGCCATCGTTTAGGCAAACTTTGTAATGATTCTCTTCGTAAGAATGTATATAAAAGTGTTGATTTTTTGAAAATGTTTTCAAGTTTGAAAGATGTTTTGAAAGTGTTGGTGTTTGTTTTGAAAATAGCAAGGGTGTTTTTTTGGTTTGAAATTGAGCAAACAAATAGGAATAATCTACCTACTCAAAAAGTCTTTCATGTTTATTTCCTCTTTCCTTTGACATTGTTATCTTACCATTGATTTGGTAAATAAACCTATCTTTGGATGTAAAAAGGACGGGGAAGGGTCATCGTATAGCCATGATTAGCAGTGTTGTAAGATATCTTAGCATTTTCTTTAAGGGACTAAGATCATTTTTGAAATACAACTTTGATAGTGTCATCGAGGGACTATGATCTTGTATTTTTTGATTGTTTTTTCTACTATACCTCACATGCACAATATGGCCATTTTATAAGGCAGCAAAGTGGGTTTATTCTAAGGGTGTAAGTGTATTGGTTTACATGCTTGATTTGTCTTAATTAGGGTTTGCTATTTGTTGATTTTATCTTTCCATACACACCTAATTACTAGCATCTCTAGCAAGTCAGAGGTTCTGATTTTTTGAGAGAGTGAAGTGATTATGCTTTTAGGTGAGGATATCTAGAAGTTCTAATTTATGAGTATCGTCTGACAGATAAAGGGGTAAAAAATGTCAATAAATAAACCTAAAAAGATGCTTCCGGGGCTAGAACCCAAGACCCTTAGCACTAATGTCTTATGCGCACGCTTTCTACCACAGGGGTGGCTGTACATTCGGTATTAGAAGCAAAAGCATAAACATATAACAAAAAGTAAATTCTGATGATGAGATTCATCTCTTTCTCCATGCTAATCAGAACATCTGCAACTTAGTCAATTCTCAACATAACAGAAAACACAAACATATCAATTATGGCAGGTTTCCCTCATGGTTTCAGAAGCATAAAAAATATCAAGACTATAAATCAGAAACAAACATGTATCTGCTAGTTCTAGTTTCCTTAAGAAGTTCTGAACCTATGTTCTTCCTATTTAGGCAGCCAAGTACATGAAACATCAGAATATGTACAACATCAGAATCAAGATGTCTACATTGTGCCTTGAACATGCAAGTCTAACAATGCTTAAGTGATATAATGAGGGTTAGTAGAAGCTTACCTTGTAGGTGAACAATGTTCTGTGAGTTGGATTCTGGTTCTGTCCGCTTGTAATGTTCTGATCAGCTTCCTCACGTATTCAGTAGACTGGAACAAACTTTAGCTTGGGTTATGAATGGTGAATGGATGATTTTGTCAAGAAACACTTGAGGGAAATTGGAGTTTGAATGCAAGAATAAAAAACTAGCAGGTTTTGTATTTGTGTTTGCAGTTTCATATTTCTGGAAATTTTAGCAAGGTTTCAAAGCTTTTCCTTTTAATTTTTTTGACCGGCCCCCTTCATAGTTGCAAATGAAGTTCAATTTATAGGCAATAACTTTGCATCTTGGAGAAGTCAAAAGTACCCACATCATGCTAGTGTGTTGGCTTATTCTTGAAGCAAGATAAACAAGTATGGTGGTTAGCAGCTTTTAGCCGTGCCTAAGCTGGATTTGTAAGCATGAATTAAGGGAAAGTACCCTCAGAGGCAAAAGCAAAACATGGGCCCAGCATAAACTTGTACAAAAGTTTTCTTTTCAAGGACATCAATGGTACTTCTATCTCACACGTGGGAAAATCCTTTGGATAAAAACTGAAAAATGGTTGTGAGAATTAAATGATGATGAATTTATCAAACCAGAAATCCTGCAATGTGATTGTGCATCATAACTTAATTCTGGGCCAGAAGTTCAGCATCAGCGCAACTTAGAACAAACATCCAACTTCTGATCCTTGAATCTCTTTGCTCCAGCATGTTTTGAGCGAGTTCTCAGACTTTCCAGAAAGCTTATGACATTCTTTGTAAGCCCTTTTAAATTACTCTTGCAACTTCTAACTGAACCTATGTGAAAACTGGCCCAGAAGTTGTAAACAAATTCTGATTTGAAAATGCTCTGAATTTACTAAGTGTTTACGTTTCAGGGACGTGACTTTGAAGATGTATAACTTGAAATCCCAGCATTTCTAGAAAAAATTCCGTTCTGCAATATTTTAGGTCTTATTAAGATATAAAACTCTTGTGTTAGAAGTTCTTCCAGAATCATCTTGCATCATGGTGAAAATCTGGCCAGAAGTTCTTAGCTTGTCATATTTCTTAAACACTTAGAAAAAAGTATTTAGAATTTTGACTTTTTGAACATGAATCTTGACTTATGATTTTCCTGATGAAACAAACTTCACGCCTTGATAAAATATGATTCTTGAAACTTGATTTTGATCTAAAAAACAAAATTTGACTTTTCAATGTGCCAATGACCATTTTGCCCTTGTGAATGACTTTCTTTGAAAATTTGTAATTTAGGACTTGAAATTGGATGGAAGCAAACCTGAGGGTCCAGGATGATCCTTTGAGAAATGAGAGGGAAAATTTTGGGGTACAACAGTCACCATCAAGGAAAGTTGGTGATTATTATCTTTTTTCTACCTTCGGTAAATGTTGATAGTTCATCGTCAGTGAACGGCGATGCTATGATATATTCTCTTTCTACCTTCAGTGAAAGTTGATAGTTCACCATCAGTGAAAGTTGTTGATTGTTATATTTTTTCTACCTTCAGTGAACGTTGGTAGTTCATCGTCAGTGAACGGTGATGCTATGATATATTCTCTTTCCACCTTCAGTGAAAGTTGGTAGGTTACCTTCAGTGAAAGTTGGTGAGTGTTCTCTTTTTGCTACCCTCAGTGAACGTTGGTAGTTCATCTCAGTGAACGGCGATGCTATGATATTTATTTTCCTTCTACCTTCAGTGAAAGTCGGTAGTTCATTGTCAGTGAAAATCGAGTATTATTTCTCTCTACCTTCAATAAATGTTGGTAGCTCACCGTCAGTGAACATCGGTGTTATTGTTTCTTCTCCCTTTCTACCTTCAATGAATGTTGGTAGTTTCACTTTCAGTAAGAGTTGGTGTATCCTTTGACTTTTTATCATCCTCTATAAGTCAGGTCTTTTGATCCACCAGTGATTTATTTTCCTGGTCGGGTTTATCTTTTGTTTCTTTATTTCCTTTGTTAGACCCCCAACGGTGTTTTGCGTCTCTTTGATTTTGTTCATGCGCATTCATGCTCATAAGAATTGCATGGCATCTTAGGGCCAAAAATAGGTTTTTTTTTATATTTAAGTATCTTCGATAGCGTCGACACGAAGATTTTTAACCTTCGTATCTCCAGATAGAAGAAACTTAAATAAGGGCAGCTGTTGTACCCCAATTTTCCCCCTAAGACCCCCTCATCATACCATGTTGATTCAATCACAACAAGATCACATTAGGGCTTTTGGTTATCCCTCCTATCTTTAGCTTTGCCCTTTAAGGAATCACCAAGCACCTTGACTTGTTTTCTTTTGTGATCATGAATATTTTTCTTGATTCTTCTTTTAATTAATAAAATGAAATGTTGGTTTGTCTTACTTGTTAATAATGTAGGTAAAGGCAATGAGGCTTAGCAAGTTGCTCCTTGGATTCATGAGCTCATTTACATGCCCTAGTCAATAAAGCTTGAGAAGTCCAAAGCTCACCATTGAAGTTCTTTTAGAAGGGATGGCATGGCAAGGTTATTTTGGTTCACTACATTTCTAAGTCATCAAGATTGATTCAAAAGTGCAAGGGGTTGATTGAAGAAGTTGTCATGGTTGGACAAGGTCTTGTTCCTATTGGTCACAAGTGCATATTTCTCTCAATTATCAAGATATGGAAGTGGTTTTGGTGGCTATGAATTCTCATTTTCATCCTCAATGACTTCTATTTACAAAGCAAGAGTGTTGGTATAAGAAGGTGGTTCAAAATTGTCAAGGTTCCTCAAAGTATTTTCTTGATCTAGGAGCTAGGGTTTTGAACTTCAAAGAAGTATATCTTGCTCATCTTTTGGTATTTTTTGAGTGATTCAAAATAAATCCTTCTCTTCAAAGGGTTACTAACAAATCACTTCAAAAGTTTCAAGGAGTTTTCATGTGGAAGAAACTTGATGATGAAGAAAAATCACAAGTCCTCCAGATGAACCCTCATTTTCTCATGTGTGACTTCAAATGATCATAACTTGGTTAATTTTTATCACCTTGGGCCCACTCTTTTTCCATAATGATCTTGAGAATGTGAAATTTATCCCTTCTTTTATGTGCAAAGTGAGAAAATGGATGGAAGATTCCCTAAGGATACAAAATATTATAGGTCATTTCATGATTTTTTGCCAACTTCAACAATTCATAACTTTCTCAATTTTTGGATATTTAGAATGGTTCAAGTTTCAAAGTGTCATTTAAGAGGTCTATTTCATGCCATCTTCTTTGGTCAAGAGCAAATTCCAAGTGGAAGGCCATGTTTGGATGCAAAACATTATAGGTCACTTTTGAAGAAAAATTTGAAATATTTCTAAGTATGGAAAGTCAACCTTTTTTCTCCAACTTTGACTCAATGCAACTTTCAGATCAAGCATCCATTTGATTCCATTCTTTTTCCATTGCAAAGCTTGTAACATCATGTTTCTAAAGCATCAAGAATCATGCCCTAAGACCCCTTGAGTTGAAAAGGCCATTGTTTTGAAATTGGTAGCTTGAAACTGAAGTTTCATCACAAGTAAGATTTTGAAATCTTTGTTTTGGCTTCTAATCACAAGTTCCCATGCGTTTTTGCTTCTAATCATGTTTAGCAACTTTCCAAAGGTGTTTATCATCTTAAAACGCACGATTTGGTTGAGTTTTAATGCTAAACAAGTCACACTTTAGTCATGTTGCAGACCCCTCACGATTTCCCTCAAAACCTCATCATTTCACACGCCTGAGGATCTCATTCATTCTCCTATAAATAGAGGATCATCCCCCATTCATTTCCTCAAATTTGGATAGCCAAAATCACCCTGCCAAACTTGTTCCGTAACTCAAATTTCTGCAACTTCGAAATCCGTTTTCAAGCCTTTTTCAATCCAATTTTTCTATCAATTTACCTTCCTTGATCTTTCCTGAAGCTAACCATATAATCACCTTCAAGAATCGTGCCCTATATTACTTCATAGAAGTCCAGTTTCAGAGCTCTGCAACTCAACTTCAATAGGTAGATTTCTCCATCAATTCTTCAAAACTTTGATATCATTGTGACGCTCTCATTGCCCTAGTTCTAGTCGCAACACTTACTTTTATCTGGAAACTTGTTTTGACCATGAAATTTCAAATCCCTTTTCAAAACTTTCCTTCCAAATTGCTTGAGCTACAGTTTATATAAATTTATCGCGAAGGTGCGGTTGTCTTCGTCTTTAAGAGACGAAGCGAATGGCATAGGTCTCGTGCTCTAATTTTACAGATTAAGCAACCTAGTTTTGGGACTGGCTGGAGGTTGAAGATGACCAACGTGTCATCCTTCAACCAATGAAACAACGCCATTTGTATTTTTTTGAATTTTTGATTTACATTTGATTCAGTGCTTTATTCACTAATGACCATGATATACACAGCGCGCCAGATCCCTTGGATTTGATTACTAACGCGTTTTGACTCTCATCCAATGGTCCACATATTTTTAACTTTATTTTTATTTTCTGATTTTTATATTTAATTGTTTTAAATTTCAAAAAATCATAGAAAATTCATTTTTAGTCCAAAAAATCTGAAAAAATTATGAAAAATATTTTTGATTTTTGTCTTTTTGATTTTTATTTTTTCACAATTTTATTTTGTGTTTTGATATTTTTTTATAAATTTTCACTTTATTTGATTTGTTTTAAATGTTTAAAAATACTTTTATGCATCTTTTAATTCTGAAAAAATTATGGAATGATCCAATCGTATTGTCACAAATATTGGTGACCTCATCCATTTTTTATTTGTGACTTTGGTATTTTTTTTAATCATTTTTGGTTCATTTTACTCATTTCTTTTAATTTTAAAAATAGTTTCTGACTTTAAAAAATTACCAAAAATTTTATAAAATTATTTTAGTTCATTTCTGATTTTTCTATGGTTTTATTTTTTATTTATTGATTAATTTGAACATAGTTGATATTTTTATCTTTTATTTCTATTTTAAAAACATTTCAATTTTTTTTAATGTATATACTAAATGCAATATTGTTTTGTGATTATTTTCTGGCTAATCTTGGATTGAATTTTTGATTATAAACTTTGTTAACATCATTGGGTCCATGGTGTTGAATGTAACTCCATAAAAACGGATGAATGATTTTAATAATAGTTTAATTAAATTTTAATTCAAATGTGATTTGTATGTTCTTTCCCACCCCTCTTCATCTTATCCCTTTCTTATTGCACTAAGTGTTATTGTAACATGATCTCTATATCATGTCTCAAAATAAATGGTGCATAGATTGTTATTGACCGGCCTCAAAATAGGTGCGACTTCTACATAAGTCCACTTACGATTTCTTAACATAGCGCTAAGTTTTGTCCCGATTTGAATAAATGATCATTCGTGACCCAAACCTATGTTTGCATGCCCAAATATGTTAAGTTGATCTCTTTGATCCAATAACCTTGAGATTCATTGTGTGGAGGCTTTGGTTCTACCAATCCTCTAATGAATCTATAACACTTTTGGTCAATGCGGGTCACTTAAACACTGTTGATCATTAAATGGTACTTTTGAGGATTCCAAATGGAAGATATACTTGACAAAAAGCAAATTTAACTTGTTGTATGGAGGATTTGGTTCTACCAATCCTCTAATGAGTTCCAAATGCAAGTTTCAAGATGGTTATCCAAATAACCACTCATTATTAAATTGTTTTTACTTCATGCCTGTTGTACCCCAAAATTTGCCCTCCCATATTTCTCAAAACATTTCAAAAAAAAATTCACAAGTCCAACCCGGTGCGTTATATTCAGGTGTTCTTTCGTCAAGATATCTCTGGTAACATATTCTCAAATTCAGGTTCGGCTCAAGAGTCAATTCTTTGAAGAAGGTATCCGAATGTGTGAGTTTTCTCGAAGAAATATGGTGAAAAAAGTGTGCTGAAAGTGCAGTTTTTACGCGCTAAAAAATTCATAACTTGAAGATCGTGACTCTTTTTGAACCCGTTCCAGTGGCCAAAATTCCGTATTGACATTATCTACGTTTTCATCTCTCACGGCTGGAAGCCAATTTCGACCAGAAGGTCTTCAAAAATGTGGATTTATCAAGTATTTTCGTGTAGAAAATTTGTGATAGAAGTTTATTTGCGTCATGTTCAAAAAATCATAACTTGGTCGATTTTCATCGTATCGAGCTGGTTCTGGCGTCAAAATTTCACAAATTGAGTTGGCTACATTTTCGCAGAAGGTATTGAGTTCAAACGGTATTCAAAAGGCCTTCGTTTTTTGCTCAGAGTGTGTGACACGCTGAAAATCCTGAATGCTGAATATTATTTCATCTGAGTCGAAACTTAGAAAATTCATAACTCGGTCAATTTTTATCGGATTGGACTCATATTTTTACACAAGGTTACTGACTCATAGATCTACAACTTTGCTTCAAAAGTCGAGACCAAATTATGCACCGATCAATACCAGTTTTTTATTGAAGAACGTGTCCGAGTCGACACTGAAGCCCAAAATAAGTTTGTCTGAGCTGAAACTTCAAAAATTCATAACTAATTCACCGTTTATCCGATTGAGTCGATTTTCGGACAGGAGTTAGTTCTCGATGTCGGCTACATTTTGTTTTCACACTTCAACTTCAAAAAATGCACTTAAGTCCCTGCGATTTAGCCTGTAAAGTGACGAATTCAAGTGAATATTGGAGGCCCAATTGCACATTCAAAGCCCATTTGCTTTACCCTAATTTCTATTATATAATCACCTTCTTTTTCACACAAAAAAAAGGAGGAGGAAAAGAGAGAAAAAAAACCTTGCCACAACACTGTTAGAATATCAAATCCTTTCAAGAACCCTAAAACCTTGAAATCCTTATTACAAATCCCTCTCTCACTACAAACAAGCCATCTCAGCTACAAACCAACATCTTATTACTTCTTCAGTAAGGGTAAGGCTGGCTTGATCTCCATGATCCAAAGGGCATAAAAGCATTCATGTCACTACTTTTCCAGTAAGGGTAAGGTTGATTTGATCTCCATGATCAAAAGGGTATAATCATTCATACATGCCATATTGTGCCTAAACATTAAATTTCTTCATATATTGACTTTATTTGCATTTTATGATTTTATTTAATGTGTTCGTGAGATTCAACACTGCAGATTTAGACAGGATCCCATGCAGGTTCATTAAGGAACGTTGAGGCCAAAAGCCAAATGGCCAAAAGCCAAAAGCCAAATGGCCAAAGTAGAAAAACATATGCATGACACCAATACATGGCGAGACAGACATCCTGAGAAGATTAAGGAACGTTGAGACCAAAAGCCAAATGGCCAAAAGCCAAAAGCCAAAAGCCAAATGGCCAAAGTAGAAAAACTTATGCATGAAACTCAATCCAATGGCCAAAGAATGCAAACCACTCCAATACACCTCCTAAAAGGGGACAGAACCCCCCAAGGTATTGTAATTCTTTTCTTCTTTTATTTTGTTTGTTTCAATTATTTCTTATTTTTAATTCTTCAAAATAATTTATTTTCATAAAATATAAAAATAATGTAAAAACCAGAAAAGACAAAAATCAAAATATATTTTATTTAATTAATATTTTTGTAAATAAAAAAAATCATTAATTAATTTAGTTTTCCATTCTAGGATTAATTTTGACTTTTTTTTCATAATAAACTTAAGAAGTGTAGAATTAGGTTTTTAAGTATTTTTCATTCTTTTTCATTTTTTATTAATTATTACTTGTTAATTATTATTTTTTGTAAATACTTGCAATTAATTAATTAGGTTTAATTTTAGGTTAAAGTTTAATGCTTTTCTTAATAAATAAAAAAAACTAGAATTAGGGTTAATTAATATTTTAATTTCGTTTAATTCTCATAAAAATTCATAAATACCAAAAAACCTCAAAAATATTTTCTTTTCCTTTAATTTAATTAATTTGTTAGTAATAATTTTAATTTAACTTCAAAAGGGTCCAACGCCCTCACTTTCAATTTTAATTCCAATTCGCGCATTTTATTTTATTTCTTATAATATTAATGTAATTCTCCCAAAGCCATGTAACTCGGACATTTTATATTTCTCGCACTTTAGTTCTTTATTTTTTGTCAAATCGGGTCCTGGATTTTAATTTGGCGATGTGGACCCGCGCCTTTGTAATAGTTTAGGAATTTTATCTTTCCGCACTTTTTTAACTGTTAATAAATGCATGCAAGAATGAATGACAAAAAAAATAAAAACAAACGCATAGATCACCCATAACCTGACAAGACAAAAATAAATGAATCTGACACACAAATCACACACCACCCCTAGGGTACGCCTCACTGTTGCCTTGCCTCGAAAGGTGATCGTCGAGTAGAGGATGTCTTAGTAAGTCCTCATGATCCGGGAACCTGGCATGAGGGTAGCTTCTAAGGTGTCTTCCTATTGCTCCGGTGATCACCATGTCCCGAACCCTTCGAATTGACCCGAACACCTCCAACGGTGGTGCTACCTACCTCTCAATGGTGGGATGGCACTACTTTAAGGACATTTACACAGACGAATTCCTTAGGGTAGGTAGACGACTCTAGATACTTGCTCTAATTTCAAAAACAAATCAAAAATACTTTTCACACCAACACATTTTCAAAAAGCTTTCGAAAGCATTTTTTCAAACACTCTTGAGGACCGATACAAGAGTCGAACTGAAATTTTCAAAGAAACTTTTTTAAAACCCACAGTTGAAAAGCAAACAAACCATTTTTTGAAAACACAAATGAGCAAGTATCTAAGAGCCCATGGATAACCATGGATAGAAAGGGTGCTAACACCTTCCCTTTCTATAATCTACCTCCCGAACCGAGAGCAATCTCTATAAGGAATTTTTCTGTGCTTTTGTCCTTTCCATTTGGAGAAAATAAAAGACGGTGGCGACTCTTGCTTCCGCGACATTTCGCAAACCAGCGTTAAACAGTCAGTTCCAGATCCACCGATCACAGAACTGGCGACTCTGCTGGGGAGCCTTTATAAAGTGAGGTGTACCTTAGGATTAGTTCATAACTGTGTTTTCAATTGTATTGATTTGCTTGCTTTAAATTATGGGACTGTCTTGGGAGTTCTATAGATCCTAACCCGGATCTGGGGGATACCTTCTTAGAAAGTAGCAACAAGGCTGTGAGGGAACTGTGCGGGGTATACCGACATGGTTGAAACAGTCTGCTACGTTGATGTGGCACTTTGGTGTGTACCGGTAACCCTTGAGTTCAGTCAAGGAGAGTACGGGGCCTCCGCGTGGTGTCGTGAAGCATCAACAGACCTTAGGAACCTTAATTGAACTATCTTGGCCTCTTTAGGGTAGTGAGATAACTGACTTTGGTGCAGTCCGAGGTTGGTTGATACTCGATACTACACTCAATTGAGGGTTGCTTTCCTGGAATATTTCGGTCGCCAGTTCAGTGGCTAAATCGAAACGATGAACAACGAAAGCAATCCCGTGATATTGGGACCCTTAGAACCCGGTTACTTTGATAGGACAGGTTGAACCCACCAACTTCAAGAGGGTAATACCTAGACCTCATGCTGGCCTAAACTCTAAGGGTTTCTCGTGTGTGACTTGTGTGCCTTCATACTTGACTACTTGCATGCTTGTTATCTAACACATGAACTACTTGCAAGTTTTGTTTATAGTCCTTAATTGGGACTCATAACAGGGCTTACTAAGCTACTTGCAGGTTTTGTTTTAGTCCTTAACTGGGACCCATGACAGGGCTTACTAAGTTTCTTGCAGGTTTTGTTTATAGTCCTTAATTAGGGCTCATAACAGAGTGTACTGAGTTTCTTGCAGACTAGTTTCTTGCAGGTTTTGTTTATAGTCCTTGATAGGGACTCATAACAGGGTTTACTCACATTACCCCATGCGTACCATAACATCATACCATTGCATACATCCTAACCCATTTCAAGGATCTCAAGGGCTTGTGATGCAGGTCATGATGAATCAAACATCTAGCAAGGGGCAAAGAGGATTTATTTTCCTCTAGCCAAGGTTGTCAGGGGCTATGACCCACTTGATATGGTGAGCTTTGATACTTAAGGAAGTTTCCCCTAACCAAGGTTGTTTGGAAACCAAAACCAGACATGATGACTAAAGTCAGAGGCTATGACCCACTGGATATGGTGAGCCTTTGACCCTTGAAGAAGAATTCTCAACAACATGGGTTTCCTTCAATCAAGCTACCGGACCCAAGTTCTAACAAATTTTCTTGTTTATCCCGCGAGGTCCTTGAAAACATTACATGCATGTCATACATATCATCGCATAACAGGTACCCTTGTTGCAGGTTACTCACCTTTCTCGCTGTTTATTTCAGCAATGGCCTTCCAACCAGATAACCAGGACCTTCTCGCTCAAGAAACTCAGTTCAGGGAAATCCTCCTGAATCTATCCAAGGGGCAGGAGGAGCTAAGGACACTTCTCATGGAGACTTTGGTCAGGAATAGTGCTGAGGATGAACGGATGAAACACCTGCAAGCTGAGGTGGATGCATTGAAAATCCAGATGCTGGGGCAGGGGACTGCCATTCAAGGGTTAGCTCAAAGACAAGAAGAGCTAGGAGCGCTAATCAACCAACTGCTTCAGGGTAACCAACTGGGGCAAACGTCTAAGGGTAAAAAGCCAGTCATTATTCAATCATCCTTGAGACAAAGAGATAAGGGGAGAGCTCCTCAAATGGCTTCAGCGCCACAAAGTCAGCATCAACCTCACCAGCTTCAGCTAGACAAGCCCAGGAGGCAATTCACCCAGCTCAACATGTCGTTGTTCCAAGCTTTACAACGCCTGTTAAGATTGAACCTGATCACATTAAGGGCTCATCCCCGGAACCAGAACATAACATCTCCTGTCTATGATCCCAATAAAAGGTGTGCCTACCACTCTGCCTGTCCAGGACATGATACAAATGAGTGTTGGGCTCTGAGGAACAAGATCCAAGACCTGATCAACGAAGGAGCATTGGAGTTCACACAAGATGGTCAGGCTGAGTTTTTCTACCATCCCTCCAAGGCTCACCATTTGAAGTGACAAGCTCTGAGACTAGGAAACTTTTGTTCATTCGAATGTTCAAGTTGTGTTGTTCTTTGATTGTTCAAACATTTACTCATGTTAAACATTGTTATTTCATTAATGCATCGCATATGTCTGTTCTGAAACAATATATTCGTATTCACTATACGCAAATTATTTTCATATTTTTTCTGATGATCAACTCTCAATTAATAATTCTAAGCCTCTTGAGGGAGGATGACGAAAACGATACCGCTATCTTTACAGTATGCTTTTGAACAGACCCCGCTGATGAAGTACAGGCATTGTTTCAAATCCCTAAACACTGGAGTTATAAGGAAGTTAATCCCTCGTCAACCCCTCTGAGCCAAAGAAGTAGGAGTTTTTCTTTTCGAAAATTAAAACCCTTTATCATAACCTGGGGCAGGGTAGTTCTCTCAGTTGATCCAGGTGCATGACAAATGGCACCAAGGAGGTCTTTACAAAACGAAGAAAGATAGTGACGGTTCCGAATAATCAATAAAGAAAGGCAGTCACTATCTCAAAAAATGAAAAACCCATTAAGTCAAAACCCATGAAGGAGACTTACAAAACTGGGGCATCCCGCTGACTGTAATTCCAAAAAAGGAAACAGTTCAGGCAAAAAAAGAAAGGGATAACAAAAATCAGACAAGAAAGAGGTCTTACAAACCCTCAACAAAAAGGAATGACTGCCTATTCAAAATAAGTTATCAACATCCGAACCATCACTGGAACATCAAAGCAAAGACTCAAACAAGGTCTAACGTATGATCAACTGAGTTTAGGTTTGGAGAACATCACGAAGAGCGGGTGGGTACAAATAATTTGAGCCTTTATCCTTTGTTTCTTAAACCGTGAACCAGGCCACGTTATAACCCTCAAAAGTCCTAGCTGAAGCATGGGTTAGTTCGAAAGCATACTGTTACGAAAGGTATCCTGACTCCTTAAGGCCTACGGTAAATACGGAATTGACATCACGTTTTACAAACATTCACTTGTTTTAGGAAAAAGAATGCATTTTCAAAAAAACTTCGAGACAGACATAAGCTTTGCATTTTTAATATGACTTTGTTTGCATATGACTTTTTGTTTGAACAGCAGGAAAATTCGCACGACAAATGCCCAATGAACAGAAGCACTTCCAATCAAGGGGCATGGCATGACTATTGTCCACTATCTGGGGCAATCCAATCAAGATTCGTAGAATCTCTCAAAAGGCCAAATAGCCTGGGGCAGATCTCCGTCTAAGTCACTTAGGGCATTGGACGATCAAACGAAGATCTTCTGGTGGCATGACAATACAACAACAGGGGCAACTCCCTACATTTTGAGAATATGGACATAATCGAAAAAATACTACGCATGAAAAAAGACCCGCTAGGCTGACATGCCTAGGCAAAAATTAGGGCTTCCCGTCGAACCAAAAGGGTTCGGGCAAAATGAAGGGATGAAAAATGAAAAAAAATCTGTACACCCGGCAAGTCGAAAACCTGAAAAGGCGGCTTGGGCAAAAATGGGTATCCCGATGGACTGAAAACCCGAAAGGGCGGTCCAGGCAAAAGCTAGGGATCAAAGCGTACGACTATGTCCTGTCATCTTATCATCTGCCTACCAGAAGAAGGTTTGTCCATCAACAACTATCAGCACCTCACATGTCTTCCTCTCATACCTCAGGAACAGGGGCAATAAAGAGTGGTCTAAGCAATCTGATTGTTTCTGTCCTCCAAGGTACCAAGGTAGGTTCAGCTGAAGAACATAACCAGATATCTTAATTCCCCAGAGAGTGAGCCAGCAAATCAATACACTCTCTCCAAGCAAAGATACAACAACCTCAAGGAAATTGGGTATCCTCCAGCAGATCCCAACATTCCCCAGCAGTATACATATATTCTTAACAAGCATCCCCGGCAGTCTTGGTCTAAGATTGTTCCCCGGCGGTATATCAAACATTCAAAGGAATCACTTCCCCCGCAGTTCAAACTTCCCCAGGAAAGTCCAACCCAGTTTCCCCAGGAAAGTTGGAATTCATCTCCCCCAAGCAGCAAGCTTATCCCCAGTAGATTCTGGAAGCTTATCCCTCGCAAGGCACGAACGCGTCGCCCGGCTTTATTCAAAGAGTTATTTCCTTAACAGGATATAACTGGGTTATCCTCAGACAAAAGCCACGGAAAGAGCGTCCTCGACAAAGTCTTCCTACCCCAGCGAAGTCCATCAGCATTTCCAACAACAAGGGTATCCCCAGTAAGTTATTATCAATAATTCAGCAAAAGTATCTCTCTTCCCACAGAGTATCACTCCCCAGCATGGTCGCTAGAGTTTTTTCTCTCCGCAGAATCTTCCATTTGCCAAGTTTTATTCCGCAACGGAGTCATCTTCTCCTACCGGTATTCTTGCAGTTATCATCCCCAGCGGAGCAAGATCTAATTCTCCAACATCAGCCCAGGAGTGACCTCCCGGCACCCGTCAAGGATTTATTTTCCTAAGACGGAAACATATGTTCATAAACATCACATCTTCATACATTATAGCATGCATATGCATCATACTACACGAATCTCATTAATTTTGAGGACATACAGTTCATGCATCATGATCTTGCATTCAACTAATGCTTTACCTTTTCAGGAAAAGATCAATACAAAAATGACTACTATCAACTATCGCAATTCATTCTAGATATAGTTTCAGATATGACCCAGATATGGCGACGTTCTGATACTGCTTCCAGAATTCCTTCTAGATATAGTTTCAGATATGACCCAGATATGGCGACGTTCTGATACTGCTTGCAGATTTCCTTCTAGATATAGTTTCAGATATGACCCAGATATGGTGACGTTCTGATACTGCTTCCAGATTTCCTTCTAGATATAGTTTCAGATATGACCCAAAGATGGTGACGTTCTGATACTGCTTCCAGATTTCCTTCTAGATATAGTCTCAGATATGACCCAGATATGGTGACGTTCTGATACTGCTTCCAGATTTCCTTCTAGATATAGTTTCAGATATGACCCAGATATGGTGACGTTCTGATGCTGCTTCCAGAGTTCCTTCCAGACATAGTTTCAGATGTAAACCAGATATGGTGACGTTCTGATACTGCTTCCAGATTTCCTTCTAGATATAGTTTCAGATATGACCCAGATATGGTGACGTTCTGATTCTGCTTCCAGAGTTCCTTCCAGACATAGTTTCAGATGTAAACCAGATATGGTGACGTTCTGATACTGCTTCCAGATTTCCTTCCAGATATAGTCCAGATATGAACCAGATATGGCGACGTTCTGACACTTATTCCAGTTGAAGACATTTCAAGACCTGGATTGGTTCAGTTAATCGACCCAAAGATTCTCTGTTGTTATCCCGTCCAAGGCCTTCTCTAGTCCAGCTAAATCGACTCCCAACAGATTTTTCTGATGAAGACTCAGTAGAAGTTATCCTATGGTCCCCTCTCCAACAGTGAGTGAGGTGGTAATTCCTTTTTCAGATGTTTCCCTCTCCGACGGTGAGTGTGAGGTGATAGTCTCCTATGGTCCCCTCTCCAACGGTGAGTGAGGTGGTAATTCCTTTTTCAAGATGTTTCCCTCTCCGACGGTGAGTGTGAGGTGATAGTCTCCTATGGTCCCCTCTCCAACGGCGAGTGAGGTGGTAAGTCCTTTTTTAGATGTTTCCCTCTCCGACGGTGAGTGTGAGGTGATAGTCTCCTATGGTTCCCTCTCCAACGGCGAGTGAGGTGGTAAGTCCTTTTTTAGATGTTTCCCTCTCCGACGGTGAGTGTGAGGTGATAGTCTCCTATGGTTCCCTCTCCAACGGCGAGTGAGGTGGTAAGTCCTTTTTCAGATGTTTCCCTCTCCGACGGTGAGTGTGAGGTGATAGTCTCCTATGGTTCCCTCTCCAACAGCGAGTGAGGTGGTAAGTCCTTTTTCAGATGTTTCCCTCTCCGACGGTGAGTGTGAGGTGATAGTCTCCTATGGTTCCCTCTCCAACGGCGAGTGAGGTGGTAAGTCCTTTTTCAGATGTTTCCCTCTCCGACGGTGAGTGTGAGGTGATAGTCTCCTATGGTTCCCTCTCCAACGGCGAGTGAGGTGGTAAGTCCTTTTTCAAATGTTTCCCTCTCCGACGGTGAGTGAGGTGATAATCTCCTATGTTTCCCTCTCCGACGGTGAGTGAGGTGATAATTCCTTTTCCCATGGTTCCCTCTCCGACGGTGAGTGAGGTGATTCCCTTTCAGATTATAATTACCTATTGGTTCTCTTCCCGATACTGCAAAGATGGTAATTCCCGCTAAGATTTTTCTCAACGAGCGTTGTTGAGGTTAAAGTCGCCCAAGGTTCTCTTACCATTCATGCTAAGGCAGTAACCATACCTGGTTCATTCATCATCTTTTGAAGCTCCATATCCAGCTCCTGTAACCAGTCAGGACACATCTATACCAAGCATCTGAAAACCAGCTCCTGCAACGTGTCAGGTACTCATTTGTTCTTTTGCAGGTATGCAGGTTCTCGCTAAGGAATCTCCTACGCGATCAACATCCAGATGGCATCTATAAGCCCATCATCCTATCCAGCAACCTCCCAATGGCATCTATAAGCCCATTCCACCATCACTGCTACTATGTGAGCACAAATTTCTGGGCACTCTAGTGTTCAATCATCTTCTACCCTCGGATTACGAAAGGCACGTCAGCCAATCTGCATCCTCAGGTCTAAGAAGATTGAACAGGGGCAACTGTTGTACCCCAAAATTTGCCCTCCCATATTTCTCAAAACATTTCAAAAAAAAATTCACAAGTCCAACCCGGTGCGTTATATTCAGGTGTTCTTTCGTCAAGATATCTCTGGTAACATATTCTCAAATTCAGGTTCGGCTCAAGAGTCAATTCTTTGAAGAAGGTATCCGAATGTGTGAGTTTTCTCGAAGAAATATGGTGAAAAAAGTGTGCTGAAAGTGCAGTTTTTACGCGCTAAAAAATTCATAACTTGAAGATCGTGACTCTTTTTGAACCCGTTCCAGTGGCCAAAATTCCGTATTGACATTATCTACGTTTTCATCTCTCACGGCTGGAAGCCAATTTCGACCAGAAGGTCTTCAAAAATGTGGATTTATCAAGTATTTTCGTGTAGAAAATTTGTGATAGAAGTTTATTTGCGTCATGTTCAAAAAATCATAACTTGGTCGATTTTCATCGTATCGAGCTGGTTCTGGCGTCAAAATTTCACAAATTGAGTTGGCTACATTTTCGCAGAAGGTATTGAGTTCAAACGGTATTCAAAAGGCCTTCGTTTTTTGCTCAGAGTGTGTGACACGCTGAAAATCCTGAATGCTGAATATTATTTCATCTGAGTCGAAACTTAGAAAATTCATAACTCGGTCAATTTTTATCGGATTGGACTCATATTTTTACACAAGGTTACTGACTCATAGATCTACAACTTTGCTTCAAAAGTCGAGACCAAATTATGCACCGATCAATACCAGTTTTTTATTGAAGAACGTGTCCGAGTCGACACTGAAGCCCAAAATAAGTTTGTCTGAGCTGAAACTTCAAAAATTCATAACTAATTCACCGTTTATCCGATTGAGTCGATTTTCGGACAGGAGTTAGTTCTCGATGTCGGCTACATTTTGTTTTCACACTTCAACTTCAAAAAATGCACTTAAGTCCCTGCGATTTAGCCTGTAAAGTGACGAATTCAAGTGAATATTGGAGGCCCAATTGCACATTCAAAGCCCATTTGCTTTACCCTAATTTCTATTATATAATCACCTTCTTTTTCACACAAAAAAAAGGAGGAGGAAAAGAGAGAAAAAAAACCTTGCCACAACACTGTTAGAATATCAAATCCTTTCAAGAACCCTAAAACCTTGAAATCCTTATTACAAATCCCTCTCTCACTACAAACAAGCCATCTCAGCTACAAACCAACATCTTATTACTTCTTCAGTAAGGGTAAGGCTGGCTTGATCTCCATGATCCAAAGGGCATAAAAGCATTCATGTCACTACTTTTCCAGTAAGGGTAAGGTTGATTTGATCTCCATGATCAAAAGGGTATAATCATTCATACATGCCATATTGTGCCTAAACATTAAATTTCTTCATATATTGACTTTATTTGCATTTTATGATTTTATTTAATGTGTTCGTGAGATTCAACACTGCAGATTTAGACAGGATCCCATGCAGGTTCATTAAGGAACGTTGAGGCCAAAAGCCAAATGGCCAAAAGCCAAAAGCCAAATGGCCAAAGTAGAAAAACATATGCATGACACCAATACATGGCGAGACAGACATCCTGAGAAGATTAAGGAACGTTGAGACCAAAAGCCAAATGGCCAAAAGCCAAAAGCCAAAAGCCAAATGGCCAAAGTAGAAAAACTTATGCATGAAACTCAATCCAATGGCCAAAGAATGCAAACCACTCCAATACACCTCCTAAAAGGGGACAGAACCCCCCAAGGTATTGTAATTCTTTTCTTCTTTTATTTTGTTTGTTTCAATTATTTCTTATTTTTAATTCTTCAAAATAATTTATTTTCATAAAATATAAAAATAATGTAAAAACCAGAAAAGACAAAAATCAAAATATATTTTATTTAATTAATATTTTTGTAAATAAAAAAAATCATTAATTAATTTAGTTTTCCATTCTAGGATTAATTTTGACTTTTTTTTCATAATAAACTTAAGAAGTGTAGAATTAGGTTTTTAAGTATTTTTCATTCTTTTTCATTTTTTATTAATTATTACTTGTTAATTATTATTTTTTGTAAATACTTGCAATTAATTAATTAGGTTTAATTTTAGGTTAAAGTTTAATGCTTTTCTTAATAAATAAAAAAAACTAGAATTAGGGTTAATTAATATTTTAATTTCGTTTAATTCTCATAAAAATTCATAAATACCAAAAAACCTCAAAAATATTTTCTTTTCCTTTAATTTAATTAATTTGTTAGTAATAATTTTAATTTAACTTCAAAAGGGTCCAACGCCCTCACTTTCAATTTTAATTCCAATTCGCGCATTTTATTTTATTTCTTATAATATTAATGTAATTCTCCCAAAGCCATGTAACTCGGACATTTTATATTTCTCGCACTTTAGTTCTTTATTTTTTGTCAAATCGGGTCCTGGATTTTAATTTGGCGATGTGGACCCGCGCCTTTGTAATAGTTTAGGAATTTTATCTTTCCGCACTTTTTTAACTGTTAATAAATGCATGCAAGAATGAATGACAAAAAAAATAAAAACAAACGCATAGATCACCCATAACCTGACAAGACAAAAATAAATGAATCTGACACACAAATCACACACCACCCCTAGGGTACGCCTCACTGTTGCCTTGCCTCGAAAGGTGATCGTCGAGTAGAGGATGTCTTAGTAAGTCCTCATGATCCGGGAACCTGGCATGAGGGTAGCTTCTAAGGTGTCTTCCTATTGCTCCGGTGATCACCATGTCCCGAACCCTTCGAATTGACCCGAACACCTCCAACGGTGGTGCTACCTACCTCTCAATGGTGGGATGGCACTACTTTAAGGACATTTACACAGACGAATTCCTTAGGGTAGGTAGACGACTCTAGATACTTGCTCTAATTTCAAAAACAAATCAAAAATACTTTTCACACCAACACATTTTCAAAAAGCTTTCGAAAGCATTTTTTCAAACACTCTTGAGGACCGATACAAGAGTCGAACTGAAATTTTCAAAGAAACTTTTTTAAAACCCACAGTTGAAAAGCAAACAAACCATTTTTTGAAAACACAAATGAGCAAGTATCTAAGAGCCCATGGATAACCATGGATAGAAAGGGTGCTAACACCTTCCCTTTCTATAATCTACCTCCCGAACCGAGAGCAATCTCTATAAGGAATTTTTCTGTGCTTTTGTCCTTTCCATTTGGAGAAAATAAAAGACGGTGGCGACTCTTGCTTCCGCGACATTTCGCAAACCAGCGTTAAACAGTCAGTTCCAGATCCACCGATCACAATGCCCTTTTATTTTTTATGCTTTATGTACCATTTACTTTAAGCATTACATTTCATGTCATTTTTATTTTTTTCACTTGAGCTTTTCTTTTCTCTTCTAAGACACTTAATAATCAACATGAACCATAAAAATATTTAATGATACTCGGACTATTTGGTTACTATCCTTGGCATTATGGAGTATTGGACTTCTAAGACACTTCCTGAAGTTCTTGAGGTTTACCTCAAGACATTGGGTTGTCTGTTTATTTTGTGTGCAGGTTATTGTGATTACATACTTTGTTTGTAATCTGGAATTCACCCGTATACAGCCGTTACTCTGCCCAATTTTTGTGAAGACTTAATACACTTGAAGTTTGGTTCTCATAAGAGGTTTAGTATCTTTGTTGGCTTGGTTTCAATCCAAAGAATGGAAATTCTATCTTGGCTCATAATGTCAAGTATTGGCTTCTTGTTGGTTAGATGGTTCTTATCCCTAACTTTTACCTTATGCTTTAGGATAGCCTCTTCTTCTCCTCCCATCTTCTTTGATTTCAAAAATCTTCTCTCTCCTTTTGAAAACTCTTCTTGCTTCTTTTAAACTTGAATCACTTTCATAATAAACTTGGACTTAGGTCCATGCATTTTCAAAACCTTTTCATAAATAAACTTCAATCAACTTAATAATACCTTGACATTTTTTGTGAGAAGACTAAAAGTCAATCAATCTCATTTCAAACCATTTTGCCACTTTGGCTTTTTTTTTATTTTAAAACTTTTCTCAAAAGACTAGACTCTTGATAATCCTTGTAGTGATGCAAACAACTATACTTCTACAATATATAGTGAAGTGAGATATTTTCCACTTGGGTGTTGAATGAGGTTTTGTTGATTTTTAAAATCCAGGCCATATCCTCCACTTTGAGATGATGCAAATTCTTCTTTCTCATGATTGTGGGTAGTAAGTATATTTTCCACACGGACAATGACGATGATGTCTTATCTCATAAAGTTAACCAACACACTTGTGTTTTAAAGTTTTCAAAGGTGAACTACGTGTACCCTGATCCCCTATTGCACGAAAGGTGGTACATAGACACTAAAGGTTCGCAACTGCGGCGGGTGTGAAAATCATAAAAAATACATTTCTTTTCTCACCTCCACCATCCATTTTCATACAAAATTTTATAGCCAAAATATACAGATTTTACAAAAGAGGTTCCTGTGTAGTACCGTAGATGTTTAGGGTGCTAATACCTTCCCTTTACATAACCAACCCCCCTTAACTTGAATCTTTCCCCCACTTTTTGGGTTACTCGCTCTTTTCCAATTCCTTTGGAAACAATAAAGCGCAATGGCGATTTTATTTTGATCTGTATAAGTCTAGTCAATCCAATGGCTTAGTCTTAAACATTTCTACCGCTACAATATCAAAAGATTTTTCTGATGTTTGGATCTTGAAATCAGATATTGTGGCAACAACCTTTTTGATTCTCAAGTCTTTGAATTCTTGAGCTTTGATTCTTTTCTTCTTGCTAAATTGATTCTGATTGAAGAATGATAGCGATCCATAAGATACTTCTTTGTTGTATAGTCATAGTCTTTCAGATATTTGAACATTGTCTTCAGATATACAAGCAACAACTAATCTGAGGAACAACTTCTTTGTTTGTGAGTGAAAGCTTTTCTGATCCACTATGTCTCGATCTTGATTTCTGATAATCAACTTTTTTTAGCTGCATATCTGATGTCTAATTTCTAAAGCAAAAGCTTATATCAGTACATATGATTTAGATGTTGAGTTCTTTCTTTTTTATCTCTTGAATTCTCATCTTTGGATTGAGCTAAAAGCAACAACTTATTCAGCTACTTCTTGGTTTATGATCTTAAATTCTTTCTTTGTTTTTGATATCTTGAGATCTTCAATTTTAAGCTCTGATTTCTGATATCCAAGCATCTTAATATCTTGATATCTTCAATTTTAAGATCTGATTTCTGATATCTGAGAGTGGCGCCTTCCTGAGAACACTTTTGATCTTGATTCTGATAATGAGATAATCTTTGAATCTTGACTTCTTGGCTCTTTGATTTTTGATCTTGAAGCTTGAGCTCTTCTTAGAAACTCATTGATATTCTTTTCTTATCGAACATTTAACATTCAACAAAACTACTGATGTTTCATTAGAAACGAATTTAATGGTTCTTCTTCTAAGTGATAAAGTAATTTTGATGATATCTTGATAAAGATTATCCAGAATTCTGATAACTGCATACTCAATGAAGCCATTAGAACTGGAATTGTTCTTCATAAAATATATGCATTATTATCATCAAAACATAAAGATTTAAATATAGATCCAAATCTTGTTCTAACAACAAAGACTCCCATGTAGGGATCTAACATGATTGATAACCTTGAGGTGTGCTTAAACTTGCTCCTTAGCTTCTTAAGGTCCTGTAGTTAAACTAACAATTTCAATATTCATATAATTAAAGGGAGAACCTCATTAAAAATTACGTGTTGGTTCAACAATGTCAGAAAAAAGTGCTCCCATAAAAACATCAATATCCATACAAAACCTAGTTGATGTTATAACTCACCTATATAAATAGTCATTGAACAAACTAAACTAAAGAAGTATAATCGCCTCCCACCATCATAGATTTGGCGATCTCTTCCTCCGAATTGGTGTGGACCTCCTCAATGGAATTCTCCTTCAACGATTTTATCCATATCTTCGTGCTCATAATACTCACGTATGTTATTCTTATCCTCTTTAACCTTAAACTTTCCATATGACATCTTCTCACGATTTCTCGATTCCATGGATAACGCTTACTCGCCCCTATGCGAGTGGGTACTTCATACATAGATACAAGTTGGATAGGATGGTCCTTAACTAGTTATAATTCGGTCGCCATATGATCATATTATACGATGAGGATGCATCAATGACTAGATACCTTACCTTGATCATTATGGCATTTTCTCATACTCTGAAAATAGTCTTCAGTGTTACGTAGCCTCTTGCTCTTAACGCTTCAATTGAAAATCTGACCATTGATCCCTGGAAGGGCTTTAAGTCCTCCATGATCAGACAAAGTCTCTCGAAGGTGTCCCAGTAGAGGATGTTTGCAGAGCTTCCTTGATCAATCAGAACCTCTTTGATCTCCTAATCATCGCAACAAACAGAGATAACCATGTGGTCATCATTGTGAGGTGAACCTCGATGACATTCTCCTTTGAAAATGTAATCATGGCCTATAAAGCATCTGGTTCGTCAGTCTTAGGCTTAATGGGCAAACTATAAACGGTCAAAACCTGGCAGGTTGTTCTTTCTTGGTGAGACTGGGGATATTTCCCTCAACGAGTCCTCCTACAATTGTGTTAAGTGTCTGATTCTGACCACTCGAATGGAATGGTATTACGTCCAGAATCTTCTTAGCACACAAGAACTCTCCTCCCGACGATAACAAAGATCTCAACTACAAATGCATCTAACGACTCTTCGCAATTCACTTTGCAAGAGAAGACGTCAAATTCAGGTGACAAGTTTCTAGCATAATTTTAATTCACTTGTTTTCCGCATATAGACTGATTTGAACGTTAGTGTGTTAACCTTACATGTCCTCCCTCCTCCACCATGCTAAAAACTCAGAGCCACCATCACTTTTGATCTCCACTATATTTCTAATTCTAGAACGACACAAATATATATATATATATATATATATATATATATATATATATATATATATATATATATATATATATATATATATATATATATATATATATATATAATAACAATGTTTGACACTCGATTGACAATAAATATAACTTCGTAGAATTGTGAAATTGATAAACACTCGTTTATTTTTTTTAATATGTACAATTTTCGTACTATTTAAAAGTAAATTAAATAAAATAAATTTAAACAGCTTGTGCAATTTTTTTTTGTTTTGTTTTTAGGCAACAATAATATTTTCTTCAATATAGATAAACTTTATTTTTGACAATCAATCAATAAAAACTTGAACACTGTCATAGTCATAAATATAAAAAATATAATAGAAAGAAAATCAATATTTGTCTAAGTGACTCACACCCTACATTTAGAAAATAATCATGTGTTAGCGTCAGTTTCCAAAAATAGAAAACTACAAATAAAACATCATAACCTTAAAAACATTGTCTTCTTCATTAGGGATTTATAGGCAGGGAAGCATCAAAACTAACCTGCCTTTATCCCTTTGATCTAGTTTTTTTTTGTTTTTCCAGAATTAAGAACACAAGCAAGGGGTTCCTTCACCTTTCTTTTTCATCTTAATAAAATTACATATTTTAGAAAGAAAGGTAAGGATAAAATTAATTAATTATTCAATTAATTAATGCCCCTTGTAATCATCAAAATAAAAGGTAAAACCTAAGATTTTTTTGATCATCTTGTGTTCTTAATTTGATATTATTTTTTTATTTTATTTATATATTTGGTGCAAAATGGAGAACACAACAATGTTAACACCATCAAAAGTTTCAGATAGTACATTGATTTGTTATACACCAAGCATGACAACATCAAATGGTGTATGGCAAGGAGATAACCCTTTAGATTTTTCTGTCACTCTCTTCATTTTGCAATTAACCTTAGTTGTTCTTGCCACACGTTTCTTTGTTTTCATCCTCAAACCATTTAACCCTCCTCGTGTGGTTGCTGAAATCTTGGTAACTTGTTTTCTAATTACTGCATGCATGCATGCATGCATGCATATGAGTTTTAATTAGTATGATAGTTAGTTACGTTAGTTATTTCTGTTATACTTACAGGGTGGATTGTTTTTGGGGCCATCGGTGCTCGGTAGAGACGAAACCTTTGCAAATATTGTATTTCCTCTAAAAAGTGCTATGGTTTTAGAAACTTTGGCGAATATAGGTTTGATATACTTTCTGTTTCTAATTGGTTTAGAGATGGATATATCTATTGTAAAACACACGGGGAAAAAGGCGGTGTCGATTGCCATTGCTGGTATGATACTTCCCTCGATTCTTGGTGTTGGAATATCATTTGTTTTGAATAGAGATGAGAGTGTGAATGAAGTTAGCTATATTCTGTATCTTGGTATTGTTCTATCGGTTACTTCATTTCCTGTGCTGGCTCGAATGCTTACCGAGCTTAAACTGATTAATACGGAGTTAGGAAAGCTTGCCCTTTCAACTTCTCTTGTGAATGATGTGCTTGCTTGGGTTTTACTAGCTCTAGCTATTGCTTTATCAGAGTCAAATTCATCAACATTCGCTTCTATTTGGGTTGTAGTGTCAAACATTTTCTTTGTTGCTTTCTGTTTTCTTGTTGTTAGGCCATCTGTGGCTTTGTTGATAAAGAAAACTCCGGAAGGGAAACCGTTTAGCAAGTTCCAAATATGCGTTGTGCTTGTTGGTGTTATGGTTTCGGCTTTCATTACAGATGTTATTGGAACGCATTCGATTTTCGGAGCTTTTGTTTATGGATTAGTGATTCCACATGGTCCACTTGCAGCTGCTATAGTTGAAAAGCTAGAAGACTTTGTTTCGGGGCTTTTACTACCTCTTTTTTATGCTATTAGCGGACTTAAGACTAACACTACCTTAGCGAGCAGAGGTCGTTTTTGGGCATTTGTATTCGCAATTGTTCCTCTCACTTGTTTTGGAAAGATCATCGGTACTCTTATTTTTTCAATCATTTTTGGCATACCAACTCGCGATGGCGTTGTTCTTGGTTTTCTTATGAACACCAAAGGTCTAATTGAAATGATTGTGCTCAATATTGGGAGGGAACAAAAGGTAAACCAAAACAAATTCGATTTATCATCAATGTAAAATCGTACGAACGAATTTAACATATATTGTGATATTGTTGCAGGTCTTAGGTGAGGAAGTATTCTCGGTTATGATTATTGTAACACTTATAATGACAGCAATAGTTTCACCTATTGTGACATTAATCTATAAGCCAAGGAAAATACTCATACCTTATCGAAAGAGGACGATACAAAGTTCAAGAGTTGATGCAGAGTTAAGGGTTCTGGTGTGCATTCATTCCCCTAGAAATGTTCCCACAATAATAAATCTTCTAGAGGCTACAAACCCAACCAAAATGTCTCCAATGTGTGCTTATGTGCTCCATTTAGTGGAACTCACCGGTCGCGCTTCAGCCATGCTTTTCGTCCATGCCACTAGACAAACAGGAGGAGGTCCAGCACTCAACAAAACACAAGCGCAGACCGAACATATCACCACCGCGTTTCGTAACTTCGAGGAACATGTTAGTTACGTCACGGTCCAACCTTTAACCGCTGTTTCAGCTTACTCTACCATGCATGAAGACATATGCATTTCGGCCGAGGAAAAACGTGTAGCCACCATTATTATTCCTTTTCATAAACAACAAACAGTTGATGGAGACATGCGGGAAACAAATCCAGCATTGAGAATGGTGAACCATAATTTACTACACAATGCTCCTTGTTCGGTCGCAATACTTGTTGACAGAGGCCTTAACGGATCCAACCGGTTAACTTCAAATCAATCTTCTCATCAGGTGGCTGTGTTATTCTTCGGTGGTTCCGATGATAGGGAATCATTATCCTATGGATGGAAAATGTCAAGGCATCCAAGAGTTAAGCTCACTGTCATGCATTTCATTCAAAGAAAAGATGCAACTCAGACATTAAACGCGGACGATGATCAACAAGACGATTACAAAAGTTTAATCTCAAACAAACTAGACGAAGAGTGCATAAATGATATGAAAATGATTGCTGCAAATGATGAATCAGTAAAATACATAGAAAAAGTTGTGAGTAACGGGGAGCAAACAATAGCGGCGATAAGAGAAATCAACAATGTGAATGATTTGTTAATAGTAGGGAGAGGTCATGGAAGTTCTTCGGCATTAACCGAAGGTTTGACGGATTGGAGCGAATGTCCGGAGTTAGGAGGCATTGGAGATTTGTTAGCTTCTTCGGATTTTGAAACAACAGCTTCAGTGCTTGTTATGCATCAATATGTTGGACAAGGGCCAGATGGAGAGGATGCTTTTGCAAGTGAAAAACCATGGCAATCAAGTGAGAATTTTAATAACATGAGACAACAACACAAGGGAAGATATACAACAAAACTAGTGGGGACAGATAATCTAACATCACAGTTTTTGTAGATTACTATTCCTTTGTAAAATGTTTCATTGTTTTGCAATTTGTAATGACAGAATAGAAAATCATTATATTTGTTCAATTTGAATGTTAGTTGAAGTTGGTTCTTCATATTGAGCATGTTTAATAAATAACTCATCATTTCATTAAACTATAAATGTTGCTACAAAATATTTACTAGTTCTTACTTTCATCAATTGTTTCATCTTAAATGATGTTCTTGTTTCAAATTGACTCTTAGATTTTCTTTTATATACACACTTTCAATCTGATCTAAGAATACCAAACAATTATAGACACACTTTCAATCTTAACTGAAAATACCAAACAATTATAGACACACTTTCAATTTATCTCCTTGAATCATTGTCAATAGATTCTTCAAAATTTTCATTTTGACCGTTAATCCTTATAATGCGTGTCCATTCTCAAATCTGCCAAACTAATTAGGACTCATGCAATCGGGTCCAATACGGACGGAGACATGTCTTAGTCCGAAATAATTACAAAACTATATAATGTGATAAAATAATATATTTTTGTTTGACATTAGTGTAAAAGAAATTTGTAATGTATATTCTTAAAATCAATATTTTAAATAAATAAAAATTGAAATGACAAAAAAAATTTAGATTCATTAATTTCTCCTTTTGTATATCTCTGAACTTATCAGTTCCAAAATTTGCAATAAGGTAACACCAAAAATAGTAATCTAAATTTACTCATTTAGAAAAATACTACACATTGTTTTTTAAACTTTCCATTTTCCAAGCACCATCAAAACTATTACCACATGAAATTATCTTTATTTTTAATAAGGAAAAAACTCATAACATAATTCCAATTCCTTCCTATTTTTGGGCCTAACCAAACACCAAATTTCTCTTCACAAATCACTCACACAAATTGCATTTTCATTTGTTTTCTTCAGATTTTCTTTGTTATTGTTATAATGATCAATGACGTGTTGTTAACACTTAGAAATTCAATCTCAATGAATGAAACATGAAGAATCAACCTCAACATAGATCAAATACCAAATGCAAATACAAATTTCAAGGAGATTATGTTAGTAAAATTTTTGGCCTCTCTTTCTCCTTCCTATTTTCCATTTGGTGCCTCGTTTCCATCTTCCATTCTAGGCTTCACCTTGTTCATGGTTCTTCTAAAGGAGGAGGTTTGTTTTTTCAATTTTCTCTTTCAATTCATTATTCAAATTCATAATGCCATTTAGTTTTTATTGAAATGATTCTGAGTTCGAATTTTGGCCTAAACAATTTTTTATCAATTTTAGATATCTCTTGCGTTCGAACTTTATATTATCAGAATCCTTAAGGCTAAAGCCGAAAGTATATATATATATATATATATATATATATATATATATATATATATATATATATATATATATATATATATATATATATATATATATATATATATATATATATATATATATATATATATATATATATATATATATATATATATATATATATATATATATATATATAAAGAATTGGTTCTGTATATTTTATTTCTCAATGTACTGCTCTTTATATACATACATGACACTCACATTTTCTCCTATAATTATTCCTATGATATTATAACTAATTACTGCTATATGAATGAGCTTAATTACAATACAGCTGTAAATAACTAGAATATCAAAACAGAATCAGATTTGTCTAATTATAAGGATAGATGCTAGTTGCCAAATATAACTTAATACCCTCCCTCAAGTGGGAGCAAATAGATCTCGAATGCCCAACTTGCCAAGAAGAAATTCAAACTGCGGCTTTTTCAAAGCTTTTGTGAAAATATCTGCGAGTTGAGTGGTAGTAGATACATAGATTGGCTGGATATTATTTTTGAGAACTTCATTCCGGACAAAATGACAATCAACTTCATTGTACTTTGTGCGTTCATGAAACACCGGATTTTTGGCAATATGGATAGCTGCTTGACTATCGCAGTGAATGGTCATTGGTTTATCATGAACAATCCCCAGGTTGGAAAGGATTCCTTTTAACCATTTTAACTCGCATGTGGTGGTTGCCATAGACCGATATTCAGCCTCAACAGAGGACCGAGAAACAGTGTGTTGCTTCTTTGTTTTCCAGGAAATAGGAGAGTCACCGAGCTGCACTATCCAGCCGGTGACTGATCGTCTAGTTCTAGGACAGCTGGTCCAATCTGAATCACACCAACCATGAAGTTTTAAGTCACTTTTACTACCGAAAAATATCCCTTGTCCAGGATTGCCTTTTAAAAATCGAACTACTCGTAGTGCAGCTTCCCAATGTTCAATTCGGGGCTGGTTCATGAATTGAGACAAAGTGTGTACACTGTACGACAGTTCCGGCCGAGTGAAACACAAAAAAATCAGTCTCCCAACCAAGCGCCGATATTGCTCGGGGTTGGTAAGCAGTTGTCCGTCAGCCAGTGACAAGCGATGGTTTTGCTCTAATGGAGTGGCAGCGGGTTTAGCACCGAGGAGTCCAGATTCGGATATAATATCAAGCGCGTATTTACGCTGACAAAGTAGAATTCTAGTAGAATTTCTGGAAACTTCGATACCCAGAAAGTACTTCAAAACACCAAGGTCTTTCATATGAAAACATGTGTTGAGGTAGAGCTTAAAGTGCTTAATTGCAGAAGGGTTATTTCCTGCAATTATTAAATCATCGACGAGAACTACAAGTTGGCTGTCTTCTTGGTGCAGAGCAAACATAGAATAATCAAGGTATGATTGTTGAAAACCATAAGATTTGAGGGCAGCAGAGAGCTTGGCAAACCAGCAACGCGAAGCTTGTTTTAACCCGTAAAGTGATTTGCGTAGCTTGCAAACCATGTCCGGTTGTGAAACATAAAAACCAGGAGGCATTTTCATGAAAACTTCTTCATGCAGATCGCCATGTAGAAACGCGTTGCGCACATCCATCTGGTGAATTTCCCAATTTTTCGCTGATGCTACTGCTAAGACAGTGCGCACGGTGACCATTTTAACCACCGGTGCAAATGTTTCAGTGTAATTAATTCCTTCCAATTGATGATTGCCGAGTACAACCAATCGGGCTTTAAAACGTTCAACTGTCCCGTCTGAGTTATACTTTATGCGGTACACCCATTTGCATCCAAGAGCTTTCTTCCCGGGGGGTAAACGTTGCATACTCCATGTATCATTCTTTTCAAGAGCTTGAATCTCAGTCTGCATTGTCTCTCTCCAACGAGTATCTTTTATTGCCTCATGAAAATATATTGGTTCTTTTTCTGCAGTAATTGCTGCAAGAAAATGTCTATATTGGAAGGAAAATTTTTCACAACTTACATAGTTTGTTATAGGGTAGGGTGCACCTGAAGGATGCGATTCAGCTGGTGAACGAGTGGAATGACCCAACTTCTGAATTGTGTTTGTGACAAATCCTTGCAGTCGAGTGGATGGAAATTTGACACGACAACCACGCCCCAATGCTTCAGACTCATCATGAGAGCTAGCGGGCTGCACATTAGAAGGGTTTGGAGCTGCAGTATTATTTTCCACAATAACATCTGCAGTGTGATCACCCTCCCTATCAACAAGAATCACCTCTATTGGCGTCTCAGCTTGTGTGAACTCATTATCATCAATTTGATTCTCCTCGTCAACATCTTCTGTAATGGTGATTGGCGCAACTTCAGTGTGTTGGAACGGAAATTTATTTTCAAAGAAAGTAACATCTCGTGATACAAAGAATTCATGAGTCTCAGTGTCATAAACTCTCCATCCCTTTTGTCCATAAGGATATCCTATGAAGGCACACCGACGACTGCGACTGGCGAATTTGTCTCCGTTCGTATTTTGGTTGCGCGCAAAACACAAGGACCCAAACACACGCAAATGGGCATAAGAGGGTTGTTGCCCATGCAACACTTCATATGGAGTCTTTCCTTTTAAAACAGACCTTGGAGTGTGGTTAATTAAGTATCCTGCCGTCAAGACACACTCACCCCAAAAGTCAATGGGCAAACTTCCTTGAAACCGGAGAGCTCGTGCCACATTGAGGATATGGAGATGTTTTCTTTCGACTCTGCCATTTTGCTGAGGTGTTCATGTACAAGAGGTTTGAAAAACTATCCCATGTTCAAGAAAATATTTTTTCATGCAAATAAATTTTGTTCCATTATCACTTCGCACAGTTTTAACCCTTTTGTTATATTGTCTTTCAACCATAGCAAAAAAATTGGTCAAGGTTTTTGACACTTGTTTCTTATCAATTAACAAAGAAATCCACACTGCACGTGAGCAATCATCTACAATAGTAAGGAAATACGAAGCGCCACAAGAAGAAGGGGTTCTATATGCTCCCCATAAATCACAATCAAATGTATTAGAAGCTTGATGATTACTTAAGGGAAATATTTCTCTAGTTTTCTTAGCTCTTTGGCATGTGTCACAAACTTTATTCTGTAACTCACTAATTCTACTCCCATTATAATTAGAGACTAACTGAGTAGTTTTCCAAGATGGATGTCCCAAACGCTTGTGCCATACTTCAAGTTGATTTATTCCTTCAACTCTACAAGCTTTCACTTTTGGAACTTCCTGGAAGAAGTAGAGTCCATCCCTTCGTTCACCCGCACCAATCAGCATCTTCGAAGTGCGGTCCTATATAGCACACAAATTAGCAGTGAACTGGATGTTACAATTGAATTCATCTGACAGTTGTGAAGTAGAGATTAAGTTGCAATTCAATTCAAGAACATAAAGCACGTTTTCAAGTCTTAGACCATCAATGAGCTTTATTGTTCCTACCTTAGTGGATGTGACAGTTTGGCCATTAGGTAGACCAACAGGACATCCAATTACTTCTCTTACATCACACAGGAATTGTAAGTTTCCGGTCATATGATTAGACGCCCCACTACCGAGGATCCATGAATTGAATTTAGTCTTACCAGTCATGCTTTCATTTTGAGTCACCTTCGAGCTGTTGAGAATTTCAACCAAAGTTTGCCACTGCTCCTTGTTTAATCCTGTCATGTTGGAAGTTTCTGAATCTCCACCAACGTTGGATCCCAAGTTCTGAATTGCATGAGCACGTACTGGACCTTTTTGTGCTAGTCCACTATTTGATCTGGTACCTCCAGCGCTAATTTGGCCTCTTCCTCGTCCTCCTGCTTTGTCATCATTTTTGGGACGTTAACCCCACCATTCTGGGTATCCAATCAGCAAGAAACAACCTGCCTCATCATGACCAGCTTTGTTGCAGTGCGCACAAACGGACTTGTTTTTCATCTCTCGTCCTTTCATCCTTGCGTTTTCTCGAACAGTCAAGGCCATAACTTCTGTTCTTTCATTGTTACTTCGTGTAATGTTCCTCATTCTTTCTTCTTGTACTAGGATAGAGTACATCTTATTTAAAGATGGCATAGGATCTGTAGCTAGCAGATTTGAACGAACTGTTCCATACAGTTCATCATCTAGGCCCATCAAAAATGTGTGACTTCTTTCCTCTTCTTTGCGTTTTTCAACTTTTTCCTGAATACCACATGTGCAACCTTTACAAGTGCAGGCCAACACTGACTCATAATTTGCCAAATCATCCCATAGAGCTTTCAGCTTTCCATAGTAAGCAACCATGGACGAACCTCCTTGTTTACAATGGACAAGATCTGATTTCAATTGATGAATGCGTGTACCATTAACAGCTCAAAATCTCTAATTTATATCGTCCCAAAGTTCCTTGGCGGTTTCCAAATAAGATATGGTTGTTCGCAACGTAGGTTCTACTGTATTCAAGATCCATGAGACCAGCATGGCTTAAACGGTCCACCAATCCTCCATTATAGAGGATCCTTCTTCTGGTTTCTTTATGGTTCCATCAATGAAACCTCATTTCCTTCTTGCTCTCAAAGATATCTTGATGGTTCTAGCCCATTCGTCGTAGTTTTCACCCCCGCAGCTGCACCTGCGTAATGACACTTCCAGGATTGTCATTGGAATGGAGGTCATATGGTGATGGTTTTTTCTTTTGATCTTCTCCTGTTAGAGAAGATCCTGTTTCATTTTCTTTTCCAGCCATAGCACCTGCCAGTTTTATTTTTAGGATTGCCTGGCTCTGATACCGTAAAGAATTGATTCTGTATATTTTATTTCTCAATGTACTGCTCTTTATATATATACATGACACTCACATTTTCTCCTATAATTATTCCTATGATATTATAACTAATTACTGCTATATGAATGAGCTTAATTACAATACAGCTGTAAATAACTAGAATATCAAAAGAGAATCAGATTTGTCTAATTATAAGGATAGATGCTAGTTGCCAAATATAACTTAATAATATCATTGATCTCAACATGTTTTCATGAATGTTGCAGATATGTTAGAGTTGAATGAATCAACCAGCATTAGTCAGAAACTAGTAAAACCAATGTACTCGGTTGCGGAAACAATTAGTTTAGAACAAGTATTTTGGAGAGTTTTAGGTAATAATAGTAGATTAGTATGCAAGTTACAATCTCAACCAGAGGAAAAGAAACTTCAATCATCGCATGAATTCCAAAACATATCAGCATTAGAAAAGCAAGAAAAGAGCAATGATTCGCTTGTTAACATAACACACCGTCTAGAATCGGATGGTTCTGTGTACAATTACGCGTCCGAGTCCAAAGGTGCAAAGGTAGTTGCATATAATAAGGAAGCTAAAGGTGCTATAAATATATTAGGAAAGGATCATGATAAGTATTTGAGGAATCCTTGTTCTGTTGCTGGAAAGTTTGTTGTTATCGAACTTTCTGAAGAGACTTTAGTTGATTCTGTCAAAATTGCAAACTTTGAGCATTATTCTTCGAATTTCAAGGAATTTGATTTGGCTGGTAGTTTGAATTATCCGACCGAATCGTGGAGCGAGCTAGGGAGCTTTGTTGCTACCAATGTTAAGCAGGCACAGGTTTTTAAGCTACCTAAGCCGAATTGGGTGAGGTATTTGAAGTTGAGCTTGCTTAGTCATTATGGATCTGAATTTTATTGCACACTTAGTGTTGTAGAAATTTACGGGATCAACGCTATAGAGCGAATGCTTAAGGATCTAATAGTTACTTCTGTTGAATCCATTCCTCACAAGTTACCAACTCAAAATATCAGTGACATTATAACGCCGTCTTTGAAATCAGAAGCTGATCAAATTGACAGAAAAGGTAACGAACTTGAAATTAAGAACGATACTGTGGCCGCTGAGATATCGAGTGTTAATGATGACACGCAAAAGGTTGACGCGGAAGTGACGAAAAATCCTGTGATTGTGAACTTGGTTCCTGATCCCGTGAAGGAGCTTAGACAACAATTAAATGGTAGGATAACTGGTGACACTGTTCTTAAGATTTTGATGCAGAAAGTGAAGTCTGTGGAGGTAAACTTATCGGCATTAGAGGACTATATCAAAGAATTGAATAGGAGACAAGGGATTACAATACCAAATCTTGAGAAAGTGATGTTTAGATTATCAGAAAGCTTGGAACAAAGCAAGACAGAAATCAATGATCACCAGCAGTGGAACACAAATATGGTATTATAAAGTTTTTGTTCTTCTTTTTGTATGTGTCTCAAATTCTTCTACAAAGTCATAGTTATTTGTTTGTTTTTCGTTTTCAGGAAAAAGGAATATCAGAAGTTAAGTCATGGAAAGATGATGTATCATCTCAACTTAATGATTTAGCTAGAGAAAATAACATGTTAAGGTTAGGACTATCATTTTGTTTGATTACTTGGATTACAAGCTATATGAAATGTTAAGGTTACTGTTAATGTTTGTTTTATGTTTGGTTTCTCTTGTTTAATGCCCGAGTTCTGACATGTCATTCGTTCGCCAAGTATCAGACTAGATGTTCAAAAGGTTGCAAGGGATCAAGAAAATCTTGAAGCCAAAGAGCTTGTGGTGTTAGCAACGAGTCTTGCTTTCGTGTGCCTTGCAGTTCTGAGGATAATTTCAGCACGCCTGTTCTCGTTTTCTACGATCGATGATGATAGTGTTAACCAGACAACCAGAGGATGGTTTACACTGCTTCTATATTGCAGTTTAACAATATTCATTATTTTGTTCTATAGCTAGTCATTCATTTTTTATATATAGAAACTTGGATCATTTGTAATTATAGATAACGTTTAAAGTTGTATACTTAGTTGAATTGTTTCTAGTACTTATCAAACAATTCATTTTTTGTTCTGAAGGTCTCTTAGCACTTATCAAACAAACTGAAGTTAGGGGGATATCCACGACATCAATATTTTGTTAGAATGCTTCAATCATATCTCATCTCATCTTCAATTTGCTGATGAATCCTTCTTATTCTTTAGAGCTGATGTGAACGAAACAACTATGTTGAAAAATATTCTTTGTCACTTATGAAGAAGACTCTAAACAAGCCATTAATGTTCAAAAATCTATTTTTTTAGTAGAATTGTCACTCATAAATCCAAGAACAGGGTGGCTAATATTGTAAAAGTTCAACAAATTTTAGGAGCATCCAAATATCTCGGACTAGCATCCATAATTGACAGAAGTAGAAAATATGCTTTCAAGTTTATAAAAAAATGAGTCTGAAAAAAATCAACTCATAGAATAGTAATTTTCTTTCTTAAGTGAGAAGAGAAACGCTTATCAAGTCAGTTATTTATTAAGTGGGAAAAGACACTTATCAACTCATGTTATGAGTATTTTCTTGTTACCATCTTCCTTGAGTGACGAAAATGAAGAAACGATGAACTCGTTTTGGTGGACGCATAAAAAAAATTAGGTTAGAGGTATTCATTGGCTTTATTCGAACCGTTTGTGCATGTATAAGAACTGTTGGAAATCCACCAAAAACTATGATGAATTTCTATAAATCTTGATGAACAAGATTGTTATCACCACACAATAACAATGAAAAGAAAAGAAAATTAAAGAAGAAAAGAGATTAGGGTTTATGCTGAGTTTCTCTCTGTCCACAAACTGTGGAAAATCTTTATTCAATGACAACTACAAATTCTGTGAATACAAGTTATATACAATAATAGGGGCTACTTCCACTATAAATAGGTTTAGGTTAGCTTTCTCCCTAAATCAAAGCCCAAAACACAAAAGTCCAAAATATCTATTTTGGATCTAAATCGAATATGTGTGTATCAATCTACTTAGAACACTTCAACAACTACATATAACTCGACAAACTAAGCTTTTCGACACACCTTGTGTCGAGTAACGATCTGCTTCGACACAAGGAATTATACTTTCAACATACCACCTTGTGTCTTAATCTTATGAACACTTCGACATGCACACCCTTCTTCATGATGTCTGTAATCAGATTCTCAGTTCATCAGTATTCCATCTTCATCTTCCCCTCTGCTACCTGCTCTCGAAGATAATAGAACCTCATTTCGATGTGCTTGCTTAGACCATATGCTATCGGATTCTTAGCCAGATTGATAGCTGGCATGTTGTCGATCTTCATGGTAATTACTCCATGATCTTTACTTATTATCTCTTCGACCAAGTTCATCATCCATGTTGTCATGGTGAAAAATCAAGGAGACCAAGCTATTGAAGAACTTGACTGACAAATACTTTAAGAAGTCACCACTGAACTTTATTATTTTCAAGGAAAAGATCGAAACCCTATTATTTAATATGCATTGCAAGAAGTAAAGAATAAAAGTAAAGCATAAGGAAGAGATCCAAGGCACGAGGGTTGGTTATACAAAGGGAATGTACTAAAACCCTATATATCTATAGTACTCTATAGGAACCACTTATAAAAATATATTTTTTGGTTTAAAATTGTTTGTCTGTTAAATGATTGTGGAGATGAGAAAAGAAAATATTTTTATTTTATTTTTTTTGTAAAGACATAGTCTTATACCTACATATCAATTAAGGATCAAAACCTGGTAGTTCCTGGTAAAAAATAACAAAATGGGTTTGTTGTGATTGATTTTAGGAGAAGAGACATGTCATCATCTTTTAGGGAGAAAGCTCAACTAATACCACCACAAGTATGAGAAGATGGATCTTGCATCATCATGAATGAAGAGCTATTAACTTTGATATAAAGATCAACAAGTTGTCAATTGACATCTTCATATAGAAAGAATCACATTTACTTCAACAATTACTATGGAAATAGGAGAATCATATCTCAACTATGAAGATGATTTATATCTAATCTCTTTGAGAAAAGTTTTAAATTGAAAAGTCAAGTGGCAAAAATATTGGAGTGAGATTAAATCACTTTTAGTCTTTTTAAATTGTTTTGATAAGCTTAAGTATATTAAAGAATTTGATTAAAAAAGAAAGTTTGAAAATGCAATGACACGAAGTCAAGGTTTTTATATGAAAGTGGTGAAAATTTGAAAAATGATTTTTTAGAGTTAAGAGATTTTTTAGAGTACATGGGAATACATAGGGTGATCTTTCACAAGGGTTTTGTATATGGAGTAAACATTAACAGTTACAAGGGTAATATACAAATGTTAACACTCAAGGGTAAACTTAAGACAATGCATATCCACATGACTATGAAGACAACAATATTATCATTTTCCTTGGATTTGAGGGTACAAGTCATATCAAAATGTTAATCATTAACATGATAGCAAAAACACACATCACAAGTGTTAAACACAACGGAGAAGGTTAACATGCTTATCAAAGTAAAAATTGTGAAAAAAGATAGAATAAACAAACAAGTAAAATAAGCATGGTATCACTTTGGATTAATGGGAGTTTATGAAGGAAATATATCCTTTAAGAAAAGTAAACTTAAGAAAGCATGGATGAACAATCAAGGGGATCAAAACATGTGAAGTTTTTAGATCATGGATTAGGGTTTTGAACAAGTTAAAATTTAAACATTTTTTAAAAGAAAAGCCATGTCCTAAACCTAATTAAAATCAATTTTTTTCATGGTGAAAAAGTGCGCATGGGTCATGTTATCATGATCATTTAAAAGAGACATGGTATGATTATTTAACATGGATTTATTCAAGAAATCAACAAGAGGACCCAAGAAAAGTCTTTTAAAACTACTAAAAGGGATTTGTTTTGAATTAAATAAAAAGAGATGAAATAAATAATATTTTTTGGGATTTTTCACATATTTATAAAATAGGGCAGATAAATAAGGAGTGTGCAAAAAATCAACTCAAAATGAGTTGTTTTGATTGGTGAAAATAATTAGTAAAGTTTAATAAAAAGCAAAGGAAAATTAGTGATAAAAATTAAAAATGAGCTGCCAAGGGTTCAACTTGCGCCCTCCAAGTCATTGGTTAAAAACTTAACCACTGTACCACGCGCCTTGCTTTGTACAAAAGGTGTGTTTAGTTGAAAATATTTGAAATAAAGTCCAGAAATCACAAAGCAGAAAAAATATGAGAAAATTACAAAAGGAGATTCACATTGGTCCAAACCTAGCCCTTAGTGTCACCAAAGCCTTAGCACGTGCATTCTTCCCACTGGAGTGGCTGTTTCATCCGTTTATAAAATAACATGCATTAAATATATAATAAACTCAGTTTTAAAAATAGAACAATGGCGTCACCCTTCTTCTTCTTCTTCTTCCCCGAGCCAACAACAAAAACAACCTCCATTTTTAAACATGTAAAAACTTCATTTCTCAACCATTTTAAAAACTTCAAATATCAAAGTTGCTCGGTTTTGGACAAGGAATTCAATGATGGAATTTATTTAAGCTAAGACTCAAAGATGAACACGAATTTTTATCAGTACCAAAATGAAACCCTAACTGATCAGTTTTATAATTCTCATCACACAAGAAATATAAATGAAAGATAAACACATGGTTAGCTTTAGAGACATCATATATATATTTTTCATTAAGAAATCAAACACAAATGATGCATGTATGAGGATTTCACAGTTCAAGTTTTCTTACCAATTGGAAAAAGTCCAACTCCCCTTCTACGACTTCCAGGTGCAAGTTGATGATCCTATGAGATTACTGGGACCACACTAAAACTATTTCAACCCTTACTTTGCTTTGAAATTTGCTGAAAAGCTCTAACCACCTCAAGTTGCAAGCCACAGTTTTTTGAGTTGGAGGATGGCAATGATGATGTTACATAAGTGTAACAAGAGTCTGGACAAGTTCCAAATGAATATTATGAGGCGTTTGGATGGTTTTCTTGCAAAGATATGGCTAGAGTGATGAATTTAGAAGGTATGGTTTTTCAAGGTTCAAAAATGGAGTTTTGAACAAATTCTGAACTTGAGAGAGTTTGGAGGTGTTTCTAAGTATTGAATTGGTGTGTTTGAAGTGCAAATGATCTCTCTATTTATAGAGAAAACTCATAGGTGATGAGATGGAAAAGTTCCCAAGTTATCAAGTTATAGTTTGGTTCCAAACCAAACATTAAGTTATATGAAATTTCCATGGTCCCAATGCATAGTTGATCCGCTGTCGCGGACGGATCAAAAACGAGTTACTTTAAAAAATGTAGTTTAGCGACAGTGACTCGAGTATCATATCGCGAGGATTCTTGTATTATTAATAACCAACATAAGTGATTATGGGGAATTTAATTCAGGATCAATTTTTAAAGAGTTGAACAAATAAGTGATTATAAAAATAAGTCGATCTACTATTTTTAGGTTCCTGCTAATCATTGGTTTTTAACTTACCAATTCCCTAAGCAGCTTCGACCTCTATTCGATTTCAATACCAATTGACAAGCGCAATAAATATAAAATAGATTGAATTCCCATTCCGAATTAAGCAAACGGATTAATACAATCGTGAATTAAGCAAACACGATATAAAACGCGATTTAACGACTAAGCGACGTAAACAACGATTAAAAATTAGGAATACAATCATACGAATTTAATCAAGACATTCCATGAAATAACAGATTAAGAATGCAATTTCATAAAATAGAATTGAAAGAGAAACGAAATTGAATTGGTAAGTTAAAAACCTCAAAGCATCGGAACACGATTACAGTAGATCAACTCTGGATGATTACTTCATTCAAGCGTAAAGGCAAAATGTATTTTTCTCGAATAATCAAAAGGTCGAAATGAAATTATTGTAGCGGCTGCTAGGTATAGCAAGAACAAGGATTCGTTTCATAACCCAACTGAGTCGAAAACATAACCCATGCCCAAAATAAATGACCCAAAACTTAAATATAAAATGCTTCAACTTCAACGAATTTTATGGCCCTGCTACAGTCTGATTCAGCTCTTGACTTCTGAATGAAAATCATATCTCTTTCTCTTAGCTTTCCAACGACTTGTAGCACACCTCATTCCGACTCAGGTAGCTCAAGTTATGAATTTATCCGTGCAGACTGCTAATGCTGAAAATAAAGTGCAAAAATCAAATAAGAGTAGAAATAAACTAAAATAGAAAAACACTATAAAATACAAAAATAAGCTAAACAAACCATGAAAATGCATAAGTACAATCATGGAAGAATGTGCATCAAAATGAACTGATCAAATTCTCCCACACTTGAACTTTGGAACTCCGAGAAAAATAAAATCAAAAGAAACACAAGAGCATCATCAGCTACTCATTCTAGGCTACAAACTCTTCTTCGATTAAGATTGCATCAATAGGTACTAATCTTGCACACTAAGGATATCGTAGGAACACTAATCTTGTATCTTATATATACAAACCAATTCGAATCATATTATTATGCCAAAGCCTAACTTACTCATCCTTGTTTTGCTCTTTTTCATTCAGGTGCAATCACATTAAGCCCGTTATCTCCATACACTCATAGCAAGGCGATCGGTTAGTGAATCTGATCCTTTTTACACGGGGTTCTGGTACTTACGTGGCATAAACCTTTGCTTACTCGGTTGTAGTTGCGGGGGATCGGACCGTAATTTGTCCTACCAAGTTCAGCACCAAAAACCGCTGAACCAACTAACAATGAGTCTTATTATCAACATTTTTTTGTAAGTTCTATGACTGTTGGGTTAAGTGACCTGGTGAGGGTCACCAAACTTAGAAGGCGCATTCCTTTTTCTTTCCTTTTTTTTTCAAATAAAACTTGAATCACTCACTTATTTTCATCGGCTTCCCTGCATAGAGTGCATGTGAGATGGTGCTGACTGCTGAAATAAACTACTCAAGAGCTATTAAAAGATGAGAATTCAAGGCTACGTCATAATAAAAATTCAAATTAACTTCCATATGCATGAGACTTATAGTGTTAAGACGATACCGATCTTGTGAACTTTTCCCAAGTCTCCACAACTAACCTCATATTAATCTATAACCCAAAACTTTCAAAAAGATGCATATTTTTTATTTTTTTTATAACTGAAAATAAAACAACGAGCAAAAGCAAAGAAAACAAAACAAATAAATAATTCTCTCCCCCACACTTAAAACACACATTGTCCTCATTGAAAGAAATAAGCATAAAATAAGAGAGAAGAAAGAACACACCCGAGAAGTCAAGGCGGATAGATGATCGCATAAGTAGCCTTTCCCAACGAGATCTCTTTTATAGTTTCTTCTTCCAACGTGGGACTCTCATGGAGTAGCTTTGGGTAATGTGCATTGAACTTGAAATTTTTATTAGTGCCTTCACCTTTTATTCCAGGATCAAAGAAGAATCTTTGATAAGTAAAAGTGTTGAATGGGCATGCGATCTTATTTTCCACAACACCAAAGATCAAAAGATTGAGGGGTTGCCTCATTATATTTGTTACATATTCAATTGAGATCCTATGCATACACATGGACGGACTAGTATCATAAATATCATCTAAGATCCATCCAATTCCTTTCTTATGCTTCTTCAATACCTGCAAAAATTTAATTTCTTGATCAAAATAAAGTTTAGAAGAAATTATAACCGGAGGTTTTTCATTCATCTCTAAATAAGCATATTTAAGATTTTCAGGAATTAGTTTCAGCTCTCGGGAAGGTGGTTGTTCGATGGATGATTTGTTTCGGGCAACCAGAGTGTCGAGAGCTTCATCCACATGAACAACTTTATTTGCAACCTCATCTGTAGTAAGAATGTCAACTTGCAAGGCGACCTCAATTTCAGCACAAAAAGAGCAAATTTTAATATCAGTACAAACATCACAAGAGTAAACATCATCAAAATCAGATAATGATGGAAAATCAGCTGCAAATAAATCAGTACAAGTATCATCAACAGTCTCAGAAAGCAATTCTATTGGAAAAACAGAATTCTCTTCCAAGGGTTGTCGGTTAGATCCTTGAGCTTGTTGCATGATATTCATCAAAGAGGCAAGTTGTTCAATCTTTGTTTGTAAAGTATGGAGAGTAGATTCTATTTGTTGTTCATACTTGAGATTATTTGCAGTCATTTGTTTGACAATATCCTCTAGCGAAGGTTCAGAAGGTTCTGAGCACACAACCTGGAATTCCTTCATATGCTTATGCGGATCCTCACCTGCAAAACCATTAAACTTTGACAACAAATGTATTAAATCAGATTTCAATTTAAAAGGTGCATCAGCTGTAGGATAGTCAATATGTAAACAATTATAGTTCACATCAGGGACAACCAACTGCCTCAAAGTTCTTTGTTCATTCATGTTATCAATAAACACATAAATACCAATTATGTCCGAAATAGACAAAAACAAATAGAAAGAAGGAAAACGATTAAAATAAATTCAAAAAAATACAAAAACACCAAATATAATCTAATGAAGCAAAATAAGAAATTTAAGAATTTTTCAGGTTTTTTTCGACACTATGAAAACAGTAAAAAATTATTTAAAAATAGAAAAAAGAGGAATTTGCGATTTTGAGGGCTGAAATCTTTTAGAATTTTATTCTAAAGGAGTACTGTTCGTCAATTTTTTTTCTGAACTTCTGAAAAAAATTTGGAGCAAATCGAAACAGTAGGTTTCAAACTTACCTGGTAGACTGAAAAACTGCACTGCAACCGAAATTGCAACCCTGAAAATTAACAAACACAACGAAAAAAAAAAGAAAAAAAAAAGAACATTATACCTATGACTAAAATATTAATTAATAACAACAAGAATTCCCAGCAACGGTGCCAATTTTTGATCCGCTGTCGCAGACGGATCAAAAACGAGTTACTTTAAAAAATGTAGTTTAGCGACAGTGACCCGAGTATTGTATCGCGATGATTCTTGTATTGTTAATAACCAACAGAAGTGATTATGGGGAATTTAATTCAGGATCAATTTTTAAAGAGTTGAGCAAATAAGTGATTATAAAAATAAGTCAATCTACTATTTTCAGGTTCCTGCTAATCATTGGTTTTTAACTTACCAATTCCCTAAGCGGTTTCGACCTCTATTCAATTTCAATACCAATTGACAAGCGTAATAGATATAAAATAAATTAAATTCCCATTATGAATTAAGCAAACAGATTAATACAATCGTGAATTAAGCAAACACGATATAAAACGTGATTTAACGACTAAGCGACGTAAACAACGATTAAAGATTATGAATACAATAATACGAATTTAATCAAAATATTCCATGAAATAACAGATTAAGCAAATGCAATTTCATAAAATAGAATTGAAAAAGAAACGAAATTGAATTGGTAAGTTAAAAACCTCAAAGCATCAGAACATGATTACAGTAGATCAACTCTAGATGATTAGTTCTTCATTCAAGCGTAAAAGCAAAATGTATTTTTTCTCGAATAATCAAAAGGTCGAAATGAAATTACTGTAGCGGCTGCTAGGTATAGCAAGGACAATGATTCGTTTCATAACCCAACTGGGTCGAAAACATAACTCAGGCCCAAAATAAATGATCCAAAACTTAAATATAAAATGCTGCAACTTCAACGAATTTTATGGCCCTGCTACATTCTGATTCAGCTCTTGACTTCTGAATGAAAATCATAGCTCTTTCTCTTAGCTTTCTAACGACTAGTAGCATGCCTCATTTCGACTCATGTAGCTCAAGTTATGAATTTATCCGTGCAGACTGCTAATGCTGAAAATAAAGTGCGAAAATCAAATAAGAGTAGAAATAAACTAAAATAGAAAAACACTATAAAATACAAAAATAAGCCAAACAAACCATAGAAATGCATAAGTACAATCATGGAAGAATGTGCATCAAAATGAACTGATCAATAGTACAAAGAGTTGTTGGTATAAAGATGTTGCTTCCTTGTTTTAGGGTTGAGTGTAATCAGAAAGAAACAAAGGTATGGGCTCAAGGGAGACTTTGTACAAAAAGCTTACTTTTCAAGAATATCAATGGTGCCTTTCTTCCTTAAATGGCAAGTTAATTGGACAATATCTTGCATCACTTGGATAAAGGCTCAAAAGCTTATGTAAACTTATGATCTTGGACAAATTTAGAGGTAATATGGCCTGAAAAACAAGATTGTATAGCATGGCTTGGAGATTTGATCTTTAGGTCATCACAAAAATGACTTGTAATTCAAGTATGAAATGGCAACTTCATCTCTTCGAAATTTCCAGCTCAAATATGATAAATTCATGCTCTTGGACATTTTGAAAAGATTGAAACTTTATCTACAACTTTCACGTTGAACACTTTTTATGAATCAATTTGGATCTTAGTGAAAATTGGCCACAAAGTTGGTTGCTTTTTAAGGTAAAAATTGTTTGATAAATTTCTCTAAGTGTTGGCAGAACTTCTCATGCTTATATCTCTTAATTTGAGCATTTTTTTGTAGATCAACCATCATTTACAAAGTTGTAAAAATTTCCATTCCCTACAACTTTCATGTTGAAAGTTTTCCTTGAATCATCTTATATCTTTGTGAAACATGTCCATGAAGTTAGGGCTTTTTAAGTGAAAAACACTTGAATTTTTCCAAGTGTTCAAAAATCTTCAACCTTTGATGAATAATGACAACACTAACAAATGGATCATTGTGCTCTGGGTAAGGCACAAGGCTTAAAGTTTATTGTTTAAATTACATAACCAGAAAACTTGAAAGTAAGAAAACAAAAATAGAATTTACTCCTGACTAAAGGAGATTGGGATAAAGTCTTCAGTATTCCAATTATTGAGCCCACTGTTGGTAGTAGGGAAGATCCAACTATCTATGTCGCAGTCACTATCAGCGTCTTCCACATCATAAATATGATTAACACCCTTGTCATAATTAGGCATAGGTACAGTGATCACATTAGGAGTTTCAGGAGGGTCAAATTCAAGCTCCTTAGTGTCAATCATGTCTTGGATCTTATTCTTCAGAGCCCAATAGTTACTAGTATCATGCCCGGGGCTGTCAGAGTGATATGCACACCTTGCATTAGGATTGTAGCAGGGAGAGGAAGTGTTGGGGTTCTGAGGAGGTTCTCTCAATGTAACCAGCTCTGCCTTCAACATGTGTTAAAATTTCCGAGCCAACGACATGTTGATTTTTGTGAATTGTCTCCTGGGTGCATCCTGCCTATGCTAATTATTCTGTTGTTCTTGTTGCACTGGCGTAAAATTAGAGATTAGTACTTCCCCCACAGTTTGGTTGAGGTCACTCTTATTATGACCCTTCTGGCCGTACACAACATTGAATTCTCTCTTACCATTATAAGCCTTCTTCACAGTATTCGAAGATGTAACCACCTGAATTTTACCACTTCTGATTCCAATCACAACACGTTCCCTTGTCAATATTAACTCAGTGAAATCGGCTGAAGAACTTCCAAGTAAGTGATTATATAAAGGACATGTTAGTGTACTCATGAACATGTCAACCAACTCTATATCATCCAAATGAGGTTGAACTCTGCCCACAAGATCTCTCCATTTTTGTGCGTACTCCTTGAAACCTTCCTCAGAACCCATGGACATACTCTATAATTGCATGCGGGTTTGTGCCAAGTCAAAATTATATTGTTATTTATTATATAAAGCAACAACCAAATCTTCCCAGGTATGAATATTGGTCCCTTCTAGTTGATAGAACCATTCCAACTGTATTCCAGGCAGACTCTCTTGAAAGAAATGAACTCATAGCTTCTCATCAGCAGTGTGCGGTTGGATTTTCCGAACATATGACCTCAAGTGCAGCTTCGGGAAGGAAACACCATCATACTTGGAAAAGGTAGGATTTTTGAATTTAGGAGGAATGACAACTTCTGAAACCAGACCCAAATCATCAAAGTTCAATCCAGGCACCTTCTGAATCTCCATAGATCTCATACGCTTTTCCAGCAACTTATACTTCTCATCAACAGGGGGATATTGCTCATCCAAATAATTATCTTCCTCTTCATCAGGAAGTTTGTTAGAACCAGGGTTGCTTCTTTCAGTTTTCACACTCTTACTATCTTTATCCTGTTTGTCATCTTCATCCGATGGGATATCAAGATCTCAAGCTTGCTTGAATGGTCCTCTGAACCTTCTCCCCGTGTTGAGGACTATGAATGGTTTCTTTCTTTTCTTCTTCTTATTGTTGACAAGTGCCTTCAATTCTTCCGGCCCCTTGGCTAAGTTCAAGAACATCTGTTGGAATTGGGCATTCTGAGCTTGAAGATCCTTAATTGTCTGTTCAAGAGTCATTTCTGCTGAAATAAACAGCAAGAACATGAGAAAACTTGTCTTGAGAACACCTGTTATGTAATGATATGCATTAAATGTAGATGCATATGCAATATTTTCAAGGATCACGCGAGATTAAAGTATTGGAAAAAGAATCTGATTGCAGCTTTGTCTTGAAGAACTTTGATTTTTCATCTTCGAACGTCCTTCTATTAGAATCAAGCTCACCATATCAAGTGGATCCTAGCCTCAGATTCAAAAGGTTGTACTTTGATCTTGACGGCATCTAGTTAGAGGAAAATAAATCCTCTTGCCCCTTGCTAGAAATCTGGCTTATGATAATCCTGCATTAAAGGTCTCTAAGATCCTTGAAATGGTTAGTAAGAATGTCATGTTATGGTGATATGATGTTATGATGTCACGTTTAAATAAGCAAACACAAACAAGTCACATAAGAGCCCTATGTTTAAAGTCTTGCATGAAGTCCATAGGTAAGTACCCTTCTCCATTAGAGTTAAGTTGACTCAACCTGTCCTAAAAATAATAATCGGGTTCTAGGAATCTCATATCACCGATCTTTCTCACAGGCTTTATTTTAGCATGACAAATGGCTTTCCACCAAAACATCCCGAGAGTCGAATCTCAATGAGCGTAGCATCTAGTATAAACCAACCATGGACTGCACCAAAGTCGGCCATCTCACTACTTTCTAATGGCCAAGATGGGTCAATTAAGGTTCTAAAAGTAAGTCAATGCTAATGACACCACACGGAAGTCTAATGTTATCCTTGACTGACTCAAGGAACATCAATACAAACCAAATTGTCTCACTAACCATAGCCATCACTTCAACCATATCGGTCTATATCGTACAGTTTTCATGATCTATTGCTACTTACCTAAGGCATCCCTAGATCCGGGTGTAGGATCTTACAAGCAATTAAACCCAAACAAACCCTTAAAGTTAAAGAAAACAAATCAAACAAATAAAGCAAATAAAAGTGATCTAACTCTAAGGTAACCCCTCTTTTTAATAAATTCCCCAACAGAGTCGCCAATTCTGTAATAAAGTGAGAGAACTGACTTTTTGGTTTTATCTAAATGTGCGGATAGCTAGAGTCGCCACCGACTTTTCTTTTATCCAATATAAGGAAATTATGAAAAGAACAAGAAAGACCTTGATAGATTTTGAGTTCAGGGGGTAAGTTATGAAAAGGTAAGGTGCTACCACCCTTTTCATCTGTAGCTATCTACGGGCTCTTAATCACTAGCTCACTTTTGAAAATTTTTCTTTGTGTGTGTGATTTGTTTGAAAATATTTTGAAAATACAAAGTACGGACAACTTTGTAATGATTCTTGTATCAATCCTCAAGAATGCTTACAAAGTGTTTGAAAATATTTTGTTTGCAAGGTGTGACGTGTAAAAATGTTTGTCTTTTAGAAAAGAGTTGTGAGCAAACGATTAAAAGTTCCTTACCCAATAAAGGTCGTTCTTATTATTTTCCTTCTCCTTTAGAGATAGTGATATCCATACATTTAGTTGGCAGATAGCCCCATTGTTGTACCCCAAAATTTTCCCTCTCATTTATCAAGATTATTCTCACAAGATCTCTTTGACTCAAGACTGAATTAGGGTTTGATCAGCTCAGGACATCTCATCATGCACTGATGACCCAAAATTAGGGTTTGAGTTTGCACAAGGATTTTTTGACTATCAATGCTTCATATGACTTTCAAACATCATTATGGACCCCTAAGATTGCTCATGACAAGTTTCAAGCCTTGAACCACATTTTTGATCAGTAAATTGGACAATTGACCTAAAAATCAATTGAATTGGGGAAAAGTCAACCATGACCAATTTACAGTCAAACTTCATAATTTTTGAATCCACATCAACATTTTGGACTCATGTGAATCATTTGATCAAGTTTGGACCACAATTCCTCAAGAAATTTGATCAAATCATCAAAAGGGCAAAATGGTCAAAATTAGGGTTTTGACTGAGAATGGGCAATTTCTGATTTTTGACCTAGCAAATGACCAATTGATTTGAAGCATGATTTCAAGGGTTCAATTGTATCATCTTGACCTAATGACATGGTTCAAAAAATTGCAATTTCATTGGATTGACAGATGAAATTTGCAGTCAACTGATCAAAAGTCAATTGTATACTGAAAAGTCAAACTTTGACTTTTTGATCAAAATCAAGTGCCAAGGATCACAATTCATCAAAACATGTAAAAATATGAAACTTATTCATCAAGGAATCAAAGATTGAAGATTTGATTTTGAAATTTGAATTTTTCTTAACTTAGAAATTTTTTTTTAAGTATAGAATTTTTTTTATTTTTCTCAACTTTAAGCCATTTGTTCACCTTGATACAAGATGATTCCAAGGAAATTCCCAAAATGAAAGTTGTATATCTCCATGAAATATACAACTTTTATTCACACATTTTTCCTTAAAGATGCTTGGATCTCAAGATATAATTTTATGAATACGTGCCCATGAACTAAAATAACTTATTGAAATTTTGCCCTAATTTAGGCAGGTTTTGGACCCAACTTCATGGAAATTTTTCACCTAGTTCCAAGAGGAATCTTGAAATGAATTTGAAAGATGAGTTATATATAATATTGCAAGCTTTCCAAAATGTCCAAGAACTCCTTGAGATCATTTTTGAGTGAGGAGAATCGAACAGATGAAGTTGGCAATTTCTCACTTTGTTTTCAAGCCATTTCATGAAGAACAAAGTTCAAATCAGAACCTAAGCTTCCTAATCCATTCTTTACAGGTCCCAAACTTGTTTCTAACTCCATAATTTAATGCTTATTCAGTTGACAAAGCCTTAATTTAAGCCCAAAGGTCCTTGTCCAAGCTTTAATTCCATAAATGGCACAAAGTTGCCATTGCCATTTTGGAAAAGCTTCACTTTTGCAACTTTACAAATCTTGAGCATTGGACTTGTCTTCTCTGCACACATAAGTCCTACAAATATAAAGCAACTTGTATAGAGCTTATACCAACTCTATGAAGGCCAGTACAAGCATGTAAAGACTTGTCCCTTCACTTTGCTTCAAAAGCAAGAAAGTGTGCAAAAAGCCTACAACTCAAAGATCTATTGAGAAGCTGACTTGAAACCTTTTCCATACTAATACACAAACATATTACAGTTGAGAACACGATTGCAAAAGGCCTGAAACACTCAAACACTCTATATCACCAAAAAACTGTCAAAACTTGCAATTTATGCATAAGCATAGCAATCCACAAATTGGCTCGTGCGTTTCAAGTTTCAATCATCCAAACACTTTACCTACCTCATATCTAAGTGATCCAGACCCTCATCCATGCACTGTAACTCCTCCTTCTTCATTTGCCATTTTTATTTTTCAAGCTTGCAGGTTGACTTGGATAGAGAGTTCCAGGCACTTCCAAAGCAAGACAAGGATTGGAACGCACTCAGGGAGGTTCAAGCAAGCTAAAGAAACCTTCAGGCCTTCCTAAATCTCACTCAAAATCCATTCACGATCTCAGTTGAAAGAGGTAAGAATCCCAACTTCTATCTCTTCATACAGGCATCCATTGGCCACGATTTGTGAAAGAAAATGTAGATATCATAATGCTGAAGCTAACCATATGCATAGATTTCATTTCTGATCATTGTGTATAGAGAATTTTGAAGTTCAAATTCCTGTAAAAATTAGATTTAAATTTAAGGCTTTTAAAATTCGTTTTGATCTTTGATTGTTAGCTTACATGATTTACATGGTTGAAATCGTGGGAATGCGTACTACCATTTTCATGTTGGAAGTTTTCATTTTCATGAAGAAATGAGAAAGTTGCAGAGCTTCTGGCCAGCTTGAGGAAGAAGATGAAGTACAGGGCTAGGAACGGTTTTGTGTTATGTATATTTTATTTCATTTAGACTAACTGATGTACAGCCACCCCAGTGGTAAGGCAGCACACAAAAATGCTTAAGGTCACAGGTTCGAGCCTTGGCGCTGCCTTTTTGCATCTTTTCACATTTTTCAATTTTTTTTACTTGTTTGCAGCGTGGGCTTGGTCCTTTGGGCCTTAGTGTTTTTGCTAGCATACTACTCCATGTCTCCTTACAGCACCCCTGGCCCAATCATTTTTATTTTATTGTTTTATTTTATTTATTTGTTTTATTAAATATTTTCTTTAATACATAAAATCATGAAAAATATAAAACTTGATAAATATTGCATTTTGTTTATTTTATTTTATTTTTACATAAAAAATATTTTTATTAAACTATATATATATTGATTATTTCTCTTAAATTAACTTGTAAATATAAATAAAATAGACTTAGGTTAACTTTTATTTTCTATTCTTTTTCATACTTGTAAATATTTATTTTTTGACATATAAAAGCTGAATATTTTCATAAAATATTATTTATTATTTTTAATACAAAAATACACAAAAAATAATACATAAGAACTTTATTTTCTTTTAAATTAGAAATTAGGGTTAACTTTGGTTTTCAAGAATTAATTTCTTTTTCTCAAGTTATTAGGTTTAGTTCAAAATTTCTTTTCACATAAGAAACAAAACAAAAATCTTTTTCTTGCATGTATATAATATTGCATATTTAAATACTGTATTTGTTTATTCCAATATTCGTACAAATTCGATTTGGTTGTAATAGCTTAATTAGATTTACATTATTGCAAATCCCCATTCATAATTTGTATTCCCCCCTCCCATAAAGATGTTGTAATAGCGTAGTAATCTTTAAATTATGCAATTTACCGCTTTTATATACCATGCTAGTAATCAAGGTTTGTATGGCAAGATAAAAACAAATCCAATAGCAAACCCTAAATCCAAGACAAAATCAAAGCATGAAAATAACACACTTGCACACAAGCACCCTTAGGGTTTCTCCACTTGGTTGCCTTATACATAAATGGCCATATTATGCATGCGAAGTATCTTGGCAAAACAAACAAGTATAAGATCATAGTCCCTCGATGATGCTATTCAAAGTTGCCTTACAAAATGATCTTGGTCCCTCAAAAATGCTAAAGATACTTTGCAACATTGTTAATCATGGTTATACGATGACCCACGCCCGTCCCGTTTACATCCAAAAATAGGGCTGCTTACCAAATCAATGGTAAGACAACAATGTCAAAGGAATAGAAAATGCATAAGAAAGACATTTGAGTAGGTAGATTGCTTCTAGTTACTTGCTCTATTTCCAAACAACTATCCTTGCTATTTTCAAAGAAAACACACACATTTACAAACATTTTACAAACATTGAAAACATTTTCAAAAAGACAAACATCTTTGTATACATTCTTACGAACAAGAATCATTACAAAGATTTCCAAAACAATGACCTCTTTTACAAAATACTTTCAAAAACCACACAAAAAACAATTTCAAACAAACACAAGCAAGTGATCTAGCAAGTAACTAAGAGCCCATGGAAAACCATGGATGAAAAGGGTGCTAATACCTTCCCTTTTCATAATTTACCCCCTGAACTCAAGAAACAATCTCAAAGGTCTTTCCTGTGCTTTTTCACCTTTCCTTTTGGATAAAAGAAAAGTCGGTGGTGACTCTTGCTAAACCACAACATTTGCGATAAAATGCAAACTCCTCAAGTCAGTTCTACCACTGCACCACAGAACAGGCGACTCTGCTGGGGAATTTTATAAAAGTAGGGTTACCTTAGGGCTAGATCACATTTATTTGCTTACATTGTTTGACTTGTTTGCTTTACATTATGGTTCTTTGTTTGGGTTTGAAATCCTCTACCCGAATTTGGGATACATTATAGGTAAATAGCAATACATTGTGGAAACTGTGTGGGGTATACCAACATGGTCTAAGCAATAGCTATGTTAGTGTGACATATTTGTAGGTACCAGTATCCTTTGAGTCAATCAAAGAGAATAAGGGGCCGCTGAGTGATGTCATGAAGCACTGATGAACTTCTAGAACCTTTACTTCACCAACTTTGCCTTTAGGATGTAGTGAGATGACCGGCTTTGGTGCAGTCCGAAGTTGGTAGATACTCGATACTACACTCATTGAGGGTTGGTTTCTTGGGATATTTCGGTCGCCATTAAAGAGGCTTGAGATGAAACAATGACCAAGGAAACAATCCGGTGATATTGAGCTCCTTAGAACCCGGTTACTATTATTAGGACAGGTTTAAGCCAACTAAACTTCAAGAGGGTACTTACCTATAAAACCCCTATGCAAGCCTAAACCAAGAACTTGTTTGTTTTGCTTGTATATACATACTTGTACATAACATCATGGACATCATGAGAATCATATGCATTCACTAACCATTTCAAGGATTTTAGAGATTCATCTTTGTTCTTGTTTTCTAGGATATGGATTCACTTCGCAGGAAAACTATCCAAGTCAACCTTGTAAGAATTCCTCCACAACTCAAGGAGCTAGCTTCAAGGATCCCAGAGAACTCTCCATTCACCGAGAGACATGGTCATCTACTCAACTTGGTCACCTCCAACACAGATGAGGATATGATGAAGGTTCTCTTTCAGTTCTTTGATCCTTTGCACCATTGCTTCACATTTCCCGACTATCAGCTTGTGCCTACTGTGGAAGAATTCTCTCAACTCTTGAGGATTCCCATTCTCAATCAACTACCTTTCAACGGTACGGAAAGAGACCCAAAGCCAAAAGAGATTGCTCAAGCTCTGCACTTGTACTCATCTGATGTCACAACCCATTGGGAAACTAGAAGTGGTGTCAAAGGCTTCTTAGCAAAGTTTATGTTTGAGAAAGCCCAAAGCTGTTGGAATTCCTTAGAATTGCAAACTTTTGAAGAAATTGTGGCTCTTCTTATCTATGGGATGGTCTTGTTCCCAAATCCTGACCAACTCATAGATGTGAGTGCCGTTAAAATCTTCATGTCACGCAATCCAGTGCCTACATTACTAGGGGATATCCTACACTCTTTTCACACTTGCACAATGAGGAAAAGAGGTGTCCTTATATGTTGCACTCCTCTCCTGGAAAGATGGTTTATTTCTCATCTTCCCCAATCAGTTTTAAAGAATGAGCAAGGTTCTAGGTGGTCACAAAGGTTAATGACACTCAAACATTCAGATATTCATTGGTGTTGTCGATCCAGAGAGAATGTTATCATTGTTGACCGTTGTGGGGAATTCCCTAATGTCCCTCTACTTGGCATTAGGGGAGGCATCACTTAAAACCCATGCTTAGCTCTGAGATAGTTTGGTTATGCCCGAAGGGATGGCCCGCACGAGATATTGATTCAAGGCTTGGTATTCGACTACGACAACAACGATCAAGGTCTTCGCCAGAGATTCATCCGAGCTTGGAGGATGCTAAACAAGGTGGATAGCAAGACTTTGGGACATAAGAATTCCATCCCTCTTGAGCCTTACCTCAAGTGGGTACGAACCCGCGCTCAAAGTCTTATGATGCTTTATCCTTCCATTCTCCCGGTGATCATTGAGATTGTTAAGGAGGGAGAAGTTCCGTACACTATCCTACATCCTGACATGCCCACATCTCTTGAAAACCTACAAAGGGATTGGATACAGCTCAAAGGAGAGCGAGATACTTTTGAAGCCCAATTCTACACAAGCGAGAAGAAGGTTTTGGAACTCACTAGGCTACTTCATGAGGAGCAGACTCTAAATGCCTACATTGCACCAAAGAGGATGCACACTACTTTTTTATCTTAGAGTGTTGTATTATTTTGCCCAAGGGGCATTGATGTACTCAAACTCTATCTTATTAATATAACGTGTGTTTCCTTTTGTCTAAAACGAACTTGAATCTTTAAAAATACTTGGAAGCATTACATATGCACATATCATTCATCATAACATAAACATGTCTTTTGCAACGAGTTTCCTCATCTCTCTACTGTTTATTTCAGTAAGATGGATCTCGAACAGACAGTCAAAGATCTTCAAGTTCAAAACACACAGTTTCAACAGTTACTCATGACCCTAGCCAAGGGGCAAGAAGAGTTGAAGACTCTGTTAGCTGAAGAAAGAAAGAAGAAAACAAATAAGGTCATTGGGGTTTTGAACATGGGGAGAAGGTTTCAGGGACAGACTAGAAGAACCTTGAATTTTGCAACCACTTCCAGGGAAGGAGAAGGGAAAGGAAAAGAAACAGCGGTTCCGTCAGAATCTGGAGAGGAGGAAGAGGAGGAAGACTACTTTGAGGAACAATATCCTCCAACAGATGATAAGTACATACATCTTGAAGAGCGTTTGAGCGCTATGGAAATACAAAAGGTGCCAGGTCTAGACTTTGAAGAATTGGGACTAGTGTCAGGAATTGTGATCCCACCGAAGTTCAACGTGTCGTTGTTTGCAAAATATGATGGGGTGTCATGTCCTAAGATGCACCTCCGATCATATGTGAGAAATATTCATCCGCACTCCGCCGATAAAGACCTGTGGGTGCATTTTTTCCAAGATAGCCTATCTAGAATACAACTCGATTGGTTTTACCAATTGGAAAGGGCCAACTTCCATAACTGGGAAGATCTTGCCGCAGCTTTCTATAAGCAATATCAATATAATGCTGATTTGGCGCCTACCCGTACTCAACTTCAGAGTATGGCTATGGCTTCAAATGAAGGTTTCAAGGATTACACGCAGAAATGGAGAGATATAGCTGGGAGAGTTCAACCCCTCTGTCTGAAAGGGAGTTGGTGGATATGTTCTTAGGCACTCTATCAGGCCCTTTCTTCAACCATCTGATTGGAAGCTCATATGCAGGATTTATTGAGTTAATACTAACCGGAGAGAGGGTGAAAGCTCGCATAAAAGTGGAAAGATTCAGAAGGATTCATCTTCCTCTACAGCTGTGAGGAATCCTTTCATTGGGAAGAAGGAGGTATCTGCTGTTTATCCATAAAGGAGCGAAGGGAGAGCTGAACACCGACCAATGGTAGCAGCTATTATGATCCCAAAGCCTACATCTGATCAACCAAGAAGTAATCAACCGAGGATGGAAAGGCCAATCCGGTAATTCACCAAAATCAATATGACTCTATCCCAGGTTTTACCACACCTTCTGAAAATCTAATTTGGCAACTTTGAAAGAAGCTCCCAAAAACCCCAACACAGCGTCCCCTCATTATCACCCAAATGCCCGTTGCGCATATCATTCCGAAAGTATGGGTCACGACACCAACAAATGTTGGGCCTTAAAAAACAAAATTCAAGATCTTATATAGGAAAAAGAGATTGAGTTTGATGCGCCCGAGAAACCAAATTTCATTTCTGCTCCTATGCCTAGGCATGGTCATAACACCAATGCAATTGAAGAAGATCTGTTTATTACCATAGTAGATGAACTCTTGACTCCACTCCCAATCATTAAGATAAACTTGTTGGAAGCCGGTGTATTCCCGGGTTGTAATGAAGACTGCCATCTTTGCTTATCCTCACCAACTGTTTACCCTTTGTTGAAAACACGCATTCAATGCTTGATAGACAACAAAGAGATTCTGTTTGAAAGTAATCCTATTTTGCCTGTTCCTGTTAAAGACGTTTCAATCATAACCATCTCTGCCAATTCTTCCAGGGTTCCCAAAAAACCCGTTAGGATTACATTGGTTCCAAGAACTACTCCTCTTATAATCACAATGTCTGGGCCAGTCCCGTATGAATCAGACAAAACTGTGGCATGGAATTACGGTGGGGACATCTACTACCATGGCATCAAACAAGATGGACTGGCCATTGAAGAGACTGGCTCCGAAGAAGAAGACTCAAACATTAGCAATATTGCGGTAGAATCTTCTCCCCAGAAATTGCCCCCCCAACGGCAGTTTTTGTACCCGTGGCTGCTCCAAAGCTTACCTCCGTACCAATAATCATATCTGCAAGTGCTCCTGTTAACGAAGACGACACAACCCCTGCTGTTATCCCTACCAACACTCCTACTGTTGAAACTCGAGGGAAAATATTCAAGAAGAGCCTGTCCAGACGAAGGCTCAACCACTGACTATCCCCGAAACCTCTAAGAAGTAAATGGAGGAGATCCTGAGAATAATAAAGAGGAGCGACTGTGACGTAGTTGAACCGTTGGGGTAGACTCCCTCCAAGATCTCCATGCTAGCATTGTTGCTGTGTTCTGAGGCACATGCGAAAGCCCTGGTAAAGTTCCTAAAGACAGCCCATGTGCCTCAAGAGACATCTGCTGACCAATTTCAAGATTGTGTGGCCAGCTTGACGGTGGACAACGGTCTAGGCTTCTCGGATGCTGATCTGACACCAAGGTGAAGAAAGCACAATGAGGCATTGCACGTCAATGTGGAATGTAGAGGAACAACTCTTGTCCATGTCTTGGTGGACACTGGCTCATCTTTGAATGTTTTACCGAAGAAAGCTCTCGACAGATTAGACTGCGAAGGACTGACGTTGAATCCCAGTAACATAGTCGTAAGAGCATTTGATGGCTCAAAGAGGATGGTTGTGATACGGTGGGAAGAACTAACTGTTTTTTGGAATACTGGTTTGCATTTCGCGTTTGTTTTTGCAAAATTTCGCGGTAAGCAAGAGTCACCACCGACTTTTATTTTATCCAACCAAGAAAGGAAAAAAGCACAGAAAAATTCCTTTTTTGAGATATTTCTGAGTACCCTTTCTATCCGTAGTTATCTACGGGCTCTTAGGTACTTGCTCATCATTTTCAAAATGTTTTCTTTGTGCTTTGGGTTCTGAAAAGTTTGTTTTAACTTCGATTTAACTCTTGCTTCTGTCCTCAAGAGTGTAATGAAGTGTTTTGAAAAACTTTCTTTGAAAAAAAAAGTGTATAAGTGTGAAAAAGTTTTGTTTTTGGATGGGCAAGTATCTAAGAACTATCTACCTACTCGAAAAAAGGAATTGTTCTATGCTATTTTCCTTTAGACGATGCTATCCCAGTATTAGTGAGTAGGTAGCACTATCATTGGAGTTTTAGGGTCAATTCGGATGAGGGACATACAATCACTAAAGCAATGTTAGGATGCCTTAGCGGTAACCCTAATGTCTTAGATCATGTATTTGAGGCAACAATTTCCGAGGCAACCGTTTCGAAGCAACTATGATCTTTTAGACAAGAGGGCGACCTCTAAAATACCATATACTCAATGACCGTGTACAAAGGAAACCAAGTGGGGTGTACCCTAAGAGTGCGCATGTGCGAGTGTGTTGTTTTCAGTTATTTTTATCTTCGCACATGTTTAGGGTGATCTAATTTGATTTTAAGATTAAACATTCAGTCTTGTCATGCAACCCCTATTATCAAACATCTAACAGTTGTATAATTTGCGGAATTAAAATGCGGAAATTAAAACTAACTATTACAAGGCGTCGGGTATTTACATCGCCAAAAGCAACCCTTTGAAAATAAAATAAAGCGGAAAAATAAATAAAATATCCTAATTATCTATTACAAACCGGGAGCAGATACATTAATTGGATAAAGAAAATAAAGCGCGACGCGAAATTAAATCGAATGCGAATTAGGGTTTTGACCCATTTAAAAGAAAATGCTTTTTTGTTGTTTTTATTTTAAGAAAAGAAATTAAATTCTAAATTAAATACTAAATTAATTATAAAATAAATTAATTGATTAAAAATAATAAATGACATATTTTTGGAGTTTTGATTATTTTAAGAAAGGAAATAAAATGGTTAAATTATGTTAAAACCTAATGATTTCTAATTAATTTTAAATATTTGCAAAAACAAATTAAAGTTACCTAATTAACATTCTAATTAATTAATTAGTATTTATTAATAAAAAATAAAATTCTGAATTTTATTGGATAAAAAGTATTTTTGTGTTTTTTTTTATAAAAAAAGAAATTGATTTAATGGTTAGTAATTAATTTAAACAAAATAAAGTAATTAAATTAAATAAATAAAGTGTGAGAAAGAGAAATTGGGCCTGATTATGGAGGTGTCCATAGCAAATCTGTTGGCCCATTAATGAAGATCCATTTGACTTTTGGGATTCCATGCACGTGCATTGACTTGCTTATGGTGCGCCCTCAAGGATTGGCCACCAGATCTGGCCACCTGGCCATCTGGCACATGGATGAAGGATGACCATGGTGCACCTCAGGCTTGTATACGCACTAGATCTCCTAAAAACAAATGAGAAAATGCAGTTTGCTGGAGGCAGGGATCGAACCCCTGACCTCCAGCCTTTTGGTCTTTGAACGCTGATGTGGCCACCACTAGGCCAAGTTGCTTCCTTTGTTAATACAATGAAAATTATTAATAATATAAAATAACAAAATTCATGGCCAGGAAAACAAAAAAATGGGTGCGGACGTTTGAACGGGAAAATGGGTGGACGACACGTCTTCGTCCCTGTCCTCTAAAACGGTAACTTTTACCTGCGGATTTTTATCCGCAGCTAAAAGCGCAACTTCATTCCAAAATCCTCCTTAAGCTATGAAAATGATTTCTAAGGCCATGGTTGAACTCGTCATCCTCTTCTGATCATAACCATGGCCATCATGTGGGCTAATTGTACCTGAAGCGAAAAACCCCAAAAACAAGAACAAAACCTAATAATGGTGGATCTTGCTACAGGTTAGATAAACAAAATCAAATGACGCCAAAAGCTTGTAAATGATATGGTGAACACAAATATGCAATTAGTTTTTGTTATAGATATAAGAATAATACGAATTGAAATCAAGAATGGTGCAGATCCGTGAGGGACTTACAGCGCTCTAGGAAGCTTGAAAACGCATGGTTTGGATTGGTTTAGCTTCTGGAGATGTCCAGCAAACGATTGAGACACTTCCCAAGCCCTGAAACGACCTCTAACCTTGATTTCAATCCCACACTTTTCTTTGTTTTTGCAAGTTTGGTTCTGCCTCTAGAATTGCTCTCTAACCCTGATTCTTGTGTCTCTCGCCCCCTTATGTATTGTACAATACATTAGGGTAAAAAATTCTGTCCAAATCTTCCTCCATTGATGATTTTGAGATTTGATTTTATCCTCCATTATTAGATTGTGCCGAATGAACCGTGCCACGACGTTCTTGGTCACTGTTGCAAAGGAAGCTGCTTCAACCCACTTCGTAAAGTAATAAATAGATACCAGGATGAAACGATGCCCGTTAGATGCCGTAGGTCTGATCTCGCCGATCATGTCAATGCCCCACATTGCAAAAGGCCAAGGAGCTGTCAAAATGTTCAGAGGAACTGGAGGTATATGCACCTTATCAGCATAGACTTGGCACTTGTGACAGGTCCGAGAATACTGATAACAGTCGGCTTCCATTGTGGACCAATAATATCCTGCCTGAAGGATCTTTTTTGCCATGGTGTGTCCACTGGAATGATTTTCGAAAGTACCTTCATATAACTCTACCATAATCCTTTCTGCTTCATTCTTATCCACACATCACAGTAAGGTTGAGTCATGCTTACACTTGTAAAGAATGCCATTGCTGATGAAGAACTTCGTCGCGAATCTTCTCAGAAACTTTTTATCATTAACAGATGCACCCTCGGGGTACTCCTGAGATTCAAGATACCTTTTTACCTCATGGAACCAGGGTTTATCTGCTACCTCTTCAGCCTCAATGTCACAACAATGTACGGGTTCGTCCAACCTCTCAATAGTAATCTGGGGAGCTTCATTGTCCCATCTGACCTTGAACATGGAAGACATCGTAGCTAGCGCGTCCGCCAACTGATTCTCCTCTCTAGGGAAGTGCTCAAAGGTTATCTCCTCGAAGTGTGGAAGCAATGTCAATACATACTCCTTGTAAGGAATAAGATTAGGGTGTTTCATATCCCAATCGCCTTTGATCTGACTGATCAGGAGAGCAGAATCTTCGAATACACATAGAAACTTAATCCTTAGGTCAATAGCTGCTCGAAGACCCATAATGCACGCTTCATACTCCGCCATGTTGTTGGTGCAGTTGAAACATAGTCGGGCGGTGAACGGAGTATGAGAGCCTTCTAAAGATATGATCACGACGCCAATTCCATTACCCAAAGCGTTCGAAGCTCCATCAAAGTACATAGACCATCGGGATCCTTCCTCAGGTCCTTCATCCGGTCCAGGTTCCTCACAATCAGTCACTATCATGATATTCTCATCCGAAAATTCAAAGTTCATAGACTGGTAATCATCCACTACCTGATGTGCCAAATGATCTGCCAACACACTTCCCTTGATTGCTTTTTGGGTCGTGTACTGGATGTCATACTCAGTCAGAATCATCTGCCATCTTGCTATTCTTCCGGACAAGGAAGGCTTTTCGAAGATATACTTGATTGGATCCATCTTTGATATCAATAGAGTAGTGTGAGTCAACATATACTGTCTCAGCCGGTGAGCAGCCCATGCCAAAGTGCAGCAAGTTTTCTCAAGCAACGAGTATCGGGTCTCGCAATCGGTAAACTTTTTGCTAAGGTAGTAAATAGCATGCTCTTTTCGGACAGACTCGTCATGCTGCCCCAGCACGCACCCCATTGAATTGTCGAGTACTGTCAAGTATAAGATCAGAGGTCTCCCTTCAACTGGAGGCATCATAATGGGTGGCTCTTGGAGATATTCTTTGATCCTTTCGAAAGCGGCCTGAAATTCATCGTTCTATCTTACCACTTGATCTTTCTTCAGTAGCTTGAAGATTGGCTCACAAGTAGCAGGCAGGTGTGAGATGAATCGGGCAATATAGTTCAGACGTCCCAAAAAGCCTCTGACTTCTTTTTCTGTTCGGGGGGCTGGCATTTCCTATATAGCCTTCACCTTTGCAGGATCCACTTGAATACCTTTATCACTTATGACGAAACCCAACAGCTTACTAGATCTCACCCCGAAGGTGCACTTGTTCGGGTTTAACCTTAGCTTATACAACTTCAACCTGTCAAATAGCTTCTGAAGATGGTCAAGGTGTTCTTCTTCAGTCCGGGACCTTGCAATCATGTCATTGACGTATACTTCAATCTCATGATGGATCATGTCATGGAACAAAGCAACCATGGTGCGCTGATACGTTGCCCCAGCATTCTTCAATCCGAACGGCATAACCTTGTAGCAAAAGGTACCCCATTGAGTAACGAAGGTTATCTTCTCCATGTCTTCGGGGGCCATTTTAATCTGATTATAACCCGAGAAACCATCCATAAAGGAGAAGACCTTATGATGTGCGGTGTTGTCAACCATAACGTCGATATGAGGTAGAGGGGAGTCATCCTTGGGGCTTGCCCTATTCAGATCCCTATAGTCAACACACATTCGAACTTTACCATCCTTCTTCGGCATAGGAACCATGTTGGCCACCCATTGTGGGTAAGAAGTAACTGCTAGAAAACCGGCGTCAAACTGCTTCATCACTTCAGCCTTGATTTTCTCAGACATCTCTGGGAGCATTCGGCGAACTTTCTGTATCACTGGAGGACAGTCTTCCTTGGTAGGCAATCGGTGAACCACAATATCGGTATCCAACCCAGACATATCTTCATAAGACCAGGCAAAGATCTCAATATAGTCACGCAACATCTGAATCAACCGTTGCTTAACACTATGCTCCAGATTTGCACCGATCTTGACCTCTTTCTTATCTACCTCTGTACCCAGATTTACTGTTTCCACTGGCTCTTCATGCGGCTGTATGGCCCTCTCTTCCTGAAGTAACAGTCTAGAAAGTTCACCAGGCACTTCGCAATCATCTTCACCTTCGTCTTCGGCAAAGTTGATCGGACTTTCGAAGTCATAACCGGCAGTAGCAGAGTCGTTATCAGTGGGATCTAGAGTGGATGTAGACCTGTATATGTGAGTATGTGTAAAATAGCTGTTTTGCAAGATAAAAAAAGAAAAACAAGGAGCTCAAAATTTGAAATGCAAGAAAACGTCCAATTCTTTTATTAATGATATATGAAAATGACACACATAAAGCCCTCACAAACAAAGCCATGGTGCCTCGGGTAAGACACCGGGCCGTAAAGTTTAAAAAATTGTCTGTTACAAATTCAAAACAAAAGTCTCAATACTGGGTAATAAAATAAATTGGGACAAAGTCCTTTGCCATCCAATTGCTTAGTCCGCCATCAGTAGTTGGGTAGATCCAACTATCAAACTCAAATTCTTCAACATCGTCTTCAATGGCATTTTCTCCTGAATTGCTGATAAACAGGGGAGGTCCTCCGATCCGTGCACGCCGAACAACCCTCTGAGCTTCTGCAGTGAAACCCAAACCAAACTTGTTAGTCTTATGTGCAAAATCAGGGAGTTGGCCCCAATTTGCACACCCACCTTTCTCAACAACAGCCCGGGCATCCTTTAGGGAAGCCATCTTCATTGGAGGATCTTCAGTAACAATTTCTGTTGATGCCAGCGTCTGGGGCACTTCTTCAAAATGTTGAAACGGGGTCTCAATGAACTCCCCGTCCATCTCTACATACCGGAAAGAGTTGAGGTGGCTCACCATGTACTCTTCTTCCCCTTGTACAGTAACAATTTTCCCCTTCACTGGGTATTTCAGCATCTGGTGGAGTGTAGAAGTTACTGCCCCAACTTTGTGGATCCATGGGCGACCCAACAAACAAGAATAAGATGGCCGAATGTCCATCACATAGAATGTAGATGCGAAAATCTGAGAACCAACCTTAACTGGAATATCCACTTCTCCATGTGCCATTCTCTTGGACCCGTCAAAGGCCCTAACTACAATGTTACTTAGCTTCAGCTCCAACCCTTCACAGTCCAACCGGTCTAAAGCTTTTTTAGGCAAAACGTTCAACGAGGACCTAATATCGACCAATACATGAGCTAGAGTAGTGCCCCTGCACTCAATGGAGACATGCAGGGCATCATTGTGATTCTTCCCCTTAGCAGTTAAGTCTGCGTCGGAGAAACCCAACCAATTATCTGCTGTAAGACTAGCCACGCAATCTTTAAACTGATCAGTTGATGTCTCCTGCGGCACATGCACAATCTTCAGGAAAGAAATCATAGCCTTAGCATGGGCCTCTGAACAACACAATAAGGACAACATAGAGATCTTCGACGAGGTTTGCCCCAACTGTTCGACTATATTGTAGTCGCTTTTCTTGATGATCTTTAGAATTTCCTCTATCTCCTGTCTAGAGGCCTCAACAGTAATCTTCCTCGGTGCCTCCGTCTGGGCAGGCTCACCGGTGGTCCCTTTGCCCCGAGTGTCAGTTGACTCGGTGACAGGGGTAAGAATTAGAACTTGAGCAGGGACAATAGCAGATGTACTGGCTGGCTTAATAACAACAGGCCTCCGAACAGTTGGTGGAGAGATCTCAGGGGATAAAAGTCTTCCGCTGCGGGTGACTTTACTAGATCCAACAATATTGCTGACGTCAGCGTCAGCCTCTTCATCCTTCAAATCTTGTTTAACCTGTGATAATACACGTCATCCCCATAGTGCCACGGGACAGCCTTATCTGACGTATAGGGAATAGGTCCAAGAACAATAATAATCAAAGGAGCAATTCTCAGAACATATGTAATTCTAACAGGATTTCTCGAGGAAGCCTTGGAAGAATTGTCGAAAATGGTGATTATAGAGATGTCTTCAACAGGAACCAAAGGAACAACAGTCTTCTCAAACAGAATTTCTTTATTATCCATCAGGCGTTGGACACCTGACTTCAAGAGATGGCAACCAGTAGGCAGGACAGAACACAGACGGAAACCTTCGCCACAACCCGGAAATAAACCGGCTAATAGAAGGTTCTTCTTCACAATCATCAACGGAGTAGCAATGTCTTTCACAGAAACCACAAATGATTCTTCATCTACATCATTCACTCCATGCTTGGGCATTGGAGCAGTCATAACATTAGGCTTTTCGGGCTCTTCAAACTCAATCTCCTTAGCATCGATCAAGTCCTGTACCTTATTCTTCAGGACCCAGCAATCATTCGTATCATGCCCCGGGCTATCAGAATGAAAAGCACAACGGGCATTCGGATTGTATAGTGGTGATGTTGTATTGGGATTCTTCGGGGCTTCCTTTGGAATCACCAAGTTGGTCTTTAGCAACTGTGGCAGAATCTGAGACAGGGTCATATGGAGCTGAGTGAATTGTCTTCGCGGCCTCTCGGCCCTTGGCTGATTGTTACGTTGTGTGGCAACAATTGGTCTTGATATAACAACCGCATTGACTGCTTGGCGGCGCTCAGGTCTATTATGGCTCTTTGAACTGTAAACAGCACTGGATTCCTTCTTAAAAGGTTTCTTTTCGGTACTTGACGAAGCACCATTCTGTATCTTACCACTCTTGATACCGACCTCAACTCTTTCCCCAGTCATTATTAACTCAGTAAAACCTGATGATGAACTTCCAATCAGATGGTTGAAATACGGACCAAACAAGGTCCCCAGAAACATATCCACTAACTCCCTGTCAGCCAGCGGGGGTTGCACTCTTCCAGGAAGGTCCCTCCATTTCTGAGCATAGTCTTTGAAACCTTCGCTCGCACCCATAAACATATCCTGAAGTTGGGTACGCGTGGGAGCAAGGTCGGCATTGTATTGGTACTGCTTGTAAAAAGCAGCAACAAGGTCTTCCCAATTACAGATACTAGCTCCTTCCAGTTGGTAAAACCATTCAAGTGAGTCCCTGAAAGACTATCTTGAAAGAAGTGGATCCAGAGGTTCATATCAGCAGTGTATGGCTGGATCTTTCTAACATATGAACGGAGGTGTAGCTTTGGGCAGGAGACCCCTTCGTATTTAGCAAAGACTGGTGCTTTAAACTTGTGGGGAATCACCACCCCATATGACAAACCCAAATCACCAAAGTCCAATCCAGGTACCTTCTGGATCTCCATCGCACTTAACCGGTCTTCAAGTTGTTTATACCTATCCTCATCCGGAGGATACTGGTCTTCGTTAAAGTCAGTCTTGTTGTCAGAAACCACAGGGCTAGGAGCCCTCCTTTTTTCCTGATTCTCTCCCCCTCTAGATGAGTGAGTCAAATCAACCTCTTCTCGCAAATTGTTTCCAAATCTGCGACCTATATTCAGTAGGATCGTCTTCTTCTTCTTCTTCTTATCCTTCAAGATAAGAGTCTTCATATCTTGCTGACCCTTAGCCAAGTTCATGAACATTTCCTGGAACTGAGCGTTTTGAGCTTGCAGAGCCTTGATAGCTTGATCAGTTGATGTTTCAGAAGACATGATGTGCTGAAATAAACAACGAAGAAGATAAGAGACCTGTAATAGGTACCTGTGATGAGGTGCATGGAATGAAATGCGTATGATATGATTTCCAAGACGTCGAGAGATTCAAATTTGTAAACCAAAATGAAACACACTTTTATTAGATAAACTTGAAACAATGTTTGCTAAATGCCTTTAAGGCATTACAAAAGGAAATACTGAAAAGTAAATCAAAATTAGAAATAACAAAAGACATCAGCGCTCCCATGGTCGTTTGCCGTTGGTGCTGACATAGTCGTTGAGAACCTTCTCATTCTCCAGCTGCCTTGTAAGCTTTAGAATCTTCCGCTCCTGCTCATGATACTTTTCTCTATAAGTATCCCGCTCTTCTCTTAGCTGCATCCAAGACCTATTTAATGCCCCAATGTCAGTGGGCATGTATGGATGGAGGATGGTAGGAGGAACCCCTTCTTCATGAGCAATCTCAACAATCACAGGCAAGACAGCTTCGTACGACATTCCCAGCTTTTGAGCACGTGTACGAACCCATCGGAGATACGGTTCCATCGGAAGAGAGGTCTTCATCCCTAACTCATATGGATCAAACCGGTGTACCCTGTCCCAAGCTCGTATGAACCTGCGGCGATGCTCCTCACTATCCCCTTGGAAATCAAAGACAATTCTCGGCATTAGCAACTCATGAGGTCCGTCCCTCCTAGCTCGCCCAAACTGACGTAAGGCCAAACAAAGATTATAGGTAATACCTCCTTGAATTCCCAGCAATGGAACATTGGGGTACTCCCCAAAGCTATCAATAATAGCTACTTCTTCCATGTCTTTAGTGCTCCAGATAATGTCAGTGTGAGCTAGAGACATAATTCTGTAGGCCCAACCCATGCCTTCCTTGTTCTTCAAAACAGATTTGGGGAGGTGAGAAATAAACCACCTCGCCAGCAATGGTGCACAACACATAAGGGTTCCCCATTTCCGAGCAGTACGGGCATAAAGAGCATGCAGAATGTCCCCTAAGAGAGTGGGCACTGGATTACGGGACATGAAAATCTTCACCGCATTTACGTCGACAAAAGAATCTGAGTTAGGAAACAACACCAAACCATAAATGAGAAGAGCCAGGATGTCTTCGAAGGCTTGAAAGTCTAAACTGTCCCAAAACTGATTAGCTCGATCAACCAAGAACTTAGCCAAGAAGCCTTTTGTCCCACTCCTAGTCTCCTAGTTAGACATCACCTCAGCTTTTGTCAGATGGAGGGCTGAAGCAATCTCTTCCGGCCTAAGGACTTTCTCCCAACCTGTAAATGGCGTCTGCTCTAGGATAGAAATGCCAAGTAGATCATAGAATTCCTCCAGAGTAGGGAATAATTGATAGTCCGGGAAAGTGAAGCAGTGGTATAATGGATCAAAGAGCTGGCACAAAACACTCATCATTTGTTCGTCCAACCTGGAAGTGACCAAACCAAGGAGGCGACCATGTCTTCTGATAAAGGAGGAAGTGTTTGGAACCTTTGTAACCAAATCTCTAAGCTGAGTAGGAATATGAACAAAACTGATCCGAATAGTGTTTCTACGCATAGAGGCCATGACCTACAAAACAGAACAAAGATGAATCCCATCTGTCTTTGAAATAGGTTAGTCTTGATGCAAGATGCATGCAATGTCATGATGCGTGATGTTATGATAGAAACACACCACAAGTATTCACAGATAGCAAACATGGTAAGGGCAAACAAGTCACACAGTAGCCCTTAGATTTCAGGCTGGCATGGAGTTTAGGTATTACCCTCTTTCAGTTTAGTTGGTTCAACCTGTCCTAGTAATAGTAACCGGGTTCTAGAGGATCTCAATATCACTGACCACCCTCGATCGGTCATAATTCCAGTTTGGCAACCTTTTCTTGCGTCCGGAATCATCGCGAGAGTTTGGTCTCAATGAGTGTAGCATACTGCTACTGTTCTATGGCCAAGTTGGTCGATTATAGGTTCTAAGGTCAGTTGGTGCTTAATGACCCCTTAGAAGATCCATATTCTCCTTGTTCCACCACAAGGGATATCGGTACAAACTAAAGTGCCACACCAACATAGCTACTGCTTCAACCGTATCGGTCTATGCCGTACAGTTCCCTCACAGTCTATTGCTACTTACCTAAAGGGTATCCCCCAGATCCGGGTTAGGATCTATAGTAACTCCGATTCAAACCCACAAATATAAAGCATACAAATCAAGCAATTGAAAACATTATGATGAAACTATTCCTAAGGTACACCCCACTTATAAATCATCCCCAACAGAGTCGCCAGTTCTGTGATACGGTGGAAAGAACTGACTGTTTTTTGGAATATTGGTTTGTGTTTCGCGTTTGTTTTCGCAAAATGTCGCGGTAAGCAAGAGTCGCCACTGACTTTTATTTTATCCAACAAGGAAAGGAAAAAAGCACAGAAAAATTCCTTTTTTGAGATATTTCTGAGTACAGGGGTAGATTATAGAAAGGGAAGGTATTAGCATCCTTTCTATCCGTAGTTATCTACAGGCTCTTAGGTACTTGCTCATCATTTTCAAAATGTTTTCTTTGTGCTTGTGGGTTTTGAAAAGTTTGTTTTAACTTCGATTTAACTCTTGCTTTTGTCCTCAATAGTGTAATGAAGTGTTTTGAAAAACTGTGTTTGAAAAAAAAAGTGTATAAGTGTGAAAAAGTTTTGTTTTTGGATGAGCAAGTATCTAAGAACTATCTACCTACTCGAAAAAAGGAATAGTTCTATGCTATTTTCCTTTATGATGCTATCCCACTATTAGTGAGTAGGTAGCACTGTCGTTGGAGTTTTAGGGTCAATTCAAATGAGGGACATACGGTCACTAAAGCAATGTTAGGATGCCTTAGCGGTAATCCTAATGTCTTAGATCATGTATTCGAGGCAACAATTTCTGAGGCAACCGTTTCGAGGCAACTATGATCTTTTAGACAAGAGGACGACCTCTAAAATACCCTATACTCAATGACTGTGTACGAAGGCAACCAAGTGGCGTGTACCCTAAGAGTGCGCATGTGCGAGTGTGTTATTTTCAATTATTTTTATCTTTGCACATGTTTAGGGTGATCTAATTTGATTTTAAGATTAAACATTCAGTCTTGTTATGGAAACCCTATTATCAAACATCTAACAGTTGTATAATTTGCGGAATTAAAATGCAGAAATTAAAACTAACTATTACAAGACGTCGGGTATTTACATCGCCAAAAGCAACCCTTTGAAAATAAAATAAAGCGGAAAAATAAATAAAATGTCCTAATTATCTATTATAAACCGGGAGCAAATACATTAATTGGATAAAGAAAATAAAGCGCGACGCGAAATTAAATCGAATGCGAATTAGGGTTTTGACCCCTTTAAAAGAAAATGCTTTTTTGTTGTTTTTATTTTAAGAAAAGAAATTAAATTCTAAATTAAATACTAAATTAATTATAAAATAAATTAATTGATGAAAAATAATAAATGACATATTTTTGGAGTTTTGATTATTTTAAGAAAGAAAATAAAATGGTTAAATTATGTTAAAACCTAATGATTTCTAATTAATTTTAAATATTTGCAAAAACAAATTAAAGTTACCTAATTAACATTCTAATTAACTAATTAGTATTTATTAATAAAAAATAAAATTCTGAATTTTATTGGATAAAAAGTATTTTTGTGTTTTTTTTATAAAAAAAGAAATTGATTTAATGGTTAGTAATTAATTTAAACAAAATAAAGTAATTAAATTAAATAAATAAAGTGTGAGAAAGAGAAATTGGGCCTGATTATGGAGGTGTCCATAGAAAATCTGTTGGCCCATTAATGAAGATCCATTTGACTTTTGGGATTCCATGCACGTGCATTGACTTGCTTATGGTGCGCCCTCAAGGATTGGCCACCAGATCTGGCCACCTGGCCATCTGGCACATGGATGAAGGATGACCATGGTGCACCTCAGGCTTGTATACGCACTAGATCTCCTGAAAACAAATGAGAAAATGCAGTTTGCTGGAGGCAGGGATCGAACCCCTGACCTCCAGCCTTTTGGTCTTTGAACGCTGATGTGGCCACCACTAGGCCAAGTTGCTTCCTTTGTTAATACAATGCAAATTATTAATAATATAAAAAAACAAAATTCATGGCCAGGAAAACAAAAAAACACGCGCGGACGTTTGAACGGCCAAATGGGTGGACGACACGTCTTCGTCCCTGTCCTCTAAAACTGTAACTTTTACCTGCGGATTTTTATCTGCAGCTAAAAGCGCAACTTCATTCCAAAATCCTCCTCAGGCTATGAAAATGATTTCTAAGGCCATGGTTGAACTCGTCATCCTCTTCTGATCATAACCATGGCCATCATGTGGGCTAATTGTACCTGAAGCGAAAAACCCCAAAAACAAGAACAAAACCCTAATAATGGTGGATCTTGCTACAGGTTAGATAAACAAAAATCAAATGATGCCAAAAGCTTGTAAATGATGTGGTGAACACAAATATGCAATTAGTTTTTGTTATAGATGCAAGAATAATATGAATCGAAATCAAGAATGGGGCAGATCCGTGAGGGACTTACAGCGCTCTAGGAAGCTTGAAAATGCATGGTTTGGATTGGTTTAGCTTCTGGAGATGGCCCGCAAACGATTGAGACACTTCCCAAGCCCTGAAACGACCTCTAACCTTGATTTCGATCCCACACTTTTTCTTTGTTTTTGCAAGTTTGGTTCTGCCTCTAGAATTGCTCTCTAACCCTGATTCTTGTGTCTCTCGCCCCCTTATGTATTGTACAATACATTAGGGTAAAAAATTATGTCCAAATCTTCCTCCATTGATAATTTTGAGATTTGATTTTATCCTCCATTAAAGCTTTACAAACTTGGCCTAAATCCAATCTCCTTGTGCATAATGGACTTGATACAAGTTTTATTTCAAAGCTAACTGTAATTGGAGCCTGAAATGATCACAAGATCTTTAGCTTTCAATGTTTTTGATTTTATGTGATTTGATTTGATTTAAAATGAATTAATTCAAATAAAAATCAAATTTAAATAATAAAAATAAGATATGGACACATGGACAAAGCTGGAGCACGTGGGCAATAAGGCAAACTCAAAACAAGTGAAAAAGAATGGGCCCATTTGGCAAAATTTGAAGTTTTGGGGATAGTTGACTTTTGGCAATTTTGCAAAAAAGTCCAACTTCAACAATGCATAACTTCTTCAATTTTGAACATTTCGAGGTGTTCTTGGACTTTTTAGAAACCTTGAGATGTCCTCTAACCAACCCTTTTGGTCGCATATCATTTTGATATTCCATGATCAAGTTAGAAGCTTTGACAAAAAAGGTGTTTTTGTTGACTTTCCAAAATGACCTATAATGTCCAAATTTGTAACTTTTTGTGAGTGCATTTATTAATCTTGGGGTGTGAAGATGGATTGTAGGTAATTTCATCCTCTTCAAAATGAGATTTGGATGGGTCATTTCTCATAAAATGTGAGAAAGTTATGCTTGGTGAAAGTTGAGTTCACTTTTCCTACAAAACTCTAATTTAGCAACTTTTGAATCTTGATGAATTTTGAGCAATCCTTGATGAATCATGATTAACCCTTGATCAAATGATGAAATATCTTTCAAAATGAGAATTTTGACAAAAAAATCTTGAAGTTTGACTGTGTTTGGGTCACAGTTGACTTTTGCCCTAGCACAGTCGATTTTTGGACCCTTTGAGCAATTGACTGAGCAAAATCCCTCTGCAAGGCTTGAAACTTGACATGGATGATCTTGAGAACATATTAGGACATTGGTGAGCACTTAGGGTCACTTGGACTCAAGGATCTTGATGCAACACAAAACCCTAATTTGGGGTAGACTGCCTTAGGAGAGAGCTTGTCTGACCAATTCTTGGACTACCTTGAGCAATCTTGGAGATCTTTCTTGCAATGTTTTGAGAAATATGGGAGGAAAATTTTTGGGGTACAACAATGGTCCATGGGGAGGTGGATATCCCCATAAAGGTTGGGACTCAAACTTTCAAATCAACCTTTTATGTAATGGACATCTGCCCCTCTTACTCATGTCTGCTAGGACGGCCATGGATCCATAATGTCGGCGCTGTCACCTCTACACTGCACCAGATGTTGAAATATCCGGTCCAGGGAAAGATTATCACTGTCCACGGAGAGTAAGAGTATATGATTAGCCACCTCAATTCCTTCAGGTATGTGGAATTGGACGGCGAGTTCATTGAAACTCCTTTTCAACATTTCGAAGAAGTCCCCCAAGAGGTAGCAGTAACCAAGACTGTGTCCCGGATTCCCAAGATTACAAGACCTCCACTCCGGATGTCATCTCTGAAGGACGCCAAGGCAGTAGTAGAGGAGGGTGGATGCACCATCTGGAGGCAACTCCCGGATATTCCGTATAAATCCGACAAGTTTGGTTTAGGGTTTACTTCAAGTGCTCAGAAGGCTGTGCACTGTGCCCGTGCTGGAGGGCCACCCTTGAAGATTAGCAACCGAGAGGTGAATGCGGTAGAAGATGGTGAAAAGGATTGCAGCTTGGAGGATTGAATCTTTCCTACTGTCAACGGAGGACTTCGCAATTGGGAGGCCAGAGACTTTGTCCCAATAACCTTCATCCCTCAGTAATTTATCTTTACATTTCTGTTGGACTTGTAATATTCACAAACAATTCACACATTTAAAACCTTGTGTCTTTCCCGAGACACAATGGTCCATTTTAAGGGTTTTTATTTAATCTTCATATGACATTCAATGAATCATGGACGTTTTTTCACATACAAACTTTTGTGCTCATTGTTTTTCTTTTACATTTTATTTTTCAAGGATGGCTATACCTTACACACACCGACACTCACAAATGCAGGTACCCCTCCATTCTGGATCCCATGGGTAACGATACTGCTATGGACTTTTATTACTCTGAGGATCTAATCTACCAAGCCGAAGACGAAGGTGAGGAAGATTGTGAAGTACCAGGGGAACTGGCCAGACTACTACAACAAGAGGAAAGCGCTATTCAGCCTCATGAGGAACCGGCGGATACAATCAACTTGGGTACCGAGGAGGATAAAAAAGAAATCAAGGTGGGTGCCAATCTAGAGCCAAGTGTCAAGGAGCGTTTGATTCGGTTGTTGCATGATTATGTTGAGATCTTTTCCTGGTCATATGAAGACATGCCAAAACTTGATACAGACATCGTGGTACATCGTCTGCCAACAAGAGAAGATTGTCCACCAGTAAAACAAAAAGTCCTCCGCATGAGACCTGACATGTCAGAGAAGATCAAAGCGGAAGTCATGAAACAATTTAATGCTGGATTCTTGGCTGTCACTTCCTATCCCCAATGGGTTGCCAACATTGTTCCCGTGCCTAAAAAGGACGGCAAAGTACGAATGTGCATGGATTATAGAGATTTGAATAGGACCAACCCTAAAGATGATTTTCCACTTCCCCACATAGACATCCTGGTTGACAATACAGCCCAACACAAAGTGTTTTCCTTCATGGACGGATTCTCAGGTTATAACCAAATCTAAATGGCACCCGAGGACATGGAGAAAACAACATTTGTCACACAGTGGGGCACATTCTGCTGCAAAGTGATGCCATTCGGAGTAAAGAATGCTGGGGCAACCTATCAGCGCGCCATGGTAGCTTTGTTTCATGACATGATACATCATGAAATAGAGGTCTACGTAGACGATATGATAGCCCGATCACAAATAGAAGAAGAGCACCTTGATCACTTGCAAAAGTTGTTTGAGAGATTGAAGGAGTACAAGTCAAGGTTAAATCCAAACAAGTGCACATTCAGAGTACAGTCTGGTAAACTTTTGGGTTTTGTTTCCAGTAACAAAGGAATTGAGGTTGACCCTGCCAAGGTTAAAGCAATACAAGAAATGCCTTCTCCTCATACTGACAAGGAAGTCAGAGGATTCTTGGGGCACCTAAACTATATTGCTAGATTCATTTCTCACCTAACGGCTACTTGTGAGCCAATCTTCAAACTATTGAAGAAAGATCAGGTAGTCAGATGGAATGATGAATGCCAAACTGCTTTCGACAAAATCAAAGAGTACTTGCAAGAGCCTCCTGTTTTGATGCCACCAGTCGAGGGAAGACCACTGATCATGTATCTGGCCGTTTTAGAGAACTCAATGGGGTGTGTATTGGGGCAGCATGACGAGTCTGGCCGAAAAGAGCACGCTATTTACTAACTGAGCAAAAAGTTTACCGACTGTGAAACCAGATATTCACTGCTCAAGAAAACTTGTTGCGCTCTGGCATGGGTTGCTCGCCAGTTAAGATAGTATATGCTGACTCATACTACTTTGTTGATATCTAAGATGGATCTGATAAAGTACATCTTCGAAAATCCTGCTCTCTCTGGGAGAATAGCTAGATGGCAGATGATCCTAACAGAATATGGCATACAGTATACTACCCAGAAAGCTATAAAGGGTAGTGTACTGGCTGATCACCTTGCTCACCAAGCTGTAGAAGACTGTCAATCCATGAAGTTTGAATTCCCGGATGAAGACATCATGACATTAGACAACTGTGTAGAAATCAAACCATATGACGGACCTGAACAAGGATCTCGATGGACCCTGTTCTTTGATGGGGCATCCAATGCACTTGGTAATGGTATCAGCGCTATACTCATATCTCCAGAAGGGTGTCATACTCCTTTTACTGCTAGACTTTGCTTCAACTGTACAAACAACATGGCAGAGTACGAAGCATGCATCTTTGGTCTCAGAGTTTCCATAGACTTGGGAATTAAATCTTTAGATGTGTTCGGAGATTCAACTTTGGTCATCAGTCAGATCAAAGGGGAATGAGACACTAAACACCCAAATCTTATCCCTTACAAAGAACATGTTTTGACATTGCTACCACATTTTGAGAAGATTACCTTCGAGCATTTTCCGCGAGAAGAAAATCAGCTAGCAGACGCTCTAGCCACAATGTCATCTATGTTTAAACTTAATTGTGATAACGAGGCTCCCCAGATCACCATCGAACGAATGGATGAACCATCACATTGTCACGAGATTAATACTGAAGAAGTAGTGGACCAGCCTTGGTTTCATGAAGTCAAAAGGTATCTCGAGGTTCAAGAATATCCAGAAGGAGCTTCAATCAATGATAAGAAGTTCCTAAGGAGGTTCTCTAATAAGTTCTTCCTTAGTAATGGAATCCTGTACAAACACAATCATGACTCTGTTCTACTTCGGTGTGTGGATAAGATTGAGGCTGAAAAGATCATGGCTGAAATACATGATGGTACTTTTGGCACCCACTCCAGTGGGCATACGATGGCAAAGAAAATCCTACGGGAAGGCTATTATTGGTCTACCATGGAAGCAGATTGCTATCAACACTCTCGGACCTGTCATAAGTGTCAAATTTATGTTGACAAGGTGCACGTACCCTCGGTTCCTCTGAATGTCTTGAAGGCTCCTTGGCCCTTCGCTATGTGGGGAATTGACATGATTGGAGAGATCAAGCCAACATCCTCCAATGGACACCGTTTCATCCTAGTGGTCATTGATTACTTTACAAAGTGGGTCAAAGCAGCTTCCTTCACTTCCGTTACTAAGAATGTTGTTGCCCGCTTCATCAAGCAAAATCTCATTTGCCGGTACGGTATCCCGGAAAGGATCATCACTGACAATGGTACAAATCTCAATAACACTATGATCACCGCCTTGTGCGAGCAATTCAAGATTCAGCATCACAATTCTTCTCCCTATCGGCCAAAGATGAATGGTGTTGTCGAAGCTGCAAATAAAAACATTAAAAAGATCATACAAAAGATGACAGTCACGTACAAAGACTGGCAAGAGATGCTGCCATTCGCTATTCACGGGTACCATACCACGACTCACACATAAACTGGGTCAACACCTTATTCTTTGGTTTACAGCATGGAGGCTGTCTTGCCTATTAAGGTTCAAATCCCCTCTCTGAGAATTAAGAGGTATGCAGGTTTGGATGAAGACGATTGGATCCAGACTCGACTTGATCAACTGAACTTAATTGATGAAAATAGACTTACTGCTATTTTCCATGGTCAGATGTATCAAAAACAAATGATCAAGGCTTTCAACAAGAAAGTCAGACGCCAAGTATATCAAGTTGGGGATCTAGTGATCAAATGTATCATCTTACCACAAAGTGATCCCAGGGGAAAATGGACTCCTACCTATGAAGGACCATTTGTAATCAAGAACATATTCTCTGGTGGGGCAATGATCTTGACCACCATGGACGGTAATGACTTGCCACACCCTGCGAACACGGACATAGTCAAAAGATACTACGCATAAGAGACCCGCTAGGTTGACACACCTAGGAAAAACAAGGGCATCCCGGTGAACCAAAAAGGTTCAGGAAAAAATTAGGGATAAAATAAAATAAAAATCTGTACACCCGGCAAGTTGAAAACCCGAAAGGGTGACTTGGGCAAAAAAGGGTTTCCCGGTGGACGGAAAACCCGAAAGGGAGGTCCAGACAAAAGTTAGGGAATTAAAGCATATGACCATGTCCCGTCGGATCACTCACGGACAACCTTTAACCTCCACTGACAAACTCAGAGTTTCTGATCAATTCAATCATCTTCGGACGAAGCAACAAATAGACAAGATATTCGGAGACATGAAGGCTATAGCAGAATGGGAACCCCATGGGATTATCACACATAGCTATCTTTATTTGTATAAATTTTTCTTGTTTTATGGCACCATTCTCTTACTAGAATGTTGTCTCCTTTGTACAAAATACTTATTCAAAGTCAATACAAAGATACCCCTTTGAAAGTGCAAAAACTATTTGTCTTTTCTTTACAATTGTGTTTTATTTGCAAAAACGTCCAATGATTCATTGATGAATGTTGTACCCCAAAATTTTCCCTCTCGTTTTATCAAGATTTCCCCTCACAAGGTTCCTTGAGCTCCAGACAGGATTAGGGTTTGCTCTCCTCAAGACATTTCCTTGCACCGATGACCTGAAATTAGGGTTTGAGTTTGCACATGGATTTTTGGACTTCCAATGCTCAAAGTGACTTTCATACTTCATGTTGGGCCTATAAGATTTCCCCTACCAAGTTTCAAGCCTTGAATCAAATTTTTGCCCAGTCAATTGGACAGTTGACCTAGAAATCAACTGTTTGGGGAAAAAGTCAACTGTGGCCAATTTATAGTCAAACCTCACAATTTTTTACCCATATCAACATTATAGATTCATATGAACCATTTGATCAAGTTTGGACCACAACTCCTCAAGAAATTTGATCAGATCATCAAAATGGCAAAATGGTCATTTTTAGGGTTTTGACTGTATAAGGGCAATTTCTGATTTTTCACCTAGCCAGTGGAAAATTGGGTTCAAGCATGGACTCAAGGAATAAATGGTATCATCTTGACCTATTCACAAGGTTCAAAAGATCCCAAATGCATTGGATTGACAGATGAATTTTCCAGTCAACTGATCAAAATTTGATTGTACACTGAAAAGTCAAACTTTGACTTTTTGGTCAAAACCAAATGCCAAGGGTCATTTTTCATCAAGATGTGTCAAAACATGAAACTTGTTCATGAAACCTAATTTTGCAAATTAGGGTTTAAAATTGAAAATTTTTCATAACTTAGAATTTTTCCAAGTTATGAAATTTTCTTATTTTTTCCCAACTTTGCCCAACATTTTCACCATGATGCAATTGGATTCAAACAAAACTTCCAACATGAAAGTTGTAGTACTCCACAAAGTATACAACTTTAATTCACAAAGTTTTCCCAAAAGAAGCTTGGATCTCAAGTTATGATTTTTGGAACAAGGGTCCATGAAACTTTTAACTTGGTGAAATTTTGCCCTAGTTTAGGCAGAATTTTGACCTATCTTCATGACCATTTTTCACATAGTTCCACTTGGAATATCAAAATTAATTTCAAATATGGAATGTATAGCATGTTACAAGCTTTCTAAAAAGTCAAAGAACTATTCAAAATCATTTGTGGTTAGGGAGAATCGAAGGCTTGAAGTTGGCAAAAACTCACTTTTGATCCATGGCATGTTCATATTGATACAAGTTGCAAACTCTAACCAACCTTGTTTGTAATTGTTTACAGGTCCCAAAACCCTTCCATACTCAATAATTAAATGCAAATCCATTGGTCTAAGGCTTTGTTTTGGTCATGGGAGGATTGCATACAAGATTAATCCTTAAATAGCAAAAAGGCAACATTGCCATTTTTGTCAAAATTGCTTTATGTCAAACCACATCTCTTGAGCCTTGAACAAGATCTGGTACAGAATACAATATCCACCAATTGAGGGGGCCAAGATCACAAAGTGCAGGGTGATAGATAGCCTGTACAGGCTTGTCTTGCATCATTGCTTGTTTTTTCTTAAAATACAAGAAACTTGTCAAATACAACACAACTGGAACATCTGATAGAACCAACTTTTGAGAGCATTTGGTATAAGTTTCACACATCCCCTTGAGCCAGAAACACGAGCCTTTGAGTCCTTAAGCCTTCCAAAACACAAAATCACCTTCCATTAGCAAAACAGGGCACTCCCTGCAGTTTGACTTCCATAGCAAAAACCCCTCGTGCATTTTGCCTCAAACTTGTTCAAACACATTCCACATAACCTATCCAAGCTATCCCAACCATTGAAGAGTGACTGTAACTCCCTTTACAAGGTTTACCATTTCTATTTTCAGCTTGTGCAGGTTGAGTTCTACAAGCTTGTTCAAGCACATTCAAGGCAAACTAGGCATTGGGAAAGGTCAGAGGAAGTTCAAGCAAGCTCCCAAACACCTCAGGCCTCACTGAAAAGCTCCACATTGTCATACACGATTTCAACTGAAACAGGTTTTTATCAACTTCCTATCTCTCAATTTAGGAATCATTAGGCTTAGGTTTGTGAATAAAAAAATGTAGTATTCATGGCCATGAAGCTGTACATATGCTCAGTTTTCATTTAAGTTAAGCGTGTTAAGAGAATTTGATTCATGAACTTCCTGAAAAAATTAGGTTAGAATTTAGGGCCAGAGAAATTCTCTCTGGTCTTTGAGAGTTAGAGTGAGTTCTTTACATGGTTGGATTCGGCTTGAAAAATGCTACAACTTTGATGTTATAAGTTTTTGCATTAGAGCACGTATGCAGGATCTGGAAATTTGTACAGGGCGCGCGCATTTTTGGACAAAAGGTTGAAGATGAAGTTTGAAACTGGGTTGGGCCTGTGTTTCTCACTTTTTGCACCCCCTGCCTTGCTGATTGCACCCCCTGGCCCATTTCTTCATATTTTTATATTTTTTTATTTATTTTTCATTTCTGATTTTATTTTATTATTTTCCAAACATAAAAAATACCAAAAATATTTTTATAAATTTTCACATTTATTTTTGTATTTTATTTTTATTTTTTCTAACATAAAAATAATTTAGTGAGTATATACTTTTATTTTATTTAATAAAAACTTGAAAATAAAACATAAAAATATTATACCTTTATTTTTTTATCATTTATACTTAAATAATATTTTTAAATATATTTTTATTTTGTATATATTTTATTTTATTTTATCATACATGAATAAAACAATTAATATATATTTACTTTCTTAAAAGAAACTAGGGTTTTTACCCTCATTAAAAATAATATTTTTCTAATATATTTTCATTTTTTGACATTTGTACATATTTCATTTATTTTTATTATATATATATATATATATATATATATATATATATATATATATATATATATATATATATATATATATATATATATATATATATATATATATATATATATATATATATATATATATATATATATATATATATATATATATATATATATATATATATATATATATATATATATATATATATATATATATATATATATATATATATATATATATATATATATATATATATATATATATATATATATATATATATATATATATATATATATATATATATATATATATATATATATATATATATATATATATATATATATATATATATATATATATATATATATATACTTTCTTAAAGAAAATTAGAGTTTTTATTCTTAATAAAAAAATAATCTTTTTATTTCTTTTTTTTTTACATTAAATACTATACTTTTACATACATAAAAAAATAAACAAAAACATTTTTTTTTGCATATTCATAATATTTTGCATTTTAATTTTATTGACCATTTAAATACTTGTCCATTTATTATTTTTTACCATTTATTCAATTTGGATGTAATAGTAAATATTAGGGTTTTAATTTCTTGCAAATATTCCCCCATTCAAAATTGTATCCCCCTTCCCATATCAAATATTGTAATAGTGTAAATTTATTTTACGCATTTACGCTTTCAAATATGCCATGCTAGAGATTAGGGTTTGTATACGAATGTCCAAAATTAAAACAAATAGCTTGACTAATACAAAGATAAAAATGCATGTAAATTGACAACACAATGCACACATACACCCCTAGGGTTTCATCCACTTGTTGCCTTTAAAATGGCTATGTTATGCATGTTGAGTATCTTGGCAAAACAAAAACAAAACAAAAGATCATAGTCCCTCGATGACGCTATCTTGGTTGCCTATACAAAGTGATCTAGTCCCTCAAAAAATTGCTAAAGATACTTAGCACAATTGCTATCATGGTCAATATGATGACCCACGTCTATCCCGTTTAACATCCTAATACAAGGTTGTTTACCAAATGCAATGGTAAAACAACACTGTCAAAAGGGTTAAAAATGTGTAGGAAAGATCTTTGAGTAGATAGGGTAGACAACTCTTATTTACTTGATCAAAACTTGCAAAAAACATCCTTGCTATTTTCAAACACACTTCACAACACAATTTTAAAACATTTCCCAAATATCAAACTTTCAAAACATTGAAACATCTTTTCAAAAGAAAAACACCTTTGTATACATTCAAACAAGAATCATTACAAAGGTTGCCACAATGATGACCTCTTTTCAAAACATTTTTCAAAACCACACACAAAGCACCATTTTAAACAATTGAAAAGCAAAATCAAGTGATCTAAACAAGTAACTAAGAGCCCATGGATAACCATGGATGAAAAGGGTGCTTGCACCTTCCCTTTTCATAATCTACCCCCCGAACCCAAGAAAACATCTCAAAGGTCTTTCCTGTGCTTTTTGACCTTTCCTTTGGATAAAATAAAAAGTCGGTGGCGACTCTTGCTAAACCGAAACATTTGCAAACACAAACGCAAAACCTCAAGTCAGTTCTCCCACCGTATCACAAAACTGACGACCCTGCTGGGGAAAATAAAGTGGGGTTACCTTAGTGTTTAGATCACCTTTACATGCTTACCTTGTTTTCTTTGATTGCTTTACACTTGGTTCTATTGTTTGGGTTTGAAATCCTCTACCCGGATTTGGGAAACATTCATAGGTAAATAGCAATACGTTGTGTAAACTTTGTGGGGTATACCGACATGGTTGAAGCAATAGCTATATTAGTGCGACATATTTGTGGGTACCGGTAGCCTTTGAGTCAATCAAAGAGAATACGGGGCCGCTGAGTGATGTCATGAAGCACTAATGAACTTTTAGAACCTTTACTTGACCATCTTGGCCTTTTTAGGGGTAGTGAGATGACCGGCTTTGGTGCAGTCCGAAGTTGGTAGATACTCGATACTACACTCATTGAGGGTTATTTTCTTGGAATATTTCGGTCGCCAGTTAAGTGGCTAAACTGAAACAATGAACACAGAAAATAATCCAGTGATATTGAGCTCCTTAGAGCCCGATTACTATTTATAGGACAGGTTGAGCCAACTAACTTCAAGAGGCTACTTACCTATGAAACCCCATGCAAGCCTGAAACTAGGATCTTGTGTGATTTGTTTGTACATATACTTGTCCATACATCATGAACATCATAAAGCATCATATGCATCCACTAACCATTTCAAGGGTTTGAATCTTCATCTTTGTTCGTGTTTTATAGGTCATGGAATCACTCCGCAGAAAAACTATTCAGGTCAACCTTGTGAGAATCCCTCCTCAACTCAATGAGCTTACTTCCAAGATTCCAGAGAATTCTCCCTTCAGTGAAAGACATGGTAGACTTCTCAACTTGGTCAACTTCAACATTGAAGAAGACATGGTGAAAGTTCTCTTCTAGTTCTTTGACCCCCTACACCATTGCTTCACATTCCCTGATTACCAACAAGTGCCTACTTTGGAGGAATTTTCTCAACTCCTGAGGATTCCTATTCTCCATCAACTACCTTACAACGGTACGGAAAGAGAACCAAAGCATGAAGAGGTTGCTCAAGCCTTACACTTGCAACCATCTGATATCAAAGGTCATTGGGAAACCAGAAGTGGTGTCAAGGGTTTCTTGGCAAAGTTTCTATTTGAGAAGGCACAACACTGCTGGCATTCTCTAGATCCGCAAGCTTTTGAGGAGATTGTAGCACTTCTCATCTATGGGTTGGTCTTGTTCCCAAACCCTGATCAGCTTATAGATGTGAATGCTGTCAATATTTTCATATCTCGGAATCTTGTGCCTACATTGCTTGGGGACATCTTACACTCATTTCACACACGAACAATGAGGAAAAGAGGTGTTCTCATGTGTTGTACTCCTCTTCTAGCAAGGTGGTTTATTTCTCACCTTCCCCAGTCAGTCTTGAAGAATGAACAAGGCTTGAGGTGGTCGCAACGATTGATGACTCTTACACATTCTGATGTTCATTGGTGTTCTCGGTCCAGAGAAAATGTCATCATCATTGATCATTGTGGGGAATTACCTAATGTCCCATTACTTGGCATTAGGGGAGGCATTACCTACAACCCCTGTTTAGCTCTGAGACAATTTAGGTATGCCCGAAGGGATGACCCTCATGACATGCTGATTCCAGACTTGGTTTTTGACTTTGACAATAACACTCAAGGACTCCGACAAAGGTTTATCCGAGCTTGGAGGATGCCCAACAAAATGGACAGTAAGACACTGGGACACAAGAATTCCATCCCCCTTGAGCCTTACCTCAAGTGGGTACGAACCCGCACCCAGAGTCTTATGATGCCTTACCCCTACATTTTGCCTATGATCAAAGAGTCTGTTATGGAAGGAGAGGTTTCATACACCCTCCTACATCCTGACATGCCAACATCATTAGAAGATTTGCAAAAGATTTGGATACAACTCAAGGAAGAACGAAATACTTTTGAAGCCAGCTTCTACGCCAGTGAGAAGAAGGTTTTGGAACTTACTCGTCAACTCCATGAAGAGTAGACTCTCAACACCTACATCGCACCAAAGAGGATGTGCAACGTCTTTTACATTAAGATTTTTGTAATATTTTTCCCATGGGGCATTTATGTACTAACAAATTTCTTCTCATTAATATGACGTATGTTCTTTTTGTTTGCAACAACTTTGAATTTCTGAATCCTTGAATGCATTACATGAATAACATATCATTCATAATATGCATAAATAGGTCTTCACACCAGGTTTCCTTATCTCTCTGTTGTTTATTTCAGCAAGATGGATATAGAGCAGACGATCAAAGACCTACAAGCACAGAATTCGCAGTTCCAACAAATCCTCATGACCTTGACAAAGGGTCATGAGGACCTTAAAGCACTGTTAGAGAAAGAAAAGGAAAAAGAAAATAAGAAAAAGAAAAGAGCGGGTGTAGCTACTTTGGGGAGAAGGTTTGAGAACCAGGCTAGAAGGGTCCTGTACTTCCCTTCGACGTCTGATGAAGGGGTTGACAAAGGAAAATGAGTTGCAATGCCCTCCGAGTCTGAAGCTGAAGAAGAAGAAGAAGAGGAGGAGGAGGAAGATTACTCTGAGCAACAGTATCCCCCTGCGGACGATAAGTATAAGAATCTAGAAGATCGGCTGACAGCCATGGAGGTACAAAGAGTACCTGGGTTGGATTTCGAAGAACTAGAGTTGGTTGCTGGGATCGTCATTCCCCCTAAATTCAAAGTTCCTACATTTGCTAAATACGACAGTTTGTCTTGTCCGAAGATGCATATGCGGTCTTACGTTAGAAAGATCCAACCTCACTCTTCTGATAAGGATTTGTGGGTCCACTTTTTTCAAGATAGTTTGTCGGGTACGCAATTGGACTGGTTCTATCAACTTGAGAGATCTGATGTACATAACTGGGAGGATTTGGCTGCTGCTTTCTATCGACAATATCAATACAATGCAGATTTAGTGCCTACTCGTACTCAATTACGGAGTATGGGTATGGTTTCTAATGAAGGCTTTAAGGAGTATGCCCAGAAGTGGTGGGATCTGGCTGGAAGGGTGCAGCCACCATTGTCGGAGAGAGAGCTCGTGGATATGTTTCTGGGGACCCTGTCAGGTCCATTCTTTAATTACTTGATCGGGAGCTTATCTGCAGGGTTCATCGAATTAATTCTGACGGGTGAAAGGGTCGAAACTGGCATTAAGAGCGGTAAAATTCAGAAGGATGCATCTGCTTCCGCCGCTATCAAGAAGACCTTTCCAGCTAAGAAAGAAGTTTCTTCTATTTACACCCAGAGAAATCAAGGAAGAATGGAGCGCCGACCAGCGGTGGGGGCTGTGATGATCCAGAACTCCTCAGCTAATCAACCTCGAATCAGTCAACCCAGAGCTAACCAAACCAGGGTGGAAAGGCCTGCACGACAGTTCACCCAGATCAATATGGCACCTGCTCAGGTTCTCCCTCATTTGTTAAAGTTAAACCTTACCAATTTGAAAGAGGCGCCGAAGAACCCAAATACCTCTTCCCCCTATTACCATTCAAATGCAAAGTGTGCCTACCATTCGGACAGTGTGGGGCACGACACCAACAACTGTTGGACCCTTAAAAACAAGATCCAAGATTTAATAGATGCCAAGGAGGTGGAGTTTGATGCCCCAGAAAAACCTAATGTGATATTCGCTCCTATGCCAAAACATGGTCATAATGTCCATGCTATTGTAGAAGATCTTCATGTTACTACTGTTGATGACTTAATGACTCCGTTGCCAATGATCAAGATGAATCTGTTGAAAGCCGGGATTTTCCCAGGCTGTGAAAAAGATTGTTACCTTTGTTCAACCTTGCAATTCGACTGTCCGCTATTGAAGTCAGGCATCCAACGCCTGATGGATACTCAAGAAATCCTCTTCAAGAAAACTCCTGTTACTCCTGTTACTCCAATCAATGATGTTGCTATAATCACCATTTCCGACAATCTTTCCAAGGTCTCCAAAAGACCTGTTAAGATTACACCCGATCCAAAGTGTGTACCTCTGAAGATTACTATGCCGGGGCTTATCCCATATAAGTCCAACAAGACAATACCGTGGAATTATGGAGGAGAGATCTTCTACCATGGTGTTAAGCAGATCGAATTAGTCGAAGAAAGTTCCGATGAAGAGACTCCTGATGTAGGAAATATTGCAGGGATAAGTAAGATCACTCGTAGCGGAAGAATCTTATCTCCGGAGATTGCTCCTCCAAGGGCAATCTTCGGACCCTCAAGTGCTCCTGTGCCAGTCAAGATATCTGTACGAAGTCCAGTTATTGAAGAAATTGTTACTCCCGAAGCTATACCCTCTGCTGTTACTGCTGATAAAGGTAAGGGGATCCAAGAAGCGCCCGTCAGGACGAGGGCTCAGACTTTGGTTATCCTCGAGACCACCCAAAAGGAAATGGAGGAGATTTTAAAGATAATTAAGAAAAGCGACTATGATGTCGTAGAGCAGCTGGGGCAAACCCCTTCAAAAATCTCTATGCTAGCTCTATTGCTCTGCTCTGAGGCTCATGCCAAAGCCTTGATCAAATTCCTAAAGACGGCGCACGTGCCTCAAGAAACTTCTGCAGATCAGTTTCAAAAGTGTGTAGCCAGCCTTACAGTCGACAATGGTCTTGGTTTCTCTGATGCCGATCTAACATCTAAGGGAAGAAAGCATAATGATGCGCTGCATGTCTCGGTAGAGTGCAGAGGGACCACTCTTGCTCACGTTATGGTTGATACCGGGTCGTCTTTAAATGTCCTACCAAAGAAAGCATTGGACAAACTAGACTGTGAAGGTTTGACCTTAAAGCCCAGTAATATCATTGTTAGAGCCTTCGACGGTTCTAAGCGGATGGTTCACGGAGAAGTGGGCATCCCAATTAAAGTGGGTACAGAAACTTTCAACTCCATATTTTACGTCATGGACATCCGTCCCTCTTACTCATGCTTGTTAGGGAGGCCCTGAATTCATTACGCTGGGGCAGTCACTTCTTCTTTACACCAGATGCTCAAATACCCAGTCCAGGGTAAAATCATAATAGTTCATGGTGAGGAGGAGTATATGATAAGTCATCTTAACTCTTTCCGCTACGTGGAGTTAGATGGTGAATTCATAGAAACACCTTCCCAACACTTTGAAGAGGTTTCTCCTGAAGTTGCGGTAGCCAAGACAATGACTGTCGTGCCCATCATTACCAAACCTGTGTCCCGGATGTCATCCCTTAAATATGCGGAGGCTGTGATCAAGGAAGGAGGAAGCACAGTATGGAGTCAACTGCCAGATTTTCCTATCAAGACAGATAACTTCGGTTTGAGTTTCACTGATGCTAGTCAGAAGGCTGTACGTCGCTCTCGGGCTGGAGGACCACCTTTAAAGATCACTCATCATGGATTTCATGCTTTGGAAGATGTTGAAGACGAGAGCAATTTTGAATATTGGATCTTTCCAACTATTGAAGGAGGACTGAACAACTGGGAGGCGAAAGACTTCATTCCCATTACTTTCATCAATCAGTAGTTTATCTTTTGAACATTTCCTGTTTGGTCTGTAATAATTATTAAACAATTCGTACACTCTTCTCGCCTTATGCCTTACCCGGGGCATATAGGTCCATTTGTAAGGGTTTTGATTCTTCATTTTCATATGCCATTTTTAATGAATCATGGACGTTTTCATATATAAAATTTTGTGTTCATTTTCTTTCTTTTTACATTTTATTTGTTTAAAGGTGGCTATCCCTTACACACACCCACACTCACAAAATGCAGGTACCCATCCACTCCGGATTCCATGGGTAACAATTCTGCTATGGCCTTCAGTGACTCTGAAGATCTGGTCAATCATGCCGAATACGAAGGTGATGAATACTGTGAAGTGCCTGGAGAGTTGGCTAGACTTCTGCAACAGGAAGAAAGGGTTATTCTGCCCCATGAAGAGTTGTTAGAGACTATCAATTTGGGAACAGAGGAAGACAGAAAAGAGGTTAAATTGGGTGCCAACCTAGAGCCAAGTGTCAAAGAGCGCTTAGTTCAGCTGTTGAATGAATATGTTGAGATCTTCGCCTGGTCCTATGAAGATATGTCGGGACTGGATACAAATATTGTGGTTCACCATCTCCCTACAAGAGAAGACTGTCCACCAATCAAACAGAAAGTCCGTCGGATGAGGCCCGACATGTCCAAAAAGATCAAAGCTGAAGTGATGAAGCAGTTCAATGCAGGCTTTCTTGCTGTTACTTCTTATCCACAATGGGTGGCCAACATTGTGCCCGTGCCTAAGAAGGATGGCAAAGTCAGAATGTGTGTGGACTACAGAGACTTAAACAGGGCTATCCCTAAAGATGACTTTCCACTGCCGCACATTGACATCTTGGTCGACAATACAGCTCAGCATAAGGTATTCTCTTTCATGGATGGGTTTTCAGGGTACAACCAGATCAAAATGGCCCCCGAAAACATGGAAAAGACTACTTTTGTTACGCAGTGGGGTACCTTCTGCTATAAAGTGATGCCATTCGGACTGAAGAATGCCGGGGAAACCTATCAACGAGCCATGGTAGCTTTGTTTCATGACATGATACATCATGAGATCAAAGTCTATGTAGACGACATGATAGCCCGTTCACAGACAGAAGAAGAACACCTCGACCATCTGCAAAAGCTGTTTGTCAGGTTGAAGGAGTATAAGCTAAGACTGAACCCTAGCAAGTGCACTTTTGGAGTCAGGTCTGGTAAACTCTTGGGATTCATCGTCAGCAACAAAGGCATTGAAGTTGATCCTGCCAAAGTCAAAGCTATACAAGAAATGCCTTCCCCTTGCACTGAGAAGGAGGTCAGAGGTTTCTTAGGACGCCTAAACTACATTGCAAGGTTCATCTCTCACCTGACATCTACCTGTGAACCAATCTTCAAGCTGTTGAAGAAAGATCAGGTGGTTAAATGGAATGATGTCTGTCAAGTTGCTTTTGATAAGATCAAGGAGTATTTGTTGGAACCTCCTATCTTGATGCCACTCGTCGAAGAAAGGCCTTTAATCATGTATTTGACTGTCTTAGATAATTCAATGGGGTGCGCACTGGGGCAACATGACGAGTCTGGCCGAAAAGAGCATGCCATTTATTACCTTAGCAAAAAGTTTACCGACTGTGAGACCCGATACTCACTGCTCGAGAAAACTTGCTGCATTTTGGTATGGGCTGCTCGCCGGCTAAGGCAGTATATGTTGACACATACCACTTTACTGATTTCTAAAATGGATCTGATCAAGTACATCTTCGAAAAGCCTGCTTTATCCGGAAGAATCGCTAGATGGCAGATGATCCTCACCGAATATAATATACAATACACAACCCAAAAAGCCATAAAGGGGAGTGTGCTAGCCGATCATCTGGCCCATCAGGCTGTCGAAGATTACCAATCCATGAGGTTCGACTTTCCCGACGAGGATATCATGACTTTGAGCAACATTGAAGAGAACAGACCGTATGACAGACCTGAACAAGGATCCCGATGGACTCTATACTTTGATGGTGCCTCCAACGCACTGGGGAACAGTATCGGCGCGGTACTTATCTCTCCAGAAGGTTGCCATACACCTTTCACTGCTAGACTCTGCTTCAGCTGCACCAACAACATGGCCGAGTATGAAGCTTGTATCTTTGGTCTCAAGGCTACTATTGACTTGGGAATCAAATCTTTGGTTGTATTTGGGGACTCAACTTTGGTTATCAGTTAAATCAAAGGAGAGTGGGATATTAAACATCCAAACCTCATCCCTTACAAAGAACATGTCCTGACATTGTTACCACACTTCGAGCTGATTACCTTCGAGCACTTCCCGCGAGAAGAGAATCAGCTAGCAGATGCGCTAGTTACAATGTCCTCCATGTTTAAACTTAACTGGGATAATGAGGCTCCTCAAATCACCATTGAACGAATGGACGAACCTGCACATTGTCACGAGATTAATACCGAAGAAGTGGTGTACCGACCTTGGTTTCATGACGTCCAAAGGTATCTCGAAGCACAAGAATATCCTGAAGGAGCTTCAGTCAACGACAAAAAGTTCTTAAGGAGGTTCGTGGCTAAGTTCTTTCTGAGCAATGGTTTTCTATACAAGCGCAAACTTGATTGTGTCCTACTCCATTGTATGGACAAAGTTGAAGCTGAGAAGATCATGGCTGAACTACATAATGGCACCTTTGGCACCCACTCAAGTGGTCATACGATGGCTAAGAAGATTCTACGGGCAGGCTATTACTGGTCTACCATGGAAGCTGATTGTCATCAACATTCTCGTTCTTGTAACAAATGCCAAATCTATGCTGACAAGCTACATATTCCCCCAGTTGCTCTCAATGTCTTAACAGCTCCTTGGCCATTCGCGATGTGGGGAATAGACATGATTGGAGAGATCAAGCCTACAGCATCCAATGGACACCGTTTCATCCTGGTGGCCATTGATTACTTTACCAAGTGGGTCGAAGCAGCTTCCTTCGCCTCCGTTACAAAGAATGTGGTTGCCCGCTTCATCAAGCAGAACCTCATATGCCGGTATGGTATCCCCGACAGGATCATTACGGACAATGTTACAAATTTGAACAATACTATGATCACCGCTCTGTGCGAGCAGTTCAAGATTCAACATCACAATTCATCTCCCTATCGGCCTAAGATGAACGGTGATGTCGAAGCTGTGAACAAAAATATCAAAAAGATCATTCAAAAGATGACAGTCACCTACAAGGACTGGCATGAGATGTTACCGTTTGCTCTACACGGGTACCATACCACAGCACACACTTCAACTGGGGCAACCCCCTTTTCTTTGGTATATGGCATGGAAGCTGTTTTACCTATGGAAGTTCAGATTCCTTCCTTGAGAATCATGAAAGATGCAGGTTTGAGTGAAGACGATTAGATTCAGACTCGGCTTGATCAACTTAACTTGATTGACGAGAAGCGACTTACTGCTGTTTGCCATGGTCAGGCGTATCAGAAATGTATGATCAAGGCCTTCAACAAGAAAGTCAAGAGACAAGTGTATCAAGTCGGGGACCTTGTAATCAAGAGAATCATCTTGCCGCAAAGTGATCCCAGGGGAAAATGGACTCCTACTTACGAAGGACCATTTGTGATCAAAAACATATTTTCTGGTGGGGCAATGATCCTGACCACCTTGGACGGTGATGACCTGCCGCACCCTGAGAACGCAGACATAGTCAAAAGATACTACGCATAAACGACTCGACAAGTTGAAAACCCGAAAGGGCGACTCTGGAAAAAATGGGCATCCCGGTGAATCGAAAACCCAAAAGGGCGGTTCAGGCAAAAATTAGGGATAAATAAAAAAAATCTGTACACCCGGCAAGTTGAAAACCCGAAAGGGCGACTTGGGCAAAAAAGGGTTTCCCGGTGGATCGAAAACCCGAAAGGGCGGTCCAGGCAAAAGTTAGGGAACTAAAGTGTATGACTATGTCTCGTCGGATCACTTTAAGGACAATCTCTTCAACGGACAAGTTCCAAGCTTCTGATCAATCCAATCATCTTCGGACGAAGCAACGAATGAACAAGATACTCAAAGTTGTGAAGGCTATAGCAGAATGGGAACCCCATGGAATTGTTACACATAGCCATCTTTCTTTGTATAAATTTTTTCTCATTTTTATGACAACATTCTCTTACTAGGATGTCTGTCTCCTTTGTACAAAATACTTACACAAAGTTAATACAAAGATACTTCAAAGTGCAGAAATTTATTTGCTTTTCTTTCTTTTCACACTTGTGTTTTATTTGAAAACGTCCAATGATTTATTAAATGAGCATATGCATTTGAATATAATCACTGCTTATAAATAAAACGAAATGAGAAAGGATAATTACTGATAGGTTGAAAGTATAGGAAAACGTCTTTAGGTTATTCCAGAAGAAATCCCCTGTAGTACATCATCCAGATCCTCAATAGAGCTAAAGCCTTGAAATACATATCCCCAGCGGAATTAAGTTTCAAAATCCCCGTCAGATTTAAGTTTCCAAACTCCCGATTCCCAGCGGAGCCAGCAAAACTTTGGACTGAAAACCCTCAGTGAAGATAAAGCTTCCTTCCTCAACGAAGTCTAAAACTTTAACCCTTAAACCCCGATGGAAGACCATCCAGTTTCCTCCAATTCCCCAGAGATTTGTCTTAAAATCAGAAGACTCCCCTACAAGTTATCTTAGAAAACAAACAACAGCTTCGGAAAATTCCTCAGAGTGTTGGCATACAACTCCAGTTTTTGAAAACTCTTCAACAAAATAAGCATTCTCCCCACAGAGTTATCTCCCAGCAGATCGAAGATTCTCTATCTCATTTCTCTAGTTGAAGTCTCCCAGGTTTTGATTCCCCGGTAGAGATCGTCAGGGTTTTCCTTATTCCCCAGAAAGTCGTGAAGGATTCTCACATCCCCACAGAAGTTGTCAAAGTTCTTTTCAATCCCCAACAATGGTACAAGGATTTCTCATTCTCGGCAATCAAAGATCTCGAATCCCCAACAGCAGTCAAGGATTTATTTTCCCCGGCAGCAATCGAATATTTCATTATCTCCAGTTATCAAGGATATATTTTCCTCATCACAACAGCTAATCAGCTTACATGCGCACACATTACATTCATATATCATAAACATTGATAGAACACATTTTATTGCATCATTCATGTCATGCAACATAACTTTGTGTTTCAGCTAACATTTTACCCTTTTCAGGATAAGATTAAAAGCTACCTTTAACAACTATGCAAAGATTTCACATACAATACAGATACACTCCAAGACATGGAAGTTATTCTGCTACTCATTCGGATCCCTTATTCAGATACAGTATGGATACACCCCAGACGCGGAGGTCACTCTATTACTCATTCAGAATTTCAAGTCAAGATACAGTATGGATACACCCCAGACACAGAGGTCATTCTACTACTCATTCAGACTACAGCAATCAGATGCAGACTAGATACGCTCCAGACACGGAATCCATTCTATTTCTCATTCAGATTCAGCTATCAACTTCAAGTTCAGATACACTCTAGACACGAAGGTCATTCTGCTACTCATACAGATCTCAACTTCAGATACAGTTCAGATACTCTCCAGACACGGTAACCATTATGTCACTCATTCAAACCTATTCCCCAGCCCAGAGATACTCCAGACACAAATGTCTTTCTGTCGCTTATTCAAATTTCAGATTTCGGATACAATATAGATACACTCCAGACACGGCAGTCATTATGATATTCATTCAAGAATCAAATACAGTTACAGCTCGAATACGCTCCAGACACGGACGCCATTCCTTTGCTCATACGAATCCAATCTCCAGATACAACTCAGATACGTTCCAGATACGGATACCATTCTGATATTCATTCTCCTGATTTTCAACAAACAAGTCTTAGATGGAATCTTTAAGCCCATCTCCAGTAAGATTCTATCATCTCCAAATGGCATCTTTAAGCCCATTCCCTTAGCTACATTTTAACGAGTGCAAATTTACGGGCACTATAGTGTCCAATCATCTTTTACCTTCGAGTCACGAAAGGCAAACTCGCCAATCTAACTCTTCAGGTTCAAGAAGATTGAACAGGGGCAGATGTTGTACCCCAAAATTTTCCCTCTCATTTTATCAAGATTTCCCCTCACAAGGTTCCTTAAGCTCCAGACAGGATTAGGGTTTGCTCTCCTCAAGACATCTCCTTGCACTGATGACCTGAAATTAGGGTTTGAGTTTGCACAGGGATTTTTGGACTTCCAATTCTCAAAGTAACTTTCATACTTCATGTTGGACCTATAAGATTGCCCCTACCAAGTTTCAAGCCTTGAATCAAATTTTTGCCCAATCAATTGGACAGTTGACCTAGAAATCAGCTGTATTGGGGAAAAAGTCAACTGTGGCCAATTTACAGTCAAACCTCACAATGTTTGACCCATATCAACATTATAGACTCATATGAACCATTTTATAAAGTTTGGACCACAACTCCTCAAGAAATTTGATCAGATCATCAAAAGGGCAAAATGGTCATTTTTAGGGTTTTGACTGTATAAGGGCAATTTCTAATTTTTCACCTAGCCAATAGCAAATTGGGTTCAAGCATGGACTAAAGGACTCAATGGTATCATATTGACCTATTCACAAGGTTCAAAAGATCCCAAATGCATTGGATTGACAAATGAATTTTCCAGTCAACTAATCAAAATTTGACTGTACACTGAAAAGTCAAACTTTGACTTTTTGGTCAAAACCAAATGCCAAGGGTCATTTTTCATCAAGATGTGTCAAAACATGAAACTTGTTCATCAAGAAACCTAATTTTGCAAATTAGGGTTTAAAATTGAAAATTTTCATAACTTAGAATTTTTCTAAGTTATGAAATTTTCTTATTTTTTCCCAACTTTGCGCAACATTTTCACCATGATGCAATTGGATTCAAAAAAAACTTCCAACATGAATGTTGTAGTACTCCACAAAGTATACAACTTTTATTCACAAAGTTTTCCCAAAAGAAGCTTGGATCTCAAGTTATGATTTTTGGAACAAGGGTCCATGAAACTTTTAACTTGGTGAAATTTTGCCCTAGTTTAGGCAGAATTTTGACCTATCTTCATGACCATTTTTCACATAGTTCCACTTGGAATATCAAAATTAATTTCAAATATGGAATGTATAGCATGTTACAAGCTTTCTAAAAAGTCAAAGAACTCTTCAAAATCATTTGTGGTTAGGGAGAATCGAAGGCTTGAAGTTGGCAAAAACTCACTTTTGATCCATGGCATGTTCATATTGATACAAGTTGCAAACTCTAACCAACCTTGTTTGTAATTGTTTACAGGTCCCAAAACCCTTCCATACTCAATAATTAAATGCAAATCCATTGGTCTAAGGCTTTGTTTTGGTCATGGGAGGATTGCATACAAGATTAATCCTTAAATAGCAAAAAGGCAACATTGCCATTTTTGTCAAAATTGCTTTATGTCAAACCACATCTCTTGAGCCTTGAACAAGATCTGGTACAACACACAATATCCACCAATTGAGGGGGCCAAGATCACAAAGTGCAGGCTGATAGATAGCTTGTGCAGGCTTGTCTTGCATCATTGCTTGTTTTTGCTTAAAATACAAGAAACTTGTCAAATACAACATAACTGGAACATCTGATAGAACCAACTTTTGCAAGCATTTGGGACAAGTTTCAAGCATCCCCTTGAGCCAAAAACACGAGCCTTTGAGTCCTTAAGCCTTCCAAAACACAAAATCACCTTCCATTGGCAAAACAGGGCACTCCCTGCAGTTTGACTTCCATAGCAAAAACCCCTCGTGCATTTTGCCTCAAACTTGTTCAAACACATTCACATAACCTATCCAAGCTATCCCAACCATTGAAGATTGACTGTAACTCCCTTTACAAGGTTTACCATTTCTATTTTCAGCTTGTGCAGGTTGAGTTCTACAAGCTTGTTCAAGCACATTCAAGGCAAACTAGGTATTGAGAAAGGTCAGAGGAAGTTCAAGCAAGCTCCCAAACACCTCTGGCCTCACTGAAAAGCTCCATATTGTCATACACGATTTCAACTGAAACATGTTTTTATCAACTTCCTATCTCTCTATTTAGGAATCATTAGGCTTAGGTTTGTGAATAAAAAATGTAGTATTCATGGCCATGAAGCTGTACATATGCTCAGTTTTCATTTAAGTTAAGCGTGTTAAGAGAATTTGATTCATGAACTTCCTGAAAAAATTAGGTTAGAATTTAGGGCCAAAGAAATTCTCTCTGGTCTTTGAGAGTTAGAATGAGTTCTTTACATGGTTGGATTCGTCTTGAAAAATGCTACAACTTTGATGTTTTGAGTTTTTGCATTAGAGCACGTATGCATGATCTGGAAATTTGTACAGGGCGCGCGCATTTTTGGACAAAAGGTTGAAGATGAAGTTTGAAACTGGGTTGGGCCTGTGTTTCTCACTTTTTGCACCCCCTGCCTTGTTGATTGCACCCCCTGGCCCATTTCTTCATATTTTTATATTTTTGTATTTATTTTTCATTTCTGATTTTATTTTATTATTTTCCAAACATAAAAAATACCAAAAATATTTTTACAAATTTTCACATTTATTTTTGTATTTTATTTTTATTTTTTCTAACATAAAAATAATTTAGTGAGTATATATATACTTTTATTTTATTTAATGAAAACTTGAAAATAAAACATAAAAATATTATACCTTTATTTTTTTATCATTTATACTTAAATAATATTTTTAAATATATTTTTATTTTGTATATATTTTATTTTATTTTATCATACATGAATAAAACAATTAATATATATTTACTTTCTTAAAAGAAACTAGGGTTTTTACCCTCATTAAAAATAATATTTTTCTAATATATTTTCATTTTTTGACATTTGTACATATTTCATTTATTTTTATTTTATTGTATATAATATATATATATATATATATATATATATATATATATATATATATATATATATATATATATATATATATATATATATATATATATATATATATATATATATATATATATATATATATATATATATATATATATATATATATATATATATATATATATATATATATATATATATATATATATATATATATATATATATATATATATATATATATATATATATATATATATATATATATATATATATATATATATATATATATATATATATATATATATATATATATATATATATATATATATATATATATATATATATATATATATATATATATATATATATATATATATATATATATATATATATATATATATATATATATATATATATATATATATATATATATATATATATATATATATATATATATATATAGAAAATTAGGGTTTTTACCCTTAATAAAAAAATAATCTTTTTATTTCTTTTTTTTTTACATTAAATACTATACTTTTACATACATAAAAAAATAAACAAAAACATTTTTTTTGCATATTCATAATATTTTGCATTTTTATTTAATTGACCATTTAAATACTTGTCCATTTATTATTTTGTACCATTTATTCAATTTTGATGTAATAGTAAATATTAGGGTTTTAATTTCTTGCAAATATTCCCCCATTCAAAATTGTATCCCCCTTCCCATATCAAATGTTGTAATAGTGTAGATTTATTTTACGCATTTACGCTTTCAAATATGCCATGCTAGAGATTAGGGTTTGTATGTGAATGTCCAAAATCAAAACAAATAGCTTGACTAATACAAAGACAAAAATGCATGTAAATTGACAACACAATGCACACATACACCCCTAGGGTTTCATCCACTTGTTGCCTTTAAAATGGCCATGTTATGCATGTTGAGTATCTTGGCAAAACAAAAACAAAACAAAAGATCATAGTCCCTCGATGACGCTATCTTGGTTGCCTATACAAAGTGATCTAGTCCCTCAAAAAATTGCTAAAGATACTTAGCACAATTGTTATCATGGTCAATACGATGACCAACGCCTGTCCCGTTTAACATCCTAATACCTGGTTGTTTACCAAATGTAATGGTAAAACAACATTGTCAAAAGGGTTAAAAATGTGTAGGAAAGATCTTTGAGTAGATAGGGTAGACAACTCTTAGTTACTTGATCAAAACTTGCAAAAAACATCCTTGCTATTTTCAAACACACTTCACAACACAATTTCAAAACATTTCCCAAATATCAAACTTTCAAAACATTGAAACATCTTTTCAAAAGACAAACACCTTTGTATACATTCAAACAAGAATCATTACAAAGGTTGCCACAATGATGGCCTGTTTTCAAAACATTTTTCAAAACCACACACAAAGCACCATTTCAAACAATTGAAAAGAAAAAGCAAGTGATCTAAACAAGTAACTAAGAGTCCATGGATAACCATGGATGAAAAGGGTTCTTGCACCTTCCCTTTTCATAATCTACCCCCCGAACCCAAGAAAACATCTCAAAGGTCTTTCCTGTGCTTTTTTGACCTTTCCTTTGGATAAAATAAAAATTCAGTGGCGACTCTTGCTAAACCGAAACATTTGCGAACACAAGCGCAAAACCTCAAGTCAGTTCTCCCGCCGTATCACAATGAACATATGCATTTGAACATGATTACTATTTACAAATATATAAAATGAGAAATACCATTACTGATGGGTTGAAAGGACAGGAAAATGTCTCTAGGCTATTCCATAAATAATCTCCACAATACGTCATTTAGATCCCCAGCGGAACAAATTTCAAATTATTAATCCCCAATAGAAATCCTCAAATTTCTCAGGATTCCCCGAGCAGATCTTACAAGCAGTACATGGCATTACCCTCACGACATAGTCTACTTCTCTCAACAAGAGTTCTTCAGTACTTCAATTTCAAGACATGAAAATTCACATATCCTCAGCAACATTCAAGGATTTATGTTCCTCAATCATACAACAATACAGCAAATCATCTTACATACGCATACATTACATCCCCATATCATAAACATTGATAAAGCAAATAGATTGCATCATACATTTCATGCAATATAACTTTGTTTCAGCTAACATTTTACCCTTTTCAAGATAAGATTAAACAGCTACAATTAACAATATGCAATCATGATACAGTGCAGATACACTCCAGACACAGATGTCATTCTGATACTTATTCAGATTTCAAGTTCAGATATAGTGCAGATACGCTCCAGACACGGATGCCATTCTAATACTCATTCAGATTTCAAGTTCAGATACAATGCAGATACGCTCCAGACACGAATGCCATTCTGATACTGATTCAGATTTCAAGTTCAGATACAGCACGGATATGATCCAGACATGGATGTTATTCTTATACTCATTCAGATTCAACCTTTTGATACAGTTCAGATACGCTCCAGATACGGATGCCATCTTGATACTCATTCAGATTCAACCTTTTGATACAGTTCAGATACGCTCCAGATACGGTTGTCATCCTGATACTCATTCATATTCAACTCTCAAATACAGTTCAGATATGCTCCAGACACGGATTCCATTATGTTACTCTTTCAGACTCAACTTTCAGATACAGTCCAGACACGTTCTAGACACAGACGCCATTCTGATACTCATTCTTTCAGCTTACAATTTACAATTCAACAAACATTTTTGGATGGCATCTACAAGCCCATATCCAACAATATTCTATCACTTCTCCAAATGGAATATTTAAGCCTATTCCCTCAATTACACATTGTCGAGTGCAAATTTATGGGCACTCTAGTGTCCAATCATCTTTCACCTTCGAGTCACGAATGGCAAAACTCGCCAATCTAACTCTTCAGGTTTAAGAAGATTGAACAGGGGCATCTGTTGTACCCAAAATTTTCCCTCTCATTTATCAAGATTATTCTCACAAGATCTCTTTGACTCAAGACTGGATTAGGGTTTGATTAGCTCTGCACTAATGACCCAAAATTAGGGTTTGAGTTTGCACAAGGATTTTTGGACTATCAATGCTTCATATGACTTTCGAACATCATTATGGACCCCTAAGATTGCTCATGACAAGTTTCAAGCGTTGAACCACATTTTTGATCAATCAATTGGACAGTTGACCTAAAAATCAGCTGAATTGGGGAAAAAGTCAACCATGACCAATTTACAGTCAAACTTCATAATTTTTGAATCCACATCAACATTTTGGACTCATGTGAATCATTTGATCAAGTTGGACCACAATTCCTCAAGAAATTTGATCAAATCATCAAAAGGGCAAAATGGTCAAAATTAGGGATTTGACTGAGAAAGGGCAATTTCTGATTTTTGACCTAGAAAATGACCAATTGATTTGAAGCATGATTTCAAGGGTTAAATATTATCATCTTGACCTAATGACATGGTTCAAAACATTTCAATTTCATTGGATTGACATATGAAATTTGCAGTCAACTGATCAAAAGTCAATTGTATACTGAAAAGTCAAACTTTGACTTTTTGATCAAAATCAAGTGCCAAGAATCACAATTCATCAAAACATGTCAAAATATGAAACTTGTTCATCAAGGAATCAAATATTGAAGATTTGATTTTGAAATTTGAATTTTTCTTAACTTAGAAATTTTTCTATGTATAGAAAATTTCTTATTTTTTCTCAACTTTAAGCCATTTTTTCACCTTGATACAAGATGATTCCAAGGAAATTCCCAACATGAAAGTTGTAGATCTCTATGAAATATACAACTTTTCTTCACACATTTTTCCTTAAAGATGCTTGGATCTCAAGATATAATTTTATGAATACATGCCCATGAACTAAAATAACTTAGTGAAATTTTGCCCTAATTTAGGCAGGTTTTGGACCCAACTTCATGGAAATTTTTCACCTAGTTCCAAGAGGAATCTTGAAATGCATTTCAAAGATGAGTTATAAAGCACATTGCAAGCTTTAAAAAATGTCCAATAACTCCTTGAGATCATTTTTGAGTGAGGATAATCGAAGAGATGAAGTTGGTAATTTCTCACTTTGTTTTCAAGCCATTTCATGAAGAACAAAGTTCAAATCAGAACCTATGCTGCCTAATCCATGCTTTACAGGTCCCAAACTTGTTTCTAACTCCATAATTTAATGCCTATTCAGTTGACAAAGCCTTAATTTAAGCCCAAAGGTCCTTGTCCAAGCTTTAATTCCATAAATGGCACAAAGTTGTCATTGCCATTTTGGAAAAGCTTCACTTTTGCAACTTTACAAATCTTGAGCATTGGACTTGTCTTCTCTGCACACACAAGTCCTACAGATCTAAAGCAACTTGTATAGATCTTATACCAACTCTATACAGGCTAGTACAAGCATGTAAAGACTTGTCCCTTCACTTTTCTTCAAAAGCAAGAAAGTGTGCAAAAAGCCTATAAATCAAAGATCTATTGAGAAGCTGACTTGAAACCTTTTCCATACTAATACACAAACATATTACAGTTGATAACACGATTGCAAAAGGCCTGAAACACTCAAACACTCTATATCACCAAAAGACTGTCAAAACTTGCAGTTTGTGCATAAGCATAGTAATCCACAAATTGGCTCGTGCGTTTCAAGTTTCAATCATCCAAACACTTTACCTACCTCATATCTAAGTGATCCAGACCCTCATCCATGCACTGTAACTCCTCCTTCTTCATCTTCCATTTTTGTTTTTCAAGCTTGCAGGTTGACTTGGATAGAGAGTTCCAGGCACTTCCAAAGCAAGGAAAGGATTGGAACACACTCAGGGAGGTTCAAGCAAGCTAAAGCAACCTTCGGGCCTTCCTAAATCTCACTCAAACTCCATTCACGATCTTAGCTGAAAGAGGTAAGAATCCCAACTTCTATCTCTTTATACAGGCATCCATTGGCCATGATTTGTGAAAGAAAAATGTAGATATCATAATGCTGAAGCTAACCATATGCATAGATTTCATTTCTGATAATTGTGTATAGAGAATTTTGAAGTTCAAATTCCTGTAAAAATTAGGTTTAAATTTAGGGCTTTTAAAATTCGCTTTGATCTTTGATTGTTAGCTTACATGATTTACATGGTTGAAATCGTGCGAATGAGTACTACCATTTTCATATTGGAAGTTTTCATTTTCATGGAGAAATGAGAAAGTTACAGAGCTTCTGGCCAGCTTGAGGAAGAAGATGAAGTACATGGCTAGGAACGGTTTTGTGTTATGTATATTTTATTTCATTTAGACTAACGGATGTACAGCCACCTCGGTGGTATGGCAGCGCGCAAAAATGCTTAAGGTCACAGGTTCGAGCCTTGGCGCGGCCTTTTTGCATCTTTTCACATTTTTCTCTTCTTTTTTTGACTTGTTTGCAGTGTGGGCTTGGTCCTTTGGGCCTTAGTGTTTTTGCTAGCATACTACTCCATGTCTCCTTACAACACCCCTTCCCAATCATTTTTATTTATTTGTTTTATTTTCTTTTTTTTTATTAAATATTTTCTTTAATACATAAAATCATGGAAAATATAAAACTTGATAAATATTGCATTTTGTTTATTTTATTTTATTTTTACATAAAAATATTTTTATTAAACTATATATATTGATTATTTCTCTTAAATAAACTTGTAAATATAAATAAAATAGACTTACGTTAACTTTTATTTTCTATTCTTTTTCATACTTGTAAATATTTATTTTTTGACATATAAAAGCTAAATATTTTCATAAAATATTATTTATTATTTTTAATACAAAAATACACAAAAAATAATACATAAGAACTTTATTTTCTTTTAAATTAGAAATTAGGGTTAACTTTGGTTTTCAAGAATTAATTTCTTTTTCTCAAGTTATTAGGTTTAGTTCAAAATTTCTTTTCACATAAGAAACAAAACAAAAATCTTTTTCTTGCATGTACATAATATTGCATATTTAAATACTGTATTTGTTTATTCCAATATTCGTACAAATTTGATTTGGTTGTAATAGCTTAATTAGACTTACATTATTGCAAATCCCCATTCATAATTTGTATTCCCCCCTCCCATAAAGATGTTGTAATAGCGTAGTAATCTTTAAATTACGCAATTTACCGCTTTTATATACCATGCTAATAATCAAGGTTTGTATGGCAAGATAAAAACAAATCCAATAGCAAACCCTAAATCCAAGACAAAATCAAAGCATGAAAATAACACACTTGCACACAAGCACCCTTAGGGTTTCTCCACTTGGTTGCCTTATACAAAAATGGCCATATTATGCATGCGAAGTATCTTGGCAAAACAAACAAGTATAAGATCATAGTCCCTCGATGACGCTATTCAAAGTTGCCTTACAAAATGATCTTGGTCCCTCAAAAATGCTAAAGATACTTTGCAACATTGCTAATCATGGTTATACGATGACCCACGCCCGTCTCGCTTACATCCAAAAATAGGGTTGCTTACCAAATCAATGGTAAGACAACAATGTCAAAGGAATAGAAAATGCATAAGAAAGACATTTGAGTAGGTAGATTGCTTCTAGTTACTTTCTCTATTTCCAAACAACTATCCTTGCTATTTTCAAAGCAAACACACACATTTCCAAACATTTTACAAACATTGAAAACATTTTCAAAAAGACAAACATCTTTGTATACATTCTTACGAACAAGAATCATTACAAAGATTGCCAAAACAATGGCCTCTTTTACAAAATACTTTCAAAAACCACACAAAACACAATTTCAAACAAACACAAGCAAGTGATATAGCAAGTAACTAAGAGCCCATGGAAAACCATGGATGAAAAGGGTGCTAATACCTTCCCTTTTCATAATTTACCCCCCGAACTCAAGAAACAATCTCAAAGTTCGTTCCTGTGCTTTTTCACCTTTCCTTTTGGATAAAATAAAAGTCGGTGGCGACTCTTGCTAAACCGCAACATTTGTGATAAAACGCAAAATCCACAAGTCAGTTCTCCCACCGCACCACACCCATATATTGGATTTGAAGGGACATGCGAAGGGCCATCATATGGTCATTGAAGGCAACAAATAAAGATACTTTAGCAACTGTACCAGAGGGACTAGATCATTTTTTGTAGGCAACGTCGAAGGGCCATCGAGGGAATATGATCTTTATTTGTAAGGTTCTTTTGCTAAAGCATCCTCACATTCAAGGGACATGACCATTATTTCCGAAGGCAACAAAGAGAGGTTACCCTAGAGGTATGAGTGTTAAAAATGTATTAAGTTAATTTATATTATCTTGTGAATTAGGATTTTCTATCGATTGATTTTAGTCTTGCCATATAATCCTAATTACTAGCATTTAAATATATACAGAAAATTAAAGTGCGGAAAGTAAAGACCTAAGATATTACAAGGCTTTAGGGCAGTTACATAAGAAAATGCGGAAAAGTAAAGTGTGAAATTTAAACCTAAGATATTACATCATGTGAGCAGTTATATAATAGGTAAAATGAGAGAATGTAAATCTACGATATTACAAGAAAAAGTTGTACGACCTATACACTTTCTCTAAGAAAATAAATAGCAAAAGAAATAAGAAAATGTTAGAGAAATGTTTGAATGTTTTTTTATTTTTTGTGAAAAAATAATTTGAATGATAATAATAATTAAAAACTAAATTATAATTTATTTTAATAAAATTAAGTTAATAAAAACCCTAATGTCTAATTGATTTTAAGAAAAAAGTTGATTAAATATTAGTTAAAAACCCTAAACCTAAATTGTTAGAAAAAAGTTAGTTTAATGATTGATTAAAAAACAATTAGGGTTATAAAATAAAAAGAAAGAGAATTAGGTTTAAAGAGAAAATAGGAAAAAAATATTGCATGGGGTGGGTGTTGAGCCAACTCCCTCTAGCTTCCTGTGTTGCACTTCTTGCCACCAGACCAAGCACTCGTTGGTGTTTGAGAATAGAACTAAATGATAATATATGAAACCTGCACGTTATATGGAAAATAACAAAAAATATTTGCAAAAGGTAGGGATCGAACCCACGTTCTTACGTTCACAAACCAACGCCTTGACCAGCGGTGCTACACTCTCATCCGCTTACATAATGAAAACAAATAAATATAAAATAAACCAGTGGACCGGAGAGGCGCCGAAGCCCTAACTCTGTCGTCTTCTCCGGTGAGTTTAAATTTCAACCTGTAAAAACAAAGTGTGTTAGATATCAAGAAGGACCTTACCCCCCCCCCCCAAATCAACCCTTGTGAATCCAATGGTGGCCTTAGTTTTTGCTAATTCTCTCTGTACAAAGAGATACATTGAAAATAATTCAAATCAGTGTAAGAATGGTGACGGGTTATTCTGGTATCATGGGCCTCATGCAAGGGATCAAACCTGTATTGTTTTGTCTCCGGAACATGTTAGAATTTTTATTATGAATCAAAGCATCATAAAAATAAAAGTACAAAATTCACAAAAATATGAAAATCGGCCATGCTTGGAATGCTAGTTTCAGACACTTTTGATCATAAAGAATGATCCAAACTTACTCTATGGCATCTCGGGAATTGATTTGAGTGGATGGTTGGCCTTTAGGATGGTTGTATGATGGACTTCGATTTCTCTATTTTCTTTGCAAATTTTAACTTCAAACCCTTGTTTCTTGCACAGCTTTTTTCGGCCCCTCTTTATCTGAATATGCAATGTATATATAGGAGAAGACATTAGGTTAAAAGGTGGGCTTGGATATCATGTAAAACCTATCTTTGATTTTGTTTAAAAAATAGATTGGAATAAGACAAAACCATGAAGATTTGTTTTGAAAATAGGTTCACACGATTTATAATGTGATATTGGGCCTCCAAAAGATCATAATCAAAATCCTTTTATGCCTTATACCTTCACTTAATGTTTATTTAATTTAATTTTGAATTTAAATGAATAAAAATCAAAATAAATGAAATAAAAAATTAAAATAGTGAAATAATTGGCTTAGAGGTTTATGATGAGGTCGGGAACACGTTTGGACCTTAAAAGATAAGCCCATTAGCCCAAAAAGTCAAATTTGTTCAATTTGAATTTCATGCATTTTCTCAAAATTGCCCAACTTGCACAAATCATATCTCAATCCATTTTCATCATATGAGAATGATATTGGACTTTTTGGAAATTCTAATATGTCTCTTACAACTTTCATGTTGGTCATTTTCCCATTTGAAGATTTTAACTTGATGTAAATTGCTTTGACAAAAAGTGTATTTTTGTTGACTTTTAAAATGACCTATAATGTTTTGGCCCATATCTCTCAAATAAAGCATTTTTTGGACTTGAGCTTAGCGAGACAAAATTGTATAGAATATAATTTCCTTAATAATGTACTTTGTTTGAGAATTTTCTGATGAAGCGTGTGAAAGTTATGCTTGGTCAAAGTTCAGTTGACTTCTCCTAAAGAAAACCCTAATTTAGTAATTTTTGACTTTTGATGAATCTTGAGTTTTCTTGATGAATCATTATCAACCCTTCATAAAATGATGAATGTGACTTAAAAACATTTATGTTGACAAAAAATCTTGAAGTTTGACTGTAAATTGGTCAAAGTTGACTTTTTGTCCAATACAATTGATTTTCAATCATCTGTGCAATTGACTAAGCAAACTTGTACTATAAGGCTTGAAACTTGGCATTAGGATACCTTGAAGCATATGACAAACCATGAAATCCACTTGAGGAATTATAAGCCCAATTTTTCTTGAGAAAACCAAAATCCTAGTTATAGGTCAATGCTTAGGAGGAGGGTTTGTCTGGTCAATCTTTGAGTAGTCTTGAGTACTTGAGACCTTTAGGAGCATGATAAGGTATCTTGAATCATATTGTCTTGAAAATGTGAGGGAAAATTTTAGGGTACAACACCAGCACTGGTTCTTTTCTCGAACTCCAAGCAATGGGTGCACCACCTAGCATAAAAACATAACCATCTGTGGATTTTCGATCCTCAACATCACTACACCAACTTGAGTTGGTGTATCCCACTAACTTGCACTATTTTCCTTTATCATTTACAGGAAAAAAATTCCATAGTCGAGAGTTTCGTTCAGATACTTTAGTATCCTATTCGTTGCTGTTAAGTGTGATACCTTTGGCTTCTGCATGAATTTACTCACTACACCTATAATGTATGCTAAGTCAGACCTTGCGTGACAAAGGTATCTTAATGATCTAATAAGTCTTTTGTATTGGGTTGGGTCGACATCATCTTTGTAACACCCCGAAACTCTAGATTAATTATTTAATTACTTGAATTAGCGTGAATATAGGAGTCCTTGTGAAGTATTTGATGTACGTGATATTTTGGTGTTTTATATGAGTAATTGCGGTGTTCTTTGAAGTTTTGATGAGTATGAGGTATGTCATGATGAATCGAGATGAGTATGATGTTTAACGTGATAGTTATGTGATATTCATGTATGTCATGGAGATTATTGAGAATTAAGAGGACTTTGGATAATTTAGAATTATTAGAATAATTAAATGGAATTATTTTAATTAGTAAAATAGTTAATATTGGTGTAGAGGAAATAAGGGCAAGGTAGTCATTCGGTAAAAGTAAGTGAGGCATGATGTGAAGTCCATTATTAGGGGTCTAAAGGTTAAAACAAGGAATAGAGAAAATATTTCTTTTCGGAACGATCGTGAAAAGAACAGACATTATGGAGAAAGAGAGCTAGAGCATAGAGAGACAAAGGGACTTTTCGGTATAACGCAAAGAGAGAGAGAATTACTGCTAGGAATCTGAGGTAAAGGGTGTTTATCATTGTTATTATAATCAATATAAGGTTTAGACAATTGTAGAATTGTATTAGGTTTTGGTTGATGAAAATTATGTGGTGTTTGATGATGAATTAATGGAATTGTGATGTTTAATTACAAAAAATTGATGCATATGAAGTATGGTACTTAGGGATGTTGTTATATGATGAAACTATGTGAAGTATTGATGTTTGAAGACCTGTAATATGATGAAATCGCAAGAACTTGAGACTGGTTTTGCAGGAAATTGCAACAGGAAAACCCTGTTCTTGTAGCATCGTCGGGCGATGAGGAATTATCGTCGGGAAAAGGTATATCGCGAGACCGCCGCCAGGCGAGGCAATAAGCGATGGGATGGTGAAAAAATGGAAGCTAATGAAGTGCGTCGCTCCAAGTTTCACTGGGCAAAGCAAGACACGAAGGGTGCATCTCCAGGCGATGGAGGTGGGTCATCGGGCGACGGATGGCAGAATTGATTAACTGTTTTGGATTTTCTTAATTTTCATAACTTGAGTTTTAGAACTCGGTTTGAGGTGTCGTTTAAAGCATTGGATAGCGGATGCAATGAATTTTAGTTTTATGGAATAAAAAGAGAAATAAGGATTATATTCACAATGCCTAAGTTAGAGTAAAGTTAGCTTCCCCGTGTCGGATTATTATTATGATTTATTTATGATGATGTTATGATGATGTTTTGTTTACATGATGATGTCATAATGGTATGTTGTTTATTATGATGATATGAAGATGTTGTGATGAAATTATGAATGGTGATTCATTTTGACTAGCCGTGGTAGTATTTATTATGTGTTGTGCATCATGCATTCATGGCATTACTTAGGACTTTGGTCCAATGATGGTGATTAGGACTATGGTCCAGTTATGATGGTAGGACAATAGTCCAGTGAAGGCATCAATCCCATAGTGTGGATTGAGTGCAAAATTATGAAGTTCTCTGGTTCAAAGCGGGAATCGATCCTATTGATGGGGATCTTTGGAGATAATGATGATTGAGTCATCAATGAAGTTTTGGTACCACATGAATGAGTCTATGAAATTGCATTACGTTCTATGTGACATTGAATAATGATTTGATTTGATGATACTTGGTGACAATTGGCGCGTAATGATATGTTATTGTGATTTGATGAAGTTGTAAAGGTGTGAGTATAACATGAGGTTCTGATGATGTGTGATGCTTTATCTATGTGCATATCTACTCTGTTTATTCCTTATGTCTTTTATAATGATTATGATTTACTCACCCTTTCTACTTCGAAATGTTACCTCTATCCGTGGGTAACTTGCCGGTGATCAGGATTAGTCTGACGAAGCATTAGAGGATAACTTTGGAGTGTTATTATTTGCTTTCCATTGAGTAGAGTAGGTCTTGCTCTGATATGTAACATCGGGGATGAGATTGTTTGAAATATGAACTATGTTATTTGTTTTGGTTTCTAAGATGTTGGGTTACCTTTCATGGTACCCGAGTTATTTTGAAATTCTATTTATGAGTCATGAAGTGTGACGAGATTTTATGAAGTATTTATATTAATATGTTTTGAACTATGAATTTTGTTGTGAGAAGTATGGATATTTATATTGATTATTATCCATGAAGGATTTTGTCCTAAATAATTTTGAAACCCGTGTTACAGAGCATGACTATGTTTGATATGACATTTACATGAATATGTGACACCCTTTTGTGGTTTTAATTTGTTTTATTTTCGTAAAAATACATGCGAAATATATGTGAGTTTATAAGGGTGTTACATTAGTGGTATCAGAGTAGGTCGGTCTGTCCGGCCAGGTTATTGAGTCTGTAGTGTATGACAGTGAATAATGTCGAGATAATATCTAACCATTGTGACTGTTATTCATGTGAAATAGAGAAATGGATGGAGGGAACAATGTTGCAATGGTTGTTGCTTTGTAGGCTATGGCTCAGGCTGTACAATATCAGCCTAATGATGTATCTCATATTTTGGAGACGTTTAAGAGAAATCATCCGCCTGTTTTTAAGGTTAGGTCGATCCTGATGGAGCACAAGTTTGGATCAAGGAGATTGAAAGAATATTTTGAGTCATGGATTTCTCAGAGGCACAGAAGGTGTGATTTGATACGCATCAATTGGTAGAGCAAGATGATGACTGGTGGATTGGTACCCGTCAGAGACTGACAATATTAGGTGAAGCTATTACCCAGATTGTGTTCAGTAGGGAGTTTCTAAGGAAGTACTTTCCAGAGCATATGCGGGGAAGAAATAAATTAAGTTTTTGGAATTGAAACAAGGGAGTTTGACTGCGACTGAGTATGCTTCAAAGTTTGTGGAACTGGCGAAGTATTATCCATATTACAGTGAAGTGACTGCTGAATTCTCGAGGTGTATTAAGTTTGAGAATGGTTTGCATTTGGAAATCAAGCAGGCGATTGGATATCACCAGATCCATGTGTTTTCAAAGTTGGTGGACAGTCGTAGGATCTATGAAGAAGATATTAAAGCTCATTCAGCTCACTACAAGAGCTTGAACGAGAAAAGAGGGAAGAAATATCAAGACCCTAAGAAGCCTTATGTTGCCCCGACTGATAAAGGGAAACATAAGGCTTATGATGGGAAGAAGACAAGTGGGGAGTAGCTCCCATTTTTGTCAAGTGATATAGGTATGGTGAACAAGTTCACTGGTCTAATTAGTGTGAGAATAAGGTACTAAGCTGTTACAAGGGTAAGACAGGTTATCATGCTCCTGAATGTTAGAACGATGGTCCAACTTATTTCAATTGTGGAGAGTAGAGTCATATCAGTACCTAGTGTCATAAACCAAGGAAGGATGCTACTACTCAAACTAATGGTAGAGTGTTCACGCTGAGTGTATTAGAGGAATCTAAGAAGGAGAACTTGATTCGTGGTACTTGCTTTATTAACGATGTTGAGTTAGTCGGTATTATTGATATTAGTGCTACTCATTCATTTATTTCGCTTGAATGTGCTACTAAGGTGGAATTAAAATTGTCTGATATGAATGATATTATGGTAATAGATACTCCTTCTAGTGGTTCTGTTACTACCACTTATATTTGTTCGAAATGTCCCTGGACTATCTATGGCAAGAGTTCTGTGACGAATTTGGTGTGTCTACCTTACACCAAATCGATGTTATCCTCGGGAGGAACAAATTGAACTTTAACTATGTTCATATAATTTATTATAATAAGACTTTGAGATTCTCTAAGTTTGGTGATAAAGGAGAATATATGTTATTGACTTCTAAGCAAGTTGTGATACGGTGGGAGAACAGACTTGGTCGTTTTGCGTTTGACCGCAAATGTTGCAGTTAGCAAGAGTCGCCACTGACTTTTCTTTTATCTAAAAGGAAAGGCTGAAAAGAACAGGAAAGACCTTTGAGATGTTTTCTTGAGTTCGGGGGGTAGATTATGAAAAGGGAAGGTATTAGCACCATTTTCATCCATGGTTTTCCATGGGCACTTAGTTACTTGCTAGATCACTTGCTTTTATTTGAAAATGTGCTTTGTGTGGTTTTTGAAAGTATTTTGTAAAGAGGCTTTTGTCTAGGCCAACTTTGTAATGATTCTCGTTCGTAAGAATGTATACAAAGTGTTTGACATTTTGAAAATGTTTTCAAGTTTATAAGATGTTTTGAAAGTGTAGGTGTTTGTTTTTGAAAATAGCAAGGATGTTTTGTTTTGAAATTGAGCAAGTAACTAGGAACATTCTAACTACTCAAAAGTCTTTCATGTTTATTTCCTCTTTCCTTTGACATTGTTATCTTACCATTGATTTGGTAAATAACCCTATCTTTGGATGTAAAAGGGACGGGCGTGGGTCATCATATAACCATGATTAGCAATGTTGTAAGATATCTTAACATTCTCTTTAAGGGACTAAGATCATTTTTGAAAGGCAACTTTGATAGCGTCATCGAGGGACTATGATCTTCTATTTTGCTTGTTTTTGATAAGATACCTCACACACATAATATGGTCATTTTTGTAAGGCAATAAAGTGGGTTTACCCTAAGGGTGTTTGTGTGCAAGTGTATTGATTTTAATGCTTGATTTGTCTTTGATTAGGGTTTTCTAAGCATTGATTTTAATCTTCCCATACAAACCCTAATTACTAACATTTGTATATAAAGCATTTAAATTGCAGAAAATAAAAATACTACGCTATTACATCATTTAGGGGAGGGGTATACAAATTACAAATGAGAATTATTGCAAGAAATTAAATCTAAATAATTATTACAACCATATTGAATTTGAACAAATGTACAAAATGAACAAATAAAATACAAGAATGTAAATGTAAAAGGAAATATGATTGTTGTTTGGTTTTTATGAAAAAAGAGTTTTTGACCTAATTAAATAGAAATAAAATAATTAACTAAAAATAAGAAAATTAAGATTAAGTTAGTAAAATAATTAATTTAAGGAAAACAATTTCTTTAGGTTTTTTTTTGTGAATTTAATTAAGTTAGTAAATAAAAATAATTAAATAAAAGTCCTAAATTCTAAATTGATTTTAATTTACAAGAAAAATAAATAATATGATATAATAATAATTAAAATTAAATTATCTAAGTATTCAAAAAGGTAAAAATTTAATTATTAAAGAAAATGTAAAAGAAATGTTTTTATTCTTTTGTTTTTGTGAAGAAACATAAAATATAAAATGTGAAAATAATAAATAAAAATATTTTTTGGGTTTTTATTACTAACAATTAAAATTAATATTAATAATAATACTAATAATAATAATAATGAAAATAAAAAATAAAAAAATAAAATGGGCCAGGATGTATGAACAACAATGCAGGGGGTAAGAATATAGCAAAAAATAAGGCCCAACAAAATGGATGCCCAGGCGCTGCAAAAAAAAACAAGAAGATGTCAAAAAAAAGTTTGAAAAATACAAAAAGGTCACGTTGGGGCTTGAACCCAGGATCTAAGGGTGACAGTCGCGCGCTTTAACCACTTGGGTGGTGATACATCCGTTAACTTAAACAAAACAACAAATATATAATATAAGTCTTGCCCTAAATGTACTTCATCTTCAACCTCCAGCCAGAATCCCTGCAACTTATTCGTTTCTCAACCATTTGCAAAAATATAAACATGAAAGTTGTGTAAAATTTCATCACGATTCCAGAAATGTAAATAACTAAAGCTATAGATCAAAGATGAATGCAAATTTCTAATGGTACCAAATTCTGACCTAACTTTTCCAGGATGTTCAGATTCAAAATTCTAACTACTCAAGCAATATAAATGAAATCTAAAGACATGGTTAGTTTCAGGGCTATGATATCTACATTTTATCTTCACAAATGGAAAGTAAATGATGCCTATATGAAGAGTTCAAAAGTCAGAAAACTCACCTTGAAAATGGAATTCGTGTTTTAAGTTGGAGCTTGTTTCAAGGTGCTGCAAGGATCAAGTTAGCTTCCTTGAGGTCCCAGGAAGCTAATGCAATGATTAGCTTGGTTGGAGAGTGGCTGAAATGGTCTGGAGAAGTCCAACTGTGATGCTCTGTTTTTGAACTTGGAAATGGAGGAAGATGGTGTTACAGTCGTGTAACAGGGACATGGATGTCTTGTGTATGATGCTTGGAAGCTTTTGGAAGCAAAAGGCCAAGAAACGCACGAGTAGTTTTTGATTTTGGGATTTATGGACAGAATATGCAACAATGGAAGTATGACATGCAATTCTGAGTTCTTGTGAGTTTTAAGGCTTGTGTATGCGTGTGTTTTCTTGAAAATGACTTGTGTATCTATAAGAAAAATGTTGGAGAGGTTTTTCACAAAGGATTTCTGAGTTATAGAGTTATGGCTAGGTTGCTTGATTTTGAAGAAAAGTAAAAGTATGGTTCCAAGATGAAGTAAAAGCATGAGCTTAGTGATTGTAAGGCTTTAGATAAACTTATCTTGAGTTATAGGATGTGTATGATCAGAAGAAAACAATTGCAAGGCTCAAGAACAAGTTTTGTGCATAAAGCTGCTTTTTCAAAATGGCATTGTGTACTTTCTTCCTAAAATGGACATAAAGCATGGGCATTGCATTGAATTATTGAGTTGAGGCCTCTAAAAGCTGTGCAGGCATTTAATTATGGAGTGTCTAACAAGTTTGAGGTCTTCAAAGCAAAGATTATGCAGCATAGGTTTGAGATTTGAATTTTGTTCATCACAAAATTTGCCTTGTAAAATAACTTGAAACCCCAACTTCTAACCTTCGATTATCCTTGCTCACAAATGATCTCAAGGAGTTCTTGGATATTTTGTAAAGCTTGTAATGTGATCTACAACCCCTATTTGAATCACTTTTACAAAATCAAAATGGAACTAGGTGAAACTTGGGTCAGAAGTTAGGTCAAAATCCTGACCAAAAATGTTCGAAATTTCACTAAGTGTTTAGTTTCATGACCATGACTTCATGGATTAATAACTTGAGATCCAAGAATTTCTAGGAGAAGTTGTGTAAAAAAATGTTGTAGATATCATGGAGATCTACAACTTTCAAGTTGAAAGTTTATTTTGAATCATCTTGCATCATGGTGAAAAATTGGCTCAAAGTTGTAAAAAACATGAAGTTTTCAACACTTAAAAAAATTTCTAAGTTTGAAAACTTTGACTTTTCAAAACGAAATCTTGAATTTTTGATTTCTTGATGAATAATTTTCATATTTTGACATGTTTTGATGAATTGTGATCTTTGACACTTGATTTTGACCAAAAAGTCAAAGTTTGACTTTTCAGTGCACAATTGACTTTTGATCAGTTGACTGAAAATCAACTATCAATCAAATGATCTTGAGCAAAGTTTTGAGTCATGAAATTAGGTTAAAATGATGCAATTCAAATCTTGAGGTCATTCCTCAAACCAACTAAACATTTGCTAGGTCAAAAATCAAAAATTTCCCTTTCTCAACCAAAACCCTAATTTTGACCATTTCGCCCTTTTGATGATTTGATCAAATTTCTTGAGGAATTATGGTCCAAACTTGATCAAATGATACATATGAGTTTATAATGTTGATGTGGATAAAAATTGTGAAGTTTGACTGTAAATTGGCCACAATTGACTTTTTCCCCAATACAACTGATTTTTAGGTCAACTGCTCAATTGACTGAGCAAAAATGTGATTCAAGGCTTGAAACTTGACATGAGTAATCTTGGGGGTCCATAATGATCCATTAAAGTCATATGAGGCATTGAAAGTTCAATTATACTTGTGCAATCTCAAACCCTAATTTCAGTCATCAGTGCTTAAGGAGGTGTCTTGACCTGATCAATCCTTGTGCAGTCTTGAACCCAAGGAGATCTTGTGGGAAAATACTTGATAAATGATAGGAAAAATTTTGGGGTACAACACAAGTGAATAAACTTTTAGAATAAGAATCCTTGATTTTTGAAATGTTTGCATTGTTGCAAGTTGATGGTAAAGATGTGAATATGGAATTATCGGATATCTGTGAATTTCCAGAGGTGTTTCCAGATAACATCAGTAATTTACCTCCTAAACACGAAGTGGAGTTTTCTATAGATTTGGTGCTAAGTACGAGCCCAATATCGAAGTCTCCTTACAGGATGTCAGCTTCCGAGCTGAGCGAGTTGAAGAAACAACTAGAAGAGATGCTCGAAAAGAAGTTTGTTCAACCGAGTATTTCACCGTGGGATGCGCCTATGTTATTAATTAAGAAGAAATATGGAACTATGAGACTGTGTGTAGATTACAGATATTTGAATAAGGTGACAATTAAGAATAATTATCCACTATCTAGGATCGATGATTTGATGGATCAGTTGGTGGGTGCTTGTGTTTTCAGCAAGATTGACTTGAGGTCGGGTTATCATCAGATTCGAGTTAAACCAGGTGATATTCCAAAGACGGATTTCCGAATGTAGTATGGCCATTATGAATACACTATGATGTCATTTTTTGTATCTAATATGCTAGGTGTTTTAATGGAGTATATGAATCAAACTTTTCATTCATATTTGGATAAGTTTGTCGTGGTGTTCATTGATATTATTCCTATCTATTCTAAATCACAAGAATAGGATGCTAAGCATTTGTGAATGGTGTTGCAAGTGTTAAAGGAAAATAAATTATATGCAAAGTTGTCGACGTGTGAATTTTGGATAAAGGAAGTTAGTTTTCTTGGGCATGTGATTTCTAGTTGAGGGATAGTCGTGGATCCTTCTAAAGTTGATGCAGTGTGGCAATGGGAGACTCTGAAGCATGCAACTGAGATTCAAAGTTTTCTTGGTTTGGCACGTTACTATAGAAGGTTCATTGAAGAATTTTCTAAGTTGGCTTTGTCGTTGACTCATTTGACTCGAAAGGGTCAAGCTTATGTGTGGGATGTTGCGTGCGAAGAAAGCTTTGTAGAATTAAAGAAGAGGTTGATGACCGCTCCGGTATTAATTTTTCCTAATCTGAGTGAGTCTTTTGTTGTGTATTACAATGCGTCTAAGATAGGTCTTGGTGGGATACTAATTCACAATCGATAAGTTGTTACTTATTCTTCTAGACAACTCAGAGTTCATGAAAGTAATTATCCTACGCATGACTTAAAGTTAATAGTGATGGTGTTTGTATTGAAGATTTAGAAACATTCTTTTTGGTTCTAAATTCAAAGTGTTTATGGATCATAAGAGTCTAAAATACTTGTTCAACCGGAAGGAGTTGAGTATGAGACAAAGAAGATGGCTTGAGCTTTGAAGGATGACTTTGATTTGAATTACCATCCTGGTTGTTGTACCCCAAAATTTATCCTCCCATATTTCTCAATACATTTCAAGTGAGGTCCTCAAATTGCTCAAGGAAGTCCAAGGGTTGACCAAACAAACTCTCTCCTAAGGCAGTCTACCTCAAATTAGGGTTTCGTTTGCATCAAGATGTTTGAATCAAAAGGGTCCCAAATGCTCACTATTATCCCAATATGTTCTTAAGATCATCCATGCCAAGTTTCAAGTCTTGCAGAGGAATTTTGCTCAGTCAATTGCTCAAAGGCCTGAAAATCGACTATGCTAGGGCAAAAGTCAACTGTGGCCCACATACAGTCAAACTTCAATATTTTTGGTCAACATACTCATTTTGAAGTATTATTCATCATTTGATCAAGGGTTGATCATGATTCATCAAGGATTGCTCACAATTCATCAAAACCCAAAGGTTGCTAAATTAGGGTTTGGTAGGAAAAGTCAACTCAACTTTGACCAAGCATAACTTTCTCATTCTTTATCAAAAATGACCCATCCAAAGATAATTTTGAAGAGTATGCAATTCCTTACAATTCATCTTCAGCTCCCAAGTTCAAAATATGCACTCACAAGAAGTTACAAATTTGGAAATTATAGGTCATTTTGAAAAGTCAACAAAAACACCTTTTTTGCCAAAGCTTCATACATAAACATGGAAGAGTCAATTGAGATGAGATCAAAAGGGTTGCTTAGAGGACATCTTGAGCTTTATAAAAAGTCCAAGAACACATCTATAGGGTCGTAATTGAAGGAGTTATGCATTGGTGAAGTTGACCCTTTTTGCAAAATTGCCAAAAGTCAAAAGTGGCCAAAATTGCAATTTTTGTCAAATGGGCCCAAATTTTTGTGTTTGTATTGAGTTGGTAACATGATCCACGACCCATGATCCTTCCCACTTATCTTTATTTTATTTTTGTCATTTATTTTGATTTTTATTCCAATTAAATCAAAATAAAATCATGAAAATATCAAAACTAATCAAAGCTTGAGATTTTGTGCATGTTTAGGTCTCTTATACAGTTGGGAAGAGAATCAAATCGTGCTAGGCTTGTTTGGATAGAAAAAGATTGAATTTTTCTTGTTTTGGAAAGATTTGATGCAAGGGTGAATCAATGATCAAATCTTCATAATTGCAAGGATTTGATGCAAACTTGCAACCCTAATGCACTCTATGATATATATTGAATAAATCCAAAGCAAAATAACAAGGATTAGAGGCGTGAGAATCTAAAAGAAAACTTGAAAAAACTCAACAAAAGTGGTGAATCAAATTCCAATTTCCAGGCTTCTCCAAGCCCTTCCAGGCATACCATTCGCTTGTTGGACATCTAAGGACTCTATCCCAATCATTAGCAAGCATTTTCGTGCCCAGATACGCGTTGTAAGTATACCATGACCTCTATGATTTTTTTTGAAATCGTATCTCATAAATTTGGCATTGTTAGCATATTTTATGGACATATTCTGAATCCCTGAAACATTTGCAAGCTAATGATAATACTCAATTGCGTTTTTGTTAACCATACAGAAAGTTTCCATGATTAGGGTTTAGGTTTCATTTTTAGGGGTTTTGCTTGCAGGAGCAATTGACCCTAATGAAGGAGACCATTGTGGTCAACGGGTCAAACCCAGTTGATCCATGGTCTTGAATCTTATTTATATTGCTTGTATGCAGTTTCTGAATTGTACAGGGTCATCGCCACAGCGCCATGTCTGTAGGTAAAGGTTCAAAGTTTTAAACGACATATCCAAGGAAGAAGACGATGGCGTGTCATAACTTTACTGGCCGATTTAAATGCTGGCGCATTTATTCTGGCCAGAAGCCTATAGTTCTGATATATTTTGTTTGTTTCTATTGTATTGATAAATTAACATCCAGCACAGTTGGTCAGAAGAAGGAAGTCAGAAGTTCATGATTCTGGATTCGATCCCAGGCGTGACCTTTTGGCATTTTCCCCCCTTATATTCACCAGATCCAGCGCTTACACCTTCTGAGAATCATCTTCTAGACACATCAACCAAGACCAGATTAAGCATCCTCTAGTCATGATCTGCTGGATCCACCCGCCAGGAGCAGGCCCAGTACCATCATCCTCTGGCCGGCATCCTCTGATCACCCTCCTCAGGACCATCATCCTATGATCACCATCCTCTTGACCATCATCCTCTGATCAGAGCCGCTGGCAGCAGGCCCTTGGATTATTTATTTTTTTTACCTTTCTTTAGTTATTCTTTTTTTATTTATTTTTATTATCAACACCAAAATCACCTTTTTACCAACAAAAAAAAATCAATTGTCACAAAATCTAGAATTATGTTTTATTTATTTATTCTATCAAATTAACTTAATATTTAATTTTAGGGTAATTTTAACCTTTTTTGTAAATAATTTAAAACAAATTATAAATTAGGGTTTGTTTGATTCAATATCTATTTTCTTTTCTTAAAATAACAAAAATACAAAAATAGGTCAAATTAATTATTTTCCTTAATTTAAGTTAATTAGTAACTAGGTTTGTATTTACTTAATTAAAACCTTATTTTCTCAAAATAATCAAAAACAACAAAAATATGATTTATCTTTCAATTAGGTTTAGACGGGGTCAAAACCCAAATTTTTTCTCGTTCTCGTTTCATCGCGCGCGTTTATTTATTCTTTACGATATTAATGTAACTGCTAATGGGATGTAATAGTTTAATTAGGATTTTTCTTTTATTTATCGTTTTACGGGTTTTTGGCTATGTAATTAATCCCCCACCCCGAAGCCTTGTAATAGCGTAGTTTTATTTCTCGCATTTTAATTCTCGCAAATATTAACCGTTAGATGTATGATAATAGCATTGTATGACAAGACTGTATGTTAATTTAAAATGACTAGCAAACCCTATATGTGCAAAGATAATAACTGAAATCAAATCACTCGCACATGCGCACTCCTAGGATATACTCTCACTTTGGTTGCCTTCGGTAAACGATCATTAAGTATAGGGTGTCTTAGTGGTTGCCCTCTTGTCTAAACAAAGATCAAATGTCCCGTTCGGAAATGTTTCCTAGGAAATGTTGCCTCGGAAAGGTTGCCTCAGAAATGTTGCCTCGAATATGATCTTAAGACACTAGGGTTATTACTAAGACGTCCTAACATTGATTTAGTGATTGTACGTCCCTTTCGAATTGACCCTTACAACTCCAACGATGGTGTTACCTACTCACTAATAGTGGGATAGCATTGTCTAAAGGAAACAATAACAAAAACATTCTTTTTTCGAGTAGGTAAATGCTAGTAGGTACTTGCTCAAAAACAAACTTTTCCACACTTACACTCTTTTCAAACAAACTTTTCAAAAACACTTCGTAACACTCTTGAGGACTGATACAAGGGTTAAAACGAAGTAAGACAAAAACTTTTTAAAAAAAACACACACAAGTAATTTTTTAAAATAATGAGCAAGTACCTAAGAGCCCGTGGAAAACCACAGATAGAAGGGGTGCTAATACCTTCCCTTTCTATAATCTACCCCCTGTACTCAAAATCTCGAAAAAGGAATTTTTATGTGCTTTTGTTCTTTCCAGTTGGACAAAATAAAAGTCGGTGGCGACTCTTGCTTACCACGACATTTTGCAAACACAAAACACAAAACGCAAACCAGCATTTTCCTAAAACGGTCTGGTTCTGCCACCGTATCACAGAATTGGCGACTCTGTTGGGGATAAGGTGTGGGGTATGCCATAGGATTAGTTCATCATATTTGCTTCTCTTGTTTGTTTTGGTTGCTTTACTTTTAAGGGTTTTGTATTGGGAGTTACTATAGATCCTAACCCGGATCTGGGGACACCTTTTAGGTAAGTAGCAAAAACTGTGAGGGAAGTGTACGACGTAGACCGATACGGTTGAAGCAGTAGCTACATTAATGTGGCACATTGGTTGGTACCGGTATCCCTTGTGGAGAAACGAGGAGAATACAGGGTTGTTATGTGTGTCGTTAAGCATCAACTGACCTTAGAACCCATAATCGACCAACTTAGCCAGTAGGATGTAGTGAGATAGCCGGTCTCGGTGTAAAGCTGGGAACTAGTTGATACTCGATACTACACTCATTGAGACCATACTCTCGAGATAGTTCTGGCAGCAAGAAAAGATTGCGTGAGCTGAAACCATGACCGATGGAGAATGGTCAATGATATTGAGATCCCCTAGAACCCGGTTACTTTTTCCAGGACAGGTTGAAACCAACTGAACTTCAAGAGGGTAATACCTAGACCCCATGCAAGCTTTAAACTAAAGGGCTTTTGTGTGACTTGTTTTCTTTGCCATGTCTGTTATCTGCTATACCTGTTGTATGTTTTATCATGAAATCATGCATCATAACATAGCATGCATACTTCATTATACTAACCATTTCAAAGACCGAGGGTATTTATCTTTGTTCTGTTTTGCAGATTATGGCTTCCGTGCGTAGAAACACCATTCGAGTTAATTTTGTGCAAATACCTGCTCAACTCAAAGATTTAGCCTCGAGAGTTTCTAATACTTCTTAATTCATTAGCAGACATGGCCAGCTTCTTAGCTTGGTTACCTGAAAGTTTGATGAGCAAATGATGAGTGTGCTCTTCCAGTTCTTCGATTCGGTGCATCATTGCTTCACTTTCTCGGATTATCAGCTAGTTCCCACTTTGGAGGAGTTTTCTCACTTATTGGGCATATCCATCCTTGAGCAGATGCCCTTCACAGGTTTGGAAGAGACTCCTAGACCAGAAGACATTGTTCCAGCTCTACATTTGAAACGGGCTGATGTAGTATCTAATTGGGAGACACGAAGTGGGGTTGAAGGTTTCTTAGCCAAGTTTTTGATGGATCAAGCTCAACTATTCTGGGATAACTTGGATTTCCAGGATTTCGAAGACATCTTAGCTCTCCTTATCTACGGTTTGGTTCTCTTCCTGAATCCAGATTCCTTTATGGATGTGAATGCGGTTAAGATCTTCATGTCTCGCAATCCTGTGCCTACTCTATTAGGTGATATCTTGCATGCCCTCTACACTCGTATTATGCAAAGAAGAGGGACCCTCATGTGTTGCGCGCCACTGCTGGAGAGGTGGTTTATTTCGCACCTCCCCAAGTCCGTGTTGAAGAATGAGGAAGGTTTAGGATGGTCTTACAGAATAATGTCCCTTGCCCATATGGATATTCTTTGGAGTTCTAAGGATTTTGAAAGCATTGCTGTCATTGATCGATGTAGGGGATATCCATTGCTCGGAATCAGAGGGGGTATAACCTATAATCCCTACCTAGCTTTATGACAGTTTGGTCGTGCTCGGAGAGACGGTCCCCATGAGCTGCTTCTTACAGATATTGCATTTGACTACAAGGAGGACGTTTACGAGCATCGCCAAAGGTTTATACGAGCCTAGGGAATGGTGAATAGGTCTGATCCTCAAGAGCTAGGACCAAGGACTTCTCTCCCCATGCAACCTTACCTCCAGTGGGTCCGAGCTCGTGCTTAGAAGCTTGGGATGCCTTATGAAGCTGTGTTGCCTGTGATTGTGGAGCCTACCAATGAAGACGGCGTTCCTTATACGGTCCTTTATCCCTACATGCCCACTGATCTTGGGGAATTGAAGAGATCCTAGATTCAGTTGAAAGAGGAGACAGATACCTACCGAGAGAAGTACCATGAGAAAGAAAGGAAGATCTTGAAGCTCACCAGGAAAATCGAGAATGAAAGGACGATCAATGACTACGTCAGCACGAAGGGAAAGCGTCCATGGGATTTCTGATTTTGCTTTTTCTAGTTTAGATTTGTTTTTCATTTACTTCTTTGTAAACGCCTTAAGGGCATTGTTGGACCTTTTTACAAGTTTAATCTAATAAAGTTTGTTCATTTCTTGTTTTGAAAATTTAAATCTCCCAAAGTCTTCAAAATCATTACATACGCATCCCATTATCATGCACATCATTACAGGTGCCATCACAGGTTTCTCATCTTCTTCACTGTTTATTTCAGCAGTTATGTCTTCTGATCAAGCAATCAAAGATCTTCAGGCACAAAATGCCCAATTCCAAGAGATGTTCTTGAGCTTGGCTAAAGGGAAAGAGGATTTGAAAGCTCTCATCCTGAAAGAGAAAGAGAAAGAGAAAGAGAAGGAGAAGAAGAAGAAGAAGAAGAAGAAGAAGAAGAAGAAGAAGAAGAAGGTTGTTCTTTTTAGCATGGTTAAAAGGTTTGGGGATAGGCTGAAGCAACAAGTTGATCTGTCCCTTTCATCCAAGGAAGAGGAGAACCAAGAAGAAGAAAAGGGCCCCAGCCCTGCAGTTTCTGATAATGATACAGATTATGATGAAGAACAGTATCCTCCTACTAAAGATAGGTACAAACAACTAGAAGACCGTCTGAGTTCTATGGAGATTCAGAGGATCCCTGGTCTGGATTTCGGAGAGCTGGGATTGGTATCAGGAGTGGTGATTCCTCATAAGTTCAAAGCTCTGGTTTTTGCTAAGTACGATGGAGTGTCATGTCCTAAACTCCATCTCCGCTCGTATGTCCAGAAAATTCAACCCCACACTGCTGATAGAAATTTTTGGGTACATTTCTTTCAAGATAGTCTGTCAGGGACTCAGCTTGAATGGTTTTATCAGTTGGAAGGAGCCAATGTCCTAAATTGGGAGGACCTTGCTGCTTCTTTTTACAAGTAGTATCAATATAACGCCGACCTTGCCCCCACTCGTACTCAGCTTCAGGGTATGTCTATGGGTGCAAGCGAGGGTTTTAAGGACTATGCTCAAAAGTGGAGAGATTTGGCTGGAAGAGTCCAACCCCCTTTGCCTGATAGGGATTTGGTTGACATGTTTCTAGGGACACTATCTGGTTCATTCTTCAATGATCTGATCGACAGTTCATCTTCTGGGTTTACTGAATTAATTTTGACTGGGGAGAGAGTAGAAGTTGGTATCCGAAGTGGTAAGATACATAAAGGTACTTTACCAAGTGCAGAAAAGAAGCCTTTCACCAGTAAGAAAGAAGTTAGTGCAGTCTACGGCTTGAGGAGCTAAAACAGACCTGAATACCGTCAAGCGATAAACGGTAGTGATATCAAGACCCACAGTTGCCCCACAATGCAACAATCAGCAAAGAATGGAGAGACCTCAGAGACAATACACTCGGCTTAATATGACCTTGTCTCAAATTCTACCACAATTATTGAAGACCAACCTGATAACTCTGAGGGAAGCCCCGAAGAATCCCAGCACTACATCTCCGCTATATAACCCGAACGCCCGCTGCACCTATCACTCTGATAGCCCAGGTCATGATACAAACAACTGTTGGGCCTTGAAGAATAAGGTGCAAGATTTGATCGAAGCTAAAGAAATTGAGTTTGACGCTCCGGAGAAGCCCAACGTCATGACTGCTTCTATGCCCAAACATGGTCATGGAGTAAATGTTGTGGACGATGATTTATTTGTGGCCTCCGTGGAATAAATGTCTACTCCTTTGATGACATTTAAGAAGAATCTTTTGTTGGCTGGTTTATTTTCGGGTTGTGGCGAAGGTTGCCACTTATGTTCAATTCTGCCTGCTGGTTGCCACTTTTTGAAATCAGGTGCTCAGCGCCTGATGGATAACAAAGAGATCCTGTTCGAGAAGACTATGATTCTGTTGGTTCCAATTCAAGATGTTGCCATCATAACCATTTCCGCCAATCCTTCCAAGGCTTCCTCGAGAAAGCCTGTCAGGATTACATCTGTTCCCATAATCGCTTTGTTAATCATTACTATCCCGGGTCCTATCCCATACACTTCGGATAAGGCTGTCTCTTGGCACTATGGGGCCGATGTGTATTACCATGGAGAAAAGCAAGACTTAAAGATTGAAGAATATGATGTTGATGTCAGCAATATTGTCGGGGCTAGCAAGGTCACCAGAGCGGAAGACTCTTTTCTCCCTAGATTTCCCCTCCGGTTGTTCACAAACCTGTTGTCATTCCATCTGCTAGTACATCAACTACTGTCCTAGTACTTATTCCAGTCATCACCCCTGTCGCCGAGCCATATGGCACTCGTGGCAAAGAAATCACAGGTGAGCCTGCCTGGACGGAGGCACCTAGGAAGATCATTGTAGAAACCTCTAAGCAGGAGATAGAGGAAATTCTGAAGATTATCAAGAAGAGAGACTACAACGTAGTCGAGCAGCTGGGGCAGACCCCGTCAAAAATCTCCATGTTGTCCTTGTTATTATGTTCTGAAGCCCATGCAAAGGCTTTAATTGCATTCCTCAAAACTGCGCATGTGCCACAAGAGACTTCTGCCGGTCAATTCAAGGATTGCGTAGCTAGCTTGACTGGCGGCAATGGGTTGGGTTTCTCAGACGCAGATCTGACTGCTAAAGGAAGAAATCACAATGATGCTCTGCACGTCTCGATCGAGTGCAGAGGCACTACTTTGGCCCATGTATTGATGGATATCGGTTCCTCTTTGAATGTTTTGCCAAAGAAAGCATTAGACCGTCTGGACTGTGAAGGTTTGATTCTGAAGTCGAGTAATATTGTGGTCAGGGCTTTCGACGGGTCAAAAAGGATGGTGCACGGGGAGGTGGACGTCCCTTTTAAGGTTGGCTCTCATACTTTTGTATCTACTTTCTATGTGATGGATATCCGACCATCATATTCTTGCTTGCTGGGTCGCCCGTGGATTCATAAGGCCGGGGCGGTGACTTCTACGCTCCATCAAATGTTGAAATATCCAGTAAAGGGGAAGATTGTTACGGTGCGATGTGAAGAGGAGTATATGGTGAGTCATCTTAATTCCTTTCGCTATGTCGAGATGGATGGGGAATTCATCGAAACCCCGTGTCAGAACTTTGAAGAAGTTCACCAGACTCTGGCGTCGACTGAAGTTGTTGCTGACAAACCTCCGATGAAGATGGCTTCCCTCAAGGATGCCAGGGCTGTAATTGAAAAAGGTGGGTGTGCAAATTGAGGTCAGCTCCCTGATTTCACGCACAAGACTGACAAGTTTAGTTTGGGCTTTACTGCAGAGGCTCAAAGGGTTGTTCGGTGCGCGAGGATTGGAAGACCTCCTCTGCACATCAGTAACCAAGGAGTGAATGCAATTGAGGATGATGAAGAAGAGTCAGATATCGATAGCTGGATCTACTTGACTGCCAACGGTGGATTGAACAACTAGACGGCGAAGGACTTCGTGCCCGTTTCCTTTATTACATAATAATAGACTTTTGTTTTGAGATTTGTAATAGACACTTTAAAACTTTACGGCCCGGTGCCTTGCCCGAGGCACCTTGGCTTTGATTGTGAGGGCTTATTATCTGTCATTTTCATATATCATCAATAAAGCATTGGACGTTTCTTGCATTACAAATTTTACGCTCCCTATTTTTCTTTTCTATCTCGCACTTTATCAAAACAACTATTGTCTTACACACACTCACATATCATAATGCAGATCCACATTCACTCTGGATCCCGTTGATAACCACTCTGCTATTGGCAGTTATGACTTCAAGAATCCAATCAACCAAGCCGAGGAAGAAGGTGAGGATGATTATGAAGTGCCTGGGGAACTTGTTAGGCTGTTACTGCAGGAAGAGAGGGCCATACAACCTCATGAAGAGCCAGTGGAATCAGTGAATTTGGGTACAAAAGAAGACAGGAAAGAGGTCAAGGTAGGTGCGAATCTGGAGCCTAATTTCAAGCAGCAGTTGATACAGATGTTGCACGACTATGTTGAGATTTTCGCTTGGTCTTATGAAGATATACCTGGTTTGGACACCGACATTGTGGTTCACCGCTTTCCAACTAAAGAAGACTGCCTTCCGGTAAAACAGAAGGTTCTACGTATGTGTCCTGAGATATCTGAGAAGATTAAAGCTGAGGTCATGAAACAGTTTGACGTCGGGTTTCTAGCTGTCACTTCTTACCCGCAGTGGGTTGCCAATGTTGTTCCTGTGCCTAAGAAGGATGGTAAGGTACGGATGTGTGTGGACTATAGAGATCTGAATAAGGCGAGCCCCAAGGATGATTTCCCACTTCCTCATATCGATGTTCTGGTCGACAACACCGCGCAACATAAGATCTTCTCCTTTATTGATGGTTTTTCTGGTTACGATCAGATTAAGATGGCTCCCGAAGACATGGAGAAGACAACTTTCGTTACACAGTGGGGCACATTTTTCTATAAGGTCATGTCGTTCGGGTTGAAGAATGCTGGGGCAATGTATCAGCGCACCATGGTCGCTTTGTTCCATGACATGATTCACCATGAGATTGAGGTTTATGTTGATGACATGATCGCAAGGTCCCAAACTGAGGAAGAGCACCTTGACCATCTCTAGAAACTGTTCGACAGGCTGAAGATGTATAAGCTAAGGTTGAACCCGAACAAATGCACCTTTGTGGTAAGGTCTGGTAAGCTGTTGGGTTTCATCGTTAGTGATAAAGGTATTCAAGTGGATCCTGCCAAGGTAAAGGCCATACAGGAGATGCCGGCTCCCCGCAGAGAAAAGGAAGTCAGAGGGTTTTTGGGACGTTTGAACTACATTGCCCGATTCATTTCACATCTGACTGCTACTTGTGAGCCAATCTTCAAGTTATTGAAGAAAGATCAAGTGGTAAAATGGAATGATGAATGTCAGGCCGCTTTCGAAAGGATCAAAAAATATCTCCGAGAGCCACCTATTCTAATGCCTCCAGTTGAAGGAAGACCTTTGATCTTATACTTTATAGTACTCGACAATTCAATGGGGTGCGTGCTGGGGAAGCATGACGAGTCTGGCCGAAAAGAGCACGCTATTTACTACCTTAGCAAAATGTTTACCGACTATGAGACCCGATACTCACTACTCGAGAAAACTTGTTGTGCTTTGGCATGGGCTGCTCGCCGACTGAGACAGTATATGCTGACTCACACTACCCTATTGATATCAAAAATGGATCCAATCAAGTATATCTTCGAAAAGCCTGCCTTGTCCGGGAGAATAGCAAGATGGAAGATGATCTTAACTGAGTATGACATCTGTTGTACCCCAAAATTTGCCCTCCCATATTCATCAAGATTTGTCAAGTCAAGGTCACAAAATTCCCCAAGGGTTGTGCAGCTCAACTGTCTCCTATACAGTCAAAACTAGGGTTTGTGTTCTGATCAAGAAATTGAAGGTTTCAAAGGGCCAATCAAATCTCATATGCTCACAAATGTGGTCAAACATCCTCATGTCAAATTTCAAGGCATTCAGCTCAAAATTGCACAGTCAAAACCCTAAATTGCACTACAGGCAACTGTAGGGGCAAAATGGTCATTTGACAGTCAAAAGTTCAAATTTTTGGTCAACATATCATTTTGAAGCCACAAACATCATTTGATCAATGCTTGATCATGATTCTCAAAATTTGGCTTAGAAATCATCAAAGATGCAAAAGTTGCTATATTTGGACAGCTGAAAAAGTCAACTGAAATTGACCAAGGCATAACTTTCACATGGATTATCAGAAAAATTCCATCAAAAGCTCATTTTGAAGAGAAAGACATTTCCTACAACTCATCTTCATACTTCAAGTCCAAGAAATGCTCTCACAAAAAGTTATCAATTTCAACATTATAGGTCATTTTCAAAAGTCAACAAAAAGGGACTTTAAGTCAAAGGCCATAACTTGAGATTGGTAAATCAAAATGACATGGGACCAAAGGCATTGGTTAAAGGACTCAAAGACCTTTCCAAAATGTCCAAGAACATGTGAAAAGCTTAAACATTGAGCAAGTTATGCCTTGTGGAAGTTGGGAAGTTTTTGGGAATTTTGAAAAGTCAACATTGATGCAAAAAGCCTAAAAATGCAAATGGGCCCATTTTTCTTCCAAGTTTCTTCATGCCAAGCCTATGCACGACCATTAGGCCCAAAGGGAAGTATTTTCTCATTTTTTAATTATTTATTTGAATTTATATTAATATTAATTCATTTAAATCATTTTAAATATGTGAAAAATATAAACCTAACCTAAAAAAAATCTTTTTATGCATGATTTGGCTTCTATAATTCGTGCACATGTTAATAGGGAAAGATTTGGTGCTAATTGATCAGATTTGATACAAAATACATGAGAAAAAGATTGGAAAAGATCCTTGAAATCAAATATTCAAAAATCATCAAAGCAATGGATTTTGTCCAATTTTTCTTAACCTAATCACTCACTATATGATCAGGAAGGCAAACCTAAGCCAAAGAGACTGCAAGCTGCGCCCCAAGAACCCTTTGCAAATTGAAATTTTTCCATAAAACACAAAAACTGAAAACCAGTTTCAAGGTCGATTCAAGCTTCAACTTTCATTCCATTAGCATCCTGAAGCATCACTGAACGTTTCTCAATCATTAACATCAACCAAAACGCCCTGAATTGGTATCCATAACTCAAACTGTGTCATAAAAATTTCCAAATCGCATATCATAATTTACGCATCATTGTGCATTTTTATTCATGAATTCTTGTTCAATGTGAAGTTTGCAAGCTGACCATAACTTTTAATTGAAGTTTCGTGCGCTTTTGGCCAAGTTACCATGTTTGTTCTTTAGGGTTTTCAGAAGGAAAAATTAGGGCTTTCACCATAAAGCAAAATTGGCCCTCAAGACCATGACGGTTACACTCAGCCAGCCTGGACGAACCTGAACCATACCTCGCGATGAATTTATATATGCTATAGCGCTAGTCGCTATTTTTCCATAGCTTGCCTAACACCACGGTTGCAAAACCGTTGCCTTATATGTTTTGTTACAGGGGACGCGAAGACGATGATGTCGTGTCATGAGGGGACAGGCCAATTCAAAATCTGGCGCGCTTCCCTCCACTAACTTTGCTTTTCTTTTATATGGTTTAATTGTTATTATATATTAAAAGAGTTCAAAGCGCTTCAGTGGCAGGTGTACTCCTTGGCAACGTCTAAGACCTGGGTTCGAACCCCAGGTCTGTGTATTCTTCATATTATTTTTCCCATCACTTTCCCATGCAGCATAAGCATTGAGGCGCACCATATGTTTCAAGATCCAAAAGTCCACGTGCCTAATGAATGCAGATCAATGGCTCCAGTGTAAAGAACATACCATACGCCAGTCAATGCATTACACCTGATTGGAAAAGTCAACGATTCACAACTAATTGGGCCAGAATTCCCAGGCCTGTACCTCACCATCTGGGGCTACCCCCCCTGGTTTGCATTTTTCTATTTTTCTCCTTATATTTTATTTTTGCTATTTCATTTATTTTCTTTGTTTAATTCAATTAATTTATTTTCACAAAAATATAAAAAAACATTAAAAACACAGAAAAGACAAAAAATATAATTAATTCTAATTACTTTCATAAATAAATACAAATGTAAATTATTTAGTTTAATTAGGGTATAACTTTAATCTTTTTTAATAAAAATCCAAAAATAGAATTTAGGTTTAATAACTGTTTGTTTTCTTTTTATTTTTCCCTTTTTTCCACAGCAATAATTATTTATTTATTTATTTTTTATAATTAAATTTGTACATAAATAAATTAGATTTAAATTAGGTCAAATTTCAATATTTTTTGCAATAAACTTAAAAAACATTAGAACTAGGGTTAGGCATCTCATTTCAATTTTAATTAATTTTTCTTTTTCTCCTTAAATCTTAAAAAAACATAAAAAACATTCCTTTTAAATCTTTAATTTTAATTCCTCCTTAATTAATTCATTAACTTTAAATATTCTTGTAAAAGGGTCCAACGCCCATTGTTTTAATTTAATTGCGCATATTTACTTTATGTCGTTCATTATAATTATGTAAATCTCCCAAAGCCATGTAACTTTACTTTTCACACTTTATTTATCGCTTTATTTATTTTCCGCTAAATCGGGTCCGGTTTAATTTTGGCGATGTGGACCCGCGCCATTTGTAATAGCCTTAGATTTATTTTTTCGCAAACTTTATAACTGTTAAAAAGCATGCAAGAATGAATGGACAAATTAAAATCAAGCGTAGAACACGACAAACATGACAAGACAAATAACTGAAACATGACACACAATTCGCACACACCACCCCTAGGGTACGCCTCACTGTTGCCTTTCGAAAGGTGGTCGTCGAGTAGAGGACGTCTTAGTAAGTCCTCATGATCCGGGAACCTGGCATGAGGGTAGCTTCTAAGGTGTCTTCCTATTGCTCTGATGATCACCATGTCCCGAACCTCGAATTGACCCGAACACCTCCAACGGTGGTGCTACCTACCTCTCAATGGTGGGATGGCACTACTTTAAAGGACATTTACACAGACGAATTCCTTAGGGTAGGTAGGTTCTCAAGGATACTTGCTCTAATTTCAAACAAACAAATAATACTTTTCACCAACACATTTTCAAAAGCTTTCAAAGCAAATTTTTCAAACACTCTGACGTACGAGTCGATCTGAAATTTTTTCAAAGAAACTTTTTAAACCCACATTGAAAAGCAAACAAAACATTTTGAAAACACAAATGAGCAAGTATCTAAGAGCCCATGGATAACCATGGATAGAAAGGGTGCTAACACCTTCCCTTTCTATAACCTACCTCCCGAACCGAGAGCAATCTCTTTAAGGAATTTTTCTGTGCTTTTGTCCTTTCCATTTGGAGAAAATAAAAGACGGTGGCGACTCTTGCTTCCACGACATTTCGCGAACCAGCGTTAAACAGTCAGTTCCAGATCCACCGATCACAGAACTGGCGACTCTGCTGGGGACTTAAACTTAAAGTGAGGTGTACCTTAGGATTAAGATCACTCTGTTTTCAATTGCTTTCATTGTTTGCTTTATTATTGTGGGATTGTCTTGGGAGTTCTATAGATCCTAAACCCGGATCTGGGGGATACCTTTCTTAGAAAGTAGCAACAAGGCTGTGAGGGAACTGTGCGGGGTATACCGACATGGTTGAAACAGTCTGCTACGTTGATGTGGCACTTTGGTGTGTACCGGTAACCCTTGAGTTCAGTCAAGGAGAGTACGGGGCCTCCGCGTGGTGTCGTGAAGCATCAACAGACCTTAGGAACCTTAATTGAACTATCTTGGCCTCTTTAGGGTAGTGAGATAACTGACTTTGGTGCAGTCCGAGGTTGGTTGATACTCGATACTACACTCAATTGAGGGTTGCTTTCCTGGAATATTTCGGTCGCCAGTTCAGTGGCTAAATCGAAACGATGAACAATGAAAGCAATCCCGTGATATTGGGAACCTTAGAACCCGGTTACTTTGATTAGGACAGGTTGAACCCACCAACTTCAAGAGGGTACTACCCAGACCCCATGCTGGCCTTAAACCTTAAGGGCTTGTCTTGTGTGCCTTGTGTGCCCTACATGTTTGTCTTTGTAAATATCTGTGGTGTGTTTAATCATAGCATCATGACATCATCCAGCATCATATGCATTGACTAACCATTTCAGGGGTTCGAATTTTCATCTTTGTTCTTGTTTTGTAGGACATGGAAACTGTTCGTAGAAAGACCATTCAAGTCAGTCTTGTAAGGATACCTCCTCAGCTTAAGGAGCTTATATCCAGGATTCCCGAGAACTCTTCATTCAGTGAAAGGCATGGAAGCCTCATCAGCTTGGTCAACACCAACATTGAGGAAGATATGATAAAGGTCTTGTTCCAATTCTTTGACCCTCTGCATCACTGCTTTACCTTCTTGGACTATCAGTTGGTACCTACATTGGAGGAGTTCTCCCGGCTCCTGAAGATCCCTATCCTTGATCAGCTACCCTTCAGCGGTACAGAAAAGGAACCTAAGCTGGAGGAGATTGCCAAAGCCTTGCACCTACAGTCATCTGACCTCAAGGGACATTGGGAAGTCAGAAGTGGTATCAAAGGGTTCTTAGCCAGGTTTCTGTTTGAAAAGGCCTTTGAATGTTGGAACTCCCTTGACTTGCAAGCTTTTGAAGAGGTTGTGGCCCTCCTTGTTTATGGTTTGGTACTGTTCCCTAACCCAGATCAGCTCATTGATATCAGTGCCGTTCAGATCTTCATGTCCAGGAATCCTATACCTACATTGCTGGGGGACATCCTTCACTCATGTTACACTCGAACCATGAGAAAAAGAGGTGTCCTTATGTGTTGCACCCCTCTCCTGGGAAGGTGGTTTATTTCGCACCTTCCACAATCAGTCCTGAAGAATGAGCGGGGTTTGAGATGGTCACAACGGTTGATGACTCTTACACATGCAGATATACATTGGTGTCCTAGATCCAGAGGAGATGTCACTATCATTGATCGTTGTGGGGAGTACCCTAATGTTCCTTTACTTGGAATCAGAGGAGGTATTACTTATAGCCCATGCCTGGCTTGGAGACAGTTTGGCTATGCTCGGAGGGACGGTCCTCATGACATGTTAATTCCTGACATAGTTTTTGACTTCGACAATGATACTCAAGGACTTCGTCAGAGATTTATCAGAGCCTGGAGGATGCCCAGTAGGATAGACAGCAAGACACTGGGGCACAGGAACTCCATCCCTTTGGAGCCTTATCTCAAATGGGTACGCGCCCGCTCCCAGAAGTTAGTGATGCCTTATCCTTACATGCTTCCAGTAATCAAAGAACCTGTCTTGGAAGGGGAAGTGTCTCATGTTATTCAGCACCCTGATATGCCCACGTCCTGGGAAGAGATGCAGAAGAGCTGGATCCAGCTTAAGGAGGAAAGGAATTCTCTTGAGACTAATCTGCATGCCAGTGAAAAGAAAGTCTTGGAGCTCACTCGCCTGTTGCATGAGGAGAGGAATCTCAACACCTACATAGCTCCGAAAAGGATGCGCAGTGTATTTTGGGATTGACTTGATTTTTTTTGTACTTTTGCCCATGAGGCCTTGATGTATTAAAACAATGATTTCTTTAATGATAACGTGTGTTCTTTTCTTGTCTACAACGAATTTGAACTTTCGAACCCTTGAATGCATTGCATACGCATTTCATACATCATGTGCATAGCAGGTTTTTCCCCTTTTCAGGTCGCTTACAGTTCTTCGCTGTTTATTTCAGCATCATGAATCCCGGATCTGAATCAACAGAGACATCAATCAAGGCTCTCCAGGCGCAGAATGCGCAGTTCCAAGAACTAATCATGGGTCTAGCTAAAGGCCAAGAAGAACTGAAGACTATGCTCCTGAAGAAGGAGAAGAAGAAGAAGAGAAGAACTGTTCTGTTCAACTCAGGCCGAAGGTTGGGTAATACTCTGCAGCATGAAGAGGCTGGTTCTTCTGTTGGCAGGAGTCCTTCTCAGGCAGAAGTCAAGGTTCCTACTCCAGTGGTCTCCGACAACGAGACAGATTTTGATGAAGAGCAGTACCCTCCTGCAGATGACAGATACAAACAACTGGAGGACAGGTTGAAGGCTATGGAGGTGCAACAGGCACCTGGGATGGATTTCGGAGATCTGGGTTTGTCGACTGGTGTGATTATCCCGCATAAATTCAAAGCACCCACCTTCTCCAAGTATGACGGGGCATCCTGTCCCAAGCTGCATTTGAGGTCCTATGTTCGAAAAATTCAGCCGTACTCTGCGGACAAGAATCTATGGATCCACTTCTTCCAGGAGAGTCTTTCAGGGACTCATCTCGAATGGTTCTATCAGCTGGATGGGACCAAAGTTCGTAACTGGGAGGAGCTGGCTACTGCTTTCTATAAGCAGTATCAGTATAATGCCGACCTTGCCCCCACACGTACCCAACTCCAGGGTATGGCGTTAGGTGCAAGCGAAGGTTTTAAAGAGTACGCTCAGAAGTGGAGAGACCTGGCTGGCAGGGTGCAGCCACCATTGACTGATCGGGAGTTGGTTGACATGTTCTTGGGGACCCTATCTGGGCCATTCTTCAACCATCTCATTGGGAATTCTTCTGCCGGTTTCACTGATTTAATCTTGACTGGAGAGAGAATTGAAGCTGGGTTGAAGTCTGGGAAGATTGCAAAGGCCGCATCAGCTAGTTCAGAAAAGAAACCGTTCAAAAAAGAGTCTAGTGCCGTGTATGGTTCTAGAAGATCAGAGAGAAATGAACACCGCCAATCTGTCAGTGCGGTAATGATTGCTAAGCCTGCTGCCGCTCCCCGGCCAAACAATACTCAGAAAGCTGAAAGACCTCGGAGGGAATTCACCCGCTTAGGCATGACTTTATCGCAGATCCTGCCACAGTTGCTCGCAACTAATTTAGTGACTGTCAGGGAGGCTCCCAAATTCCCAAATACAGCATCTCCCAAGTACAACCCGAATGCTCGTTGTGCTTACCATTCAGAAAGCCCGGGGCACTCTACTGATGACTGTTGGGCACTAAAGAACAAGCTGCAGGACCTCATTGACGCTAAGGAGGTACAGTTTGAGGCATCTGACAAGCCTAATGTGGTGACAGCTCCCCTGCCTGCTCATGGGGTAAATGCTATTAGAGATGAAGAGGAAGTTGATGAAGCTGAGTTTGATAGCTGGATCTACCCGGCTGCTGATGGTGGACTTAACAATTGGAGCGCCAAGGACAATCTCCCTGTTTCTTTTGTGACACAGTAATGAATTCCCATGTTTTGTTATTTTGTAATAAACAATGATAAACTCTATGGCCCGGTGTCTTACCCGAGGCATCGTGGTTCTATTTTGTGAGGGCATACGAATTGTCATATCATATATCATGAATGAAAATTTTGGACGTTTTTCGCATTGCAAATATTGTGTTCCTTTTCTATCTTTCCTTTCCTTTACATAATTTTCAAAAACAGCTGTATTTACACACACACTCACTCATACAGGTTCCAATCCACTCTGGATCTCACTGATAACAGCTCTGCTAATGCCAATTATGACTTCGAAAATCCGATCAACTTAGCCGAAGACGAAGGTGAAGATGATTGCGAAGTGCCTGGCGAGCTTGCTAGACTGTTGCTTCAGGAAGAGAGGGCAATTCAATCCCATGAAGAGCCAGTGGAAACCATAAACCTGGGTACTGAGGCAGACAGAAAAGAGGTAAAGATTGGTGCCAACCTAGAGCTCAGCGTGAAGCAACGGTTAACCAAGATGTTACATGACTATATGGAGATCTTTGCCTGGTCCTACGAAGACATGCCAGGGTTAGATACCGATATTGTCGTCCATCATTTGCCGACTAGGGAAGACTGCCCTCCAGTTAAACAAAAGGTTCGTCGGATGCGTCCAGAGATGTCCGAGAAGATTAAAGCCGAAGTCATGAAACAGTTTGATGCCGGTTTCCTTGCAGTGACTTCTTACCCTCAGTGGGTTGCTAATGTGGTGCCGGTACCTAAAAAGGACGGCAAGGTCAGAATGTGTGTTGATTACAGGGATCTGAACAGGGCCAGCCCCAAGGATGACTTCCCCTTGCCTCACATTGATGTCCTTGTGGATAATACAGCTCAGCACAAAGTGTTCTCTTTCATGGATGGCTTTTCAGGTTACAATCAGATCAAGATGGCACCTGAAGACATGGAAAAGACTACATTCGTTACTCAGTGGGGCACCTTCTGTTACAAGGTCATGCCGTTCGGATTAAAGAATGCTGGGGCAACCTACCAACCTGCCATGGTTGCCTTATTTCATGATATGATCCATCATGAGATCGAAGTGTATGTGGACGACATGATCGCTAGGTCCCAGACTGAGGAAGAGCATCTAGATCACCTGCAAAAGTTGTTTGACCGGTTGAAACTATACAAGCTGAGACTGAACCCGAACAAGTGCACCTTCGGGGTAAGATCTGGGAAGCTGCTAGGCTTCGTGGTCAGTGACAAGGGAATTCAAGTGGACCCTGCTAAGGTCAAAGCTATTCAAGAGATGCCAGTTCCTAAGACAGAGAAGGAAGTCAGAGGCTTTTTAGGACGCCTGAATTACATTGCTCGATTCATCTCACATCTAACTGCTACCTGTGAGCCAATCTTCAAGCTGCTGAAGAAAGATCAGGTAGTACGTTGGAACGATGAATGTCAGGCCGCCTTCGACAGAATCAAAGAGTATCTCCAAGAACCACCTATCCTTATGCCACCGGTTGAAGGGAGACCTCTGATCCTATATCTGACAGTGCTAGACAACTCAATGGGGTGTGTGCTGGGGCAGCATGACGCGTCTGGCCGAAAAGAGCATGCCATTTATTACCTTAGCAAAAAGTTTACCGACTGTGAGACCCGATACTCACTGCTTGAGAAAACTTGCTGCGCTTTGGTATGGGCTGCTCGCCGGCTGAGACAGTATATGCTGACTCATACTACTTTGTTGATCTCAAAGATGGATCCGATAAAATACATATTCGAAAAGCCTGCTCTGTCTGGGAGAATTGCAAGATGGCAAATGATCTTGACGGAATACGACATTCAGTACACAACCCAGAAAGCCATCAAGGGGAGTGTATTGGCAGACCACTTAGCTCATCAAGCTGTAGATGACTACCAATCAATGAACTTCGAGTTTCCGGATGAAAGCATCATGATTGTAACTGATTGTGAAGTACCTGGACCGGATGAAGGACCTGAGCCAGGATCCCGATGGTCTATGCACTTTGACGGAGCTTCCAATGCTTTGGGAAATGGTATCGGCGCCATCATCATATCTCCACAAGGTACTCATACTCCACTCACTGCCCGGCTGTGTTTCAACTGTACCAACAACATGGCGGAGTATGAGGCGTGTATCATGGGTCTTCAAGCTGCGATCGACCTAAGGATCAAATTTCTAAGTGTTTTCGGAGATTCCGTTCTTGTGATCAATCAGATCAACAGAGAGTGGGATACGAAACATCCAAACTTGATTCCTTACAGAGAATGTGTGTTGACCCTGATTCCCCACTTTACAGAGATAACCTTTGAGCACTTTCCAAGAGAAGAGAATCAGTTAGCAGACGCGTTAGATACAATGTCTTCAATGTTCAAGGTTAAATGGGATAATGAAGCTCCCCGGATCATCATCTGGAAACTGGACGAACCGGCATACTGTTGTGATCTCGAAACTGAATTGGTAACTGAGAAGCCTTGGTACCACGAAGTGAAAAGATATCTGGAAGCTCAGGAATACCCTGAAGGGGCCTCTATCAACGATAAGAAATTCCTGAGGAGGTTCGCAGCCAAGTTCTTCCTAAGCAACGGTATCTTGTACAAGCGAAACCATGATTCAACCTTACTGCGTTGTGTGGACAAGACTGAAGCGGAAAGAATCATGGAAGAGTTACATGAAGGGACCTTTGGTACACATTCCAGTGGACATACGATGGCTAAGAAAATCCTACGGGCAGGATATTATTGGTCCACAATGGAAGCTGACTGTTACCAACACTCCAGGACATGCCACAAGTGCCAGATCTATGCAGATAAGGTGCATGTTCCTCCGGTTCCCCTGAATGTTCTGACTGCGCCTTGGCCATTTGCAATGTGGGGCATAGACATGATCGGCGAGATAAAACCTACAGCATCCAATGGACATCGCTTTATCCTAGTGGCGATTGACTATTTTACAAAGTGGGTTGAGGCAGCATCCTATGCTACAGTAACCAAGACTGTTGTGGCACGGTTTATTCGGCACAATCTGATCTGCCGATACGGCGTCCCTGAGCGGATTATTACAGACAACGGTACCAATCTGAACAATAAGATGATTGCTGAGCTTTGCGAACAGTTCAAGATACAGCACCACAATTCTTCTCCTTACAGACCGAAGATGAATGGGGTTGTAGAAGCAGCTAACAAAAACATCAAGAAGGTCGTGCAAAAAATGACAGTAACTTACAAAGATTGGCACGAGATGTTACCATTCGCTCTGCATGGGTACCGTACCTCAGCTAGGACGTCAACCGGGGCAACTCCTTTCTCTCTGGTTTATGGCATGGAGGCAGTCTTGCCAATCGAAGTGCAAATTCCCTCTCTCCGGATAATGAAGGATGCAAATCTGAATGAAGATGATTGGATCCAGACACGACTTGACCAACTCAATCTCATTGACGAAAAGAGACTTGCTGCTATCTGCCACGGTCAGACGTATCAGAAACGGATGATCAGGGCATTTAACAAAAGGGTCAGACCACAAGAATATCAAGTTGGGGATCTGGTCATCAAGAGAATCATCCTTCCTCAGAGTGATCCAAGGGGCAAATGGACCCCTACGTATGAAGGGCCATTTGTGGTTAAACATGTGTTCTCAGGAGGAGCAATGATATTAACCAACATGGATGGTGACGACCTTCCTCACCCCGCCAATGCAGACATAGTTAAAAAATACTACGCATGAAAAAGACCCGCTAGGCTGACATGCCTAGGCAAAAATTAGGGCTTCCCGTCGAACCAAAAGGGTTCGGGCAAAATGAAGGGATGAAAATGAAAAAATCTGTACACCCGGCAAGTCGAAAACCTGAAAAGGCGGCTTGGGCAAAAATGGGTATCCCGGTGGACTGAAAACCCGAAAGGGCGGTCCAGGCAAAAATAAGAGATAAAAGCGTAATACTATGTCTCATTGGATCACTTTGCATCCCGAATCCGGTATCTGCATCAAGCTCAAGCGGCATCGATCAGTCAGCTTCACCCTCAACCAAGGTCATCAAGTGATGAGACGCTCGGAATTATAAAGACAATAGCAGAGTTGAAACCCAGTGGATCATTCATCTTTCACACAGCTGTTTTATTTTCTTTTGTACAAAACTTGTATAAACTCTCTTGATCGGCGGCGTACCTCTTACTAGGACGTCAGCCTCTTGTATACAAAACGCCTATTTTCAGGCCATTCAAAATCAATAAAAATATATTTTCAGTTAAACGAGCCAAGTGTTTTTTTTCCTTTTTCTGTTTTGTTTTGCGAAGAACGTCCAAGGTTCAATTTGTGATGTATGCATTGACAATAATTTGCTAACTCATAAATATTTGCATACGAAACAAAGGAATTAATTGCAGGTGACACTAGAAACAGGGGCAATAAAAGAGTTGTCTGAGCAATCCAATTGTTCTATCCTCCAAGGTACCAAGATAGGTTCAGCTAAAGAATACGACCGGTACATACTAATTCCCCAGAGAGTGGTTCAGCAAAACAGTACATTTCTCTCTAAGCAAAATTATCAAATATCAAGGAAATTGAGTATCCTCCCGTAGATCTCAAATACTTCCCCAACAGCAGTATACAAGCATTCCCGGCAGTCTTGGTTTAAAGATTGTTCCCCGGCGGTACATCAACATTCAAAGGAATCACTTCCCTGCAATTCAAACCTCCCCAGAAGAGTCCAAACCGGTTTCCCCAGGAAGGATGGAGTCCATATCCCCAAGCAGTAAGCTTATCCCCAGTAGATTCTGGAAGCTTATCCCTCGCAGAGCATGAACGCGTCGTCCGACTTTATTTAAAGAGTTATTTCCTTAACAGGATATAACTGGGTTATCCTCAGCCAAAAGCCATGGAAAGAGCGTCGTCGACAAAGTCTTCTTACCCCAGCGAAGTCCTTCAACACTTCCTATACAACAAGGGTATCCTCAGCAAACTACTGTCAACATTCAGCAAAGCATCTCTATCCCCACAGAGTATTGCTTCCCAGCATGGTCGCTAGAGCATTTTTTTTCTCCCCGCAGAGTAACCCATTCGCCAAGTTTATTCCGCAACAGAGTCATCTTCTCCCACCGGTATTCTTGCAGTTATCATCCCCAGTAGAAGCAAAATCTACTCTTCAACGTCAGCCCAGGATACAACTTCCCGGCACCCGTCAAGGATTCACTTCCCTAGACGAAAACATACATAAAACTTCACATACATCATCATAGCATGCATAACGCACTGCATCATACAAGTCTCCTTTATGTTGAGAACATCATTGCTTGATCCATATCATGCATTGCATATGACTGACTTTTACCTTTCAGGAAAGATGCAGTTTAAAGTCTCAATCACAGTTCAAGACCTAGACCGGTTCAGTTAAATCGACCCTAAGATTTTCCTGATGCTTATCCAGTCAAAGGCCTTCTCTTGGTTCAGTCAGATCGACCCTAAGATCTCTCTGATGCTTATCCAGTTGAAGATATTCCAAGACCTAGACCGGTTCAGTTAAATCGACCCTAAGATTTTCCTGATTCTTACCCAGTCCAAGGCCTTCTCTGGTTCAGTCAGATCGACCCTAAGATCTCCCTGATGCTTATCCAGTTGAAGATATTCCAAGACCTTGTCCAGTTCAGTTAAATCGACCCTAAGATTTTCCTGATGCTTATCCAGTCAAAGGCCTTCTCTGGTTCAGTCAGATCGACCCTAAGATCTCCCTGATACTTACCCAGTTGAAGATATTTCAAGACCTAGACCGGTTCAGTTAAATCGACCCTAAGATTTTCCTGATTCTTATCCAGTCAAAGGCCTCTCTGGTTCAGTCAGATCGACCCTAAGATCTCCCTGATTCTTACTCCAGTAGAAGACACCCAAGATTTTTCTCAACAAGCGTTGTTGAAGTTAAAGACACCCAAGATTTTTCTCAACGAGCGTTGTTGAAGTTAAAGTCGCCCAAGGTTCTCTTACCGTTCATGCTAAGGTAGTAACCATCCCTGGTTCATTCATCAGCGTTTGAAGCTCCAGACTCAGCTCCTGTAACCAGTCAGGACACATCTATACCAAGCATCTGAAAACCAGCTCCTGCAACGTGTCAGGTACTCATTTGTTCTTTTGCAGGTACGCAAGTTCTCGCTAAGGAATCTCTTACGCGATCAACCTCCAGGTGGCATCTATAAGCCCATCATCCTATCCATCAATCTCCAAATGGCATCTATAAGCCCATTCCCCCATCACACTGCTACTATGTGAGCGCAAATTTCTGGGCACTTTAGTGTTCAATCATCTTCCACCTTCGGATTACGAAAGGCACGTCAGCCAATCTGCATCCTCAGGTCTAAGAAGATTGAACAGGGGCAACTGTTGTACCCCAAAATTTGCCCTCCCATATTCATCAAGATTTGTCAAGTCAAGGTCACAAAATTCCCCAAGGGTTGTGCAGCTCAACTGTCTCCTATACAGTCAAAACTAGGGTTTGTGTTCTGATCAAGAAATTGAAGGTTTCAAAGGGCCAATCAAATCTCATATGCTCACAAATGTGGTCAAACATCCTCATGTCAAATTTCAAGGCATTCAGCTCAAAATTGCACAGTCAAAACCCTAAATTGCACTACAGGCAACTGTAGGGGCAAAATGGTCATTTGACAGTCAAAAGTTCAAATTTTTGGTCAACATATCATTTTGAAGCCACAAACATCATTTGATCAATGCTTGATCATGATTCTCAAAATTTGGCTCAGAAATCATCAAAGATGCAAAAGTTGCTATATTTAGACAGCTGAAAAAGTCAACTGAAATTGACCAAGGCATAACTTTCACATGGATTATCAGAAAAATTCCATCCAAAGCTCATTTTGAAGAGAAAGACATTTCCTACAACTCATCTTCATACTTCAAGTCCAAGAAATGCTCTCACAAAAAGTTATCAATTTCAACATTATAGGTCATTTTCAAAAGTCAACAAAAAGGGACTTTAAGTCAAAGGCCATAACTTGAGATTGGTAAATCAAAATGACATGGGACCAAAGGCATTGGTTAAAGGACTCAAAGACCTTTCCAAAATGTCCAAGAACATGTGAAAAGCTTAAAAATTGAGCAAGTTATGCCTTGTGGAAGTTGGGAAGTTTTTGGGAATTTTGAAAAGTCAACATTGATGCAAAAAGCCTAAAAATGCAAATGGGCCCATTTTTCTTCCAAGTTTCTTCATGCCAAGCCTATGCACGACCATTAGGCCCAAAGGGAAGTATTTTCTCATTTTTTAATTATTTATTTGAATTTATATTAATATTAATTCATTTAAATCATTTTAAATATGTGAAAAATATAAACCTAACCTAAAAAAAATCTTTTTATGCATGATTTGGCTTCTATAATTCGTGCACATGTTAATAGGGAAAGATTTGGTGCTAATTGATCAGATTTGATACAAAATACATGAGAAAAAGATTGGAAAAGATCCTTGAAATCAAATATTCAAAAATCATCAAAGCAATGGATTTTGTCCAATTTTTCTTAACCTAATCACTCACTATATGATCAGGAAGGCAAACCTAAGCCAAAGAGACTGCAAGCTGCGCCCCAAGAACCCTTTGCAAATTGAAATTTTTCCATAAAACACAAAAACTGAAAACCAGTTTCAAGGTCGATTCAAGCTTCAACTTTCATTCCATTAGCATCCTGAAGCATCACTGAACGTTTCTCAATCATTAACATCAACCAAAACGCCCTGAATTGGTATCCATAACTCAAACTGTGTCATAAAAATTTCCAAATCGCATATCATAATTTACGCATCATTGTGCATTTTTATTCATGAATTCTTGTTCAATGTGAAGTTTGCAAGCTGACCATAACTTTTAATTGAAGTTTCGTGCGCTTTTGGCCAAGTTACCATGTTTGTTCTTTAGGGTTTTCAGAAGGAAAAATTAGGGCTTTCACCATAAAGCAAAATTGGCCCTCAAGACCATGACGGTTACACTCAGCCAGCCTGGACGAACCTGAACCATACCTCGCGATGAATTTATATATGCTATAGCGCTAGTCGCTATTTTTCCATAGCTTGCCTAACACCACGGTTGCAAAACCGTTGCCTTATATGTTTTGTTACAGGGGACGCGAAGACGATGATGTCGTGTCATGAGGGGACAGGCCAATTCAAAATCTGGCGCGCTTCCCTCCACTAACTTTGCTTTTCTTTTATATGGTTTAATTGTTATTATATATTAAAAGAGTTCAAAGCGCTTCAGTGGCAGGTGTACTCCTTGGCAACGTCTAAGACCTGGGTTCGAACCCCAGGTCTGTGTATTCTTCATATTATTTTTCCCATCACTTTCCCATGCAGCATAAGCATTGAGGCGCACCATATGTTTCAAGATCCAAAAGTCCACGTGCCTAATGAATGCAGATCAATGGCTCCAGTGTAAAGAACATACCATACGCCAGTCAATGCATTACACCTGATTGGAAAAGTCAACGATTCACAACTAATTGGGCCAGAATTCCCAGGCCTGTACCTCACCATCTGGGGCTACCCCCCCCCCCCCTGGTTTGCATTTTTCTATTTTTCTCCTTATATTTTATTTTTGCTATTTCATTTATTTTCTTTGTTTAATTCAATTAATTTATTTTCACAAAAATATAAAAAAACATTAAAAATACAGAAAAGACAAAAAATATAATTAATTCTAATTACTTTCATAAATAAATACAAATGTAAATTATTTAGTTTAATTAGGGTATAACTTTAATCTTTTTTAATAAAAATCCAAAAATAGAATTTAGGTTTAATAACTGTTTGTTTTCTTTTTATTTTTCCCTTTTTTCCACAGCAATAATTATTTATTTATTTATTTTTTATAATTAAATTTGTACATAAATAAATTAGATTTAAATTAGGTCAAATTTCAATATTTTTTGCAATAAACTTAAAAAACATTAGAACTAGGGTTAGGCATCTCATTTCAATTTTAATTAATTTTTCTTTTTCTCCTTAAATCTTAAAAAAACATAAAAAACATTCCTTTTAAATCTTTAATTTTAATTCCTCCTTAATTAATTCATTAACTTTAAATATTCTTGTAAAAGGGTCCAACGCCCATTGTTTTAATTTAATTGCGCATATTTACTTTATGTCGTTCATTATAATTATGTAAATCTCCCAAAGCCATGTAACTTTACTTTTCACACTTTATTTATCGCTTTATTTATTTTCCGCTAAATCGGGTCCGGTTTAATTTTGGCGATGTGGACCCGCGCCATTTGTAATAGCCTTAGATTTATTTTTTCGCAAACTTTATAACTGTTAAAAAGCATGCAAGAATGAATGGACAAATTAAAATCAAGCGTAGAACACGACAAACATGACAAGACAAATAACTGAAACATGACACACAATTCGCACACACCACCCCTAGGGTACGCCTCACTGTTGCCTTTCGAAAGGTGGTCGTCGAGTAGAGGACGTCTTAGTAAGTCCTCATGATCCGGGAACCTGGCATGAGGGTAGCTTCTAAGGTGTCTTCCTATTGCTCTGATGATCACCATGTCCCGAACCTCGAATTGACCCGAACACCTCCAACGGTGGTGCTACCTACCTCTCAATGGTGGGATGGCACTACTTTAAAGGACATTTACACAGACGAATTCCTTAGGGTAGGTAGGTTCTCAAGGATACTTGCTCTAATTTCAAACAAACAAATAATACTTTTCACCAACACATTTTCAAAAGCTTTCAAAGCAAATTTTTCAAACACTCTGACGTACGAGTCGATCTGAAATTTTTTCAAAGAAACTTTTTAAACCCACATTGAAAAGCAAACAAAACATTTTGAAAACACAAATGAGCAAGTATCTAAGAGCCCATGGATAACCATGGATAGAAAGGGTGCTAACACCTTCCCTTTCTATAACCTACCTCCCGAACCGAGAGCAATCTCTTTAAGGAATTTTTCTGTGCTTTTGTCCTTTCCATTTGGAGAAAATAAAAGACGGTGGCGACTCTTGCTTCCGCGACATTTCGCGAACCAGCGTTAAACAGTCAGTTCCAGATCCACCGATCACAACATCCAATACACAACCCAAAAAGCAATCAATGGGAGTGTATTGGCAGATCATTTGGCGCATCAGGCCATGGATGATTACCAATCCATGAAATTCGAGTTTCCGGATGAGAACATCATGTTGGTGACCGAATGTGAAAAACCTGGACTGGATGAAGGACCTGAGGAAGGATCCCGATGGTCTATGTATTTTGATGGAGCTTCAAACGCGTTGGGTAATGGCATTGGCACTGTGATTATATCTCCCGAAGGCTGTCATACTCCATTTACCGCCCGATCATGTTTTAACTGCACCAACAATATGGCGGAGTATGAAGCATGCATCATGGGTCTTCGAGCACCTATTGACCTAAGGATTAAGTTCTTGAGTGTATTCAGAGATTCCGCTTTAGTGATCAGTCAGATCAAAGGCGAGTGGGATACGAAACACCCAAATCTTATTCCTTACAAAGAGTATGTACTGACATTGCTCCCACATTTCAAGGAGATAACCTTTGAACATTTCCCCAGAGAGGAGAATTAGTTAGTGGACGCGCTAGCTACCATGTCTTCTATGTTCAAGGTCATGTGGGACAATGAGGCTCCCCAGATTACCATTGAGAGGTTATACGAACCCGCACATTGCTGTGACATTGAGACTGAAGAGGTAGCAGATAAACCCTGGTTTCACGAGGTAAAGAGGTATCTTGAGGCTCAAGAGTACCCTGAGGATGCATCTGTTAATGATAAGAAGTTTCTAAGGAGATTCGCTGTGAAGTTCTTCATCAGTAATGGTATCCTTTATAAGGGTAACCGTGATTCAGCCTTACTGCGATGTGTGGATAAGAACGAGGCAGAAAGGATTATGGCGGAATTACATGAAGGTACCTTCGGAACTCATTCCAGTGGACATACTATGGCAAAGAAGATCCTACGGGCAGGATATTATTGGTCTACTATGGAAGCCGATTGTTATCAGCATTCTCGGACTTGTCATAAATGCCAAGTTTATGCTTATAAAGTGCATGTACCTCCAGTTACTCTGAATGTTTTGACAGCTCCTTGGCCTTTTTCAATGTGGGGCATCAACATGATCGGCGAGATCAGACCTACTGCGTCCAACGGGCATCGTTTCATTCTGTTAGCTATTGATTACTTTACAAAGTGGGTCGAGGAAGCTTCCTTTGCTACAGTAACCAAGAACATCGTGGCGTGATTTATCTGACATAATTTGATTTGTCGATACGGTGTACCAGAGAGAATCATTACGGACAACGGTACGAATCTCAACAATACCATGATCACCGAGCTCTGCAAACAGTTTAAGATACATCATCACAACTCTTCTCCTTATCGGCCGAAGATGAATGGGGTTGTTGAAGCAGCTAATAAGAACATCAAGAAGATTGTGCAGAAGATGACGGTGACATACAAAGACTGGCATGAGATGTTACCATTCGCTCTTCATGGATACCGTACCTCAGTGTGGACTTCGATGAGGGCAACCCCCTACTCTTTGGTATATAGTATGGAAGCAATCTTACCCATTGAGGTCCAGATACATTCTCTCCGGATTACGAAGGATACAGGTTTAAGCGAAGACGACTGGATCCAGACCCGGCTTGATCAGCTGAATTTAATCGAAGAGAAGAGACTTACTGCTATTTGTCATGGTCAGACGTACCAAAAGTGAATGATCAAGACATTTGAACAAGAAATTCAGACGACAAGAGTATCAAGTCGGGGATCTGGTGATCAAACGCGTCATACTGCCTCAAGGTGATCCCAGGAGAAAATGGACCCCTACGTACGAAGGGTCATTTGTGGTTAAGAACATTTTCTCGGGAGGAGCTATGATTCTAACCACCATGGATGGTGACGACCTTCCTTACCCCGTCAATGCAGACATAGTGAAAAAATACTACGCATGATCAAAGACCCGCTAGGTTGACTGGCCTAGGCAAAAATAAGGGCTTCCGGGCAAACCAAAAGGGTTCGGGCAAAAATAAGGGATGAAAATGAAAAAAACTGTACACCCGGCAAGTCGAAAACCTGAAAAGGCGGCTTGGGCAAAAAAGGGTATCCCGGTGGACCGAAAACCCGAAAGGGCGGTGTTATACCCCAAAATTTTCCCTCCCTTTTCATCAACATTTTCTCACCACAAGACTCTTGGAGCTCAAGATCAAGTTAGGGTTTGCTCTGCTCAAGACCCCTCCTTGCATTGTTGACCCAAATTAGGGTTTGAGTTTGCACAAAGATGTTTTGACCTAAACTGCCCAAAGTGACTTTCATGCTTCATGTTGGATTTACAAGTTTATCCATACCAAGTTTCAAGCCTTGATTCCAATCTTTGCCCAGTCAATTGGACAGTTGACCTATAAATCAGTTGTATTGGGGAAAAAGTCAACTGTGGCCAATTGATAGTCAAACCTCATAATTTTTGACCCACATCAACATAATGAACTCATATGAACCATTTGGTCAAGTTTGGATCACAACTCCACAAGAAATTTGATCAGATCACCAAAAGGGCAAAATGGTCATTTTTAGGGTTTTGACTGCACAAAGGCAATTTTTGACTGTTTGACCTAACCAATGGCAAACCAAGCTCACATACGGACTCAAGGACCCAATGTCATTGTCTTGACCCATTCAACAAGTTCAAAAGATCTCAAATGCATAGGATTGACAGATGAATTTTTCAGTCAACTGATCAAAATTTGATTGTATACTGAAAAGTCAAACTTTGACTTTTTGGTCAAAATCAAGTGCCAAGATTCATTTTTCATCAAGACATGTCAAATTATGAAACTTGTTCATCAAGAAATCCAAAATTGCAAATTAGGGTTTAGAATGACAAAATTTCATAACTTAGAATTTTTCTAAGTTATGAAATTTCCTTATTTTTTCCTAACTTTGTCCCATTTTTTCACCAAGATGCAAATGGATTCAACCAAAAATTGAAACATAAAAGTTGTAGTCCATTGCAAAATCTACAACTTTGATTCACAGAGTTTTCTCAAACAAAGCTTGTATCTCAAGTTATGATTTTTGGAACAAGGGTGCAAAATATTTTTAACTTAGAGAAATTTTGACCTATTCTAGACAGGATTTTTGTCCAACTTCTTGGCCATTTTTCACATGCTTCCACTTGTAGTTTCAATTTTAATTATAAATATGGATTGTAGTACACATTCCAAGATTTCCAAATTGTCCAAGAACTTCTCAAACACCCTTGTGGTTAGGGAGAATCGAATTTGCAAAGTTGGGCAAAATTCACTTTTGTTCATAACCAAATACATGTTCATACAAGTTTCATTTTCAAATCAGCATGCTTGGTACTTGCTTGCAGGCCTCTAAACCAAGTTTGCACCCCATAATTAAATGCCTAACCATTGTGTTCAAGCATTGTTTTGTGCATTTAGTCATTACACAAAGAATTATCCCTTAAGTAGAAAAAGCAAACTTGTCATTTTTGAAAAGTAGTGCTTTATGTCAAATACCAAATCCAAGAAGTACAAGCCAGATCTTTGAGGCAAGAGTTTGTAAGCAAATCCCACTGATCAAGAGCAAAGTGTGCAGCATAGATAGAGAGGGTACACAGGCCTGCATAAGGACTTGAACTTTCTTACTTCAAAAACAAGCAAGATTGCAAAACAACTAGAACTCTCACTTCCTGCAAGCACAGCCAAACACAAACTTTGTTCTCACCTTCCATACATCCCAACTAACCTAAAGCACGATTGATTGGTCCCTCATACCTCCCAAAACTCAGAAACACCCTCTTGCTGCAGAAACAGGGCATCTGTTGCAGTTTGACTTCCACAACTCATTCCACTCGTGCACTTTGGCTAAAAATATTTCAAACACATTCCATATCATCCATACAAACTATCCCAAGTCCTAGATACAAACTGTAACATCCCTAACCTCAGTTGCCATTTTCACTTTTCAGTTTTGCAGGTGAACTTCCATAGCACGATTCAGAGAGTTTCAAAGCAAGCTAGATACTTTGGAAGCATCCTTGGACTTCAGGCAAGTTGTACAAAAGCTCAAACTCCATTGAAGTTGGCCACATTGCTGTACACGACTCAAGCTGAAATAGGTAAAACCATGGACTTCAATCTCTTAATCTAGGAAGAGTTAGGCTTAGGTTTGTGAATGAAACATGCTCTACTCATAGCCCTGAAGCCATACATATGATTACTTTTCATTTATATTATGCGTGCTGTGAGAATTTTAGCCATGAACATTGAAGAAAAATTAGGTCAGAAATTGGGGATGAAGAAATTCTCCTTCGTTTATTAGAGTTAGGTCAAGTGTTTTATATGTCTGAATTCGTCTCTTGATGCTCTACATTGTTTGTGTTATGAGTTTTTGTTAAAAGTCAAAGAATCAGGAGTTTGAATGAAGCATGGAAAGCGCGCGTTTTGGTTGTTCAAACAATGCTGAAGGTTGAAGATGATTGGCTTGGGCTGGGCCTGAGTCAGTCTTGCTCTTTGCACTCCCTTTTTCCATTTACACCCCCATGACCCATTGTGTGAAATATTCATTATTTTTGACTTTTTATTTTTTATTCTGACTTGATATTTTTTGTCCAAACATAAAAAATATTAAAAATATTTTTCCACCTTTTTTTGCATTTATTTGGCATTTATTTGTTTTATTTAACATGTGTATGTAAATAAATATATATACTTTTTATTTAAAACCCTAGAAAATAATACAAAAATATTTATTTTTTAGTCATTATTTTTGTTTACATTTTGAAAACATTTTCTAAAATATACTTTTTTTGTAAATAATTAATATCTTATTTTTTGTATATATTTAGTATATTTAATATATAATATAAATATTTGTATATTTTATTAGAATACTTAGGATAAAAATATGAAAATAATACATTTTTATTTTTATTAATATATGACACTAAAAAATACTCTTTTTTTTTACAATATACTTCTTTTTTTATTTTTTGTATATAATTAACAAATATTGTATATAATTAATAAATAAATACTATTTATTCAAAAAACTAGGGTTTTGCCCTAAACCATAAAAATATTCAAAATTTGACCTTTTTATTTTTGTTTATATTTCACATTGAAAAACACTTTCACATACATAAAAAATCATTTTTGTGCATAATACATTTTGCATATTTATTGTATTTATTCCAATATTGTACAATTAAATATTTGTATATTCGATATGGATGTAATAGCTTAGAATTTAATTTCTTGTCAAATATCCCCAAATTCAAACTTGTACCCCCATCCCCATAATCATTGTTGTAATAATTTAGGACTTTAAATTTCCGCATTTAAAAGCTTTCAAATTATGCCATGATAGACCTAGGGTTTATATGCAAATCAAATAACAAATAGCTTGACTAATACAAAGACAAAAAAGCATGAAAATGGACAACACAATGCACACTTGCACCCTTAGGGTTACTCCACTTGTTGCCTTCAAAAATGGGCCATGTTGCATGTTGAGTGTCTTTGGCAAAACAAAAACAAATCAAATGATCATAGTCCCTTGATGACGCTTTCAAAGTTGCCTAAATAAAATGATCATAGTCCCTCAAGCAAATTGCCAAAATACTTGACACTATTGCATTCATGGTCTAAAACGATGACCCGCGCCTGTCCCGTTAACATCCTAACGCAAGGTTGTTCATCAAATACAATGGTGAAACAACACTGTTAAAAGGGTTAAAACATGAGAAAGATCTTTGAGTAAATTAGGGTAGACAACTCTTAGTTACTTGATAAAACTTGCAAAACACACTTGCCTACTTTCAAACACACTTCACAAACACAACTTCCAAAACAACTTTCAAAAACATTGAAACATCTTTTCAAAAAGACAAACACCTTTGTAAAACATTCGAGTAAAGAATTGTTACAACGGTTGCCTAGACAAGGCATCTTTTTCAAAACATTTTCAAAACCGCCCACACAAAGCACCATTTCACACAATTGAAAATCAAGGCAAGTGATCTAAAACAAGTAACTAGGATCTCATGGATAACCATGGATGAAAAGGATGCTAGCACCTTCCCTTTTCATAATCTACCCCCCGAACCCACGAAAACATCTCAAAGGTTTTTTCTGTGCTTTTTAACCTTTCCTTTAGGATAAAATAAAAAGTCGGTGGCGACTCTTGCTAAAACCGAACAAGTGCGAATACAAACGCAAAACCTCAAGTCAGTTCTCCCACCGTATCACAGAACTGGCGACTCTGTTGGGGAGAAAATTAAAAGTGGAGTAACCTTAGGTCTTAGATCACCCTTTTGCATGACTAATTGTTTGCTTTGATTGCTTTACATTTTGGTTCTCTTGTTTGAGCTTGAAATCCTACACCCGGATTTGGGAAACATTCATAGATAGAAATACGTTGTGGAAATTATGTGGGGTATACCAACATGGTTAAAGCAATAGCTATATTAGTGCGACATATTTGTGAGTACCAGTAACCCTTGAGTTCAATCAAGGAGAGTATGGGGCCGCTGAGTGATGTCACTAAGCACTAATGACCTAGAACCTTACTTGACCATCTTGGCCTTTTATTAGGGGTAGTGAGATGACCGGCTTTGGTGCAGTCCGAAGTTGGTAGATACTCGATACTACACTCATTGAGGGTTGTTTTCTTGGAATATTTTGCTCGCTAGTTAAGTGGCTAAACCAAAACAATGAACATGGAAAAAAATCCAATGATATTGAGCTCCTTAGAACCCGGTTACTATTTATAGGACAGGTTTTTAAGCCAACTAAACTCAAGAGGGTACTTACCTATGAAACCCCATGCAAGCATGAAACTAGGGTTTTGTGTGACTTGCTTGTACATATGTTTGTGCATACATCATGAACATCATAAAGCATTATATGCATCCACTAACCATTTCAAGGGTTTGGATCTTCATCTTTGTTCTTGTTTTGTAGGCCATGGAAATTCTTTGCAGGAAAACTATCCAAGTCAACCTTGTGAGAATCCCTCCTCAACTCAAGGAGCTTACATCCAGAATTCCAGAAAGCTCTCTCTTCATTGAAAGACATGGTAGATTGCTCAGCCTAGTCAACACCAACATTGAAGAAGACATGGTGAAAGTGCTGTTCCAATTCTTTGACCCCCTTCACCACTGTTTCACATTCCCCGACTATCAATTGGTGCCTACTTTGGAGGAATTTTCTCAACTCCTGAGAATTCCTATTCTTAATCAACTACCCTACAACGGTATGGAAAAAGAACCAAAGCCTGAAGATGTTGCTCAAGCACTACACTTGCAACCATTTGCATCAAGGGGCATTGGGAAACTAGAAGTGGTGTCAAGGGCTTCTTGGCAAAGTTCTTGTTTGAGAAGGCACAAGAGTGTTGGAACTCCTTGGATCTACAAGCCTTTGAAGAGATTGTGGCACTCCTCATTTATGGGTTGGTCTTATTCCCAAATCCTGACCAACTTATAGATGTCAACACCGTCAAGATCTTCTTATCCAGGAATCCAATACCTACATTACTCGGGGACATCCTCCACTCATTTTACACACGAACAATGAGGAAGAGAGGTGTTCTCATGTGCTGTACTCCTCTCCTTGCAAGGTGGTTTATTTCTCACCTTCCACAATCAGTTCTGAAGAATGAACAAGGCTTAAGGTGGTCACAACAATTGATGACCCTCACACATTCTGATGTACATTGGTGTTCTCGGTCCAGAGAAAATGTCATCATCATCGATCATTGTGGTGAGTTCCCTAATGTTCCATTACTTGGCATTAGGGGAGGCATTACCTACAACCCTTGTCTAGCTTTGAGACAATCTGGATATGCTCGGAGGGATGGCCCTCATGACATGTTGATTCCTGACCTAGTTTTTGACTTCGACAACGATGCGCAAGGACTTCGACAAAGATTCATCAGAGCTTGGAGGATGCCTAACAAGGTAGATAGCAAGACACTGGGGCACAAGAACTCCATCCCTCTTGAGCCTTACCTCAAGTGGGTACGAACACGCGCCCAGAGTCTTATGATGCCTTACCCTCACATTCTCCCTTTGATTAAAGAGCCTGTTAAGAAAGGAGAGGTTCCTTACACCATCCTACATCCTGACATGCCAACATCATGGGAGGAAATGCAGAAGAGTTGGATCCAACTCAAGCAAGAAAGGGATACTTTTGAAGCCAGCTTCTACGCCAGTGAGAAGAAGGTTTTGGAGCTTACCCGCCGACTTCACGAGGAGGAGACCCTCAACACTTACATCGCACCAAAGAGGATGTGCAACGTCTTTTTACCTTAAGAAGTTTTTGTAATATTTGGCCCATGGGGCATTTATGTACTGACAAAATTTCTTCTTATTAATATGACGTGTGTTCTTTTTGTCTGCAACAATTTTGAATTTCTAAATCCTTGAATGCATTACATGAATAAACATATCATTCATCATATGCATAAACAGGTCTTCACACCAGGTTTCCTTATCTTTCTGCTATTTATTTCAGTAAGATGGATATTGAGCAGACGGTCAAAGATTTGCAAACATAAAACTCGCAGTTTCAACAGCTCCTTATGACCTTGGCAAAGGGTCAGGAGGATCTTAAAGCACTGTTAGGGAATAAAGAGCAAGAAAAAGGAAAAAAGAAGAAGAAAAGAGTTGGGGTAGCTACACTGGGAAGAAGATTTGAGAATGAAGCTAGGAGAGTTCTTGAATTCCCCTCCACATATGATGAGGGGACCGGCAAAGGAAAAGGGGCTGCATTACCTTCTGAGTCTGAGGCTGAAGAGGAAGAGGTTGAGGAAGATGAAGACTATTCAAAGCAGCAATACCCACCAGCGGACGACAAATACAAAAACCTGGAGGATAGACTGGCAGCTATGGAGCTGCAAAGGGTTCCTGGGTTAGATTTTAAAGAATTGGGATTGATTGCTGGGATTGTGATCCCTCCAAAGTTTAAGGTGCCAATTTTTACAAAATATGACGGGCTGTCTTGCCCGAAGATGCACCTGAGGTCATATGTCAGAAGAATTCAACCTCATATATCCGACAGAAATCTTTGGGTACACTTCTTTCAGGACAGCTTGTCTGGTACACAGCTAGACTGGTTTTACCAGCTTGAGAGATCAGAAGTGCATAACTGGGAAGACTTGGCAGCTGCCTTTTATCGCCAGTATCAATATAACACTGACTTGGCGCCAACCCGTACTCAGCTACAAAGTATGGGGATGGCCTCAAATGAGGGATTCAAAGAATACGCCCAGAAATGGCGCGACTTGGCCGGAAGAGTGCAGCCACCTCTTTCAGATAGGGAACTAGTTGATATGTTCTTGGGGACCCTATCTGGCCCATTCTTCAACCATTTGATCGGGAGCTCTTCCGCAGGGTTTACTGAATTGATTCTAACTGGCGAACGGGTGGAAGTTGGTATTAAGAGTGGGAAGATTCAAAGGGATACATCTGCATCCACAACTGTTAAAAAACCATTCCCGGCCAAGAAGGAAGCAGCTGTTATATACTCTCAGAAAGGATCGGGAACAACGGAGCGCCGACCGACTATAGGGGCCGTGATGATTCAAAATTCGTCAAATGATCAGCCTCGTAACAATCAGTCCAGACCTAAACAACAATGGGGAGAACGGCCACAACGGAAGTTCACCCGCATCAATATGACGCCTGCACAAGTTCTTCCCCATTTGTTGAAGCTAAATCTCACCAATATTAAAGAAGCGCCAAAGAATGTGAACACCACTTCCCCACACTATCATACCAATGCTAAATGTGCCTATCATTCTGACAGCGTCGGGCATGACACAAACAATTGTTGGGCGCTTAAGAATAAAATTCAGGATTTGATAGATGCTAAGGAAGTTGAGTTCGACGCCCCTGAGAAACCGAATGTAATCTCCGCTCCAATGCCAAAGCATGGTCGCAATGGCCATGCTATTGAAGAAGATCTGTTTGTTTCTACTGTTGATGATCTAATAACCCCACTACTGACAATCAAGTTGAATCTGTTGAAGACTGGGATTTTCCAGGTTGTAAAGAAGATTGCTACCTTTGTTCCTCCCTACCAATCGACTGTCCATTGCTGAAGATAGGCATCCAACGCCTAATGGACAACCAACAAATTCTTTTCAAAAAGACTCCTGTTACTCCAACTCCTATCAATGAAGTTTCAATAATAACCATTTCTGCCAATCTTTCCAAGGTCCCCAAAAGGCCTGTTAAGATTACATCCGCTCCGAAGATTGTACCCTTGAAGATAACCATGCCTGGGCCCGTCCCATACAAATATGACAAATCAATACCGTGGAATTATGGTGGAGAAATCTACTACCACTGTGTTAAGCAAATTGAGATAACTGAAGAGAGCTCTGACGAAGAAACTGCCGACATTGGAAACATTGCCGGTACGAGCAAGATTACCCGAAGTGGAAGAATTTTCTCTCCAGAGATTGCCCCTCCAAAGGCAATCTTTGGACCCTCAGCTGTTCCCAAGGTTACCCCTGCACCGGTAAAACTATCTGCCAGAACTCCAATGATTGAAGAGGTTGTTACTCCTGTGGTTGTCCCTCCTGCTGCTGCTGATAAAGGGAAAGGGATCCAAGAAGAGCTCGTCGGGACGAGGGCTCAACCATTGGTCATCCCTGAGACCTCTAAAAAAGAAATGGAGGAGTGTTGTACCCAAAAATTTGCCCTCCTCTTTTTCCACAAGAAATCACGGCTCCGGGCTTTTCCTGATTTTTTAGACTGGCTCAAGAATCGGTCAAACAGAATTTTCTCGTCAGTCAAGACAAAATTTAGGGTTGTCGTTGATTTTAAAAAACAGTTCGAGCAGATTGCTTAGGGTTTGGTTAAATTGGCTCAAAGTTTGATCAGGCAGGCGTTTCTCCCGTGTTAAGTCAAAAATAAGGGTTTTGCGCGCATATTTCTCAGAAAGAGTTAGTTCTATCAATGCTTTTCAAATTACTCTAAGATAAGGACTGAGGCTGTTGATTGTTAATTTGCAGTTGTTTGGATTTAATCAGTGAAAAGAGGTATGTGGACGTTTTGTTTGATTAACTGTGCATTGCTTTGGATAATTGGAGCGCCGGGTTATTATTGATTGATGATAAGACCACAGTGTTTATCAATTGATTATTTATTTTAAGTTAGAATAATTGGAATTTATTTCCATTTTATTATAATTTAAGAATTATAAACAATTAGATAAACATTTGAAGAAGAATTAACTGATCAAAATGGATTTTTATTCATCTTTAATTATTTGTTACAATTGTTATTTAAATACAGTATTTATTTATAAAGTATTTATAATAATAATGGTTACAATGACTAAGATTGAAATAAACTATGTCCTAAATTTCCTAATCTTAATTCTTCTATCCAATGCTCCTTTGCTCAATTATTTTTCATCTGCAAAACAAAGAAAAAGAAAAAAAGTCAAAAGCAGATAAAAGAGACAGACAGTTAATTTAAAAATTCATCATTAAAAGAAACTGGTCGGAATCAGTTTGCCCTCTCTGCAAATCACGAGATTGCTCTCGGTTCACAAAGAGGGATAGAATGTCTTGCAAAAATGTGAAATGCACAAATTCAAATTTTCAAGCATACTGAGTAAATCCAAAAATTGTCAACCAAGTTTCCAAACAGCATGTACAAGTAAAGGCAAACTGAATTACAATCTCAAACCAAGCCATAACTGTCAAAATTGTCCAAGGTTACCAAAAGATATCAAACTCCAAAAGCTGTCCAAAAAAAAAGTACATAAAGTATGCAAGAAACATGGAAAATATGCAGAGGAAAACAAGTGCAAACAATGTTCAGATACATCACTTTCCAAAGGCCAGTTTACTTTTTCAGAAAGAAGGTAAATTTAAGCAATAAAAATGCTTTTCTTTAATCTGGAGAGAGAAAGAGAGAGGAAAGCAGCTTACAGTACAGCAGGCTAGAGGCTAAGCAAAAGATATAAACAAGATATATCATAATACATAGAGGAAAGAGGCAGAACATATACAGCAGGATATCATAAAGCGTGAAAACCTCAAGCCTTGCAAACCTGTCCAAGGATTGACTAAGAACGAATATACAAAAGATATAATAGTTCCTGCCTTTCAAGGACCATAAGGCAAAGACCCTGAAAAGAGATACAAGGGCCATCAACCTGCATAATATATCTCACAAGCAAAAAAAAAAAGCCTACAGCCTCCAAGTTCAAAAAGCTCATAAACTCAAGACTTCAACCAAAACACAAGTTCTAAACATGTTAGCCTGAACCACTGTAAAACAAAAAGCAGTATCAAGATAACCAAAAAACCGCTCAAGCCTTACCTGCTGCCAATAAACCCTTTGCCCTTTCAAGAGAACATTACAAACAGAAGCCATCAAAAACCAGCATATCCAAACCTCACCAAAGCCTTACCTGATTCAAAGAGCCCTCAACCTACCAGCCTGCATCAAATCAAAGGCCCCAAAAGGCCATCAACCTATTTCAAACCTGAAACACAAGCCTAAATCCTGCATAGTTCACATAACAAAAGCCTAAACCTGTCAAACTTGTCCCCAAAGCCAAGTAAACCATCTCAGAATCAACAAAATCCAACCAAAACACACGCCCTCAGAATTGCTTCATCACTGGGCTAACAACAATATTAATATTTCTCAGAGTCAGAGGCTAACAAGAGAAGAAGGCAACCAAACATATCAAACATTCAGGGCAATTCAGAGTAAGGCAACATAAACCCTCAGAACGTTGTCATCACTGGGTTAACATACAGGGGCAAGCATTAATATCAGCATACAAAAGCGAGGCAATTAGAGAAGAAGAGATGCAACTATCAAAACGTACTCAGATATCTCAAGCATCAAAGCAACAGAAGTGAAGGGCAAACAGAAGAAGAAGATAAAGAGGCGTTCTCAGATAATCATCATAAAACACGAAAAGGCAAAGACACAGAGTACTGTGGTTACCGGAGCAAGCACAACATCCCGTTTCCCTCCGTCTCCGGCCATCCAAGCGCCTCCTTCTCCATCTCTCCTCCATCTCCAGAAGCCAAAGGTATAATTCTTCTTCTTTTCCACACCTCGCAGGAACACCAAACAATATAAGAGAATCAGAAACAAATAAGAGCATGCACGATTAAAAACCTAGGAACCCTAACGCATGACAGAAACCAAACCTCATAGCTATTGCTCGCGTGATCGTAGAGAGAGAGAGGATGGAGGGTGGCGCATGTCAGCCTGAGACGAGGAGATGTTGTTCAAAAGCCATATCTTGAAAAGGTGAAGAAGATGAAGACGGATGGCGCCGATCTCAAGCTGTAACCCTAAAAATCCAAGTGACACAAAATCATTTCAATCCTAAAATGAAAATGTGTGAATTCGTCTGGGCCTCTACCCTAGTAACGCGCCTTAAGCCCAATGTTTTTGGACTTGACCCCCCCCCCCCCCCCCCCCCCCCCCCCCCCTCCTGGCGCCTCACCTCCCTTCTTACTTATTCTACTTACTTTGTTTTGGGCCACAAACTCCCTTAAGCCCATTCTATTCTCTTTTTTTGTTTTAACTAACACTCTTTTTGCTATCACATGACATTTTATTTACATAACTTATTTTTTAAATAAACCAATTGTTCATATTAAATCTAAGTAACAATGCTTTTTTTTATTTTTCTTTTATAATATGATTACATTTTGTAAATAAAAACCCTTTAACCCTTTTTATATACGTATACAAAATTTTCTAGGATAGTTTATATTTTATTTTTTTGAACAATTAAAAAGACATAAAAACTTAGTTCTATCAAGTCTAGCTTTTTTTGTCTAATCTAAATTTTGTACATAAAAATACTAATTAAAATGCATTAATATTAATACATGAAAAAATAGAACTTAAAACACTTTCTTTTCTTTTATTAAAATTTCTAGTTTGTACATATTAACAAAACTACAAAAGATAACCATACAAAATAAATAGACAATACTTAATTATTTCATTAAGTTAACATTCCACACCTTGTAAATAAATCACATACACATTTACAATACACATTTTATCTTTCTTATACATTGATACATTTGCTTGTCCCTTTTTACATTGCTATTAATTTACATTTGAGATGGTGATTGATTCGATTTGGTTGTAAATATTTGGATACTACTCTCCTATAAGTCTCATCCCCCATTTGTAAATAATTGTACCCCCATCCCCGGATACTCATTTGTAATAGTTTAGGACTTTAAATTCCCGCAATTTATCGCTTTCGAATTATACCATGGTTAGACCTAGGGTTTGTATGTACATAAAATCAACGCTAGATGACCTAATACAAGACAAATACACGAAATCAATACACAATCACACTTGCACCCCTAGGGTAATCCCGCTTGTTGCCTTCCAAAATGGGCCATGCTTGCACGTCGAGTTTTCTTTGGCAAAACAATTCAAATGATCATAATCCCTCGATGACGCTTTCGAAAGTTGCCTATCAAAATGATCATATTCCCTTCAAGCAAAATTGCCAAAGACACTTGGCACCATTGCATTTATGGTCCATACGATGACCCGTGCCCGTCCCGTTAAACATCCTAAACGCAAGATTGTCCACCAAATACAATGGTGGAGCAAAATTGTTAAAAAAGGGTTAAAACATGAGGAAAAAAAACGTTTGAGTACAATAGGGGTAGACAAACTCTTAGTTACTTGATCAACTTGCAAAAACACTTGCCCACTTTTCAAACCACAAACACTTTCAAAACAAACTTCCAAAAACATTTGAAACATCTTTTCAAAAAGATACACACCTTCGTATATACTCAAACACGAGTCATTACAGTGGTTGCCGAAACAAAGGCGTCTATTTCAAAACATTTTTCAAAACACACACACACACACACCATTTCAAAGCAATTAAAAATCAAAGGCAAGTTGATCTAAAACCAAGTAACTAAGAGCCCATGGATAACCATGGATGAAAAGGGTGCTAATACCTTCCCTTTTCATAATTTACCCCCCGAACCCACGAAACATCTCAAAAGGTTTTTCCTGTGCTTTTTAACCTTTCCTTTAGGATAAAATAAAAAGCCGGTGGTGACTCTTGCTAAACCGAACAAGTGCGAACACAAACACAAAACCTCAAGTCAGTTCTCCCACCGTATCACAGAACTGCCAACTCTGCTGGGGATAGGATTTAAAAGTGGGGTTACCTTAGGGTTTAGATCACATTTACATTCTTGCTTTGATTGCCTTGATTGCTTTACCTTTTTGGTTCCTTGTTTGGGTTTGTTGAAAATCCTACACCCGGATTTGGGGCACCTTTTTAGGTAAATAGCAATAAAACTGTGAGGGAACTGTGTGGGGTATACCAACATGGTTGAAGCAGTAAGCTATGTTAGTGTGACATATTTGTGAGTACCGGTAACCCTTGAGTTCAATCAAGGAGAGTACGGGGCCGCTGAGTGATGTCGTGAAGCACTAACGAACTCTTAGAACCTTAATTGACCATCCTAGCCTTTTTAGGGATAGTGAGATGATCGACTTTGGTGCAGTCCGAAGTTGGTAGATACTCGATACTACACTCATTGAGGATTGTTTTCTTGGAATATTTTGGTCGCCAGTTAAGTGGCTAAACTAAAACAATGAACACGGAAAACAATCCAATGATATTGAGCTCCTTAGAACCCGGTTTCTATTTTAGGACAGGATGAGCCAACTAACTTCAAGAGGGTACTTACCTGCAACCCCATGCAAGCCTAAATCTAAGGACTTGTTTGCTTTGTGTGAATATGATTACCTGTATATACACTCATTTGCTTTAGCATACATGTACATAACATCATAACATCATACCATAGCATTTTTCAATAACCATTTCAAGGATCTCGAGGGTTCTTTTGATGTAGGGTTACGTTGAACCAGGCGTCTACCAAAGGGCAAGAGGTTTCTCCTCTAAACAAATGCCAATCAAAGATCAAGTGCAACAACTTCAATCAGGGGCTATGACCCACTTGACATGGTGAGCTTGATTCTCGTGGAAAGACATCCACCGGTGCAAAGTTCTCCAATCGAAGATCAAGTGCAACAACTAGAATCAGGGGCTATGACCCACTTGACATGGTGAGCTTGATTCTCGTGGAAAGACATCCACCATTACAAGGTTCTCTAATCAAAGATCAAAGTTCAACCTCTAGCATTCTCTTGTGTTTACCCCCAAGAGATCCTTGAAAGCATGCATCCAAATATCATGCATTTCATCTTGACAATTTTTCCTTTTTCAGGTTTCCTTACTCTCCTACTGTTTATTTCAGTAAGAGATGGCTCTAGAGAGGACTGTCAAGGATATCCAGGACCAGACTGCTCAGCTGTAGGAAATGTTCTTGAACCTGTCCCTGGGGCAAGAAGAAATGAAAGCTCTCCTCACAAAGGGCTTGGTCCAGGGGAATTCAAACAATGCCAGGAGTGATCAGTTGGAAGCACTGCAGTTTGAGCTGAAAACAATGAGGATCCAAATGACGGGGAAACTGGTGGGCCAGATGGCTCTCATCCAAGATTTGTCTCAAAGACAAGAGGAACTCAGAGTTCTTGTCAACCAACTGCTTCGGAACAACCAACTGGGGCAGACATCTGAGGTTGAAGAGCAAGTCACCACTCAACTGAAGAAGTGAAAAACACAAGAAGGGGGGTTGAATTGTAAAAACTGGAAATCAATTGCAATCAACACGATATTTTTATCCTGGTTCGTTTGATCTCAAACTACTCCAGTCCACCCGTCAAGGTGATTTCGCCTCTCTCCAACGAGGTCTTAATCCACTATATTCAACTGAATATTACAATCTGCTTTAACAACTGCTAAAGCCTTCTTGATGCAAACCACAAACCGGTTTCTCAAGGAATTACTTTCTTACAAAGAATTGAAATCTAGGTGTGTGAATGTTTTCTACTAAAAACTGTTTATCACAACTGTGATACTACACAACTTAAGCTTATGAGACTAGAGTGCTAAAAATAATTGAGTAAGGAATTGAGAGCTTTTAGCAAACTGAGAGTAAGGAAGATGATGAATAGCTTTTAGGCGTGTAGAGTGTTGTAGAGCATTAGCCGATTCAATCTTCATTGACTTGTTTATATAGCATTGGAAATAGTGTACGTTGGAGTAATAATTCTGTTTCAATGCCAATAAAATTCTTTCCTTATTAAGCAGATCTTGTCTGGAATGATGCCGTTGGTAATAACTCATCTTGAATGCACAGTACCGTTGCCACTTGAGTGTGTTCTGGCTTTGGCTCATTCTGACGCTGCTTAGGTGCTGATGAACTGTTGTTGTCTTTATCAGAGTTCAGATGGTTAAGCGCAAATTTGTTCATCAAGCTTCAGCATAAGCGCAAGTTGATCTTCTGATTCTGGTATCTGATATAACATCTTCTGATGCTGCTGTTGATATCCAATTTTCTGATGCTGATGAAGATGTTCTCATGCTGATATCCATCAGAGTTTCTGTAAAACAGAATGTAATTTTTAGATAGCATATGTGTCTTACATGAATCATACAATTAATGTATCTTAGCATTTTGTTATCATCAAAACTTAAACTTAGGGTAGTAGATTCAAACTTTGTTCTAACAATCTCCCCCTTTTTGATGATGACAAAAACTAGATATTTTTTAATTGAAAATTAGCGTGAAAAGTATCAGAGATAACTAAATAGTAAGTTGTATCAGAACTAATTAGGAAGTTATCAAAGATAAGGGATAAAGAGATATCAGAGTTTAGATCGGAGATACTCCCCCTGAATTTATTACTTCCCTTTTTAATTCCAAGAGTTCTTCAGGATCAGATCTTTATTGCCTTTCTTTGAACATCAGAATATCAGAGCTTCAGATTAGAATATCAGAGCTTCAGTGTATCAGAGGTGATTAACTTCTTGTACCTGTAGCCTTATGCAAAAACAGAAAACATTCAAGTATATCAGAGTGTTAGAATGTTTGAGACTTTTTGTCTCAGTAATCCGTTATTGAAAAATATCATTCTTGTTCTCCCCCTTTTTGTCAGCAATCAAAAAGTGTAAGTGATATAAGCTAAAACGACCAGAGCAGAAAAACTTGTTATATTAAATTCAGAGCCAGACAGAATAGTACAGATGATTATGCAAAGAAAACATTGAAAATATCATGAATGAAAAACTAAGGTTGGGGAGGAAAGCGTGTGAACAGAGTCTCCAGCATTGACTTAATCTGATCAGCAGTTTCATTCTGCTTGTGCACCATACTGACTACTGTATCTATCTTGCTATCTTGCACATCCATCCTTTCCTTCATCTTATGATCATTTTCATCCATTCTTTGCTGCAGACGAATATCATTCAGCTTCAGCTCTTCCAGAGTCTGCCTGTCCAAGGCAGCTTGAGAAACGTCAGAAGCAAGAAGCTTCTGAGAGCTTTCTGCAACATCTTCAGCTTGACTAACCTCTTCAGCTTGAGTTGTCTGATCCACTTCTGGCTGCACTTTTGAAGCTGGACGCTTCTCATACCATGGCTCACTATCTAGAAGGAGCACTTCTTCCTTCAGCAGCTGACTTCCAACTTCCTTCAGCAGCTTGCTGAAGTTCTGTTGTGCCTGCTCATAATTGATGTCTTGCAACTTGAGGGCTTCAGCGCGTACCCATATTCTGAAACGTGTCCAGAGTTGGTCTGAGGCAGCAGGATCAATCATTCCAGGGCAAACTTGCTTTAGAGAAGCAATCCACTGCTGCAAGCCTGTTTCAAAATTCACAATGCCAAAGCCAACATCTAGCTGTTTTGGTTTAGGAATGGCTATTTTATTTTTGAGATCAGCAAGACGGTCAAGGATTGTTAAATCAATGAAGGTCCTGCTGTGGTCTTCTGTAGTTTGTTTGGGAGATGGAGTGGGAGAATCAGAGATGATTATTGGACTGTTTGGAGTGTTTGAAGGGGTAGTTTCTGGAGAGGATGGCAGCTGGGGTATGTTTATAGTTGTACCACATGGCAGCTGAATTGCCAAGGGTTGTGGCTCAGAGGATTGAGGAGAATGAGGTTCAGGTGATGGAGTTTCAGAGTGATGAAACTCAGGTTGTGGAGGTGATGGTTGAGGTGAGGGTGGATGAGGTTCTTGTTGAGGAGAGGGAGGAGGAATTGCTGGTTGTGGAGAAGGAGGTGGAATTTCTGGTTGTTGTGGAATTTGTGGTTCTTCTGGTATGAGTGAGAGAGTATTTTCTGGTTGAGGAGAGTGGACAATCTCTGGTTGAGTGTTTGGATTTTTTGAGAGGTGAGCGGAAACACGTTGATCAATTTCAGACAGAACTTTGTCAAGTTCTGATTCTGTTGATGTTGTGGGTTTTGGAGTTTGGGATTTGGTGCGGGATCTCCTGAGAGTCAGTGACTCAGAAGGGTCATCCTCTGGTTCGGTTTCATCAATATTTGGTATGGGGATTGGAAGTTCATGTGAAGCTGGGGTTGGAATTGATGTTGGAATAGCAGAAGAATTTAAAACATTAGCAGCAGATAGATTACCTCTTTTCTTAGGGGTCTGCTGGGATGGTCCTTCTGAAGTGGCCTTTCTTTTCTTCGTCTTCTTCATATTAACTTCTGGTTGTTGTTGGTGCAGATCTTTAATATTCAGTTTGGGATCTGTACCATCAGCCTTGCAAGCGTCCAAGTATCTGAGAACAACGACTGGCTTTGATTCAATCTCAGAAAATAGTGGAAATTCGTCCAGAGGGACTCTTCTGCTGGTGATGTCAGCAAGAGGAGTAACGCTGGGCTCCTTTCTGATATTCTCTATCAGTTTCATTTTCTTCAGATTCTTGGCGTTCAGAGGCTTGCCAACAGTAGGTTCAATAGAACTTAATTCCTCAGCTTCTGTAAGGTGTTCTATCAGCCTATTCTCAGTCAGAATATCTGATATTAACCTGCCAAAGGGTATCCAATCCCTTTTTGTCCTTTCTTCTTCCCTTTTCTCCTTGACGCTGGTCCTGAGGTGATTAAACAGAAGATGAGCCAAGTTAATCTTTACCTTCTGATTAATAAAATAGATCAGAAACTGCTGATCTATATTTATATAATCAGGAGAGCTTGTTGGCTTCCTGTGATTAAAGCACCCCAGAATAATCTTCGCCCATATTCTGTCCTGATCCTTTAAGTCTCTGATTTTGCTGCTGGGAACCCCATGGGTGAAAATCTGCCTTGCAATGACAGCAACGTCATAGCATCTTTCAGCCATGTCGATACAGCGGATACCACCACCACTGTATCCAATCAATCTTGCAATGTGATCCTCAGTGATCACAATCTTCTTTCCCATTATGTAGGAGGTAACTTGATGTGTTGATGAGTACGCATGAATCCAGAACTCCTTGACTAAGACTGGGAACATTGGTCCCACCAACCTATCAAAATATCTCTCCCATCCCTGTCCCCTAACTTCTTCTGTCAAATCGAATCCATTTTCTTTCAGACTGGAGAAATCAACAATTAGTTCAGACAACACTTCCAAATTCTTCACTGGTGTAAGGAGTGTTCTGAAGGGAACTTGGTATTGTTCAGATGAAGCCTCCTTCTGAGAACCTGCAGAAACATTGCTGGAGGTTGCCATGTTCACACTTAGGGTTTTTTGAGAAAAACTTGAAAAATGGGTTTCTTTTGAGAGAGATGAACACACAAGGAAAATGCAGAAAATATTTGTAAGATTGTAAGAAACGGTAAAGGATTAATGAATGATGTTAATGTGCTTAAATAGATTTCAAAATATGTTTTGAAAACATAAACGGTTTTAAGAAAGAGAAATAATTCATGATTGCATTTTAAAACATGATTACGTGCATTTAATGCTTGCTGATTTTGGGGGATTTGAGAAAGATACTTGAAACGGTTACCAGACATGTGTCTCAATGCACCCAATCAGCGTTTTGCCTTCTCAGAAGCATGCACGCGTTCTGCTTCAGAGATTTGCTAATGATTGGATGACACTTGTTTGATTTAGTGAGCAGCACGTCTATCCTTGAGCTGAAACGCTCAGATCTTTAAGAATAGAATCTGATACAATCTGCATGTTTATCTTTCTGAAAAGAGATTGATCAGAAGTTCACAGTAAAACAAATATATTCTGAAGGTTAATATATAAAATTAAAACATTTTCACTCTGGGCAGAGTTTCATGCTGAGATGTTTCAGAATGAAATTGAACCTATCTTCAGAAAGGGGTTTAGTGAAGATATCAGCCCATTGATGGTCTGTATCAATAAATTTTAAGTTCAAAATTCCTTTCTGAATATAGTCCCTAATGAAGTGATGTTTTATTTCTATATGCTTAGCCCTAGAGTGCAAAATAGGATTTTTACTTAAGCAAATAGCAGAAGTATTATTAGAGTATAGGGATGTTACTCTCAAAAATCTGGAAGTCTTCAAGCTGACTTTTCATCCAGAGCATTTGTGTGCTACATCCTGCTGCTGCTATGTACTCAGCTTCTGCTGTTGATAGCGCAATTGTGGATTGCCTTCTGCTGGACCAAGAGATCATATTTTCTCCCAGAAACTGGCAGCTTCCAGAAGTACTTTTACGCTCTACTCTGTCTCCAGCAAAGTCAGCATCGCAATAGCCTACTAAGTTGTAATCACTAGATTTTCTATAAAATAGACCCAGATTAGTAGTACCTTTCAGATACTTGAAAATTCGCTTAACAGCTGTTAAGTGAGATTCTCTAGGATCTGATTGGAATCTAGCACAAATACATACGCTGAATAAGATATCAGGCCTTGAAGCTGTCAGATAAAGGAGAGAACCAATCATACCTCTGTAGACCTTCTGTTCTACCTTTTTGCTTACCTCTTCTCTTTCCATAATGCACGTGGGATGCATTGGAATCTTTGATGGCTTACATTCTGAGAGGTCAAATTTCTTCAGAAGATCTCTGACATATTTGCTCTGATGAATGTAAGTTCCCTCTGGAGTTTGATTGATCTGAATCCCTAGAAAGAATTTCAGTTCCCCCATGAGGCTCATCTCAAATTCTGTCTGCATACACTTAGCAAATTTTCTTCCAAGAGAAGGATTAGTAGATCCAAAAATAATATCATCAACATAAATTTGACAGACTAAGATGTCATTCTTAACTGACTTACAGAATAAGGTAGTGTCCACCTTCCCTCTGGTGAATTCATTTTCTAACAGAAAGTTACTTAGTCTTTCATACCAAGCTCTGGGAGCTTGTTTCAGACCATATAGTGACTTCTTTAGTTTGAAAACATGTTCTGGATGTTTTGTACTTTCAAAACCAGGGGGTTGGTGCACATAAACCTCTTCTTCTATATAACCATTTAAGAATGCACTCTTGACATCCATCTAATACAGAGTGATGCCTCTATTAACAGCAAATGAAATTAAAAGTCTGATAGATTCGAACCTGGCGACTGGAGCAAAGGTTTCTGTATAGTCTATCCCCTCTTGCTGACTATAACCTTGTGCTACCAGTCGTGCTTTGTTTCTGATAACTTCACCTTGTTCATTTAGCTTGTTTCTGAACACCCATCTCGTTCCAATGACGTTGAATCCTTTTGGTCTTGGAACAAGATCCCATACGTCATTTCTGGTGAATTGATTAAGCTCTTCTTGCATTGCTAGAATCCAGTCGTTGTCCAGAAGTGCTTCATCAATAGAAGAAGGTTCAATCAGAGACACAAGTCCCATGAGGGATTCTTCAGAGTTTCTGAAGCTTGCTCTTGTTCTGATTGGATCTTCCTTTCTTCCTAGGATAGTTTCTTCTGGGTGATCCAAGCTGCTTCTGGGTAGTCTCTTCTGAGGTTGATCAGCAGCTGTTGTAGGATTGCTAGCAGTTCTCCTTTCAGATGTTGAATGAGTGTCTATGTTGAGAGCTTCTGATGACTTGTCTTCAGAACCTGTAAATTCAACTTCCATACCTGCAAAAACTTTATTCTGCTTTGACTTTTCAGAGTCAAGCTTATCATCAAAACGAACACTGATTGATTCTTCCACAATCTGTGTTTCTGTATTGTATACTCTGTACCCTCTTGAGCGTTCAGAGTATCCTAACATAATACACTTATGTGCTTTAGAGTCAAACTTGTTCAAATAATTCTTTGTATTTAACATAAAACAAGTACATCCAAATGGATAAAAATATGAAATGTTGGGCTTTCTGTTCTTCCACAATTCATATGGAGTCTTTTCCAGAATAGGTCTTATTGAGATTCTATTCTGAATGTAGCACGCTGTGTTTATTGCCTCTGCCCAGAAGATCTTAGCAACGTTTGTCTCATTGATCATGGTTCTGGCCATTTCTTACAATATTCTGTTCTTTCGTTCTACAACTCCATTTTGTTGGGGAGTTCTAGGACAAGAGAAATCATGCAGAATGCCTCTGTCATTAAAGAATGACTCAAAATCTTTTTTTTCAAACTCTCCACCATGATCACTTCTGACTTTAACGATTCTAAGATCCTTTTCATTCTGAACTTGGTTACAGAAGGTAACAAACACAGAGTGTGACTCGTCCTTGTGTCTTAAGAACTTTACCCATGTCCATCTGCTATAGTCATCTACGATTACTAACCCATACTTCTTGCCACTAACTGAAGCAGTTTTAACTGGTCCAAATAAGTCAATGTGCAGAAGTTCTAATGGCTTAGAGGTAGAAACAACATTTTTAGCTTTGAAAGAAGGTTTTGCAAACTTGCCTTTCTGACATGCTTCACACAGAGCATCTGGATTGAACTTCAAATTAGGAAGTCCTCTTACCAGATTGAGTTTGTTAATCTGAGATATTCTTCTCATACTAACATGCCCCAATCTTCTGTGCCAGATCCACTGCTCGTTGTTAACAGACAAAAGACACTTTACATTCTGACTTTTCAGTTCAGAAAGTTTTATTTTATAGATGTTGTTTTTCCTCTTTCCATTAAACAGGATAGTCCCATCTTTCTGACTAACAGCTTTACATGATTTTTGATTAAAGATTATATCATAACCGTTATCACTTAATTGACTTATGGATAACAGATTATGCATTAATCCATCTACTAGCAGAACATTATTTATAGAGGGAAGATTTCCATTACCTACAGTTCTAGAGCCAATGATCTTTCCCCTCTGATTGCCTCCAAAGCTAACGTGGCCTCCAGGCTTAAGTTCCAGGCTTTGGAACATATGCCTTCTTCCTGTCATGTGTCGCGAGCAGCCAGAGTCCAGGTACCATGACTGGTGTTTCTGATTTACTGCTAAAGATATCTGCAACATGTATTATTTTATCCTTAGGTACCCAGATTTTCTTGGGTCCTGATTTGTTAGATTTACCAAAACTCTGGTTGAATTTTGGTTTCACAGAATACTTACTGCTAGTGTATTTAATATCATGTGTGTGACCATACACGAAATGTGAGTTCAGAGGAGTGTGTTTAATGGTTAAATCCATGGCATTCTTTGGTGTAGGAACCTTACCTTGGTATCCTATTCCCTTCCTGTCGTTTCTGCTAACTCCATAGATTATTGAAGCCATTTTGCTTCTATCTATGCTTTTAGCAAGGAACTTCTGGAAACTGTGATCATACTCCTTGATGATCTCATCAGCACTGCTGGGAGTTTCAGAAATTGGTTCCTTCTGAGAGTTTTGTAAAACATTTTCTAATTTTGAAATTTTATTTCTCAGCTCAGAATTTTCCAATTTAAGACTCTCAGTCTTATCAGAGTCAGATTCAAGATTCCTTTTCAGGTTTCTGAATTTAACTCTAATCTGCTGGTACCTTTCCAGAATTTCATTAAGGCTTTCAGCAAGTTCAGCCTTAGTAAAGTTAATTGCAAAGTCAGGAAATACCTCTTCAGTATCTGATTCTGAGTCTGATTCAAAAGCTTCACTGTCTTCTGAAATGTTGGCCATGAGAGCTATGTTTGCTCTCTCATCATCTGATTCTGAGTCAGCTTCAGACGAGTCAGAGTCATCCCATGTAGCCATGAGACTTTTCTTCTTTTCTCTTCCAAACTTCTTTTTGGGCTTTTCCCTCTGAAGCTTTGGGCAGTCACTCTTGTAGTGTCCTTGCTCATTGCACTCATAGCAGATGATGTCCTTGGTGTTTGGCTTTCTGCTTCCTGAGGAGCCTTCAGATCTTCTGTATCCAGAGGAAGAATCTGTCCTTCTGTATCTGGAAGAAGACTCATTCTGATCAGATCTTCTGGGATTCCTGAACTTCCTTTGCCTCTGCTTCCATAGTTGGTTCACTCTTCTGGAGAGGAGAGAAAGTTCGTCTTCTTCTGATGAGGATCCATAAGATGTTTCTTCAACTGCCTGCAAAACTTTAGACTCAGATTTTTTCTTAGATTTTAATGCTAAAGGCTTACCTTGCTTCTGAGGTTCATCAGCTTCTAGCTCTATCTCATGACTTCTGAGGGAGCTAATAAGTTCCTCCAGAGAAATTTTGTTGAGATCTTTTGCTAGCTTCAGAGCTGTAACCATTGGCCTCCACTGCTTTGGTAAGCTTCTGATGATCTTCTTGACGTGATCAACAGTAGAGTATCCTTTGTCCAGAACCTTGAGACCAGCCACCAGAATTTGGAATCTTGAGAACATTGTTTCAATGGATTCACTTTCTTCCATTTTGAATTCCTCATACTTCTGAATGAGCGCAAGAGCTTTAGTTTCTTTGACCTGAATGTTGCCTTCATGCGTCATTCTGAGTGAGTCAAACATGTTCTTTGCTGTGTCACTGTTAGAGATCTTTTCATATTCAGCATAGGAGATGGCGCTGAGAAGGATGGTTCTGGCCTTGTGGTGATTTTTGAAGTCACGCTTTTGTTGGTCAGACATTGCTTTCCTGTCAATCTTCTGACCGCTTGCATTCACTGGGTGCGTGTATCCATCTGTCACCATGTCCCACAGATCAGCATCATGTGCCAGAAAGAAGCTTTCAATTCTGTCTTTCCAGTAATCAAAATTTTCTCCATCAAAGACTGGAGGTTTGCCGCTGAATCTGTCTCTGTCTTCATTGTTGTCATTGCTGGTGTGTTGATAAGTTCCTGCCATTGTGTTTTTCTGACGCTGGATCTTGTACTGACACGGTTAAGTGTTTTAGCTCAGAACCAGGTGCTCTGATGCCAATTGAAGAAGTGAAAAACACAAGAAGGGGGGTTGAATTGTAAAAACTAGAAATCAATTGCAATCAATACGCTATTTTTATCCTGGTTCGTTTGATCTCAAACTACTCCAGTCCACCCGTCAAGGTGATTTCGCCTCTCTCCAACGAGGTCTTAATCCACTATATTCAACTGAATATTACAATCTGCTTTAACAACTGCTAAAGCCTTCTTGATGCAAACCACAAACCGGTTTCTCAAGGAATTACTTTCTTACAAAGAATTGAAATCTAGGTGTGTGAATGTTTTCTACTAAAAATTGTTTATCACAACTGTGATACTACACAACTTAAGCTTATGAGACTAGAGTGCTAAAAATAATTGAGTAAGGAATTGAGAGCTTTTAGCAAACTGAGAGTAAGGAAGATGATGAATAGCTTTTAGGCGTGTAGAGTGTTGTAGAGCATTAGTCGATTCAATCTTCATTGACTTGTTTATATAGCATTGGAAATAGTGTACGTTGGAGTAATAATTCTATTTCAATGCCAATAACATTCTTTCCTTATTAAGCAGATCTTGTCTGGAATGATGCCGTTGGTAATAACTCATCTTGAATGCACAGTACCGTTGCCACTTGAGCGTGTTCTGGCTTTGGCTCATTCTGACGCTGCTTAGGTGCTGATGAACTGTTGTTGTCTTTATTAGAGTTCAGATGGTTAAGCGCAGATTTGTTCATCAAGCTTCAGCATAAGCGCAAGTTGATCTTCTGATTCTGGTATCTGATATAACATCTTCTGATGCTGCTGTTGATATCCAATTTTCTGATGCTGATGAGGATGCTCTCATGCTGATACCCATCAGAGTTTCTGTAAAACAGAATGTAATTTTTAGATAGCATATGTGTCTTACATGAATCATACAATTAATGTATCTTAGCATTTTGTTATCATCAAAACTTAAACTTAGGGTAGTAGATTCAAACTTTGTTCTAACATCAACCCCCATCCAGACGAGAAGACAAGGGGAAGGCTCCTTTGCTTGATTCAGGGTCACAAGCCCAACAACAACCTCGCCAGCGTCAACGGGGTAATCGGTGTAGTCAAAATACGTCGGGAAAACAGTTCACAGAGACTGACATACCGTCATCTCTGATTCTGGAACGTTTGTTGGAGGTTAATCTGACTGCTTTGAGGGATCCTATTCGGAAGCCCAATGCCTCCGCTCCTAACTATCATCCCGACGCATTTTGTGTGTACCACTCCTACAGCCCGGGGCATGACACCGACGACTGTTGGGCCTTGAAGAACAAGATTCAAGATCTGATTGACATTGGAGTGCTTAGGTTCATGCCAGACGGCGAGATGAAAATCTTCCGTTGAGGAGTCCTCCACCTGGAGTGACAAAGCTCAAACTGAAAGACTTTTGCTTCATTTGAATTTTCAAAGTTGTAATTTCTTTTGTTCTCAAACAATTAACTGTTAAACTCTGTTTCATTAATGCATTGCATATGTTTGTCTTGAATTCATCCATTCGTTTTCACTACTCTTATGCTTTCTTTATGATATTTAACTCTTGATAAAAAGCTGCAAGCCTTTAGAGGGAGGATGACGAAACAATACCATAATCTCATACAATATGCTTTTGAACAGACCTTGCTGATGATGTACATGCATTTCTTTCAATTCCCAAACACTGGAGTAATAAGGAAGATAATCCCTAGTCAACCCCTTTGAGCCAAAAGAAGTAGGAGTTTTCTGTTCTAAACATTCAAAACCTTTGATATAAACCTGGGGCAGGGTAGTCTCTCAGTTAATTCGGAAAAAAAAGGGTGCGTATTGCAGTCGCAAACTCTCAGTTCGTGATACAACGAACGACATCAAAAAATCAAAAAAAAATATTCCTACGGAATCAAAAGACAAGGGTGGTTCCCTATCACATAGGCAGTCAATCTCTCGAAAAAAGAGAAAAGCCCACTGAGCCAAAACCTGTAAAGGAGGCTTAAGAAAGCTGGGGCATCCCGCTGACTGTGGTCTCAAAAATAGAGACAGTCAGGCAACAATTAGGGATAACAAATCAAAATCAAAATAGAGAGGTCATTACAAATCCTCAACAACATGAAAAATGTTGCAAAAGAAAAAAGGAGATGATGACTGTCTCCCAAACTCAACTGGTGAACCATCACCCAAAAAGTCGTTCCAAACTTGAATAGAGTGCGACGCACGATTAACTGAGCTTAGGATTGAAGAACATCACGAAGAGCGGGTGGGTACAAATACACTTTGAGCCTTTATCCTTTGTTTCTTAAACCGTGAACCAAGCCACGTTACAACCCTTCAAAAGTCCTAATTGAAGCTTGGGTTAGTTCGAAAGCATACTGTTCAAAAGGTATCCTGACTCTTGTAAGGCTTTGCTCTAAAATCTTGTGTTGATTTTGTCTTATGAAAAGTTTTCTGCTAAAAAATGAATTTTTCAAAACTTCGAGACAAACATAAACTTTGCATTGCTTGAATATCATTGTTCGCATTTGGCTATTTGTTTGACAGCGAAGAAATTCATACAGTGAATGTTCAGAGGAACGAAAACTCTCTCAGTGAGTTAAAATCACTTCAAAAGGACGACACTTCCATTACAAGTCTCCTATCAACAAGGGGCATGACATGTCACCATCCAATTAACCTGGGGCAGTCCAGTCAAGGTTTCAACAGATATTTCAAAGTTCAGTTAAAATGGGGCAGTCCAGTCAAGATCTCAAGAAATCTCTCAATTCCAGAGTAACCTGAAGAGACTCCTTCATCATCACTTGGGGAATTCGAATGTCAAAAGTGTTCAACAATTCCTTCATCACCTGTTGGAAGATACGGTCCAGATGTGCTCCAGACACGGTTGCCATTCTGTCACCTTTCTTAAGTTCCAGATCAACACCTGTAACAAGCCAGGAAAATATATGTGGACGACTGATTGTGGATTAACACCTGTAACAAGCCAGGAAATTATCTACATCACCACTTGGGGCATTCGAATGTCAAAAGTGTTCAACAATTCCTTCATCACCTGTTGGAAGATACGGTACATATGTGGTCCAGACACGGTTGCCATTCTGTCACCTTTCTTAAGTTCCAGATCAACACCTGTAACAAGCCAGGAAAATATCCGTGGATGACTGATTGTGGATTAACACCTGTAATAAGCCAGAAAATTATCTACATCACCACTTGGGGCATTCGAATGTCAAAAGTGTTCAACAATTCCTTCATCACCTGTTGGAAGATACGGTCCAGATGTGCTCCAGACACGGTTGCCATTCTGTCACCTTTCTTAAGTTCCAGATCAACACCTGTAACAAGCCAGGAAAATATCTGTGGACGACTGATTGTGGATTAACACCTGTAACAAGCCAGGAAATTATCTACATCACCACTTGGGGCATTCGAATGTCAAAAAGTGTTCAAACAATTCCTTCATCACCTGTTGGAAGATACGGTCCAGATGTGCTCCAGACACGGTTGCCATTCTGTCACCTTTCTTAAGTTCCAGATCAACACCTGTAACAAGCCAGGAAAATATCTGTGGACGACTGATTGTGGATTAACACCTGTAACAAGCCAGGAAATTATCTACATCACCACTTGGGGCATTCGAATGTCAAAAGTGTTCAAACAATTCCTTCATCACCTGTTGGAAGATACGGTCCAGATGTGCCCCAGACACGGTTGCCATTCTGTCACCTTTCTTAAGTTCCAGATCAACACCTGTAACAAGCCAGGAAAATATCTGTGGACGACTGATTGTGGATTAACACCTGTAACAAGCCAGGAAATTATCTACATCACCACTTCGGGCATTAGAATGTCAAAAGTGTTCAACAATTCCTTCATCACCTGTTGGAAGATGTTAGTTTTACACGGACTCATCATCAGGAAACCCTACACCGGTTCCTTCTCAAAACTCAAAAGATTCTTGTAATCCCCAACCAGGGAGCCTTACAGAATCTAATTCCCCTCAGCAGTCAAGATTCTTTTATCCCCAGTGGAGTTCATTAAATTCCTCAACATAACTTATCAGTGGAATCCCCAGCGGAGCTCTCAGCAAAACCTCAGCGAAGTATCTCTTCCCACAGAGTAATTCCCCGCAGAGTAATCTCTCCAACAAAGTTTATTCCCCAACGGAGTCATCTTCTCCTATCGGTTTATTCTTGCGACCATCATCCCCAGCGGAAACGAAGAACCCTACTCTTCAACATCAGCCTAGGATTCAACAAAGCTCCCGGCATTCGTCAAAGATTTATTTTCCTAGACGAAAACACATTCTTATACATTCATCACACCATGACGCATGCATATACGCATCGTATCACAATCTCATTTATTCTTGAAAACATCATGACGTCATGCATTTTATACATCATGACATTGCATACACCTGATGTCTTGCCTTTTCAGAAAAAAAAGGGACAATCCAAAGATGATCACTATCAACTGTCACAATTCCAGATTCGATTTCTGTATCTAGCCAGGGCATATCTGTGAGTAACTAATTGTGGATTCAACACCTGTATCTAGCCAGGGGATGTCTGCATGAAGAGTTTAGAGATTCGATTCCTGTATCCAGCCAGGGCATATCTATAGACGACCAATTCCAGATTTGATTCCTGTATCTAGCCAGGGCATATCTGTGAGCATTTGATTGTAGATTCGACACCTGTATCCAGCCAGGGCATGTCTGCATGAAGAGACTGAAGATCAACCCCGGTAACAGGCCAGGAAATTATCTTTCTTTCTCAAAGTACATAAGTTCTCGCTAAGGAATCTCTTACGCGATCAACAATTCCAAATGGCATCTATAAGCCCATTCTCGACAAAGTTCTGTCACACCTTCCAAATGGTATTTGTAAGCCCATCTCCACAACTATCCATTACACTTCCAAATGGCCTCTATAAGCCCATTCCCGACAAGGTTCTGTCACATCCCTAGATGGCATCTCTAAGCCCATCACCAAATGGCATCTGTAAGCCCATTCCCTCTACCATCACATCACCGAGTGCAAATTTTTGGGCACTCTAATGTCCAATCTCCTTTTACCTTCAAGTCGCGAACGGAAAACTTGCCAATCTAACTCTTCAGGTTCAAGAAGATTGAACAGGGGCAACTGTTGTACCCCAAAATTTGCCCTCCTCTTTTTCCACAAGAAATCACGGCTCCGGGCTTTTCCTAATTTTTTAGACTGGCTCAAGAATCGGTCAAACAGACTTTTCTCGTCAGTCAAGACAAAATTTAGGGTTGTCGTTGATTTTAAAAAACAGTTCGAGCAGATTGCTTAGGGTTTGGTTAAATTGGCTCAAAGTTTGATCAGGCAGGCGTTTCTCCAGTGTTAAGTCAAAAATCAGGGTTTTACGCGCATATTTCTCAGAAAGAGTTAGTTCTATCAATGCTTTTCAAATTACTCTGAGATAAGGACTGAGGCTGTTGATTGTTAATTTGCAGTTGTTTGGATTTAATCAGTGAAAAGAGGTATGTGGACGTTTTGTTTGATTAACTGTGCATTGCTTTGGATAATTGGAGCGTCGGGTTATTATTGATTGATGATAAGACCACAGTGTTTATCAATTGATTATTTATTTTAAGTTAGAATAATTGGAATTTATTTCCATTTTATTATAATTTAAGAATTATAAACAATTAGATAAACATTTGAAGAAGAATTAACTGATCAAAATGGATTTTTATTCATCTTTAATTATTTGTTACAATTGTTATTTAAATACAGTATTTATTTACAAAGTATTTATAATAATAATGGTTACAATGATTAAGATTGAAATAAACTATGTCCTAAATTTCCTAATCTTCATTCTTCTATCCAATGCTCCTTTGCTCAATTATTTTTCATCTGCAAAACAAAGAAAAAGAAAAAAAGTCAAAAGCAGATAAAAGAGACAGACAGTTAATTTAAAAATTCATCATTAAAAGCAACTGGCCGTAATCAGTTTTCCCTCTCTGCAAATCATGAGATTGCTCTCGGTTCACAAAGAGGGATAGAATGTCTTGCAAAAATGTGAAATGCACAAATTCAAATTTTCAAGCATACTGAGTAAATCCAAAAATTGTCAACCAAGTTTCCAAACAGCATGTACAAGTAAAGGTGTTGTACCCCAAAATTTGCCCTCCCATATTCTCCAAAAATTGCCAAGCCAGGTCACAAAATTCCTCAAGGGTTATGCAGGGCAACTGTCTCCTATGCAGCCAAAACTAGGGTTTGTGTTCTGATCAAGAGATTGAAGTTTTCAAAGGCCCAATCAAGTCTTATATGCCTACAAATGTGGTCAAGCATCCTCATATCAAGTTTCAAGGCATTCAGCTCAAAATTGCACAGTCAAAACCCTAGATTGCACTACAGTCAACTGTAGGGGCAAAATGGTCATTTGACAGTCAAAAGTTCAAATTTTTGATCAACATATCATTTTGAAGCCACAAACATCATTTGATCAGTGCTTGATCATGATTCTCAAAATTTGGCTCAGAAATCATCAAAGATGCAAAAGTTACTATATTTGGACAGTTGAAAAAGTCAACTGAAATTGACCAGGGCATAACTTTCACATGGATTATCAGAAAAATTCCATCCAAAGCTCATTTTGAAGAGAAAGACATTTCCTACAACTCATCTTCATATTCCAAGTCCAAGAAATGCTCTCACAAAAAGTTATCAATTTCAACATTATAGGTCATTTTCAAAAGTCAATAAAAAGGGACTTTAAGTCAAAGGCCATAACTTGAGATTGGTAAATCAAAATGACATGGGACCAAAGGCATTGGTTAAAGGACTCAAAGACCTTTCCAAAATGTCCAAGAACATGTGAAAAGCTTAAAAATTGAGCAAGTTATGCCTTGTGGAAGTTGGGAAATTTTTGGGAATTTTGAAAAGTCAACAATGGTTCAAATGGTCTAAAATTGCTAATGGGCCTATTTATCTTCCAAGATTCATCATTCCAAGCCTATGCACGACCACTTGGCCCAAAGGGAAGCATTTTCTCATTTTTTATTTATTTATTTGGATTATTATTTATATTAATTCAATTAAATTAATTAAATGTGTGAAAAATATCTAAATGAACCAAACAAATCTTTTTGTACACATTTCAAGGTCAATATTTCATGCACATGCTGATTAGGAAGAATTGGATTGAATTGATCATAATTTGCACAAAAACCATGTGAAAAAGATTGAAAATATAATGGAAAAAAATCAAATCTTCAATCCATAATTACAAGAGATTTTGTTGAAATTTGTTAACCTAATTGCTTCTATACATAATCAGGAATACAACCCTAAGCCTTAGAGACAAAAAGCTGCGCTCAAGAATACATGACAAACTTGAAAAATTGTCCAAAAAACTCAAAAACTGATTTCAAGGTTACAAGGCGATTCAAGGCCTAACACCCATCCCATTAGCTTCCTCAAGCATTCCTGAAGGCATTCCAATCAATATCATCCATCCAAACGCAAGGAATTGGTACCTAGAACCGGAACTGTATCAAACAAATTGCATAATCATACATACTATTCTATGCGTTATTTATGAATTTTATTTGTTGATTCTTGTTCCTTATGAAGTCCTAAAGCTAACCATGGTATTTAATTGAATTATTATGCATTGTATGAGATTTCGCCATAATCGATTTCTAGGGTTGCAGGTTTTTTGAATTAGGGATTTACAAACCAAGTAAAATTAAGATTCCAGACTCACACCATCACACTCAACGCATCTGGACGAAGAGATTGACATGCTCGCGCCTAATTTATATTTAGAATTGAGCTATTCGCTATTTTCTCCAAGACGGCCTAATACAACGCTACGAAAACCGTTGCCATCGTGTTTTGTTTTACAGGATGAGGAAGAAGATGATCTCGTGTCACACAGCGATTGGCTGGTTTGAAAACTGGCGCGCTAAACCACTAACGCGTTTGCTTTTTCCTTTTGTTATTTATTCGTCACAATATATTTGAATACGCGTGTAGCTCAGCTGGCAAGCAGGATTGGTAAGAGAGGTACATGACCTGGGTTCGAACCCCAGGTCTTTCACATGCTCAATATTATTTTTCAGTAATTAATCTCATGCAGCGCTTGGTTTGTGGATATACCGTGTGCTCACCATATCAAGCCAGCCACGTGCTTAATGGAACCAGATCAAGGGTTATGCATTGAGGGACACCATGAGGACAAGTCAGCATGCATGTACGTGGCCTAGGAAAGTCAACAAATTCCATGCTTATTGGGCCTGATTTGCTGAACCAAAACCTCCAATTTGGGGCTACCCCCCCCCCCCCCCCTGGTTTGCCTTCACTATTTTTTTTATTTATTTTTTTATTCTTGTTTTAATTGTTATTTTTACTTCAATTACTGTTTATTTAATTAATTATTTTTGACAAAATACAAAAACATTATAAAAAATCAAAAAGACAAATATAATATTTATTTTATCTTAATTATTTTTCATAAAAAATTTGCATGTAAATTAGTTAATTTAAGTTAGGGTTTATTGTTAATTCTTTTCATATTAAATAAAAAATAATTAGAATCAGGTTAATTAACAATTTCTATTCTTTTTAATTTTCCTTTTTTATCATAATAATGTTTATTTTATTTATTTTCTATAATGAAATTTTGCATGTAAATTAACTTAGATTTAAATTAGGTCAAAACTTAATATTTTCACAATAAACTTAAAAAACATTAGAATTAGGGTTTGACGCTTCATTTTAATTTTAATTAATTATTCTTTCTATTAAATCTTAAAAAATACACCAAAATACCAAAAAACATTTTCTTTTAATCTTTAATTCTAATTCCACATTAATTCTAATTAATTAATTCATTAATTTAATTTTTTGCAAAAGGGTCCAACGCCCACATTTTTAATTATTTAATTTGCGCATTTATTTTATGTCATTTATTATAATTATGTAATTCTCCCAAAGCGTTGTAACGATTATACTTCTCGCACTTTTACTTTATTTATTTTCCGTCAAATCGGGTCCTGGTTAATTTTGGCGATGTGGACCCGCGCCATTTGTAATAGCTTAGATTTATTTTTCCGCAACTTTATAACTGTTAAATAAGCATGCAAGAATGAATGGCCCTAATTAAAATCAAGCGTAGAACACAAATAAACATGACAAGACAAATATCTGAAAATGACACACGAATCTCACACACCACCCCTAGGGTACGCCTCACTGTTGCCTCGAAAGGTGATCGTCGAGTAGAGGATGTCTTAGTAAGTCCTCATGATCCGGGAACCTGGCATGAGGGTAGCTTCTAAGGTGTCTTCCTATTGCTCTGGTGATCACCACGTCCCTAAAACTCGAATTGACCCGAACACCTCCAACGGTGGTGCTACCTACCTCTCAATGGTGGGATGGCACTACTTTAAAGGACATCTACACAGACGAATTCCTTAGGGTAGGTAGGTTCTCATGGATACTTGCTCTCTTCAAAAACAAACAAAAATCTTTTCACCAACACTTTTCAAAAGCTTTCAAAGCAAACTTTTCAAACACTCTGACGTACGAGTCGAACTGAAATTTTTCAAAGAAACTTTTTTTAAACCCACATTGAAAAGCAAGCAAACATTTTTGAAAACACATTGAGCAAGTATCTAAGAGCCCATGGATAACCATGGATAGAAAGGGTGCTAACACCTTCCCTTTCTATAATCTACCTCCCGAACCGAGAGCGATCTCTTTAAGGAATTTTTCTGTGCTTTTGTCCTTTCCATTTGGAGAAAATAAAAGACGGTGGCGACTCTTGCTTCCGCGACATTTCGCGAACCAGCTTTAAAACAGTCAGTTCCAGATCCACCGATCACAAAAGGCAAACTGAATTACAATCTCAAACCAAGCCATAGCTGTCAAAATTGTCCAAGGTTACCAAAAGATATCAAAATCCAAAAGCTGTAAAAAAAAAAAGGTACATAAAGTATGCAAGAAACATGGAAAATATGCAGAGGAAAACAAGTGTAAACAATGTTCATATACATCACTTTCCAAAGGCCAGTTTACTTTTTCAGAAAGAAGGTAAATTTAAGCAATAAAAATGCTTTTCTTTAATCTGGAGAGAGAAAGAGAGAGGAAAGCAGCTTACAGTACAGCAGGCTAGAGGCTAAGCAAAAGATATAAACAGGATGTATCAGAACACATAGAGGAAAGAGGCAGAACATATACAGCAGGATATCATAAAGCGTGAAAACCTCAAGCCTTGCAAACCTGTCCAAGGATTGACTAAGAACGAATATACAAAAGATATAACAGTTCCTGCCTTTCAAGGACCATAAGGCAAAGACCCTGAAAAGAGATACAAGGGCCATCAACCTGCATAATATATCTCACAAGCAAAAAAAAAAGCCTACAGCCTCCAAGTTCAAAAAGCTCATAAACTCAAGACTTCAACCAAAATACAAGTTCTAAACCTGTTAGCCTGAACCACTGTAAAACAAAAAGCAGTATCAAGATAACCAAAAAACCGCTCAAGCCTTACCTGCTGCCAATAAACCCTCTGCCCTTTCAAGAGAACATTACAAACAGAAGCCATCAAAAACCAGCATATCCAAACCTCACCAAAGCCTTACCTGATTCAAAGAGCCCTCAACCTACCAGCCTGCATCAAATCAAAGGCCCCAAAAGGCCATCAACCTATTTCAAACCTGAAACACAAGCCTAAATCCTGCATAGTTCACATAAAAAAAGCCTAAACCTGTCAAACTTGTCCCCAAAGCCAAGTAAACCATCTCAGAATCAACAAAATCCAACCAAAACACACGCCCTCAGAATTGCTTCATCACTGGGCTAACAACAACATTAATATTTCTCAGAGTCAGAGGCTAACAAGAGAAGAAGGCAACCAAACATATCAAACATTCAGGGCAATTCAGAGTAAGGCAACATAAACCCTCAGAACGTTGTCATCACTGGGTTAACATACAGGGGCAAGCATTAATATCAGCATACAAAAGCGAGGCAATTAGAGAAGAAGAGAGGCAACTGTCAAAACGTACTCAGATATCTCAAGCATCAAAGCAACAGAAGTGAAAGGCAAACAGAAGAAGAAGATAAAGAGGCGTTCTCAGATAATCATCATAAAACACGAAAAGGAAAAGACACAGAGTACCGTGGTTACCGGAGCAAGCACAGCATCCTATTTCCCTCCGTCTCCGGCCATCCAAGCGCCTCCTTCTCCATCTCTCCTCCATCTCCAGAAGCCAAAGGTATAATTCTTCTTCTTTTCCACACCTCGCACGAACACCAAACAATATAAGAGAATTAGAAACAAATAAGAGCATGCACGATTAAAAACCTAGGAACCCTAACGCGTGACAGAAACCAAACCTCATAGCTATTGCTCGCGTGATCGTAGAGAGAGAAAGGATGGAGGGTGGGGCATGTCAGCCTGAGACGAGGAGAGGTTGTTCAAAAGCCATAGCTTGAAAAGGTGAAGAAGATGAAGACGGATGGCGCCGATCTCAAGCTGTAACCCTAAAAATCCAAGTGACACAAAATCATTTCAACCCTAAAATGAAAATGTGTGAATTCGTCTGGGCCTCTACCCCAGCAACGCGCCTTAAGCCCAACGTTTTTGGACTTGACCCCCCCCCCTCCTGGCGCCTCACCTCCCTTCTTACTTGTTCTACTTACTTTGTTTTGGGCCACAAACTCCCTTAAGCCCATTCTATTCTCTTTTTTTTTGTTTTAACTAACACTCTTTTTGCTATCACATGACATTTTATTTACATAACTTATTTTTTAAATAAACCAATTGTTCATATTAAATCTAAGTAACAGTGCTTTTTTTTATTTTTCTTTTATAATATAATTAAATTTTGTAAATAAAAACCCTTTAACCCTTTTTACATACGTATACAAAATTTTCTAGGATAGTTTATATTTTATTTTTTTGAACAATTAAAAAGACATAAAAACTTAGTTCTATCAAGTCTAGCTTTTTTTGTCTAATCTAAATTTTGTACATAAAAATACTAATTAAAATGCATTAATATTAATACATGAAAAAATAGAACTTAAAACACTTTCTTTTCTTTTATTAAAATTTCTAGTTTGTACATATTAACAAAAATACAAAAGATAACCATACAAAATAAATAGACAATACTTAATTATTTCATTAAGTTAACATTCCACACCTTGTAAATAAATCACATACACATTTACAATACACATTTTATCTTTCTTATACATTGATACATTTGCTTGTCCCTTTTTACATTGCTATTACTTTACATTTGAGATGGTGATTGATTCGACTTGGTTGTAAATATTTGGATACTACTCTCCTATAAGTCTCATCCCCCATTTGTAAATAATTGTACCCCCATCCCCGGATACTCATTTGTAATAGTTTAGGACTTTAAATTCCCGCAATTTATCGCTTTCGAATTATACCATGGTTAGACCTAGGGTTTGTATGTACATAAAATCAACGCTAGATGACCTAATACAAGACAAATTCATGAAATCAATACACAATCACACTTGCACCCCCTAGGGTAATCCCGCTTGTTGCCTTCCAAAATGGGCCATGCTTGCACGTCGAGTTTTCTTTGGCAAAACAATTCAAATGATCATAGTCCCTCGATGACGCTTTCGAAAGTTGCCTATCAAAATGATCATAGTCCCTTCAAGCAAAATTGCCGAAGACACTTGGCACCATTGCATTCATGGTCCATACGATGACCCGTTCCCGTCCCGTTAAACATCCTAAACGCAAGATTGTCCACCAAATACAATGGTGGAGCAAATTTGTTAAAAAAGGGTTAAAACATGAGAAAAAAAACCTTTGAGTACAATAGGGGTAGACAAACTCTTAGTTACTTGATCAACTTGCAAAAACACTTGCCCACTTTTCAAACCACAAACACTTTCAAAACAAACTTCCAAAAACATTTGAAACATCTTTTCGAAAAGATACACACCTTCGTATATACTCAAACACGAGTCATTATAATGGTTACCGAAACAAAGGCGTCTATTTCAAAACATTTTTCAAAACACACACACACACACACCATTTTAAAGCAATTAAAAATCAAAGGCAAGTTGATCTAAAACCAAGTAACTAAGAGCCCATGGATAACCATGGATGAAAAGGGTGCTAATACCTTCCCTTTTCATAATCTACCCCCGAACCCACGAAACATCTCAAAAGGTTTTTCCTGTGCTTTTTAACCTTTCCTTTAGGATAAAATAAAAGTCGGTGGCGACTCTTGCTAAACCGAACAAGTGCGAACACAAACGCAAAACCTCAAGTCAGTTCTCCCACCGTATCACAAGGAGATTCTGAAAATAATAAAGAAGAGTGATTATGATGTGGTGGAGCAACTGGGGCAAACCCCCTTGAAGATCTCCATGTTAGCTTTGTTTCTTTGCTCGGAGGCTCATGCCAAAGCTTTGATAAGGTTTTTGAAGACAGCCCATGTGCCCCAAGAAACCTCAGCTGATCAATTCCAGGATTGTGTAGCCAGCCTTACCGCCGACAACGGCCTGGGTTTCTCTGATGCTGACCTGACTCCGAAGGGAAGAAAGCATAATGACACATTACATGTGTCAGTTGAATGCCGAGGAACTACTCTCGCCCATGTCTTGGTCGATACTGGTTCTTCTCTAAACGTGCTGCCTAAGAAAGCTCTGGACCGATTGGATTGTGAAGGCTTGGAGCTGAAACCAAGTAATATCATTGTCAGGGCCTTTGACGGGTCTAAAAAAATGGTTCATGGGGAGGTCGACATTCCCATCAAAGTAGGCACTAAAGTGTTCCACTCCACATTCTATGTGATGGACATCCGCCCATCATACTCTTGCTTGCTAGGAAGGCCGTGGATTCATAATGTTGGGGCAGTCACTTCTTCTCTATATCAGATGCTGAAATACCATGTTAAGGGAAAAATCATAACTGTACACGGTGAGGAGGAGTACATGATCAGTCATCTGAATTCCTTTCGGTATGTGGAAGTGGATGGAGAATTCATCGAAACACCATTCCAACACTTCGAGGAAGTTTCTCCCGAGGTGGCAGTAGCAAAGGCAGTAGCTGAGGTACCCAAGCAGGTGGCCAGGATGGCATCTCTGAAAGACGCAAAGGCTGCAATGAAGGAGGGGAAGAGCTCAACATGGGGACAGTTGCCTGACTTTCCTCACAAGACAGACAAGTTTGGGTTGGGGTTTACCGCTGCGGGGCAAAAGGCTATGCGTCGCTCAAAAATTGAAGAGGCACCCATCAAGATTTCTCCTCATGGAATCAATGCTTTAGAAGATGAAGACGAAGAGGGTAACTTTGAAGACTGGATCTTCCCAACCATTGAAGGGGGTCTGCACAACTGGGAGGCGAAAGACTTCGTTCCCATTACTTTCATCAATCAGTAATTTATCTTTCGAACATTTCCTGTTGGTCTGTAATAATTACTCTTAAACAATCTGCACACTACTTTTTCACCTCATGCCTTGCCCGGGGCATGTAGGTCCATTTGTAAGGGTTTTGATTCTCTTCATAATCATATGCCATGTTTAATGAATCATTGGACGTTTTTCATTTATAAACTGCTGTGTTCATTTTCTTTCCTTTTGCATTTTTGTTTGTTTAAGGATGGCTATCCCTTACACACACCCACACTCACAAATGCAGGTGCCCATCCACTCTGGATTCTATGGGTGACTATTCTGTTGTATCCTTCAATAACTCTGAAGATTTGGTCAATCGGGCTGAGTATGAAGATGACGAATATTGTGAAGTACCAGGAGAGCTAGTCAGACTTCTACAACAAGAAGAGAGGGCTATCTTACCTCATGAAGAGTTGTTGGAAACAGTCAACTTAGGAACAGAGGAAGACAAGAAAGAAGTACAAGTGGGTGCCAATCTGGAACCAAGTGTCAAGAAGCGCTTAATACAGCTGTTGAATGAATACGTTGAAATCTTCGCCTGGTCTTATGAAGACATGCCGGGTTTAGACACAGATATAGTGGTTCACCGTCTCCCTACGAGAGAGGATTGTCCACCGATCAAGCAAAAAGTCCGCCGAATGAGGCCCGACATGTCTGAGAAGATTAAGGCTGAAGTAATGAAGCAATTCAACGCTGGCTTTTTGGCTGTTACATCCTATCCACAATGGGTTGCTAACATTGTGCCAGTACCTAAAAAAGACGGCAAGGTCAGAATGTGTGTGGACTACCGGGATTTGAACAGGGCTAGCCCTAAAGATGATTTTCCGCTACCGCATATCGACATTTTGATTGACAACATAGCTCAGCACAAGGTATTTTCCTTCATGGACGGATTCTCGGGCTACAACCAGATTAAAATGGCCCCCGAGGACATGGAGAAAACAACCTTTGTTACACAATGAGGTACCTTCTGCTACAAGGTGATGTCGTTCGGACTGAAGAACGCAGGGGAAACTTATCAACGCGCCATGGTAGCTTTGTTTCATGATATGATACATCATGAGATCGAATTTTACGTAGACGACATGATAGCTCGATCACAAACAGAGGAGGAACACCTTGAACATTTGCAAAAGCTGTTTGCCAGGTTGAAGGAGTACAAACTCAGGTTGAATCCAAGTAAGTGCACTTTTAGAGTTAGGTCTGGTAAACTTCTAGGATTTATTGTCAGCAACAAAGGCATTGAGGTTGATCCAGCAAAAGTAAAGGCTATACAAGAAATGCCTGCCCCTCGTACTGAAAAGGAGGTTAAAGGGTTCTTGGGGCGCTTGAACTATATTGCCAGGTTCATCTCTCATCTGACGTCTACCTGTGAGCCAATTTTCAAACTATTGAAGAAAGATCAGGTAGTCGAATGGAACGACGATTGCCAAGCTGCTTTTGATAAGATCAAGGAGTATTTGCTAGAACCTCATATTCTGATGCCACTCGTTGAAGGAAGACCGCTGATCATGTATCTGACTGTTTTGGACAACTCAATGGGGTGCGTACTGGGCCAACATAACGAGTCTGGTCGAAAAGAGCATGCCATTTATTACCTTAGCAAAAAGTTTACCGACTGTGAGACTCGCTACTCACTGCTCGAGAAAACTTGTTGCGCTTTGGTATGGGCTGCTCGCCGACTAAGACAGTATATGTTGACTCATACCACTCTCTTGATTTCCAAAATGGATCCTATCAAGTATATCTTCGAGAAGGCTGATTTATCTGGAAGAATCGCTAGATGGCAGATGATCCTGACTGAGTATGACATCCAGTATACCACCCGAAAAGCTATAAAAGGGAGTGTACTAGTTGACCATCTAGCTCATCAAGCTATCGAAGATTATCAATCCATGAGATTCGACTTCCCAGACGAGGACATCATGACTTTGGACAACATTGAAGGTAACAGACTGTATGACGGACCTGAAAATGGATCCCGATGGACCCTGTACTTTGATGGTGCTTCAAATGCACTCGAAAACGGAATCGGTGCGGTACTCATTTCCCCGGAAGGTTGCCATACACCTTTCACGGCCCGACTTTGTTTCAGCTGTACCAACAACATGGCCGAATATGAAGCTTGCATCTTTGGTCTCAAGGCTGCTATAGACTTGGGGATCAAATCTTTGATCGTATTTGGGGACTCGGCTTTGGTTATCAGTCAAATCAAAGGAGAGTGGGACACCAAACATCCTAATCTTATCCCATACAAATAACATGTCCTGACATTGCTGCCTCATTTCGAGCAGATCACCTTCGAGCACTTCCCGCGAGAAGAAAATCAGCTAGCAGATGCTCTGGCTACAATGTCTTCTATGTTTAAACTCAACTGGGATAACGAGGCTCCCCAAATCACCATCGAGCGAATGGATGAACCTGCGCATTGTCATGAGATTAATACCGAAGAAGTAGTGGAACAACCCTGGTTTCATGAAATCAAAAGGTATCTCCAGACTAGAGAATATCCCGAAGGAGCTTCCGTCAATGACAAGAAGTTCTTAAGGAGATTTGCGGCCAAGTTCTTCCTAAGCAATGGCATCCTTTATAAGCGTAGCCATGATTGTGTTTTACTTAGTTGTGTGGACAAAGCTGAAGCAGAGTTAATCATGATTGAGATACACAGTGGCACATTTGGCACCCACTTGAGCGGACATATGATGGCTAAGAAGATTCTAAGGGCAGGCTATTACTGGTCTACCATGGAAGCTGATTGCCATCAACATTCCCGTACTTTCCACAAATGTCAAGTCTACACCGACAAGATTCATATTCCTCCTGTTCCTCTCAACGTTCTGACAGCTCCTTGGCCATTCGCAATGTGGGGCATTGACATGATTGGAGAGATCAAGCCCACGGCATCCAATGGACATCGCTTCATCCTGGTCGCTATTGACTATTTCACCAAGTGGGTCGAAGCAGCTTCTTTTGCCTCCGTCACAAAAAATGTAGTTGCCCGCTTCATCAAGCAAAACCTCATATGCCGGTATGGTGTCCCCGACAAGATCATCACAGACAACGGAACCAATCTGAACAATACTATGATCACCGCTCTATGCGAACAGTTCAAGATTTATCATCACAATTCATCTCCCTATCGGCCGAAGATGAACGGTGTTGTTGAAGCTGCGAACAAAAACATCAAGAAGATCATTCAGAAAATGACAGTTACCTACAAGGACTGGCATGAGATGTTACCGTTTGCTCTGCATGGATACCGTACCATGGCACGTACTTCGACAGGGGCAACCCCATTTTCTTTGGTATATGGCATGGAAGCTGTCCTACCTATGGAAGTTCAGATTCCTTCTTTAAGGATTATGAAGGACTCTGGTTTGAGTGAAGACGATTGGATTCAGACCCGACTTGATCAACTCAATTTGATCGACGAGAAGCGACTCACTGCCGTTTGCCATGGTCAGACGTACCAAAAACGGATGATCAAGGCTTTCAACAAGAAAGTCAGACGTCAAGTATATCAAGTCGGAGATCTTGTAATCAAGCGGATCATCTTGCCGCAAAGTGATCCCAGGGGAAAATGGACTCCTACTTACGAAGGACCATTTGTGATCAAGAGCATATTTTCTGGTGGTGCAATGATTCTGACCACCATGGACGGCGACGATTTGCCACACCCTGCGAACACAGACATAGTCAAAAGATACTACGCATAAAATCACCCGACAAGTCGAAAACCCGAAAGGGCGACTTGGGCAAAAATGGGCATCCCGGTGAACCGAAAACCCGAAAGGGAGGTTCAGGCAAAAATTAGGGATAAAACAAAAAAAAATCTGTACACCCGGCAAGTTGAAAACCCGAAAGGGCGACTTGGGCAAAAAAGGGTTTCCCGGTGGATTGAAAACCCGAAAGGGCGATCCAGGAAAAAGTTAGGGAATTAAAGCGTATGACTATGTCTCGTCGGATCACTTTAAAGAACAATCTCTTCATCAACGAGTTCCGAGCTTCTGATCAATCCAATCATCGGCGGACGAAGCATTGAATGGACAAGATATTCAGAGTTGTGAAGGCTATAACAGAATGGAATCCCATGGAATTGTTACACATAACCATCTTTCTTTTGTATAAAACTTTCAATTTTTTACGACAACATCCTTTTACTAGGATATTTGTCTCCTTTGTACAAAGATACTCATTAAAAGTTAATACAAATACTTTTCCAAATACAGAAATTTACTTTGTCTTCTTTTTTCTTTTTCACACTTATGTTTTATTTGAGAAACGTCCAATGTTTTGTTAAATAGGCATATGCATTTGAACACAATCATTTTCTTACAAATCAAGAAAGATGATTGCTGATAGGTTGAAGGTACAGATAGATATCTTGATGCCCTTTCAGAAGAAATCCCCAGCGGAGTTAAACTCCAATTTCCTCAACAAAGTTAAGATCCAGAACTTAAATTCCCCAAACAGAGTTAAACTTCAGGATCCTCAGCAGAGCAAAAGCTTTCTCAAAACTGACTTCCCCGACTAAGAGAGCCTTCCAGAACTTAATTCCCCTCAGAGTTAAGTTTCAGTATCCCCAGTGGAGCCCTAAAATCTGAAAATCCTATCCCCAGCGAAGTCAAAGCTGTTAAACCCCAGCGGAGCTAAAACTTCCAACTATCAATCCCCAGTGGAACCAGATTAGTGAACCTTCTCACCACAGAGATACTTCCCATCAGATTGAAGATTCTCATTTTTACTTCTCCAGCTTAAGTCTACTAGGTTCTGGACTCCCCAATAGAGATCATCAGAATTCTCGTTCCCTACAAGTCACCAAGGAGTTCCAATCCCCATCAGTGGTCCTAAGATCCCTCAACAATTGAAGATCTTGTTCCCCAAGCAGTCAGCATTCAACAAGGATGTCTCATCCTCAGCAATCAAAGATTCTTACACTCCCCTGCAGCAGCAAGGATTCACTTTCCCTGGCAGCAATCAAGATTCTATTATCTCCGGCTATCCAGGATTCCTCTATCCACAACAAGACAGCTCGTCAGCTTACATGCACATTCATTACATTCATATCATAAACATTGATATAACATGTATTGCATCATACATTTCATACAACATAACTTAGTGTTTCAGCTAATATTTTACCCTTTTCAGGATAAGATTAATAAGCTTCAATTTCAAGACTTCTGAAAGCAGTTTGTGGATTCTCCAAACACGGATGTTGATCTGTCGCTTGTTCAGACTTAACTTTTGAAAACAGTTTACGGACGCTTCCCAACATGGATGCTGATCTATTGCTTATTCAACTTCAAGACCTCTGAAAACAGTTTACGGGTTCTCCAGACACGGATGTTAACCTATCGCTTGTTCAGATCCGAGACTTCTGAAAACAGTTCATAGATTCTCCAAACACGGATGTTAATCTATCGCTTGTTCAGACTCAACTTCTGAAAACAGTTTACGAATTCTCCAAACACGGATGTTAATCTATCGCTTGTTCAGACTCAACTTTTGAAAACAGTTTACGGACGCTTCCCAACATGGATGCTGATCTATTGCTTATTCAACTTCAAGACCTCTGAAAATAGTTTACGAATTCTCCAAACACGGATGTTAATCTATCGCTTGTTCAGACTCAACTTCTGAAAACAGTTTACGGATTCTCCAAACACGGATGTTAATCTATCGCTTATTCAGACTCAACTTTTGAAAACAGTTTACGGACGCTTCCCAACATGGATGCTGATCTATTGCTTATTCAACTTCAATACCTCTGAAAACAGTTTACGGGTTCTCCAGACACGGATGTTAACCTATCGCTTGTTCAGACCCAAGACTTCTGAAAACAGTTTATGGATTCTCCAAACACGGATGTTAATCTGTCGCTTGTTCAGAATCAACTTTTGAAAACAGTTTACGGACGCTTCCCAACATGGATGCTGATCTATTGCTTATTCAACTTCAAGACCTCTGAAAACAGTTTACGGGTTCTCCAGACACGGATGTTAACCTATCGCTTGTTCAGATCTGAGACTTCTGAAAACAGTTCACGGATTCTCCAGATACGGATGTTAATCTATCACTTGTTCGGATTCAACTTTTGAAAACAGTTTACGGATTCTCCAAACACGGATGTCAATCCATTGCTTATTCAAGATCCCCAGTTCAGAGATATTCCAAACATGGACACCTTTCTGATACTCATTTCTTTCACCTACAACATACATTCCAGATGGCATCTTCAAGCCCATCCCCTGACAAGATTTTGGTCGCATCTCCAGATGGAATCTTTAAGCCCATCTCCAAATGGCATCTTTAAGCCCATTCCCGCACCCATGCTTTGACGAGTACAAATTTACGGGCACTCTAGTGTCCAATCTCCTTTTACCTTCGAGACGCGAAAGGCAAACTTGCCAATCTAACTCTTCAGGTTCAAGAATATTGAACAGGGAAAACTGTTATACCCCAAAATTTGCCCTCCCTTTTCATCAACATTTTCTCACCACAAGACTCTTGGAGCTCAAGATCAAGTTAGGGTTTGCTCTGCTCAAGACCCCTCCTTGCATTGTTGACCCAAATTAGGGTTTGAGTTTGAACAAAGATGTTTTGACCTAAAATGCCCAAAGTGACTTTCATGCTTCATGTTGGATTTACAAGTTTATCCATACCAAGTTTCAAGCCTTGATTCCAATCTTTGCCCAATCAATTGGACAGTTGACCTAGAAATCAGCTGTATTGGGGAAAAAGTCAACTGTGGCCAATTGACAGTCAAACCTCATGATTTTTGACCCACATCAACATAATGAACTCATATGAACCATTTGGTCAAGTTTGGATCACAACTCCACAAGAAATTTGATCAGATCACCAAAAGGGCAAAATGGTCATTTTTAGGGTTTTGACTGCACAAAGGCAATTTTTGACTGTTTGACCTAACCAATGGCAAACCAAGCTCACATATGGACTCAAGGACCCAATGGCATTGTCTTGACCCACTCAACAAGTTCAAAAGATCTCAAATGCATAGGATTGACAGATGAATTTTTCAGTCAACTGATTAAAATTTGATTGTATACTGAAAGTCAAACTTTGACTTTTTGGTCAAAATCAAGTGCCAAGATTCATTTTTCATCAAGACATGTCAAATTATGAAACTTGTTCATCAAGAAATCCAAAATTGCAAATTAGGGTTTAGAATGAGAAAATTTCATAACTTAGAATTTTTCTAAGTTATGAAATTTCCTTATTTTTTCTAACTTTGTCCCATTTTTTCACAAAGATGCAAATGGATTCAAACAAAACTTGAAACATGAAAGTTGTAGTACATTGCAAAATCTACAACTTTTATTCATAAAGTTTTCTCAAAGGAAGCTTTTATCTCAAGTTATGATTTTTGGAACAAGGGTGCAAAACATTTTTAACTTAGAGAAATTTTGACCTATTCTAGGCAGGATTTTTGTCCAACTTCTTGGCCATTTTTCACATGCTTCCACTTGGAGTTTCAATTTGCATTAGAAATATGGATTTTAGTACACATTCCAAGCTTTCCAAATTATCCAAGAACTTCTCAAACACCCTTGTGGTTAGAGAGAATCGAATTTGCAAAGTTGGGCAAAATTCACTTTTGTTCATAACCAAATACATGTTCGTACAAGTTTCATTTTCAAATCAGCATGCTTGGTACTTGCTTGCAGGCCTCTAAACCAAGTTTGCACTCCATAATTAAATGCCTAACCATTGTGTTCAAGCATTGTTTTGTGCATTTAGTCATTACACAAAGAATTATCCCTTAAGTAGAAAAAGCAAACTTGCCATTTTTGAAAAGTAGTGCTTTATGTCAAATACCAAATCCAAGAAGTACAAGCCAGATCTTTGAGGCAAGAGTTTGTAAGCAAATCCCACTGATCAAGAGCAAAGTGTGCAGCATAGATAGAGAGGGTACACAGGCCTGCATAAGGACTTGAACTTTCTTACTTCAAAAACAAGCAAGATTGCAAAACAACTAGAACTCTCACTTCCTGCAAGCACAGCCAAACACAAACTTTGTTCTCACCTTCCATACATCCTAACTAACCTAAAGCACGATTGATTGATCCCTCATACCTCCCAAAACTCAGAAACACCCTCTTGCTGCAGAAACAGTGCATTTGTTGCAGTTTGACTTCCACAACTCATTCCACTCGTGCACTTTGGCTAAAAACCTTTCAAACACATTCCATATCATCCACACAAACTATCCCAAGCCCTAGATACAAACTGTAACATCCCTAACCTCTGTTTCCATTTTCACTTTTCAATTTTGCAGGTGAACTTCCATAGCATGATTCAGAGAGTTTCAAAGCAAGCTAGATACTTGGGAAGCATCCTTGGACTTCAAGCAAGCTGTACAAAAGCTCAAACTCCATTGAAGTTGGCCACATTGTTGTACACGACTCAAGCTGAAACGGGTAAAACCATGGACTTCTATCTCTTAATCTAGGAAGAGTTAGGCTTAGGTTTGTGAATGAAACATGCTCTACTCATAGCCCTGAAGCCATACATATGATTACTTTTCATTTATATTATGCGTGCTGTGAGAATTTTAGCCATGAACATTGAAGAAAAATTAGGTCAGAAATTGGGGATGAAGAAATTCTCCTTCGTTTCTTAGAGTTAGGTAAAGTGTTTTATATGTCTGAATTCGTCTCTTGATGCTCTACATTGTTTGTGTTATGAGTTTTTGTTAAAAGTCAAAGAATCAGGAGTTTGAATGAAGCATGGAAAGCGCGTGTTTTGGTTGTTCAAACAATGCTAAAGGTTGAAGATGACTGGCTTGGGCTGGGCCTGAGTCAGTCTTGCTCTTTGCACTCCCTTTTTCCATTTACACCCCCCTGGCCCATTGTGTGAAATATTCATTATTTTTTACTTTTTATTTTTTATTCTGAATTGATATTTTTTGTCCAAACATAAAAAACATTAAAAATATTTTTCCACCTTTTTTTGCATTTATTTGGCATTTATTTGTTTTATTTAACATGTGTATGTAAATAAATATATATACTTTTTATTTAAAACCCTAGAAAATAATACAAAAATATTTATTTTTTAGTCATTATTTTTGTTTACATTTTGAAAACGTTTTCTAAAATATACTTTTTTTGTAAATAATTAATATCTTATTTTTTGTATATATTTAGTATATTTAATATATAATATAAATATTTGTATATTTTATTAGAATACTTAGGATAAAAATATGAAAATAATACATTTTTATTTTTATTAATATATGACACTAAAAAATACTCTTTTTTTTTACAATATACTTCTTTTTTTATTTTTTGTATATAATTAACAAATACTGTATATAATTAATAAATAAATACTATTTATTCAAAAAACTAGGGTTTTGCCCTAAACCATAAAAATATTCAAAATTTGACCTTTTTATTTTTGTTTATATTTCACATTGAAAAACACTTTCACATACATAAAAAATCATTTTTGTGCATAATACATTTTGCATATTTATTGTATTTATTCCAATATTGTACAATTAAATATTTGTATATTCGATATGGATGTAATAGCTTAGAATTTAATTTCTTGTCAAATATCCCCAAATTCAAACTTGTACCCCCATCCCCATAATCATTGTTGTAATAATTTAGGACTTTAAATTTCCTCATTTAAAAGCTTTCAAATTATGCCATGATAGACCTAGGGTTTATATGCAAATCAAATAACAGATAGCTTGACTAATACAAAGACAAAAAAGCATGAAAATGGACAACACAATGCACACTTGCACCCTTAGGGTTACTCCACTTGTTGCCTTCAAAAATGGGCCATGTTGCATGTTGAGTGTCTTTGGCAAAACAAAAACAAATCAAATGATCATAGTCCCTCAATGACGCTTTCGAAGTTGCCTAAACAAAATGATCATAGTCCCTCAAGCAAATTGCCAAAATACTTGACACTATTGCATTCATGGTCTAAAACGATAACCCGCACCTGTCCCGTTAACATTCTAACGCAAGGTTGTTCATCAAATACAATGGTGAAACAACACTGTTAAAAGGGTTAAAACATGAGAAAGATCTTTGAGTAAATTAGGGTAGACAACTCTTAGTTACTTGATCAAACTTGCAAAACACACTTGCCTACTTTCAAACACACTTCACAAACACAACTTCCAAAACAACTTTCAAAAACATTGAAACATCTTTTCAAAAAGACAAACACCTTTGTAAAACATTCGAGTAAAGAATTGTTACAAGGTTGCCTAGACAAGGCATCTTTTTCAAAACATTTTCAAAACCGCCCACACAAAGCACCATTTCACACAATTGAAAATCAAGGCAAGTGATCTAAAACAAGTAACTAAGAGCCCATGGATAACCATGGATAACCATGGATGAAAAGGGTACTAGCACCTTCCCTTTTCATAATCTACCCACCGAACCCACGAAAATATCTCAAAGGTTTTTCCTGTGCTTTTTAACCTTTCCTTTAGGATAAAATAAAAAGTCGGTGGCGACTCTTGCTAAAACCGAACAAGTGCGAATACAAACGCAAAACCTCAAGTCAGTTCTCCCACCGTATCACAGGCGGTCCAAGCAAAAATTAGGGATTAAAGCGTAACAATATGTCTCATTGGATCATCTTGCAACCAGACTTCGGTATCGACTATCAAGCTCAGACGGTGCTGATCAATCTGATCTACCTTCAACCAAGTAGCAAAGTGATGAGACGCTCGAAGATATAAGGGCAATAGAAGAGTTGGAACCTAGTGGGATTGTTTCATATGCTTAGAGAGATTAAGCCTACTTCTTCCAATGGGCATCGTTTCATCCTTGTCGCTATTGATTACTTCACAAAGTGGGTAAAGGCAACCTTGTTTTCCTCCGTTACCAAGACTGTTGTGACTCGGTTCACTAAGTATAACCTTATCTGTCGGTATGGTATCCCTGAAAGGATCATCACAGACAATGGTATTGATCTTAATAATACTATGATCATGGAACTCTGCATACAGTTCAGGATTAAGCATCACAATTCTTATTTGTACTGACCAAAGATGAATGGCACAGTGGAAGCCGCCAACAAGAATATCAAGAAGATCTTATAGAAGATGACGGTGACATATAAAGATTGGCATGAGATACTACCATTTACTCTCCATGGTTACCTCACTTTAGTATGTACATCAACTGGGGAAACCACGTTCTCTCTAGTCTACGGTATGGATGTTATCTTACCTGTTAAAGTCCAGACTCCTTCCCTAAGGATTATGAAAGACACAGGTTTAGATGAAGACGAATGGATTCAGACTTGACTTGACCAGATAAATTTGATTAATGAAAAAAGGCTTCTGGTTGTTTTTCATGGTCAGATATATTAGAAACGCATGATCAAGGCCTTTAACAAGAAGGTCAAACACCAGGTGTACAGGCTGGTGATTTGGTAATAAAGTGCATCATCCTACCACAAGGTGATCCTAGGGTAAAATGGACTCTCACATACGAAGGGTCATTTGTGATCAAAAAGATATTTTCTAGCGGTGCTGTGATACGTACCACCATGGACAGTGGATATTTTCCGCATCTTATGAACACGAACATAGTCAAAAAATACTACGCATAAAAGAGACCTGCTAGGCTGACAGGCCTAGGCAAAAATAAGGGCATCCCGGTGAACCAAAATGGTTCGGGAAAAAATTAGGGATATATATATATTTGTACATCCGGTAAGTCGAAAACCTGAAAAGGAGGCTTGGGAAAAAAAGGAAATCCCGATGGACTGAAAACCCGAAGGAGCGGTCCAGGAAAAAGTTAGGGATTAAAGCGCACGACTGTGTCCCATTGGATCACCCATCTACTTATAGCCAGCCTTATTACTAGCATCAAGTTCAAACGGTACATATCAATTCAATCATCTTCTTCCAACAGCGATTGATGATATACTTGAAGATATATAGGAAATAGCAGAGTTGAAACTCGATGGGATCATTTCCACATTGTTGTTTTTCTCTATTTTTCCTTTGTACCCCTTTTTCAATTTTTACGAAGATTTCCTCTTACTAGGATTATTGTCTTCTGGTATAAAACTGCCTGCTTATAGGAAAAATTTCAGAATCAATGCAATTAAATATATTTCAAAATTCAAAATTGTTTTCTCTGTTTTGTTTGCATAAACGTCCAATGATTACGTTGAATGAACATATGCATTTGAATATGATTACTGTTTACAAAACATATGCATGAAAAAAGGATTAGAATTTACTAAAGACCATAGGAGTTGGGGTAATGTTCAAAATTTGTCCATAAATTCCCACAGAGAAATCTCTATAGAACTATCTCTACAGAGCTATCTTCGCAATCTCATCCCCAACAGAGATATATTCCCCAGTAAGTCTAATATGTCCTCGGATAGAAATTGGAGCATCTTCCAACAGTTCATCTCCATATTCCTGATGGATAGCTTGACATGATCATCTTCCCCAATAGGTCCCCTAGCAGATAAGAAAGTTGGATCATTTCCCCAGCATACAGTGGAAACTTCCTCAGGGCAACCTATGAATTTCCAATCCCCATCAGATATTATTTCCTCAATGCAATCTACAGGATTTTAGTCCCAAACAGAGTTTATTTCTCCAATACTACAAATTCCCCGACGGAATTCTCTTCTCCAGCCAAATGTCATTCAACATTGTCCTCCCTAGAAGAGCTGATACCCATATCTGAAACCTGGTCAGATAGCACATCGTAGGAATATCCATCTCTTATATCCCTAGTAAGGGTAAATAAAAATCAAATCCTTCAAAAAATGATAAACAACCGACTCTTCTTTAATTCTTTTATCCCCAAGTAGAAGTCGAACATCCCCAGCGGAGTGTCCTCAAACAAAAAGAGGGAATCTCTAGTAAAGTCATTCTAAACAAAAATTGAAGAATTACTTTCTTCATCCCCAACAACAGTCGGGGATTTATTTCCCCCCAGCTAGACATTGTTACAAGAATCTACCGATACACTCCAACGATATATTGTTCCCATACATCATTTACAAAATATTATAACATGTGCATACATAAAGCATATAATATTCTCATTTATTTTGAGAGCATCGCTATAAAGTACATTACATACATCATGATATTGCATAAAACTAACCTTGTCTTTTTAGGTTAGTTCCCGAACAGATAGATATTGCCAACAGTTTATCACCTTTCAGATACAATTGACAGTGATTCATTCTGATAAACACATCTTTCAAATACAATCGGTTAAAGATTCACTTCTAGATATAGTTCAGATACAATTGAGATATAAATTCATTCTGATACTCATTCCAGTACATCTTCTGGATACAGTCAGGCGTAGACTCATTCCAATACATTGTTCAGATACAGTCGGGCGAAGACTCATTCTGATCCACTTTTGGATACAATCAGGCGTAGACTCATTCCAATACATTGTTCAGATATAGTCGGGCGAAGACTCATTCTAATCCACTTCTGGATACATTCAGGCGTAGACTCGTTCTAATACGTTGTTCGGATACAGTCGGGTGAAGACTCATTCTAATCCTCTTATAGATACAGTCAGGACAAAGACTCATTCTAGAACATCATTTAGATATGATCGAGACATAAGATTCATTTTGACACTCCCTAGCACATCAGCTAGATACAGTCAGACACAAACTCATTCTAGTACACTCTTTCAAATACAGTCGGGCATAGACTCATTCTGATACTCCTATCAACAGTTACTTTGGATGGCATCTATAAGCCCATCTCTGACATCTTTAAGCCCATTTCCGGTACAATCAACCAACAGTGTTACTTTGTGCACCAGTGAGTGCAAATTTCTGGGCACTTATAAGTATTTAATCCTCTTCCACCTTCAGATCACGAAAGGCATGTGTGATCGATGGGAGAACTGACTTGGGTGTTTTGTGTTTTATCACAAATGTTGTGGTTAGCAAGAGTCGCCACCGACTTTTCTTTTATCCAAAAGGAAAGGCTGAAAAGAACAGGAAAGACCTTTGAGATTGTTTCTTGAGTTCGGGGGTAGATTATGAAAAGGGAAGGTATTAGCACCCTTTTCATCCATAGTTAACTATGGGCTCTTAATTGCTTGCTAGATCACTTTCTTTTTTGTTTGAAAATGTGCTTTGTGTGGTTTTTGAAAGTATTTTGAAAAGGCACCTTCATTTAGGCAAACTTTGTAATAGTTCTCGTTCGTAAGAACGTATACAAAGTGTTGAGCTTTTGAAAATATTTCATGTTTGGAAAATGTTTTGAAAGTATTTGGTGTTTGTTTTGAAAATAAGCAAGAGTGTTTGACTAGAAATTGAGAAAGCAACTAGGAACAATCTACCTACTCAAAAGTCTTAGTTCATTTCTTCCTTTCCTTTGATATTGATATCTTACCATAGATTGGTAAGAAGCCTTATCTTTGGATGTAAAGGGACGGGCGTGGGTCATCGTATAGCCATGATAGCAATATTGTGAGATATCTTAGCAATTCTCTTTGAGGGACTAAGATCATTTTGAAAGGTAACATTCATAGCGTCATCGAGGGACTATGATCTTGTATTTTTTATTGTTTTTTACTAAGATGTCCCACATGCATAACATGGCCATTTTTGTAACGCAACAAAGTGGAATTACCCTAAGGGTGCAAGTGTGTTTGATTTACATGCATTATTTATCTTGAATTAGGATTTTCTACTTGTTGATTTTAGTCTTTCCATATAAACCCTAATGACTAGTATTTATATAAAGCGATAAATTGTGGAAAGTAAAAATACTAAGTTATTACATCATTAGGGGAGGGGGTATACAAATTTACAAATGGGGATTTTGCAAGAAAATTAAACTAATTATCTATTACAACCATATTGAATATTGTACAAAGAATTGAATAAAATAATAATGCAAGAACATAAATGGAAAAAGAAATGATTTTTGTTGTTTTTGTGAAAAGGTTTAGTCTTCACCTAATTAAAGAAAATGATTAATGAAAATTAACTTAAACTAATTAAGAAAAGAAATTAACTTAAAAAGGATTTTTAGGGTTTTTAAGAAAAATGTTTTAAATTAATAAAAATAAAATGAGAAAATTAAGTAATTAAGAGAAACCTAAATTCTAGGTTAATTTTAATTAAGAAAATAAAATAATAATTAAACCTAAGTCTAAATACTAATTAATTAAGAAAAATAAATTTATTTATTAAAAGAAAAATGTTTTTGTTCTTTTGTCTTTGTAAATAAAATAAATAAGTGTAAATAATAAATAAAAATATTTTTATAATTTCTATTAATAAAAATAATAACAATAATAATAATAATAATAATAATAATAATGAAAATAATAAAAATAATATGAAATGAAAATAAAATAAAGAAAAAGAAATGAAATTATAAATAAAATAAAGGGCCAGGGGTGCAACAGTAATCAGGGGGTTAGAGGCCAACAAAAACAATAAAGCCCACTAGAAAGGCCCAGGCGCCTGTTTCAAACAAAAAATGGAAAAAATGTAAAAAAAAAGAGCAAAAAGGGTACCATTGGGGCTCGAACTCAGGTCCCAAAGGTTAACGGGCGCGCGCTTTACCACTTGGATGGCTATACATCCATTAACATTGGTGAAATAATAAACATATAACACAAATCAAGTCCTGAATGAACTTCATCTTCAACCTCCAGCCATGAATCCTGTAACTCATTCATTTCTCATCCATTCATAAAACTTCCAACATCAAACTTGTTAGAAATTTCCTCACGATTCTGAATATGTAAATAACTTCAGCTAATTTTTAAAGATGAGCATGAATTTCTAAAAGTACCAAATCCTGAACTAAATATTTCAGCAAGTTCAAACTCAAAATTCTCACTACTCAAGCAATATAAATGAAATCTATGGACATGTATAGTTTCAGGGCAATGATGTCTACATTTTATCTTCACAAATGCAAGCCTAACAATGTCTAAATGAGAAGATAGAAGTTCAAAAAAATATACCTCAAAACTGGAAATCGTGAAATGAGTTTGAGCTTGATTCAAGGTGCTGCAATGATCAAGTTAGCTTCCTTGAGTCTCTAGGAAGCTAATGCAATGCTTAGCTTGAGTTGAGAGTGGATGAAATGGCCTGGAGAAGTAAAGTTGCTGACTCTATTTTTTTGGTTATGGAGGTTATGGTAAATGGTGTTACAATTCTGGAATAAGGATGGGGATGAGTTATATTTGATCTGTAGGAGCTTTTGGAAGTGAAAGGCCAAGAAATTCACGAGGGAAATGGAGGTTTGATGTAAAGTCAGAACTTGCACAACAGTGGTGTTTTGAGGCAATTTCTGGCTAGAGATAGTTTGGGAGTGTTTCAGGGTGTTAATGCTTGTGTGTTAGATCACAAATAATGACTCTATTTATAAGCAACAAGTGATTTTTGAGAAATCTAAGTTTCAAAATCTTGTGTACTTGGTAAGATAAAGTGGTTATGCTTTAAACACACTTGCTTCTGACTTTGTAGATGGAGTGTGATCATAGGGAACAAGTTAGAGGCTTAAGAATTGACTTTGTGCAAAAAGCTTGCTTTTCAAGAATGGCATTCTTCACTTTCTTCCCAAAATGGCAATGTAAATTAGATAAAGCTTAAACCACTTGGATTATAGCTCAAAAGTTTTTGTAATCCATTAATGATAGATAGATACACAAGTTAGAAGGTCTGCAAAACAATATTATGCATCCTAACATTGAAATTGCATTATGTGTTCATCAAGAAATGACTTGTAATTCAAGAATGAAACCCTAACTTCTTGCCTTCGATTCTTATTGCTCAAACATGATCTCAATGAGTTCTTGGATATTTTAAAAAGCTTGTAACATCCTCTACAACCTATATCTTGGACATTTTTTAATATTCATCTTGGAATTATGTGAAAAATTGCCATGGAGTTAGGTCAAAATCCTGCCTAAACTAGGGCAAAATTTCACTAAGTTTCCAAGTTTCATGAACATGTATTCTTAAAATCATAACATGAAATCCATGAATTTCTAGAAGAAGTTGTGTTCTAAAATGTTTTATATATCATTGAGATCTACAAATTTTATGTTGGAAGTTTCCTTTGAATCATCTTGCATCATGGTGAAAATGTTGCTCAAAGTTATGAAAAAATATGAATTTTTCAACACTTTGAAAAATTTCTAAGTTTAGAAATTTTGACTTTTCAAAATGAAATCTTGTTTTTTTTATTTCTTGATGAATAAATTTCATATTTTGACATGTTTTGATGAATTGTGATCTTTGAAACTTGATTTTGACCAAAAAGTCAAAGTTTGACTTTTCAGTGTACAGTTGACTTTTCATCAGTTGACTGAAATTCAACTGTCAATCAATTGATCTTGAGAGATGTTTTGAGCCATGCCATTAGGTCAAAATGATGCATTTGAACCCTTGATATCATAACTTAAACCAATCAACCATTTTCTAGGTCAAAAATTAGAAATTGAACTTCCTCAGTCAAAACCCTAATTTTGACCATTTTGACCTTTTGATGATCTGATCAAATTTCTTGAGGAATTGTGATCCAAACTTGATAAAATAACATATATGAGTTCATAACGTTGATATAGACCAAAAATCATGAAGTTTGACTGTAAATTGACCACAGTTGACTTTTTCCCCAATACAGCTGATTTTAGGTCAACTGATCAATTGATTGAGCAAAAATGTGATCCAAGACTTAAAACTTGACATAAGAAATCTTGAGGGTCCAAAATGATCCATGAAATTCATATGGGGCATAAAAAGTCCATTTGTCCTTGTGCAAACTCAAAGCCTAATTTTCAGTCTTTAGTGCTATAGGAGGTGTCTTGAGCTGATCAAACTCTGGGCAGTCTTGAATCCAAGAAGATCTTATAAGAGATTATTTGAGAAATGAGAGGGAAAATTTTGGGGTACAACAGCAGACATGCCAATCTAACTCCTCAAGTTTAAGAAGATTGAACATGGGAAGTTGTTGTACTCTAAAATTTGCCCTCCCATCTTTGAGATAAATTGATTCAAGATGCCTCCTCATGCTCATGAAGGTCTCAAACACTCAAGACTACTCAAGGTTAGACTAGACAAACTCTCCTCCTAAGCAATTGACCTACAACTAGGGTTTTGCTTCTCTCAAAGGAAATTGAGTTTCTAATGCCTCAAATGGACTTCATGGTTTCTCATATGTATCAAGGTATCCTCATACCAAGTTTCAATCCTTACATCACAAGTTTGCTCAGTCAATTAGTCAAATGATTGAAAAATAATTGTATTGGACAAAAGTCAACTTTGATCAATCTACAGTCAAACTTCAATATTTTTGGTCAACATCAACATTTTTAAGTGGCATTCATCATTTGATCAAGGGTTAATCATGATTCACAAGAAAACTCAAGATTCATCAAAAGTCAAAAGTTACTAAATTAGGGTTTTCTTAAGTAGAAGTCAACTAAAATTTTATCAAGCATAACTTTCACATACTTCATCAAAAAGTCCTCAACCAAAGCCTAAATTGAAGTAAATTCAATTCTTTACAACTTTGTATCTCTAAGATCAAGGCCAAAAATGCTTCATTTGAGAGATATGGGCCAGAACATCACAAGTCATTTTAAAAGTCAACAAAAAGACATCTTTTGTCAAAGCAATTTAAATCTAGTTAAAAACATCAAATGAAAAATGACCAACATGAAAGGTATAGGAGACATCTTGAGGTTTCCAAAAAGTTAAATATCATCTTCATATGTCAAAAACTGAGAGAGTTATGTTTAGTGCAAGTTGAGAAATTTTGAGAAAATACATGAAGTTCAAATTGAGCAAACTTGAACTTTTGGGCTAATAGGCTTATGTTTTTAGGTTCAAACGTGTTCATGACCTCATATTAGACTTCTAAATCCATTCATATATTTTTGTAATTTTTATTTCTTTTTATTTTGATTTTATTTAATTAATTTAAAAATAAATCAAATAAAATGTAAAACTAATGGATTAAGGCACAAGGCTCATGACAACTTGCCAAAACCGTGTGGGGCTGATTGGCACAAGATTGAGCTTAAAAAGAAAATTTTCAAGCAAATTTAAAATCAAATCTCTTCATCATGAAATAAAAAGATTCATCTCACTTTTGTTGATCTAATTCTTCTATTAAAAATACAAGAAGCATTCCACAAGTTAATAACATGCGAGGCTTCCTCAAGAACAAACCCTAAAAATCTCAAATTTTCCAAAAACTAGGGAAAACTCAAACCCTTATCTCCAGCTGCTGTACCCAAAATTTTCCCTCTCATTTCTCAAGATATTTCCTGCAAAGATCTTCAATGCCTCAAGTTTGTGCAAGTATCGACTAGGTCAAACAATTTCCTCAACACTGATGCCTCAAATTAGGGTTTGAGTTTGTACAAAGGCAGTTAGATTTCAAATGTTCAGATGACTTTCATGGATCGTTATGGACCCTCCGGATTACTTCTGTCAAGTTTCAAGTCTTAGATCACAATTTTCTAAGAAAGTCATTCATATTATCAAAAGGGTAAAATGGGCAAAATTAGGATTTTGACTGAAAATGACTGAACTTTGATTTTTGACCTAATACCTAACTTATTGGTTGGAAGCATGATCTCAAGGATCCTAGCGTGTCATTTTGAACTAATCGCATATTTCAATTTATCTCCTGAGATCAGTGGATTGATAGACAAAATTCGGACAAATGGTGGAAAAAATCAATTGTTCACTAAAAAGTCAAACTTTGACTTTTTGACCAAAATTGAGTCCCAAAATTCACATTTCATCAAGGCATCCAAAATATGAAATTTGATCATCAAAAATCAAGAGAGTCAAAAATCCAACTTTGCAAGATTTGGAAATTTTTCTAAGTATTTTCTATACTTGTTAATTTCATTGCTTCATGACATCTTTTCACCACAATTTAAAATAATGCAAGATGTCACAAATAATTCAAGATGTTACAAATAATTCAAATTATTATAAAGTGGTATTTTTGCAAGATTATAAATCCTAAGTTGGTCTTGTTTGAACTCTTTCCCTTTGACTCAAACCTTGCCACTATGCTGCCCACAAACATGCTTTGTCTTTGTTACCATCTGCATAAATTGGTCCACAAACCAGATTTTGTATCATGCTACAAACAATGTTGTCCAAGCCTGCTGTATTGCCCATATAACAGCCCAAAAGCATGTCAAAAGACAGTCTGCTATACTGGTATAAAACAGCCATGCACCAAGCTGCCACAACACTCCAAAACTGCTACAAAAATAGCCATGCTATGCTACTACCAACCGAGTCCAAGCCTGCATTATCTCAGCCCCATGTTTGCATCAAATTTGCATATGAGAGCTGCATCTAAAATGCAATGATACATCATGCCCAAATTGTTCAAATTGTTATTTGTTTCCCTCCCAAAATCCCAGCAAAACGTCCTCTATAAATAGACTGCTCTCATAACACACAAGGGGTTGGCTTTTGGAGAGAGGAGAGATAGCTTTGGAACAAAAAAAATAGAAGCCTTTATAACCTTTGCTCATACAAAAAAATAAGCTCCACTTTCATTCAAAATAGAAACCCTCAAACCATTATTCTATCTTACAAACGCTCCCACCAACCAAACACTTCATATTGCACAAAGATTGTTCAAACATAAAAAACAGATTATGTGGTGCCATTATCTTTCCCTTCCAAACACAAAAACAGTATTGTATAACTTGACTGAGTTGGAGGGTGGTCAAGCAGCTTCCAATACAGAGGGAGGGCTGAAGCAGTATTCTGTAGGTTTATTGAAGCAACCACGACATCTTGAAAGAAGTTCAAATTCAAAACAAACTGTTGTCTCAAGGTGAGTCTTCTTAACTTTGAGCTGTTCATTTTCCACACATGATTCATTTTTGAATATAAAAATGTAGTAACCATTGCCCCTTTGAGCTAACCATTTGCTTGTTGTTTATGTTTATCAATCATATGTTGTAAACTGACCCAAACAGATAATAAAACAATGTTTAAGGCAAAAAATTGCAGCATGAGTCGACACATACCCACTTGGGGCGACTAAATCTAGTGAAAAAATAGGGTATGATTCGACACATAGCCTTATGCATCGACTCATACTATTATCTAGGCCCCAAAACAAAAAGATTAAAGGTGCATGAGTCGATACAAAACGCGTATATGTAGACACAAACAGGTGCATGAGTCGACACATCCCAGTATGCATCGACTCATACTGAGTTGGTTTGGTTTGGCAGGAGCAAAGGAAAGTTATGTGTAGATGCATAGCAGTATGTGTCGACACATAACAGTTCAAAATGCAATTTTTCCTTTATTTTGCACTTTTTACATTGTCTTCTCTATTATTCGATATGGTTGTAATATTTGAGTTCCTACCTTATCCCCATTTGTAAATTGTACCCCCACTCCCCTAATGATGTAATAGTTTAGGATTTTAATTTATGCAACTTACCGCTTTAATATAAATTATTAGTAATTAGGGTGTGTATGATAAGATAAAATTAACCGGTAGAAAACCCTAATCTCAAAGACAAAAATGCATGTAATCAAACACACTTCACACACGCGCACCTTTAAGGTAATCTCGCTTTGTTGCCTCGGAAAATAGTCATGTACCTCGAATATGGAAGTTTTAGCAAATACCCTCGATAAAAAAGATCGTAGTCCCTCGATGTCCCTCGATGTTTCCTTTGGTAAACAATCTAGTCCCTTACGAAAATTTCTAAAACGTCTCATAAGTTGCCTTTTATGACTATACATTCGACCCACGCCCGTCCCTTCACATCCAATGATGAGGCTTCTTACCAATCAATGGTAAGATAGCAACATCTAAAGGAGGAGGAAAAGAACAAAGACCTTTTGAGTAGGTAGGACGCTCGTAGTTGCTTGCTCACAAATCAAAACAATTTTCACATTCACACTTTCAAAACACCTTCAAAAAACAAACATATCTTTGAACTATTTTCAAAACCAACACTTTGTATACATTCTTATAGAGACGAGAATCATTACAAAGTTTGCCGAAACAAAGGCATTTTCAAAATACTTTCAAAAATCCACCACAAACACATTTCAAACAAAGCATTTTTCAAAGTGATTTAGCAAGCAACTAAGAACTCGTAGATAACTACGGATGAAAAAGGTTCTAACACCTTCCCTTTTCATAACCTACCCCTCGAACTCAAGAAAACATCTCGAAAGGTATTTCCTGTTCTTTTCACCCTTTCCTTTATTGGATAAAAGAAAAGTTGATGGTAAATCTTGCTATCCGCAACATTTGCGATAAAACGCAAAACACCCGAGTCAGTTCTCTCACCGTATGACAGAACTGACGACTCTGATGGGGAAAAACTTAAAATTGGGGTTACCTTAAAGCTAGATCACATTTATTCTCTTTCATTGTTTGATTTTTTTGCTTTACATTTATGGGTCCTTGTTTGGGTTTGTATTGGTCCTCCACCCGGACCTGGGAACATCATTAGGTAAGTGGCAATAGATTGTGGAAACTTCACGGCATAGACTGATATGGTTGAAACAATGGCTACATTAGTGTGACACATATGTTGGTACCGGTATCCCTTGTGTTGAATCGAGGAGAATACGGGACCGTTGAACGGTGTCATGAAGCACTAACTGACCATAGAACCTTTAATGGAACAACTTGGCCTTTAGGAAGTAGTGAGATAGCTGACTTTGGTGTAAATTTGAAGACTGGTTGATACTCGATACTACACTCATTGAGATCAGACTTTTGGGATATTTCGGCCGCAAGAAAAGATTGATTATGCTGAGACAATGCCCAATGAAGAAAGATCAAGGATATTGAGATCCCCTAGAACTCGATTACTTTCTAGGATAGGTTGAACTAACTAAACTTCAAGAGGGTACTTACCAATGAAGCCTCATGCAAGCCTAAACCTAAGGACTTGTTTTCTTTATGTGTATATGATTACTTGTACATAAACATCATACCGTAGCATTTTCAATAACCATTTCAAGGGTCTCAAGGGTTTGTGATAAAGGGTTGTATCGAACCAGAAATATCAAGGGGCAAGAGGATTTATTTTCCTCTAACCAAACACTCTCAAAGACCAAAACACAGTAACTTGAGTTAAGGGCTATTACCCACTTGACAGGGTGAGCTTGACTCTCATAGAAGGACATTCGATGATGCGAAAGTTGTAATCAAAGTTCAACTCTAACATCTTCTTGTGTTTACCCCGTGAGATCTTTGAAAACATTGCATCCACATATCATGCATCATATCATGACAGATTTTTGCCTTACAGGTTTTCTCATTTGCTTACTATTTATGTCGGTAGAGATGGCTCTCGAATAGAATATTAAGGATCTTCAAGCACAGAATGCTCAATTCCAGCTGATGTTCCTAGCTCTGGCTAAGGGACAAGAGGACCTGAAGGCTCTCATTCTCAAAGACGAGAAGAAAAAGACAAAGAAACCAGTGGGTGTCCTGAATATGGGAAGGAAACTCAGAGGACCAGCAAAGTGAGCTCTAAAATCTGCAACTCCGTCAAATGAGGGAGACAATCAGGAAGAGAAGACACGAGAAGAAGACCATAGTATAGGGTCTGATGAAGAAGAGGCTAACTACTCTGAAGAACAATATCCTTCTGTTGATGACAAATATAAACAGTTGGAGGATTGTCTCAATGCCATGGAAATTCAGAGAATACCTGGTCTAGATTTTGAAGAATTAGGTTTGGTTTCTAGAGTGGTCATTCCACCGAAGTTCAAGGTTCCCGCATATGTGATAGAGTTTCATGTCCTAAGTTGTATCTGAGGTATTATGTCAGGAAGATTCAACATCACACCGCTGATAGGAATTTGTGGGTGAATTTCTTCCAAGAAAGTTTATCGGGACTCAATTGGAATGGTTCTATTAGTTGGAGGGAACCAGCATCCGCAATTGGGAGGATTTGGCTGCTGCTTTCTACAGGCAATACCAATACAATGCTGACCTTGCTCCAACCCGTACACAACTTCAAAGCATGTCTATGGGTTCTAGTGAGGGCTTCAAAGATTATGCCCAGAAGTGGGGAGATCTTACAGGAAGAGTCCAGCCTCCTCTGTCTGATAGAGTGCTGGTAGATATGTTCTTGGGCACTTTGTCAGGCCCATTTTTCAACCATCTGATCGGAAGCTCTTTAGCTAGCTTCACCGAGCTGATATTGATAGGTGAAAGAGTATAATCTGGTATCAAGAGCGGTAAGATTCAAAGGGATGCATCTTCAAGCGCGGTAAAGAATCCTTTCATTAGGAAGAAGGAAGTTAGTGTTGCTTATGCTAGAGGTAACCACAATCAATCTGTGGGATATGTGTTAATCTTCAATCCTACGCCTGTGCAACAATGTCAACAGGGGAATCAGTGTAAGGAGGTTGCGCCTAAAAGACAATTCACCAAGATTAACATGTCACTGGCTCAAGCGTTACAACACATGTTGAAGGCAGAGCTGATTACGTTAAAGGCTCCTCTCCGGAATCCCAATACTTCTGCTCCTAGTTACCATCCCAATGAAAGGTGTGCATACCATTCCGATAGTTCTCGACATGATACGAATGGTTGTTGGGCTTTGAAGAACAAAATTCAAGATATGATTGATGCCAAGGAGATTGAATTTGACCCTCCTGAAACTCTCAACATGGTCATTTCTCCCATGTCAAATTGTTGAGAGCGTCCACTTCATTTTGAATTTTCAATTGTAATTTCCTTTATTTGTTCAAACATTTATCCATTATGTCAAACTTTGTTTTCATTAATTCATTGCATATGTTTGTTTTGAATTAATCCATTCATTTTACTATATTCAAACTGTGCTTTTTTTTCTCTTTTTGTGATATTCAACTCTCGTTAAAAGTTGCAAGCCTTTAGAGGATGGATGGCGAAAATAATGCCATAGTCTCATACAATATGCTTTTGGACAGACCTTGCTGATGATGTACAGGTGTTATTTCAATTCCTAAACAATAGAGTTATAAGGAAGATAATCCCTAGTCAACCCCTTTGAGCCAAAGAAGTAGGAGTTTTCTTTTTCACATAAATTGAAACCTTTAATCATAACCTGGGGTAGGATAGTTTTCTCAGCTAATTCAAATGCGTGTTCAGTCGCAAGCTTTCACTTCATACACAACGAATTACATAAAAAACATCCTTCTGAATCAAAAGACGGCGATGGTTCCCCATAAAATAGGCAGTCATTATCTCTCAAAAGAAAAAACACACTAAGTCAAAACCTACGAAGGAGACTTAAGAAAAAACTGGGGCATCCCACTGACTGTAGTCTCAAAACAAAAAAATAGTCACGCAAAATTAGGGACAATAATTCAAAAAGAGGTCGTCACAAATTCTCAACAACAGAAAAATGTTGCAAAAAATGACTGCCTTCACAAATAAAGTTAATTCATCTGAATCATCACCAAAATATCATTCCAGATTCAATAGAAGTTCAAATGCACAATTAACTGAGTTTAGGACTGGAGAATATCATGAAGAACGGGTGGATACAAATAAACTTTGAGCCTTATCCTTTGTTTCTTAAATCATGAACCAGGCCATGTTGCAACCCCTTAAAAGTCCTAATTGAAGCATGGGTTGGTTCGAAAGCATACTATTACAAAAGGTATCCTGACTCCTGTAAGGCTCACTGTAAATCCTGAGTTCAAATTCATATTCTTACAAAATTCTTTCATCTGCTAAAAAATGCATTTTCAAAACTTCAAGACAAACATAAACTTTGCATTGTTTGAATATCGTTGTTTGCATATGGATAATTGTTTAACAATGGAGAAATTCGCACGGCGAATATCCAATGAATGGAAATTCTCTCAATGAACAGAACCACTTCAAATGGAAAGATACTTCCAATGGCAAACCCTCCATAATCAAGGGGCATAACATGATTATTGTCCAACATATTTGGGGCAGTCAAGTCAAGATTCCAAGAAATTTCTCATAGCCGAGGGCAGGTCTCCATCTGAATCACTTGGGGGCATTTAACATGAACTCCAGTAAAAGGTCACGCATGACAAAGCAAACATTTATGGCAATGCTGCAACACTTACTATTATGGATAGTCACAAATCCTCACAAAGTCCCTTTTGTAAGGTGATCCCCACTGAAGTCTCCAGAGCCACCTCTATAAGGTTATCCCTGCAGACTTGGATTCATGCAATCCCCAGCCAGAGCTTCAATCTCCGAAAAAACCAATCCCCAGCCGAGTTGGTCTTAAAATAAAAAGCCTTACGAAATTCTACCTAAAGAAGTCACCTCCCCAGCAGGTAATCAAAATAATTTCTTCAACAGGGTTCATTTCCCCAACAAACTACAGATTCCCCGGCTTAAGTTTACCTCTCATACTATTAAAAATCCAGGGACCGCAACCCCTAATCCCCAGTTGAAGTCGCTAACGGAGTCGTTACTATCCCCGAAAGTGACTGTGAAGCTTAGAACCCGGCCAGATATAGTTCAACTTGATATATTCAAGAAAATTACTAGAAGACTGGACCCGGCCATATAACAATTAATCTCATTTGCAAGTTACTAAAGCCTGGACCCGACCAGATAATAGTTTAACTTCTCAAATTGCTTAAGCCTAGACCCCACCAGTCAACAGTTCAAGCTTGGACCTGACCAGTTAACAGTTTCAGTTGCTGAAACCTAGACCCGACTAGATAATAGTTTAACTTCTTCAAATCACTAACAAAACTCTTCTTCCACATTAGAGTTTGCCACTATTCCCAGTGAGTTTCTGCAAAGCTTGGAAGTCGACCAGATAAAAGTTAACTTCCTTATTCACAACAAGCTGTTAACTTCCATTCTCTCCAATCAAGAGATAACTCCCCAATAGAGCAACAGGCAACTAAAACTCCTAAACTTTTCCCCCAAGCAGAAATCAACACTCTCCATAGAGTTTCCCTCAAGTAAAATCAATGTTCGCCAGCGGATTTCTTCTCGAAACAACAAAACAGTAATTCCCAGCGAAAACATTCTAAACAAGGATTAAAGATGTGCATACTCTTCATCCCCAATAGCATTCCGGGATTTAACTCCCCAAAACTCCCCAGCACTTGTCAAGGATTTATTTTTCCGAGGCAAAGATGCACTTCAATAACATTTCACATTCATACATCATAGCATATGCATATGAAACGCATATAGCATTATCATTCATTCTGAGAGCATCATTATGCAATACATGCATCATGCCCTTGCACGAAACTAACTTTATCTTTTCAGGCCGATTCTTGAACAGGTAAATCTCGTAAACAACCTATCATCTGTCAAATACAGTCCGCCAAAAATTCTATTTCAGAAACAATTCAGATACGATCCAGAGACGGATGACATTCTGACACTTATTCCAGATTCACTCAGAAACAGTTCAGATACGATCCAGAGACGGATGGCATTCTAACACTTATTCCAGATTATCTTCTAGAAACAGTTCAGAAACATTTCAGATACGATCCAGAGACAGATGACATTCTGAAACTTATTCCAGATTCTTTTCTCAAAAATAGTTCAGATACGATCCAGAGACGGATGACATTCTGACACTTATTCCAGATTCACTTTAGAAACATTTCAGATATGATCTAGAGACGGGTGACATTCTGACACTTATTCCAGATTCTTTTCTCAAAAACAATTCATATACGATCTAGAGATGGATGACATTCTGACACTTATACTAGATTCACTCTAGAAACAGTTCAGATACGATCCAGAGACGGATGGCATTCTGACACTTATTCCAGATTCACTCTAGAAATGGTTCAGATACGATCCAGAGATGGATGACATTCTGACATTTATTCTATATTCTCTTCTAGAAATGGTTCAGATATGATCCAAATGCGGATGTTATTCTGATACTTATTACAAATTCTTTCAAATACTGTCCATATACAATCCAGATACGGATGTTATTCTGACACTCATTCAATATATTTCTCAAATACAGTTCAGATACGATCCAGATGCATATGTCATTCTGACACTCATTCAATACATTTTTCAAATATAGTTCAGATATGATCCAGATGCGGATGTCATTCTGACACTCATTCAATACATTTCTCAAATACAATTCAGATACGATCCAGATGCAGATGTCATTCTGACACTCATTCAACACATTTCTCAAATACAGTTCAGACATGAGTCAGATACGATCCATTTATGTATATTATTTTGATACTCATTCCACTACATCTTCTGACTCAGATTAAATCGGCCAAAGATTTATTCTGATGCTTCTCCCGGTTGTAGTCAAGCTTAGACTTAGTCTAATTTATATTAACAGTCACTTTGGATGGCATCTATAAGCCCATCTCCGACAAACTCTCCATCACCTCTCCAAATGGTATCTTTAAGCCCATTCCCGATATAATCAACCACTACATTATCGAGTGCAAATTTTTGGGCACTCTAGTGTTCAGTCATCTTCCACCTTCAAGTCACAAATGGCGGACTCGCCAATCTAACTCTTTGGGTTTAAGAAGATTGAACATGCGCAGTTGTTGTACCCCAAAATTTCCCCTCTCATTTCTCAAGATATTTCCTACAAATATCTCCAATGCCTCAAGTTTGCGCAAGTATTGACTAGGTCAAACAATTTCCTCAACACTGATGCCTCAAATTAGGGTTTGAGTTTGTACAAAGGCAGTTGGATTTCAAATGTTTAGATTACTTTCATGGATCACTATAGACCCTCAGGATTACTTCTGTCAAGTTTCAAGTCTTGGATCACAATTTTCCAAGAAAGTCATTCATATTATCAAAAGGGCAAAATGGGCAAAATTAGGGTTTTGACTGAAAATGACTGAACTTTGATTTTTGACCTAATACCTAACTTATTGGTTCTAAGCATGATCTCAAGGATTCGAGCGTGTCATTTTGACCTAATCGCATATTTCAATTCATCTCCTGAGATCAATGGATTGATAGACAAAATTCGGACAACTAGTGGAAAAAGTCAATTGTGCACTAAAAAGTCAAACTTTAACTTTTTGACCAAAATTGAGTCCAAAAAATCACATTTCATCAAGACATCTAAAATATGAAATTTGATCGTCAAAAATCAAGAGAGTCAAAAATCCAACTTTGCAAGACTTGGAAATTTTGCTAAGTATTTTCTATACTTATTAATTTCATTGCTTCGTGACATCTTTTCACTACAATTCAAAATAATTCAAGATGTCACAAATAATTCAAGATGTTACAAATAATTTAAGTTATTACAAAGTGGCATTTTTGCAAGATTACAAATCCTAAGTTTGGTCTTGTTTGAACTCTTTTCCTTTGACTCAAACCTTGCCACTATGCTGCCCTCAAACATCCTTTGTCTTTGTTACCATCTGCATAAATTGGTGCACAAACCAGATTTTGTATCATGCTAAAAACAATGTTGTCCAAGCCTGCTGTATTGCCCACATAACAACCCAAAACCATGTTAAAAGACAGTCTGTTATACTGCTATAAAACAGCCTTGCACAAAGCTGCCACAAAACTCCAAAACTGCTACAAAAATAACCCTGCTATGCTAATACCAACCCAATCCAAGCTTGTATTATCTCAACCCCATGTTTGCATCAAATTTGCATATGAGAGATGCATCTAAAAGGAAATGATACAACATACCCAAACTGTTCAAATTGTTATTTGCTTCCCTCCCAAAATCCCAGCAAAACTTCCTCTATAAATAGACTGCTCTCACAACACACAAGGGGTTGGCTTTTAGAGAGAGGAGAGACACATTTGGAACAAAAAAATAGAAGCCTTTGTAACCTTTGCTCATACAAAAAAAACAGCTCCACTTTCATTCAGAACAGAAACCCTCAATCCATTATTCCATCTTACAAACTCTCCCATCATCCAAACACTTCACATCGCACAGAGATTGTTCTAACCTAAAAAATAGTTTATGTGGTGCCATTATCTTTCCCTTCCAAACACAAAAACAATATTGTATAACTTGACTAAGTTGGAGGGTGGTCCAGCAGCTTCTAATACAGAGGGAGGACTGAAGCAATATTCTGGAGGTTTATTGAAGCAACCACAACATCTTGAAAGAAGTTCAAATTCAAAACAAACTATTGTCTCAAGGTGAGTCTTCTTAACTTTGAGTTGTTCATTTTTCACACATGATTCATTTCTGAAGATAAAAATGTAGTAATCATTTCCCCTTTGAGCTAAACATTGCTTATTGTTTATGTTTATCAATTATATGTTGTAAACTGACCCAAACAGACAATTAAACAATGTTTAAGGCAACAAACTGCAGCATGAGTCGACACATATCCACTTGGGTCGAATCATTCTAGTGAAAAAACAGGGTATGAGTCGACACATAGCCTTATGCATCAACTCATACTGTTATTCAGGCCCCAAAACAAAAAGATGAAAGGTGCAAGAGTCGACACAAAACGCGTATGTGTCAACACAAACAGGTGCATGAGTCGACACATCCCAGTATGCATCGACTCTTACTGAGTTGGTTTGATTTGGCAGGAGCAAAGGAAAGTTATGTGTCGATGCATAGCAGTATGTGTCGACACATAATAGTTCAAAATGCATTTTTTCCTTTATTTTGCACTGTTTTTACATTGTCTACTCTATTATTCGATAAGGTTGTAATATTTGAGTTCCTACTTCATCCACATTTGTAAATTGTACCCCCACTCCCCTAATGATGTAATAGTTTAGGATTTTAATTTCCGTAACTTACCGCTTTAATATAAATTGTTAGTAATTAAAGTGTGTATGACAAGATAAAATCAACCGGTAGAAAACCCTAATCTCAAAGACAAAAATGCATGCAATCAAACACACTTCACACACGTGCACCTTTAAGGTAATCTCGCTTTGTTGCCTCGGAAAATAGTCATGTCCTTTGAATATGGGCGTTTTAGAAAAGACCCTTGATAAAAAAGATCATAGTCCCTCGATGTCCCTCGATGTTGCCTTTGGTAAACAATCTAGTCCCTTACGAAAATTGCTAAAACGTCTCATAAGTTACTTTCTATGACTATACATCGACTCACGCCCGTCCCTTCACATCCAATGATGAGGCTTCTTACCAATAAATGGTAAGATAGCAACATCTAAAGGAGGAGGAAAAGTATAAAGACCTTTTGAGTAGGTAGGACGCTCGTAGTTGCTTGCTCACAAATCAAAACCATTTTCACATTCACACTTTCAAAACACCTTCAAAAAACATACATCTCTTTGAACTATTTTCAAAACCAGCACTTTGTATACATTCTTATAGAGACGAGAATCATTACAAAGTTTTCCGAAACAAAGGCGTTTTCAAAATACTTTCAAAAACCCACCACAAACACATTTAAAACAAAGCATTTTTCAAAGTGATTTAGCAAGCAACTAAGAGCCCGTAGATAACTACGGATGAAAACGGTGCTAACACCTTCCCTTTTCATAACCTACCCACCACACTCAAGAAAACATCTTGAAAGGTATTTCCTGTTCTTTTCACACTTTCCTTTATTGGATAAAAGAAAAGTTGGTGGCGACTCTTGCTATCCGCAATATTTGCAATAAAACACAAAACACCCGAGTCAGTTCTCCCGCCATATCACACCAGCCTTTATCAATCGATTTCAAGCATTCCATCAGCCTCTTGAGGTTCCCAGGAGTTCATCCCAACCATGACTCAAACTTGAAGCACACCAGAACTCTCTCCCTCAATATCACAAGTTTGGTAACCTTCTCTAATCTCAAACTTTTTATATACGCATTGTTGAATGATTTGATGCACTTATACATGTTCATAATGATGTTTGGAACAATTTAGAACCATTATTTGTGAGGTTTGATGCAGGGATGAAGATTTTCCATTGTTAGGGCAAAGCTTCGTTTGAGATTCGTATTCTGTGCTATAGGCGTTTTCAGGCCAAAGTAACCATGCCATTAATTTCGCAGTATGCTAATTAGTGGGTCTGAGTTATTAGATCCTTTGTTTTCATCCGTTTTTATAGGTTTTCAAAATCTCCTCACCGGAGAAGACAAAGTTGACCATCCTCCATGGTGGTTTGACTATCCTGACTCCGACGACCTAGGCCTGGCGTTCTCCCATTGGTCCATTCAAAACCCCAGACCCCACACCAAGCACGCGTGTTTGTTTTATTCAGTTTATGATTTAATTTCATTATTTGTTTATTGATGGTAGTAATATGAACGTGTAACAACAATTGGCTTGGTGGTAAGTGATATGTTTGGCATAGTACAGGGTGTGGGTTCGAGCCAACCCTTGTGCAAATTTTTCTTTTATTTTTTAGGGCAAAATATAAGAATAACATATATTGAGCGCTAGCTATTCTCAATCACAAACACAGTGCATGGCATAGTGGGAAGCAGCGCATCCTTTGAGACTGAGGGGGTGGGTTCAACTCCCACCCCATGCATTTGTTTTTTTTCTATTTTTACTAACCCTAATTTTCACTCTACTTTACTAATTATTTTTTAATTAACCATTAACAAACCTTAATTTTTTTAAAACCATAATAAATTAGGATTAGGTTTTTTAATTAGTAATTAAATTTTGACATATTTTTATTTATTAATTAATTAAGTTAACTAGATTTTTCTTAATATTAAAATTAATTAGAAATAATTAGTTTTTTATTAATTATTAACTTAAATTATTTTCTACAAAAATATCTTCTATAACACATAGAATTTTTAGGGCATTTAACATTTTTCTAACATCTTTTCTTATTTCTTACTGTTATTTAAATTCCTAGAACAAGTGTATAGGTTGCACCCTCCGATGTAATAGCGTAGATTTACATTCCCGCAAATTCTTATGTATCTCTCCCAAAACCATGTAATAGCGTAGGACTTTATATTCCGCACTTTAATTTTTTATACATATTTAATTGCTAGTAAAATAGGGTTTGTATGACAAGACTAATAATTTAACATAAATAACCCTAAATTTCAAGACTAAATAACTGAAACTAATACACTTTGCACACTTCACCTCTAGGGTAACCTCTCTTGTTGCCTTACGAAACATGGTCACGTCCCTCGAAACTGGGGATACTTTAGCAAAATACCATCAATTCAACAATATCATCATGGTCCCTTTTGAATAAAGATCATAAATCCTCAATGACCCTCTAAGTTGCCTACAAAATAATCTAGTCCCTCGATGACCCTACGAGCAAAATGATGATGGTCCCTTCGATACAATTGCTAAAGTATCCTTACATGTTGCCTTCAATGACCATACGATGACCCTACGCTTGTCCCTTCATATCCAATAGATATGATTACCTACCAACTAATGGTATGGATAATAGTATCTCCAAAGGAGAAGGAAAATAACAAGAAAGACCATACTTAGTGGGTAGGACTCTTGAATGCTTGCTCGCAAAACAAAACATTTTCCACACTACACTTTAAAATAAGATATGTTCAAAAAAACACTTTGTATACATTCTTGAGGACCAACACAAGAATTATTACAAAGTTAGCCTTACATTGGCATTTCAAAATACTTTCAAACAAATCACACACACATAAAGCAAGTTTTTAAAAGTGAGCTAAGCAATTAAGAGCTCGTAGATAACTACGGATGAAAATAGTGCTAACACCTTCCCTTTTCATAACTTACCCCTTGAACTCAAAATCTATCAAAGGTCTTTCTTGTTCTTTTCATCTTTCCTAATTGTTGGATAAAAGAAAAGTCGGTGGCGACTCTTGCTAACTGCAACATTTGCGATAAAACCAAAAAAGTCAGTTCTCCCACCGTATTACATTCTTTTTTGTGGTTTTTAGGTTGACAAACAATCTTTACTTTCAGACATGTGTGATGAGCATCCTGAATCCAAGTACCATTGGTCCTTAAATATTTCTTCATCTCTTGTTGTGACCATCAACATCATCTTTTCTTCTTCATACTTTGCAAACTTTGCATCACTTTCTTGATTCTTTCTCTTTACTGGATAATCACTAGAGTAGTGACCATACTTTTGACAATTGTAACACTGAATACGACTCTTGTCAGGCTTTCGACCACCACCTCTTCCTCTACATTCAACACCACTTCTTTGGTTGCCTTGGTATGAGGGTCTTCTCTGATCCGACACAATTATTTCATGTTGGTTTCTTCAACCATTTGAATTGTTGTATCCACTTATACCTTTGTTAAACCATTTTCCTTTGCCTTTCTTGTCTCTTGCTGACTGCGCCTGCAAAGCCACATCACTCTTCAACTTTCCTGCAACTCTTTCAGCCATTCTTTATTCATGATATTCAAGCGTCCCTTAAAGCTCTTCCTTCGACAAAGTTGACACGTCCTTCGACTTTTCTATGGAAACTACCACATGGTCGGACTTTGGAGAAAGAGATCTTAAGATATTTAAAACAACAACTCTTGTTGTTAACGTCTCTCTACAAACCTTTATTTGATTCACTAGTTTCATAACCCTAGTGAAAAAATCACATAAGCTCTCGCTATCTTCCATATGAAGCAATTTATATGTTCTTTTCTGAGTTTATAACCTTACCTTTTTCACATTTTCTACACCTCCAAAAGATTTCTTAAGAATCTTAATAACACAAAAAGTTATAGCATTTTCTGCCCAATTTACATAGATAAAGCTTCTGATTATTTGTTAATTATGTCATATTATGTCTCTATTTGTAATATTTACAGCTTATTTTAGGTATTTAGTTTGTGCAAAGCATAAATGAGAAAAGGAAGAAAAATAATGGAGAAATGAAGAAGAAATGACACTTTAGCAGCAAAAGCGCAAGCATTCTGTACCAGAAGCCATACCGCCTGTCACAGGCGCATGCCGACCGTCACAAATTACAAAAGTGTGCCCCTCGGCACACTACTTGTCCCGACCGACACGGATTAAAGATACGTGTCCCATGCCACAGCGCGCATGATGCTCGTTACAACTCATATATCAGTTACGAGATTTTCTCCATTAAACGCACGAAATGCACAGCTTGCTGAAATTTCTCCATGATTGAAGAACGAGGATGAAGGAATTGTTCCTACTTTTACTCCACATATGGAATCTATAAAACCAAGACAGTTACCAACACTTGAGACGTTCGAGACCTACTCCAATTTCATTACTTTTCTGCATACTGCAACTTTATTATTTTATTATTCCAGTTCATAGTTTTTGCCATTATTTTCCAGTTTTGTTAGAATTTCCGTAAGTATAGAAAACCCTCACCATAGTATTTCTTCACATCGGAGGAATACTGCAACTTTAGTTTTCCTTCTAAGCTTCCATAATTGCTTAGGTTTATTTTTATTTCTTCAAGATATTTTTTTATTCCGAAGTTAATCCAACCGGCTTGTGGAGGAGACATGCTGCTCAATTATTTCTTCAGTTTTATTCCAGGTTCCAATTTTAAACATAGTTTAATTATTTCTACCATGCTTGTGTTATTGAATTCATGCTTTTATTTTATGTTGTTACAGAATAAAATTATGTTTAGCTAATTTCCCTAATACCGGTCTGTGAAGTCCTAAACCGAAGGGATTCGGTAATTAATTGGCATAAATATTTTACAAAAACACTTTTTTGGTTTTGACTTACAATTTGGATATTAAATTGTTTTTGTACGAGTGTAAAAGACAGACTAAGGCTAAAATCAACAGAGTGAGAGTTTGAGGTTGTAACCAGATAATGGTAATTGAAGATTAATTTTAAATATAGCGAGAGTGCTTTAAAATTAATTGGACTCTATTTATTTTCAAAAAATACTTTTGAATTTTAAATGAAACTGCGAGAGCGCTCATTTGAGTTTAATAATATGGCCTGAATCGATAGAGCGAAAGTGTGAGACAAGGGTTTTTAAATAAATAGTTTCCACTGAAACAGTGTTTTAATACTCAAAACAATGCCAACGACTTATTGAATCCCTGAAGTCAACAAATTACATATCGATATCCCGTTATTAATTATTAGATTTTAGTTAATTCCCATTTAAACCCCAACATCCTAATTTTATAATTAGCCTTAGCTTTACACAGTGACCCTAAGATAACAGTAGCTTAACCATCAGTCATTGTGGGTTCGATATCTTTTAAAACTACGCGATTAGACTGTGCAATTGCAGTCACTACACCCGGCAGACTCATAAAGTCGCGATCAAGTTTTTGGCGCTGTTGTCGAGGACTGATTTAGTCAATATTGTAAGTCCCTTGTTACGCAGTATAAACTAAGGCAACCAATTTTATTTTATTTTAACCGTTGATTGTATGCCAAACACTCGCTCTCAAGGCAAAGAATTAGAGCAACCAATCGACGAGGTCGAGCATTTTGTTAGTATAAGACACCGAATTAGAGAATACCAAATCAAGTACAACCTTCCCGAATTCAATCTTCCTGACTATACTTTTCCTGACCCAAGAATGGATGAAGTACCCAAAAATTGCCCTATGTAGGATTATGCTTCCCCATCACAAGAGGAACCCCATAATAATATTGTTGCTCCCGCCATCGCACAGAATAATTTCGAGTTAAAAACCTTCATTATTACAAGTTGTCCAGCAAAACCAATTTTCAGGATGTCCTACGGACGATCCAAATCTTCATTTGTCTGTGTTTGTGCAGTACGCAGATACAGTGAAGCAAATGGTGTCAGCCCTGAAGCAATGAGACTTCGTCTTTTTCCTTTTTTGTTAAGAGATAGAGCTAGAGCATGGCTTCAGTCTCTACCATCCAACTCTGTTACCACATGGAACAAGTTGAAGAAAGTTTTCCTAGCACGATATTTTCCGCCGAGTAAGATGGTTATGCTAAGAGAAAATATCAACGGTTTTAAACAAAAGGAAATCGAATCTCTCTTCGAAGCATGGGAAAGATACAAAGACATGTTACGACTCTGTCCGCATCACGGTCTAGAAGAATGGCTGATCATCCACACCTTTTACAATGGTCTCTTGTACAACACAAGAATAATGATTGATGCAGCTTCTGGCGGTGCACTGATGGATAAACCATACCACGATGCCTATCAACTTATCGAGGGTATGGCTCAAAATCATTATCAGTGGGGAAGCGATAGAACCATGATGGAGAAACCTCAAACGAAAGGCGGTATGCACGAAGTTAGTAACTTAGACCAAGTTAACGCTAAGGTATAAGCCCTTACCCAAAAGATAGAAAGCTTGACCATAACTCCTACAACCACCGTGGCTGCAGTAGCTCCAACCTGTGATTTATGTGGACTTCACGCGCATGCTGCACCCAAATGTCCACTCTTAATAGGAGTACCAGTTGATCAAGTGAATTATGCTCAAGGAAACCCCTATGGAAATAACTATAACCCTACTTGGAAGAACCATCCAAACTTCTCATATAAAAGCAACAATGCTTTGTGCGCACCTGGGCAAGCTCCTACTACACCCCCTGGATTTCAGAAAGCCACCCAAAATGTCTCAAATATTCCGAATATCCCTAGGAAGTCCAACATTGAAATTATGATAGAAAACTTCGTAGCCACCCAAGTTCAAACTAATAAAGACTTCATGAACCAAAATATTCACACCAATGAATCAATTAAGCAACTGACGAATAAGATTGATGCTCTTGACACACACAACAAAATGTTAGAAACACAAATCTCCCAAGTGGCTCAACAACAAGCAACTTCATCTGCTCTAGCTGGAACTTTTCCTAGACAACCCCAACCGAATCCAAAGGGACATGTTAATTCCATAAGACTTCGGAGTGGGAAAGAAGTAGAAGGACCAACTGAACCTAGAGTCGAGAACCCAACCATGTACCAGAAACATGGGAAAAGAATTGAGAAGGAAGCTGAGTCGAAGGAAGTAGAAAAAGAAGGTGATGATGAAGAGGCCGTGTAAAAAGAAGAACCTTATGTTCCTCCACCACCCTATAAACCACCTATCCCATATCCTCAAAGATTTGCTAAGTCTAAAAATATAAGGCAATTCAAGAAATTCGTTGAACTTCTAAAACAACTTAACATTACCATACCTTTTACAGAAGCTATCACACAAATGCCCTCATATGCTACATTTCTTAAAGAAATCTTATCCAATAAGAGAAAGCTTGGGGGTAATGAAACTTTATTGCTCACTGCTGAATGCAGTGCTATAATCTAAAACAACATGCCTCCTAAACTTAAGGACCCAGGTAGTTTTTCCATACCCTGCGTAATCGGAAAGTTTGTCATAGACAAAGCACTATGTGATTTAGGAGCTAGTATTAGTCTGATGCCCTTATAAATTTGCAAGAAACTCAGCATGGGAGAACTAAGACCAACAAGGATGCCAGTACAATTAGCGGATCGATTGATGAAATTTCCTTTAAGCATGTTAGAAAATGTTCTTGTAGGTATAGGATAACTATATATCCCCATTGACTTCATAATCATGGATATTAGAGAAGACTCCAATATTCCTATTATATTAGGTAGATCATTCCTAGCCACTGCATGAGCCATCATAGATGTTAAAAATGGAAAACTAACTTTCAAAGTCGGGGAAGAAAAAGTTGAATTCATTTTGTCTAAATTCTTTAAGGCACCAGCCATTGACAAAACATGTTGTTTCTTAGATGAAGTCGATAAATGCATAAAAGAATTAGAGAAACGACAAACCACCTATTCAGAAGTATAGAAGATTCCTATACCTCTAATTCTCAAAGATGATAAATGGCGCCCTGGATATCAAGATGAAAATCTGAGTGAATGCCTAACTCTAACTCCTGATCATATACCTTGTCCAAAGAAGCCAACCATAAAACTAAAAACACTACCCAAAGACCTAAGGTATGAATTCCTAGACACAGAACTTGAACGGCTAGTTATAGTCAATGCAGACCTAGAACAAATAGAAACTGAAAAATTATTACATGTCCTAAGAAAATACCCAACCACTTTAAGTTATAACATCTCATATCTAAAAGGAATAAGCCCTTCTATATGCATGCATCATATAATGCTGGAAGAAGATTGTAAGACCTCTAGGGAACATCAAAGAAGAATCAATCCTATTATGAGCGATGTAGTCAAAAAGGAAGTAGAAAATCTATTGGAAGCAGGAATCATATATCAAATAATCGACAGTAAATGGGTTAGCCCAGTACATGTCGTACCTAAGAAAGGAGATGTTACAGTTGTCAGTAACGCTAAGGGAGAATTTGTAGCGCAACAAACTCACACCGGGTGGAGAATGTGCATCGACTATAGAAAGTTAAACAAATCCACTTGTAAAGATCGTTTTCCTTTACCTTTCATTGATCAAATGCTTGAAAGACTAGCTAAACACTCCCACTTCGGCTATTTAGACAGTTACTCAGGATTCTTCCAAATTCCTATTCATCCTGATGACCAAGAAAATACAACTTTCACTTGTCCTTATGGTACGTTTGCTTATCGACGAATGCCATTCCGATTATGTAACGCCCCTACAAAATTCCAAAGATGTATGATGTCCATCTTCTCTAATTTTCTATATGGTATAATGGAAGTCTTTATGGATGACTTCTTCGTCTGTGGAGATAGTTTTGAAGGATGTTTATCGAACCTTGAAATGGTACTACAAAGATGCGTAAATGTCAACCTCGTACTAAACTGGTAAAAATGCCACTTCATGGTCCGACAAGGAATTGTCTTAGGGCACATCGTATTTGATAGGAGAATTGAAGTAGATAAAGCAAAGATTGAAGTAATAGAAATAAGAAGTTTTCTAGGACACGCTAGTTTTTATCGACGTTTCATTAAAGACTTATCTAAAATAACTAAACCTCTAACCAAATTTCTAATGAAAGATGTTGAGTTCATCTTCACCGAAAAATGCTTGGACGCATTTACAACACAAAAAAAGGCATTAATTTCAGCACCTATTATGCAACCTCCTGATTGGAATGAGCTATTTGAGATAATGTGTGATGCTAGTGACTATGTCGTAGGCGCGGTTCTAGGACAGAGAAAGGATAAAAAGTTTCATGTAATTTACTATGCAAGTATAACCCTAGATCCTGCATAGACGAATTACGCCACCACAGAAAAAGAATTGTTAGTTGTTGTGTTTGCTTTAGATAAATTTCGTTATTACTTAGTAGGAGCACGAATAATTATCTATATCGGTCAAGATGCAATCCGGTACCTCTTAAGTAAGAAAGACGCCAAACCAAGATTACTAAGGTGGATCTTACTTCTACAAGAGTTCGATTTAGAAATCAAAGACAAGAGAGGCACTAAGAATGTAGTAGCAGACCACCTATCCAGAATAGAAGGCATCAAACTAGATCATGTACATATCAATGATGATTTTCCTTATGAACGCCTTGTAGCCAAATTAGAATTGGAAAGTAGTACAACCAAATACCATGTGACTTATGAAGACGCGGACACAAATGAAGTCGTGGAAGCAGTCTACACTAAAACCATACTGCCATGGTATGCCGATTTTTTCAACTACTTGGCTACTGGAGTGCTTCCACATGGTATATCTTATCAACAAAAGAAGAAATTCTTTCATGATCTTAAACATTATTATTGGGATGAGCCTTTTCTTTTCAAGAGAGGCGCCAATGGAATTTTCCGTCGATGTTTTCCCAAAAATGAAATTGAAAACATAATTTTCCAATGTCATGTTGCTCCATATGGAGGACATGCAAGCACTTCAAAGACCTATGCTAAAATATTATAAGCTTCCCTCTATTGGCCTAATATGTGGAAATATGTCTATATCGCGGTTTAAAATTGCGACCAATGCCAACACACTGGAAATATCTCTAGACGCGACGAGATGCCTCAAAAGGGTATTCTAGAAGTTGAAGCCTTTGATGTATGGGGAATTGATTTCATGGGACCCTTCCCGTCTTCCTTTGGAAATCACTACATACTAGCTGTTGTCGACTATGTTTCAAAATGGATCGAGGTTGTAGCCTCTCTAATAAATGACGCACGAGTAGTAGTCAGACTTTTCAAGAACATAATCTTCCCAAGATTCGATGTACCGAGACTCGTCACCAGTGACAATGGCTCCCATTTCATTTCCAAAATTTTAGAAAAATTATTAGTGAAGTATGGAGTCCGACATCGTGTCGCAACACCTCATCATCCACAAACAAGTGGGCAAGTAGAGGTCTCCAACAGAGAGATTAAGCAAATCTTAGAAAAACGGTAGCAACCTCTAGGAAAGATTGGTCATCTAAGTTACACGAAGCTCTATGGGCATATAAGACGACATACAAAACTCTAATCGGAACCATGCCATTTAAACTAGTCTATGGGAAATCATGTCATTTGTCGGTAGATATTGAACATAAAGCTTATTGGGCCATTAAGACCCTTAATTTAAATTAAACTGCCGCGGGTGAGAAAAGAATCCTAGATATCCACGAACTTAAAGAACTTAGACTAGACGCTTACAAGAATGCTCAAATTTATAAGGAGAGAACTAAAAAATGGCATGATAAACGCATATCTAAAAAAGAATTAAATGAAGGAGATATAGTACTCCTATTTAATTCTAGACTTAAACTATTTCCTAGAAAACTTTGCTCTAGATGGTCTGGTCCCTTCGAAGTCACTAAGGTTTTTCAAAATGGCGCAATAGAAGTTAAGGGAATGTGCAGTGAACCTTTCAACGTAAACGGATAGCGTTTAAAACATTATCATTGCATCGATAATAAGGAATATTACACAACATTTAGGCTAGATGCGCTGCCACCTCACTCATTATATTAATCACCCTGTTATGTCGAGCTTACGACTTAAAACAAAGCGCTTATTAGGAGACAACCCACTTTTTAGTCTTTTCTTTTTGCTTTGCTTATTTTTAGTTTTTCTTTTATTTTCTTACTTTTGTTATTGTTTATTTCTATAAATTTATGCAGTATTGTTTCTCTAATATTACCTGTGATCGGTGGGAATGAGAACTGACTGCTTTGGAATGCTGGTTCGCGTTTGCGTTTGTTTTTGCAAAATGTAGCGGTAAGCAAGAGTCGCCGCCATCTTTTATTTTATCCAACAAGGAAAGGACAAAAGCACAGAAAAATTCCTTTTCGAGATTTTTCTCGGGTTCGGGAGGTAGATTATAGAAAGGGAAGGTATTAGCACCCTTTCTATCCGTGGTTATCCACGGGCTCTTAGGTACTTGCTCACTACGTTTTCAAAAGTTTTCTTTTCTTTGTGTTTGTGGGTTTTGAAAAGAGTTTTTATTTGAAACTTCGATTTAACTCTTGCTTCTGTCCTCAAGAGTGTAATGAAGTGTTTTGAAAACTTTGTTCGAAAAGTGTAAGTGTGAAAAGTTTTGTTTTTGTTTTAAAAGGAGCAAGTACTTAAGAACCTCTACCTACTCAAAAAGGAATTAAAATGTGCAAATGTCCTTTAGACAGTGCTATCCCACTATTGAGGAGTAGGTAGCACCGTCGTTGGAGTTTTCGGGTCAATTCGGTTTAAGGGACGTGTGGTCACTAAAGCAATGTTAGAATGCTTTAGCGGTAACCCTAATGTCTTAGATCATTTTTATCGAGGCAACCGTTTCGAGGCAACTTTGATCTTTAGACAGGAGGACGACCTCTAAGACTTCCTATACTCAATGACCACACTTGAGGCAACCAAGTGAGGCGTACCCTAAGAGTGACATGTGCGAGTGTCAATTTTCAGTTTATATTATCTTTGTACATGTTATGGTGAGCTACTGTTGATTTTAAGTTAAGAGTTAATCTTGTCATGCATAGCCTAGTTAGCATACATCTAAACAGTTAATATATGTACAGGAATTTAAAGTGCGGGAATTGTAAATCCTATGCTATTACAAGGCTTCGGGGAGGGGGATTTATTTACATGTCCAAAAATTGGGGGAATAGAAGCAATAAAGTGTAAAAGTCTTAGCTAAGCTATCACAAACCAGTAGACAGTTATAATAAAATAAATGCGCGCGAATCTGAAAATAAACTCTAAAAAGTCCTAAGAATAAAATCTTTTTGTTGTATTATTTTATTTTGGGAAAATGATCTAAATCTATTTAATTTTAGTTTTGAGAAAATGTTAAGATAATTAAGAGATTAATTAACAAAGTTAACTTTAATAGAAAAAACTAGCCTAATGTTTTTTGTGTTTTTTTTATTTTAATGTTAATTAAAAAAGATAAAAAGATGTCAATGAAAACAAAAATAAAATACAAGGGGGGGATCCTTCGATCAAGGGAAAAAAAGGAGTTTCGAGCCAAGGAGGGAATGGCAGCTTCGATCCAAACAGGGTCATGGTCCTTTCGATTGGGCCAGACAGTAAGGCGTGAGTAGCCTTCGATCCAGGGAAGAGGATTGTCTTTTGATCATGGAGGTCATGGATTTTAATCCAGGAATGAGATGCCTCCTTCGATCCAGCATACTAATGGGTTCGATCCAGATAAGGTGTCTCCTTTGATATGGGATGTTATACCTGCAAAAGTATGTTAGCATAATAAAATGCAGGGCCTGGGTATTGAACCCCAGGCCCTTCAATCCTGCGCTTGTTGGGTCTCTTCAGGCTATGTCTGCAGCAAATATTAACAAACGATGGACATGGCCTGGGTGCCAAACCCAAGCCTCTTGATTCTGTCTAGGATAGAAAATCGAAGGTAACAACCAGTATGGATGTATTATGCAAATATGAGGTTGGATAGTTTACCCCTTCTTACCAGCAGATTGGACTTTTAATTTGGGCGTTTCCTGGATGTAGGCACCTTCGATCTGGGCACTTCCTGGATGCAGGCACTTTTGATTTGGAATTTCTGGGCATGGAGATGTTTGTTGAATAGTTTCTTTGGCCTGGATTACTTATGAAAATGCTGATGACTTTTGGCAGCATAACTCCAATGTTTTTTGTTCTCCTGTTTTGTGTTTTTCGTGTCCTTTTGCAACATTTGTGATCTCTTTATATAGAGGGGGTGGAGGGGACAGGAAGACAAAGGTTTAAATGACCTTGATTATGTGTTTGACAACCATGAATGAGAATTTGTAACGTTAATTATGTGTTTGAAAGCCATGAATGAGAGTTCGTAACATTGGCTAAACACATGGGATCTTGTCCCTTTTTGAATTTTGAATGACATGTAACTGGCCTTCGAATGCTCCCTTTCGAATGAGCTGATGTCCTCCTTCTAATGCTCCCTTTCGAATGGGTTGATAGCCTCCTTCGAATGCTTTTCGAAAGCTTCTTCGAATGGACCCTTTGAATGCTTCTTCGAATGAACCTTTTTGGAATTCCAATCGAAGGACACTGTTATAATGCCAATCGAAGTACTTGTCCATAATGCCAATCGAAAGGCTCCTTCAGAATACCAATCGAAGGGCCTTTCAGAATGCCAATCGAAAGCCTTGACATAATGCCAATTGAAATGCTTGTCCATAATGCCAATCTAAGATCTTGACATAATGTCAATCGAGAGGCTCCTTCAGAACACCAATCGAAGGGTCTTTCAGAATGCCAATCGAAATGTACTTAAAGCACCACTCAAAACTTTTCCTTTTCCTTAGGCAAGAGTTTGTGATCAACCATGCAGGGGAAAGACTTTGGGAAACATGAGAGGGCAAATTTTGGGGTGCAACAGTTGCCCCTATTCAATTTTCTTAAACCTAAGGATATAGATTGGCTTTCGAGCCTTTCGTGATCCGAAGGTGGAAGATAATTGAACACTAGAGTGCCCAGAAATTTGCACTCGCATGGTGTAGTATCAGCATTGTGATGTCGGGAATGGGCTTACAGATTCCATTTGGATATTGTTGGTAGGAGGATGGGCTTATAGATGCCATTTGGAGATTGTTGGTAGCTGTCTTGAGAGAAATAGAATTTTAGGAGTTTCAGTTGTCCGTTACTCTATTGGAGAATTAACTCTGGAGGTGAACTGCATATCTGGACTGAGAAGGAACCTGGGTAAGGTTACTTCATGATGAGTCCATGTAAAATTTCATCTGGAAAGGAGGAACCTGTGTAGGGTTGCCTGATGATGAGTCTGTGTAAAACTTTATCTTTGGAAAGAGAGAATATGTGTAGGGTTTCCTGATGATGAGTTTGTGTAAAACTGCATTTTGGAAAGAGAGGGAACCGGTGTAGGGTTGCCTGATGATGAGTCCATGTAAAACTTCATCTTTGGAAAGAGGGAACCGGTGTAGGGTTGCCTGATGATGAGTTCGTGTAAAACTTCATCTTTGGAAAGAGGGAACCGGTGTAGGGTTGCCTGATGATGAGTCCGTGTAAAACTGCATCTTGGAAAGAGAGGGAACCAGTGTAGGGTTTCCTGGTGACGAGTCTGTGTAAAACTTCATTTGGAAAGGAGGAACCTGTGTAGGGTTGCCTGATGATGAGTCCGTGTAAAACTGCATCTTTGGAAAGAGAGAACATGTGTAGGGTTTCCTGATGATGAGTCCGTGTAAAACTGCATCTGAAATTTCCTGAGAAGGAACCTGTGTAGGGTTGCCTGATGATGAGTCCGTGTAAAACTTCATCTTGGAAAGAGAGGGAACCGGTGTAGGGTTGCCTGATGATGAGTCTGTGTAAAACTGCATTTTGGAAAGAGAGGGAACCGGTGTAGGGTTTCCTGATGACGAGTCCGTGTAAAACTGCATCTTTGGAAAGAGAGAACCTGTGTAGGGTTTCCTGATGATGAGTCCGTGTAAAACTGCATCTGAAATTTCCTGAGAAGGAATCTGTGTAGGGTTGCCTGATGATGAGTCCGTGTAAAACTACATCTGGAATTGAGAAGGAACCGGTGTAGGGTTGCCTGATGATGAGTCCGTGTAAAACTACATCTGGAATTGAGAAGGAACCGGTGTAGGGTTGCCTGATGATGAGTCCTTGTAAAACTACATCTGGAATTGAGAAGGAACCAGTGTAGGGTTTCCTGATGATGAGTCTGTGTAAAACTACATCTGGAATTGAGAAGGAACTGGTGTAGGGTTGCCTGATGATGAGTTCGTGTAAAACTACATCTGGAATTGAGAAGGAACCGGTGTAGGGTTGCTTCGGGATAAGTTTGTGTAAAACTTCAGGAGGAACCTGGGTAAGGTTACTTTGGGATGAGTTTGTGTAAAACTTCAGGAGGAACCTGGGTAAGGTTACTTTGGGATGAGTTTGTGTAAAACTTCAGGAGGAACCGGGATAAGGTTACTTTTGAGATAAGCTTGTGTAAAACTTCAGGAGGAACCGGGGTAAGGTTACTTTGGGATGAGTTCGTGTAAAACTTCAGGAGGAACTGGGGTAAGGTTACTTTGGGATGAGTTTGTGTAAAACTTCAGGAGGAACTGGGGTAAGGTTACTTTGGGATGAGTTCGTGTAAAACTTCATTCAGAAATATATGATAAAGAACCCGTGTAGGACTTTTCAGGATAGACTCGTGTGAAGTCTGTTTAGTTTCCGGGGTTAATCTTGAACTTGCTGGAAGTTGTTGATGATAACCATTTTTCCTGAAAAGGTACATGATTAATCGTATATGATGCATGACATGCATTGTATGATGATGTTCTCAAAATAAATGAGATTATGCTGTATGCAATATGTATGCGCACGTCATGATGTATGAACATGAAATGCTATTGTGGTACGTCCGAGTTTGGGAAAATAAATCCCTGACTGTTGTTGGAGAATAAAGAGTTTCACTCGCTGGAGATAACGATCGAAGATGATTGGGAGAATAATCCCGCATGAGAGAATAACTCCGCTGGGGAATGGACTAACGAGGAAATGACTCTGTGGGGAGTATATACTCTGCTAGAAGATCTGCTGATTTGGAGAAATAAAACTCAGCCGGGGATGAATTACTGTTGCTGGTGAGAGTGAACCCTATTGGGGATAGAAAGAACTTCGTTGGGGATGATCTTTCAGTTGCAACTTGTTGAGGATAACCCAGTTAGACTCTTGTGAGGATAACCTCTGAGTTTGGATGAGGAGGCTTATTTGTGCTTCGCAGGGGACAAGCTTCCAGAGTCTACTGGGGAAGAAGAGTTGTGGTCCTTTGATTTGTAGTAGTCGGAGAGGCAAACTCAAGCTGGGGAATCCTGGTGTTGTTGGGGAAATAAACCCTGTCGTCAGTCCGCTAGAGAGGTGACATCTTTGTTGGGGGAAGTCCTCGAGGATTCTTGAGGTTGATTCAGCTGGGGAAAGGTTTTCAGAGATTAAACCTTTGCTGGGAGTTATCCTATGAGAAGGATTTTGGGGAGATCTGTCATTGCCCCTAGTAGAAAGTGTTTGTGACATTGCCAAAAAATGTTTAATTGTACGTAACCCTTCACGGAGATTGATGTTCAATGCCCCAAGTGACAGAGATGGAGACTTGCCCCTGGTTACTCTGCACTTCTTCAGAGATTTCTTGAAATCTTGACTGGACTGCCCCAGGTGATGGACAATGATCATGCCATGCCCCTTGATTGGAAGGAGATTTGTCAATGGAAGTGTCATCCTTTTGAAGTGATTTTGTTCACTGAGAGGGCTTTCGTTCATCAGATATTCGTTGTGTGAATTTCTCCTCTGTCAAACAAATAGCCAAATGCAAACAGTGGTATTCAAATAATGCAAAGTTTATGCTTGTCTCTAAGTTTTGAAAAATGCGTTTTTTAGCAGAAAACTTTTTATAAGACAAATTCAACACAAGATTTAGGGCAAAGCCTTACAGGAGTCAGGATACCTTTTGTAACAGTATGCTTTCGAACTAACCCATGCTTCAGTTAGGACTTTTGAAGGGTTGTAACGTGGCTTGGTTCACGGTTTAAAAAACAAAGGATAAAGGCTCAAAGTATATTTGTACCCACCCGCTCTTCGTGATGTTCTTCAATCCTAAACTCAGTTAATTGTGCATTTGAACTCCAAATGAGTCTGGAACGACGTTTTTGGTGATGGTTCACACAAGTTGAATTTGTTGGAAGACAATCATTTTTGCAACATTTTTCATGTTGTTGAGGATTTGTAGCGACCTCGTTCTTTTGATTTGTTATCCCCAATTTTTTCCTGACTGTTCCTGTTTTCGAGATTACAGTCAGCGGGATGCCCCAGCTTTTTTAAGCCTCCTTTATAGGTTTTGGCTCAGTGGGCTTTTTCCTTTTGAGAGATTGACTGCCTATGAGATAAGGAACCACCACTGTCTTTTGATTCCAGAGGAGGGCTTTTGATGTCGTTCGTTGTATTATGAACTGAGAGTTTTGCGACTTCAATGCGCATCTTTTTGAATTAACTGAGAGACTACCCTGCCCCAGGATTAAATTAAAGGTTTCAATTTGTGTTTAAAACAGAAAACTCCTACTTCTTTGGCTCGAAGGGGTTGACTAGGGAATATCTTCCTTATAACTCCAGTGTTTAGGATTTGAAAGAAATGTCTGTACATCGTCAGTAAGGTCTGTCCAAAAGCATACTTTATGAGATTATGGCATTGTTTCGTCATCCTCCCTCTAAAGGCTTGTAACTTTTAGCAAGAGTTGAATGTCATAAAGTGAATAAAAAGCATAATTTAAATGTAATTAAAATGATTGGATCAAATCAAGACAAACATATGCAATGCATTAACGAAACAAAGTTTGGCATTAATAGATAATTGTTTGAATAACAAAGAGATTACAACTTGAAAATTCAAATGGACAAAAGCTTTTAATGATTCGGTGTAGGAGTAGTGATTATGCTAGAGTCTCCGGAGGACCAAACTCAATCTCCTTGGCATCAATCAAATTCTGAATCTTGTACTTCAATGCTCAACAATCGTTAGTATCATGCCCGGGACTGTCAGAATGATAAGCGCAGGTCGCATTAGGATTGTAGTTAGGAGAAGAATTCTTGGGGTTTGGGTGAGGTCCTATCAATGTAATTAGATTCATCCTCAACAATTGTTGCAACGCTTGAGACAATGGCATGTTAATGTTGGTGAACTGTCTTTTAGGCTCATCTGGCTTTCGTTGATTTCCCTTTTGCTGTTGTCGGTGTGATGCAGAACCAGAGATCAGGACTGCCCCTACGTGTTGGTCATGGCGACCCTTTTGACCATACACAACATTGGACTCTTTCTTCCCATTGTAGGGCTTTTTCTGAGCATCAGAAGGTGTAGCTTCTTGAATCTTCTCACTTTTGATGCCAGCTTCGACCCTTTCGCCGATCAGTATTAGCTCGGTGAATCCGGCTAAAGAGCTTCCGATCAAGTGTTTGAAATAGGGACCAGACAAAGTCCCAAGAAACATGTCCACCAACTCCCTATCAGATAGAGGGGGTTGGACTCTTCCAGCAAGATCTCTCCACTTCTGAGTGTAGTCCTTAAAGCCTTCGCATGTACCCATAGACATACCCTGAAGCTGAGTACGCGTGGGAGCAAGGCCGACATTATACTGGTATTGCTTGTAAAAAGCAGCAGCAAGGTCCTCCCAGTTGCGGATGTTAGCTCCTTCCAGTTGACATAACCATTCAAGCTGAGTCCCTAAGAGACTGTCTTGAAAGAAATGGATCCACAAGTTCTTATCAACAGTGTAAGGTTGGATCTTCCTCACATATGACCGGAGGTGCAGCTTTGGACAGAAGGCTCCGTCGTACTTGGCAAAGGCAGGTTCCTTGAATTTATGGGGAATCACCACCCCAGAGGATAGACCTAGATCTCCGAAGTCCAGACCGGGCACCTTCTGTATTTCCATGGCGTTCAAACGGTCTTCCAGTTGTTTGTACTTATCCTCAGCAGGAGGATACTGTTCTTCATCATAGTTCGTCTCGTTGTCGGAGACTATAGGGCTAGGAGCCCTCCTTTCTTGTGGACTATCTTTCCCTTCAGATGGGGTGGTCAGATCAACTTCGTTCTGCAGCCCATTTCCAAACCTGCGTCCAGTATTGAACATGATGGTCCTCTTCTTCTTCTTCTTCCTCTCTTTCAGAATCAGGGTCTTCAAGTCCTGCTGACCCTTAGCTAGGCTCATGACCAACTCTTGAAATTGGGCATTCTGGGCCTGGAGGGCCTTGATAGCTTGCTCAGTGGAAGGTTCAGTAGACATGATGATTGCTGAAATAAACACCGAAGAAGATAAGAGACCTGTACTGGGAGACCTGTTATGCAATGATATGTATGATATATGTATGCAATGTTTTCAAGGATCTCGCGGGGTAAACAAGAAATTGTTAGAATTTGAATCTTGTAGCTTTGATTGAAGGAACTTCATGTTGCTGAGACTCCTTCTTCAAGAGTCAAGCTCACCATATCGAGTGGGTCATAGCCCCTGACTCAAGTTATCATGCTTGGATTTCTAGACAACCTTGGCTAGAGGAAAATAAATCCCCTTGCCCCTTGCTAGACATTTGATTTATCATAACCTGCATCACAAACCCTTGAGATCCTTGAAATGGTTAAGGAAATGTTAAGGCATGATGTTATGATGTGTATGTTATGCGTTTAAGCAAAAGTGTGAGGTGATGTAAGTAAACCCTGCAATAAATCCAAATTATCGGATAAGGACTGTAAACAAAACCTGCAAGGAACTCATGTTGTCAGATAACAAGTATGTGCAAGTAGTTCAAGTTTGAAGGCACACAAGTCACACAAAAAGAGCCCTTAGATTTCAGGCTGGCATGGAGTTTCAAAGGTAAGTACCCTCTTGAGTGTAGTTGGCTCAATACCTGTCCTATAAATAGTAACCGGGTTCTAAGGAGCTCAATATCATTGGATTGTTTTCTATGTTCATCGTTTTGATTTAGCCACTGAACTAGCGACCAAAATATTCCAAGAAAACAATCCTCAATGAGTGTAGTATCGAGTATCTACCAACTTCGGACTGCACCAAAGTCGGTCATCTCACTACCCCTAAAAAAGGCCAAGATGGTCAAGTAAGGTTCTAGGTCATTAGTGCTTAGTGACATCACTCAGCGGCCCCGTATTCTCTTTGATTGACTCAAAGGCTACCGGTACTCACAAATATGTCGCACTAATATAGCTATTGCTTCAACCGTGTCGGTATACCCCACACAGTTTCCACAACGTATTGTTATCTATGAATGTTTCCCAAATCTGGGTGGAGGATTTATAGAACTCCGATACAAGCCCACAAAATTAAAAGCATACAAAGCAATACAATTGAAAACACAAGTGATCTAGTCCTAAGGTACACCTCACTTATAATTATCCCCAGCAGAGTCGCCAGTTCTGTGATCGGTGGGAATGAGAACTGACTGTTTTGGAATGCTGGTTCGCGTTTGCATTTGTTTTCGCAAAATGTCGTGGTAAGCAAGAGTCGCCACTGTCTTTTATTTTATCCAACAAGGAAAGGACAAAAGCACAGAAAAATTCCTTTTCGAGATTTTTCTCGGGTTCGGGAGGTAGATTATAGAAAGGGAAGGTATTATCACCCTTTCTATCCGTGGTTATCCACGGGCTCTTAGGTACTTGCTCACTACGTTTTCAAAAGTTTGCTTTTCTTTGTGTTTGTGGGTTTTGAAAAGATTTTTTATTTGAAACTTCGATTTAACTCTTGCTTCTGTCCTCAAGAGTGTAATGAAGTGTTTTGAAAACTTTGTTCGAAAAGTGTAAGTGTGAAAAGTTTTGTTTTTGTTTTAAAAGGAGCAAATACTTAAGAACCTCTACCTACTCAAAAAGGAATTAAACTGTGCAAATGTCCTTTAGACAGTGCTATCCCACTATTGAGGAGTAGGTAGCACCGTCGTTATAGTTTTCGAGTCAATTCGGTTTAAGGGACGTGTGGTCACTAAAGCAATGTTAGGATGCTTTAGCGGTAACCCTAATGTCTTAGATCATTTTTATCGAGGCAACTGTTTCGAGGCAACTTTGATCTTTAGACAGGAGGACGACCTCTAAGACTTCCTATACTCAATGACCACACTTGAGGCAACCAAGTGAGGCGTACCCTAAGAGTGACATGTGCGAGTGTCAATTTTCAGTTTATATTATCTTTGTACATGTTATGGTGAGCTACTGTTGATTTTAAGTTAAGAGTTAATCTTGTCATGCATAGCCTAGTTAGCATACATCTAAACAGTTAATATATGTACAGGAATTTAAAGTGCGGGAATTGTAAATCCTATGCTATTACAAGGCTTCGGGGAGGGGGATTTATTTACATGTCCAAAAATTGTGGGAATAGAAGCAGTAAAGTGTAAAAGTCTTAGCTAAGCTATCACAAACCAGTAGACAGTTATAATAAAATAAATGCGCGCGAATCTGAAAATAAACTCTAAAAAGTCCTAAGAATAAAATCTTTTTTTTGTTTTATTTTATTTTGGGAAAATGATCTAAATCTATTTAATTTTAGTTTTGAGAAAATGTTAAGATAATTAAGAGATTAATTAACAAAGTTAACTTTAATAGAAAAAACTAGCCTAATGTTTTTTGTGTTTTTTTTATTTTAATGTTAATTAAAAAAGATAAAAAGATGTCAATGAAAACAAAAATAAAATACAAGGGGGGGGGATCCTTCGATCCAGGGAAAGAAGGAGTTTCGAGCCAAGGAGGGAATGGCAGCTTCGATCCAAACAGGGTCATGGTCCTTTCGATTGGGCCAGACAGTAAGGCGTGAGTAGCCTTCGATCCAGGGAAGAGGATTGTCTTTTGATCATGGAGGTCGTGGCTTTTGATCCAGGAATGAGATGCCTCCTTCGATCCAGCATACTAATGGGTTCGATCCAGAGAAGGTGTCTCCTTCGATCTGGGATGTTATACCTGCAAAAGTATGTTAGCGTAATAAAATGCAGGGCCTGGGTATTGAACCCCAGGCCCTTCGATCCTACGCTTGCTGGGTCTCTTCAGGCTATGTCTGCAGCAAATATTAGCAAACGATGGACATGGCCTGGGTGCCAAACCCAGGCCTCTTGATCCTGTCTAGGATAGAAAATCGAAGGTAACAACCAGTATGGATGTATTATGCAAATATGAGGTTGGATAGTTTACCCCTTCTTACCAGCAGATTGGACTTTTAATTTGGGCATTTCCTGGATGTAGGCACCTTCGATTTGGGCACTTCCTGGATGCAGGCACTTTTGATTTGGAATTTATGGGCGTGGAGATGTTTGCTGAATGGTTGCTTTGGCCTGGATTACTTATGAAAATGCTGATGACTTTTGGCAGCGTAACTCCAATGTTTTTTGTTCTCCTGTTGTGTGTTTTTCGTGTCCTTTTGCAACATTTGTGATCTCTTTATATAGAGGGGGTGGAGGGGACAGGAAGACAAAGGTTTAAATGACCTTGATTATGTGTTTGACAGCCATGAATGAGAATTTGTAACGTTAATTATGTGTTTGAAAGCCATGAATGAGAGTTCGTAACGTTGGCTAAACACATGGGATCTTGTCCCTTTTTGAATTTTGAATGACATGTAACTGGCCTTCGAATGCTCCCTTTCGAATGAGCTGATGGCCTCCTTCGAATGCTCCCTTTCGAATGGGCTGATGGCCTCCTTCGAATGCTTTTCGAAAGCTTCTTCAAATGGACCCTTTGAATGCTTCTTCGAATGAACCATTTTGGAATTCCAATCGAAGGACACTGTTATAATGCCAATCGAAGTACTTGTCCATAATACCAATCGAAAGGCTCCTTCAGAATACCAATCGAAGGGTCTTTCAGAATGCCAATCGAAAGCCTTGACATAATGCCAATCGAAATGCTTGTCCATAATGCCAATCGAAGAGCTTGACAGAATGCCAATCGAAAGGCTCCTTCAGAACACCAATCGAAGGGTCTTTCAGAATGCCAATCGAAATGTACTTAAAGCACCACTCAAAAAATTTCCTTTTCCTTAGGCAAGAGTTTATGATCAACCATGAAGGGGAAAGACTTGGGGAAACATGAGAGGGAAAATTTTGGGGTGCAACATTACCCATTACTAACTTAATTCTAATTGTCAACCTACTTCAGGCTAACTTTACTATTAGCTAACTGCACTAACCACAATGAATTTGGTTGACACTATGGGAATTGTTTTCAGAGGAAGAAACCAGAGGAGGCGGTTTGAGTATTTATCTGATAGGGAGATGGGATTGAGTATCTATCCTGATGGACCTGCTATGATCACATTAGGAATCAGAGATAGTGTCTTGTTTTTGTTAAGCCAAATAAGTTGGGACACATCTGCCTTAAGAAGAAGGTTTAGTTTATACCATAGATTAACCTTAGAGTTTCTAAGCTCTCTTGTCTACAAACCTAACCATGGTCTATGATTTAATAGGGGACTAATTAGGTTTAGGCTGTTTGATATTGAATACGCCTGTACCCATAGGAAATTGGCAGAACTGTTAGGATTTCCACACGGCCTCGATACATTCACAATAATCCAAGAGGAACTTTTTGATGTGGGTGAAATAGACTATTTTTGGGGTGATATTACAGGTATAAGTAACCCTAATCCTAATGACATGCACTCAGAAAACATTCATAACCCCGCCTTAAGGCACTTTCATAAGATCCTAGCACATACCCTCTTTGGTAAGCCAGAAAACATAACCACAGTATCTAGAGCCGAACTTTTCATTATGTTCTGTGCATCGCAAAATCGTCCTGTAAATGGAGCTACCTTTATGATAGCCAACTTTCACCATCTTGCGAGAACTGTCCATGAACCAATATTGATAGGTGGACTAGTAACCATGATAGCAAATGCTATCGGCTTGAGATAACCACTGCTAAACCTTGTCCCTCGAGGTAGATTCCAACCAATGAATATCCATTTTTGCTTCAATAGGGGAATAATTGGAAACCTAGGCTCGGGTACCTTTGAACTGTTCACTAACAATTAGTTAATGCCTCTTTTCACCCTGCTTGACCCTAGGACTAGTATTCATGTTAGGAACAATTGGTTATATGATTGAGCCGAATCACACATTTCACTGCCACCTACTCCTGAGACACCTCTGATTTATGACTACCTTGATTCCTTTCTATCTGATGAAGAAACCGACCCTGAAACCCCTCCATTTTACCATTATTTTCCATCTCCCGATCAGGTTGACTCAAACACCTCCGCTGCTCCAATTGCTACTCCACCTTCCATTTTTTACCAAGCTCCCACTATAAACGCTCTTCAATCCGAGCTTGACTTGTTGCGAGATGAAATCATTATTTTTAGGAACGATTTCCATTCCTTCATGGACGTGTTAGCATAACAGTTGGACCATATTTATTAGCATGTCTACTCCGCTTCTCTTCCTAATAATCGATGTGGCTAATTTTTCAGACTTACTGCATATCTTTCTTTCACATTTAAACATTACGGACAATGTTTTGTTTAAGTGTGGGGAGAAGACTAATTAGATTAGAGTTTCCATTATTTGTTGTTTTAAATTCTTATGTACATTTTTATCATTTATTTTCATTTTAGTTATATTTTGTTTAGTTTTTCATTCGTTTACTTTTGGAATTTACATTACTTTTCATTAAATTCACTATTATCATGTTTACACATATTTACTATGATTTAATATTTCCAATATATATTTATATATGTGTGTACTGCCTACAAGTATTGAAATATATACTTTTTATCATTGGGAAGTATGGGAGACAAATTTTAATTTTTATTCTGATTTTGTGTCGCTCGGCATACAAGTGTGACGTCTGTCACGCTTCACAAATAGGCCCCGCCCAACACAAAAGCGTGCCCCATGGAACGAAGTTAGAAACAAAAACATTTATGTTTTATCACAGAAAACCTTATCGATTCTTATTCTTCTCATTTTATTTAACCCCACTTTAACTCCATTAAACCACCACTGCCTGTCTCACTCCCTTCATTGTCGTTATCATCAAAACTCACAAATTCCCACACATTACCCTCTTTGTTTTTCTCTACATGTACACTCTCCAAACCCTCTTCCATTCCAAAACCCCCCAATTCTCATGCAAAACACCTACCCATCTTCCATCTTTGCTTCAACAATGGCAAGCAGAAGTTCAAGGCTAAAACCTAATACTTTCGGGATTACTTTCGAAATAGGAAAGCCAGAGAGCACCAGAGGGCTCAGTATCTCAAATTTTATCAACGCTCCGTGATCCCTACGCGGTATATTGATACTGAGTGTTTGCGTAAATTAGGATTACTTGATAGTGTGCAGTGGTTACTCTGAAACTCTGATTTAGCATTCGTCTACACATAAAATCTTCCTACATATAAGTCGCTAACTTTGGAATTCTTAAGTTCATTCTCATACAACCCACCATGCAACGAAATCCAGCACCTATCTGGCTCAGCAACTTTCAGAATGTTCAATGATGAATATTCTATAACTCAAACAACTATGAGTGATTTCTTCCGCTTCCCTCGTGAGGGGGTGGTACACCACCGAATTTATACAGACACAGAATGGGCATATACAACTTTCAAGATTTGGAAAGCTATCTCTGATGAGGAAGAGAACAGTTGGGAGGGACTTTATGCATCATCTATACATAATCCTGTAATCAGGTATTTTCACCACGTCATCTCCAACATTATTTTTGGGAGGATCAACAACAACAAAGTCAATTCTAAAGAACTGTTGCTCCTGCATTGTACCTTCACTCCTGACCAGAAGATCCGTGCAAGCACATTCCTCTTGTCGCATATCCAGTCTTTGTGTGCAAGAGGGTCTACGCCTTTCTGCATTGGAGGGCTAGTTACCTCTATAGCACTTGGCCTGCGTCTCGAAGACAAGCTTGCAAATTTGCCTCCACTGCCGCCCACATTCATTGACATCGATAATTGTCGGGCTGGCCACTTGATTAAGGTCAGAGGATATGGGAGGTATAACCTTATGGTGCATAACAGAGTAGTTCCTAGTGTCATTTTGCCAAACATTTCACTTACTGATGTAACAAACATGGAAAAGTGACTTTATGACCTTAATGCTCCTGCACCTGGAGATAATGCGCAAAACAACCAAGGTAATGCCCAAGTTGATGAAATCGAGCAAGAAATGGAGCAAGGGGATACTAAACAACAAACTCCTTCTGAAAACATGGCAAGTACATCCATAAGAACTAGAAGAAGACGCGAAAGAGTACCAACCTCAAATGATGACATTATGGCTCCCATCATGCAACAAGATGAGAGAGTGCAAGCTATGCATAACAATCAAAATGAAATGATGCAACTTATGCTAGATATGCAAACTCAGCAGCAGGAATATGATGAAAGAAATGAGGTTCGGGCTGTAAGATTGACCGAGGAAATGGCAGCTTTAACTGTACGCATGAATGGTTTTCAAGAATATATGTACCATGTGGGTATGCCTCATCCTCCGGTTGGACGTGATGGACGTGGACAAGCACGAGGGCGAGGAAGAGGATGTGATAATGAGCAAGAGTAGATCGACTTTGCCTCTCTTCCTGTTTCCTCTTTGTTTTTAAGCATTGGGACACTGCTTGGTTCAAGATTATGGGAGTTAGTTAGTTAGGAAACTCTTTACTACTTTCTAAGTAGATTTTTCATTCCCATTTGTATTTCTTGTAATTAAAACATATTTGTACTTTCAAGTTCTTTTATGCAAACTTTTTCGCTATTATCTAATTTCCCCACTTTCTTAAGCCATAAAAAAAATTGTTTGTTACTTGCACAACTTGACGCATTGGAAGAGTATTCAGGTTGCTCACTTTTTAAGATATGTGAGAAACCTTAAGTAAAACAGAAGTACGATGGATACCGTCATAACACTCTAAATCCCAAATTGCGCTAGATCGATTCCAGTACCCTTTATACTGAAACCTTGAACTTTAGTTTTAAAGTAACCCCGAGTAGTTTATTTAGCAGTCAGTACCGTCTTAAACATAAACTATGTAGGGAGTCGATGAATATAAGTGAATGATCCCAAGCATTTAAAAGATACACACTCTACTATTAGAAAATAGGGAATGCACCAATTAAGTTAGGCGACCCTCACTCGGTCACTTAATCCAACGAATGAGGAATCTACACAATATAACATAGAAACTTGTTGTCAGTTAGTTCAGAGGTATCTGGTACTGAACTTGGTAGGGCGGACTATGGTCCGATCCCCCACAACTTGCAATTGGGTGCATTAAAGGAGGTTACCACATATATGTTCAAGAACATCAAGCTTAAAAGGATCATATTCACTAACTGGCTACTCTACTATGTGCGTGTAAAGATAAAGGGGTTAATGTTATTGCGCTAGAATTAAAATGGGTGAAATTTAGTGAAAAGAATTAGGTTGAGCTATAACGGCATGGCTGGAATTGGTCTGCACAATGGGGGGCGTTTAGTGTTATTACTGTATCTTTTGTGTTATGTTGAGCTTATGTTTCCGCAAAAACATTGACACAACCTCTTACAATTTAAATCGAATCGTGTATTTGCATTTAACTTGTGCTCTATTATTTTTATACTAACTATATTTCTTGAGGACAAGCAAAGGTTCAAGCTTAGGGGAGTTTGATAACACAAAAAGTTATAGCAATTTCCGCCTGATTTACATAGATAAATCTTCGGATTCTTCATTTATCATGTCACATTATGTCCCTATTTGTAGTATTTGCAGCTTATTTCAGGTATTTAGTTTCTGCGAAGCATAAATGAGAAAAGGAAGAAAAATAATGGAGAAATGAAGAAGAAATGGCACTTTAGCAGCAAAAACACAAGCATTCTGTATTAGAAGCCATGTCGTCCGTCACAGGCATATTCCGTCCGTCACAAATTGCAAAAGTGTGCCCCTCGGCACACTTCTTGTCCTGACCGGCACGGATTGAAGATACGTGCCCCACACCACATCGCGCATGATGCTCGTTACAACTCATATATCAGTTACGAGAGTTTCTCCATTAAACGCACGAAACACGCGGCTTGCTGAAATTTCTCCATGATTGAAGAACGAGGGTGAAGGAATTGTTCCTACTTTTGCTCCTCATATGGAATCTATAAAACCAAGATAGTTACCAACACTTGAGACATCTGAGACCTGCTCCAATTTCATTACTTTTCTGCATACTTCAACTTTATTATTTTATTATTCCAGTTCATAGTTTTTGCCATTATTTTCCAGTTTCGTTAGAATTTTCGTAAGCATAGAAAACCCTCACCATTAAAGTAGTATTTCTTCACATCGGAGGAATACTGCAACTTTAGTTTTCCTTTTAAGCTTCCAGAATTATTTAGGTTTATTTTTATTTCTTCAAGATATTTTTTATTCCGAAGTTAATCCTGCCGGCTTGTGGAGGAGACATACTGCTCAATTATTTCTTCAGTTTTATTCAAGGTTCCAATTTTAAATATAGTTTAATTATTTCTACTATGCCTGTGTTATTGAATTCATGCTTTTATTTTATGGTTTTATGGAATAAAATTATGTTTAGCTAATTTCTACGATATCGGTATGTCAAGTCCTAAACCGAAGGGATTCGGTAATTAATTGGCATAAATATTTTACAAAAACACTTTTCTGGTTTTGATTACCAATTTAGATATTAAATTGTTTTTGCACGGGAGTAAAAGACAAACTAATGTTAAAATCAACAGAGTGAGAGTTTGAGGTTTTAACCAAATAGTGATAATTGAACATTAATTTTAAACACATCGAGAGTGCTTTAAAATTAATTGGACTCTATTTGTCTGATCTTACCGGATCAGACTTGGACCGTCACGACTGGCTCCGAGCGAAAGTTGAATGAGGTGGGGGGGGTACCTGCAAGGCACTCCGATGCTAAAGTGAGTGATGGTACGAGCAAGCAAAAAGTTTGTGTATGGTCAAAGAATGAATACCTGACCCTCTAGGAATAGAGGGTATTTATAGCCCCCAGCGCGGGGCCAAGGTCCCTTCATTGGGCCGACCAGGACCGGCCCAATAAAGGAACTTCCAGGTTCTACGTGTGTAGTGGGGACCCGCACGTGGTCCCCTTCCTGGTGATGCTCAGCGAGAAGTACGGAGGGACGAGGACGTGGTCTTTCCGGAGTTCAGGTGATGGAGTAACGGTCATAGTCTGCCCTATGAGGAGGGTGCTCGAGCTGGGCTCGAGCTGGATTTCATGTGGTCGAGGACGGCGTGTTCACAGGCAGCGGCGGGCACGGCCGTAGCTTCTGGTCGACGCGCTGGCAGGAATCTTCGGGCGCACGCTCCTTGTAGAGTTGCTTAGATTGGGCCTTGATTCTTGCTCTTGGGCCAGGACGGGCCCAGTCCAGAACAGGAGCCCCCCAAGTCGTGGCTCATAGAGCAGAAGTTATGACTTGATCTTAGCTCGTCTTCGTCACGGGGCCGTATGCTCGGCCAGGATATTTGCTTCCCCGTGGTTGCTCGAGGAGTTTCTCCTGTATTGCATTCGTGAGATAATCCCTTTCGAGGCGTGCTCGGGGGACTCTTTGCGGGCTGTGCTCGTTGAGTATACGAGGAAACCCTTGGGAACCGTGACGCCACCCTAGTGAAAGTAGAGTCATCATTTCCTAGGGGAGTAGACGTCGAGGAGGGGAAGCTCGTGGTTCCCCCAGGGTGACGTTTCGTATTCCACGTCATCCCTATAAATAGGATCATTGGGTCCCATAATCCGTTTTTCCTCTTCGCGCTTCTCCTCCTTCCTCTGCCTTTGTCGCCGCTGTTTTTCTAGAATTTCATAGGACCACTGTGCTTTCCATCGTCGATTTTCTTCCCTGCCGCCGTACATCCTTCCTAACTTCCAAGTAAGCGTTTTATCCCTCATATTTTTCTGTGGTAGGTGATTTTTCCCGTTATTTGTATGTTAGAAATCTGCATATGGGACTAGTGCCTGGTACATTCATGTTCATGCCCGGTATGTTCATGTTTTTGCCCGGTAAACGCATGTTTGTGCCCGGTGAACGCATAGCTTTAGGTTTGTGACTTGCGATGCTGCCCGGGATCTTCATGGTTTTGGGCGCATAACTTATGATATTTCCCGGTAAACCCATAGTTCTAGGTTTAGGATTCATGATGTTGCTCGTCATATCCATAGTTTAGGTCGACGTACTCATGACTGGCTGGGATGTTGGCCCATTTAGGCAGTATGTAGGACAACTCATCGTGGCACCTTGGCATCGGGGAGGTGAAACCAGACTCTTGTTTGAGTCCTCAACGTTTTGACGTGCGCGGAGTATGACTTGGCTTGTAGTTCCCTTCTTCCTGTCAGTTATGGCGAGCGTATGGATTTGCTCCTGAATTGACCAGTTTCCTGTGCTTTGCAGGTAAAATGGCTGATGAACCGGAGTCCTCAGGGCGTAACAAGGTCGAAGACCAGAGTGACGAGGAAAACGTAACTCTGATTGATACCATTGATGATCCTTTGCTGGATTGGGTGGGCTCCTAGCCCAGAGGGATTGCCTCGGCATATAGTCGGTGCAGTCGGAGCGCCTACACTATCGTCGAGCACGGCAGTAGTCAGCCGAGCTTCCAGAAAAACTTTGTGGTCACCAGACCGTCTCTTAACACGCGGATATGCTCGGAGTTCTCTGAGTATGTGTATCCCATGTATGAAATCGCGTTCAAGTACCTTGGTCCCAAGCTCCCCTTTAGTGATTTCCAGGTCGGGGTATTCAGTCATCTGAAGTTGGCCCCCTCACAACTTCACCCCAACTCGATTGCCTTTCTTCGGGCGTTCGAGCTGACGTGTCACTTTTTAAGGATTGGGGCGACCATCCCGCTCTTCTTCAGAGTCTTTCATTTGCAACGCCATTCTCGGGGAGGTAGGCACAGTTGGGTTTCCCTGAAACAGTCGAAGAGGCTGTTCAGGATGTACATGGATTCTGTCCGGGGTTTCAAGGACAAATGGTATGTCGTGCGGCCTATCACCCAGACTGCTCTGGATTCTATATATGAAGAAGAGACTGCAGTGACCGACGATAACAGGGAGCCTCTTATGGACGATGAGGGTCGCCCGGTGTTGGGGCGCGTAGCTAAGTTTCCATTGCATTGGAGCTTGCGCCACTATGAGCATGGTACCGGGCATTACCATGCGCCCGCGGGAGGGATGAGCACCAAGGACGAGGAAGCCTACGGTACCCTTTGCAGATACATCGACAGTTTCTTCCCTGCTCAGTGGGCCACGAGGGAGGGGAAAGACATTCTTGACGAGGACGGTTACCCGACCTTCGAGGCCCGTCCTATAGATACCAAGGCGCCTGTCGAGTGCCAGTCCTACGGGCAGGCCGCGAACCTACTGGGTTACTTTTTGTCTTATAGTTTTGTTCTAGTTTCTTCTTTTGTTACTTTCTCGTAACTAACTCGGGTTTTCTTTTTTGCAAGTCATATGGCCGGACGAAAGGAGAGGCTTCTAAAGTTGACACAGGATAAGAAAGTCAACAAAAGGATGGTGCGAGCTCCTCAGGCGACGAGGATGGGCCTGCCAACTAGTTCGGGTGATGCTTCTAGTGGGTCCCTGGACTCCCAGGACGTCGAGCAGCATATTGATCTGATATCGAGGAAAAGGAACCGGGCAGAGAGCCAGCCGGAAGTCGGCGATGAGTCTGGCGCGGTGAGGTCCTTTGGCTTTCCCCCCTGCTTTAAAGAGGAAGGCTTCTTCGAGGGGTTTCCCTTGACTGTAAGTGTCGAGGAAGCTGACACCATCAGGCGGCTAAGCAAAGAAAGTCGGAGAAAGCATTTGGCCGCCAACATGGTCGGGATGGTTAAAATGGCCGAGATGGCCGTTGTCCTGGCTGAGGAGGGGGAAGACTCTGATCGCGTCAAAGAACTGGAGCAGGAGAAAGCTGCCCTTGTTGCAGGCTCTCGAAAGTTGAAGGCTGCTCTGGAGCGATCTGAGGAGATGTTCCACGAGCAAGCCGAACTGCTGGCCGTGGAGAAGGAGAGCTCGGGGAAGGTTGCCGAGGAGAAGGACTATTTTCGACTGGACCAGGAACGCTTGGAGGCCGACAACGAGCATCTGGCCAAAGAAGTCGAGGATCTGAAGGCCGCCATGCTCCCTGCCAAGGATGAATCGGAGGAGACAACCCCCTTGCGTAGTCGCTCGGAACTGGTCGCTCGTATTCAACTCCTCGAAACGGACTGTGTTGGCGCCTTGGTGGATGGTTTTGAGGCTGCGGTTAGCCAGCTCACTTTATTGAATCCTGGTATGAATACCGAAGGGGCGGGTTTTATGTCCCATATCATCGACGGCCAGGTCGTGCCTCCGCCCGAGTCTCCTATCATGGATGCTGGCAGCCCCGGGGAAGTCTAGTCTGTGGAATTCTGGTCGGGCCTGCGTGCCTGTTTATTGACATTTGTTTTTGGAGCCTGCGTGCCCGTGCATATTTTTTGGGGCCTGCGTGCCCGTTCTTGTAATTTCTGAACATCGTCGGCCTTCTTGGTCGGTTTATTTTTATTTGTTTTTTGCTTACGAGCTTTTGAATGAATGTTTGTTTTGACCCTTAATATTTGCTCATGAACACGTTTTTATATTTTGTGATAAAATTTGCCTAAGTTTTGTCCCCGAGTCTCTCCTGTGCTCGGCTGTTACTTTGTGGCGAAATTTACCTAAGTGTTTTCCTCGGGGCATGTTTGTGCTCGGCTTGCCATTTGGTGGCGAACTTTGTCTAAGTGTTTTCCTCGAGTGGAGATTCTTTCGACCCATTTGGTGGTCTGACGTACTTTGAAATGCGTCGGGTGTACGGAGTAAAGCCGCTTACTTGGGCGTGTGACCCCAGATCGGGGTCGCTTGCCCGTGGTATGAACTACCCATCGCGAGCTGGGTGTTCTGCCGTATGGGTACTTCGACGGTGGAGCTCGATTGAGGTGTCCATGTCGGGCACTGTCGTTCGTGCTCGTTTTGGCCGAACGACGTTGTGTCGTTTGGGCGTAGATCGGGCCCGTACCTTGGCCTTTCCATGTGGTCGAGACATTTCTCTCGGTTGACTAGATGAGGATGTCTGACGATGAGGGTCCTAGGTGTTAAGGATTTTTAACTATAGTACTGCTTTAGTTTAGCAGCGTTCCAGGGTCGTGGCAGTGGTTCTCTGTCTAGTTGCTCGAGGTAGTACGCCCCGGTTCCCGTGGTACCGTGGACGCGATAAGGCCCTTCCCAATTCGCGGCCAACTTCCCTTCGCGGGAGTCTTTCTGGTTTCTTCGTAACACCAGGCTGCCGATCTCGAACTCGCGTTTAATGACCTTGTTGTTGTGACGCAGGGCCACTCGTTGTTTTAGGGTGGCCTCGCGCAAGGCCGCTCTCGATTGAATTTCCTCGACCAAGTCGAGCTCATCTCTGAGTGCCTCGTCGTTCATTTCTTCGTCGAGGGGAGTTTCTGTTAGCCTGGAAGGTTCCCTGATTTCTACTGGGATGACGGCCTCGGTTCCGTATGTTAGTCGAAAGAGGGTCTCGCCCGTCATCGAATGGGGCGTGGTGCGGTATGCCCACAAGACACTGTGCAGCTCCTCGACCCAGCCTCTCTTTGCTACGCCGAGCCGGCGTTTGAGTCCTCGGAGGATGACTCTGTTTGCAGCCTCGGCTTGCCCGTTGGTTTGAGGGTGCTCGACCAAGGTGAAGTGTTGTTTTGTTCCCAGTTTGGTGACGAAGTCTTGGAATTCGTGGTCGGTGAATTGGGTGTCGTTGTCGGTCACCAGTGCTCTCGGGATCCCGAATCTGGCGAGGATGTTTCTTTTGTAGAAACGGAGTATGTTGTGCAAGGTGATCTTTGCGAGAGCCTCGGCCTCTATCCATTTCGTGAAGTAATCCACGGCCATAATGAGGAATTTGTTTTGGTAAGTTCCTTGCACGAAAGGACCGAGGATATCCATCCCCCACCACGCGAACGGCCACGGGGATGACAGTATGCTCAGCTCGTGAGGAGGAGCGAGGTGCATGTCGCCGTGCCTCTGGCACTTGTCACACTTCTTAACGTGTTCCTTGGCGTCCTGCTGCATTATCGGCCAATAGTACCCCGCTCAAAGGGCTTTCCTCTCCAAAGACTTACCGCCTATGTGTTGGGCGTTAATCCCTTCGTGTATCTCCCGCAGCACCTCGGGGATTGCGGATTCGTCGATGCATTTCAAGAGGGGAATGGAGAATCCCCTGCGGTATAGTTTGTTCTTGAGCACCACGTAGGAGCACGCCTGTCGCTTTTTGATGGCTGCATCTGTCTGGTTCGAGGGGAGTTCGCCCTTCGTCAGAAAATTATATACCGGGGTCATCTAGGATGAGGTATCTCCTATGGTGTGAACCTCGACTGGTGTCGAGGGCCTTTCGATGCTCGGGCGTGACAGGGATTCTTGTATGACGGATTTGTTTCTGCCCTTCTTCCTCGTGCTCGCGAGTTTGGACAATATGTCTGCCCTTGTGTTCTTCTCGCGCGGGACGTGTGATATTTCTGCTCGCTCAAACTTTGTCATGTGTTTTTTGACTAAGTTTAAGTATTCGACGAGGCTGTCATTTTTGGCTTGGTAACTCCCTTGGACTTGGGAAGCAACGAGTTGTGAGTCCGTGAAGATTTGTATCTCGCGGGCTCCCAGGTCCTCGGCTAGCCTCAGTCCTGCGAGCAGGGCCTCGTACTCTGCTTGGTTGTTCGATGTCGGGAAGGAGAGGGTTAACGGGTGTTCGATCACTACGCCTTCCTCATTTTCCAAGAGGATCCCTGCGCCACTTCCGGACGAGTTGGAGGCTCCATCGACGAAGATGATCCATTTGTGCTCTTTCCCCACGGATGGGTCGTGAGCAGTCATTTTTGCGACGAAGTCGTCCAGGGCTTGCGCTTTCAGAGCTTTCCTTCTCTCGTATTGAATGTCGAATTCGGAGAGCTCTAATGACCATTTCAACATTCGGCTCGCCATGTTAGGTCGACCCAAGAGTTGCTTCACCAGTTGGTCGGTTCGCATGATGACCGTGTGGGCCAGAAAATAGTGTCTGAGTCTCCTCGCCGCGTTGACGAGGGCTAGAGCTACCTTTTCTATCTGTTGGTACCTGCTCTCGGGTCCTTGTAGGGCTTTGCTCGTGAAATAAACGGGTTTCTGCCCGTCGGTGGTCTCGCGGATGAGAGTCGCGCTGACGGCTTCGTTCGAGACGGCCAAGTATAGGAATAATGGCTCCCCGTCGACTGGTCGGGATAGCACGGGTGGTTGAGATAGACTTTGTTTTAGGTGGCGTAGTGCCCGTTCACATTCCTCGGTCCATTCGAAGGCTGCTTCTTTGTGAAGGAGTCTGAAGAAGGGGAGGGCGTGCTGAGCGGACCTCGCGACGAAGCAGGACAATGACGTGAGCATGTCGTTCATGAATTGTATTGATTTCTTCGATGTCAGTGTCGGGAGGTCGTAGAACACTCGACATTTGTCGGGGTTGGCTTCAATTCCTCGTTCTGTTAGGTAGAATCCGAGGAATTTCCTCGCCTTGACTCCGAACGTGCATTTTTCGGGGTTGAATCTCATCTTACATTGTCTTGCTTGGGCGAAGACTGCCCTGAGGTGTGCTGCATGATCGGTATCTGCTCGGGATTTGATGATCATGTCTTCCATGTAGACCTCGAGCATATCTCCAATCTGCTTGTGGAACACCCTGTTCATCATGCATTGGTAAGTTGCCCCGGCGTTTTTTAGTCCAAAGGGCATTACGTTGTAGTAATAATTGCTCGAGCTAGTCATGAAAGCCGTGCAATGTTTGTCGCCCATGGCCATTGGGATTTGGTTATAGCCCGAGTAGGCATCCATGAACGACAATGTTTTGTAGCCGGCCGAGTTGTCGACCAGCATATCTATGTTCGGTAAAGGGAAAGCATCTTTTGGGAAAGCTCGGTTGAGATCGGTATAGTCAACACACATCCTCCATTTTCCATTATTCTTTTTAACTAGTACAACGTTTGATAGCCAGGTTGAATACCGGGCTTCAGAAATAAAATTTGCCTATAGGAGGTCTTTTACAGCTTTTTCAGCAACCTCCGTTTTCTCCGGGGACTACCTATGTCTACGTTGTACTATGGCCTTAGCGGCTGGATCTATGGCGAGACGGTGATAGGCGACCTCAGGGCCGAGTCCGGGCATCTCCGCGGTGCTCCAGGCGAACAGGTCAGCATTCTCGCGCAAGTAGGCTTTGATTTGTTTCCTCGCCAGGTCAGGGAGGTCGATGCCAATCTTCACTCCCTTGCTCGGGTCTGCGCCGAGGGGGACGAGCTCAAAGTTCCCGTCCGGGATTGGTCGGAGGGGAATCTGCTCGCCGTTGGGAGGTTCATCTTGATCGAAATGAGCATCCAGAGCTATGGAGTCGACCTTTGGTGGAGCTTTCTGGACTTCCTCTTTGGCGGGCTCTGGCTTGTCGGGTTCCTGTCGTGTCGTCGCCGGTCTCTTGGCGGGCCTCATCCCGATGTCGACGGTGTCGTGTCCCTTAGATGCAGCGTTGAAGCACCTCCAGGCAGCGGCTAGGTCCCCCTGGATGGTAGCTACCCGTGCCCTTTTAGTGTAGAACTTCATCTTCAAATGGACGGTGGAGGGTACCGCTGTTAGTTCCGCCAGTGTTGGTCTCCCCAGGATGCAGTTGTAGAGGGACGGGCAGTCGATGACGAGGAAGCATACTTTAACTTGTCTTGTTGTCGTACCCTCCCCGAAGGTAACCATGAGCTCGACATATCCCCAAGGCTTGGAGGTCGATCCATTGAAGCCCTGCAAGTCTGAACCTACATATGGCGAGAGATGGGAGTCGTCCAGCTGCAGAGTCTGGAAAAATTGACTGTACATCACGTTGATGGAACTTCCTTTGTCGACGAGGATGCGGTGCACATCAAAGTTAGCCATTCTTGCTCTTATCAGTAGGGGAATGACTGTGTTGGGGGCTCCCCCGGGGAGCTCTTCTAGGTAAAAGGTGATAGGCTCCAACTTACCCTTTACCCTTTCAAAGGTTACTGTCTGCGGGGGTGCCGCGTCGACCAGTTCGTACAGCTTTCTTTTAGCCGAATTAATAGTCAGGTCATTGAATCCTCCACCATTGATGACCATGGCAGAGGGAAAGTGTTCCCACCTGCTGTGTGTCGTGAGCGATTCCTGTAGGTGCTCGGGGACGTAGAAGTCCTCGGGTCTGGTGACGGAGAAGGCGGTCTGGACGGGGACCGACTCGTCAGATGGTCGGGCATCTTCCTCCGGTTCTCTTGACTCCCGGGCATCATGATGAGGAGCGTTGTTTCGCCGGTATTGGGCGAGCCTCCCTCCCTTGATGAGGGTTTCGATGGCGTCCTTGAGGTGAACGCAATCTTCAGTCAGATGACCATGGCTCCTGTGGTACTGACAATATTTGCTCTTGTCTGCTCCGGGCTGGTGGGAGCAGGTCGGGGGCATTTGACGACGCCGTCTTTAAAGTCCGTGCTGGCACACTCTGCCAAAATGCGCTCGCGGGAAGCCGTGAGTAGAGTGTATTCGGTAAAATGCCCCGAGGGTCCCCATTGCTCCCGGACTTCTCAGGGTCTGTCCTCTTTTCTTGTCTCCCCGGTTCGTCGAGGAGGAGGAGCTTCCTGGCGCGGGTTGCTGCTGGATCCGCGAGTCCTGGGGTCGCGGGCTCTGTTGGCCGCCTCCCTCTCCTCGTAATCCATGTACGCCCGGGCCTTCTCGAGGAGGGCATCAAATGTTCTAGGTGGCTCGATGCCCACTGCCTTTCTGAATTCTGTGTCGGGGAGGAGCCCCCTCTCCAGCAAATATCTTTTTATGTGGTCCGCGCAGGGGACCTGTATGGCTTCGCGGTTGAAGCGATTGATGAACTCTCTCAAGGTTTCATCCTGTCTCTGGATGATGGCCTCGAGAGTCGCCTCAGTCTTTGGGTGTCGCCGAGATGCAGTGAACGAACTGATGAATTGGTTCTTCAGGTTTCGCCACGAGGTGATTGATCTCGGAGCGAGGCCTTTATACCAGTCCATTGCTGCCTTTCTAAGGGTCGTGGGGAACAGCCGGCATTTGATGGGTCCCCCGACATTGTGGTAGTGCAACATAGCCTCGAACCCGTCTATGTGGTCGACCGGGTCCGCGACTCCGTCGTATTCCTTCAGATGTGGAGGCTTCTCCATGCCCGGGGGAATGGGCGCCTCCATGATGGCCTGTGATAGGGGACCGCGGGGGTCGTCCTCGTTACTTCGCTCCGGGGACAGGGATGGGGACCTGTAATATTGTCGAGCCCGACGGTCCTGGTCGTGCTGGGCATCTCTCGAGCGTGGTGCTCGTTGGTTGATTCTTCCATGCCTGTCTTCGGAGTGTCTTCTTTCTTGTCGTGTGGGGGCGTGGTCGCGTCCCCCGACTTCAATGATGGGTTGCCTCTCCAAAGGGGGTCGTCTCCCCGAGGGTCGGGGTGACGGGCTTCGGGAGGTATCTCTGTAGTGTCTCCACGGGGGAGACGGGAGATGTACCTCCGTTATTCGAGGAGGTGGAGTTTGGGGCCTCCTGTGTCTCCTTGCAGGTCTTCGATCGTCTTCTAGTGCCCTCAATCTTTCCCCCTGGGCGAAGATGAGGTAATTCATCTGATTGATCGCCGCGAACAGCGCGCGGGTTGTGGCATCTGCCCCGGCGGGGACAAGGACTTCCTGAAATTGGGCAGCTCGATGGCTTGTGGGAGCTGCGTTGTCTTCTTCGAGCGGTGGAGGGACTGAAGAGGATGATACAGTAACTCCATTGCGGTGGGCTGAGGGCCCGGGGTTGGCGCCCCCTGGGAGCGTGTTGTGACCGGGGTTACCGGTGTTATCGGTGAGTCCATTCTTATCTGCGAGGCTGTTATTGGTGTCAACGACGCGGATGTTTTGTTCATCGCGAACTTGGTCAGCCATGACGGTAGGGGGTGATTTGAGCTTTGGTCTTCGAGATTTTGCAAGACGGGGAAGCTAGTTTCCCACATACGGCACCACTGATCTTACCGGATCAGACTTGGACCGTCACGACTGGCTCTGAGCGAAAGTTGAACGAGGTGGGGGGGGGGGGTACCTGCAAGGCACTCCAATGCTAAAGTGAGTGATGGTACGAGCAGGCAAAAAGTGTGTGTATGGTCAAAGAATGAATACCTGACCCTCTAGGAATAGAGGGTATTTATAGCCCCCAGCACGGGGCCAAGGTCCCTTCATTGGGCCGACCAGGACCGGCCCAATAAAGGAACTGCCAGGTTATACGTGTGTAGTGGGGACCCGCACGTGGTCCCCTTCCTGGTGATGCTCAGCGAGAAGTACGGAGGGACGAGGACGCGGTCTTTTCGGAGTTCAGGTGATGGAGTAAGGTCATAGTCTGCCCTACGAGGAGGGTGCTCGAGCTGGGCTCGAGCTGGATTTCATGTGGTCGAGGACGTCGTGTTCGCGGGCAGCGGCGGGCACGGTCGTAGCTTCTGGTCGACACGCTGGCGGGAATCTTCGGGCGCACGCTCCTTGTAGAGTTGCCTGGATTGGGCCTTCGTTCTTGCTCTTGGGCCAGGACGGGCCCAGTCCAGAACAGTTTTCAAAAAATACTTTTGAATTTTAAATGAAACAGCGAGAGCGCTCATTTGAGTTTAATAATATGGCCTGAATCCATAGAACGAAAGTGTGAGACAAGGGTTTTTAAATAAATAGTTTCCACTGAAATAATGTTTTAATACTCAAAACAATGACAATGACTTATTGAATCCCTGAAGTCGACAAATTACATACCGGTGCCCCGTTATTAATCATTAGATTTTAGTTAATTCTCGTTTAAACCTCCAACATCCTAATTTTATAATTAGCCTTAACTTTACATAGTGACCCTAAGATAAAATGAGCTTGACCATCAGTCCTTGTGGATTCGATATCTTTTAAAACTACGCGATCAGATTATGCACTTGCAGTCACTACACCCGACAGACTCATAAAGTCACGATCAAATCTCTCAGGCTTCTTTTGCAGATTCTACATCACTAACCTTTTTGAAATTGTCTGGACTCAGACATTGATGAATTATAAAGAGAGAATTATAATTCTTCTTCTTTGATTCTTTATATTCTGCCTCTTCTTCTGAAGTGTCTTCCTCAAGCGGTTCTAATCCATGTTTCACAAGATCCCAAAGATCTTGACAATAAAACACAACATCCATTTGATTGCACCAATTCTCATAGTTATAAACTTTAAGAATTGGAAGACTTGATGGAAAATACTCGTTCGAATGATTCATTACCGTCATTCTTTCTTGCCTTGAATCACTCAATCAGAGCTCTTGATGCTAGATGTTCGAAATCCACCAAACACTATGATGAATTTCTATCAATCTTGATGAACAAGATTGTTATCACCACATAATAACAATGAAAAGAAAAGAAAATAAAGAAGAAAAGAGATTGGGGTTTTTGCAGAGTTTCTCTCTGCCCACAAACTGTGGAAAATCTTTATTCACCTGCAACTATAAATTATGTGAATACAAGTTGTATACAATAATAGGGGTTACTCCCACTATTTATAGTTTTAGGTTAGCTTTCTCCCTAAGCCAAATCCAAAAACACAAAAGCCCAAAATACCTATTTAGATTTAAATCGAATATATGTATAGAAACCTGCTTACAACACTTCGACAACTACATACAACTCGACAAACTGAGATTTACGACACACCTTGTGTCCAACAACAACCTGCTTCGACACAAGGAATTACACTTTCAACAAGAATGAAGATATGGGGTTAAAAAATCTAAGTGTCTTAAATTATGTTATGTTTGGTAAACAGGCTTGGAAGTTCATGACAAGTCGAAGTAACCCGATCTCATGTCGCTTCAAAACTAAATATTTTCCTATATATGATTTTATTGACTCAGTTATTGATCACAATCCCAATTATGTGTGGAGAAATATTTGGAGTTCAAAGTTTGTTGTGATAGGTGGGAACACGTGAATCATTGAGTTATGAGAGTTCATTCAGGTTTGGGATCAAAATTGGTTGAATGATAGTACATCGTTGGAAACCCATGACCAAACATCCTAATAGTATACATTTTGAAGAGAATGAGAATTGGTGAAAGTTGTTAAAACTTCCTTGTTTGAAGTTGTTCAAGTTGACAAATTTGTGTGGAAGTTTGAAAAAATGGCATGTTTTCAGCATATAATGCCTATCGATACTGCATAGAAGAGTCTATTGATACAAATCATCTAAGAGTTTCTGAGCATTTTAAGATCCTTTGGGAAAAAATGACCCATTTGAGAGTAAATTTTTTCAATTGGCGATCGCGAGGGAATTGTGTGCCAACAAGAAAACCTTTGATATATAAAGGCGTTCAGTGTTTGATTTGTTGTTGTGTCTATGGTGGAGGAATGAAATTCGATAAACACATTTTCTTGTACTCTCCAAAGAGTATTGAGTGTGGATAACAAGTGTGATTATGGAATATTATACAACAGGTGTCGAGTGATAACACACTTTTCTCAACAATAGTTTTGAAATAAGTCAATATCAGCAAACGTTGTTCTCATCCATGTTGTGGGGCATATGAAAATGTAAAAACAATCATATTTAGAATCATATAGAATATTCAACAGGGACAATTTGTAATGGGTATTTCTTATTACACCTTATATATTCAAGAAACACCCTATGTAATTCCCCAAAAGTCCCTAGGTTTCCGAAGATACATCTCTGAACGCACCATTTTTGTTAAATTTCAGTTTATTCCGAAGATGCATATCCGAGAATGTATCAGAGATGCATTTCCGAAATTTATGCAAACAGAACCAGATCATAATTTTCAATGTTTCTCATGTTTTAACTACAAAATGAATACAAAGACCATTATCAAGACTATATTCAGGACATGAATACAAAGACATATATGTGTGTGTGTATGTGTATATATCTAAAGTCGGTTAGAAAAATATTATCTAAATACAATCCAAAATCGATAAACAAAATATTATCCAAAGTCGATAACCAAAATATAATCCAAAGTATACAAATGTGCAGACTATTGCGTATGGGAGACTATGAGTTGGCCCCGCGCCCTCCCGGCGTTCCTGCGTTGTCTTTTGTATTGTAGAGCCTCCCAAGCCTCCGCCATGATGGCATCTAAAATACCTCTAACCTCAAAGCCATCATGAAACAATCCTCCATCAATACTGCCTATCCAATCTCCAGGATACGACGACACCTAAGCAACACATCATGAGCATGATCGGCCCTAGACTACTCTTTCTCTAGAATCTCCTTATGAGCTGACCTATGTGGGTTTCTTGGAGAATCATGTACCAAATATGGATGAGACACCTTGAAGAACCATCATATGTAACCTTCCACATAGCTCTAGTCGTCTTGTGCTATGATACTTTGTGCCTCATCTGGTACCAGATGATTAACATAATCATCAAACATGACATTCATATCCCTATGTTTCACCAGGGGAGGAGCAGACACAGTAGGACCTCTGGTACTACATGTAGCTGAACTGACACATGACACGCTCAGGCAGATGAGCAGTCGTCTTGTGTGACCCACAAGCCAATCATCTCGAGTATAACACAATATTGTCAAATGTAATCGTCACACGGTGGTTGACGTTCCCTGAAAGTGTATATCATCAAAGACCAAGTGGTATATATACGCCCTGAACAACTTTGTTGCCCGGTTCCCTCGGAGCGGGTCGAATGCAGCGGCGCACGACTTCTCTTTAGTATATGTAGGTGTTTACCTTGGGTTTTGGTAAACAACCGCTGATCCTCCAAATGGTTACTTATTTGGTTACTCGCAGGATCGATCAGATTGATCCTAGGACATAGGTTGATTTTGAAGTTTGATTGAATTGGATAAGGCTTTAAATAAATTGGCTTTAAATGAATTGCATAAAGGAAGGACTTGGTAAAATAAACAAGGCTTAAAGTAAAGGGTTTCGACAGGAATGTAAAGAGAAAAGCAAGTAAATTTCTGGAAAAGGTAAATGACTTTAATTGATAAAATTGGTGTTTCACACATACATTTCTCAACAATTCTTTCTCACACGCTGGGTACTCGAATCTATATGAGTGACTTTGTATAGAATTGTGAACACACGCGAGAAACTACATGTCTACTCCTATTTATACTAAAACATCCCAAGTAACCGTCGGGCAGTTACACTGCTTCGAGATCAATCCACTTGGCACGTTCTCCATGCTCGACGCTCCAGATCCTTGCACGTTTGCACGTGGTAACTGCTGGAAACCGTTTTCCCTCCAAACGCTTGAATTTCAAACTGCTCCACTCTGAACCATCGAACACTTTCGTTAAGAGACATCTTCGACGAGAAACTCCTTCGACGTCGAAGGCAACCAGCCTTCTTCCTTTGAAGAAATCTTCTAAGTACTTTGCCCTCTTTCGACGGGCACTTCGACAGACTTAGCCAGTCGAAAGCATCTTTCAGCTTTGGATGGCTAACATCAATCAAAACAAAGGTGTCGAATTTAGGAGCCAACAAATTGCCCCCCAAGAATGCCTTATTTCGACTCTTGAAAGAAAAAGGCATTCTTTGAAACGCCATTCGACACCTGTCTTTCCACGCTTAGTCACAAGTTAACTTGTGCACTTTTTGTTGCTTTTTACCAACTATTGGCAATCCCAAGAAAACCATCATTGATTTGATCCTAGGACGTCACTTTCAGTACGGCGTGCAGTACCAAACGTCATTTCAGAATTTGTCATTATGACAATTCCCAAAAACGAGGACGCACGCTGCGTCCCTCTATTTCTGCAGAAACGGCCAAAACAACAGGGGGCTGCCACGCGTCCCACTAACTCCTGCAGCATTAAATGGCATTTAATGTCCTCGTTATTGGGGATTTTTCCCACTACTATAAATAGCAGTGAATATCCCATTGTGGGACTTTTTACGCTATCTAGCCTTCAAACTTCCCTGTTTTCATACAAGCTTGCTATCTTTGCAGAAACTCTTCCTCTTTCACTTCATCTTCAACCTCATTTCAAACTTAACACCAATCCATGGCATCTGGTTCTACTGCTCCCAGTGCTAACGCACCAACTGAACATGCTAAACCCAAGGTTTTCGTCACTGCCCCGGTAGTAAACTCTACAGGCAAACGAAGGGTTCCTGAACCTTCTGACATCGCCGTTCGCGATGCTTACTCGCGCCACTTGATGATCCCGGTTGGATACTCCAACCAGATCTTTGCAATGTCTGGCCCCATGAATCCAAGTATCTCTGAGGCTCTGAAGATCAAGAGCTATTTCCCGATAGTCGAGAAACTCAAACCAGTCGCATGCGCTAAGAAAGACGCAGAAGACAATGAAGACCCTGCACGTGAAAAAATCGACCTCCGCTTCTTCAACAGAGGTGTTAGGGTCTTCAGGTCTTGCCCTAATCTTACCTCCGATTATGTTGCTTGGCTAACAAAGTTGGAGAAGCACCAAACTTCGATCTGGAAGGATATGGGAATCTTCGACCTAGTGATGCTGTCGAAGACGGGTTTGAACTACTCCCCGGAGATGCTGATAGCTTCACTGTTGTTCTGGGACTACTCTCACTTCACTTTTCATCTTCCCTGTGGGATGTTAACCCCCACACTCTTCGATGTGGCCGCTATTACTGGCCTTCGACCCATCGGGGATTACTTCGATCCGGAGGAGATGTCGGAGGACCAAATTGGCTTCTCTGAGACCAAACCAACATACACCACTTTCATCAACCATTATCATGACAGGTCGATAGATGCTGTGTCGGATGTCGAACACATAGCGTTTCTAGCCTTATGGCTAACTCGCTTTGTGTTTTGCTCGAAGTCTCTACAAGTGACCAAAAAGATGGTCACTCTTGCTACTCAACTGCATCACCGCCAAAACATCTGTTTGGCAGAACTGATTCTGGCTAGCCTCTATGATTCGATCAGCAATGGGGCAACTCTTCTGAAACATATCGAGGACAGGGCCAATTTGCTACTCGCTGGGCCTTTTTGGCTACTCCAACTGTGGCTCAACGCCACTTTCGAATCTTTCTTGCCCAAGAAGGTTCAGGTAAATGAACAGGCTCCAGCGATAGCAAATAGACGCATCGAAGGAACCAGGCTGGCTCTGCTGACACCTACAGAAGATGGACTGGAGTTTCAGCAAACCTTCACCAACTTCGTCCTAATGTTTGCTCGAAGGAAGGAGTTTGTTTCAACTATGGCTCCATTTGCTCAACGGCGGGTGGGGCCAGCATGGTTCACAAGGCCACATCCAAAGGCGTCGAGTGGTCCCAATGTCGACGAACACACAATACTGTGGGAGGCGTTCCTTACACCAAGGATCATGCCTCTTTGATTCAAGAGTTCCAAGACTCATTTGAGTCTGATTGCCTACTAACCAAATCTGGTATCTCGCCAGTTTGGTATTATCCAAACCCTACCTTCTCCGATTTTTCAAAGAGAGAAGTCCATGTTGTACTTCTGCAATGATTACACAGAAGAAGCTGCCATCAAGCATATCGGAAGATATGCTGGTCGAACAATCCTCTCGCTGTTTGACTACCAGCTCAATTTTCTTTGTTCACCATCCTTCGAGGAGTGGTGGAAAAGCTATTATGCTGAGTACTTCTTCGACGAGAAGGACTTCATGGATGAGTTGCAGAAGTCTTTTGTCCTTGTGTTGGACAAAATAAAGAAATGTAAGTTCATGCTCTCACATTACTTTTTGTCTTTCTCTTCGACTGCTAGCCTGTTAACTTTTTATTTGCTTTCAGTTGTTCGAAAGCCTGTAGCCAAGAAGGCTACAGAGGGCCAACAGGGAGGAGGCCCTTCGACAAAACCTCCACCGCCGGCGAAGACTACAGCGCCGGCGAAGACCATAAGCAACCAACAGGGGGAAGGCCCTTCTAAGAAGCCTTCTATATCGGTAACCAGACTTTCTTCATTTTCCTTCTGGCTTTCGATTTTTGATTTTCGATGCAATTATTCAATCGAATTCCTGTTGGTTTTCTAGGCACCTTCGCCCAAGAAACGGCCAGGACTAGTGGTCGAATCTGGGAGTGATGAAGAAAGTGATTCCCCTCCTGCCCCTCTGAAGAGGCGAAAGTTGACGAAGGATGCTTCTGTTCCTGCTCCTGCTCCTGAAGGTCGAACTGTCAGAATAAAGGTTGCTGTGAGAAAGCCTAGGCCACCTCCAGTGATCATCGAGGAGCCAACTGAGGAGGAACTAAACATTCTTCTTAACAAGCCTGTCGAAAGTGACAATTCCAGCCCTGGGGCTGAAGCTAATCCACAGGTAATCCCTTAGACCTTTTTATAATTTAGGCATAGATACCCATATTCGATTGTGTCTCTTTCGACATCTGAAGATTTGTTTTCTTTCCTTTTTCAGGACACCACTGAGAGTTCTCCGCCAAGGACCTCAGAAACGCTGGAATCTGCTGAACTTAGCAGGCCTCAGGAAAAAGGCTTGGGCAATGACGAAGCCCATACTGAGAATGAGGCCAATGCTGAAACAGTGGAGAAAGCAACAGAGGAACCTCTGGTGGAGGAACAACAGCCAGAAACGGTTCAGGTGGTGGATTTGTCAGAAGAGAATCATGAAGAAAGGGACCAAGGCAATGATGTTGAAGAAAATCAAAATGCTGCCGACGAAGAGAACCAAGGTGGCACTGGCGAAGGACACCAGGGTGACGCTAGCGAAGAACACCAAGATGACGCTGGCGAAGGGCCCCAGGGTGATGCTAGCGAAGAACCACAAGTCGACGTTGGTACTGCCCCAGTCCGAGTCGACGAGCAACCAGTCGAGGCACCTAACACTCAAGAACCTCAAACCCAAGACAATACTGTTGCAAGGGTTACCTCAACGAAGCACAGGTCGAAAGAGGACTTGGAACTCTTGAAAGAAACTGACCCTGTTAGCTACCTCAATGCAATCATCGAGAGTAAGAGTTCGTCTGACGCGAGTCAGGAAGTTCCTACCCTGTCGGGGAAGTCTACTGAAACTTCTCCCCTTGATGATGCTTTGGCGAAGGTTAAGGCCCAGTTCTTCAAGAGGTACTTGATGAAGGCTTTAGAGGGGGACCCCACTGCTCCATCATGCTTGAAAGAGGTCTTGAATGCTGTCGACTTTGAAGCTGTAGCCCCAGAAGTCTCAGACTTGATCATGGAGTTACACTCTATGATTGATCAAGTTTCAGCAGATTACAGGCGCCAAAGAGGGTTTAACAGTCAGCTTGAGGTGTTGTATGGCAAAAGCTCCTCTGCGTGGACTGCTGTCTCAGATTCGACTTCTCGAATTGCTGAGTTGTCGAAACAAAAAGCGTCTGCGCAGGAAAAGGTCGATGCCATTGATCGAGAGAATGCTTCCTTCCGGGCGCAAATCGCAGAAATAGAGGCGAAGATAAACGCCAACACTGTACTCAAGGAGGAACTTCTTTCGACCATCTCAGACACCGAGAGCCAGACTGAGATCAAACAAGGCCTGGAATTTGCTGAGAGGGCCCAAAGCCTCGACGCTCAAATTGCCAAACTAGTGCAGGAAAACTCCTGGTGCAAGAAGAGGTTGGAGCTGCAGCAAGCCAAGTATCTTCGACTCAGGAACTCTCTTACCTTTTGATTGATTCTCTTTGTAACCATATTCTGTAATCGTTATTCGACAACAATTGCCATCTTGGCTGAAATTTATAAAATTTCTATTTTGGCATTTTTATGGTTAATTTAGACTTGTTCTTTTATTATTTTATTTTTATCTCTTGAAGTATAGGTTTGTATTTTTTCAAATATTTACCATTTACTCTCAAGAGCCTTTTATCTCCACTTAACTCTTCGACTTCATAGGCTCCACCAGAAAAAGTTTGGATAACTCTGAAGGGTCCTTCCCATTTGGGTGACCATTTCCCCATGCTTCGATCCCTTCGATCCATGGGAAGAATTACCTTCCAAACTAGCTCTTCAGGCAAAAATACCTTAGGTTTTACCTTTCTATTATAAGAGTCTTCTACTCTTTTCTTCTGAAGCCTGAGTAGGTCGAGAGCGTGTAATCTCTCTTCGTCTAAATCCACCAGTTCATCTAACATCATGTTCCAATAAACTTCAGAAGGAATATCATAATGCCTCTGAACCCTTGCAGATTGAAGACAAATTTCTGCTGGCAACACTGCATCATGGCCAAAAGTTAGCCTATACGGTGTTGTACCAGTGGCTTCTTTTGGGGACGTTCGACAAGCCCATAAAATCTGGTCTAACGTCTTATGCCAATTCTTTGGTTTCTTCCCAACATGTTTCTTTATCAAGCCAATCACCACTTTGTTAGCTGCTTCGACTTGACCGTTCGCCTGTGCATAATAAGGCGTGGATGTTAGGAGTTTGAAACCTGTTTCCTGAGCAAATTCCTGCATCTTTCGACCAGTGAAAACTGACCCTTGATCAGTTGTTATCGTCTCAGGGATTCCATATCTAAAGATAATGTTCTTTTGAATAAATTCAATGACATTTTCTTGGTCCACATTGACTAAAGGGACAGCTTCGATCCACTTAGTAAAATAATCAATGCCTACCAATATGTATTTCTGACTCTTTGATGATGCTGGTCGAATCTCTCCAATGAGATCCAACGCCCATCCTCTAAAAGGCCAAGGCTTCACTATCGAGTGAAGTTCGCTTGCTGGTACATGTTGGATGCCTGTATGGATTTGACACTCTTGACAACCTTTGGCGAACTCAACACAATCTTTCAGCATAGTGGGCCAATATAGTCCTTGTCGAAACAACAACCATTTCATCTTATGGCCTACTGGCACAATATTTGCAATCCATTCGACATACCTTGTAACACGGATGAATTTGCATTTCAGAAGTCTTTCGACCTCCGTTTTGATCTTCGACAGTATTTCGGGAGCGAAGCGCCTTGGATTTTTCTTGATTGGCTTCTTTCCAGGTTTGATTGGAAACTGAAGTTCTACCAATCCTCTGTCGAGACCAGGCATTTCGTCATAATCCCATGCAAACCAGTCTTTAAACTCTTTCAGCAATTGGATTACTTCCAACCTAAGTTCTGGATCGATTTTGGCGCTGATGTAAGTTGGCCTTTTCTCTGATCCTTCGCCTAAGTTGATTTCTTCTAAAGGGTCTTGTGCTAACATCTTAATGTTGTTCGCCAAGGGGTCCTTTTCGAAGCCCAAAGGCTCATCGTCATAGATGGCGTCGAGCCTCTGTTCCTGCATTTCTTCTGGCATGATATCAGGAGGTTTTGGATCGAAGTCCTTTCCTGGGCCAACAGCAGATAATTGTTGATCATTGGCCTGTGTGGCCATGTACTTTACTTCGGCTTCGAGAGCCGTTATCATCTTGGTTTCGGCCACATAAGCCGAAATTCGCTTCAAAGATTGTGACTCAGTCATTATCACTGAATTCACTTCCCCAACCAGTTGGTTGGATATCAGTTAACCCACTGAAGTCTATGTGGGACAAGTCTTCTCTGTCCCATTGGAAACCATGCTCAGGATGCAGGTATAGGGAACAAAAGGTGTTTGGCGCTGGCGCCATGTCGAAGTCAGGTGTTGGACATGGCCCTATGTGAGCCAAGTTTTTGTCGAAATCTGCCAAACCCAGGTGATTCACTTCGCCAAGGTAGTAGCTTTGATCTGCCTCTATGTTTTCGAACATCCCATCTGGACGCCATAGCAGCAGCCTTTGGTGCATCGATGAAGGCACAGCGCCTACACCATGAATCCATTCACGGCCTAACAAAAGATTGTAGTTAGGTTTGGCCGATATGACCATGAACATCGTTGGTCGAAGGATCGAACCTACTTTGATGTCTAGCTGGATCACTCCCATGGTGGTCCCTATGCCGCCCTCATAGTTCGACAAGACCATGTTGTGAGGTTTAATTTCCTCATCCCTTTTGCCAATTTTCCTTAGCATAGAGTGAGGGATAATATTGATGGTTGCCCCATAATCGACCAATATTTTATTCACAGTAGTTTCTTCGAGTTTAGCCCTTATGAACAAAGGCTTGAGGTGATTTTTCATCGCCTCTGTAGGTGGCTCGAAGAAGCCATTTTGTTCCTCAGTAGTGCCATTGTCCATGACAAAATAGCACACTGGCCTATGTTTGGCCATTTCTTGCTCCACTTCCCAGTCACTTGCTTCGACTTCTACCTGTCGATTGAATTCTATGGGCAGCACTGAAACGATATTCACCATTATATCCAAAGTATCATCAGACTCAGCATCATCTTCGTCTTCGACTTCACTTTGGTTAGGCCAAACTAGCCTGTTGGTTACTGGCTCTCTCTCTAGAGGCTTCCTTTGTTTCCTTTGAGGAACATTCGAACTAGTTTCTGCCTTAGGTTCGTTGGCAGCCTCCCTTTCAGCTTTTCGTCTCCTTTGATATCTCCTCCATTGAGATCGAGACATAGGATTTTTACCCTTGTAGTTGCTGGACACTTGTGCAACCTTAGGTGCAGCAACTTGAGGCTCTTTCCTTTGAGTCAAAGAGGAACCTCTTGGCACATCGAAGGAATGCCATTTCTCCTCACTTGGCCTTTTCCGGCCAGAGGTTTTGTACCAAGTGTCTACTGGCACATTTGTTGGAGGCCTAAAAGTTAATGGCCTCTTTTCTTGGTTAGAACCCCTTCTGGGATCATGTCGAAGGTCAGCATTCTCCCTTCTCTTATTCCCTGCTCTCACGCCTTGAATGTGCTCAGCAGCTTTTTTATCAAAGATCGAACTGCATCTTGGACACAGCATCACCTCTGATTTCTTCTTCTGGCATCTTTGTAAAAAATCTGCCAAGTTTTCGTTTTCCCGAGGGAAAGCCGTCTTATTAGCCTGCTCTTGCCTTATGGCCTCTTCTGATGCTTTTGGGTCAGAAAGTTCAACCATGTTGATATTCATTGTATCTTTGCTAGCAAGAGTTAACTGCTTCATTTGTATCTCCAGATTCTCCGTCTGGCCTTGAACAGTGGCCAAGTGGGAACTGGGCTTTGATCCAGTTTTTTGTGCTTCGGCAGTCTCCGACTTCGGGTTTTCGACCGCTTTCTGGACAGCTTCAATTGTCTTCCTGGATAAATTTCCAGAAAAACTGCCAAAGATTGGCATGTTGATGTGGTCCTTTGAGACTTCGACCATGGTAATTCCTGGCTTCTTCGACTGGATCCTGGTTGCCTCTATCATATTCACCTCAGAGGGTTCAGCATAGTGGGCTTCAGCCTTCAGTGGATTGGAGTCGATAGCCATGGGGGATTTGTCTGCAAACTTTAATCTCCCTTCCTCAATAGCGTCTTGCACAAGATTCCTGAAAAGAAAACATTGAGAAGTTTTATGGCCCAAAAAATTATGATATTTGCAAAAACCTCTCTTCTTTCTTTGATCAAGAGGAGGCACTTTTACCCCTGGGGGTACTATCATTTGGCCATCTTTAACTAGCAAGTCGAATATTTCATCACATTTTGTGATGTCAAAACTATAAGTCTTTTTTGGGAACCTATCGTTGGTCCTTTCTGGACCAATGGGATTTTTCCCATTTGAGGGGACTAACAGTTTACAAGAGTATGGTGGCCCTTGTTTTAGTTCTGCTAAATCGACTTCTCCTTCTTCGACAGTTAAAGTATCGTCGAAGGATTCTAGATCTTCGTCATCCATCTCAACGTACGCTATTCTCTCTCTCTTGTGAGTTTTCGTTGCCTTAGCTTTTTCAGCTTTGAGGCGTTCTACCTGTCGAACTCTATCGGCCAGTTGGGCCATGTCTCTTAGGTATTGGGTGTCTAGCTTCTTCCTAATGGAATAATCTAAACCGCCTGCGGCTATTTCGACCAACTCATGTTCTGGCACTTGGGTAAAACATCTCGCCTTGAACAACCTAAACCTATTCAGATATTCGTCTATAGGTTCAGTGAAACGTCTCTTCACACTGGCCAGTTCTTTCAGGCTTATCTTGGTTTGCCCCATGTAGAATTGTTCATGGAACAATCTTTCCAACTGGGTCCAATGATGGATCGAATTGGGGGGGAGAGTTGTAAACCAAGTAAAAGCGTTCTTGGTTAAAGAACTTGGGAAGTATTTGATCCTTAGGTTTTCGTTATTCGAAATGTCTCCTGCTTCGATCAAATATCTCGCCACATGCTCGACAGTAGATTCTGTCGTGTCCCCAGAGAACTTAGTAAATTTGGGGACTTTGCATCTAGGAGGTAAGTCCGTTTGTAACACGTATTCTGACAATGGAGATGTAAAGTTGGGCCTTCGAAAGCCCATGTTCATCCCATTCTGAGTCATGATCCTTTCGATCATGGTTGCCAGATTGTTTTCCAAACCCATGTTTTGGTATTGGACATGCTGAACCACTTCGTCAGCATTTTGGTTTCTGTTAACTAACCTTACCTCTGGGGCTATTACCCTAGGCTCCTCGACAGGCTGTTATAATCGTGCCCTAAGGTTTTCTTCGACAGGCTGCTGAGCCTGGTTAATGGTGGTTTCTTCCTCTAAAAATATCCCCTGATTTCCCCTTATTTGCGCCCTTTGGGGCTGTCGAACAGGTTGGGGTACTCCAAAGAAATCAGCCAAACGCGTCATTTGCGCTGTCACTTGCTGATTCGATTGAGTAGTGTTTTGTATTAGAGGGTTTAGCACTGTACTCAAAGTTTGTGCCAACATTTGCACCATATCATGGTTGCTTTCGTCCATTTGTTGCCTCAAGACTGCTGTCGAGGCATTTGTAAGGCCATGGGCTACTTGGGACGTTCCTCCTAAGAGTTGGGTCCTATTTCTATTCGCCATGCCTACTCCAGAGCCTTGGAGTGGCGAAGAGGCACTCACAAAAGGGTCTGAAAAAGTGGACGCAGCATTCGTCAGGCTTGCCACTTCAGAAGTTGGCATACCATAGAATGGAATAAATCCTGGGGGAACCACAGGCCTTGTGCCTAAATTTCCCCTTGGTGGGGGAGTTCCCAAAGGTATCCTGGGGCCTGTTAACGAAGGTATTGGCCCCGTGGTTGTGACCGACACTGCTGGTGTCGAACCAACGTTTGTCGCTTCACTTACGGTCATACTAACCGTTGCTCCCACACTCGTTTGTGGGATTTCGTTATTGTTTGGCGGATTCGCCATCTCTTCCCTCCTTCTGGCAGTATTGTTATCGTTAGTGTATATTCTACCACTTCTCAATAACATACAACTCGGAAAGATGAGATTATTTTCAACAATCAACACACAGTCCCACCAGGTGTGCCAATTTGTTTACCTTGGGTTTTGGTAAACAACCGCTGATCCTCCAAATGGTTACTTATTTGGTTACTCGCAGGATCGATCAGATTGATCCTAGGACATAGGTTGATTTTGAAGTTTGATTGAATTGGATAAGGCTTTAAATAAATTGGCTTTAAATGAATTGCATAAAGGAAGGACTTGGTAAAATAAACAAGGCTTAAAGTAAAGGGTTTCGACAGGAATGTAAAGAGAAAAGCAAGTAAATTTCTGGAAAAGGTAAATGACTTTAATTGATAAAATTGGTGTTTCACACATACATTTCTCAACAATTCTTTCTCACACGCTGGGTACTCGAATCTATATGAGTGACTTTGTATAGAATTGTGAACACACGCGAGAAACTACATGTCTACTCCTATTTATACTAAAACATCCCAAGTAACCGTCGGGCAGTTACACTGCTTCGAGATCAATCCACTTGGCACGTTCTCCATGCTCGACGCTCCAGATCCTTGCACGTTTGCACGTGGTAACTGCTGGAAACCGTTTTCCCTCCAAACGCTTGAATTTCAAACTGCTCCACTCTGAACCATCGAACACTTTCGTCAAGAGACATCTTCGACGAGAAACTCCTTCGACGTCGAAGGCAACCAGCCTTCTTCCTTTGAAGAAATCTTCTAAGTACTTTGCCCTCTTTCGACGGGCACTTCGACAGACTTAGCCAGTCGAAAGCATCTTTCAACTTTGGATGGCTAACATCAATCAAAACAAAGGTGTCGAATTTAGGAGCCAACAGTAGGATCAAGTGACCAACCGGATATGCGAGGGAAGTTTTGTAGGATCCAGGCCTGAAAAAACAAGAATTATTAGTTAGTAATGACATCACAATAATTAACAAAATGGAACATATACAATATAAGACCAATAAATGTTACCGTCAAAACTGTGATGATGTCAGTCATTTGCTTTGTATTCTATCTACAACCTTCAGATAACTTAGATTATAATTACACCCAACATGCGGCCCCCCATTTGTATCCGCTTAAAGTCCTAAAAGTACCGCATGTATATGACATCCGTGTAAGTCGCACTCGTGTCCACAAAAACGACAGTGCCAACCAGATACAACAAGTATGCTCTCATAGCATACGCTTTATGTTGGGCTATCTGCTTGAGATCACCATCATCCTGCCATGCACTCGGTATCTCTACATCAAACACCTTATGCAAATAGCTAAATCTGGCATGAGCACGACGAGTCTGGTCTATCTCCTTCATAGCACTATGTGGGGTAACTCCTAAGTACTCTACCATCAAGTCTAGTGCCTCTTCTTTGTCACAATTCCCATGGTCTAAAAACCTCTCTCTTACCAGAAGATGCAGCAGACACACGACATTATCCTGTGTGATCTCATCTCACCATGTGGTAGATGGAATGATAACGTCTCACGATGCCATCTCTCAACAAAAGCATTAATCATATCGTGATTAGTGGTAGTATATCCACAGAGGGTCAAATCTTTCCACCCTGAAAGCTACAAGATATCCTGAAACCATGGCTCATTGGGTGCTTCCAGGAGACTTTCGTGCATGATTAATGATCTTTAGCAAGTCAGGTTCATGCATACATGGTTTAATAAAAATGATTCAACCAAACAAAACTTGATAATAAAATAAACACTACAGAAATTAATAGTTCCAACCAATTTTTACCTTTCCGTCCCTGATATATATGGCAATATGGCCTGGGTATATAGGGATCAATGATAAATCAGAAGGCCCTCCTCCAAAATTTTAAGGTTCCGCAGGTGCGGTCTCATCTTCCTGGGGTTGGGGCTGTGATGCCTGTGATGCCTCAGGTGTCGCCTGGGACTGAGGTTGGCATGCATCACACCGACTGTATGGCCTCAGAAGTCGGTTGGGAGTATGATGTATCTCCTGCCTCAAATACCATAGATGAAGTAGTGCGTCTACATAAAGATGGAGGCAGGGACGCATAAGTATGAGAACCTTCCTGCTGCGGGAGGACGAAGAAGAAGGCGAAGAAACGTGAACACTAGAAGGAGCCTGGGATGTTTGACTCCTTTCCCTCCGAACTAAAGCATGTTGTGCAAGTCGTGTCTCAACCTAGATGCTCTTTCAACCATAAATCATGTAGAAGTACGAAACAAACGTTACACAATGACTCATGTTCAAAAAAAGGGGGAAATGCAGACATGCTAATACTAGAGATGCATGTTCGCTTTTTTATGTAAACATTGAAAATTTCGAAAATGTATCTCCGGTACTACCTGCAACTTTCTGCTTCGTCAATGAAGAAAGTCAAACTACTAAGACCTCAAAAAATGTTCATTGATCGAAAAAAAACAACCTTACTAAGACGTTTAACCATACTTTTAAGCTTACAAACACAAAATATTTCAATTGTCTAACCCAAAACTCTATTTTTAAATGCATTTACATTAACTCAAAAAACACTTACAATTTTACTTCAAAATTTGATTCTTGTTGGTTGATCCTTCAACATTGATGTTAGATGATGCTTGATTGTTGTTTGTTGATTTTTGATGAGATTTTCGCACAAAGGAATAGGTGAGTTTTTGAGAGGGTTTTGAGGTTTTGTTTCAAACATGTTTTTGAAAGCGGGGAAGGGGAAAAGGTGAGCGTGCGTATTTGTGTCAATATATTTCGAAAATACAACTACGGATCTCTCGCGTAAATGCAACTCTGGAATATTTTTGCATGACATATGAGGTTTCTTAGGTTAAATTATGATCCGCAGTTGGAGTACTTCCGAAAATACAACTATGAATCTCTCTCGTAAATACATCTCCGATTAATTCCTTTCTCTTATATAACATCTTGTTCATCAATAACCTGACTAAAAATACTTCCGAAAATATATTTTCTAAAACGAAAAACATTTTTATATTTTTGCAAGGTACATTGAAAAGATATGAAATGGTGTTAAGAAATTTTCATTTATGATTAACTACCCAATAACTCCGACCTATTAATATCAACCAAGATATATTTGGAGAAAAATCTTCGGTAGATATATTTGGAGATATATTTTAAAATATCGATGAATTTTTTCAACAATTCATAATAAGGTAGAGATGTGACTCCATCTCTAATTTTTGTAAAAAAACTTTCAGCATTAATGTATTTCTCAGCGGTATATCATGGTTTTTGTTTAATTGCATTGCACAATGGCACCGTAGAAACAATCATAGGCCAACTCTAAAATAAATATTTGGAAAGTCTTTTAGTTGTATGTCTCTTTAATTTGGAATTATTGACTATTTGAAATAATTTTGTATAATACCTTTCTTTCATAGTACTGTTGAATAAGATATATAAGAAAATTAGTTTTTTATTCCCATTAAATAATGTTCAAACATGGCCACATAAGTAAATTTGATTATTTAATTTGATGGATTGAATGAATAAGAAAAAGCGATTAGTTTTGTTGGATAACTCAAGAAAACAAGTGTCGTTATATATTTACGTGTTGAAATGCCCCACCGACCATAACGGTCACTTTGAGGATAATACCTCCCCAGACCATGACAACCACTTTTCCACATTCTATCACTCTGTCGAGGCGGTGCAACTTTTTTATATTTAGCAGATATATTAAATTTATTAAAATATTAAATTAGATTTAATTTAATTAAATTTAATATTTAAATATAATTTAAGTTGTATAGATTTAAGTTCAATTAAGTTTATAGATAAATAATTCTAGTCTGTATTATTATTTGTATAATTTAATAATATAAATTTTTATTATTTTTTTATTTTTTCTCTTATTAAAAGTGTCTCTCGCGTTAACAAATTGATATCTAAAGTTTTCGATTATTATTTTTCATCGAATTTTTAAGAATTTCACGTCAGAGATCGTGTTTCCAGGACAAGTGAATTAATCATTACGAAAATGACTAGTAATAAGGACATTCTGAATTCTCTTCCAATGTTTGACGAAAATAAATTGGATTCAATGGAAAAAAAACAGATGCAATTTTTATTTGGCTTCTATGAAACTCTAGAAGTGGTTACCGACGACGTTCCTGCGTTGGTTTCAAATGCAATCGATGAATAAAAAAAATCCACAACAAAGTCAAGAAGAAAGGTTGCAAGACTGCTTATTTAATTCAGACGACGATCGACGCTACTAACTTCAACATGATTTCTCATGCTGAAACGACGAAGGAGACATGGGATATTCTGGTGAAGTATTACGAAGGAGGTGAAATGGTCAAGGTTGTCAAGTTACAAATCTTGCATCGACAATATGAGTTGTTGTCGATGGAGAAGACGAAAGAGTTACAAAATATGTGTCGAAGGTTCAGAAACTCGTCCATCTCATGAAGAATTGTGGTAAAACCATAACTAATAAGATGATAGTTGAGAAGTTAATGAGAAGGTTAACCTTTCACTTTAATCAAGTTATTGTAGCTATTCAAAAATCTGACAAACTTGAAACCCAAAAAGTGGAAGATTTGGTTGGTTCGTTGGAGGCGCATGAGATGAAGATTGTCGAAAGAAAAGGAGTTTAGGACTCGATACAGGCACTGCAAGCTCAGTAATGGAAAGGGAATGATGGTTCTAACAAGTTTAAAGGCAATGTCGATAAACTCAGAGAAAGAAGTCTTGGTCAAAATCTCACAAGCATCAGATCGAAGATAAAGCTTCTGAGTCCTAGAAGTAGGAGGAGGAAACTATCGAAAGGGCAAAGAAGATAAAAAGGTGTGCAATGTTATAACTGTGAAAAGTAGGGTTACGTAGCCAAGATTTGTTGGTACAGAAAAGATAAGGGATCGACACATAAAGATGAAGGAGAGAACCTTGTACGCCAAGATTCAGATGATTCTGAAGGTGGTATGGTGGTTATGGCTGCAGTTGTAGATAACCATGCCGAATCTAAAATCTGGTTCCTTGACTAAGGTTGCTCGAATCACATGACTGGTCGAAAAGAGTGGTTGAGAGATTTCGACGAGTCAAAGAAGATCAATGTAAACTTGTTAATAATAGTTCGTTGCAAGCAGAAGGTACTGGCAACATAGTTTTCAAATGACTAATGGAGGAAAAGCTATGATGAAAGATGTGTTTTATGTACCTGGAATGAAATGTAACTTGTTAAGTGTTGGACAACTAGTCGAAAAAGCTTTCTCAATTTTCATGAAAGATGGAGTTTTAAAATTGTTCGACACCAAGAATAATTTGGTCTTAAAATCTCATATGTTGAAGAATAGAACGTTTAAGACCATGATCATTTCAACTGATGTACAATGTCTAAAAACTGTTACCGACCACAAGATAGTTGGTTGTGGCATTTGAGGTTTCGACATTTGAATTTTCGATCACTCAATCAGTTGATTACTCAAGATATGGTATCTGATATCTCAAGTCTTGAGATACCCGAAAAATTGTGTGAAGGTTTTTTAGTCGGAAAGCAATCCATAAACTTTTTTGTTTCAACTATGCCAATGAGATCATCATGCATACTCGAAGCGGTACATTCAGATATATGTGGTCCATTTGAAGAACATACCATTGGTATTTTGTTTGGTTTGTCGATGAGTTTAGTCGAAAGGTGTGGATCTATGTGATCAAGAGAAAAGACAAAGTATTTGAAATCTTAAAGAGATTCAAGATGCTTGTCGAAAACTAAAGTGAGAAGAGGATCAAAGTTCTGAGAACAGATTGAGGTGGCGAATACACTTCGAAGATGTTTAAAAAATTCTCTATAGAACATGATATTGATCATGAGGTAACTGCTCCTTATAATCCTTAACATAATGAAATTGCTAAAATAAGAAACATAACCATATTGGATATGGCGAGATGCATGTTGAAGTAGAAGAATTTTTTACCAAAATCTTTATGGGGTGAAGTTTTTTCGACTGTAGTTTATATCCTGAACAGGTGCCATACCAAGATATTGAAGAACCAAGTTCCTAAAGAATTATGGAGTAGAAAACGACCATCAGTGAGTCATTTGAAGGTGTTTGAGTCTATGTGTTACAAGCATGTCCCTAATGCAATAAGAAGGAAGCTTGATGACAAGAGTGGACCTATAATTCTGGTAGGATATCATAAGACTGGTGCATACAGGCTATTCAATCCAAGTAATGAGAAGATTGAGTTAAGTCGAGATAATGTGATTGAAGAAAATTCTTCTTGGAATTGAAATTCATTTAGATGTGAAATCAGCATTTCTGAATGGTCCTTTAGACGAAGAGGTCTATGTCACACAACCTCTAGAGTTTGTGATTCAGAAGGAAGCGAGTAAAGTATATAAGTTGCACAAAGCGCTCTATAGCCTCAAGCAGACACCTAAGGCATGGAATAAGGAGATCGACTCATACTTAGTCGGATTGGGATTTATCAAATACAAATATGAGTATGATGTCTATGTTTAGGTTGTAGCACAAGATATAACAATTATCTGTTTATATGTAGATGACTTGCTAGTAACTGGAAACAATTTGGAGAACTTGTCGAAATTCAAAGAGTCGATGATGAAAGAATTCAAAAATATAAATAGTCTTAGTCTGTATCATTATTTATACAATTCAATAATATAAATTTTTATTCCCTTATTCCCTCTCTTTTTTTCCCACTAAAAATATCCCATACACAAACACTCCTTATTTATTCTATTATTTATATGATTAAATCATTTTCCATATTCATTGTCTAACAAATTTATATTATTTTATTACAAACCATTAACTACAACAATAAATATTTGTTACACACTATTAAGTAATAACTCGCCTAATTTTCTAGCTCAACAAAACAAACATTACAGAATTTTCTAGCAAACTCAACCACAACCAAGTTTGTCGCTTATAATAGTCATAATGACTTAAAACGATGCTTGAAATAGAGCACAATTGGGATCATGAGGCACGTGAAGCGCAATGATCATAATTTAGAGCATTGTGGAAGGCTTATTAAAAAAAGCATTGTGGAATAATATAAATAACTAAGGGGAAGATGATAATCAATATAACTAACTACATCAGTGTAACCTGTCCCCATAAAATAAAACTATATTATCTATTGTTCATAATGTGTCACCCCATTAAAGAAATGTACATTATTCATAGTCCTTCGGGACACCTAAACAATATTTATTTTTGCACATATACCAACCAAATTCTAAACTTGTTCATCAAATTCATTTCACGCACAAGATTCAGTGCATGTACTAGTATAAAGCATGCACCAAAATCAGTAATAATCAAAAGTTGATTAGAAGTGGAACTGCCTTTAGTGAATCATTAATCAAGATTGGTTTGCATAATGAAAATATATTTTCGAATTTTAGATGAGTTAATATAGAATTGTTTTATACACTTTAAATATTGTGTAATATTTTAGTGAAAAATCAATTATATTTATATAATTAAGAAATGTATCTTAGACACACCTCATTCTTATATAATTCATTCGTTCTTTAGTTACGCTCAAATTTTATGATTAAATTTAATTCGAAAATTTGTCTTCGTATATCTTACGGAAATGCATTTTGAGAACTTATTGAACTAAAAACAAATGCAGAAACAAATACAGAAACAAATACAAAAACAGAGATAAGTTAACATAGAAAATTGTTATGACATATATAAAAGTGAAACATTACATAGATAATCGTTTACATAAATCGATAAATACAATTCTTCATCAAATAGGATGTTTCAATATCTTCAAAATATCTTCAGTGGATCATGCAATTTTTGCATCCAACTTAATCGAACCTTTTGTTTTGTAACATTGAAATGTACTCCACATAACTCTTAAATATTCATCTGTCTTTACCTCAAATTTGTTGAATTGAATATTTTCTTCATTGTCAACTGAGGTGAACGTTACTCGTGCTTCACAACTTTTTCATTTGAATATTCTAGGAGATTCTTCAATATGGATTTCAGATCAACAAGACATGTGTACTCAGTTACCCTAAATTCAAGTGAAGTGCGTTGTTGAAGAAGACAAATGCGACATGCCAATATATGCTCATTCTGGTGACATGTGATTTTTGTTTTAAAAAAGATGAGATGAGAGACTCACATTTATACAAGATTTAGGCCAATATGGACCTTAGAAATTCAATCTTGTCTCAGAGTATATTTTGGAGATGTGCTTTCGGATACTCTGTATGTCGTTGTGTGAAATTTGTGAAATGAGGAGTACATTCGGAAATGAATTTCTGAATAAACCAATGTTTGTATTTTTTTAAAAATATTTGGGATGAATCCGAAAATACATTTCTGGATTCATCTGTCACTGTTCACACACAACCTGTTTCATAAACAAGACCTGTTATAGAAAGCAAAAATTGAGATTTTTTTTTTTAAAAATTGAAACATATATTAAAATCTATGAAAATGTATATATTTGACATCATTAAAATTAATTCAAAGTTACATACAAAACATGTCTAGCCGCATAAATACATCGATGCATAAATATTAAAATGAATTGAAATATGTGTCACCAACTAAATTTATATGGTTCTGCCTTTGACTTTTATTTATTTATTCTCTTTCAATCTCTCTAAACTTGGTGAATTCTTGAATCCTTTCTAAAAACTAATCCGGCCAAGTCTCAGTTTCCATTTTTGAATAAGTTGTCCACTCCAGTGATGTCATTGGTATAGGACATCCCGATTTGAAATAAACTTGAACAAAGTGATGCGATTTTGAAATTCATTTATTACACATAATACAATCAATTGAATTTTGAGGTGGGAAAATGTGTAGTGGAATTTCGAGAATTTATATCTTGTCAGATCAATACACAACTTATTATACACATTTTCTATAAGATGACCCATTTCAAGGAAGCACATCCATTTTTCTTCTGGTGTCGGTCTGCTAATGCAAGGAATAAGAAGTTCATGAATTGCATCATAATTATCTTTTTTCTCGTATAGTCGTGTGTATGATATTTATGGCCCTTTAACTCTTTGATAAGTTATTGGGGGACAAATGTATGATCATCTTCTCCTTTACTGAGCAAAGCAAAAACAACTCGAAATTCGCAGTTACCGTCACCCTCAACATTGACTATTTGTTTAATGTATTTGTGCATAAAAATTGGCATATCGTCGATGAATCGGATTTTTGGTAAATGTGGTGAAGGAGGTGGTTTTATAATGCGAGGTCCTTTGAAAACACTTTTTTTGAGATTTAAAGTTGAATAATCCGGAAAAGTTTGTCAACTTGTTTAAAATACGAAGGAGAATGCATCGTTGAATTGACACTCGATGTTGGTTTGACCTTCTTATGAGCATATTTTGTTTTTACAGGTTGAGGCAATGGTTTTAAATGTGTGGCTTCTGAATAAGAAATCTTCCTCATTTGCTCCATAATGTGGAATTTCATATTGTCATCTACTTTCAAAAATTTCTCCTTTGTCACTTTCCATTCGGTCAAGATAGATATATTTGATTTATTATCCTTCATCACATTATCTTCACCAAACCTGAGTCTTTTTTAGTGAGTGCAAATCTCATATATTTGTATTGGGCTATCATGTTTCACCTTATTTGAAATTAGAAAATCACATGGGAGGAGACCATCCGTTTTCATAATTATGCAACCACACTTTAAGCTATCAGTACCTACATTCTCAACTCACTTGGCTTCGTGAAAAATAGATTTCAATCCTTCTTGAGATATGATGTCGACCAACTGTGAATAGAGATTGTTGTCTCTGAATCTGTGTTATAACACTGTGATGTTGCGAACAAATGATGTTTGTATCTTATTATGTTGATTTTGAACCATTTGATTCTTGGAATCTCATTCTCTACACAAATCATTCTTACTATTTCCCTACCAATTCTTCAATGTAGTATGGGCAAACTCAACTTGGTTAGTTTTTTTTATTTCTAAGGTGTCTATCCTGATCGATTCAAGCACAAAAAATCTTCTCCTTCACCTGGTTCAAAATTTTAATTTCATTCAACAAACCTAGATATTTTTCACACACCTTTCTGAAAAGTATAACAACATCGGAAAATAGTTCTTCCATAGAAGAATTTATTATAACATTCCACACATCTATTATTCTTTCTACTCTCGTGCAAGCTTTAACCATTTTTTGTCTTCACCATTTATTTGTTTGGTCCCTACCGCGAGTTTAACTCGACTTCTCACATTGTGATGTGATACCTACAAAGTAATGTGTATGAAGTAGGAAACACCTTTGCAACAAAATTCATCAGTGCGGTATCGCGATCAGTGACAATGATCTTTAGCGTGTTTTTTTGTTCTTCAATATTGTATGGCACACTTCTAAAGCCCAAGTAACGTTTTCCTCTTTTTTGCTCTCCAAAAATGCAAACCCAACATAATAAGTCTTATTGATAGAGGTGACACTAAAAATTTACAATAGTGGAAGCATGTAATTATTGGTCTTATACGTTGAATCAATGATGAGTATATTGGGAAACGTGTTAAACAACTTTATGGAATCGGGATGAGTCTAAAATATATCTCGAACAGTTACTCCATCCTCGCACACTCGGTACCTAGGTACATAATTATTATCATCCAAAAGTTTCAACAATTGTTACATTTCATTTCTATCCCCCTTAACACATTGTTGTTAGGGACACAAATATTATATACTTGCTTGATATTTGAGATATTTCTGGGTCTTTTACGTTTCAAAGTTACAAGTATGTTTTTGGGCTGCACCATATTCAATGTCATATCTGAAACAAATTCATTCTCTTAGGTATAAGGCAACATGTAATGGGATGGCCGAGTAACTTGTTACATGTGTCATGGTTATCTAAGTCACAAATCACATTAAATATTCATTTATTATTTTCCAAAAGGTAACCATGTAACATAAAGGGACGCTCACAGTTCCTCAAACTAGTGTTATCTTGTTTCAACTTTCGGAGAGGAGTTTTATAATTTCCACTTCTTCTGCTCTTAGTGTCACAAATGCAAGTATTTTATCTGAATCATTATTGAACCTTCCGACTAGAACACCAAACCCCAATTTAAATGCCTCCGATCAAATCCATTAGAGCATATGATTACGAACCTCAAACTCTTGCCCATTTGTAAATTAGTTTCCAACATCTACCTCATTTATATTAACCTGTTTGGAATTCGTAGACACAATAGGTTTGGGCATAACATCGGGTTGCATCATATCTAATGCAAACAATAACAAAAAATAATCAACAAATAAAAACTATCTGAACTATTCTAAAACCGGATTAATGTGAGCAGCGAGGCATGAAATACATGAACTTTGTTTAGTTTGGAGACTAACCGCTTCAAGTCTTGTTAAATGTTTAGTTAGAAGTTAGATGGAAATTTCATTTCCTTGTATAAGGGGGTTCGTAGACATAACCTTCTAAAAGCTCTCAAGCACAATGGATACTCTCAAGAACAATTTTTGGGGACATGATTAGGTCTTGTTGGTCGTACATGTATAATTATCCAGTGTTATTTCTCTTTTCTAATCTCTTTTATTTTCCAATTATTTTCTTTACTTTGGATTTCCGCTGCATATTTAATCAACTGTTTACAAAATATTTTTAATTATAATTTCTTAAATGATTTTATTTTAAATCAACGTTTTTCATATCTCCACAATTCACTCATCCTCTAGTGTATGTGGTCATATGCCCAACAACATATTCTCAAGTGATTGTGTCATAAGGGTTCCATAACTCTCAACAAGCATCATACAATTTAGTGAAAAGGAAGTTGAAGGTAAGATGAAGAGGCATGAAAAGTTATGAAGAGGTGTGAGCATGCAAACAAGATGCCAGGACTAAAAATACAAAGAGGCCATTATTATCTTTCCATGATAAGGAGATGATCAACTTAGTACCATTATTCGTGAGAGATGTCATGAAAGATTATGACATATTTTGGGTGATAATGGACTAGGGAAATTATTATGAAATTATGTATATTGAGTTATTCCATGCACTCTATCTAATCCACAAGAACATGATGCCTTATAATGAATGTGAGCTCTAAGGCTTCACTGGTTCAATAACCAAGTTATGTGGCTATGTAGAATTGCTTGTGACATTTGAATAACAAAAATCAATAAGAGTCGTTAAGACTAAGTTTGTGGTAGTCAATAGCAAGTTCATGTACATGTGTATCATAACACCTTAAACTTTGAAAGAGTTTGGAGTGGTATCACCAACGATGCACTTGAAAATGAAAATATCACATGGGTAAAGACAAGGTGGCCACCATCGAGGACTAATTGGTATCGTGACACTTGTGTTTCCTTACTTCATTAAAGAACTACAATGAAGCAAAAAATTGAAAGGATAGAGAAGAACTAAAAGGCGCCAAAAAGGGAGACATGGACCCTAGGTCCCTCAAATTTTGAGATGTGAACATGGATGATATTGACACATGATTGGAGTCAAAGATTGTCGAAGAGATATAATTGAAAGAATATAGCTCAATAAAGAATTCATGTAGGCTCCATTTACTCGAAGATGTCAAAATCAAGTCACCCAATGCCTCCAAAAGAACACAAATTCATTTAAGTGGATGACTACTGATATGCCATACATCGACTACGGGGTTGCTTTCCATTCCATGTGTGTCTAAATGAATTCCTCATATATGGCTCAACATTAAGGATAACAAACCATTGAGAATGTTGAGACCACTAAGAAGGTAGTAGATGACATTTTAAAGGCCAATTTTGTAAATTAAGCTAAGTATAACATTTGGTTATCAAATATTGTTCTTATAGTGAAATATAAAAGTAAATGATGAAGTTGCATTGAGTACTCTAATCTTAATCAGGTTTTTCCAAAGGATACCCATACCCTTAATATTGACAGATTAATATATAACTCGTTTGGAGTTAAACTTTTTTCATTCATGGGCGTCTATTTTTGTTATAATCAAATACCCAGGGATCCAAGGAATTATGTAAAAATGATCTTCATGACTGAAAATGGTAACTTTTGTTACAAAGTAATGCCTTTGAAGCTTAAAAACGCCGATACAATATCAACGTATGATGGACAAAATCTTCAAAGACCAAATTGAAGACATGTTTTAAGAATACATGGATAATATGATAGTTCAATTCGAGCAAGAGATAACTCATGTGGCCAACCTAAAAGTCATATTTTGAGAAGTCCAAAGACATTATATGAGGCTTAACTTTGAAAAATGTACATTAGGATTTTTTTGGGGTATTACACATAGGGACATTGATGTTAACCTTGTCGAATGTAAGATTGTGATAAATATGACCTTTAAATCCAAACTAAAAATACAACGATTGAACGAAATATTAACAGTCCTTTCGAAATTTATACATTGTTATATAAGAAAACAACTTTTAAATATGTGACCACCTTCCCTAAACTAAATCAAATATTGTCTTAACAACTTATATTAACCATACCACTGAAAACTAAAATCTTATTCGATTACTTATCTGTCTTTCCAAAAACATTATACTATTTGTTTGGGGATAATGTGTGCGAGATAGTATGAGTAGATTTATTACTATAGGTGTAGCTTAGGATATCGGTCTTATATCCATCATTGAAGTATGAGCTGTAACTTTGAAAAAAGCTATACAAAACTTCATCAATTTAAACTTGAAATCTGTTTGAAAGTGACTCTCAAATGTTGGTTAAAGTCATTCATTCTTCTCAAGTAGGTTGTTCCGAATTTAGTTGTATTATTTCATCTATTAAGCAATTGTTGTATTTTTTTTCAAACTTTAAGGTAAATTTTATTAAGCGTCAAGCAAATATGGTTGTCCACTCGTTAGTGATGTTGAGAAAAATCAAATGTAAGTATTGTGTTTTATCGTATCCACAGGGATTGGAGCGATATCAAAACCGCTCAACAATTTTTATTATTCTAAGCAGAAGTTTTCAAGATGTTTGATTTATAAGTTATGAAAAGTAAATACGTATAATAAATAAAGATAGTTTCAGAGGAATATGCTTGTTGGGAATTGGTGTTCATTCACCGATTTGATATGCACGTAATGAACCAGTTATACACAATTTAAGCATGTTTCAGTATCATCACGTATCGCTCACAAACAGAGTTTATATCTAAATTTTGATGAGATTTCTACCTTATGGTTTAATCGACGATTTCTCAGCCTATTAAACAGTACAGTGGCATTAAGATTTGATACCTTAGGTGAATATTAAACTTAAATCTATGTCTAGCATTTAGAGTTTAATAGATATTATGTTAGATCCAAAAGAGAATCATATTTGTCAATATCAATTCAATCCATGAAGTTAAACAATAAAACGAAGATAACATCGATAATGATTCATAAATAAATTATGTATAACGTCATGATTAATAAAAATACATATTGTTTCGGTGAACTATGACCAATCCCAACAAGAGAAAGATTTAACTACTCATGGTATCTTTATGCATAATGGAATAGTTTAGTTGAATCAATATCAACGATGATTTTCCGACTCTTGATGCGTATCCAACTCCTTCTCCTTACAACCTCTTATATTCCTACTCTCTATTACAATGTATTATGATATTACAATGATAAAAACTGAATATTTTCAACTGAGTTGAGTTCTGTCCCTTTTATAGCAGTTCTGGCTGCTTGAGTTCACTAAGCAAACTTTACTTCGCTAGGCGAAGTCTCTGTTTCTTCTCCACTAAGTTTTCAATTCAAACCGTCTCCAGAAAATCACCAAAGTTTGCTAAGCGAAGTTTTGGCTCGCTTAACAAAGTTGCTTTCTTCAGCCTTAAGTCTTTTCAAATATCTTCCAAAAACCCCAAAGTTTGCTAAGCGAACTCTCCTACGCTGCTGCTGGCGAAACTGAGTGATTTGCTTCTGTCTTCGTTTGCTGGAAGTTCGCTAAACGAAGTGAGTTCGCTGTAACTTTTGCTTAACGAAGTCTTTTTTCCTGATTTTTGTTTTAAGGCTTTTTATCATGCACAAAAGTAAACCAAATCCAAAATAAACTTGTACAAACCACTTTATTCAATAATTAGAGTTTTTATATAAGAAACTTATCATGTAAGTAAGATAAATGCTATGTTATAATGTGATACTTTATCATGAATCAAACACTTATCAGTTAGCAAAAGTGATCAATTCTTAATTTAAAAGTAATATTATGAGGTATTGAACTCCGGAGTTAACTTTATTTTTGTAAAAAAAAAAAAATTATTATAAATTAAGATAAATAAGATAAATGTGAAAGCCTTATAAATGACGAGACATAAATAAGTAGGTAATTAATTAAAAGAGAATTCGAAGTGAGACACACAAAAAAAAAACAAAAACAACAGTGATGGTAGTCGTTTAGCATCATTTAATGTGATATAAAAAAGGAAAAAGAGATGGATGTTCCCGTTATAGGAGTCAAAAGAGTCTTTTTATAAAAAAGCAACGGCTAGAATAGCGTTCTGCGTGTTTGAAAGAAGGTTAAATTGAGCAGATAAGAACGCCGAAAACACCGCACTTCGCTGGAAATCTAACTTCCCAATCCAATTTCCTTTTAACACCTCTCTCTTCCAACCTTTCCCTTTGATTCTTTCCCTTCGCCGGTAAGAATCCACGCTTCTTTCATTTCCTATCCAACACCGATGTAGTAAGTTTTTTCTTTTTTTTTTTTATCAAAATCTCCTCAAATTTCACATCTATCTTTTTCTTCCTCCTTCTATTCATTGCATCCAATAATTCTGCCTCTTTTACTTTTTCTGCAAATCAAAAAAATTATACTAGTTAGGTTTCAAATTTCAACAATGTCGGTTGCTGGTGTTGCTCTCAGACCGATTTTAAAAGAATCGGCGAATTCCCAATTTCACCGGCACGAACGAATTGCTCGTTGTTCTAGCGAATCTATTTTGATCTACCTTACCGTCGACGGTGCCGTTACGCCGATTCGTGTTCTGGAATCCGATTCTATTGCTTCTGTAAAAATGAGGATTCAAACACGGAACGGTGTTTCGGAGAAGAAGCAAATGCTGGTTTCGAATGGTAGAGAGTTGGCGCGGAACAATAAGCTTGTTAAGGAGTATGGTGTTACTGCTGGGAATGTTGTTCATATGGTTCTTCGGTTGTCTGACATGATTTTCATTGTTGTGAGGACGACTTGTGGGAAGGAATTTGAGTTAAAAGTTGATAGGCATAGAAATGTAGCGCATCTTAAGCATTGTATTAAGAAAAAGGGGAAAGGTTTTATTGATCTTGTTGAGGATGAACAAGAGTTTTTCTGCTGTGGCCAGAAGCTTGATGAGAAGAAAATTTTCGATGATATTTGTAAGAATGATGATGATGTTATTCATCTCATTGTTAAGAAATCCGCCAAAGTTGAGGCTACGGTTGCTCGTAATAAGGATTTGGAGCTTTCTGTTGTTGCGGAGGATTTGAATCTCAATGAGCAGAATCAGAATGAGATAGTTCAGGTTTTAGAAGAACAACGCGGTGGTGGTGTTGTTGATTTTTGGTTAGAGCCGTTTTTTGTTAATCCTAGGATCAATTTTTTGCCTTTCCTCTGGGATATGATAGATTCAACTTTTAATGGTTTGAAAAAAGGGAATAAGCCTGTTAGATCTTCTGAAGGAACTGGTGGGGCTTACTTTATGCAAGATTCAAGAGGTGTGGAATATGTTTCTGTTTTCAAACCCATTGATGAGGAACCAATGGCTGTTAATAATCCACGTGGATTGCCGGTCTCGTCGAACGGAGAGGGTTTAAAGAGAGGGACAAAGGTTGGAGAAGGAGCTCTGAGAGAAGTTGCAGCGTATGTACTGGATCATCCAAAGGCTGGCCCACGTTTGGTGTCGGGCGAAGCAGTTGGTTTTGCTGGTGTTCCGCCTACTGTTTTGGTTCAGTGTTTACATGAAGCCTTTAATTACCCTAACAATGGGGATTGTGGCTCTTTGATGATGGATAGGAAGGTGGGATCTTTGCAGAAGTTTATGAGTAATGATGGGAATTGTGAGGATATTGGACCTGGTGCTTTTTCTGTGGAAGAGGTGCATAAGATCAGTGTGCTTGATATAAGAATGGCTAACGCAGACAGGCATGCAGGGAATATATTGTTCAGAAAAGAGTCAAGTGGACAGACTATGCTCATTCCCATTGATCATGGCTACTGTCTTCCTGAGAAAGTAAGCCAACCATTTCACATTCTTGCTTCTTTTCCTATGCATTATCAATTATCATGCTTTGTATGTTCTGGTTGGTGTGTCTAAATAATTATGACATGTATTATCATGAAAGTATTATCTCAATTTGATACGAAACAAATCTCAACTTATATCATGCAAGTATTATCATGCAAGTATTATCTCAATTTGATACGAAACAAATCTCAACCTATATGAATCTATATTGTGGATCTATTTTTGATATGCATCTATTTTTGAGTTGCGATTTATTATGATGAACCCTATTCGTTCAAATGAAACATTACCTCAATTTAGTGTAGTCAGACACTTTTCTTTTGTCATTTGATTGAAGACTTGGTTATTGAAATCATATATGATACAAGAGTAGATTGGATGCAAGCAAACAGTGTGTGAATGAAATATCTATTCCTATTTTGGATTAACTAATTGCTTGTAAATCTCAATATGAATGTTGATGTATGTTGAATACATGTTTAAATAGGGAAGTGACAGAGCTTTTGAACCAATTGAGATGCAGATGTTAATTTTAACTTAAGAATATGTTGTTTAAAAATCAATAGATAGTGAAACTTACTAACCATGGTTGTTATGAATGGTTGATGTATGCTGATACATGTTTAATTTGAGAAGTAAGTGAGAGAGAGAGCTTTTGAACCAATAGAGATGCATATGTCAATTTTACTTATATGGTATGAGAATCTATTGTTTAAAAACCTATAGATATTGAAACTTAATAACCATGGTTGTTATGAATGGTTGATGTATGCTGATACATGTTTAATTTGAGAAGTAAGTGAGAGAGAGAGCTTTTGAACCAATAGAGATGCATATGTCAATTTTACTTATATGGTATGAGAATCTATTGTTTAAAAACCTATAGATATTGAAACTTAATAACCATGGTTGTTATGAATGGTTGATGTATGCTGATACATGTTTAATTTGAGAAGTAAGTGAGAGAGAGAGCTTTTGAACCAATAGAGATGCATATGTCAATTTTACTTATATGGTATGAGAATCTATTGTTTAAAAACCTATAGATATTGAAACTTAATAACCATGGTTGTTATAATGACAAGAGTAGATTGGATGCAAGCAAACAGCATATAAATGAAGTATATAGTCCTATTTTGGATTAACGAATGGCTTGTAAATCTCAGTAAGTATGTTTATGTGTGTTGATACATGTTTAATTAGGGAAGTGAGAGTTTTTCTAAACCAAATTGAGACGCAGATGTCAATTTCAACTTATATGGTATGAGAATCTATTATTTCAAAAACCAATAATTATTGAAAGATTTTTGTCATTCATTTTCTCACAAAGGTGGATCAACATACCATTTCTTTATTGTCAGGATTGGATTGCATTTGAATATTCATTTCCTATATTAAACGCCATTTTGCAAGAATATTACTTGCATATTTGATGATTAGTCTGTAGAAAGTTCCCAAAGCTGGATTAACACGTTAATTCTTTATTGTCAGGAGGATTGTATTTGGATATTTCATTGAATCCATTGATACATGAAAGTGATTCTTTTTATCGTTGAATGTATAGACTCAACATATCTTTATTCTCTCTGCAGTTTGAAGATTGCACATTTGATTGGCTTTACTGGCCTCAAGCGCGTCAGCCATACTCTCCTGATACAGTTGATTATATAAGCACTCTGGATGCTGAAAAAGACATCGAACTTCTGAAATATTATGGTTGGGATGTTCCAGTTGAGTGTGCAAGAACACTCCGCCTCTCCACAATGTTATTGAAGAAAGGGGTTGAGAGAGGTCTCACTCCCTATGCCATTGGAAATATCATGTGTAGGGAAAATTTGAACAAGAAATCAGTAATTGAGGAGATTGTTTTTGAAGCCCAGGAATCATTGCTCCCTGGCATGGATGAATCTGTTTTTCTAGAATTTGCATCACAGATCATGGATTCCCGCCTTGGTGAGCTTTCGAAATAGACTTTTTTCTATTTCTTTCTGATTCATAGGTATAATAATGCATTTTATGTATGTATTAAATGAAGATTACCAGTCCATATATATTTGAATGGACTTGAGGTTGTATAAGAAGGTGATGGCAAAAGAGATTTTGGACATATAGGTCGGATTAGATTGCCTATTAATCACCCAATCAACCCCGTAAGATTGTATTGCCATCCTGAACAGAAGTTATAAAAAGAGTATGAATAAGGAAGGTGTATTATTATTCTACTGAGATTTTGTGATGGTTGGAACAGACATCTATATATGTCTGGTGTACATAATAAAATGTTTTGGGTTATGTTATAATGCTTCTTGATATGGACATTTTACTCCTTTTTATTTTGGCACTGAGGGTAAAATGAAGAAAAAAATGATTCCTTGAGATTTACATGAAATGAAAGTATGTAATGTAATTTAAGTAAGATGCAATCTACTGATGCTCAACTTACATAAAGTCCTAAAATCCGAACCACTTGCATGTTCAACTTTCAGAATACAAGTAAAGATAAAAATCACTTATGTTGTTATTGCGGATTGTTCATCTGCATCCCTTTGTGGCATAACTAAATCCTAAATTTTGAGGCCTAAATAAATAATTAAAAAATTAAAGATATTAATAATCATTATTTAAAAAATAAATATAATAATTAGTTGTCTTAGTATATGTAAAAAAATTAAAAAGTAACCTTTAAAAACAAACAGAGGGAGTATTTTTATAGACTCTTGGGGTAGTACTAGTGCATACAGTATAGTGCAGAACACATAAAAGAAACACCAAAAGTAAAAGAAACCCTACACTACAAAACAAAAATTGACAGCCTTGGACTGAAAGCAACATAACAGACAAATAAGGTCCCACACACGTGCCCTTGCATTTTGACATACTCACTCACTCACACATGTTCTTATATAGATACATAGATAGATATACTACCTTTTTTTTACTAGTAGTTAGTTAAACTTAGATCCTCCCATCAAAATCACCACCATGACCAAACCTGAAAGACCACCGTCAAGCCGCACCAACCTTGCCTCATGCGTCGTCGCCACCATTTTCCTAATCTTCATTTTCATCATCATCTTCACTCTCTACTTCACACTTTTCAAACCCCAAGATCCTAAAATCTCCGTCACCGCCGTCCAACTCCCCTCCTTCTCTCTCACAAACAACTTCACAACCGTTAATTTAACCTTTTCCCAATACGCTTCCGTTAGAAACCCTAACAGAGGAACGTTCTCTCACTACGATAGCTCCTTTCAGCTTCTCTGCTATGGAAGACAAATCGGTTTCATGTTTGTCCCCGCCGGGAAGATCAATGCGAGGAGAACGGAATACATGGCCGCCACGTTCACTGTTCAGTCTCTTCCGGTGGGGTTGGAGGGGAATGGTACTGATGGAGTTAATAGAGGTGGGCTGACGATGGAGATTGAGTCGACGATAGAGATGGCAGGGAGAGTGAGAGTGTTGAATCTGTTCAGTCATCATGTGGAGGCGAAAGCTGAATGCAGAGTCGCCATCGCCGTCGCGGATGGAACCGTCATAGGTTTTCACTGCTAATTAGTTTTCTTATTATTGTTAGTATCTAATTAATCTTTCATTGTTGTAATTGTAACTGTAAACTAAATTAGTTAGTGAAAGTAGCTAAATTAGAAAGGAATGGATATCATAGTAATTCAGCTTTCAAGCTTTTCTATTACTGCTATGCCACAAACTCCATAACGTCATGACACACCTATAGAAAATTAGGCATCCTATGAGGGGACTTTGAGATGCCAAATGACATTCTAGTCTCACACAACCTTCAAATGATTTGTGTCGATGATAATAATATTCAATACTCCATAATTACCACTACATTCTTCTATCCTCCTCCACATAACGAAAAAACATAGAAGCTAAATTCGCATTTCTAACTTCTATTTCTATTTTTTACATTTATAAGATTACATGTCCGGATCCAAGTGGTTAAGTTTCGTATCATCTATAAAAATTGAATATTGAATTGGTAAGATACATGATTCATATAGTTGATATCTTAAGATTTTGAGTGGAGATGTTGCTTTTTCCTCTATTGTGGTCTAAGAGTATAGTTCTCTTTATTGCTTCCGACTCTCCCAAAAACTCCAACAAGTAATATAATCATGATTTCAGCTAGGAGAGCTAGATCATGTCGCATGATTTGGGGACTCGTGGGAGGAGATTGATGGCTTCAAGTGTAAGTGATTAAGTCTCACATCTTCTATAAATGGATAAAATGTTAGATTTATAAGAGAGACAATCCATATATTTGATTTCTAAAAAAAATTGATGGAAATTATGCATTTCTCTTGTGGTCAGACTGATACAAAATGCTTCCTTTTGCACCGCACAACTATAGGATATATGTCTACACTTCAACGGGGACAACCCCATTTCTCTTTGGTATATGGTATGGAAGTGATACTTCCTATCAAGGTAGAGTTCCCATCACCGAGAATCTTGATGGAGACTAAGTTAAAAGACACTGAATGGATCCAAACAAGGTTTGGCCAACTGAGCCTCATAGATGATAAACAAATGATCGTTCTATGCCATAGTCAGTTGTATAAGAAAAAGCTCAAAAAGGTATTCCACAAAAAGGTTCGCCCTCGAGAATTTAAGGAAGTTGGTGACCTACTGCTCAAGAAGATTGTAACACCCCACATCTCATTGTCTAGGATAATACGTGTATGGTATTAATATGGTAACTGAATTCATACATAAGCAGCTGAAATAAGGATAAAAGTATTAGTACAAGATACAAAATATCGAAACTGACATGGCCTGAATAATATAATTCAAAAAGTACTAATACATAATCCACGGTACAAAACAGAATGAACAAAAATAACAGAACATCGCCAAGAAACACCGTCGACAAGCTAAGCCATCTTACCCTTGCCACGATCCTGCCTCGAGCTACCTGAAAAATGATAAGTGGATTGAGGTGAGATTACTAAATCTTAGTGAACCTCCCCATCTTAGGGGTTCGCTCGGTTCTACAGGGTCATACATAAACGAATTCGTCGAGGATCTGTGGTTTATTTACAGGTTGGGTACGAACACACATACAGAGAAGATCATCATTGAAGGTCTTTTGACCAATCAATGGGATCACAAAAATAGCACACAAAACACACAAAACACACAACAGGATATACACATATGTGCCAGAAAGTTACAAGTGCTACCACTTCACAGTGAAGACACGAGTCCACCGACGAAGGACTAGTAAGAATACTTATATGGTACTACTAGGGGGATTAACGAAGTGATATAGCCAACGTGGCATCACGATCCCACCGAACCAACATTGTCAATGTTTTATTGCCTAAGGAGATGCTTCTAACAATGACATAATGAGTATACACCAGATAATTCCCATCGAGCACTAGCATTTCTCCCGATACACAATGAGTATACACCAGATCATTCTCATTATGATACCAACACATCATACACCGATCAATGTGTACACACACGATCATTCCCATTAAGAGCGACGATAATGCTCAGTCGTCCGTTCCCACCAATGAATATATATCAGATCATTTTCATAGGGGAAGAACAACATGATGCACAGATGGTACGACATGCACAATGAGTATACACCAGATCATTTCCATGTGCATGTCCAGAATTGCTCGGTACTATGATAAGTATAGACCAGATCATTCACATCAAGTACCAGCACAGAAGTCACGACAAAGCCATAGAGAATCAAACATGTTCAGAAATCGAACCAGAAAAACAGAATCATCATATAATGCATTTCCACAAAAATATGCATTTGTCATACGAAATATCCATGAACATAACATAGAAGCGTACATAGCTGCAACATAAGGTATTACCACAGAATAACATATAAGGCATCTTGTTCCCAAACTTGGAATGGATCTGCACTCGGGGAAAAGTTCATGGTTTTGTCAGGATAGGTTCGCTAAGCGAACTGCTAGCGAAACCCGATTCGCTAAGCAAAGTCCTAGCAAACAAAGTCAGAAGATTCATCCAATTCTGGAAGTCACAGTTTGCTAAGAGAACTCTCAACAAAGCCCTGATTCGCTAAGCAAACTTGCAGCGAGTAATTTATTTAATTTTTTTCATTCAGTCCCAGACCGTCGCTTTGTGAACTCAGTAGCGAAGATTACTTTTCTAAGCAAACCATATTTTGTTAAGTGAATGTTACTACACACAACTTCTTGATAAATCAGACAGTTTGCTAAGCAAACACAAAGTTTGCTAAGCGAACCTCACTGCCCAGAGAAAAATCAAAAATGACAACAATACGATTTTGAGTCCCAAACCCCAAAATCTTCACACGTAAATGGTATTTTGTGACATACATATTAGAGAGAGTATACATGTGCATAATATTACAACTTTCATGCTAAAACAAGCATAAATCACTCAAAAATCCCTTATTCCCATTTTCCCCAAAACATATTTTCCTCAAGTCTCTAAACTATGAGACTCACCTTGATTGAGGGAAGAAGAAGTTGTGGAACAAAAAGGGATGATTGAGAATCAGAAGGTTGGACTTGGGTCTTAAGCATGCGAGAGCATGAAGGCGAAGGTTTGGAGCTTTTCTCTTCTTTTCCTTTCGTTCCATGTTCCTTCTCTCTACCATAATGTTAGCTCCTAAATTTGACACCTACAACAAGTTGGCCTTATGGGCCAAAAATAAATTGAACAAGTCTAAGTTGGGAAGGCTTCGACAAAGTAGAAAAGTACTTAGAGAAATTCTAAGTTAAATTGAGTCTTCAACCAGAAGGTTCTCAATCCCTTCGACTGAAGAGACTCCAAGGTCTTCGACCAGAAGGGAACTTCGTATATGCCCCAGAAGATTTTGAATCTGAAGAAAGGAGAGAAAAGCAGTTCGCTTGGCAATTGGGGAAAGCAACGTGGCGTGAAAATAGGGGTCGAAGCACATGCAAAAGACACTTGTCTTCATCCTAGAGAAAGGAAACTCCTCGACGGTTACATAATTTTAGTATAAATATAGGAAGTTTATGTAGATTTCCCGGTGTTCAACTGATCATACAAATTATTCAATACTATTCAAGTACCCACTGGGTGAGAAAGAATACTGAAAAATGTACGTTTGAAACACCACATTTTACAATTAAAGTCTTTTATTTCTCTCTTTACATTTCTTGCCTTTTTATCTTGTTTGTACTTTATCTGCACTTTTACCCACATTCTTGCACCTAAACTCTCCTCGACCCCTTTTTTCTATTTACTTTCTGCACTCAAACTCATCCCTTTCCTAGTCGAACGTGCGTTCTTCACCCACATTAACGTTTGTGTCCAAACAACATCACAAATTATCATATGTCCTAGGATCAAACTGATCGATCCTGCGAGTAACCAAAAAGTTACCCTTTTTGAAAGATCAGCGGTTGCTTACCAGAAAACACAATGAACAAATTGACACACTCGGTGGGACGTTGCTAATTACTGTTGTTTTATTTATTTTGTCTTCCGTTTTGTTTATTAATATTAATATAAATGCTTCGCATGATTTTCTTTCTTTTACAAAGTTTTGCATGCTATTAAGAAGTGGTAAAATAACCACCTACGGGTGTACAACTAGAAAGAGAAATAGTGCAAGCAATATGGCTAGTCAGCCAAATAATGGAGAGATACCTCCACCAATTATTACGGGAACAGCGGCAATACCAACCGTTAGTGAAATTGTCTCGTCAACTGTCGGTTCGATACCAACGTTGACAGCAACCCAAACAGGACCAAAACTTTCATATGCAGGTCCCAGAGATCCAACAGGAACACCCCCACCAAGGGTGAATCCAAGATTTTGACCACACGCTCCCCCAGGATTTTCGAAAGCCTGGATAGGTCGAGACCAGCCTTATGGCATGCCAACTACTGAAATGGCTAGCCTTATGAACGTTGCGTCTACATTTTCAGAAACTTTGGTAAGTGCGTCTTCACCATTACAGGGATCTGGAAATGGTATGGGTAGGAACCAACTTTTAGGAGGGGTATCCCATGCAATTCCAAGCCTCACAAACGCTTCAACAGCAATTTTGAGGCAACAGATGGATGAAAGCAACCTTGACATGGTGCAAATGTTAGCCCAAACTCTAATTACAGTATTGAACCCTCTAATACAAAAGACCACTCAGTCAAACCAACAAATGACAGCGTAAATGACGCGCGTGACTGAATTTTTTAGGGTTCCACAACCTATTCGACAACCCCAGAGAGCTCATATAAGAGAGGATCAAGGTGTAGTCTTAGAAGAAAATGTAACTATTAACCAAAGGGTCGAATAACCTAGGGTCGAAATACCCAGACTTCCCCCACAGATCCTTAGAGATGGTGATCAAGGTGTAATGATGGTAAATAAGAATCAAAATGCTGACGAACTAATACAGCAAGTTCGACACCATAATTATGGCACAAAAAATAATTTGACAGCCATGATCGAAAGGATCATGATACAAAATAGAATGAAGGTTCGATTTCGTAGGTCAAATTTTACATCCCCACTGTCAGAATATATCTTGCAAACAGATTTACCCCTTGGGTGGAAGGTTCCAAAGTTCACTAAGTTTTCAGGGGATACGACGAAATCAACTGTCGAACATATAGCGAGATATTTGATAGAAGCTAGGGAAATATCAAACAATGAGAGCCTTATGATTAAATATTTCCCAAGTTCTCTAACAAAAAACGCTTTTACTTGGTTTACCACCCTCCCAGCCAATTCGATCCACAATTGGAATCAATTGGAGAGATTGTTCCATGAACAATTTTACATGGGGAAAACCAAAATAAGTCTGAAAGAATTGGAAAGCGTGAAAAGAAGATTCACCAAGCCAATAGACGAATATCTAAATAGGTTTCGACTACTCAAAGTCATATGCTTTACACAAGTACCTGAGCATGAATTGGTCGAAATGGCTGCAAGGGGCCTAGACTATTCTATTAGGAAGAAACTAGATACCCAATATCTGAAGGACATGACCCAATTGGCCGATAGAGTTCGACAGGTAGAACGTCTTAAAATTGAAAAAGCTAAAGCTGTTAGAACAAGATTTGTTCTGATCTATCTCAGAGTTTTGATGATAACAATAAATTATATTTTTAGATAATTTATACTCTGATGAACGTATTTGAATGTTTCAGATAATATTATGACAGAAGCATTCTGTTGTGCAAAGCTAAATTATATAAAGAAGTTCTTTGATGAAAGAAACTTTTTGTTTTAAGCGTAACTGCTGACTCTGGTAAGAAAATTTATTTAAATGTATCTTCTAACATTTAGCAGAATTCCTTGCTCAGAAGGTTACTTGAAAACAAGTGTTGTTCAGAAGTTATTTGAAAGCAAGCGCTGATCAAGTTCTTAGCAAGCAAAACACTGCTTAGAAGATGTGTAAAGCATGTTTTGAATTCAAGACGTTGAAGCAAGTTCTGAAAGAACGTTAAAGCCAACTTGTCTTGTCAAGAAAAGGAAACATGTTCTTACAAGTTATCGTTTGCTCATTAATGCAAAGACGGCTGCAAGCACTCAAGTGTCTAAGCTAGTTTCTTGGAAAATGGAATAGTGCAAGGAAACACGCAAGCATTTAATGCTCTCCACTTTTCTGAAGGCAACAACAGTCATTTTGTTCTTACTATATATAAAAAGACATTTATTGCAAGCCAACCAACCAATTAATTTTAAAAAGAAGCAAGAAACTACGTGAAATATTCTGGGCTCACAAACTCTTTGTTCATACACTTTGTGAAATTTATTCTAAGTGAAAAATCACAGTTGTGATATAGCTTGATTAGAAGCAATTTTTATTTCACTATCTGTAAGATTAAACTCTTGTAATTGTTCCTTGAGAGACCAAGTTTGGTCATATTCCTCAAGCAGACTAGGACTGGATTTAAGTTTTAGTGGTGTTAGTCACTTGTAAGATTACTTGTGCGTTGTTAGTCACAACAGTTGTTGTGTATTTGTAATCAGTTGATTATAGTGGATTAAGTCCTTGTTGAGAAAGGTGAAATCACCTTGACGGGTGGACTGGAGTAGTTTGAGTTCAAACGAACCAGGATAAAAATAACCTTGTCCTTCCATTATTGTTGAGCTTTGTTTTGAAAAGAAAAAGAGTCACTTATTCAACCCCCCTTCTAAGTGTTTTCTTACCCCTTCAATTGGTATCAGAGCTTAGACTCTGAGCACAACACTTAACCGTGTCAGGAAAAGATCTAGAAGAAAACACAATGGCCACTGAACAAAACAATAATAGTTACAACAAACCTCCTGTTTTTGATGGAGAAGATTTTGAGTACTAGAAAGACAGACTAGAAAGTTCCTTTCTAGGTCATGATAGTGATCTATGGGATATAGTCTTGGATGGTTACACACATCCTACTGACTCAGAAGGAAACAAAGTTGACAGAAAAAATATGGATAGACTACAAAAAGCTGATTTTAAAAATCATCATAAAGCTAGAAATATTTTCTAAATGCTATCTCTAAAGTAGAATATGAAAAAATCACTAATAGAGATACAACGCATGATATGTTTGAGTCTCTTAAAATGACTCATGAAGGAAACGCTCAAGTAAAGGAGTCTAAAGCTCTGGCTTTAGTTCAGAAGTATGAAGCCTTCAAAGTTGAAGAAAATGAGTCTATAGAAGCAATGTTCTCTAGGTTTCAAACTATGATCGCTGGTCTGAGAGTTTTAAACAAGGGATATACTAAAGCAGATCATGTTAAAAAGATCATCAGAAGCTTACCCAGAAGATGGGCACCAATGGTCACTGCTTTCAAAGTTTCAAAGGATCTGAACAACGTGTCTCTGGAGGAACTCATCAGCGCTCTCAGAAGTCATGAGATAGAACTTGATGAGCACGAGCCTCTGAAGAAAGGTAAGTCTCTTGCCCTTAAATCAATTAAGAAATTTGATACTAACGCTTTTCAGACTGAAGAGGAAAACTCTAAAGAATCGCGTCAGAAGAAGACGAACTATCCTTGCTCTCCAGAAGGATCAATCATCTGTGGAAGCACAGACAAAAGAAGTTCAGGAACTTCAAGAAGTCAGGAGATAAACCTGAATCTTCTGGACACAAAAAGTCAAACAGAAGAGAGATCATCTGTTATGAATGCAAAGAACCTGGTCACTACAAAAGTGATTGTCCAAAGCTTCAAAAAGAAAAACCAAAGAAAAGGTTTGGTAAGAAGAAAGGGATGATGGAAACCTGGGATGACTCAGATTCTTCTGAAGATGAATCTGGTTCTGAAGATGAAAATGCCAACCTAGTTCTGATGGCTACCACAGCAGATGACTCAAACTGTGAGTCAGAACCAAGAGAGGTATTTTCTGAATTCACTAGAAATGAACTTGCTGATAGTTTATCAGAACTTCTGGAAAACTATAGTAAACTCAAAATCAAATACAAGAAACTCAAGAAGAGTCTTGCATCTGATATTGAGAAACATGAAGCAGAAAAATCTGAACTCTTAGAAAATAATTTTAAACTTAAAGATGAAATTCAAAATGTTCAAAAAAATTCTAGTTCAGAATCGGTGTCTAGTTCAAAAGATATTTTGAAAGAATATGACTATAGTTTTCAAACTTTCCTAGCTAAAAGCATAGATAGAAGCAAAATGGCTTCAATGATCTATGGAGTTAGTGGGAAAAACAGAAGAGGAATTGGATATGAACCTCCCAAAGGGAAGGAGACATACATACCAAAACTTGTTTCTAAAATGACTTTCACTTACAAACCTCTGAATAAACAATTCAAGTTTGGACACTCACATGATATAAAATATACATCACATTCTGGAAACTCTTATGCTAACCCAAAGTTCAAACATAACTTTAAACACTCTAACCCAAAAGGACCCAAAAAGATATGGGTACCTAAGGATAAAATAATATTTGTTGCATATGTCCTTAACAACTCAATTGAGACACCAGTCATGGTACCTGGACTCTGGGTGCTCACAACACATGACGGGAAAAAGGTCTATGTTCCAAAGCCTGGAACTTAAAGCTGGAGGAGACGTGAAGTTTGGAGGTAATCAGAAAGGAAAGATTATTGGTTCTAGAACCATTGGAAACGGTAACCTTCCTTCTATCTCTAATGTTTTATTAGTAGAAGGATTAGCTCATAATCTATTGTCCATAAGTCAATTAAGTGACAATGGTTATGACATTATCTTCAGTCAAAACTCCTGTAGAGCTGTGAGTCAAAAAGATGGATCAATCCTCTTTTCTAGCAAGAGAACGAACAACATTTACAAAATTGATTTATCAGATCTTAATTCTCAGAACGTTAAATGCCTTTTGTCTGTTAGTGACGAGCAATGGGTATGACACAGAAGATTGGGACATGTCAGTCTAAAAAAAATCTCTCAACTAAATAAATTAAATTTAGTCAGAGGACTTCCCAATCTGAAGTACAACTCAGAAGCTATGTGCAAAACATGTCAAAAAGGAAAATTTTCAAAACCTTCCTTTAAATCCAAAAATGTTGTCTCTTCCTCTAAGCCATTAGAATTACTTCATATTGATCTGTTTGGGCCAGTTAAAACTGCATCCATCAGAGGCAAGAAGTATGGATTGGTCATTGTTGATGACTTCAGCAGATGGACATGGGTAAAGTTTTTAAAACACAAGGATGAGTCACATTCTGTGTTCATTGACTTTTGTACTCAAGTGCAAAATGAAAAAGATTTTAAAATTATAAAAGTCAGAAGTGATCATGGTGGTGAATTTGTAAATCATTATTTTGAAAAATATTTTAAAGAAAATGGTATTGTTCATAATTTTTCTTGTCCTAGAACTCCGCAGCAAAATGGAGTTGTAGAAAGAAAGAATAGAACATTACAAGAAATGGCCAGAACCATGATCAATGAAACTAATATGGCAAAGCACTATTGGGCAGAAGCTGTGAACACAGCGTGTTACATTCAGAATAGAATCTCTATAAGACCTATTCTTGAAAAGACTCCCTATGAATTGTGGAAAAACAGAAAGCCCAACATTTCTTATTTCCATCCTTTTGGATGTACTTGTTTTATTCTGAACACTAAAGAAACTCTGAACAAGTTTGATTCTAAAGCACAAAAGTGTTTTCTGCTTGGATATTCTGAACGCTCAAAAGGCTATGGAGTATACAACACAGAAACTCTGATTGTTAAAGAATCAATCAAAGTCAGGTTTGATGATAAGCTTGGCCAGCAACAGCCAAAGCAAATTGATTTTTCTATAGGTACAAAAGATCATCCCTCAAACTCTGAAAATTCAGAAGCAAAGAAAGACTCAGAAGCAAATGAAGACTCATCAGATCATCCTCTTGACAATGCTCTGGACAACCTCAGAATCTCTGATCAACCCACTTAGAAAAGGTTTCCTAGAATATCTTCAGCTCACAAAGAAGACATAATCATTGGAAGAAAAGAAGATCCCATCAGAACAAGATCCTCTCTCAGAATCAATGAAGAATCTTTATTTGGTTTGGTTTCTCTGATTGAGCCAACTTCCATTGATGAAGCTATGGAAGATAATGATTGGATCTTAGCAATGCAAGAGGAACTCAATGAATTCTCCAGAAATGATGTATGGAATCTAGTTCCAAGACCCAAAGGATTCAACGTTATAGGAACCAAATGGGCTTTCAGAAACAAACTGAACGAGCAAGGAGAGGTGATCAGAAACAAAGCATGACTGATTGCACAGGGTTATAGTCAACAAGAAGGAATTAATTATAATGAAACCTTTGCCCCAGTCGCCAGGTTAGAGTCTATAAGATTATTAATTTCTTTTGTTATAATGAATGTTCTGATTAACCACTCTTCAGAAGTTAAAACAGAAGTTGCATCAGAAGCTATATGAAAATTTCTGAAATGTTCTAACGTTTCATTTCTAAGTATAGTCCAGAAATTCATTAGAACAAACAATTGTTACATGCATCCTTTAGGAGATGAACACGTGGTGTGTTTCTGAAAGGTCACGCGTGCAAAAGCTACTGATGACGTTCTAGGTAATTGTTAATGATTAGCCATAATCTCACATTTTCCCTAATTTTTAGCAAAATCATTAAATGCACGTAATGATGAGATTCGTTTTAAATTCTTTAAAAATTCTTTTTTAATTTTATTTCTAAACCTATTTCTGAAACGGTTGCATATAAATACTTTTTGAAAAACCCTTTTTCATTCTTTACCGTCTCTTTCAAACTCAATCGTTTATGTACTTTTTCTCTAAAACCCTTTTCTTCATCTCTCATCTCTAAGAACTTCAATGGCTTCTTCTTTTATCCACTCTGAGCAATACATCGTGCCTGAGAGAACAACTCTCATTCCTGTAGACAGCTTGGAAGTTTTAAGTGAGTTAATGGTAGATTTTGAGAATATAAGAGAAAATGGTTTTGACTTGTTCCCTGCTATTAAGTTTCAAGGTTGGGAGAAATTCTTTGATCGTCTCATTGGTCCAGTCTTTCCACATCTGGTGAAGGAATTCTGGATACATGCTATTGCAACCCCTAAGGTTATCCTCTCTTTCATAATGGGTAAGAAAATATCCATTACTGAAAACCAAATCAGAAAGTTGCTAGGGTTTAAAGGACTTGGAGTTACAGGTATGCCAAGCGGAAGAATGGAAATTGTTGTACCCCAAAATTTGCCCTCCTCTTTTTCACAAGAAATCACAGCTTCGGGCTTTTCCTGATTTTTCAGACTGGCTCAAAGAATCGGTCAAACAGACTTTTCTTATCAGTCAAACAAAATTAGGGTTTCCATTGACTTTTGAATCAGTCCAAGCAGATTATTAGGGCTTCTATTGATTTGGTTGAGTTTGGCTCAAGGTTTGATTAAGCAGACGCTTCTTTGACAATAAATCCAGAATTAGGGTTTGCACGCGCATTCTCAGAAGGAATTGAATCCACAACATTTCATTTGACTGTCACTTGGTTTTGACGCTTGTTCAAGATTCCTGTTTGTTTCTCAAAACCTAAACATCTGGGATAAAAGCTGAGGCATTCGAATTGAGAGTTTGAAGTGTTGGTTTAATCAGTAAGGTAAAAGGCGTATGGACGTTTGTTTGTTTGACTGTGCAATACATATGGTTAATCGGAACGCCGAGCTTATTGTTGGTTAATGCAAGGCTATGAGACTGCGACGTTTGTTGATTATTTATAATTTCTAAGTTACAATTATTGGGATAATTTCCAATTATTATAATTCAAGAGATTTAAATGATTAAATAAACAAGTGCAGAAGAACAAAAGAATTAACTGACAAAGGATTTTTTATTCATTTTTAATTGTTGTTACAAATGTTTATTTGATACAGTAAATTTATTTACAGTGTTACAATGACGTTTATTACAATGATTAAAAATAAATTAAATCTATATCCTAAATTGCTTGAAGTCTTCATCTTCTACTGTTGCTTCCCTTGCCCCAATTAATATTCACCTGCAAAGCCAGAAAAAGAGAAGTCAAACACAAATGAATTTGGAAAAGTACTTTTCAGACAGTTAATCAAAAACTCATCATTAAAGGTGTTGGCCGGAATCAGTTTGTTCGTCCTCTCTGCAAATCGCAAGAAGATGTCTCTTCTTGGTTCACAAAGAGGGAAAGCAAAATTATTTTGCAAAATGCACAAAGCTGCATAAATTCAAATTGTCAAAGAGGAAAACCAAACTGAAATGCCAAACCAAATTGCAAACTGAACAAACAAGTTGCACAATGCATAAAGGCAAACAAAACTGTCAACCAAACTAGGCAAACCAAACTGTCAAAGAAAGGAAAACTAAGCTGTCAATAATTTGTCAAAGAAGCTGTCAAAAACTGTCAACAAGTACACAAAAGCCAATGCAGAAAATCTGGAAGGTAAGAAGATATGCAGAGGAAAGACAAAATGCAAGCAATATTTCAAAACTTTCATCATTTTCCAACCAACACCTTTTCAGAAAAAAAGGACAGTTAAGCAATAAAATATGCTTTTTCTGTGGAGAGAGAAAGAGAGAGAGAAGTAGGGGCTTACAGTTTGCAGGCTTAGGAGATAGAAATATAACAAAGAGTTTCAGTTCAGAAACGAGGGGGCAGAACACATAAAGAAAAAGGCAACAAATTGTAAACACAAACAACAGCCTGCCTGTACCAACAAAGCTTGCCTGCATCTACACAAAACCAAACCTGCATATCAACCTGTTGAAACCTTCAAGCAAGCAAACAACAGCCTGCATGTTACCAACAAACTGCCTTCAAGCAAGCAAACTAACAAGCCAAAAACCTGTTACAGAAACCTGCCTCAAGCCTGTAATCAAAACAAACTCAGAAACCTGTTTCAATACCAAACAAACAAAACTCCAAACTATCTCAAGCCTGCCTCAAGCTTAAAGACCTGTTACAGAAGCAAACCTTTCAAGCCTGCCTCAAGCCTAAAAACCTGTCAAACTGTAGAACATTCAAGCCTGCATCAAAAACCCTTTAAGCAAGCAAACAATAGCCTGCCCAAAGCCTAAAAACCAGTTATCATAACAATAGTAACAACATCCTCAGAACTGGGTTCATCACAGGCAAAACCAGCCAAACCCAAGAGAGGAAAAGAAACTCAGAAGAAAGCAACACTGAAGCAAGCATCTTAGATTCGATATCTTCATCATTGAAAAAGCCAACAAAGCCAATATTCAAAAACAAGAAGCAAAAGCATCTCAGAAGTCATGATATCATCATAGAATCAGCATAGCCAAAGCCAAACAACAATAATAACAAACTTCAAGATTGTTCATCATCAGAATCAAAGAACAAGCATTCAAATACTAAGAGGCAAGCATTCAGATAAGCAAAAAGAGAGAACTCAGAAACAACAACGGCGTTTTCAGAACATTCTCATCACTAAACGAAGGCTAAAGACGCAAATACCAGGAAGCTAGCATCACCATCATCGTGTTCATTCCGCCTTGGCCGCCTGAGAAGCGCCGCCGTCCACTCCATTCCAAACTCCTCTCAGAAATAACAAACCCTAAAGGTATTGTCCTCCTTCCTTTTTTACACCTCACATAAACAAATAATACAGAAGATCAGAACATGTAAAAGATTAATAACATGCAAGAGATAAGAATCCGAAAACCCTAAAAAATGCGATAGAACGAAATAATACCTTTTCATAACCACCTGAGCAATCGTGGAAGGAGGAGAGTGGAGGTAGCGTCTGGCGGCCTAAGGCATGGGGAAGTCAGAAGCCATGGTTTGAGAAAGTATGAAGAGGCGATGAAGAAGATGGAGAAGCGACGCCGTTCTAAGCCAAGAAAACCTTGTTCTGAGTAACAAACAAACAAACCCTAGAAAACATTGTCAAACGCGTATTTGGGCCTGTCCCTTGGACAAACCCCTTAGGCCCAACAATTCTGGAGCTGCACCCCCCTTTTGTTTTAAATCCGTCTTACTTTGCACATGGGCCAAGCATTCCCCTAAGGCCCATTTTATTTTCTTAACCCTTTATACAAATTAATACTTTTTTTTTTACCTTATTTTCTTATTTTATATAATCTAATTCCTATTTTCTTTGGATAAATAAAAATAGAATATTAAACTTTTGTACAAAAATATTTTTAATGTTTATTACATTTAAAAAAAATACATAAATAATTAGTTTGTTTTGAATTAAATACTTTTATCTTTAAAACCCTTTTTATTTTTAATTAACATTAATAAAAACACAAAAATAATAATAATACTTAATAATACATTAGGTTAACCTCTTAATCACTTGTAAATAATCATGTGCATCATACTTTGCTTTTGATTCCTTTTTATTCTTACATTTTACATTGAGAATGCGACGATTCGATTTGGTTGTAAATAATGTTGGGACACTACTATCCTGATAAGACTCATCCCCATTTGTAAACATTTGTACCCCTATCCCCGGATACTTATTTGTAATAGCTTAGACCTTAAATTCCCGTAATTTATCGCTTTCTATATATTGTATAGTAATTAGGGTTTGTATGCGAAGATTCAAAATCAACCGCTAGATAACCTAATACAAGAAAAATGCATGAAAATCAATACACAATTCACACTTGCACCTCTAGGGTAACCTCGCTTGTTGCCTTCAAAAATGGGCCATGTTTGCATGTCAAGTACTTTGGCAAAACAAAAACAAACAAAATGATCATAGTCCCTCGATGACGCTATCGGAGTTGCCTAAAACGAAATGATCATAGTCCCTCAAGAAAATTGCCAAAGACACTTGACACTATTGCTTCCATGGTCTATACGATGACCCGTGCCTGTCCCGTTTACATCCTAACACAAGGTTGTTCACCAAATACAATGGTGAAACAACACTGTTAAAAGGGTTAAAAAGCATAAAAAAGACCTTTGAGTAAATTAGGGTAGATAGCTCTTAGTTACTTGATCAAACTTGCAAAACATCCTTGCCATTTTTTCAAACACACATCTCCACACAATTTCAAAAACAACTTTCAAAACATTGAAACATCTTTTCAAAAAGACAAACACCTTTGTATATACTCAAACATGAGTCATTACAAAGGTTTCCTAGACAAGGCATCTTTTTCAAAACATTTTCAAAACCACACACACAAAGCCCCATTTCAAACAATTGAAAAGCAAAGGCAAGTGATCTAAAACAAGTAACTAAGAGCCCATGGATAACCATGGATGAAAAGGGTGCTAGCACCTTCCCTTTTCATAATCTACCCCCCGAACCCACGAAAACATATCAAAGGTCTTTCCTGTGCTTTTTGACCTTTCCTTAGGATAAATCAAAAGTCGGTGGCGACTTTTGCTAAACCGAACAAGTGTGAATATAAATGCAAACCTCAAGTCAGTTCTCCCACCGTATCACAGAACTGGCGACTCTGCTGGGGAGTTCTTCTAAAAGTGGGGTTACCTTAGGGTTTTAGATCACCTTTACATGCTTGCTTTGATTGCTTTGATTGCTTTACTTTTTGGGTTCCTTGTTTGGGTTTGCTGCAAATCCTACACCCGGATTTGGGGGCACCTTCTTAGGTAAATAGCAATAAACTGTGAGGGAACTGTGCGGGGTATACCGACATGGTTGAAGCAGTAGCTATGTTAGTGTGACATATTTGTGAGTACCGGTAGCCCTTGAGTAGTCAAGGAGAATACGGGGCCGCTGAGCGATGTCACGAAGCACTAACGAACTCTAGAACCTTACTTGACCATCTTGGCCTTTTTAGGGATAGTGAGATGACCGACTTTGGTGCAGTCCGAAGTTGGTAGATACTCGATACTACACTCATTGAGGATTGTTTTCTTGGAATATCTTGGTCGCCAGTTAAGTGGCTAAACCAAAACAATGAACACAGAAAATAATCCAATGATATTGAACTCCTTAGAACCCGGTTTCTATTTTAGGACAGGATGAGCCAACTAACTTCAAGAGGGTACTTACCTACAAACCCCATGCAAGCCTAAACCTAAGGACTTGTTTGCTTTGTGTGAATATGATTACCTGTATATACACTTACTTGCTTTTGCACACATGTACATAACATCATAACATCATACCATAGCATTTTCAATAACCATTTCAAGGATCTCGAGGGTCTTTTGATGCAGGGTCACGTTGAACCAGACGTCTACCAAAGGGCAAGAGGGTTCCCCTCTAAACAAATGCCGTCAAAGATCAAGTGCAACAACTTGAATCAGGGGCTATGACCCACTTGACATGGTGAGCTTGATTCTCGTGGAAAGACATCCACCGTTACAAAGTTCTCCAATCAGAGATGTTGATCGAAGTTCAGCCTCTAACATTTTCTTGTGTTTACCCCGAGAGATTCTTGAAAACATTGCATGCATATGTCATACATATCATTGCATAACAGGTTTCTCCTATACAGGTCCCCTTATCTTCTTACTGTTTATTTCAGTAAGATGGATATGGAACAAACAGTGAAAGATCTCCAAGCTCAAAACGCTCAATTCCAACAAATGCTTCTGGCTATGGGTAAAGGGCAAGAAGATCTGAAAGCTCTCCTTCTCAAAGACAAGAAGAAGTCCAAGAAAGCAGCAGGCATCCTGAACTTGAGCAGAAGACCTGAAACCCTAGATCTTTCAACTCCACCCAGCATAGGGGTCAGTCTTGAAGAAGACCACAATTTGGAGATCAATGATGTTGAAGCTGACTACTCCGAGGAACAATATCCTCCCGCTGATGACAAGCACAAACAGTTGGAGGATCGCCTCAATGCTATGGAGGTTCAACAAATACCTGGCTTGGATTTAGGAGACATGGGTTTGGTTTCTGGATTAGTCATCCCTCCAAAGTTCAAAGTCCCTACCTTGGCCCTGTACGATGGAGTCTCTTGCCCTAAGATGCACTTAAAATCTTATGTCCGCAAGATTCAGCCATACACAACTGATCCAAAGCTTTGGATCCATTTCTTCCAAGAAAGCCTGGTAGGGACTCAACTCGAGTGGTTCTATCAATTGGAGAGTTCTCGCATCCACACCTGGAAGGACTTAGCTGTTGCTTTTTATAAGCAGTATCAGTACAATGCTGATCTTGCACCAACTCGCGTGCAATTGCAGAACATGACCATGGGTTCTGACGAGAGCTTCAAAGGATATGCCCAAAAGTGGAGAGATCTAGATGGTAGGGTGCAACCCCCTTTAACTGACAGAGAGCTGATTGACATCTTCATGGGAACTTTGACAGGGCCTTTCTTCAATCAATTAGTTGGAAGCTCCTCAGCCGGGTTCACTGAGCTAATACTGACCGGTGAAAGGGTCGAAGCTGGCATCAAAAGTGGGAAGATCCAAGGAGCTACTCCCTCTGATGCTCAGAAAATTCCCCACAATGGGAAGAAAGAGTCCAATGCAGTGACTGGTCAAAAGAGTCGTCATGATCAACATGTAGAGGCAATCCTGATCTCTGATCCCACGCCTGTTCAACAAAGACAGAGCAAGAGGCGTATAGTAAGATATCAAGAAAGGAAGTATACTAACATCAACATGCCTTTGTCTCAAGCATTACAACATTTGCTGAAGTTGAAGTTAATCACGCTAAAGGATCCTCCTCAAAATCCTGATACTTCCTCTTCCAAGTATAACCCGAGGGTGAGATGTGCCTACCATTCTAACAGTCCTGGACATGACACCGACAATTGTTGGACTTTGAAGAACAAGATTCAAGACTTGATTTATGCCAAGGAGATCAAGTTTGACCCTCCAGAGACTCTAGCATAATCATTGCTCCTTTGACGAATCATTGAGAACATCTTTGTTTCATTTGAATTTTCAAGTTGTAATCTCTTTGTTATTCAAACAATTAACTGTTGATGTCAAACTCTGTTTCATTAATGCATTGCATATGTTTGTCTTGAATTCATCCATTCGTTTTCACTATTCTTAAACTATGCTTTCTACTTTCTTTATGATATTTAACTCTTGATAAAAAGCTACAAGCCTTTAGAGGGAGGATGACGAAATAATACCGTAATCTCATATAGTATGCTTTTGAACAGACCTTGCCGACGATGTACAGGCGTTTCTTTCAAATCCTAAACACTGGAGTTATAAGGAAGATAATCCATAGTTAACCCCTTCGAGCCAAAGAAGTAGGATTTTTCTATTTTTAAACAAATTGAAACCTTTGATTTAAACCTGGGGCAGGGTAGTCTCTCAGTTAATCCAAAAAAGATGCGCATTGAAGTTGCAAACTCTCAGTTCATAATACAACGAACGACATCAAAAAAACATTCCTTTGGAATCAAAAGACAGTGATGGTTCCTTATCTCATAGGCAGTCAATCTCTCAAAAGAAAAAAGCCCACTGAGCCAAAACCAAAAAAGGAGGCTTAAGAAAGCTGGGGCATCCCGCTGACTGTAATCTCAAAAACAGGAACAGTCAGGCAAAAGTTAGGGATAACGAATTAAAAGAAAGAGGTCACTACAAATCCTCAACAACATGAAAAAAATGTTGCAAAAAATGATGATGACTGTCTTCCAACAAATTCAACTGGTGTGAACCATCACCAAAAAGTCGTTCCAAACTCGAATAGAGTTCGACGTACAATTAACTGAGTTTAGGACTGAAGGACATCACGAAGAGCGGGTGGGTACAAATATACTTTGAGCCTTTATCCTTTGTTTCTTAAACCGTGAACCAAGCCACGTTACAACCCTTCAAAAGTCCTAATTGAAGCATGGGTTAGTTCGAAAGCATACTGTTACAAAAGGTATCCTGACTCCTGTAAGGCTTTGCCCTAAATCTTGTGTTGAATTTGTCTTATAAAAAGTTTTCTGCTAAAAAATGCATTTTTCAAAATTTCAAGACAAGCATAAACTTTGCGTTATTTGAATATCGTTGTTTGCATATGGCTATTTGTTTGACAGCGAATAAATTCACACAGTGAATGTTCGGAGGAACGAAAGCTCTCTCGGTGAATGAAGTCACTTCGAGTGGGATGATACTCCCGTTGTAAAAATCTCCTATCAACAAAAGAGGATTTTATATGGTATGGTCCAGTAAACATGGGGCAGTCCAGTCAAGATTTCAACAAATCTTTCAAAGTTCAATTAACCTGGGGCAGTCCAGTCAAGATTTCAACAGATCTTTCAAAGTTCAGTGAACCTGGGGCAGTCCAGTCAAGATTTCAACAGATCTTTCAAAGTTCAGTGAACCTGGGGCAGTCCAGTCAAGATTTCAACAAACCTCTCAATTACAGATTAACCTGGGGCAAGTCTCCCTCACCATCACTTGGGGCATTTAAACGTCAATCTCATCAAAGGGTTACGTGCAGTCCAAGTGTCCTGGAAATATCACAAGCATCTGATACTAGGGGCAGTGATGAAACCTCTCCGAAATCTTTCTGAAAAGAAATTCAAGTGTCCTCGAGAAGTTCATCACCTCTCTAAGCAGACCTGCAGTCATGGGTTTGCTTCCCCAACATTTGTCAAGGATTTATTCTCCAAAATAAAATTACATTTCAACAACATTCTTAACATATGCAGATTGATCGACAGATAAAAGTCATCATCTTTTGGAGTAGTAATCGTCAAAGATTCCTTCATCTTTTGGAGTAGTAATCGTCAAAGATTCCTTCATCTTTTGGAGTAGTAATCGTCAAAGATTCCTTCACCTTTTGGAGTAGTAATCATCAAAGATTCCTTCATCATCTTTTGGAGTAGTAATCGTCAAAGATTCCTTCATCTTTTGGAGTAGTAATCGTCAAAGATTCCTTCATCTTTTGGAGTAGTAATCGTCAAAGATTCCTTCACCTTTTGGAGTAGTAATCGTCAAAGGTTCCTTCATCACCTTTTGGAGTAGTAATCGTCAAAGGTTCCTTCATCACCTTTTGGAGTAGCGTTCGTCAAAATTTCCTTCATCACCTGCTAGAAGTTACGACCACCAACAAGATAACGGACAATTGAAGCTCCTAAAAATCTGTCTTTCTCAAGAATGAAGACTCTCATCCTTGAAACCTCAAAAGATTGGTATACTCCCTGTTGTACCCCAAAATTTTCCCTCCCATATTTCTCAAAACATTTCAAGAAAAATTCACAAGTCCAACCCGGCGCGTCATATTCAGGTGTTCTTTCCCCAAGATATCTCTAATAACGTATTCGCAAATTCAGGTTCGGCTCAAGAGATAATTCTTTAAAGAAAGTATCTGAATGTGTGAGTTTTCTTGAAGAAATATGGTGAAAAAGTGTGCTGAAAGTGCAGTTTTTACGCGCTAAAAAAATTCATAACTTGAAGACCGTGGCTCGTTTTGAACCTGTTCTGGTGGCCAAAATTCCGTCTTGACATTATCTACATTTTCATCTCTCACGGCTGGAAGCCAATTTCGATCAGAAGGTCTTCAAAAATGTGGATTTATCATGTATTTTCGTACAGAAAATTTGTGACAGAAGTTTATTTGCGTCATGTTCAGAAAATCATAACTTGGTCGATTTTCATCGTATCGAGCTGGTTCTGGCGCCAAAATTTCAAAAATTGAGTTGGCTATATTTTCATAGAAGGTATTGAGTTCAAACGGTATTCAAAAGGCCTTCGTTTTTTGCTCAGAGTGCGCGACACGCCGAAAATCCTGAATGCTGAATATTATTTCATCTGGGCCGAAACTTCGAAAATTCATAACTCGGTCAATTTTTATCGGATTGGGCTCATATTTTCACACAAGGTCACTGACTCATAGATCTACAACTTTTCTTCAAAAGTCGAGACCAGATTATGCTCCGATCAATACCAGTTTTTTATTGAAGAACGTGTCAGAGTCGACACTGGAGCCCAAAATAAGTTTGTCTGAGCTGAAACTTCAAAAATTTATAACTAATTCACCGTTTATCCGATTGAGCCGATTTTCGGACATGAGTTAGTTCTCGATGTCGGCTACATTTTGTTTTCACATTTCAACTTCAAAAATTGCACTTAAGTCCCTGCGATTTAGCCTGGAAAGTGACGAACTCAAGTGAACATTGGAGGCCCAATTGCACATTCAAAGCCCATTTTCTTTACCCTAATTTCCATTATATAATCACATTCTTTTCACACAAACAGAAGAGAAAAAAAAACCTTGCCACAACACTGTCAGAATATCAAATTCTTTCAAGAACCCTAAAACCTTGAAATCCTTATTACAAATCCCTCTCTCACTACAAACAAGCCATCCCAGTTACAAACCAACACCTCACTACAAACAAGCCATCTCAGTTACAAACCAACATCTCACTACTTTTTCAGTAAGGGTAAGGCTGGCTTGATCTCCATGATCAAAAGGGCATAAAAGCATTCATGTCACTACTTTTCCAGTAAGGGTAAGGTTGATTTGATCTTCATGATCAAAAGGGTATAATCATTCATACATGCCATATTGGCCTAAACATTAAATTTCTTCATATATTGGCTTTATTTGTATTTTATGATATTTAATGTGTTCATGAGATTCAACACTGCAGATTTAGACAGGACCCCATGCAGGTTCATTAAGGAACGTTGAGGCCAAAACACAAATGGCCAAAAGCCAAAAGCCAAATGGCCAAAACAGAACAGCTTACACATGACACTAATACATGGCGAGACAGACATCCTGAGAAGGTTAAGGAACGTCGAGGCCAGAACACAAATGGCCAAAAGCCAGAACATAAATGGCCAAAAGCCAAAACACAAATGGCCAAAACAAAACAGTTTACACATGACGTCAATAGCTGTGTCACCCCTCCAATCAGGCTCGTATACTCCTAAACTTTTTCTCTATTTATATTATGTTCCTTTAATTAATTAATCGTTATTCTTTTTATTAATCACTAACCAATTAACATTTTTCCTAATAAAATCAAAAACACAAAAAAATATTTTATTTATTAAAATTAACTTCATCACTTTTATTTTTGTAAATAAATTAATTTAATCAATTTAGCTTTAATTAGATTTAACTTTTGATATTTTTTGCAATATTTAAAATCAATTTAGAATATTAGGTTTTTATTAGCATTAATTCAATTTATTTTATTTCTTTAAAAACTCAAAAATCCAAAAATATTTTCATTATTTAATTTAATTTAATTGTTCATTTAATTTAATTCCATTTAATTCAAAAATAACCAAAAAAATCACTTTCTTTCAAAAAATGGTCAAAACCCAAAAAAAAACTCGCATCCAATTTAATTTCCCGCACGCGATCCATTTTTCCATATTATTGTACTTGCTTCCAAAATGTAATAACTTTAATTAGGACTTTATTTATTTATTGCTTTATTTTACTTTCCGCAATTTAAATTAAAGGGTTTGTTTTTGGCGATGTAAATACCCGACGCCTTGTAATAGCGTAGATTCACTTTCTGCAATTTATTTTCCGCAAATTATTAACTGTTAATTATGCATGCAAGACTTGCCTGAAAAATAAAACCAACTCGTAGCTCACCATAATACTTGTGCAAAGATAATATAAACTGAACTTGACACACATGCACATGCCACTCCTAGGGTACGCCTCACTTGGTTGCCTCGAGGTGGTCGTCAAGTATAGGGTGTCTTAGAGGTTGCCCTCTTGTCTAAAGATCCAGTTGCCTCGAAACGGTTGCCTCGGATAAAAAAAGGATCTAGGACATTAGGGTTACTTCTAAGGTGTCCTACTATTGCTTCGGTGACCACATTGTCCCTAATAATCGAATTGACCCGAACACCTCCAACGACGGTGCTACCTACCTCTCAATAGTGGGATAGAACTATCTAAAGGACTCTTACACAGCCTAATTCCTTAAGAGTAGGTAGATCTCATGGGTACTTGCTCTCTCAAAACAAACAAAACAATTTTTCGCACTCACACTTTCAAAAAGTTTTCAAACAAACACTTCATACACTCTTGAGGACTGATACAAGAGTTACTTAGAAGTTTTTCAAACGAACTTTTTCAAAACACACCCACACTTGAAAAGCAAACAAATTTTGAAGACATAAGAGCAAGTACCTAAGAGCCCATGGATAACCATGGATAGAAAGGGTGCTAGCACCTTCCCTTTCTATAAATCTACCTCCCGAACCGAGAGACATCTCAAAGAAGGAATTTTGCTGTGCTTTTGTCCTTTCCATGTTGGAGAACATAAAAGACGGTGGAGACTCTTGCTTACCGCGACATTTCGCGAACCAGCATTCCAAAACAGTAAGTTTTATTTCCACCGATCACAGAACTGGCGACTCTGCCTGGGATATCTTTAAAGTGAGGTGTACCTTAGGATTAGACCACTCTTATGTTTTCAATTGTATGTCTTGATTGCTTTTATATTTGTGGGCTTTGCATCGGAGTTTCATAGATCCTAACCCGGATCTGGGGGAATACCCTTTAGGTAGCATAAGCTGTGAGGGACCTGTCCGGCATAGACCGACACGGGTGAAGCAATGGATACGTTGGTGTGACACCTTGGTCTGTACCGATATCCCTTGTGTTGCAACGAGGAGAATATGGGTCTTCTGAGGAGTCATTAAGCACCAACCGACCTTAGAACCCTAAATTGACCCAACTTGGCCATAGAACAGTAGCAGTATGCTACGCTCATTAAGGCTAAACTCCCGCGATGGTTCTGGCCGCAAGAAAAGATTGCGATGCTGGAGTTATGACCGGTTGAGGGTAGTCGGTGATATTGAGATCCTCTAGAACCCGATTACTATTTTCTAGGACAGGTCTTAACCAACAAAACTGAAAGAGGGTAGTACCTAAACTTCATGCTGGCCTAAACTCTAAGGGCTGTCTTGTGTGACTTGTGTGCCTTCAAACTTGACTACTTGCATGCTTGTTATCTGACACGTGAGTTTCTTGCAGGTTTTGTTTACAGTCCTTAATCTGGGCTCATTACAGGGCCTACTTACATCACTCCATGCATAGCATAACATCATACCATTGCATGCATCCTGCATAAGGACTAATCCATTTCAAGGATCTCAAGGGTTTGTGATGCAGGTCATGATGAACCAACTGTCTAGCAAGGGGCAAAGGGGATTTATTTTCCTCTAGCCAAGGTTGTCCAGAAATCTCAAACATGATAACCTTAGTCAGGGGCTATGACCCACTCGATATGGTGAGCCTTGACTCTTGAAGAAGGACTCTCAACAACATGAAGTTCCTTCCATCAAGCTACTAGATGCAAATTCTAACAATTTTATTGTTTACCCCGCGAGATCCTTGAAAACATTGCATGCATATATACATATCATTGCATTACAGGTACCCTTGTTACAGGTCACTTACCTTCTTCGCTATTTATTTCAGCAATGGCTTCCCAGCAAGACAACCAGGATCTTCATGCTCAAGAGACTCGGTTCAAGGAAATCCTCCTAAACCTATCCAAGGGGCAGGAAGAATTGAGGACACTCCTCATGGGGACTTTGGTCAGGAACAATTCTGAGGACGATAAGGATGAACGGCTGAAACATCTGCAAGCTGAGGTGGATGCAGTGAGAGCCCAGATGCTGGGGCAGATGACTCTCATTCAAAACTTAGCCCAAAGACAGGAAGAGCTCAGGGTCATCGTCAACGAGTTGCTTCAAAATAACCAATTAAGGCTGACGACTAGGGTTGAAGATCAAGCCATCATTCAACCACCCTTGGGGAAAAAGGACAAGGGAAAAGCTCCTCAGTTTGCTTCAGGGTCACAAGCCCATCATCCACCTCACCAGCGTCAACAGGGTAATCAGCGTAAGCGAAATACGTCTGGAAGACATTTCTCAGAGACTGGTATACCGTCATCACTAATACTGAAACGCTTGTTGGAGGTCAAGCTGATTGCTTTAAAGGATCCTCCTAAGAATCTCAACATAACCTCCCTAAAGTACAATCCTGATGAAAGGTGTGCCTACCATTCTGACAGTCCTGGACATGACACCGATGACTGTTGGAGCTTGAGGAACAAGATCCAGGACTTGATCGACGGAAGGGTGTTGGAGTTCATGTCGGGTGGCAAAATGAAAATCTTCTGCTGAGAATCTTCCATCTGAAATGACTAGTTCAAACCAGAAAAACTTTTGTTCATTCGAATGTTCAAGTTGTATTTTTCTTTGATTGTTCAAACATTTAATCATGTCAAACTTTGTTATTTCATTAATGCATTACACGTGTCTGTTTTGAAGTAATTATGTTTACTATATTCAAAATTGCATTTATTTTTCTTGATATTCAACTCTTGATTAAGAACTCTAAGCCTCTTGAGGGAGGATGACGAAAACGATACCACGACATTTACGGTATGCTTTTGAACCGACCCTGCTGATGAAGTACATGCATTGTTTCAATTCCTAAACACTGGAGTTATAAGGAAGATAATCCCTCGTCAACCCCTCTAAACCAAAGAAGTAGGAGTTTTTTTTCGAAAATTAAAACCCTTAATCATAACCTGGGGCAGGGTAGTTTTCTCAGTTGATCCAGGTGCACAATGAATGGCATCAAAGAAGTCCTTCCGAGACAAAAAGACAGTGATGGTTCCCTATAATCGTCAAGACAGGCAGTCATTATATCTCAGAAATAAAAGCCCAATAAGTCAAAACCTATGAAGGAGACTCACAAAAACTGGGGCATCCCGCTGACTGTAATTACAAAAAGAAACAGTTCAGGCAAAACACAGGGATAATAAAATCAAAAAGAAAGAGGTCCTACAAACCCTCAACAAAAAAGAAATGATTGCCTATTCAAAATAAATTGTCAATATCCGAACCCTCATTGAAATATCAGGACAAAGACTCAAACAAGGTCTAAACGCACGATCAACTGAGTTTAGGTTTGAAGAACATCACGAAGAGCGGGTGGGTACAAACAAATTTGAGCCTTTATCCTTTGTTTCTTAAACCGTGAACCAGGCCACGTTACAACCCTAAAAAAGTCCTAGCTGAAGCATGGGTTAGTTCGAAAGCATACTGTTACGAAAGGTATCCTGACTCCTTAAGGCTTGCGGTAAAATAACGAGTTGACATCACACTTTACAAAATTCACTGGTTTTACTGAAAAAATGCATTTTCAAAAATTTCAAGACAGACATAAGCTTTGCATTTCTAATATAACATTGTTTGCATATGATTATTTGTTCAAATAGCAGAGAAATTCGCACGATGAATATCTAGTGAACAAAAATCTTCTCAACAAAAGGGTCATCTCAAGTGGAAAGACACCTCCAACCAAGGGGCACGGCATGAGCATTGTCTATCGTCTGGGGCAGTCAGGTCAAGATTCAGAGAATCTCTCAAAGGCCAAATAGCCAGAGGCAAATCTCCACCTGAGTCACTTGGGGCATTGGACATGAATTCCAGCCACGAATCTTGCAAGGCCAGACATCTTCTGGTAGTATGGCAACACAACACTACTGATAGTGACAACTCCCTGCGCTCTGAGAACGCGGACATAGTCGGAAAAAAAGTACTACGCATAATCAAAGACCCGCTAGGTCGACTGGCCTAGGAAAAATAAGGGCTTCCCGGCGAACCAAAGGGTTCGGGCAAAAATAAGGGATGAAAATAAAAAAATCTGTACACCCGGCAAGTCTAAAACCTGAAAAGGCAGCTTGGGCAAAAATGGGTATCTCGGTGGACTGAAAACCCGAAAGGGCGGTCCAGGCAAAAGTTAGGGATCAAAGCGTACGACTATGTTCCGACATCTCGTCACTTGTCTACCAGAAGAAGATTTGTCAATCGGCAGTTGTCAAGTTACCTCCACAGGTACCTTCTCCCACAGAAGCTGGGGCAATAAGAATTGTTCAAGCAATCTGGTTGCTATGTCCACCGAGGTACCAAGGTAAGTTCAGCTGAAGAACATGACCAAGATACCTCCACTCCCCGCAGAGTAAGGATAAGAATCAGCAATGCTCCCTCCAAGCAGAGTTGGTCTCCCATCAACCCCGAAAAGGCACAGTATCTCTAGCAAGTCAGCAACGCTCTCCCCAAGCAGAGTTAGTCTACTGTCAGCCTTAAGGAAGTTGGATATCCCCAAAAGATCTCAATATTCCCCAGCAGAGTATACAGGTATTCCTCAACAAGCGTCCTCGGCAGTCTTAATATAGGATTATTCCCCGGAAGAATACAAGACACCTCAGTGGAGCCACTTCCCCAGTGCAGTCCAAAAGTTTCCCCAGGAGAGTTAGATCAATCTCGCCAGTAGATTCTGGAAGCTTATCCCCAGTAGATTCTGGAAGCTTATCATCTGCAGAGTACAAGCGTCTCTCCCCTACCATATTCAAAGGTTATTCCCCACCAGAGCTTATAACTGGGTTATCCTCAGCTAATTACCACGGAAAGATCGTCCTCGGTGAAGTTCTTCCTATCCCCCAGCGGAGTTCATCAATTCCCCAATAACTTATCAATGGAGTCCCCAGCGGAGTTATCATCAAAACCTCAGCGAAGTACCTCTTCCCACAGAGTAATTCCCCGCAGAGTAATCTCGTCGCCAAGTTTATTCCCCAACGGAGTCATCTTCTCCTACCGGTTTATTCTTGCAACCGTCATCCCCGGCGGAAATGAAGAATCCTTCTTCAACATCAGCCCAGGAATTAACTCTCGGCATTCGTCAAGGATTTATTTTCCCAGACGAAAATACATTCAAAAACATTACATTGTCATACATCATGATGCACACATATACGCATCATATCATACAATCTCATTTATGTCGAGAACGTCATTGCTTGATCCATATCATGCATTGCATATGACTGACCTTTACCTTTCAGGAAGGATACAGTTAAATGATCAGCTATGTCAAAGTCAGCAAATATAGTCAAAAGAGATCAATCCAGTCAAAGAAGACAAATCCAGTCAAAGAAGACAAGTCCAGTTGAAATTAATTCCCGTCATTATAGACACCCGTCATTATAGACAACCCGTCGTCATAGACACCCGTCGTCATAGACACCCGTCGTCATAGACACCTGTCGTTATAGACACCCGTCGTTATAGACACCCGTCAATATAGACACTCGTCAATATAGACACCCGTCGTTATAGACATCCGTCAGTATAGACACCCGTCAATATAGACACTCATCAATATAGACACTCGTCGTTATAGACATCTGTCGTTATAGACACCCGTCAATATAGACACTCGTCAATATAGACACTCGTCCTTATAGACATCCGTCGTTATAGACACCCGTCATTATAGACACCCGTTGTTATAGGCACCCGTCAATATAGACACTCGTCAATATAGACACCCGTCGTCATAGACACCCGTCGTTATAGACACTCGTCGTTATAGACACCCGTCATCATAGACACCCGTCGTCATAGACACCCGTCGTCATAGACACCCGTCGTTATAGACACCCGTCATCATAGACACCCGTCGTTATAGACACCCATCATTATAAACACCCGTCGTTATAGACACCCGTCATTATAGACACCCGTCGTTATAGACACCCGTCATTATAAACACTCGTCGTTATAGACAACCCGTCATTATAGACACCCGTCGTTATAGACACCCGTCGTTATAGACACCGGTCGTTATAGACACTGGTCGTTATAGACACCCGTCGTTATAGACACCCGTCGTTGAAGACAACCCATCATTAAAGACATCCTGTCATTAAAGACAACCTGTCATTGAAGACAACCTCGTCGTTAAAGACAACTCGTCAAAGAAGACAAAATCTCCCCTGGTTCAGTTAAATCGATCCCTAAAGATTTTTCTGAGATAACCTGTCAGTAGAGATAACACATCAACCTTTTGAAGTTCCAGATTTGATACCTGTATCTAGCCAGGGCATGTCTGTGAGCGATTGATTGTAGATTCGATACCTGTATCTAGCCAGGGCATATCTGCATGAAGAGTTTGAAGTTCCAGATTCGATACCTATATCTAGCCAGGGCATATCTGTGAGCGATTGATTGTAGATTCGATACCTGTATCTAGCCAGGGCATATCTGCATGAAGAGTTTGAAGTTCCGGATTCGATACCTGTATCTAGCCAGGGCATATCTGTGAGCGATTGATTATAGATTCGATACCTGTATCCAGCCAGGGCATATCTGCATGAAGAGTTTGAAGTTCCATATTCGATACCTGTATCTAGCCAGGGCATATCTGTGAGCGATTGATTGTAGATTCGACACCTGTATCTAGCCAGGGCATATCTGCATGAAGAGTTTGAAGTTCCGGATTCGATACATGTATCTAGCCAGGGCATATCTGTGAGCGATTGATTGTAGATTCGATACCTGTATCTAGCCACGGCATATCTGCATGAAGAGTTTGAAGATCAACCCCTGTAACAGGCCAGGAAATTATCTTTCTTTCTCAAATATACAAGTTCTCGCTAAGGAATCTCTTACGCGATCGACACCCCCGGATGGCATCTTTAAGCCCATCTCCACAACTATCCATTACATCTCCAAATGGCATCTATAAGCCCATTCCCGACAAGGTTCTGTCACATCTCCAGATGGCATCTATAAGCCCATCCTCCTATCCACCATATTTCCAAATGGCATCTGTAAGCTCATTCCCGACATCATAATGCTGATACTACACCATGCGAGTGCAAATTTTTGGGCACTTTAGTGTTCAATTATCTTCCACCTTCGGATCACGAAAGGCTCGAAAGCCAATCTATATCCTCAGGTTTAAGAAAATTGAACAGGGGCAACTGTTGTACCCCAAAATTTGCCCTCCCATATTTCTCAAAACATTTCAAGAAAAATTCACAAGTCCAACCCGGCGCGTCATATTCAGGTGTTCTTTCCCCAAGATATCTCTGATAACGTATTCGCAAATTCAGGTTCGTCTCAAGAGATAATTCTTTAAAGAAGGTATCCGAATGTGTGAGTTTTCTTGAAGAAATATGGTGAAAAAGTGTGCTGAAAGTGCAGTTTTTACGCGCTAAAAAATTCATAACTTGAAGATCGTGGCTCGTTTTGAACCCGTTCCGGTGGCCCAAATTCCGTCTTGACATTATCTACGTTTTCATCTCTCACGGTTGGAAGCCAATTTCGATCAGAAGGTCTTCAAAAATGTGGATTTATCATGTATTTTCGTACAGAAAATTTGTGACAGAAGTTTATTTGCGTCATGTTCAGAAAATCATAACTTGGTCGATTTTCATCGTATCGAGCTGGTTCTGGCGCCAAAATTTCAAAAATTGAGTTGGCTATATTTCCATAGAAGGTATTGAGTTCAAACGGTATTCAAAAGGCCTTCGTTTTTTGCTCAGAGTGCGCGACGCGCCGAAAATCCTGAATGCTGAATATTATTTTATCTGGGCCGAAACTTCGAAAATTCATAACTCGGTCAATTTTTATCGGATTGGGCTCATATTTTTACACAAGGTCACTGACTCATAGATCTACAACTTTGCTTCAAAAGTCGAGACCGGATTATGCTCCGATCAATACCAGTTTCACACGGACTCGTCATCAGTCAACCCTACACAGGTTTCCTTTCTTCCAAGATGCAGTTTCACACAGGCTCATCATCAGTCAACCCTACACAGGTTTCCTTCCTTCAAAGATGCAGTTTACATGGACTCATCGTCAGGCAACCCTACACAGGTTCCTTCTTTCAACTTACAAAGATCACAATTCAACCTACATTTTGTTTTCACATTTCAACTTCAAAAATTGCACTTAAGTCCCTGCGATTTAGCCTGGAAAGTGACGAACTCAAGTGAACATTGGAGGCCCAATTGCACATTCAAAGCCCATTTTCTTTACCCTAATTTCCATTATATAATCACATTATTTTCACACAAACAGAAGAGGAAAAAAAACCTTGCCACAACACTGTCAGAATATCAAATTCTTTGAAGAACCCTAAAACCTTGAAATCCTTATTATAAATCCCTCTCTCACTACAAACAAGCCATCCCAGTTACAAACCAACACCTCACTACAAACAAGCCATCTCAGTTACAAACCAATATATCACTACTTCTTCAGTAAGGGTAAGGCTGGCTTGATCTCCATGATCAAAAGGGCAGAAAAGCATTCATGTCACTACTTTTCCAGTAAGGGTAAGGTTGATTTGATCTCCATGATCAAAAGGGTATAATCATTCATACATGCCATATTGGCCTAAACATTAAATTTCTTCATATATTGACTTTATTTGTATTTTATGATATTTAATGTGTTCATGAGATTCAACACTGCAGATTTGGACAGGATCCCATGCAGGTTCATTAAGGAACGTTGAGGCCAAAACACAAATGGCCAAAAGCCAAAAGCCAAATGGCCAAAACAGAACAGCTTACACATGACACCAATACATGGCGAGACAGACATCCTGAGAAGGTTAAGGAACGTTGAGGCCAGAACACAAATGGCCAAAAGCCAGAACATAAATGGCCAAAAGCCAAAACACAAATGGCCAAAACAAAACAGTTTACACATGACGCCAATAGCTGTGTCACCCCTCCAATCAGGCTCGTATACTCCTAAACTTTTTCTCTATTTGTATTATGTTCCTTTAATTAATTAATCGTTATTCTTTTTATTAATCACTAACCAATTAACATTTTTCCTAATAAAATCAAAAACACAAAAAAATATTTTATTTATTAAAATTAACTTCATCACTTTTATTTTTGTAAATAAATTAATTTAATCAATTTAGCTTTAATTAGATTTAACTTTTGATATTTTTTGCAATATTTAAAATCAATTTAGAATATTAGCTTTTTATTAGCATTAATTCAATTTATTTTATTTCTTTAAAAACTCAAAAATCCAAAAATATTTTCATTATTTAATTTAATTTAATTGTTCATTTAATTTAATTCCATTTAATTCAAAAATAACCAAAAAAATCACTTTTTTTCAAAAAAGGGTCAAAACCCAAAAAAAATACTCGCATCCAATTTAATTTCCCGCACGCGATCCATTTTTCCATATTATTGTACTTGCTTCCGGAATGTAATAACTTTAATTAGGACTTTATTTATTTATTGCTTTATTTTACTTTCCGCAATTTAAATTAAAGGGTTTGTTTTTGGCGATGTAAATACCCGACGTCTTGTAATAGCGTAGATTCACTTTCTGCAATTTATTTTCCGCAAATTATTAACTGTTAATTATGCATGCAAGACTTGCCTGAAAAATAAAACCAACTCGTAGCTCACCATAATACTTGTGCAAAGATAATATAAACTGAACTTGACACACATGCACATGCCACTCCTAGGGTACGCCTCACTTGGTTGCCTCGAGGTGGTCGTCAAGTATAGGGTGTCTTAGAGGTTGCCCTCCTGTCTAAAGATCCAGTTGCCTCGAAACGGTTGCCTCGGATAAAAAAAAGGATCTAGGACATTAGGGTTACTTCTAAGGTGTCCTACTATTGCTTCGGTGACCACACTGTCCCTAATAATCGAATTGACCCGAACACCTCCAACGACGGTGCTACCTACCTCTCAATAGTGGGATAGAACTATCTAAAGGACTCTTACACAACCTAATTCCTTAAGAGTAGGTAGATCTCATGGGTACTTGCTCTCTCAAAACAAATAAAACAACTTTTCGCACTCACACTTTCAAAAAGTTTTCAAACAAACACTTCATACACTCTTGAGGACTGATACAAGAGTTACTTAGAAGTTTTTCAAACGAACTTTTTCAAAACACACCCACACTTGAAAAGCAAACAAATTTTGAAAACATAAGAGCAAGTACCTAAGAGCCCATGGATAACCATGGATAGAAAGGGTGCTAGCACCTTCCCTTTCTATAAATCTACCTCCCGAACCGAGAGACATCTCAAAGAAGGAATTTTGCTGTGCTTTTGTGCTTTCCATGTTGGAGAACATAAAAGACGGTGGCGACTCTTGCTTACCGCGACATTTCGCGAACCAGCATTCCAAAACAGTCAGTTCTATTTCCACCGATCACACTCCCAATTTATGACCCTTAACAGAATGAATACTCTCATCCTTGAAACCTCAGAAGATTGGTATACTCCCAATTTCTGACCCTTAACAGAATGAAGACTCTCATCCTTAAAACCCCAGTAGATTGGCATACACCCAAGCTCCTGATATCCCCAACAGAATGAAGATTCTCATTCTCAAAGTGGTATATAACCTGAGTTCCTGATATTCCCGACAGAATGAAGATTCTCATTCCCAAACTGGAAAACAACTTAAACTCCTGAACTTCTTCCAGACAAGAATAAACTTTATCCAGAATCCCGAGTTTTACTCTCCAATAGGATAGCTACTTTTCAACAGTATAGCTATTCCCCACAGAATTCTTATTCCCCAAGCAGAATGAAGACTCTCATTCTCAATTCCTCACAGAGTATTCAGATATTCCCCGTTGAAGATATCCTCAAGACAGGAATCCCCAGTAGATTGGCATACAACCCAAACTCCTGATTCCCCAACGGTGGTCCCAGGACTTCTCATTTTCAACGATCAAAGGATTTTCAATCCCCTGCAGCAGTCAAAGATTTCATTATCCAGGATTCGTCTTCCTCAGCAAGACAACTCATCAGCTTACATGCGCATTCATTAAATTCATATCATAAACATTGATATAACATACATTGCATCATACATTTCATGCAACATAACTTTGTGTTTCAGCTAATATTTTACCCTTTTCAGGATAAGATTGATAAGCTCAGACTTCTGAAAACAGTTTACGGATTCTTTATGGATGTTAATCTATCGCTTGTTCAGATTCAAGACCTCTTACGGGTTCTCCAGATACGGATGTTAATCTATCGCTTGTTCAGATTCAAGACTTCTGAAAACAGTTCACGGATTCTCCAGACACGGATGTTAATCTATCGCTTGTTCAGATTCCAAACTTCTGAAAACAGTTCACGGATTCTCCAGACACGGATGTTAATCTATCGCTTGTTCAGATTCAAGACTCTGAAAACAGTTCACGGATTCTCCAGACACGGGTGTTAATCTATCGCTTGTTCAGATTCCAAACTTCTGAAAACAGTTCACGGATTCTCCAAACACGGATGTTAATCTATCACTTGTACAAATTCCAAACTTCTGAAAACAGTTCACGAATTCTCCAAACACGAATGTTAATCTATCACTTGTACAGATTCAAGACTTCTGAAAACAGTTCACGGATTCTCCAAACACGGATGTTAATCTATCGCTTGTTCAGATCCAAGACAATTTACGGGTTCTCCAGATACGGATGTTAACCTATCGCTTATTCAGATTCAAGACTTCTGAAAACAGTTTACGGATTCTCCAAATACGGATGTTAATTTATCGCTTGTTCAGATTCAACTACTGAAAACAGTTTGCGGATGATTCCAAACACGAATGTCAATTCATTGCTTATTCAAATCCCCAGTTCAGAGATGTTCCAAACATGGATACCTTTCTGATACTCACCCACTCACCAACGACATACAGTTCAACAAAAATTCTTGGATGGCATCTACAAGCCCATCTCCAACAAGATACAATCACCTTCAGATGGCATCTATAAGCCCATCCTCCTACAAACAATTTCCAGATGGCATCTCTAAGCCCATCCCCGGACAAGATTTTGTCACATCTCCAGATGGCATCTTTAAGCCCATCTCCAAATGGCATCTTTAAGCCCATTCCCTCAAACTACGCTTTAACGAGTGCAAATTTTTCGGGCACTCTAGTGTCCAATCTCCTTTTACCCTCGAGTCGCGAAAGGCAAAAACTGCCAATCTAACTCTTCAGGTTCAAGAAGATTGAACAGGGGCAACTGTTGTACCCCAAAATTTGCCCTCCTCTTTTTCACAAGAAATCACAGCTTCGGGCTTTTCCTGATTTTTCAGATTGGCTCAAAGAATCGGTCAAACAGACTTTTCTTATCAGTCAAACAAAATTAGGGTTTCCATTGACTTTTGAATCAGTCCAAGCAGATTATTAGGGCTTCTATTGATTTGGTTGAGTTTGGCTCAGGGTTTGATTAAGCAGACGCTTCTTTGACAATAAATCTAGAATTAGGGTTTGCACGCGTATTCTCAGAAGGAATTGAATCCACAACATTTCATTTGACTGTCACTTGGTTTTGACGCTTGTTCAAGATTCCTGTTTGTTTCTCAAAACCTAAACATCTGGGATAAAAGCTGAGGCATTCGAATTGAGAGTTTGAAGTGTTGGTTTAATCAGTAAGGTAAAAGGCATATGGACGTTTGTTTGTTTGACTGTGCAATACATATGGTTAATCGGAACGCCAGGCTTATTGTTGGTTAATGCAAGTCTATGAGACTGCGACGTTTGTTGATTATTTATAATTTCTAAGTTACAATTATTGGGATAATTTCCAATTATTATAATTCAAGAGATTTAAATGATTAAATAAACAAGTGCAGAAGAACTAAAGAATTAACTGACAAAGGATTTTTTATTCATTTTTAATTATTGTTACAAATGTTTATTTGATACAGTAAATTTATTTACAGTGTTACAATGACGTTTATTACAATGATTAAAAATAAATTAAATCTATATCCTAAATTACTTGAAGTCTTCATCTTCTACTGTTGCTTCCCTTGCCCCAATTAATATTCACCTGCAAAGCCAGAAAAAGAGAAGTCAAACACAGATGAATTTGGAAAAGTATTTTTCAGACAGTTAATCAAAAACTCATCATTAAAGGTGTTGGCCGGAATCAGTTTGTTCGTCCTCTCTGCAAATCGCAAGAAGATGTCTCTTCTTGGTTCACAAAGAGGGAAAGAAAAATTATTTTGCAAAATGCACAAAGCTGCATAAATTCAAATTGTCAAAGAGGCAAACCAAACTGAAATGCCAAACCAAATTGCAAACTGAACAAACAAGTTGCACAATGCATAAAGGCAAACAAAACTGTCAACCAAACTAGGCCAACCAAACTGTCAAAGAAAGGCAAACTAAGCTGTCAACAATTTGTCAAAGAAGCTGTCAAAAACTGTCAACAAGTACACAAAAGCCAATGCAGAAAATCTGGAAGGTAAGAAGATATGCAGAGGAAAGACAAAATGCAAGCAATATTTCAAAACTTTCATCATTTTCCAACCAACACCTTTTCAGAAAAAAAGGACAGTTAAGCAATAAAATATGCTTTTTCTGTGGAGAGAGAAAGAGAGAGAGAAGTAGAGGCTTACAGTTTGCAGGCTTAGGAGATAGAAATATAACAAAGAGTTTCAGTTCAGAAACGAGGGGGCAGAACACATAAAGAAAAAGGCCACAAACTGTAAACACAAACAACAGCCTGCCTGTACCAACAAAGCTTGCCTGCATCTACACAAAACCAAACCTGCATATCAACCTGTTGAAACCTTCAAGCAAGCAAACAACAGCCTGCCTGTTACCAACAAACTGCCTTCAAGCAAGCAAACTAACAAGCCAAAAACCTGTTACAGAAACCTGCCTCAAGCCTGTAACCAAAACAAACTCAGAAACCTATTTCAATACCAAACAAACAAAACTCCAAACTATCTCAAGCCTGCCTCAAGCTTAAAGACCTGTTACAGAAGCAAACCTTTCAAGCCTGCCTCAAGCCTAAAAACCTGTCAAACTGTAGAACATTCAAGCCTGCATCAAAAACCCTTCAAGCAAGCAAACAATAGCCTGCCCAAAGCCTAAAACAAGTTATCAGAATAATAGTAACAACAACCTCAGAATTGGGTTCATCACAGGAAAAACCAGCCAAACCTAAGAGAGGAAAAGAAACTCAGAAGAAAGCAACACTGAAGCAAGCATCTTAGATTCGATATCATCATCATCGAAAAAGCCAACAAAGCCAATATTCAAAAACAAGAAGCAAAAGCATCTCAGAAGTCATGATATCATCATAGAATCAGCATAGCCAAAGCCAAACAACAATAATAACAAACTTCAAGATTGTTCATCATCAGAATCAAAGAACAAGCATTCAAATACTCAGAGGCAAGCATTCAGATAAGCAAAAAGAGAGAACTCAGAAACAACAACAGCGTTTTCAGAACATTCTCATCACTAAACGAAGGCTAAACACGCAAATACCAGGAAGCTAGTATCACCATCATCGTGTTCCCTCCGCCTTGGTTGCCTGAGGAGCGCCACCGTCCACTCCATTCCAAACTCCTCTCAGAAACAACAAACCCTAAAGGTATTGTCCTCCTTCCTTTTTTACACCTCACATAAACAAATAATACAGAAGATCAGAACATGTAAAAGATTAATAACATGCAAGAGATAAGAATCCGAAAACCCTAAAAAACGCGATAGAACGAAATAATACCTTTTCATCACCACCTGAGCAATCGTGGAAGGAGGAGAGTGGAGGTAGCGTCTGGCGGCCTAAGGCATGGGGAAGTCAGAAGCCATGGTTTGAGAAAGTATGAAGAGGCGATGAAGAAGATGGAGAAGCGGCGCCTTTCTAAGCCAAGCAAACCTTGTTTTGAGTAACAAACAAACAAACCCTAGAAAACATTGTCAAACGCGTATTTGGGTTTGTCCCTTGGACAAACCCCTTAGGCCCAACAATTCTGGCGCTGCACCCCCCTTTTGTTTTAAATCCGTCTTACTTTGCACATGGGCCAAGCATTCCCCTAAGGCCCATTTTATTTTCTTAACCCTTTATACAAATTAATACTTTTTTTTTACCTTATTTTCTTATTTTATATAATCTAATTCCTATTTTCTTTGGTTAAATAAAAATAGAATATTAAACTTTTGTACAAAAATATTTTTAATGTTTATTACATTTAAAAAAAATACATAAATAATTAGTTTGTTTTGAATTAAATACTTTTCTCTTTAAAACCCTTTTTATTTATAATTAACATTAATAAAAACACAAAAATAATAATAATACTTAATAATACATTAGGTTAACCTCTTAATCACTTGTAAATAATCATGTGCATCATACTTTGCTTTTGATTCCTTTTTATTCTTACATTTTACATTGAGAATGCGACGATTCGATTTGGTTGTAAATAATGTTGGGACACTACTATCCTGATAAGACTCATCCCCATTTGTAAACATTTGTACCCCCATCCCCGGATACTTATTTGTAATAGCTTAGACTTTAAATTCCCGCAATTTATCGCTTTCTATATACTGTATAGTAATTAGGGTTTGTATGCGAAGATTCAAAATCAACCGCTAGATAACCTAATACAAGACAAATGCATGAAAATCAATACACAATTCACACTTGCACCTCTAGGGTAACCTCGTTTGTTGCCTTCAAAAATGGGCCATGTTTGCATGTCAAGTACTTTGGCAAAACAAAAACAAACAAAATGATCATAGTCCCTCGATGACACTATCGGAGTTGCCTAAAACGAAATGATCATAGTCCCTTAAGAAAATTGCCAAAGACACTTGACACTATTGCTTCCATGGTCTATACGATGACCCGTGCCTATCCCGTTTACATCCTAACACAAGGTTGTTCACCAAATACAATGGTGAAACAACACTGTTAAAAGGGTTAAAAAGCATAAAAAAGACCTTTGAGTAAATTAGGGTAGATAACTCTTAGTTACTTGATCAAACTTGCAAAACATCCTTGCCATTTTTTCAAACACACATCTCCACACAATTTCAAAAACAACTTTCAAAACATTGAAACATCTTTTCAAAAAGACAAACACCTTTGTATATACTCAAACATGAGTCATTACAAAGGTTGCCTAGACAAGGCATCTTTTTCAAAACATTTTCAAAACCACACACACAAAGCACCATTTCAAACAATTGAAAAGCAAAGGCAAGTGATCTAAAACAAGTAACTAAGAGCCCATGGATAACCATGGATGAAAAGGGTGCTAGCACCTTCCCTTTTCATAATATACCCCCCGAACCCACGAAAACATCTCAAAGGTCTTTCCTGTGCTTTTTGACCTTTCCTTAGGATAAATAAAAAGTTGGTGGCGACTCTTGCTAAACCGAACAAGTGCGAATACAAACGCAAACCTCAAGTCAGTTCTCCCACCGTATCACAGAAATGTCAAGGGTCTACTCAGAGATTTTCACAAATGGTCAAGGATCTTCAAAAGTAAGGGACTTGAAAGATAAATACAAGATTTGGGCAAGGATTATCCATGAATGTGTTCACCATAGGAAAGACACCAGCTCTCCAGATTACATTAACGCTGATCAACAATACTTGTTGTTCTGCCTTGGAACAAATGTAAAAATTGATTTGCCTTATTTGCTGTTTGAACATCTCTGGAACCATGTAAAAGAGACTAGGGAAGTTGAAAGGATGAAAAACCCAAAATCCAAAAGGAATTGGATTCCTATGGGTAGATTAATATCATAAATTCTGACTGAGAATGGTCTGATTGCTCACCTAGATGAAGCCAATCTTCTGGGGGAGCTAAAACCTACTTGTGGTAAGACTATGACTGGGAAGAATTTACTGAAAAGGAAAATAATTGACAAGCTGCTGGTGGAACCAACTCCGTATGTGTCAGCTATTGTGAAGAGAAGAAGGATACCTATTGCTGATTTCCCTCTGTTCAACTCAAGTGATCATCCACGTATCATCCTGCACTACATTGAAATCTGCAAAGAGACTGGAACACCTATTGATCCAGCTTGGCTTCAAGGAAGAAATCAAGTTGCTCCAGATGTTGTTCTCCAGGAATCTTTGAAGAGGAAAGTTGTTGAAGGACCTTCTGCCACACCTCGGAAGAAGAAAAAGAAGACAGGTAAACCTGCTGAAACTATCATTGTTTATGATTCTGTCAGTGTATCTACATCTGCTGAACCCTCCCAAACCTTAGGAGATATAGATGTTGATATTGACCTGACCTTACCATCTAACTCTCTTACTGACAACCCTCAGAGAAATCAAGTTTTATCAGACTTGAGTGACTTTGACTCTGATGAACACTCTGAAACCCAACCAGAACCCTCTCAATCAGAACCCTCACACTCAGAACCCTCTGAACCATCTGTTTCTCAACCCATTCCTACTGAACGTTTTTCAAAACCTCCTCCTAGACCTCTATCACCCAGACCCACTGGATGGTATGATGCTGGCTCTTGGAGAATTCCAGGGATAAATGAACATATGGCCACTATAAAGCCTCCTTTCAACTTACCATCTGAAAACATTTTTGCTATGAATCGACCACGGCCTCAGAACCCCATTCCCACTCCTGAAAATACAATAATAATTTCACCTGATATCACTCCACCTACTTCACCAAAACATCCAACACCAAACTCACATATACTCTCACCCCCTCATATTCCAGAACACCAATCTGATGAACCACCTAAAACTTTTGAATCATCTGAACCTCATTGTGATCGGTGGATCTGGAACTGACTGTTTAACGCTGGTTCGCGGAATGTCGCGGAAGCAAGAGTCGCCACCGTCTTTTATTTTCTCCAATATGGAAAGGACAAAAGCACAGAAAAATTCCTTATTGAGATTAGCTCTCGGTTCGGGAGGTAGATTTATAGAAAGGGAAGGTGTTAGCACCCTTTCTATCCATGGTTATCCACAGGCTCTTAGATACTTGCTCATTTGTGTTTTCAAAAATGTTTGTTTGCTTTTCAAGGTGAGTGGGTTTGAAAAAGTTTCTTTGAAAGTTTCAGATCGACTCTTGTATCAGTCCTCAAGAGTGTTTGAAAAGTTGTTTTGAAAGCTTTTTGCAAAGTGTTGGTGTGAAAAGAAGTTTTTGATTTGTTTTGAATTAGAGCAAGTATCTACGAGTCATCTACCTACCCTAAGGAATTAGTCTGTGTAAATGTCCTTAAGGTAGTGCCATTCCACCATTGAGAGGTAGGTGGCACCACCGTTGGAGGTGTTCGGGTCAATTCGTTTGTAGGGACAGTGTGGTCACCGAGCAACGGTAAGACACCTTAGAAGCTACCCTTATGCCATTGATCTTTTTATTCCGAGGCAACTTGTTTCGAGGCAACCATTTTGAGGCAACTAGATCAATGGAACATAAGGACTCACTAAGACGTCCTATAGTCAACGACCACGTTTCGAGGGGGCAAGGCAACAATGTGGTCACCAGAGAAATAGTAGGACACCTTAGAAGCTACCCCTATGCCATGTTCATGGACATAAGGACTTACTAAAACGTCCTATACTCGACGACCACGTTTCGAGGGGCAAGGCAACAGTGAGGCGTACCCTAGGAGTTGTGTGTGAATTTGTGTGTCATTTCAGTTATGTTTTATCTTGTACATGCATCATGGTGATCTACGCTTTGATTTTATTTGGGCATACATTCTTTCATGTGATTAACAGTTTAAAGGGTGCGGAAATTAAAATGCGGAAAAATAAAGGTCCTACGCTATTACAAGGCGCGGGTCTACATCGCCAAATTAAACAAAGACCCGATTTGAATAAAAGTACGGAAAGTAAATATCCTAATTACTATTACAAAGCTTTCGGGCAAATACATTATATTCACAAAAGAAATAAAAATAAATGCGCGAAAAGGAATTAAAATCGAAGGTGCGAGGGCGTTGGCCCCTTTAAAGAAATTAAATTGAAATTACAAATCCATTAATGATTAAATAAAGAAAAGCAATTATTTTTTATATTTTTGGTATTTATGAAAAGAAAGATAATTTAATTGAAATTAAAAGTTGAATGAAATCCTAATTCTAAATTTGTTTTTAATCATAAAGAAAATTGTTTAAGTTTAACCTAATTTAACCCTAATTATTTAATTATAAGTTATTTACAAAAATAATTAATTATTAATAATAATGATGATAAGGAAATAAATTATTTATTAAGAAAGAAGAATAACAATGCTAAAACCTAATTTTATGTTTTTTTTAGTTTATTTAAGAAAAGAATGTTAAAGTTAAAAGAGCCTAAATTAACCTAAATAGATTATTAAATTTATTTACAAAAAACTATTAGTGAACTAAATATTAAAACATATTTTTATTTTTGACTTTTCTGATTTTTTGTGTCTTATGAAAATTATTTGAAATAAATTAAATAAAAGTGATCAAAAGAATAAAAAAAAAGAGAAAAGAGAAGAAAAGAAATTAAAAAATATACAAACATTGGGGGGTTTTCAGACCCTTTTGGAGGTGTTTGCAAGCAATTTTGGCCCACTGATCCCAAGCCCATGTTGACTTTCAGCGCTTGCGTATGGCATGGTCAACTAATGTGCATGATGGAACTCACATCCTGACCTTTGGATTCATCTCCTGGGACATTTGGCAAGCCAAGGCGTTGGGTGCATGGTACTCCTTTGAGTAAGATAATCACCTGAACATGTTAATACAAAAAATATGGAGAAATATGGGGGACCTGGGAATCGAACCCAGGTCCCAATACCTGCGTGCCAGCGTGCTAACCAAGTGAGCTAGTGCGTTTCTTTGTTCATTTAGTGGAACATGATCAATATGAGAGAGAAATAAATATTAGTGGTATTTGATGAAAACGCGCGCCAGTTATTCAAACCAACCATTCGCGTTTGGACACATCAGCTTCGTCCCCATTGTGTCTTCGTTTTTGCCTGCAAATATGAACAGATAGCGGGGGTTTTAAACCCCCACTAAATGGTACCTACAAAAATAGCGAATAGAGCATAGTAAAAAAGAAAAAGGGCGCGAGGTATGGGTTCTACTCGTTTGAAAGTCCTGATTTCATTGGTATAGGTCTTATGGTCCAATTATTCCAGATATGCAAAGCCCCAAAATTAGAGCTCTGAAACCCTAGGCAGCTTTCATGGTGGATTCACGTACAGGGCTTAAAAACTCAATTGGATGGCACCATTAGCTTTAGAATGATCAGGTTAGTATAAATCAAGTATTAAAAAATCAAAAATACTGCATGAATAATGAAACACGAATATGAAAATTTTCATGGAAAGTCAGACTTTGTTATACCGATTCCTTGAGTATGGAGGGTTAAATTTGATTGGAATGGCTTCCTGGATGTGTCAGGAGTGTAATGGAATGATTCTTTTGCTTTGAAACGTGCTCTATGTGGGAAAACAGTTTTCAGAATTTTGTGAAAAAATGCAAAGTTGTTCTTTGAGTTTCGGCGCAGCTTCCTCGTTCTTCAGCATTAGGGTTTGTTTGTATATGTATGAGGAATGATTTAGGTTAGAAAACAAAGCCCAAAATCCATTGAATCAATGTTTCAATATTTGATTTTTCAAGCATCTTTTTCAATCTTTTTGTCATGAAAACATGCCTATTTTGGAAGATCTTGCCTCTTGATGTGGTACACGAAATCCCTAGGCCTTAATGAGAGAATATGCTGCATAAAAAGATTTGGCAAACACATTTTAGTATTTTTTATATATTTAATTTTAATTAAATGAATTAATAGGATAATAAACTCAATTAATTAATTAAAAATAATAAAATAACTCCCCTTTGGGTCAATGGGTCGTGCATAGCTTTTGGGTGATGATTCTTGGAAGAAATTGAGGCCCATTAGCAATTTTGAGGCATTTGAAGCAAAGTTGACTTTTCAAAATTCCCAAAAATTTCCCAACTTCCACAAGGCATATCTTGCTCAAATTTTAGGCTTTGATCATGTTCTTGGACATTTTGGAAAGGTCTTGAAGTCCTCTAACCAATGCATTTGGTCCCATGTCATTTTGATTTACCAATCTCAAGTTATGGTCTTTGACTTAAAGTGCCTTTTTGTTGACTTTTGAAAATGACCTATAATGTTGAGATTGATAACTTTTTGTGAGAGCATTTCTTGGACTTGAAGTGTGAAGATGAGTTGTAGGAAATGTCATTCTTTTCAAAATGAGCTTTGGATGGAATTTTTCTGATAAAACATGTGGAAGTTATGCCTTGGTCAATTTGCAGTTGACTTTTCCAACTGTCCAAAAATAGAAACTTTTGCATCTTGAGACTTTTTGAGCCATGCTTTGAGAATCATGATCAAGAATTGATCAAATGATGTTTGTGGCTTCAAAATAAGATGTTGACCAAAATTTTTGACTTTTGACTGTCAAATGACCATTTTGCCCCTGCAGTTGACTGTAGGGCAATTAGGGTTTTTGACTGTGCAATTTTGTGCTGTGAGTCTTGAAACTTGGTATGAGGATGCTTGACAATGTTTATAGGCATGTGGGACTTGATTGGACCCTTGGAAACTTCAATTTCTTTGCCAGAACCAAAACCCTAATTTTTGACTGTTAGGAGGCCATTGGACTGTGCAACCCTTGAGAGATTTTGAAGCATGCTCTTGGCAAATCTTGAAGAATATGGGAGAGCAAATTTTGGGGTACAACAGTTGCCCCTGTTCAATCTTCTTAAACCTGAGGATGTAGATTGGCTTGCGTGCCTTTCGTGATCCGAAGGTGGAAGGTGATTGAACACTAGAGTGCCCAGAAATTTGCGCTCACATAGTAGTGTGATGGTGGGAATGGGCTTACAGATTCCATTTGGAGATTGATGGATATGAAGATGGGCTTATAGATGCCATCTGGGTGTCGATCGCGTAAGAGTTTCCTTAGCGAGAACTTGCGTACCTGAAAAAAGAAAATGATTACCTGGCCTGTTACAAGAGTTGGTCTTCAAACTCTTTGTGTAAATGTGCCCTGACTGGTTACAGGAATTGAATCCTTAAACTCTTCAGACGCACCCTCAGCAGGATGATGAATGGATCAGGGAAGATTACTACCTCAACAGTAACGATGAGAGAACCTTGGGACGATTACTACTTCAACAGTAATGATGAGAGAATCTTGGGACGATTACTACTTCAACAGTAACGATGAGAGAATCTTGGGACGATTACTACCTCAACAGTAATGATGAGAGAACCTTGGGACGAGTACTACCTCAACAGTAACGATGAGAGAATCTTGGGACGATTACTACCTCAACAGCAACGATGAGAGAACCTTGGGCGATTACTACCTCAACAGTAACGATGAGAGAATCTTGGGACGATTACTACCTCAACAGTAACGATGAGAGAACCTTGGGACGATTACTACCTCAACAGTAACGATGAGAGAATCTTGGGACGATTACTACCTCAACAGTAACGATGAGAGAATCTTGGGACGATTACTACCTCAACAGTAACGATGAGAGAACCTTGGGCGATTACTACCTCAACAGAAACGATGAGAGAATCTTGGATGTCTTCTACTGAGTCTTCATTAGGAAAATCTTTAGGAATTGATTTAACTGGACCGGAGAAGGCCTTTGACTGGATCGGCATCAGAAAAATCTTTAGGAGTCGATTCAACTGAACCAGGCAAGGTCTTGGAATAACTTCAATTGGATAAGAATCAGGGAGATCTTAGGGTCGATCTGACTGAACCAAAGAAGGCCTTTGACTAGATAAGAATCAGAAAAATCTTTAGGAGTCGATTTAACTGAACCAGGCAAGGTCTTGGAATAACTTCAACTGGATAAGAATCAGGGAGATCTTAGGGTCGAACTGACTGAACCAGAGAAGGCCTTTGACTAGATAAGAATCAGAAAAATCTTTAGGAGTCGATTTAACTGAACCAGGCAAGGTCTTGGAATAACTTCAACTGGATAAGAATCAGGGAGATCTTAGGGTCAATCTGACTGAACCAGAGAAGGCCTTTGACTAGATAAGAATCAGAAAAATCTTTAGGAGTCGATTTAACTGAACCAGGCAAGGTCTTGGAATAACTTCAACTGGATAAGAATCAGGGAGATCTTAGGGTCGATCTAACTGAACCAGAGAAGGCCTTTGACTAGATAAGAATCAGAAAAATCTTTAGGAGTCGATTTAACAGAACCAGGCAAGGTCTTGGAATAACTTCAACTGGATAAGAATCAGAGAGATCTTAGGGTCGATCTGACTGAACCATAGAAGGCCTTGGGCGTAGCTGAGAACTTGAATGGATCTTTCCTGAAAGGTAAAGGTCAGTCATATGTAATGCATGATATGGATCAAGCAATGATGTTCTCAACATAAATGAGATTTTAAGATCATGATGCGTATATGCATGCTATAATGTATGGAAGTGCGATGTTTATGAATATATGTTTTCGTCTTAGGAAAATGAATCCTTGACGGGTGCCAGGAAGTCACATCCTGGGCTGATGTTGAGGAATAGTGCTTGGTTGTTTCCGCTGGGGGTGAAGATTGCAAGAATGAACCGGTAGGAGAAGATGACTCCGTTGGGGAATAAACTTGAAGATTACTCTGCGGGGAAAAATTACTCTAGCTACCTTACTGGGGAACAGTACTCTGTGGGAGGAGAGGTACTTTGTTGAGATGTTGATGGTAACTTCGCTGGGGATACCGCTGTTATGTTGGAAGTTTTAATAGACTCCACTGGGATAAGAAGACTGCGTCGACGACGATCTTTCCGTGGCTTTTGGCTGAGGATAACCCAGTTATATCCTGGTAGGGAAATAACCTTTGAATAAAGCCGGGGGACGCGTTCGTGCTCTGTAGGGGATAAGCTTCCAGAATCTACTGGGGATAAGCTTCCTGATGGGGAGATGGATTCAAACTTTCCTGGGGAAATCTTTTTCAGATTGGTCTCTCCTGGGGAAATTTTGAGATGTATTGGAAGTGACTCCGCTGAATGTCTGGTAGACCGCCGGGGAACAATCTTAGATCAAGACTGCCGGGGATGCTTGTTAGGAATGATGAGACTTGCTGGGGGAATGTTGAGATCTGCGGGGGATACCCAACTTCCTTAAGGCTGATAATATAGCTTTGCTTGGGGAGAGTGCATTGACTTGCTGACTCACTCTCTGGGGATTTAAGATATCTTGGTTACATTCTTCGGCCGAACTTACCTTGGTACCTTGGTGGACAGAACAATTAGATCGCTTAGACAACTCATTATTGCCCCTGTTTCTAATGTTACCTGTAATTAATCCTTTGTTTCGTATGCCAATATTTATGAGTTAACAATTATTTGTCAAATGCATATATCACAAATTGAACCTTGGACGTTCTTCGCACAACAAAACAGAAAAAGGAGAAACAATTGGCAATTGATCTGAAAAATGAATTTATTGATTTTGGATTTGCCTGTAAATAGGCGTTTATGTACAAGAGGCTGACGTCCTAGTAAGAGAACACCGCCGAATAAAAGAGTTTATACAATTTGTACAAAGGGAAAACAAAACAGCTATGTGAAAAGAATGATCCCACTGGGTTCCAACTCTATTATCGCCTTTATATCTTCGAGCGTCTCATTACTTGATGACCTAGTTGAAGATGAGGCTGATTGATCGATGCCTTTGAACTTGGTGTTGATACCGGATTCTGGATGCAAAGTAATCCAATGAGACATAGTATTACGCTTTATCCCTAACTTTTTCCTGGACCTCCCTTTCGGGTTTTCAGTCCACCGGGATACCCATTTTTGCCCAAGCCGCCTTTTCAGGTTTTCGACTTGCCGGGTGTACAGATTTTTTCATTTCATCCCTTCATTTTGCCCGAACCCTTTTGGTTCGCCGGGAAGCCCTAATTTTTGCCTAGGTATGTCAACCTAGCGGGTCTTTATCATGCGTAGTATCTTTTTACTATGTCTGCATTGGCGGGGTGAGGAAGGTCGTCACCATCCATGGTGGTTAGAATCATGGCTCCTCTTGAGAACACATGTTTAACCACAAATGGCCCTTCGTACGTAGGGGTCCATTTTCCCCTTGGATCACTCTGAGGAAGGATGATGCGCTTGATTACCAGCTCCCCAACTTGATATTCTTGTGGTCTGACCTTTTTGTTAAATGCCCTGATCATCCGTTTTTGGTACGTCTGACCATGACAAATAGCAGCAAGTCTCTTTTCGTCGATTAAGTTTAACTGATCAAGTCGTGTCTGGATCCAATCATCTTCGCCCAGATCTGCATCCTTCATTATCCGGAGAGAGGGTATTTGCACTTCAATCGGTAAGACTGCCTCCATACCATAGACCAAGGAGAAGGGAGTTGCCCCGGTTGACGTCCTTGCTGAGGTACGGTACCCATGTAGAGCAAACGGTAGCATCTCGTGCCAATCTTTATAGGTCACTGTCATCTTCTGCACAATTTTCTTGATATTCTTATTCGCTGCTTCTACAGCCCCATTCATCTTCAGCCGGTAAGGAGAAGAATTGTGGTGCTGTATCTTAAACTGCTCGCAGAGCTCAGTGATCATCTTGTTATTGAGATTGGTACCGTTGTCTGTAATGATCCTTTCAGGGACGCCGTATCGACAGATCAGGTTATGCCGAATGAACCGTGCCACAACATTCTTGGTTACTGTAGCGTAGGAAGCTGCTTCAACCCACTTTGTAAAGTAATCGATCGCTACCAGGATGAAGCGATGCCCGTTGGATGCCGTGGGTTTAATCTCGCCGATCATATCTATGCCCCACATTGCAAAAGGCCAAGGTACAGTCAGAACATTCAGAGGGACTGGAGGAACGTGCACCTTATCTGCATATATCTGACACTTGTGACATGTCCTAGAATGTTGGTAACAGTCGGCTTCCATGGTGGACCAGTAATATCCTGCCCGAAGGATTTTCTTTGCCATAGTGTGTCCACTGGAATGTGTTTCGAAGGTACCTTCATGTAGCTCTGCCATGATCCTTTCTGCTTCAATTTTATCCACACAACGCAGTAAGGTCGAATCATGGTTTCGCTTGTACAGGATGCCATTGCTGAGGAAGAACTTCGCTGCGAACCTTCTCAGAAACTTCTTATCGTTGACAGATGCACCTTCGGGGTATTCCTGAGCTTCTAAATATCTTTTTACCTCATGGTACCAAGGTTTTTCAGTCACTTCCCCAGCCTCAAGATCACAACAGTATGCCGGTTCGTCCAGTTTCCAGATGATGATCCGGGGAGCCTCATTGTCCCACTTGACTTTGAACATGGAAGACATTATAGCTAACGCGTCCGCCAACTGATTCTCCTCTCTTGGGAAATGTTCAAAGGTTATCTCTGTGAAATGGGGGATCAATGTCAACACACATTCTCTGTAAGGAATAAGATTCAGATGTTTCGTATCCCACTCGCCTTTGATCTGATTGATCATGAGAGCGGAATCTCCAAAGACACTCAGAAACTTGATCCTTAAGTCGATCGCAGCTTGAAGACCCATGATGCATGCCTCATACTCCGCCATGTTGTTGGTGCAGTTGAAACATAGCCGGACAGTGAGTGGAGTATGAGTGCCTTGAGGGGATATGATCACATCTCCGATACCGTTACCCAAAGCGTTGGAGGCTCCGTCGAAGTGCATAGACCATCAGGATCCTTCCTCAGGTCCTTCATCCGGTCCAGGTACCTCACAATCAGTCACTATCATGATACTCTCGTCTGGAAACTCGAAGTTCATTGACTGATAGTCGTCCACTGCCTGATGTACCAAGTGGTCTGCCAATACACTTCCTTTGATAGCTTTCTGAGTCGTGTACTGGATGTTGTATTCCGTCAAGATCATCTGCCATCTTGCTATTCTCCCGGACAGAGCAGGCTTTTCAAATATGTACTTTATTGGATCCATCTTTGAGATCAACAAGGTAGTGTGAGTCAGCATATACTGTCTCAGCCGGCGAGCAGCCCATACCAAAGCGCAGCAAGTTTTCTCGAGCAGTGAGTATCGGGTCTCACAGTCGGTAAACTTTTTGCTAAGGTAATAGATGACATGCTCTTTTCGGCCAGACTCGTCATGCTGCCCCAGCACACACCCCATTGAGTTGTCAAGTACTGTCAGGTATAATATCAGAGGTCTCCCTTCAACCGGTGGCATAAGGATGGGTGGTTCTTGGAGATACTCTTTGATTCTGTCAAAAGCGGCCTGACATTCATCATTCCAACGTACTACCTGATCTTTCTTCAGCAGCTTGAAGATTGGCTCACAGGTAGCAGTTAGGTGCGAGATGAATCGAGCAATGTAATTCAGGCGTCCTAAAAAGCCTCTGACCTCTTTCTCTGTCCTGGGAACTGGAATCTCTTGAATGGCTTTAACCTTGGCAGGGTCCACTTGAATACCCTTATCACTTACAATGAAGCCTAGCAACTTTCCAGATCTCACCCCGAAGGTGCACTTGTTCGGGTTCAACCTCAGCTTGTACAGTTTCAAACGGTCAAACAGTTTCTGCAGATGATCAAGGTGTTCCTCCTCAGTTTGGGACCTTGCAATCATGTCGTCGACATACACTTCTATCTCATGATGGATCATGTCATGAAATAAAGCAACCATGGCACGTTGGTAGGTTGCCCCAGCATTTTTCAACCCGAATGGCATGACCTTGTAGCAGAAGGTGCCCCACTGAGTAACAAAGGTAGTCTTTTCCATGTCTTCAGGAGCCATCTTGATCTGATTATAACCTGAAAAGCCATCCATGAAAGAGAACACCTTGTGCTGAGCAGTATTGTCAACCAGGACGTCAATGTGAGGTAGAGGGAAGTCATCTTTGGGGCTGGCCCTGTTCAGATCCCTGTAGTCAACACACATTCTGACCTTACCATCCTTCTTTGGTACCGGCACCACATTAGCAACCCACTGAGGGTAAGAAGTCACTGCAAGAAACCCGGCATCGAATTGCTTCATAACCTCAGCTTTGATCTTCTCAGACATCTCTGGACGCATACGACGGACCTTTTGCTTAACCGGAGGGCAGTCTTCCTTGGTAGGCAAATGATGGACCACAATATCAGTATCTAAACCAGGCATGTCTTCGTAGGACCAGGCGAAGATTTCCACATAATCATGTAACATCTGGGTCAATCGTTGCTTCGCGCTGAGCTCTAGGTTGGCACCAATCTTGACTTCCTTTCTATCTGTCTCAGTACCCAGATTTATCTTTTCCACTGGCTCTTCATGTAGTTGAATTGCCCTCTCTTCCTGGAGTAACAGTCTTGCAAGCTCGCCAGGCACTTCGCAATCATCTTCACCTTCGTCTTCGGCTAAGTTGATCGGATTTTCGAAGTCATAACTGGCAGTAGTAGAGTCGTTACCAGTGAGATCCAGAGTGGATTGAAACCTGTATGAGTGAGTGTGTGTAAATACAGCTGTTTTGCAATATATAAAGAAAGAAAGAAAGAAAGGGAGCACAAGATTTGAAATGCGAAAAAAACGTCCAAGATCTTTATTCATGATATATGGAAATGACAGTTATAAGCCCTCACAAATGAAGCCAATGGTGCCCCGGGTAAGACACCGGGCCATAAAGTTTTAGTTTATTGTTTATTACAAATAACAAAAACAAAGGAATTCATTACTGCGTAACAAAAGTAACAGGTGTATGATCTTTAGCAGTCCAATTGTTCAATCCACCGTCAGTCGTCGGGTAGATCCAGCTATCGAACTCTGATTCTTCCACTTCATCATCATCCCTGATAGCATTTACTCCATGAGCAGGCAGGGGAGCTGTCACTACATTAGGCTTCTCAGGTGCCTCAAACTGTACCTCCTTTGCATCAATAAAGTCTTGCACCTTATTTCTCAGGGCCTAGCAATCATCAGTAGAATGCCCCGGGCTATCAGAGTGATAAGCACAGCGGGCATTTGGATTATATTTGGGGGAGGCAGTATTCACAACCTTTGGAGCCTCTCTGACAGTCACCAAGCTGGTGGATAGCAACTGCGGCAAGATTTGTGACAGGGTCATACTTAGCCGGGTAAATTCTCTTCTGGGTCTTTCAGCCCTTTGTTGATTGGTTTGCCGAGGAGCGGCAGCAGGTTTAGCAATCACCACCGCGCTGACAGATTGGCGGCGCTCTGGTTTATCTTGCCTTCTAGGCCCATACACAACACTGGCCTCCTTTTTGAAGGGCTTCTTCTCAGAACTTGAAGACGCACCTTTCTGAATTTTACCGGACTTCATTCCAGCCTCTATCCTTTCCCCAGTTAGAATGAGGTCAGTGAACCCTGCAGATGAGTTGCCAATAAGATGATTGAAAAACGGCCCGGAGAGGGTCCCCAAGAACATATCTACCAATTCACGGTCAGTTAATGGTGGCTGTACCCTGCCAGCCAGATCCCTCCACTTCTGCGCATACTCTTTAAAACCTTCGCATGATCCTAGCGACATACCCTGGAGTTGGGTACGTGTAGGAGCAAGGTCGGCATTATATTGATACTGCTTGTAAAAAGCAGTAGCCAACTCCTCCCAGTTACGAACTTTGGTCCTATCCAGCTGATAGAACCATTCGAGATGAGTCCCTGAAAGACTCTCCTGGAAGAAGTGGATCCACAAATTCTTATCCACAGTGTACGGCTGAATTTTCCGCACATAAGATCTGAGGTGCAGCTTAGGGCAAGACGCCCCATCATACTTGGTGAAAGATGGTGCTTTAAACTTGTGAGGGATGATCACACCAGTAGATAAACCCAAGTCTCCGAAATCCAAACCAGGCACTTGTTGGATCTCCATGGCGTTCAGACGGTCTTCCAACTGCTTGTATCTGTCTTCAGCCGGAGGATACTGTTCCTCATTAAAATCAGTCTCATTATCAGAGACCACCGGACTTGGAGCCCTTCCCCCCTGAGGACTGTCTTTGCCTACAGAAGAACCAGCTTCCTCATTCTGCAGAGTGTTACCAAACCTCCGGCCCGAGTTGAATAGAACAGTTCTCTTCTTCTTCTTCTCCTTCTTCAGGAGCAAAGCCTTCAGCTCTTCTTGACCTTGAGCCAAACCCATGACCAGCTTCTGAAATTGTGCGTTCTGCGCCTAAAGGGCCTTGATAGACTGCTCGGTTGATGATTCAGGGTTCATGATGCTGAAATAAACAGCGAAGAACAGTAAGCAACCTGAAAAGAAGAGTACATGTGATGCACATGATGAATGGAATGCGTATGATTTATGTTTTCAAAGACAATCGGGAATCCACTTTGTAAACAAAAAGGAACACACTTCATTAGATTCAACTTTGAAATTTAAATTGTTCAACAGGTTGCCCTTAGGCATTACATAGAAAATGGAAATACTGAAAAGGGAAATAAAACTGTAAAAGAACATCCAAGGCTTATTAGTGATCCCATGGTCTCCTCTTCTCAGTACGGATGTAGTCATTCAGAGCTCACTCATTCTCCAACTGCTTTGTCAGCTTCTGGATCTTCAGTTCTTGCTCGTTGAACTTTTCCCGGTAAGAATCTCGTTCTTCTCGCAGTTGCGCCCAAGACCTCTTTAATGTCTCATAATCAGTAGGTATCTGAGGAGGGAGAACAGTTGGAGGAACCCCATCTTTGTCAGGATACTCAAGAACGATGGGTCTGACAGCTTCGTACGGCATACCTAACTTCTGAGCACGGATGCAGACCCATTTGTAGTAAGCTTCCATAGGTAGAGAGGTCTTTGGTCCTAACTCTTGTGGGTTAGCTTTGTGAATTCTGTCCCAAGCTTTGACGAACCTACGACGCAACTCGTCACTATCCACCTGAAACTCAAAACTGATGTGAGGTACCAACATCTCATGAGGCCCTGTTCTTCTGGCTCTTCCAAACTGATGGAGCGCTAGACACGGATTATAAGAGATTCCTCCTTGGGTACCAATCAAAGGAACATTAGGATATTCTCCGCAACGATCAATAACAGCTATCTCATCCAAACCCCTGAGAGTCCAAATGATGTCCTTATCAGTGAGAGACATTAACCTATGAGCCCAACCTCTTCTTTCTTTGTTCTTCAGCACGAACTTAGGGAGGTGCGAAATAAACCACCTCACCAACAAAGGGATACAACACCACAGAGTTCCTCGTCTTCGGGCAGTACGAGCATAAAGTTGTTGCAGGATATCACCCAAGAGAGTGGGCACAGGATTCTGAGACATGAAAATCCTGATGGCAGTGACATTGATGAAGTTATCAGGATTAGGGAATAAGACTAGACCATAGATTAAGAGAGCCAGGATGTCTTCATATGCCCTAAAGTCCAAGTCATTCCAGAAACTGTTAGCTTTACCAACCAGGAACTTGGCCAAGAAACCCTTAACTCCGCTTCTAGTCACCCAGTTGTCCATTACTTCTTGGTGGGTCAAGGGAAGAGCTGCAGCAACCTCCTCAAGCCTAAGAGTCTTTTCCCAACCAGTGTAGGGAGTCTGATCCAAGATAGGGATACCAAGCAAATCAGAGAACTCTTCCAGGGTAGGGACCAACTGGAAGTCTTGAAAGGTGAAGCACTGGTACAGAGGGTCATAGAACTGGGTCAGGACACTCATCAACTGTTGGTCCCGCATTGCTGTGACTAAACTGAGAAGAGAACCATGCCTCTGGATGAAGGAAGTAGTGTTTGGAATTCTGCTAACCAACTCTTCAAGCAACTCAGGAGGGTGAACAAAGTTAAACCGGATAGTGTTCCTTCGCATAGGCATCATGATGTCCTACAAAACAGAGCAAAGGTGAAACCCTCTTGTCTTTGAAAATGGTCAGTCCTTATGCAGGATGCATGCAATGCTCATGATGGCATGATGTTATGATAAAGCACACCACAAATATTTACAAAGGCAAACATGATAAGGCACACAAGTCACACAAGACAAGCCCTTAAAGTTTAGGCCAGCATGGGGTCTAGGTATTACCCTCTTTCAGTTTGTTGGTTCATACCTGTCCTATCAGAAGTAACCGGGTTCTAGAGGATCCCAATATCACTGACTACCCTCAATCGGTCATAACTCCAGCATCGCAATCTTTTCTTGCGGCCAGAACCATCATGAGAGTTTAGCCTCAATGGGCGTAGCATACTGCTACTGTTCTATTGGCCAAGTTGGGTCATTTAAGGTTCTAAGGTCGGTTGGTGCTTAATGACTCCTCAGAAGACCCATATTCTCCTCGTTGCAACACAAGGGATATCGGTAGAGACCAAGGTGCCACACCAATGTAGCCACTGCTTCACCCATGTCGGTCTACGCCGGACAAGTCCCTCACAGCTTATGCTACCTAACAGGGTATCCCCAGATCCGGGTTAGGATCTATGTAACTCCCAAGACAGTCCCACAATAATAAAGCAAGCAAGTCAAAGCAATTGAAAACACAGTGATCTTAGTCCTAAGGTACACCTCACTTTATAAGAGTCCCGAGCAGAGTCGCCAGTTCTGTGATCGGTGGATCTGGAACTGACTGTTTAACGCTGGTTCGCGGAATATCGCGGAAGCAAGAGTCGCCACCGTCTTTTATTTTCTCCAATATGGAAAGGACAAAAGCACAGAAAAATTCCTTATTGAGATTAGCTCTCGGTTCGGGAGGTAGATTTATAGAAAGGGAAGGTGTTAGCACCCTTTCTATCCATGGTTATCCATGGGCTCTTAGATACTTGCTCATTTGTGTTTTCAAAAATGTTTGTTTGCTTTTCAAGGTGAGTGGGTTTGAAAAAGTTTCTTTGAAAGTTTCAGATCGACTCTTGTATCAGTCCTCAAGAGTGTTTGAAAAGTTGTTTTGAAAGCTTTTTGCAAAGTGTTGGTGTGAAAAGAAGTTTTTGATTTGTTTTGAATTAGAGCAAGTATCTACGAGTCATCTACCTACCCTAAGGAATTAGTCTGTGTAAATGTCCTTAAGGTAGTGCCATCCCACCATTGAGAGGTAGGTAGCACCACCGTTGAAGGTGTTCGGGTCAATTCGTTTGTAGGGACAGTGTGGTCACCGAGCAACGGTAAGACACCTTAGAAGCTACCCTTATGCCATTGATCTTTTTATTCCGAGGCAACTTGTTTCGAGGCAACCGTTTTGAGGCAACTAGATCAATGGAACATAAGGACTCACTAAGACGTCCTATAGTCGACGACCACGTTTCGAGGGGGCAAGGCAACAATGTGGTCACCAGAGCAATAGTAGGACACCTTAGAAGCTACCCCTATGCCATGTTCATGGACATAAGGACTTACTAAAACGTCCTATACTCGACGACCACGTTTCGAGGGGCAAGGCAACAGTGAGGCGTACCCTAGGAGTGGTGTGTGAATTTGTGTGTCATTTCAGTTATGTTTTATCTTGTACATGCATCATGGTGATCTACGCTTTGATTTTATTTGGGCATACATTCTTTCATGTGATTAACAGTTTAAAGGGTGCGGAAATTAAAATGCGGAAAAATAAAGGTCCTACGCTATTACAAGGCGCGGGTCTACATTGCCAAATTAAACAAAGACCCGATTTGAATAAAAGTACGGAAAGTAAATATCCTAATTACTATTACAAAGCTTTGGGGAAAATACATTATATTCACAAAAGAAATAAAAATAAATGCGCGAAAAGGAATTATAATCGAAGGTGCGAGGGCGTTGGCCCCTTTAAAGAAATTAAATTGAAATTACAAATCCATTAATGATTAAATAAAGAAAAGCAATTATTTTTTATATTTTTGGTATTTATGAAAAGAAAGATAATTTAATTGAAATTAAAAGTTGAATGAAATCCTAATTCTAAATTTGTTTTTAATTATAAAGAAAATTGTTTAAGTTTAACCTAATTTAACCCTAATTATTTAATTATAAGTTATTTACAAAAATAATTAATTATTAATAATAATGATGATAAGGAAATAAATTATTTATTAAGAAAGAAGAATAACAATGCTAAAACCTAATTTTATGTTTTTTTTAGTTTATTTAAGAAAAGAGTGTTAAAGTTAAAAGAGCCTAAATTAACCTAAATAGATTATTAAATTTATTTACAAAAAACTATTAGTGAACTAAATATTAAAACATATTTTTATTTTTGACTTTTCTGATTTTTTGTGTCTTATGAAAATTATTTGAAATAAATTAAATAAAAGTGATCAAAAGAATAAAAAAAAAAGAGAAAAGAGAAGAAAAGAAATTAAAAAATATACAAACATTGGGGGGTTTTCAGACCCTTTTGGAGGTGTTTGCAAGCAATTTTGGCCCACTGATCCCAAGCCCATTTTGACTTTCAGCGCTTGCGTATGGCATGGTCAACTAATGTGCATGATGGACCTCACATCATGACCTTTGGATTCATCTCCTGGGACATTTGGCAAGCCAAGGCGTTGGGTGCATGGTACTCCTTTGAGTAAGATAATCACCTGAACATGTTAATACAAAAAATATGGAGAAATACGGGGGACCTGGGAATCGAACCCAGGTCCCAATACCTGCGTGCCAGCGTGCTAACCAAGTGAGCTAGTGCGTTTCTTTGTTCATTTAGTGGAACATGATCAATATTAGAGAGAAATAAATATTAGTGGTATTTGATGAAAACGCGCGCCAGTTATTCAAACCAACCATTCGCGTTTGGACACATCAGCTTCGTCCCCATTGTGTCTTCGTTTTTGCCTGCAAATATGAACAGATAGCGGGGGTTTTAAACCCCCACTAAATGGTACCTACAAAAATAGCGAATAGAGCATAGTAAAAAAGAAAAAGGGCGCGGGGTATGGGTTCTACTCGTTTGAAAGTCCTTATTTCATTGGTATAGGTCTTATGGTCCAATTATTCCAGATATGCAAAGCCCCAAAATTAGAGCTCTGAAACCCTAGGCAACTTTCATGGTGGATTCACGTACAGGGCTTAAAAACTCAATTGGATGGCACCATTAGCTTTAGAATGATCAGGTTAGTATAAATCAAGTATTAAAAATCAAAAATACTGCATGAATAATGAAACACGAATATGAAAATTTTCAAGGAAAGTCAGACTTTGTTATACCAATTCCTTGAGTATGGAGGGTTGAATTTGATTGGAATGGCTTCCTGGATGTGTCAGGAGTGTAATGGAATGATTCTTTTGCTTTGAAACGTGCTCTATGTGGGAAAACTGTTTTCAGAATTTTGTGAAAAAATGCAAAGTTGTTCTTTGAGTTTGGGCGCAGCTTCCTCGTTCTTCAGCATTAGGGTTTGTTTGTATATGTATGAGGAATGATTTAGGTTAGAAAACAAAGCCCAAAATCCATTGAATCAATGTTTCAATATTTGATTTTTCAAGCATCTTTTTCAATCTTTTTGTCATGAAAACATGCCTATTTTGGAAGATCTTGCCTCTTGATGTGGTACACGAAATCCCTAGGCCTTAATGAGAGAATATGCTGCATAAAAAGATTTGGCAAACACATTTTAGTATTTTTTTTATATTTAATTTTAATTAAATGAATTAATAGGATAATAAACTCAATTAATTAATTAAAAATAAGAAAATAACTCCCCTTTGGGTCAATGGGTCGTGCATAGCTTTTGGGTGATGATTCTTGGAAGAAATTGAGGCCCATTAGCAATTTTGAGGCATTTGAAGCAAAGTTGACTTTTCAAAATTCCCAAAAATTTCCCAACTTCCACAAGGCATATCTTGCTCAAATTTTAAGCTTTGATCATGTTCTTGGAAATTTTGGAAAGGTCTTGAAGTCCTATAACCAATGCCTTTAGTCCCGTGTCATTTTGATTTACCAATATCAAGTTATGGTCTTTGACTTAAAGTGCCTTTTTGTTGACTTTTGAAAATGACCTATAATGTTGAGATTGATAACTTTTTGTGAGAGCATTTCTTGGACTTGAAGTGTGAAGATGAGTTGTAGGAAATGTCATTCTCTTCAAAATGAGATTTGGATGGAATTTTTCTGATAAACCATGTGGAAGTTATGCCTTGGTCAATTTGCAATTGACTTTTCCAACTGTCCAAAAATAGAAACTTTTGCATCTTGAGACTTTTTGAACCATGCTTTGAGAATCATGATCAAGAATTGATTAAATGATGTTTGTGGCTTCAAAATAAGATGTTGACCAAAAATTTTGACTTTTGACTGTCAAATGACCATTTTGCCCCTGCAGTTGACTGTAGGGCAATTAGGGTTTTTGACTGTGCAATTTTGTGCTGTGAGTCTTGAAACTTGGTATGGGGATGCTTGACAATGTTTATAGGCATGTGGGACTTGATTGGACCCTTGGAAACTTCAATTTCTTTGCCAGAACCAAAACCCTAATTTTTGACTGTTAGGAGGCCATTGGACTGTGCAACCCTTGAGAGATTTTGAAGCATGCTCTTGGAAAATCTTGAAGAATATGGGAGGGAAAATTTTGGGGTACAACACTCATGAACAATCAGTACCACCTAACTTTGTTGACCAACCTGATCATTCAGCCACTCCTGAACCAACAAAAAATTCTGAACCTGCTAACTTTTTAAGAACTGTAGTGGATTATGAATCTCTACAATTCTTGTTTCAGAACCTGTTCAGCCAGATTTGAATACATTGTTTCAGAATTTTTTAATAGATGTTCAAGCATGGTTGAATCTGCTGAAGGAAGATCGCTCCAGAAGCATGAACCCAGCTACAACAGATCTTCTATGGGAAACCTTCAGAAGAACTTTTAATGCTGAGTCACTGAAGCTACAGGACTTATGTCACTTTCAGGTGCTGGACAACTTTTCCAAACATCTGCATGCTTTCAAGACAAGCTGCTGACATTTGGAATAAGAAGTCTTCTTTAATGATTGCTGATACACCAACTGATACAATGGACATATCAGAAGATGAATCTGAAGAATCCTCTGAAGATTCAAACCCTCTGGCTATTGTTCTATTGAATCAACCTTCTGTTAAGGCTGAACCTGAAGTTGTTCCAACTCTTGCAATGGATCTGGGCACTCTGCTTTCAACCTTCGTGCATTCTGACTCAACGGTTGCTTCTCCAAAGCCCATTTCTGCTGAAGCTTCGTCATCCTCTGCTCCTACCTTACTTATCTTGGACACTCTGAATGAGCTCAAGAGGGAGAATGAAGTAATACATGAGCGCTTGGATAAGCAAGACCAGACAAATCAAGAAATCAAGAACTGGATGTTAAAACAAGAAGAATCTGCCTCTGAGATCAAGAATCTTCTGATGGCTCTTGTTACTAAGAAATCCTAGTGTCTTTCTGTTTCTTGTCTTTTGTTTGTTGTTTTGTACTTCTGGATATCTTTTTCTATTTTTTATGAAAACTTTTAAGCTCTTCAACTATCTTTTATACACTTTTTGATTATGCCAAAAAGGGGGAGAAAATGAGTATTTTGAACTAATCACTGTTTAACAGTTATCGGACTAAGTCTCAGACATTCTAACAAAATACAAAATTTCTTTTTGTGCAAAATAATTTTTTTTTTGCAGGTATCACTTTAACTCTGAAAGAGTATTCCAGCTGAACATTATCTTCATAAAGAAGTTCTGAAGAAATACAAGAATATTTTTTTCATTGCTCTGTTAAATAAATCTCAGAAAGTTTTATATATAGAAATATTCATTTCAGGGGGAGATTCTTATCTCTTATCACATTTTATTTCTATATCTGAATAATTTTTGTCATCATCAAAAAGGGAGAGATTGTTAGAACAAGATTAGTTCTTATCTATCTCAGAGTTTTGATGATAACAATAAATTATATTTTTAGATAATTTATACTCTGATGAACGTATTTGAATGTTTCAGATAATATTCAGACAAAAGCATTCTGTTGTGCAAAGCTAAATTATATGAAGAAGTTCTTTGATGAAAGAACCTTTTTGTTTTAAGCGTAACTGCTGACTCTGGTAAGAAAATTTATTTAAATGTATCTTCTAACATTTAGCTGGATTCCTTGCTCAGAAGGTTACTTGAAAACAAGTGCTATTCAGAAGTTATTTAAAAGCAAGCGCTGATCAAGTTCTTAGAAAGCAAAGCACTTCTTAGAAGATGTGTAAAGCATGTTCTGAATTCAAGATGTTGAAGCAAGTTCTGAAAGAACTTTAAAGCCAACTTGTCTTGTTAAGCGAAGGAAACATGTTCTTACAAGTTGTCGTTTGCTCATTAATGCAAAGACGACTGCAAGCACTCAAGTGTCTAAGCTAGTTTCCTGGAAAATGGAATAGTGCAAGGAAACACGCAAACATTTAATGCTCTCAACTTTTCTGAAGGCAGCAACGGTCATTTCGTTCTTACTATATATAGAAAGACATTTATTGCAAGCCAACCAACCAATTAATTTAAAAAAGAAGCAAGAAACTACGTGAAATATTATGGGCTCACAAACTCTTTGTTCATACACTTTGTGAAATTTATTCTAAGTGAAAAATCACAGTTGTGATATAGCTTGATTAGAAGCAATTTTTATTTCACTATCTATAAGATTAAACTCTTGTAATTGTTCCTTGAGAGACCAAGTTTGGTCAGATTTCTCAAGCAGACTAGGACTAGATTTAAGTCTTAGTGGTGTTAGTCACTTGTAAGATTACTTGTGCATTGTTAGTCACAACAGTTGTTGTATGTTTGTAATCAGTTAATTATAGTGGATTAAGTCTTTGTTGAGAAAGGCAAAATCACCTTGACGGGTGGACTGGAGTAGTTTGAGTTCAAACAAACCAGGATAAAAATAACCTTGTCCTTCCATTATTGTTGAGCTTTGTTTTGAAAAGAAAAAGAGTCACTTATTCAACCCCCCTTCTAAGTGTTTTCTTACCCCTTCAAAAGCAACTAAGACTCATCGACGAGAAAATGTAGCCTATGTCAAAATGGATGATGATGATCCAGAGACATCTAGTAATCCTACATCCGTCGAAGAGAGCGAAATAGATTTAGCAGAGTTGAAACATGGGCCTCCATACTCTTGTAGAGTGTTACTGCCCTCAGACGCGAAGAATCCTAATGAGTCTGAAAAGAACAGCGATAAATTCCCAAAGAAAATGTATAGTTTTGACGTCACAAAATGTGGTGAGATATTCGACTTATTAGTGAAAGATGGCCAAATGATAGTGCTCCCAGGAGAAAAATGCCTCCTTTAGAACAAAGAAAGAAAAAAGGTTTTTGTAAGTATCATAATTTTTTGGGCCATAAAACTTCACAATGTTTTCTTTTCAGGGATCTCGTTCAAGGAGAAATCAAAGAAGGTAGAATCAAATTTGCTGACAAACCCCAAATGAAAATTGATGCAGACCCACTGAGAGCTGATGCCTACTATGCTGAACCAGCAGGCATTAATATGGTCAAAACTTCTGAAGACTCCGTCAATATGCCAGTCTTTGGCAGTTTTACTGGGAACATCTCCAGAAAGACTGCAGAAGAGGTTAGAAAGGCCACTGAAGGTCTAAACAAAAGGCTACTGAAGGCCTAAACAAAGGAGTTGCTGAAGACTCTAGCAAAAGGACTACTGTAAGTTCTTATGTGGCTGTTGTCAAAGGTTCGACAGAGGACCTTGAGGCTAAAATGCAAAAAATGAATCTCACTGCCAAGAGCAACGTGCAAGTCAACATGGTCGAAGTATCTGAGGCAAAGGCTTCAGAGGAAGCCATTAGACAAGAGGAAGTGAATAAAATTGCATTTCCAAAAGAAAATGAGGATCTGGCTGAATTTCTACAACGATGCCAGAAGAAAAAGTCTGAAGTTATGTTATGTCCAAGATGCAGCTCCATCTTCGACAAAAAGGATGCATAACACATACAAGGCATAAGGATAATGAAATAGAAAAGGGCCACCAATGCCCAAGCCACATGGTTCCTGAAGTTAGATACGATCCCCGAAGAGGACCAATGAACCAGGTGAAGAGGCCATCAACTTTCAGGCCTCCAACTAATGTCCCCGTGGATACTTGGCTAAAGACAGCAACCAGGAAAAGGCTAAGTGAAGAGAAATGGTGATCATTCAATGTGCCAAGAGGGTCATCCTGGGCATATAAGAAAGAATCCCAAACTACGACTACAAACAAAGTGGCTCACGTGTCGAGCAACTATAGGGGGAAGAACCCCATGTCTCGCTCCCAGTGGAGGGGGTTCCAAAGACGGTGAAAAGGCAAAAGGGAGGCTACAGAAGAGCCTCAACCAGAGTCAAGCACCAACGTGCCACAAAAAATGGACAAAGGCGGACAACGAAAGCATTTAGAAAGGAAACCAATTGCTAGAAGGTTGGAGTGGCCAGATCAAGGTGAATCAGATGACGAAGGTAACTCTGAATCTGATGCTACTTTAGACATTATGGTAAATGTAGTATCAGTGCTACCCAGAGAATAAGACCGCCAAGTCGAAGTCGAAGAGACCGACTGGGAAGTCGAACAAGAAATGGCCAAACATAGGCCAATGTGCTATTATGTAATGAACAATGGTTGCGTCGAGGAGCAAAATGCATTCTTTGAGCCACCTAAAGAGGCGATGAAAAATCACCTAAAACCCTTGTTCATTAGAGCAAAGATAGGGGAAATAACAATCAACAAAATTCTGGTTGATTGTGGAGCTACAATCAACATAATTCCCCAATCTATGCTAAGGAAATTGGGCAAAGAAGATGGGGATATCAAACCCCACAACATGGTTCAGTCGAACTATGAGGGAGGCATTGGAACCACTATGGGGGTGATATAATTAGACCTCAAAGTGGGAACAATACTTCGACCAACTATGTTCATGGTCATCTCAGTGAAGCCCAACTACAATCTACTCTTAGGTAGAGAGTGGATACATGGCATAGGTGCAGTGCCATCTTCTATGCATCAACGGGTCACGATTTAGCACCCTGATGGCATTGTGGAGAATATAGAAGCTGACCAAAGTTATTACTTGGGTGAAGATAATAACGTTGGAAAAAATAGCTTCGACAGAAACTTGGCTCAAATAGGGCCATGCAATCCTCCAGAGTTCGATTTGGCACCAGCACCAAATGCCTTCTGCTCCCTCTACCTGCATTCCGACCATGGTTTCAAGTGGGATAGAGAAGACTTATCAAACATTGACTACGGAGGAGTTGATGACATACGACCAACTGGCTGGGGAATTGAATTTGGTGATGATGACTGAATCACAAGCCTTACAAAAGATTTCGAAATATGTAGCCGAAATTAGAATGATAGTGGCCTTAGATACTGAAGTCAAATACATGGCTATTGAAGCCAATGAACAAGTATTTCTTCCAAAGGGTCCTAGGAAAGACTTCGATCCAGAACCACCTGACGCAAAGGAGGAAGAAGTGCAAAACCAGAGGCTAGATGCTATTTATGATGATGAGCCTCTGGGTTTTGAAAAGGATCTGTTAGCAAACAATGTAAAAATGCTAGCGCAAGATCCTTTAGAAGAAATAGATTTGGGCGAAGGATTGGCGAAAAGGCCAACATACATTAGCACGAAGATAGATCCAGAGCTCAGGATCGAAATAATCCAATTGTTTAAGGAATTCAAAGAGTATGCTTGATCGAAATAATACATGAGTATGCTTGATGGATACTCAGGGTATAATTAAATTTTCATTGCTGAAGAGGATGTGTCGAAAACAGCCTTTCGATTCCCTGGAGCTTTAGGCACTTATGAATGGGTAGTGATGCCTTTTAGCCTAAAAAACGCAGGGGCAACATATCAAAGAGCAATGAATTCAATCTTCCATGATTTCATCGACACTTTTATGCAGATTTATATTGATGATTTTGTTGTTAAATCTGTTTCAGGGAAGACTCATATAGACCATCTTCGACAATCCTTCGAAAGGATGAGACGCTATGGTCTGAAAATGAATCCTCTAAAATGTGCTTTCGGCATAAAAGCAAGGGATTTCTTAGGCTTTGTGGTCCACAAGAAGGGAATTAAAGTAAACTAGAACAAGACCAAAGCCATTTTGGAAGCGAAAGCGCCAACTAACAAGAAGGAGTTGCAATCTCTGCTTGGTAAGATAAATTTCCTGAGGAGATTTATTTCCAACTTAAGTGGGAAAACGCAAGCCTTCTCACCACTACTTAGACTCAACAGTGGAGGCTTCGAGTGGGGGCAAGAACAACAAGAGGCTTTCGACAAGATCAAAGAATACCTCGCCAAACCACTCATTATGGTACCTCCTTGTAGAAATAGAAGTATGAGATTGTACATAGTTGCATCCGATAAAACTTTAGGAAGCATGTTAGCTCAAGAGGATGAGAATGGTGTCGAAAGACCTATTTATTACCTCAATAGAGTTTTAAATGATGCAGAAACTAGATATAGCGAAGTTGAAAAACTATGTTTATGTCTTTACTTCTCATGTACGAAGCTCATGCAATGTATTAAACCAGTTGATGTTTTTGTTTCGTCTCATTTTGATGTTTTCAAATATATGTTGTCAAAACCCATCTTGCACAGTCGAATTGAAAAATGGGCACTTGCATTAACTGAGTATTCATTAACTTTTACGCCTCTTAAGGATGTGAAAGGTCTAGTGGTAGAAGATTTTATAGTTGACCACTCAATAAATGAGGAATCAATAAACTACTTGGAGATCGAACCTTGGAATTTATACTTCGACGGTTCTAGTCATAAAGACGGAACTGGGGTAAGATTTCTAATTATTTCTCCAAACAAAATTCCAACAACATTCAAGTACAAGATCGAAGGTTCTTGTTCGAACAATGAGGCTGAATACGAAGCTCTAATCGTAGGCCTTGAAATATTGTTGGAATTGGGGAAACTCAAGTCAAAATAATGGGATACTCAGAGTTAGTTATAAAACAAGTTACAAAAGAATATAAATGCATAAGAGAAAATCTTATCATGTATTTTGTAATAGTCAATCATTTATTGAAAAACTTTGAAAATATCAACATCCGATATATACCAAGACTGGAGAATCAAGTAACTAATGACTTAGCACAGATCACATCCGGGTACAAAATTTCGAAAGAGAAATTAAAACAGGTAATTGAAGTTAGAGGAAGAGTGACATTGACCAAGTTGTCTCCAACATATTTGAAAATAATAAAGTTGGGGTATGCTGATCACAAAAACTTCAAAATTTCGTTCATAGATAATCTAACAGAACAAGATTGGAGAAAGCCTATAGTGGATTATTTTCAAAATCCCGTAGCTTTGACAGAATGAAAGATAAAGTACAGGGCACTGAATTATACCCTAATGGAAAACGAGTTATTTAAAAAGACACCTGAAGGGGTGCTATTAAAATGCCTGAATGAAATGGAGGCATACATAGCTCTTTCAACTACACATGCTGGGGAATGTGGAGCACACTAAGTGGGCCATAAAATGAAATGGTTATTGTCTCTACAAGGACTATATTGGCCCACTATGTTGAAAGATTGTGTTGAGTTTGCAAAAGAATGTCAGGAATGTCAAGTACATACAAGTATCCAACACGTACCTGCAAGCGAACTTCACTCAATTGTGAAACCTTGGCCTTTTAGGGGATGTGCCTTGGATCTTATTGGAGAGATTCGACCAACGTCATCTAAAAGCCAGAAGTACATATTGGTGGGCATTGATTATTTTACTAAGTGGATTGAAGCAATTCCTTTAGTCAATGTAGACCAGGAAAATGTAATTGAATTCATTCAAAAGAACATTATATATAGGTTTGAAATCCCTAAGATAATAACAACTGATCAAGGGTCAGTCTTTATTGGTCGAAAAATGCAAGAGTTCGCTGCAGAAATGAGGTTCAAATTATTAACGTCAACGCCTTATTATGCACAAGCAAATGGTCAAGTCGAAGCGGTAAACAAGGTAATAATCAGCTTAATAAAGAATCGTGTAGGAAAGAAGCCAAAAAATTGGCACAAGACTTTAGATCAAATTTCATGGGCTTGTCGAACGTCTCCTAAGGAAGCTACCGGAACAACGCCTTTTCGACTAACTTAAAGCCATGACGCAATATTGCCAGTAGAAATATGTCTGCAGTCAACAAGAATTCAGAAACATCAAGACATCTATTCTGAAGTTTATTGGAATATGATGTTAGACGAATTGATTGATTTGGTCGAAGAAAGATTGAGAGCTTTGGATCTCTTAAGGTCACAAAATAGGAGAGTTGAAAGATCTTACAATAAAATGGTAAAACCCAAGGCATTCATGCCTGAAGACCTGGTATGGAAAGTAATCCTCCCAATGGATCGAAAAGATAGAAATATGGGAAAATGGTCTCCTAAATGGGAAGGACCTTTTAAGATCATCCAAACGTTATCTGGTGGCGCATATGAGGTCGAGGAATTAAATGAAGACCAAAGGCTCTTGAGAGTAAATGGTAAATACTTGAAAAATTATAGACCTGCACTTCAAGAGGTTAGAGTAACCAATACTTGATCTTAATCAAGTTAAAAAGCCAAGATGGAAAATATATTATAAAGCCAAAATGGCTGAAAGTCATTACAAGATATAAGCGTACAATGAAAAAATAAAGTCGAAATCAAAACGGGAGGTTGGCCTTGATTTGAAGGGATTTTATCTTCTGTAACTCCAAGCATCTTTCGCCTAGGGCTTTCGACTGATGAAGAGCCTCGATCTTGACATCCAATGCTTGGGCTCGTTCGATATATGCTAACCCTTCATTGAGTTCCTCTTGAATCTCTAAATCAGTGTTGACAGCAAGAAGTTCTTCCTTTCGTTTATTGTTGGCAGCAATCTTGGCTTCTAACTCTCTAATCTGAGCCTTCATACTGGCTGTATTCTGATCAAGTTCTTCTACTTCTTTCTGCCTAGATTCTTATGCCTTCGATAGCTCTGATGTGGTGCAATCGACTTAATGTGTCTAACGGTATCTTAACTGCAAGTGCACAGCCTATCGCGGTAGTAATAAAAAGATGTCGAACCCACAGGGACTTTGTAATCACTCTAGTGCTATAAAGGTTTGCTAGTTTAGCTAAGGCAGATGTTGTCACGTTTAGTTTTTTTGGAGGTTAAAGTAGAGGAAAACTAAATCGAATTAAGGGAATAATAATAATAAGAAAATGGTCGGTATGTAATATAGTGAACCTAAGTGGATTTAATCGAACCTAAGCATATAAAGATGTTTAACTTAGATGGTTCTGTAGAGATTATCAGTTTAAAAACCCTCAACTCACACTTTCGTGGTCTTATCTTGGATTATACCCCTAAAGCCCTATGCCTGCTCTCGCTAGCCCATAAGTGTTTAGAAAATACTCTTTGAAAACTTAATAAAATCTAATTCGTTTTAAAGCGCTCTCGCTGTATTTAAATCAAATGCCTAACTTTAGCTATCCGGTTAAAACCTCACACTTTCGTGGTCTCGATCCTAACCTATTCTACTTTTCCTACTCCCGTAACAAAAAGATTGATTTTAATTATAAAAAGTCACAACCATAAATTAAGTTAATTTGGGTTTTAGCTTAGGAGCAATTTAATTCGTTTAGTTACTATTATCACATCCCGACTCTAGAAATTTAGCTAGTCATGGTACTTGAAACAGACAGACAGGAAATATAATCGGGAAACAATAAAACATTCATGATAAATAAATAAATTATTTAACGTAAACAAATTGTATTAAAATTAAATTAAATGTGATTAAAAACCTAAATAATAATATTATTCCTCAAGCTCCCTCTTCCACAAGTCGGCAAGATTGGAACCTTCGGAATCGGAACTTGAAACGAATTATGAGGCTAAAAATAAATTCTAACTACAATAGCAATTTCCTAATGTTGGAAATAGCTATTAAATGGTAAAAGGGAAATAAAACAAGAATAAAAAAAATGCAAACTGATGGTTCGTAAATTTGGCATGGCTTCCGCAAGAAATTCTGTAAAAAACTCTCATGCTTCTTCATTGAAATCTCTCCTATTTATAGAAGAGAAATTGGAAGTTAAGAAATAATAGGAACATGGACTTGTACTTCTTTAGTGGAGAAAGACCAGGAATGGGTGTTGGTGAGGTTGAGAGATTGTAGGAGTGAAGAATCCTTTCATTACGTTGCCCACGTCTCTTGTTCTTCATAACGTTGAATTACGCGTGTGACGGTCGTAAGGAAGAGGTGACGGTTGTAATACACTTAAATAGCGCGTTACGTTCGTCAATGATGTGTGACGAGCGTTCTTCATGATGTGAGCGCGTTACGGTCGTAATAGATGTGTGACGACCGTCACAACATCAAAATCTGCAGAATTTTGCAGATTTGTTCCTTTTCTTCTGATTTTCATGTTAGCTTTCTTCATATGATCTTTTTCACTAAATTGACTTGAAACATGTTGTACCTGTGAAAAGACATAAAAACTCGGAACAATCGGGAGTTAAATGGATTAATGCAGTATGAAAATGGATTAAAAACGTAGCAATTATATGATACAATTTCTCGTTATCAAATTCCCCCATACTTAAACCTTTGCTTGTCTTCAAGCAAATAATCATTTAGAAAGATCGGACAAGTTTTATCAGGCGCACATGCATAACATACCTTTGATTTTCAAAGCAATTACGGGGAATCATTCGTTAGTTTGACCGATACTTAAGTAAAACACTAACGATATGCTAATGACACAAGCAATAAGCTAAGTCGTGGACTTCCATTTTAAACAAACTGTCCAATAGTTTCGTTATAATTCTACCCAGAGTTTCTTGTACCTATTTCACCCGATTTGTTCTAGCGCAATCACATTAAGCCCTTTGTCTTAGCACGCACGTAGTGGAGTAACCGGTTAGTGACTTTGATCCTTTTAGCACGAGGTATGGTACACGAATGTGGCAACCCTACACATATTATCCAAATTGGAGGTTGTGGGGGATCGAGCCGTAGCACGCCCTACCAAGTTCAGAACCAGATACCTCTGAACCAACCAACAATGGACTTCTTTCATTATTTGCTCAACTCTTATATGCAACCTTGTATTTTGGTGCAACTTTTTTCCTTTTTTAGCAGCGAGATAAGAAGGGTATTTCATTGATTAGGCATCAAACACTTATATTCATCGGCTCCCCACATGGTTTGTGTCAAGACGGTGCTGACTGCTAGTATAAACTACTAGGAGTTACTTTAGAACTAAAACTCAAGATATAGGTATAACGGTTATTGAAACGGATCGCGTAAGTAGGAAGTCTAAGGTGTCATAACCGTATCGATCTTGTTGAATCGTTCTCGGCTTCCTAACTAGGATTTCGTTAAGGTAGGTATGTCGGGCTATGCGAAGATAAAGCAAAAATTTTCGGTATGGCTAAATAAAGCGGGGAAGAATTTAAACTGAGATATATCGTAAAAAATTACTTGTTTAATGGAAAATGGAAAGGTACCTCTCCCACACTAAATCCGACATTGTCCTCAATGTTGTTGTACAAAGGCGGGGAAATACAAATACAAATACAAAAAGAAAAAGAAACAGCAAAAGCAAACTACTTGAGAATAAAAACTACTGATGGCCATGTCCTCTACTCCTGGTGCATGGTCGCCTGGTAGGCGTGGCTTCGGTATCAGTGTCTTGGTAGCCAAGAGTGCTGACGTCCAACCTTAAAGTGTTAAGTTTAGACAGGGCCTCGTCCAACCTCTCGTTCATGCTCCGCTGGCCACTCAGAATCTGAGCGTTTTGTGCACATAAATAGTCATATTGCTCCTTTTGTCTTCTTTCAAGTGCGGAACTCATTTGATTTTGCTGATGGATGGCATAGAGAATGTCCTCAAGAGAGATAGGATGTGGTGCAGATGAAGGTCCCGGAATGTCGTGAACGGGGGCAGCTCTGTCCAACTCTTCTTGCATCTCGTCTGCGGGGGCATCAGGCTGATCTTCATGAATAGGAACATGGCCCTCAGGAGCTGCAGGATTGAATAACCAGTTGGCTCTGTTTTGAGGGTCGATTCGGCCCATGCAAGGCAAAGTAATGTTATTATAAACAATGTTTCGGATCACAGGATAGAATCTGCCATCCTCCCGCTCATAGATGAGGTGTGCCGCTTTGCAGTGGTCCAGAGTAAGCAATGCCGGCGCCATAGAAGGCATATCAGTGAGAGCGGCACCATGATTCAAAGCTATAGCAAGAGAAGTGACAATCCCTCCGAAATAGAAGGGTTTGCCGCCTCTAGCGCAGATGGAGTGAATATGGGCCAATAGAAATGGAGCAGCGTTGATTTTCTGGCCGGTGAACGCACAGTGCATGAAGAAAAGCTCCTTGGAGTTGAGCTTGTGGTTGCTATCTCGGGCGAAGATGGTGTTGCAAAGGATGCAGTGAAAATATCGGATAGCCGGATTATGGATATGGGTGGTGTTGAGGTGGTCGTAAGAGCCGACACAAATGTTTGTCATGCTGTGCCATAAATTAAATGCTTCCTCGCCGAAATTATCCGGCACCCGGAGGTGGACACCATCGTCGGAACTGAAACCGAGAAGCCACGCGATATCAGTTTGTGACAGCTGATACTCAGTGCCAAACATACGGAATTTGGCCACGCCAGAGAGTTGGTTGGTGGCTCCAGTAGGGGTAATGTAGGAAAATGAACTCAGAAACTCCAAGGTGAGAGTTTCGTAGATGGGTTGCGGTTGGCGGCACAGATTCCACAAGTTCACATTATGCAAAAGTTGTCGGACGCTCTCAAGCAGTCCTAAATTTCTCAGACAATCAAGGTCAACATACCGAGTTGGTTGGAGACCGCGGCGTTGTAATTTTTGGAATTTTAATCTTTGGGTTTCACCTTGGCCGCCTGCTCTGAAAGTGAGATTGGGAATTTGCTGGTTGTTGGCCATATTGCATGTAAGAGGTTGAATCGTGAAAGGGTTGGAATGTGAATGGATTTGGAATGTGAATGGAGAAGTGGAGTGATGGAATTTAAGTGTTGGAGTGGGTGATTTAAGAAAAAATTGAATGGGTGGCGGAACGGTTTGGGAAAAAGGAAAGAAGAAGTAGGAAGGAGAACAGATTTTGTAATAGCAGAAGATGTTTTTGAACGTGCGTGACGACCGTCACAGGGGGCTGACTGGCGTAACACAGTGAAACGCGTGTTACACTCGTCATAGGGTTGTTACGATCATTACAGCTACAATAAATTCACTTATTCCATAATTGAAACAGAATAATTCCAACACACATCTTATAACATAGTAATTGAGCATAATAAACATGCAGATCAATTCCAACACACATCTTATAACAAAATTTTGCAGGATGATAATTAATATGCAGTGAACTTAATATTTGCTGTAGCACACATTAAATTTAATGAAAATGAAAACAAACTGAAATTGAAATAAATATCTGTTTTTAACAGAAATTTAAAAATTGTAGAAAGTAAACTTGTTTAAAATGAAATCTTAAAAGGGAAACTGCCTAGAAACATAAAACAGAAAGGAAAGTAAAAACAAATGCTGATTCTGCTACTTCATCCCAGTCGCGTTTTCAAATCTTCGAAAGCTGCATTTATGTGATAAAATTGCTCCACAATTATATCAGTCAAGCCTATTACGTCCATACGCATGCTCTTCAACTCGTCCTTGATTCCATTAATGTCAGTTTGATAAACATCCAGTGTGGTAAAGATTTTATTCAAATTTTCAGCATATTCTCCTTTGGTTATTTCAGGGGCATCAATATCCTCTACAATGTTGTTACCATCATAGTAACCAGAAGGGGTCTCAGGATCACTCTCATCAGACATCGTAGCATCATTAACTTGGTAAGATTGTGGTGTCTCAGGTGTTGAAGGATGGTCGGGAGGGTTTAGCTCATACAGCCAGTTGTCGCGATTGTGGGCACTAACTTTAGCATGGTTTGCAAGTGTAAATAAAGTGACAACTTTATCCCTTATCAGGTATTCAAAAGGTGCAGGACCTAGATTTCCTATTATTCGTAGGTCGAAACAGAAATTAATATTCATAGGGCGGATTGAACCAAATTGTGTACACCTATGCAGTTGGTATCTAAGTCCTAGGGCATTGGAAATCATGGTGACTAGGCCTCCTACGATGATTGGTTCATTAGGGTTATGAGCAATGTGAGAAAAGGTTTGCATCAAGAATGGCACAACATTAACAGGTCGGCCTTGGGTCATACATTGCAGTAAAAACATCTCATCCTTAGACACTGCAGTACGGTTCTGTTCTTTTCCGAACACAGTATGGGCTAGAATCTTATGAAAATAGAAGATAATGGGGTTGTGTATTTCATTATTGTCCATGCTATCCGGCTCAGGGTGATAGTTTCCGGTTAAGGTTCCCCAAAAGTAATCTAGCTCGAAGTCCATTAATTCCGCTTGGGTGGTAGTAAAAGTAAAAGGTCCGCTAGGGAATCCTAGTAGGTCAGCTAATTCTTTATGGTTATAAACGAATTCAATACCGAATAGTCTGAAAGCTATAAATCCTTTTCTAGTTTCGAAACCGCGCTCAGGTATATGAACTAGGGAGCTCAAAAATTCAAGGGTAAGCTCGCGGTATGTAACAAACCTAGACTTAATATAGGCTTTTTTCCATCCCAGTTGGTTAAACAGATAAAGGACATTATCCTTAATACCTAAAGTGTCCATTGTTGGTTCATCATAATACAAAGTCATACCAATGTTCCTGTGTGACAATTCCTCAAATCTCCTCATTTGGTTCCTTCCTCTAAAAGTGGTTTCCATAGTAAATACTAAATGGGGAAAAAAATCAGGGGAGAAGGTAGGATAGAAAAAGACTTTTTCAGAAAACCTGTAGCGAATAAAGTTGTTTGAAAATCAGCAGCAGTTGTATAAAGATTTTTAGGAAAAATGGAAAAGAAAATAATGAAAATAAGGCTTTAAAAGAAATAAATGCAGAAACGGAAAAGAAAATCAAAAGTAATAAATAAAAACAAACGGAAACAATAACAAAAACAAATAGGTGGGTTGCCTCCCACTAAGCGCTGTTTTTAACGTCATAAGCCTGACATAGTGCCTAGCAGTAGATCATTCAGGGGAAATAGTGGGTAATTCTAAAAGTTTTAGACTATTCTCATATTTTCTATTCTCAATATGATGATATTGTTTTAATCGTTGTCCGTTCACTGTGAACGGGTCACTATTCCTATCCTTAATTTTTATTACTCCGCTAGGGAATATTTTTGTAACTTCAAAAGGACCAGACCATCTGGATTTCAGTTTTCCAGGAAAGAGCCTAAGTCTAGAGTTAAATAGTAGCACAACGTCTCCCACACTGAATTCTTTCCGGGATAAGCGCTTATCGTGCCATCTTTTGGTTCTTTCCTTGTATATCTTAGCATTCTCATAAGCATCTAATCTCAATTCTTCTAATTCATTCAAGTCGAGGATTCGCTTTTCTCTAGCGGAAGTGTAGTTTATATTGAGCGTTTTGATTGCCCAATATGCCTTGTGCTCTAATTCTACCGGGAGATGACAAGACTTTCCGTACACAAGCTTGAAGGGTGTAGTTCCTATAGGGGTCTTGTAGGCTGTCCTATAAGCCCATAAAGCCTCGTTAAGCTTAGATGACCAATCTTTCCTAGATATAGCGACATTTTTCTCTAGGATTTGTTTAATTTCTCTGTTCGAGACTTCGACCTGTCCACTGGTTTGTGGATGATATGGTGTTGCTACGCGGTGTTTGACTCCATACATAGATAATAATTTGTCGAATATTTTTGAAATGAAATGAGAGCCACCGTCACTAATGACAAGTCTAGGCACACCAAATCTTGGAAAGATTGTGTTTTTAAAGAGCTTAATTACTACTCGTGTGTCATTTGTAGGAGAGGCTATAGCCTCAATCCATTTTGAAACATAATCGACAGCTACGAGTATATACTTGTTTCCGAAAGAAGATGGGAAAGGTCCCATGAAATCGATTCCCCAAACATCAAAGATTTCTACTTCTTATATTCCACTTTGAGGCATTTCATCGCGTCTTGAAATATTACCGGTGCGTTGACACCGATCGTAGTTTTTAACAGCGATGTGGATATCCTTCCATAGATTAGGCCAGAATAGGGCGGCTTGTAGGATCTTTGCACAAGTTTTAGAAGTGCTAGCATGTCCGCCATAGAGAGATGAATGACAGTGAGAAATAACATCTTCTATTTCTTCTTCAGGTATGCATCGGCGGAAACTTCCGTCCGGTCCTCTTTTAAATAATAAAGGTTTATCCCAATAATAATACTTGAGATCATGGAAGAATTTCTTTTTCTGTTGATAAGCTAAGTTCGGTGGGAGCGCGCCTGCAGCTAAGTAGTTGACTATGTCGGCATACCATGGTTGTATGGATCTCTTCCACGGTTTCTTTGGCTTTTGGTTTGTTTAGATCCAATTGAGCTAGATCGCTTCTTATTTGTGCTATCAGCTGTTCATATGGAAAATCGTCATTAATTGGTACTTGTTCGGGTTTTATACCTTCTAATCTTGACAAGTGGTCTGCTACGATGTTTTCCGTTCCTTTCTTATCCTTAATTTCTAGATCAAATTCTTGCAAAAGTAGGATCCATCTGAGGAGTCTTGGTTTTGCATCCTTCTTAGTTAGTAGATATCTGATAGCAGCGTGGTCTGTGTAGATGATTATCTTTGCTCCTACTAGGTAAGAACGGAATTTGTCAAGCGCAAAGATAACTGCTAACAGCTCTTTCTCAATTGTGGCGTAGTTCATTTGAGTTGAGTCTAGCGTTCTACTGGCATAGTAGATTGCGTGAAGTTTCTTGTCCTTCCTTTGTCCAAGAACTGCGCCTATGGCGTAGTCACTCGCATCGCACATGATTTCAAAAGGCAATCTCCAATCGGGTGGTTGCATGATTGGTGCGGTGATGAGGGCTGATTTTAGAGTTTCAAACGCTTTAAGATAATCTTCATCGAATATGAACTCAGCGTCTTTCATTAATAGACCGGTAAGTGGTTTAGCGATCTTCGAGAAATCTTTGATAAATCGTCGGTAGAAACCGGCGTGTCCTAAAAAACATCGTATTTCTCGAACGGTCTTAGGTGGTTGAAGTTCTTTTATGACTTCTATCATAGCTTTGTAAACTTCAATTCCCTTGTTAGATATAACATGTCCTAGTACGATTCCTTCTCTGACCATGAAATGGCATTTTTCCCAGTTAAGCACGAGGTTTACTCTCACACATCTTTCTAAAATCTTTTCTAGGTTTGATAGGCATCCTTCAAAACTTTGCCCGCACACAGAGAAGTCGTCCATGAACACTTCCATGATGTTATCGATGAAATCTGCAAAAATTGACATCATACATCGTTGAAAGGTTGTTGGGGCATTGCACAATCCGAAGGGCATTCGTCTATAAGCAAATGTTCCATAGGGACATGTGAATGTAGTCTTCTCTTGATCATCAGGGTGAATAGGAATTTGGAAAAATCCGGAATAACCATCTAGATAGCAGAAGTAGGAATGTTTGGCTAATCGCTCTAACATTTGATCTATGAAGGGTAGAGGAAAATGGTCTTTTCGAGTAGCTTTGTTTAGTTTCCTATAATCAATGCACACTCTATGCCCATTTACCACTCTTTGTGTTATCGGTTCGCCTTTTGCGTTCTTCACAACAGTGATTCCTCCTTTCTTCGGTACGACGTGTACTGGGCTAACCCATTTACTGTCGGAGATTGGATATATGATTCCTGCTTCCAATAGCTTCTTAATTTCATCTCTGACTACAGTGCTAAGGATTGGGTTAATCCTTCTTTGAGGTTCTCTAGAGGTTTTGCAATCTTCTTCTAGCATAATATGATGCATGCAAATTGAAGGACATATTCCTTTCAAGTTGGATATGTTATAACCTAATGCAGTCGGGTACTTTCTTAGGACGTCTAAAAGTTTCTCAGTTTCGAGCATTCCTAAACTGGAATTGACTATTACTGGTCGCGTACATTTGGTATCTAGGAATTCGTATCTTAGGTTCCTGGGTAAGGTTTTTAATTTTAAACTCGGTTTCTTTGGACACGGCATATGATCAGGTGTAAGTGCTAGACTTTCGCTTAGACTATCATCTTGGTATGGTTCACGCCAATTGTCTTCTTCGAATATCAGAGGGGTTTGGATTTTCATTATTTCAGAGTATGTGGTCTGTTCCGCTTCCATCTCTCTTACGCACTCGTCTATAACGTCGATTAGATAACATGTGTCATTCATGGCTGGTGCTTGTAAGAATTGAGTGAGGATGAATTCCACTTTTTCTTCTCCAACTTCGAATGTCAGTCTGCCCTTCTTCACGTCAATTATAGCTCCCGCTGTGGCTAGGAAGGGTCTTCCTAATATGATAGGAGTAACTGAGTCCTCAGTAATGTTCATGATTATGAAATCGGTTGGGATATAGAATTGACCTATTCTAACTGGAACGTTTTCTAGTATACCTACAGGGTATTTAACTGATCAGTCAGCTAATTGAACGAACATTTTTGTGGGTCTAAGTTATCCCATCTCCAACTTTTTGCAAATAGATAGGGACATGACACTGATACTTGCTCCCAAGTTGCATAGAGCTTTGTCTATGACAAACTTTCCAATGTTACAAGGTATAGAGAAACTACCTGGATCTTTTAACTTAGGGGGCATATCATTTTGAATAATAGCGCTACACTCAGCAGTAAGTGTAACTGTTCCGTTGTCTTCTATCTTTTTCTTGTTAGATAGGATTTCCTTGAGAAATTTAGCATACGAGGGCATCTGAGTGATAGCTTCTGTAAACGGTATTGTGATATTCAGTTGTTTCAAAAGTTCAACGAATTTCTTGAATTGGCCCATCGTTTTGGAATTGGTAAGTCTCTAAGGGTACGAAATCGGCGGTTTATAGGGTGGTGGAGGCACATAAGGCTTCTCTTTCTCCACTGCCTCTTGGTTTTCGTTTTCGTTTTCCTTTGGTTCATTCTCATTTTCAGTTGGCTTGTTCTGATTTTGGTACATGGCTGGATTTTCGAGTCTTGGATCAACAGGTCCATCAAGTTCTTTTCCACTTCTCAGTATCACAACGTTAGCTTGTCCTTTTGGGTTAGGTCGTGGTTGACCAGGGAAAAATCCAGCTGGGGCAGCAGTAGATGCTTGTTGTTGGGCCACCTGTGAAATTTGATTTCCAAGCATCTTATTATGGGTAGCCAAAGCGTCAACTTTACTAGATAATTGTTTAATCTGCTCATTAGTATGTAAATTCTGATTTAGAACATCTTTATTAGTCTGAGATTGAGAAGCAATGAAATGTTCTATCATGATTTCAAGATTAGATTTCCTAGGGGCATTAGATGTATTAGGTCCATTATTGGGGTGATTTGGGTTAGCTTTTGGATAGCCAGGTGGCGTGGTAGGAGCTTGTCCAGGTGCGTACAACGCATTGTTGCTTTTATATGAAAAGTTCGGATGATTCTTCCAACCAGGGTTATAGGTATTGCTATAAGGGTTTCCCTGCACGTAATTCGTTTGTTCAGCTGGAACTCCTGTTAGAAGTGGGCATTCTGGTGCAGGATGTGATTGAAGACCACATAGATCGCAAGCTTGAGATACTGCAGCTACGGTAGCTGCGGGAGCGGTAGTAAGATTTTCTAGCTTTTGGGTAAGGGCTTCCACTTTAGCGTTGACTTGATCCAGACTATTCACTTCAATCATGCCACCTTTTGTTTGAGTTTTTTCCATATTATCTCTTTCGCTTCCCCATTGATAATGGTTCTGAGCCATGCTTTCGATAAGTTGATTTGCTTCGGTATACGGTTTATCCATCAATGCGCCACCAAGAGCAGCGTCTATAGTCATTCTTGTGTTATACAAGAGACCGTTATAGAACGTATGAATGATCAGCCATTCTTCTAAACCATGATGGGGACAAAGTTTGATCATGTCCTTATAGCGTTCCCACGCTTCGAAAAGTGATTCGTTATCTTTTTGTCTGAAACCATTAATGTTGGCTCTGAGCATAACAGTTTTTCTTGGTGGGAAATATCTAGCCAAAAAGACCTTCTTCAACTCATCCCATGTGGTGATTGAGTTTGAAGGAAGAGATTGGAGCCATGCTCGAGCTTTGTCTCTTAAAGAAAAGGGAAATAGGCGCAATCGTATCGCCTCGGGGTTTACACCATTCGCTTTTACAGTGTCTGCGTACTTCACAAACACTGATAGATGTAGGTTTGGGTCGTCAGTAGGAGATCTAGAAAATTGGTTCTACTGAACGGCGGATAGAAGCGAAGGTTTCAGCTCGAAATCGTTTCGAGAGATAGCAGGAGCGGCAATGATGTTGTGAGGCTCTGATTGAGAAGGAACTGCGTAATCCTTAAGAGCACGAGGTGGATTTGGTACGTCAGCCATCTTAGATTCTTCAATTAATTCAGGGATTGAGATATCAGGATGCTTAGTCGGAGGAAGATTGTTGAGATCACGGTATTCTTGAATTCGACGTCTTACTCTGAGATAGAGTTCTATATTGTTGATTTGTAGATGCAAAGGCTTGCTTCGGGAGCGAGTATTTGACATGCAACAGAGGGAAAAATAAATAGTTGCCTTAGTCTATACAATACTACTTTATGAGTGCACTAGTGACTAAATCAAAGTCCCCGGCAACAGCGCCAAAAACTTGATGTGGTGCGATCGACTTAATGTGTCTAACGGTATCTTAACTGCAAGTGCACAGCCTATCGCGGTAGTAATAAAAAGATGTCGAACCCACAGGGACTTTGTAATCACTCTAGTTCTATAAAGGTTCGCTAGTTTAGCTAAGGCGGATGTTGTCACGTTTGGTTTTTTTGGAGGTTAAAGTAGAGGAAAACTAAATCGAATTAAGGGAATAATAATAATAATAAAACGGTCGGTATGTAATATAGTGAACCTAAGTGGATTTAATCGAACCTAAGCATATAAAGATGTTTAACTTAGATGGTTCTGTAGAAATTATCAGTTTAAAAACCCTCAACTCACACTTTCGTGGTCTTATCTCGGATTATACCCCTAAAGCCCTATGCTTGCTCTCGCTAGCCCATAAGTGTTTAGAAAATACTCTTTGAAAACTTAATAAAATCTAATTCGTTTTAAAGCTCTCTCGCTGTATTTAAATCAAATGCCTAACTTTAGCTATCCGGTTAAAACCTCACACTTTCGTGGTCTCGATCCTAACCTATTCTACTTTTCTTACTCTCGTAACAAAAAGATTAATTTTAATTTTAAAAAGTCACAGCCAGAAACTAAGTTAATTTGAGTTTTAGCTTAGGAACAATTTAATTCGTTTAGTTACTATTATCACATCCCGACTCTAGAAATTTAGCTAGTCATGGTACTTGAAACAGACAGACAGGAAATATAATCGGGAAACAATAAAACATTCATGATAAATAAATAAATTATTTAACGTAAACAAATTGTATTAAAATTAAATTAAATGCGATTAAAAACCTGAATAATAATATTATTCCTCAATCTCCCTCTTCCACAAGTCGGAAAGATTGGAACCTTCGGAATCGGAACTTGAAACGAATTCTGAGGCTAAAAATAAATTCTAACTACAATAGCAATTTCCTAATGTTGGAAATAGCTATTAAATGGTAAAAGGGAAATAAAACAAGAATAAAATAAATGCAAACTGATGGTTCGTAAATTTGGCAGGGCTTCCGCAAGAAATTCTGTAAAAAACTCTCTTGCTTCTTCATTGAAATCTCTCCTATTTATAGAAGAGAAATTGGCAGTTAAGAAATAATAGGAACGTTGACTTGTACTTCTTTAGTGGAGAAAGACCAGGATTGGGCGTTGGTGAGGTTGAGAGATTGCAGGAGTGAAGAATCCTTTCATTACGCTGCCCACGTCTCTTGTTCTTCATAACATTGAATTACGCGTGTGACGGTCGTAAGGCAGAGGTGATGGTCGTAATACACTTAAATAGCGCATTACGTTCGTCAATGATGTGTGACGAGTGTTCTTCATGATGTGAGCGTGTTACGATCGTAATAGATGTGTGACGACCGTCACAACATCAAAATCTGCAGAATTTTGCAGATTTGTTCCTTTTCTTCTGATTTTCATGTTAGCTTTCTTCATATGATCTTTTTCACTAAATTGACTTGAAACATGTTGTACCTGTAAAAAGACATAAAAACTAGGAACAATCGGGAGTTAAATGAATTAATGCAGTATGAAAATGGATTAAAAACGTAGCAATTATATGATACGATTTCTCATTATCAAGCTCCTTCAGCTTCAAAGCTGATTCAGCAGCATCACCCTAGGCAGTAGCTACATGGCCATTGGCTTCCTCAATTTCACGACTAAGAGTCCTTCGACGATTGTAGTTAGCTGAAACCTGATCGATGATGGAAATCAGATCCAAGATAACGCTGGCAATGTCAGACGAAGCAACAAGAAGGTCGACACCTCTTAAAGTAGTCTTCAAAAAGGAAGGAGCTGTAGGTTCCCCCTCTAAGGTCAACATTAAATCTCTTTTGAAAATATGTGCCTTAACCTTTTGAAGTGCTTATTCAAGAGGAGATGTTGAAGTGGATTTACCAGACGCAGTCGAAGCACTCTGATCAGAAGAACTTTCTCTACCCTCAAGGATGGAAGTCAAGTAGCCAAGAGGATTTTGTCATTTCAGCAATGCCAAATCTTCCTTGGTATGAGACCCAGTCGAAGTAACCCTCTCGTTTACAATACGAGCCACATTGGCTTCGACATGCATCTGCACAGGGACATCTTCAACGCACGCAAAGTTTCCTGCTCCCCCTGTGAGGTCTTCCCTCTCATCAGTCGCCGGAATATCTTCAGTCCGATTTGCTCCCGCTGGTGTGTTTTCCTTCTCCGTTTCGACCACATCGTCAGCAACCTCCTCTTCCCCATCCTCCTGTTCATCATCATTAGCTTGCGGAGTCCCAGGATTCACATGCTCTTCACTAAGAACTTCTTCATTGGGCTTCCCAACGACTTCGTGCCCAGAAGTTTGGTTCACTTCGCTAGCATAACTCACAAAAGATCATTTTGGCCTGTAAGTAGGATCACCCTCACTGTTTATTAAGGTGACGGATTCTTCTACGAGGTTCTGTTTTGTAGTACCAGCAGTGTCCTGAAGATTATAAGATGGTTATCAAAACTATTGAAAAAGGAAAAAGAAGTCGAAGTCAGCAAACAATCGTGAGGGGTCGAAGTAATTACATTAGGCAGAATTTTAGCGCCAGGACTTGAGTTGTCGCTCTCACTAGGATTGTTTAGCCTAGCAGCTATCTCCTGCTCCGTTGGTTCTCTGATGACGACAGGAGGAGGTCTCGACCCAATGACTTTAACCTTGACCTTAGTTTTTGGACGAGGCTCAGGAACAGGGACTGCTTTCTTTAACTTTTTCCTTTTTAAGGGGACAGGAGGAGATTCCTTCTCTTCATCACTGGACATTTCAATTTCTTGAACTTTCCTTTTCTGCGGATTAATTTCAAATGCCCAGAAAGAAAGGAGTCGAAAGCATTAGCGTTAAAAGTAATATGTCAGAAAGAAAGATATAACAACAGAAAATGTTTACCTTGGGAGAAGGTTTCACATAAGGGTCTCCTCCTTTTGCGCTTTCATCGACTTTCTTGGTGACTGTCCTCTTGACCGCTAGAAAATGAACAAAGATAAATTAGGTGTTGAATGATTAAATTGAAGATGATAAAGAAATTTGCTTTGAGAAAGAAGATTACCCTTTTTTATCTTGTCAGAGACTACGCTGAGCCCATGCTTTGCTTTTTCTTTTGAGGGTACTTTTCCTTAATTCATGCTTACAAATCCAGCTTAGGCACGGCTAAAAGCTGCTAACCACCATACTTTTTTTATCTTGCTTCAAGAACAAGCCAACACGCTAGCATGATGTTGGTACTTTTGACTTCTCCAAGCTACAAAGTTCTTGTCTATAAATTGAACTTCATTTACAACTGTGAAGGGCCGGTCGGAAAACATTGAAATAAAAAAGCTTTGAAACCTTGTTAAAAATTCCAGGAATCCGAAACTACAAACACAAATACAAGACCTGCTAGTTTTTGATTCTTACATTCAAACTCCAGTTTCCCTCAAGTGTTTCTTGACCAAACCATCCATACAGTTTCTGGCATACATTTAGAAACCATCCTAACTTCTGTTCTGAGACTGTATAACACGTTCCCCATCAGTCTCCACCTCAAAAAGTCAGAACTTTACTTCTTAGCTGATCCAGAATTTTCCAGCCACTCATAGCCCAAGTTAAAGGTTGTTCCAACTTGCTGAGTATGTGAGGAGGATGATCATAATATTACAAGCAGTCAGAACATTTTCCAGCTGCAAGGTAAGTTTCTGTTGACTCTCATCATATCACTTAAGCATTGCTAGACTTGCATGTTCAAAATACAATGTAGACATCCTGATTCTGATATTGTACGTATTCATTAGGTTTCATGTATTTTCTGCCTAAGTAGGGAGAATATCAGTTCAGAACTTCTTAAGAAACTAGTATTAGCAGATACATGCTTGTTTCTGATTTACAGTCTTGACTCCTTTTTTATGTTTCTGAAACCATGATGGAAACCTGCTATAATTGCTATGTTTGTGTTTTCTGTTCCGTTGAGAGTTGACTAAGCTGCAGATATTCTGATTAGCATGGATAAAGAAATGTAGTTCATCATTAGAGTTTACTTTATGATACATATTTATGCTTTTGCTTCTGATACCAGATGTACAGCCACCCCAGTGGTAGGCAATGTGTGTGCATAAGACATTAGTGCTAAGGATCCTGGGTTCTAGCCCCAGAAGTATCTTTTTTTAGGTTCATTTAGTGACATTTTCACCTATTTATATGTCAAACAATATCCCTAAATCAGAAATTCTAGACAGCCTTACCCAACAACATTATCACCTTACTCTCTCAAATAGCCAGAACTTCTGATTTGCCAGTGACATTAGAACTTCTAGATTCCCAGCTGTACCAGAGTTCCTAGACTCCTCCAGCAATCAAAACTTCTAGGTTTTCCTTTGTTCCCAGTAACCTCAGAACTTGGTGTACCTAGGCCCAAAACTTCTGACATTCCCCTTTCCTACTAACATTTTCTCTCTTGCAGCGTATCAGAGTCAGAACTTCTGTTCCTTCTCGTTTCAGCAACGTGCTGATTCTGACTCCCTTTTCTCTTATTTATCTTATTTTAGCTTTAATAACCAAAAAACACCAAAAACGTTTTATATTCACATACTTTATTTTATCCCTTTTAAAACTCAAAGATCAAAAATGTTTTCTTAAGCAAACTTATTTCCTTTTTAACAAAGAAAAAACAAAACTAGTCCATTTTTACATTTCTTGTACATTATTTCAATATGGTTGTAATAGATAACTAGGACTTTATTTTCCCGCATCCCCATTGTAAATTTGTACACCCCATCCCTTAAATGATGTAATAGTGTAGGACTTTACTTTTCTGCGTTTTTATTGCTTTCATATATTGTTAGCAATTAGGTGTGTATGGCAAGATAAAAATAACAAATAGACAACCTAAAAATCAAAGACAAAATGCATGCAATCAAATACACTTTGCACACATGCACTCCTTTAGAGTAATCCCACTTGTTGCCTATCAAAAAATAGTCATGTCCCTCGAAACATGGACGTTTTAGCCAAGACCCTCGATGAAAGACCGTAGCCCCTCGATGACCCTCGATGTTGCCTTCGGTAAATGATCTAGTCCCTAAAACTATATTGCTAAAACGTCCCATAGATTGTCTTCTATGACTATACAAACGTCACACGCCCGTCCCTTCACATCCAACGATGGGGTTTCTTACCAAAACAATGGTAAGATAGCAACATCTAAAGGAGGAGAAAAAGAACATTTAAGACCTTTTTGAGTAGGTAGATTCGCTCGTAGTTGCTCGCTTGCTCACAACAAAAACATTTTATACACCAACACTTTCATTTTGAAACATTTTCAAAAGTTAAAACACTTTGTACGCGTTCTTATAGAAACGAGAGCCATTACAAAGACACCTTTTCAAAATCACTTTCAAAAATACATTTCCACAAACACCTCTTTGAACTATTTTCGAAACAATACTCTGTACGCATTCTTATAGAAACGAGAACCATTACAAAGATATTTTCAAAATACTTTCAAAAACACACACCACAAGCACACATTCAAACAAAAGCAAGTGATCTAGCAAGCAACTAAGAGTCCGTAGATAACTACGGATGAAAATGATGCTAATACCTTCCCTTTTCATAATCTATCCCCCAAACTCAAGAAAACCTCTCTAAAGGTCTTTCCTATTCTTTTCAGCCTTTCCTTTTGGATAAAAGAAAAGTCGGTGACGACTCTTGCTATCCGCAACATTTGCGACCAAACGCAAATAACTAAGTCAGTCCTTCCACCGTATCACACTGATGAATTAATATTTTGGGTGGAGATATGACGTCTCTCTCGTGGTTCTCAAAGATAAGACCATTATTACTCCCGACTCTTCCGGACTCTTCAACATAAATACCTAAATAAACTAACTCTATGTTAGCATGCGTAATGATTTCCCGGTCTTTTGTCCAAACATCACGATACACTTGGATGTTGCAGACCTAATTCCATTTTGATGACCATTCTAACCTCCCAGAAGCTTTGCCACACGAAACGGTAGTTTGATTCTTTATTTGCTCGTAAGAAATTGAATTTGGAAACTATTTAGCTTTAAAATTCTAGAAACAAAATTATCCTCTTCATTCATAAGTCTTTAAGCCTTGTTTAGACATTGATATTGATATTTTTAAAACTCGTTCCACCATCCAGCTTAGACATTGCAAGTTTTTCCGATGAAAGCCACTTTATGCTTTTATTCCCTCACCAATAAGTATTCATAAGTTGTATGGGGAGTATTTGTATATTTAAGTCAAAATATATCCATACATAATTCATATATATTAAGTATGATATGATCCTAATCCAGCATTCATTGGCTTTCATTATTGACAGTTATTTTTATACAGAAAATTATTCTTAAAATTTACAACAACTTTAATAACATTTCCTTGTCATTTTAAAATTATTTACAAATAGAAAACCACAAACAACATACCTCAATATACATGCACCAATTGAAATATACAATACAATAACTAGAAGAATTACTAGTATTTGTGGAGCTTGGATTCCAAATGTAAATCTGGTTTCCACCATTGGTGAATCCCATGAGCTTCTTTGAAACTTTGTGTAGGACTAAAGTTTACTGTCAAAATAGCTGAAGGAATGAGATGCAGAGGTTCAGATTCCTTCCCAAAAGCATTCATCATGAGAGAACCAAGTGAGTTTTGTGTTGCTAACTTCTCAATGCTTCCCGCGCCAATCTCCTCCATTTTTCTTCTATGCTCAAAGTATCCGACATACTCCGAACATATATAATCAGACGGATTCACAAATAAGCATGGAATCCAAGCAGACATAGCAGCAAATGAATCACTGGATGATGAACTTTTCTTATCTGAATGCATAGCAATGGCTATCCCGGCTGTTATCACGCTGCTCGCAATTCGAAGCCTATGTTTCGTTTTCTTACTTTTAATTCTCTCAATTGGAGCAGATGCAAATGGAGGATTGAAAAGAAAAGAGTCAATGAATATACCATTTTTAGCCATTGCTTTCCCGGCAAGCAAAGCCATGCCTGATCCGAGAGAATGACCAGCCAACCATATATTTGAACCATTTCCACCAACACTAGCCACCATGTTTCTGACAGCTCCGACGGCTATCTCTGACCGCGAACATCGATGAAGTCCATTTTTGAGAAACTTAAGATCCAACTCGACATCGCGTGAAACTGTGTCTGCTTCGGTTATAGTTCCACGGAACGCAATTACATAACGTGGACTTCTATGTAACGCGTCATGGCACATTGCTGGTGGATGTTTGAACTCATAAATTGCACCAAATATGGAGTTATCAACATCATCTACTAATGTATGAAGCAGTTCAAAATGGAAGAATGTCCACCAAGGAAATGCTATAGAACCAGGACCTTTCCGTCGGTTTTGTCGATCTTTTTCTAAAACGTAAACACCTTGGACCAAACTAGCAGCTACCGATTTTCGATGATATGCATAATCCCTGCATAAGATCGAATCTTAGTTTGTTTAACATAAACCTTCTTTCTTAAGTTATCTCTCAAGTAAGTACAAATTGAAGGAAAGAGAGTGTAAGTTTCTCCATGTGAACAATTTTGTGATCATATACTATAAAAGGAATAGTTAAAGTGAAAAACTAGTTTGATAGAATTTTACCAATTCACATAAGTTAGATGTAAGGGTCCATAGAGGTGAAAATAGTCCTTCTCAGAGGCCATTACTTCTCCCACCTACCTTCAACCTTTCTTCTTAATGTCTTCACGTACTCTCATGGAAACCATTAAAACCGATTAAATGTCGGCGAATAGTATATTCAATGATGAGTCAAATGGAAAAGAGAAACAAAAAACAAATAGCTGTGATGATCTCAATCAATACTATCAATTAATACATGTCAACAACTGAGAAAGTATTGTTCTGCATAATCATAGCAAGAAATGAAAATTGAATTTCCTGCAGAAACTCATGTTGATGGCTAGCAAGAAAAATTCAAAAATCATAGTTGAGTAACTCCCTCAAACAAAGTATTCAATATTGGATATTCTACCATAACTAGTTGAAAAGTTATATTTGGAAACTTGACATTAGCATAACAAAAATGACAGAAAAATAAAGAGATTTCTCACCTTACATAATAGAAGTAGAAGAGATAAACAAGAGAATAATATGAATGGAAATGAAAATAGAATCAGGATCCTGAAATTAAAAGTTGAATTTTGAAGTTGGTGACTAATAATATTAAATAGCAATTAGTAGTAGTAGTACAATATTATGGTATTTGGCATCGGTTGCACAAGTGTCACTCTCTCTTATTCAACTTCCATTCCTATTCCAACCATATACCAATTCGTTAGTAGTAGTATTATTATTATTTGAGTTCATATATTATAGACCACTAGTAATATTTATATAAGGAGACTTTTCTTTCTTCTAGAAAAATGAAAATAATTGATCATTTTTAATATAGAGAGACTCCTTCTTTTATCATGTAAAATTTAAAATTTATATTCATCTCCTCAAACTCCTTTTCAAACTATTGCTAAAAAGTTGAAGTGGATATTAATAATACTAATTTTGGCAATAGGGTGACAAAAAAAAACTGAATGAGAAATTGTTGTTTTTATTAAAAAAAAGAAAGTAGTAGTAGTAGTAATAATAATAGTAGTAATAATAATAGTAATAGTAGTAATAATAATAGTAATAATAATAATAATAATAGTAATAATAGTAATAGTAATAATAGTAGTAATAATAATAGTAATAATAATAATAATAATAGTAATAATAGTAATAATAGTAGTAATAATAGTAGTAATAATAGTAGTAATAATAGTAGTAATAATAATAGTAATAGTAGTAATAATAGTAGTAATAATAGTAGTAATAATAGTAGTAATAATAATAGTAATAGTAGTAATAATAGTAGTAATAATAGTAGTAATAATAATAGTAATAATAGTAGTAATAATAATAGTAATAATAGTAGTAATAATAATAGTAATAATAATAGTAATAATAGTAGTAATAATAATAGTAGTAATAGTAATAATAATAGTAATAATAGTAGTAATAATAATAGTAGTAGTAATAGTAGTAATAATAATAGTAGTAATAGTAGTAATAATAGTAGTAGTAATAGTAGTAATAATAGTAGTAGTAATAGTAGTAGTAATAGTAGTAGTAATAGTAGTAGTAATAGTAGTAGTAATAGTAGTAGTAATAGTAGTAATAGTAGTAGTAATAGTAGTAGTAATAGTAGTAGTAATAGTAGTAATAGTAGTAGTAATAGTAGTAGTAATAGTAGTAGTAATAGTAGTAGTAATAGTAGTAGTAATAGTAGTAGTAATAGTAGTAGTAATAGTAGTAGTAATAGTAGTAGTAATAGTAGTAGTAATAGTAGTAGTAATAGTAGTAGTAATAGTAGTAGTAATAGTAGTAGTAATAGTAGTAGTAATAGTAGTAGTAATAGTAGTAGTAATAGTAGTAGTAATAGTAGTAGTAATAGTAGTAGTAATAGTAGTAGTAATAGTAGTAGTAATAGTAGTAGTAATAGTAGTAGTAATAGTAGTAGTAATAGTAGTAGTAATAGTAGTAGTAATAGTAGTAGTAATAGTAGTAATAGTAGTAGTAATAGTAGTAGTAATAGTAGTAATAGTAGTAGTAATAGTAGTAGTAATAGTAGTAGTAATAGTAGTAGTAATAGTAGTAGTAATAGTAGTAGTAATAGTAGTAGTAATAGTAGTAGTAATAGTAGTAGTAATAGTAGTAGTAATAGTAGTAGTATAGTAGTAGTAATAGTAGTAGTAATAGTAGTAGTATAGTAGTAGTATAGTATAATAGTAGTAGTAATAGTAGTAGTATAGTAGTAGTAATAGTAGTAGTAATAGTAGTAGTATAGTAGTAGTAGTAGTAGTAATAGTAGTAGTAATAGTAGTAGTAGTATAGTAGTAATAGTAGTAGTAATAGTAGTAGTAGTTAGTAATAGTAGTAGTAATAGTAGTAGTAATAGTAGTAGTAATAGTAGTAGTAATAGTAGTAGTAATAGTAGTAGTAATAGTAGTAGTAGTAGTAATAGTAGTAGTAATAGTAGTAGTAATAGTAGTAGTAATAGTAGTAGTAATAGTAGTAGTAATAGTAGTAGTAATAGTAGTAGTAGTAGTAGTAGTAATAGTAGTAGTATAGTAGTAGTAGTATAGTAGTAGTAATAGTAGTAGTAATAGTAGTAGTAATAGTAGTAGTAGTAAGTATAGTAGTAGTAATAGTAGTAGTAATAGTAGTAGTAATAGTAGTAGTAATAGTAGTAGTAATAGTAGTAGTAATAGTAGTAGTAATAGTAGTAGTAATAGTAGTAGTAATAGTAGTAGTAATAGTAGTAGTAATAGTAGTAGTAATAGTAGTAGTAATAGTAGTAGTAATAGTAGTAGTAATAGTAGTAGTAATAGTAGTAGTAATAGTAGTAGTAATAGTAGTAGTAATAGTAGTAGTATAGTAGTAGTAATAGTAGTAGTAATAGTAGTAGTAATAGTAGTAGTAATAGTAGTAGTAATAGTAGTAGTAATAGTAGTAGTAATAGTAGTAGTATAGTAGTAGTAATAGTAGTAGTAATAGTAGTAGTAATAGTAGTAGTATAGTAGTAGTATAGTAGTAGTAATAGTAGTAGTAATAGTAGTAGTAATAGTAGTAGTAATAGTAGTAGTAATAGTAGTAGTAATAGTAGTAGTAAGTAGTAGTAATAATAGTAGTAGTAATAGTAGTAGTAATAGTAGTAGTAATAGTAGTAGTAATAGTAGTAGTAATAGTAGTAGTAATAGTAGTAGTAATAGTAGTAGTAATAGTAGTAGTATAGTAGTAGTATAGTAGTAATAGTAGTAGTAATAGTAGTAGTAATAGTAGTAGTAATAGTAGTAGTAATAGTAGTAGTAATAGTAGTAGTAATAGTAGTAGTATAGTAGTAGTAATAGTAGTAGTAATAGTAGTAGTAATAGTAGTAGTAATAGTAGTAGTATAGTAGTATAGTAGTAATAGTAGTAGTAATAGTAGTAGTAATAGTAGTAGTCAATAGTAGTAGTAATAGTAGTAGTAATAGTAGTAGTAATAGTAGTAGTAATAGTAGTAGTAATAGTAGTAGTAATAGTAGTAGTAATAGTAGTAGTAATAGTAGTAGTAATAGTAGTAGTAATAGTAGTAGTAATAGTAGTAGTAATAGTAGTAGTAATAGTAGTAGTAATAGTAGTAGTAATAGTAGTAGTAATAGTAGTAGTAATAGTAGTAGTAATAGTAGTAGTAATAGTAGTAGTAATAGTAGTAGTAATAGTAGTAGTAATAGTAGTAGTAATAGTAGTAGTAATAGTAGTAGTAATAGTAGTAGTAATAGTAGTAGTAATAGTAGTAGTAATAGTAGTAGTAATAGTAGTAATAGTAGTAGTAATAGTAGTAGTAATAGTAGTAGTAATAGTAGTAGTAATAGTAGTAGTAATAGTAGTAGTAATAGTAGTAGTAATAGGTAGTAGTAATAGTAGTAGTAATAGTAGTAGTAATAGTAGTAGTAATAGTAGTAGTAATAGTAGTAGTAATAGTAGTAGTAATAGTAGTAGTAATAGTAGTAGTAAGTAGTAGTAATAGTAGTAGTAATAGTAGTAGTAATAGTAGTAGTAATAGTAGTAGTAATAGTAGTAGTAATAGTAGTAGTAATAGTAGTAGTAATAGTAGTAGTAATAGTAGTAGTAATAGTAGTATATAGTAGTAGTAGTAATAGTAGTAGTAATAGTAGTAGTAATAGTAGTAGTAATAGTAGTAGTAATAGTAGTAGTAATAGTAGTAGTAAGTAGTAGTAGTATAGTAGTAAGTAGTAGTAATAGTAGTAGTTAATAGTAGTAGTAATAGTAGTAGTAATAGTAGTAGTAATAGTAGTAGTAATAGTAGTAGTAATAGTAGTAGTAATAGTAGTAGTAATAGTAGTAGTAATAGTAGTAGTAATAGTAGTAGTAATAGTAGTAGTAATAGTAGTAGTAATAGTAGTAATAGTAGTAATAATATAATATATAATAATAATAATAATAATAATAATAATAATATAATAATAATAATAATAATAATAATAATAATAATAATAATAATAATAATAATAATAATAATAATAATAATAATAATAATAATAATAATAATAATAATAATAATAATAATAATAATAATAATAATAATAATAATAATAATAATAATAATAATAATAATAATAATAATAATAATAATAATAATAATAATAATAATAATAATAATAATAATAATAATAATAATAATAATAATAATAATAATAATAATAATAATAATAATAATAATAATAATAATAATAATAATAATAATAATAATAATAATAATAATAATAATAATAATAATAATAATAATAATAATAATAATAATAATAATAATAATAATAATAATAATAATAATAATAATAATAATAATAATAATAATAATAATAATAATAATAATAATAATAATAATAATAATAATAATAATAATAATAATAATAATAATATAATAATAATAATAATAATAATAATAATAATAATAATAATAATAATAATAATAATAATAATAATAATAAAATAA